>OX235262.1:55821499-57222063 GCA_944472135.2 Trichobilharzia regenti
TGTTTACGCGCGCGATTCTATTCGGACGTTACAATCACTCCCCATAACGTGGATATATTTTTACCGATTTCTGGAATATTGTAGTATATATTATACCACCCCTCAACTATAACTTTTATTGGCTGCTACCCTAGCTTCCAATTCTGCAGATATATCACCGCCAGTTATGAAGTTTGGATCCACAATTTCGCAGGGCTCATCCTCCTCATTGTAACTTTAGAACAACGTCACTTAAAAGAAAACTAGAGAAGTTCATTATTTTGTGGTTTACATATCAGGATCAATTTTCAGGATAATTGGTTTCTATATACTCCGTATTTTACGGTTTAATACTTCGTAAATTTATTGTTTATATATAAGCAATAAAATTCCATACCGTATCCATAGTAGTACTTAATCTGTATATCCACTAGATATACTATTTGTCCACATACCTGTTTTCGATTTAGCCCAGCTTTAACTTTAAACCTTACTGATCAGCGTTCAGCAATGGCACAACGTAATAAACGAGTACTTTCCATACGTAAGAATAGTTTGGGTCACTCAGCTAAGAAGATACGTACAACACTGTGCGTTCCAAGTAGCCTCAACAATGTACCCGAAGTCATTGTGCTCGATTTGTTATCAGAGGTATATGCAGCTGCTGAACAAAATAAGTTGGACTTTATTTCTCTAGGAAGCTCTGTGAAGGAATTAAATGAGAATATAAATACCATTAGGCCGTTACTGCTTCTTTGTAACCCAACTCATGATACTAATGCGGAAAGTCTACTGAAGTCTGAGCGTATGTTAGACTTTATAGCCAATGAAGTGGCTAGACGAATCATGTCCTCGTACAACGTTCTCGCTTACAATCTGCCTGATCGGACGCCTCTGGAGAAAATCAAAGTGACATGTCTCCAAGCGTGTGGCTTGCCATCAGCGAATTGCCACCTAATCAAACTCAGGAAAAAATCAGGAAAGTATACTTGCCCTGTGCTGTTTAAATTCAGTAGTCCCAATTATGCTAGGAAAATTCAGTCGTCAAATAAGTTAATTAGTTCATCTTCACCTTATGGTAACTGTCAACTTGCTCATAACCTAACGCCATGTCAAAGACGTAGCCGCGCGAGTGTGCCAAGTGTCGCAAAAACATACGTAACTGCAGAATGTCCCACAAAAGACTCTCTCGCCTTACATTTAAGTAAACCTAATGCTACAGACACGGATGAAAATGAAATACTCTTAAATAATAAAGCTTTACCTAGTAAACTCAACAGTGAAGCAACTATGGTCATGGACTTAGATTCATCTTCAGAGTTATGCTCGCTAGACACATCACCATCAGCCGCTAATACTACTACCAATGTTACGCAAAAGGCTAAGCTCGAGCATGTAGTATTAAATATAACCTCCTCGAGTAGCACTCAGACTAGTGAGCATACAAAACGAAGTAAAATAACCCTGCCATCCAGAATACCTGTACTCAAACCCGTCACTGATAGGTTCCTCGGCAGCAAACCAAATAACACTAACTTAAGCAACTCCAATCATACCACTAACCCAGGAAAGCAGAATAAGTCTTCATACCGCCATAAATATAACGTCAATGAAAAGAGGTAACCGGCCGATTCATCCAACATCGAACAAATCTTCGTCCGATAGACACAACAGACGCTATATATCTGGGCACCCTAAAAATAAGTCGAAACCCGACGGGCAGGCATACACCTACCCCGACACAACTCTCCAATCTATGGCTAAAATTGAAAAAGGTTTCATCTAGGGACCTCTACAGCAAGGGACAAGTGGGTTAGGCTTGTTTCCTAAAGGTGGCCTTCGGACTCACCACATCCCCGAAAACCACCGGATACAGACCACCCAAGACCATCGATGGACTAATATTTACGAAAATAACTTAAACACACAAAATATTAGCCATAATTGCGATGCACGTAACTTTACTCCAGCATACTATCCACGAGTAATACCTACCTCCCCCCTCCAATCTAAGTTTTCTCAGCCAACACAAAATTTCAGCCTCAATATTGACGCAAATAGCACACAAACTGTCAAGCCACTTATCACTGGATGGTAGGACGATGCATTTGAGCCACGGTATTATAAACGCCTCACACCCGCCGGGGTAACCAACGATAGCACATCTCGCTGTGCTGATACTGGTGTAGGGCACTTTTCCAGCACTGCTAGTAAGTTGCCACCATCTGGGTTAGCACCCATCAAACAATCTGCTCTAGACGCCATAAACCTTGGAGACAACTTTTTAAAGATATATGCGATTTCACCGTCACCCCTAACTCTCTCTCATTCTGTCTCATCATGCTCGCTCCTTACTCAACAAAATGTTCGACCTCACAACATTATCCTTAATTTGCAACCCGTCTCTCATAATGATTACTGAGACATGGTGCACTCCTCAGATTTACGATAAAGATATTTCTATTGATAAGTATTATGTACTCAGAGGCGACAGAAACTATGGTAGAGGAGGAGGATGTGTTATGTATATCAGGTCTGATATTAAGGCCACACAGGGCTTCTACCCAGAGCTCATCACAGATAACGATTCAGTCTGGGCTATTCTGAGACTGTCTCAATCCAACCCTATCTAATAGGTTGCATCTATCATCCCCCGTGCTCAGCTGTTGAAGGTGATATGAAGCTTGCTAGCACGTTCGCTTACGCCACTTTACTACCTCATACGGCTAAAATTATATGTGAGGACTTTACTGTGCTCGATGTAGTCTGGCAACCACTTTTCTCACCAAAACGGTGCAATGAATTTATCAACATAATAGAAACAAAAGAATGGCAACAACACTTCCAGTATCCTACCAGGCTGCCTAAGATTTTAGATCTAGTTTTCACTAATGGTATCATCCCCACTACCCTTCGAATAGGTACAGAGTTTCCTGGCTGAGACCACAGAGTAGAATTTGGTACATTCAATATTTGCACTAGCATGAGTTCGACAACAAGCGCCAACAAAGTACTATTCAGGGGTTACAGAAATGCTCAGTGAGATGACCTGAAACCATACCTACGCACCCTAGACTGGGAGCCATACTTTACATGCAGCTCTGCTGTAGAGACAAACAAATTACTCTATGAGAACCTGGGATTTGCACATGGCTTCATCGCTCCAGTAAGACTTGTTGCTAGATGGAGAAAACTACACGAAGACCCGCAGGAGATATAGGAGCTATTCAGCTCCCACTTTTCTAGCTACTATACTGTCGAAGAAACAGTAGATGGTCTTGATGTTCCGACAATACCAAATCACTTTTTGGGCAATATAACATTCGCCCAACAAAAGATTTCCTCCCCTATAGCATCCCTCCGGATATCATATAACGCTGGACCTGATGGAATTCCGTCTATCTTGTTGAAAAGAGGTGGTGAGGACACATCCATTATCCTACTAAAGTTTTTCGATCTGTCCTTGAATAATGGCAGTTGCCCAGAGTGCTGGAAGCTGTTGTTTATAACCCTTAGGCACAAACTAGGACTAACTTCCAATATTGAAAACTACCGACCGATCAATATCACGTTAGTAGTTCCCAGGGCTATGGAAAAGGTTATAGGGCAAGATATTGCTTCATAAAGTGTTTACTCCAGCACAACACGGCTTCTTGAAAAATCGATCACGCTCCACCTGCCTACTTGACTACTTTGATGATGTTACCGCTAAGCGTGATCATGGTTTGCATGTTGCAACTCTCTTCTTTGACTTCAAAAAAGCCTTTGATAAAGTCCCACACAAGAGACTAATCCTTTAGCTAAAGTCGTACGGGTTCCAAGACCCCTTGTTATCCCGGCTCATTTCTTTCTTGGAAGATCGTTCCCAAGTTGTGAAATTTGCAAATAATTACTCGTCACCCAGACCTATACGAATTGGAGTGATTTAGGGTAGTGTACTAGGTCCACTGCTTTTCGTAATCTACATTAACGACATCTCCAGCGTAATCAAGCATGGTACCCCATACCTCTTTGCTGACGACTTAAAGATTGCATACAGCTCCCCCATTCTACACTGAACGAGGGATTCACACATATTCAAGATAATCTGGATAGGTCACATAACTAGAGCAATGACTGGCAACTGCCATTCAATTCTGATAAATGTTGTGTCCTATATTTGAATAACTCCCATCCGAATTTCAGGCTGCACCTAGGTAACTCTTTTCTCCAAACCCTCAGTTCCATAAAAGACCTGGGAGTTACCTACCCACAAAACTTAGCATTCAGTCAGTACGCAAAAGCACTTGTTTCTAAATGCCGAGGACTCACAGGCTTGTTACATCGAAAAATGTACACAAATGAGGCTGGAGTCATTTTATACAAAGTCATGTTTCGTCCAGTACTTGAATACTGTATAACTGTCTTCGGTTTCATGCATGGGTATGACAGGGTTCGTATTGAAAATATTCAGCAAAGTTTTACTCGACGTCTATTAAACAAACATGAAGGACTGACTTACGCTGATAAGTGCAAAATATATGGACTTCAGCCACTTTGGTTAAGGCGCCTGAAACTCAACCTTACATTTCTCTTTCGCCTTTCACACGGCTACATCAAAAGCAGTAATCCAGTAGCTTTCAACAATTTACCCATATATACTCTTAGGAATCATGAAAATACTCTATCCATAAGCCGGTTCCGGACAAAACTGCGATCACGTTTCTTCAAAATACAGCACGGTGCATTATGGAACGAACTCCCACTTACTGTACGTAGTTGCCGATCTCCTACTGAATCCAGCGTCTCCTTAACGAGTTCCTGTCAGCAAAAGAGCTTTGGTCTACTTATCCATACTTTATCCATATGGGCTGTTCAACTAGCTTTAGTACTACAGACCCCAGTGCAATACCCCCAATTTGAGGAAACTCATTTGCCCCGGCAACCGTACCGCATATATAACGTGATTAAACCAACCCAATCTCTCCCACATGCCTTTACCTAAGGTTCGGTTATTCAGCTTATTAGAGATCCTATCGATATTTCTTCAGTCAGGTTTATAAACTCATAAGGCTATCTATAATTATCCTGGACGTATAATCCCAAATTAGTTGTGATAGTTCTTCCATAATATAAGCAAACTGGTACTTTTTTATGTTCAAAGCATGCCATATGAAAAGTGGCCAGGAAAACCTAGCAATAACAAGCTCAGCCAACCAACCATTTTCCCGAAGTTCATTCAACCTACCTTTATCCCTAATCGTTCCACTATCCACTATACTCTGCTTGGTAGAATATGACTTAATTTGCTACGGTACTAAAAACTCTTCTACCTTTTACTTTTAAAAAGGACGTTTTAACTACTAACTGCATGGTAACTGTTTAACTAACTCACTGATTTTCTCTTCACTGTAATCTTCAGTAAGTTCGTCAGTAGATTTATTTCCGAAAAGCAATACATTAGCAACCATATCTTTTAATATTTTACGAATATACTTATATTATTAGCATAATACACTGCACTATTTTTGAGTTGAATTGACTATCTTCAGTCAACAATTACACATTCTCATATAATTTTTTTAAATTTAATAATGTGAAGGTTATGTAGTATTTTTCCATTGTATAGTTGATGAGTCACTTTGCAATGTGTAACCCACACCATATAAAATCGGTCACCAAAATTTAGCATAACAAGTCCTGCTAACCAGTTGCTTCTCTCAGGACCACTTAACATAACTTTTCCACTAATTGTTCCACCAATTAAAATGATTAAAACATTTATGCAGCAAATGTTCTCTTGCTTTACCACGCTTGTTTCCTTTACTACACTCAATTATTGAGCCTAGTGTATTCTTTGATAATACGAATTATAATATTAATTATACTCTTATCATATACAGATCGATTTACTTTACGGTTCCTTGTAGACTAACTACCATTCTTCAGTATACACACACTGCAGTATTGTTAACCAAATGCTAAAATTTTGTTGGTTCTGTGTTAGTATCTTTTTATAATATGTTTAGACACGTTATTTTGCAATGTCAGATGTTTACTATATATAAGACTGTCATGATAATTTAGTACACTAAGTCCTGCCAACCGACCTTACCTTCAGTTCTTACTACCTACATTGAACCCTAACTATATTCTTCTGCTGAATCTTGCTCCACTATTCACAAAACCTATTCATTTTACTCTTTAAGGTTTTAACTTCTTATAAAGTAATCTGTTCATTAGGAGGCATTCACACATATATAATATGTTCATAAAGATGCATGTGGAGACCTATTGGGAACACTCATTAGGAAAGCTAGGGAGATGGAATATGAGGGACGAACATGTCTGGTACCAAGCAATATATTTGCGGTAGCCATAATAATCATAGTCTCAGAGCCTAACATCGAAAAAGGAGGGAGGGTGGGGCTAGCTGATCAGTAGATATGGTGGTGGTCACGAAGGTGAATCACCCCATTCTGCAGGAACAGCAATATGCAATTTGAAGGCTCGAGATTTTTCTGATTTTTATGAGGGCTTAGATCTTTATCTTGAAAAAGATGATAATGAACGCCTAGACAGATCATGCTTCTGCCTTTAAATATATACCATTGGCTCAGCCTATTGTTGAGATGCGACCACGTGGGCTCTGCACAGATTTATGGGGCATCTTATAAATCAACTTGCTATCCGTTGTCGGATCTTTAAATACCACTTCACAATGTCTCATCTCATTCATTTTCTAATAACGTCTTTACTTGATCCTCATTATATTCCATTAAACCTAACATCTTATAGCTCTATGAATTTGATTCGACCTACTCTATTCCTATTCTCT
This sequence comes from Trichobilharzia regenti, assembly GCA_944472135.2. Classification (NCBI taxonomy): domain Eukaryota; kingdom Metazoa; phylum Platyhelminthes; class Trematoda; order Strigeidida; family Schistosomatidae; genus Trichobilharzia; species Trichobilharzia regenti. Next base: position 55,828,296 of record OX235262.1, read on the forward strand.
GTAGAGTACGGTTGTGCACCAAATGCACAAAAAGGTATAAAATAAAAACAACCGGCATGAGGATAAATGTATTCAAACCAAAAGTGGACATCATGATAGTAAGACATATATAGGTAGCATTACACATTGCAAATGAACGTTGTCGGCCTAGGGAGTTCCCTTTAATGCCTTTATTAGTGATACTTGCACTTACCTATTTCATTACACTTTATTGATTCACCTTAGCACTTTTACTTTTCTAAAACAGCTTTCAATCCCTTGTAAACGTGGTACTTACCTCAATATTGGTTGGTTATCGTATGCCGACAACCACGGGATGAAAACGAAACGAAGTCGATTTTCCCGCTCAACCTAGAGGACAATTGTACAATTCAACAACTATACAGCCTGGTTCAGACAATGAGTGTATTTATATATATATATATCAAATATTTAACTGTTGAAACACAACTAACTTGTAGACAACCTACGAATTGAGATTAATAATAATAATAATAATAATAATAATTTATTTTCATATAAACATAAATTTACATGAAAATGCATGCCATTTTTACAGGCACGATCAAGGATGATATAATGTCAAATCTTAAATTGTCTACAAGTTAATAATGTTTCAACAGTTAAATATTTGATATATATATAAATACACATTGTCTGAACTAGGCTGTATAGTTATTGAATTGTACAATTGTCCTCCAGGTTGAGCGGGAAAATCGACTTCGTTTCGTTTTCATCCCGTGGTTGTAGGCATACGATAATCAACCAATATTGAGGTAAGTACAACGTTTACAAGGAATTGGAAGCTGTTTTAGAAAAATTAAAGTGCTGTGGTGTAACATTAAAGTGTAATAGATTAAGTGAGTGAAATATATCATTAATAAACACATTTATATAGAAAACAGAATGGGGAAGTAATTAATCCTTAGGCCGACAACGTTCATTTGCAATGTATAATGAAACCAATATATTTTATACTATCATGCGTTCACTTTTGGCTTTAATACAATTATTATCAAGCCAGTTGTCTTTATTTCAGGTCTTTTTTTCTATTTGGTACACAACCGTACCCTCCAGAGAATAGGAATAGAATAAGTCGAATCAAATTCATAAAGAGCTATAAAATGTTAGGTTTAATGGAATATAATGAGAATCAAGTAAAGACGTTATTAGAAAATAAGTGAGACAAGATATTGTGAAGTGGTATTTAAAGATCTGACAATGGATAGCAAGTTAATTCATAAGATGCCCCATAAATCTGTGCAGATCCCACGTGGTCGCATCTCAACAATAGGCTGAGCGAATGGTATATATTTAAAGGTAGAAGCATTATCTGTCAAGGCGTTCACTATTATCTTTTTCAAGATAAAGATCTAAGCCCTCATAAAAATCAGAAATATCTCGAGCCTTTAATTTGTATATTGCTGTTCCTGCAGAATGGGGCGATTCACCTTAGTGACCACCACCATATCTACTGATCAGCTAACGCCACCCTCCCTCCTTATTATATCATACTTGATCGTGCCTGTAAGAATGGCATGCATTTTCATGTAAATTTATGTTTATATGAAAATATAAATTATTATTAATGGTGTGTTAATGGTGGTCTTCTGAAAGTCGTCCAGATGGATGTGGATGTAATGATAAGGTCCTACGAGATCAATCTGGGAGAAAGCGTTAACATCCGGTAAACCGCCGGCGAAATTGTGTTTGCGTAGTAGCAGGTACCTGTGGGACACCGTTTGCTTCATCAAAGCCCGATAATCGCCACATGTCCGTATTTTATCGGAAGACTTTAGGGATTTTATGAAGTGGTGAAGATCAAGAGCTGCTAGACGGTTGGATGATTCCAAGCCGTAGTATTCTATCCAATTCCGTCATTGCGATACTTAGTCGTTGAGCGTCTAGGCGTCGAAGGCGTGAGAAAACTGGTTGTTCAGTTGTTATAATATGGTGAGCTACATGATGCCTCACTCCGGCTTCTCCGAAAGAAGTGTGAAGAACGGATCCTGACTGAAAATTATTAGAGTTTGTGGAAGACATAATATGATTCAGGGAAAAGTGCTTCGCAGACAGCTAAATAGAGTAATTTATAAGAAATGAAGATTTTGAAATACGAAACGAAATTGTAGATTACGCGTTAACATTACACAGAATGTGTAATATGTTTAGATCCACGAAAGTCAGAATGATAACAATCCGGCAAGTGTTTCAGTGCGTCGGGTTTGCCAATTTATGCTTTACTAAGCTCGATAGAAACGACGTCCAGTGGAAAGTTTTATCCTTGGCTTCGGCCCATTCTTCTCCAGCTAGCGGTAAGTTTGCTAGACAGGATCATCCTGGTTGGAATCCATGCTATTCCTCCATCAGTAAGCCATGTTCCGCCATTTCGGCTAATAGCTGATCCCTTACGGTTGTTCATAGCACCTTTTCTATGATGCATGTGAAACTTATAGGCCGGTAGTTAGATACTAACTGCCTATTCCCCTCTTTTTAGATGTGGCTTATAATTACACCCTTCCAGACCCTAGGTAACCTAGCCTTGGTCAGGGGCATTTGAAAAACCTCCATTGGTGGATTGCATATTATATCAGCCAAGGAGTTCAGCAGTCTTGGGTGAGGTCTCTCAGGTCCAGGTGATTTACCTGGCTTCACTCTAGACAGTAGTTTAAGAATCACCGCGTCCTCTAACACAATTAAGGGCGTTATGGCGGCGATGGGTAATTAAATTAGATGAAAAAACATCACAAAAGTATTCCGAGAGCTTTTCAGCTTTTCCTTCTTCTGGCTTGATCGCCTGTGCAGTAGTGCTTATAAAAGATAGTACACAACTGCTAATTCTAGTCCTATGTTTGATATACCAGTAATCTTTTCAGATTACGCACACAGTTCAGCACCGACTGCTCTTCGTACTCTTTACGACTTTTAACAATCATAATATATCTTTCTTCCTGTTTATGCAGGAACATACCAATTGTACAGGCATGGATAAGTTATCATATAAATAAGACATAATTTGGTGTGATGAGTTTACAGTGTGATTGTTCTTTCTGACATTAGAGTCCATCGGAACAGTCTGCTATAAAGTCTGTTTGTGCAACAAATAAAGAAATATAGAAATATTGTCTTCGCATTAACAAAAAACCCAGACATCAGATGGATGTAATACAAATATCTGGGAAAAATAAAGCTTGAAGTCAATTTTCCTATAATAACTTTGTTGTGAACAGCACCCTTGGCTTGAAGTTTATTGATGTATTATGTTGAGATCAGTGATATATTTATTCCACTTTTTCAGCAGTCTTATCGTAGTTTTATAACAGGAAAGAAATTTGATCGTGGACGCGAAAACTAGATAAGGTCATATTAAGTTGTTTTACTGCATCAGATGGTGTCGAACTCGATTCCAGAATTCTCCATTTGCGCCATTTGTGTCTGCATGGCGGACTGTATTCGTAAGTTCAGTAAAATGTTGGAAACTGTTTGAAAACCAGTTGCTTCTTCATTTCAGATCATGAGTACTCATTTACAGCATGTTCGCAAGCGTCTTCAAATGGTAGAGTTGGATCGTTCATGGAATTTGAGTGGTTATGAGATAGACGGTTTGGAATTAATCCTAATTTCAGTTTAGAAGCAGGGTTTTTCGAACTCGACCAGAAGATGAATAGGAGCAACAGAATAACAGAAAGAGAAAGTATGTGAAAATGAAAAGGACATTAATATTTTATGCACTTATAAATGTTTGTGTCAATTGTATATTATACATTAGTAAAAATTTACGTTTTAGTTGTGTTTTCACGTATTTATGCGAAGTCTTAGAGTTTATTTAGTGTCATAATGTGTATTAGTGAGTCTGAGCGTTTTAGCGTTCTAATGTCTGGTGCGTTTTAGAAATAAGTGATGGGTTCTGGAAGGGATAATCATTGGGACAAAGCAGTTTATATAGCAAGCGTTTGAAGGTTACACTGGAGTGACACGTCCTATTTCTAAGGGTAAACTAATCCTGTATGCTCCGTACTCAGTCTTTGTACATCCATGCTGCTAGTTTATTTATATTTTTTAAATTGCAAAGGGTGTTGAAGTGCGTCTTTTAGGTGCTGTAGTAGATTAGTGATTGATTCGTTCTAGAAGTAAATAGTTTATTAATATAATCAGTAGAGTGAAACAGTCCGTACAGAGAGCGTTTGAAGCTTGTAACTGAAGAGCAAGTTCTGATATCTATAGGCAGGCTATTCCATATTTTAGAATACATGACTGTGAAGAAGTTTTCACGGAGTGTTGACTTAAAGGAATGAGTTGTCACTGTGGAAGTTTGGTTACGCAGATCGTAAGAACCTTTCTGTTCGAATTGTATGTCCCTGTTACCTGAGAATGATATTTTGTGAAGGACCTTAAAGAAGAATATTAGGTTTATAATAAGTCGCCTTGTCCAAAGTGGGTCAAGTTTTAGGATCATGCAGCGTGAGATATAGTCTTTCTTACAATCGTAGCCAAGTAGTTTTGAGGTAAAATATCGTTGGATACTTTCTATTCTTATCATGTGCTTACGAAGGTTCCGAATTTCGCTCTAATTCATCAGAAACTACCCCCACCCTGTCAAACTGAACCGGCCCTATGAGCCCTTCCACTTTTTTAATAACCTTATTTCATTGCTAATCCAATATGGTTTATGCAATAGTTTTCGAGGGGTTGAAAAAGGTACAGAAGGTACAGTGACACAATGTAGTGTGTTCGAAAAACCCACCCAAGCTTCATCAACGGTCCGATATATAATAATATATATTCTCATTTTTGTATTTGAGGGACGCCAATTTACAGGCATCATCAATTCGATGAATTACACATACGATTAGTAAGCATATTTAGTAAAGATAAAATAATAAGGTACATATTTTTCCTAGCTATGTAGGATACACCAATTGTATAGGCATGCATAAATATTGTTTAAATTACATGATTTACGATTGCTGTCATTTTGTCTTTAGTTTCTGGGAAAATATATGTGTAAAACTTGGGCACTGTGGTATTAAGTAATTCCATATTAGTTTCATTATTAAATGTATCACACAGTGAAACAGTATTGTATACTGGATGACGTTTCGAACACAATTTATTGTTCATAATCATATCAATTTTTGTCACACGACTTCGAGATTTGATTTTTATAGTTTTCTCTGTCTTCTCCTATTTGTTGTATGGGCAGTAGAATTTTCCATATATCTGGGACAGGTGTTGAATCATTCCTATTACATGTATTTGCAGTTGATTCGATAAACAAAGCTTCTGTTATCAATCTCTCCCTATACCCTGTGACATTAGATTTTAAAACTGTCATCCTATCCCATCCTATTGTATGGTTGTGTGTAACTGCATGTAGTGCTATAGCTGAACTACTCTCTAGATTTCTTATCTTATTCGGGTCAACCAATCTAGATTTAGCTAGGTTTTTATGTTCGGCTAGTCTGACTGCCCCTGTTCTACTAGTTTGACCTATGTATTTGACCTCACAATCATTGCAGGGTATTAGATAAACTAAATTGTTTTGTTTTAATGGCTCTACAGGATCCTTTAACCGACAAAGCTTGTTTCTAATTGAGTTTGTGGGTTTGAATGCCACTTTTATTCCTGCCTTGTTAAGAATTCTGCGTAAGGCTTCCGAGGTTCCTTCTTTGTATGGAATTATTGTTGATGATTTACATTCCTTATTGTTGGTGTCGTTATTAATATTATTACTATTATTATTACCATTATTATTATTGTTATCATTATTATTATTATCACTATCTCTGTTATCATTATTTATTTTATTTTTACATTTACTTACATATTTCTTGACTAATTTATCCGGGTAATTATTAAGTTTCAAGGCTTCTTTTATGTGTGTCACTTCCTGTCTTAGATTTTCCTTGGTACTACTTAGTTTTTGTGCTCTGTCATTTAAACATTTCACTAATCCTATTTTTACTGACATAGGATGGGATGATCGGAAATCCAAATATCTGTTTGAATGTGTGGGTTTTCTGTAAACACTAGTGTTTAGCTTCCCATCTTCTTTCCTTTTAACGTTGCAATCTAACATTGGAAGTTCCCCTTCCTGACTTTCCAATTCATAAGTGAATTGAATTGCCTCTACCTTCGAGTTGATGTGCTCGAAAAATCTATCTATATCTTGTGTTCTAAGTACAGTGAATGTGTCATCTACATACCTCCACCATACTTTTGGGGTGGGGGTGAACGTTTCAATCGCTATCTTTTCCCACCTATCCATGAATATATCTGCTACCACTGGGGATATTGGTGATCCCATGGCAACTCCCTCAGTTTGTTTGTATATTTTCTCTTGGAATTTAAATACTGTAGAAGTCAGGCAAAGCTGTACTCCCAGCATTATGTCCTCAATTGGCACTTGTGTGATACATTTAATAATCAAACTAATATGGAATTACTTAATACCACAGTGCCCAAGTTTTACACATATATTAACATGACTTATGGTCTTCCTGTACGAAGACTTATCAATAAACTCACTCGACTTTCACAAACTGAAGCAAGATATGAAAATCACCGTATTTTTAACATTCGATGCTTAAAAAATGAAATCATTCCTAAATATCTACGTCTACGAGCTCCAGTTCCAACAGACAGAGTTAGAAGCAGAATAGAAAGTCTACAAAAATTATGCCTGAAAGAAGAGATCCACAGAATCGTTAGAAAATTACAACATATCAGATGTGAAATTGAGCAATTAAAACAAAAGCTAAAAGGAATAGTTTCCAATGTAGATTATGATCTTATAACACAATCCTCCAACAATGCAAAATCAGCCACTTTCAAAAAGTCAAAAAATAGTCAAATCAAAAAGTTCAACAAATTATTAGAGGAGAAATCTTCATCTCAGAATAATGAAGTCAACAATCCAAAATCAACGGCGATCGATAAATCAAAGTGGGTTATCAATCTCTCATCACATATATTAAGTCCGATGGAAATAAGTGTATTAGAAAAGGGACTAAACTTCAATGTAGCGGTGGACAAGCTAAAACCTGAGGATGTCATCCCTAAAATAGAAATAGCACTAAGTGGGATAGACAAAACAACAGCTGAAGAAGTACGTGCACAATGTGCACTTACATTAAAACGACAAAAATGTGGAAAACCTAACCTGACAAAACAAGAGACAAAAGCCCTAAAACACCTCAAGAATAACAAGGATATAGTAATCACAAAGTCAGACAAAGGGAACGCAACAGTAGTATTAGACAAATCGGACTATTTGGACAAGGTAAATACTCACATACAAACAGGACCATATGAGGAAATTAATAAATCAATAGACACAGTTATGAATAAAGTTAAGAAATCCACAGCGGACCTTATACGCCGAATGAAGCCGTTTCTAGGTGAGTCTAAGTGGTTTAATTTAATGCCAAAAACTAATAACCCCAGTAGGATGTATGGTGTTGTTAAAATTCATAAATCAGGATACCCTATTAGGCCTATAGTTGATTTTAGAAATTCACCTACCTATGAATTATCTAAATATTTAGCCATGGTATTAAATCCCCTAAAAATCCACTCGAAATCTAGACTAACTAATTCTTATGAACTAAAACACAGATTAGATAATTTAAAATTAGATAATGAAGAAAAAATGGTTAGTTTTGACATTGTCAGTTTATATACACGTATACCAATAAATATGGCTATAGAGGCGGTCAGAAACGAACTCATTTCTGACCAAGAACTCGAACTTAGGACAAAAGTGCCAATTGAGGACATAATGCTGGGAGTACAGCTTTGCCTGACTTCTACAGTATTTAAATTCCAAGGGAAAATATACAAACAAACTGAGGGAGTTGCCATGGGATCACCAATATCCCCAGTGGTAGCAGATATATTCATGGATAGGTGGGAAAAGATAGCGATTGAAACGTTCACCCCCACCCCAAAAGTATGGTGGAGGTATGTAGATGACACATTCACTGTACTTAGAACACAAGATATAGATAGATTTTTCGAGCACATCAACTCGAAGGTAGAGGCAATTCAATTCACTTATGAATTGGAAAGTCAGGAAGGGGAACTTCCAATGTTAGATTGCAACGTTAAAAGGAAAGAAGATGGGAAGCTAAACACTAGTGTTTACAGAAAACCCACACATTCAAACAGATATTTGGATTTCCGATCATCCCATCCTATGTCAGTAAAAATAGGATTAGTGAAATGTTTAAATGACAGAGCACAAAAACTAAGTAGTACCAAGGAAAATCTAAGACAGGAAGTGACACACATAAAAGAAGCCTTGAAACTTAATAATTACCCGGATAAATTAGTCAAGAAATATGTAAGTAAATGTAAAAATAAAATAAATAATGATAACAGAGATAGTGATAATAATAATAATGATAACAATAATAATAATGGTAATAATAATAGTAATAATAATAATATTAATAACGACACCAACAATAAGGAATGTAAATCATCAACAATAATTCCATACAAAGAAGGAACCTCGGAAGCCTTACGCAGAATTCTTAACAAGGCAGGAATAAAAGTGGCATTCAAACCCACAAACTCAATTAGAAACAAGCTTTGTCGGTTAAAGGATCCTGTAGAGCCATTAAAACAAAACAATTTAGTTTATCTAATACCCTGCAATGATTGTGAGGTCAAATACATAGGTCAAACTAGTAGAACAGGGGCAGTCAGACTAGCCGAACATAAAAACCTAGCTAAATCTAGATTGGTTGACCCGAATAAGATAAGAAATCTAGAGAGTAGTTCAGCTATAGCACTACATGCAGTTACACACAACCATACAATAGGATGGGATAGGATGACAGTTTTAAAATCTAATGTCACAGGGTATAGGGAGAGATTGATAACAGAAGCTTTGTTTATCGAATCAACTGCAAATACATGTAATAGGAATGATTCAACACCTGTCCCAGATATATGGAAAATTCTACTGCCCATACAACAAATAGGAGAAGACAGAGAAAACTATAAAAATCAAATCTCGAAGTCGTGTGACAAAAATTGATATGATTATGAACAATAAATTGTGTTCGAAACGTCATCCAGTATACAATACTGTTTCACTGTGTGATACATTTAATAATCAAACTAATTTGTGGGAAAAATCTGATGACTTGTGATTCAATAGACCACATTAGGAGATATAAGGATATTGACTTCGCATTAACAAAAAAACCCAAGTATTCGTTGGATGGATTACGGATACTTGGGAAAATAGATAAAGCTTGAAGTCAATTCCCTGATATAACAATAAAAAGAATCTTTTAATAATATACTGTCTTTTAATGCACATGACAGTTGACAGGCATCATCAATATTGTAATAATGTACACACGGAGTAAGCATGTTTAAAATTCTTTCACTGACACAAGATATATATATATATACAAGAGAGGATGATGGAATAATGGTAGTAAACACACTTTGCATAGGTTAAAACAATTTATATGATATAATCCTAGGCACCATTATTGTTTGAATTCGTCGAAAATACGCGTGACAACTGAATGCTGCGTTACATTTGTTCGATATGGTGGGCGACTCACGAAAGTGTAAAAATGGCTTATAAAATGTTAGTCAGTTTACCGATGTTTTAAGCAATATAATCTGCAGAAGGCTCAACGCAGCAGTTAGAATACAGTTAAACATGCAGAGAAGTATTATTGATTCAGCAACCAGCGATTTTTTTATTCTTTTCGATCTGGAACCAGAATAACCGCGAACCGTTCCATTCGAAATGTTGAATAAGGCATGCAGGAGCGGATTATTACCATCGAATGAGTCAATGTGAACTGAGATGCAGCTTTCAGCATGTTTTCGTTACATCATAGATATCCAGGTTTAATGGCTCTGTATAGGCAGTGATTTGGATTTTGACGTATTCCGCAGAGAGTCTCCGTGTCCATGTGAAGTATACACATGCTTTGAATGGATTAATTTGTTGGCTCCTACCCAAAAGAAGCTTCCCCGGCGGGAATGACCAGTAAGCTAGGGTTGCTTCGTTTCGGATTGCAGGTATATCCGCTTTCCAGACGCTTGGAGGAGTAACTGCTGACCTGGGCATGGGGGTGTGAATCTCAAAAGTAAATGTGATAACTACATGGTCACTACTGCCTGGAGGCGGAAGGCACGTAATATCACCAACATTCACCTTCTGATGTGTTAGCAACAAATCCACAGTTGACGAATCATGTTCAGAGTGATTTCATGTTGATGCATGTATATTCCGCACAAATGCACATTGAAGCAGACAGTCTAAGTCCTCTGATTAAACAAGTAAACAAGCCGATAGATGTCGATTTCTCTCAATCAATATGTAGGACATTAAAGTCACCTCTATTATATGCCTATTTCTACTGCCCCACGCCCTGAGATGATTTTGTACGAAATGGTCATCTTGGCTGGCAGGACTTCTTTAAATAAACATAGCCGTCAAAGTGACTTGTTCAAGTTAATAACACACCTTGCGGCTTCACTAGTACCGCTGTCATGCGCTTCTAACAACGTTGACTTCATTCCTTTTTCATCCCAGGTGCATAAATCAATTCCACTGCCTTTAAGACTAATTAATCTGTCTGCTGTAATGCAGATGTACCCAGGTATGAGTGAGGTTACATTCACAGCCACCAACAACCGCGTTTCGCTGGTGTTGATAACATCAGATTGTAGTCTTGTAGATAATATTCCCAGTTCAGGGAGCTTATTCCTAAGACTACACGCGCTAATAAAGCACACTGAGACACACACGTGTTTACTCAGCTTATGAACAGAGGTCTGGGTAACATAGGTTTCCGAGACACCACTAGCCAAAAGCTCAAAAGTTTAAGGTTTTTTCCCTTTTTGCTAGTTGAACGTTTGATTGCGCCCCGGCTTCTCTTCTTTTAATTCTACATTCCAACCTCCAATCAGGTCTGATTCTTGGCTCTTATCTGTGATCATGAATGCATTATTGAGAATAACGTTTTCATCTCATTCCCTGACAGCATCTTCAGTAGTCGTCGGTAACTTTGAGTGGCATCGGCATTGCGTTTACCGATTGTAGTGACCTTTCCTATGTGGACTCGGGTTGTTTTTTGGGAAGTACTTAATTAATAATGGATCTGACTGCTTCAGTATCATCAGCATGTTGGGCAGCAGAATCTGCTTCCTTCAACCCCTCCAAGTTCCAAATTATGGTACTGCAATTCAAGTCTGAAGGCTTTGAAGTCATGTCGCTGTTTATGACCATCGAGACCCTGCTATTACGTCGTTTTTCCTTTCATATAGTTTTTCAGCCTCCTGCTTGTTGTCACTGACCTGGTGGAGTCAGCTTCTGCCACTTCGCTCTCGCGGCATCTTGAAGCCACTCGTTCACCAGACACTCTACTCTTTATCGCGGTAGTTTTAACGAGGGGTATTAAGATACTGGCACTACTTGCCCTCTTGGATTTTTGGGAAGTTTTGCGTATCTGTTTGGACTTTTTGGCACACTGTGAGCTTCGGGATGTGGTTCAGTCTCACTTTTATGACTCGGTCTCTATTCATCATTCCTAGCATTGACTGCAGATGCTGACTTTTTTCCTTCATTCCCGTCAATTTCTTGGATATAAGAAGTCCTGCCGCCTCTTGGATTGGGATTTCCAATGATCTGCTGCAAAATTTTCAAACCGAAGACGATGGTTCCCCTATAAGATGATGGTTACAAGCCAGTGCAAACGTTTTGAAATCATAAGTTGCAGTTGTCACACCGCATCCCATAAACAACCGGAAAGTGGCAGTCCCATCGTCCACAGTTATCAGTGAAACTCATGTCGATTTCAACTAGTTGAATTTTACAGACAGATATATATGCCTAAAACACAGAGTGATATGAAAACCCTGCAGAAAATCTGGAAACAATGCTTTAACTAAGTGGATCAGTTGAAGTAAGCCAAAAAGCTTTTGATGTGATTTGCACAGCAAAAGCGGAAGTTCCATAATAGTTTGTTTATTAGATGTAATACACAGTGAAACATCTAATAACCAAACTAATATGGAATTGCTTACTACAACAGTGCCCATGTTTCACACATATATTAAGACGCAGAAGTTACTTCCCAACGTAAAATATCACTTTCTATTTCAGAGCGCATGCGACTTACGGCCATCTAAAGCTTGCTGATCACGCACAAACAGCTTACGGAAACGCCGAACACTTGTGGGTCACTTGTGCATTTTGTGATTGGTAGATTTCCTGTGCTTAAACGTGGAGGTTAATACTTATTGCAAGTAAATGAGTTGGCCTTCGAAGCAATGATAATAATAAAATCAGGTTGACATTTAATTTTTCATCTCAAGGGAAAAAATTCATATCTGCATAAATTCCATAGGTGTCATATGCATTAAACCCACTTACGAAACGAATATTATTGAGTAACCTATTCGAAGAGGTATGAAGTTTGAAGATTCAGTTTTTCCAGTTAATCGTAGCTGATAACTGAAGCATTTGTGTAATATTTGATTTCTGCAGACAGAAACTGTGATAGGTGAATCAGAAGTTCAACGATTCTTCAAATCTGCCATGAAATGTGTGAATGGCTAATCTGTATAACTTCACCGATTCTAAGGCATTTCCCGTTTCTGAAGAGGCTCCACCTTCATCCAGTAAGTATTAGGGAATTTCAGTGAATAAGCCAAAACTTACACCGACATGATTTCCAAGAAATCCAAAAACACATTTAACTTCTGAACTAACTGTCCCCTTTAATCCGTTACATTTTGCAGTATCGAGAAATATTTCCGGATAAAGGCGGAGTGGCTTTAGTGCATGCTTGCTGTAGTTTCGTGGTCGGTTGCTATGGTGACTTAATGAAAAATTATATTTTATGTATGTTTTTTGAATGAAACTTTACATCGAAATGTTTTGTAATATGCACATTTTCAGTGACATTATATTCCTAAACTGCGCTATATCTGCTGCAATTTTACCGGAAAATACCACTGATATTTGTGTAATGTAACGGATTAAAGGAGGCAGTGAGTTCAGAAGTTAGTCATGTGTTTTTGCATTTCCATTAAATCAGGCTGGCATGTTTTGGCCCATTTATCGAAATGCCCTAATACTTACTGGAGAAAGGTGGAGCCTCTACAGAGACTCGATATACCAGACAATCGCACCTTCATTTAAACAGCTTGCAGACAAAATAACTTTCGATTAAACCGCCTTAGCAACGGACTATCTCACTACGATTAGTGGGGATATACACTAGTTATACATGTTTCAAACAATTTTACAAATTAAAAACTGGATGACTATTTTCACATACACAATATATTTTGAATAACGGTCTCCCAACTTGACGCTTTTTGTATCCTGCCACATTCCTTTTTCCTTTCAGTAGTTAAAACCTGTTGGCACTGATGATGCATACTTTGTCAGTGTCAATAATGACGATAAAAGTCAAAACTGTATCAAGGTACTCAAGTTGACAATAATAATTTATATTTCGTATAAACAGGTAGGTGTACAGGGTATGCATGCCATTTTTCTACGCACGATCAGACATGATTATAATGTATTCTCACCTTGTGTACATGAGGAATGCCAGTTTACAGGCATTATCAATATGATAAACAGTATAGACATGGAGTAAACATATTTACAATTTTCACTTGCACAATATATATAAGGAAAGGTAATGGAATAATGTCAGTAAGCACAATTTACATTGGTAAAAACAATTTACATGGTATAGTCCTGGGCACCATTATTGTTTGAAATCATCGAAAACTCGTGTAACAATGAAGGTTGCGTTACATCTAGTCGACAAGATGGGCTATCCACGAAAGTATAAAAACGGCCTGTAAAATGTTGGGTGGTTTATTGACAATGATGTTTTAAGCAATACCATCTACAAGAGGCTCACCACAGCAGTTAGTAACAAGTTGAACATGTTAAGAAGTATTAATGAATCACCACAATCAGTGACCGACGGATATTTTAATTCATTTCGGTTGTCAGCCACGTCTCGTAAACCGTCAATGCCCAGCTCTTGCTACGCTGGGACTCACGCTGTTCCTTGAAGTTTCTCAGAAACGCTTAGTAATAACGGACGAAAAACCAAAACACCGATTGGCCACTCGAGAATTCTTTATTGTAACACCAACATATAGCCAACTTTAAAATCAAGCTTTAGAACTAAGGTCTATGAACAAATATTACAACAATAAATCACAATATTACTTCTGACGGTTGTCTCCTGACTTCTTTCTGAACAGCGACCGATGAGACGATGACTGGTGTATTGATGCCTCCACGAAAATTGGGGAAGTTGGTTTTGAGCAAACAACCATGAATTGATCGTCCAATCTTCAACTACATTGACATCGGTCATAAACCAGAATAACTACGAACGAATCCATACAAAATGTTACAAATTGCAATCATGAAGTTAGCACATTTTTCGAAAGTTTAAAAAGTTGGATTATTGCACAAGCAATCAGAACAGGTTCATATAGATGTTAAATGGTAAACTCTTCACTAAGCTCACCATCAGAGCTTAGCGCCAATCCGAACTTCTTTCTGCCTCCCCCTGCCAGTTATGGTTAACCAGTGAACGGCCTATGTTTGGGTTAGTGCTATGCCCCCACGCGACTTAAAGCTATTTCAGGAAAGGGAGAATGACATGGGAAGCTGTGAAATGATATAAAATACCATTACGTTCGACCTATCATTGGAAGCAAATTGGAATGATGGTGTACATTTGCAACGTTTGATGCTAACCATACTGGTCTCGTCATTGAATATCTCTAAACACCGCGTTATTTTCGCATTTGGTCCTCACCTGTTTACTGATGGATACTGGTTTTTCTTCGGTGAACACAATGATGAGTATATATGTGTTGTTCTCGGGATAAAATCTTCCCGTATTGCAGAGCACAGTTCCACCAACTCGATGTACTTAGTAATATTCCAAACATCAGCTAGCGATACTTGCGCTTATTCTCTCTTCTATCCTGGCAGCGCAACCTAACACTTTTCTCACTACTGCACTATCTAATTTGTGTTTATAATACGCAACCACATCATTCGTTCCCTCAAAATTAGGAATTTTTCAAACACAGAATATGAGGAAGCCAGATAACTTCACAGAGAGGACAAAGGTCAGGAATTTGTGTGTGACAGTTATTTGTACTGCGTTATAATCAGGAATATTAACAAACAACTGTGAATGTTTAAACAATGTGGTAGCTGACCTACCTCTCCTTATTTCTGATTAAGTGGGGTGACCGTCTGTCACTCAGTTGTCTGGTCGAAACTTTTTGCTTGATTAGACAGAATTTCGACGCACTTTATTCTCAGCGGACACCTTTACTCAGCGAACAGTTATGACTGCATAGTTGCAAACAGCACTGTTGCTTTGCATTTTTGGTATAGATCACCATTGCTCAGTAGTATTTTGAGTCGGGTGGCGGTATTCGTGCTTTGGCGACCTAGCCGTAGAATGCCATCAAGCCATGCAGGCGGCCGGTGATTCGTTTCCGGCCGATGCACTCCTGTGTCTCGATAAGCCGGTCATAAGGCCGGGAAAGCGTGAGGATTGCACATTAGACCAGCTACCCACACCTTGTTAAAATAAAACACCAATGCCAGTGAAGCTTCAAAGTTCATGCCTGAAGCCCTATGCTCCACTGGGAACGAATAAAATAGATAATTATAAATAATGCTAAGTGGTTTTCATCTCATCGAGAGTAACTCATGATCCTGTGTTACTCAGGGAAATTTCGCATACCATACAGCATAACACAGAGACTCGTATCGGCTTCATTCCGTTGCACCACTTACAACTTCGAGATTCGCATACTTCAAGATTCTTCTTTCGAAGAACTTGTTATTCTCTATCAGCAAACGAAAAGCCATACGAAATGTTTCACAGTTAGAACTTTGTGGAAGAATTCAACAGGATATTGAAGGGAAATAAGGGTTGCTGCAAGTCGAGCCTGCCGCGCTGTCGTGTCAATACATGAGCCGCGACTACAATGCCATGTAATTAAAACTATTTATTCTACGTAAACGACACAGCCCTATCAAGAATGGACGTTACTATATTGATTTTAGTGGAGGCTTCACCTTGGTGATGTTGGTAATACTCTACCGGTATGACCTGTATTTATTTTCGGCTGGGGTCAAACTGTAATAAAAAATTACTGTCTGCTTAAAAATACATTTGTATTCGTCAGCTAGAGTTTCGGTTCGCCAGTGTATGTTGCTACAAAAGCAATAAAATAAGCAGCAAACTATCTTTTATGGGTTCACCTCAACAACAGATGGTATTTGTATATATTCTTATGGTCACCATCCACCCATATATACATTTTGTACCTGTCCCTGTAAGCCACACATGCAAACACTTTCGCAATACTAGATTGGGATGAAAACAACAATGCTATCCATTTAAGCTGTTTATATTGATGGGCCGAGAATGTGGTTGCTCATTCATAGTCATTTGGCATGCTGTTTGCTTAGGTTGTGGTACTATAAATTCAACCTGAAGTACTCCAACCATTTTCACTGGGATTCTTGTAGCTTGCGTAAAGCTACAGCTTGGAGAATTAATCAGTCATTCTAGTAAGGCTTACATAATATTTAAAGTCCGCTTAGTGAGCATAAATAAAACAGCCGGGTTTATAGCGTCGTAGCACCATAGAGGTTATGGGACTTATATCAGACGGTTTATCGAGGTTATCCAAGGAAACACTTGTGTACCTTCACAGTGCTTTCTACACACATATAATGTGTGCATTTCGGAAAACTTAAGGAATTTCTGCAACGTTCTCGTCGAGTAGTTAATTGTCCTGACGCAGAAAGGGGAAAATCAGAAGACCATCACGTTCAAGCGATATGTATATTTTCAAACAAGGGAAATTTACTGGCGAACAATATTGTTTTCAATTAGATCTCATCAGGCTTAACTCTAATAATATAAGTTTACAAATAAAATTCAATATAAACCAATCATGGTGTTTGTCTATAGGATAATACGATGGTGAAATAAATTGTGCAGTTAGTCATAATAGTGGTAATGATAATATTAATATAATAATAATGGTCTTATCATAATAAGGATGAAAAAATGAGGCAATCTGTGATAACACGAATAATGAAAAACAGTATGATTAAACAAACAATTGTTAGGTGGAAGTAGTCGATAAGGCTAGTAAAAACAAATGAACCGATTACGTATGTTAGATTGTAGGGAAGGAAATGAACAGTTTATAATGAAGATAAGATTAAGGGATGATAAGAAAGGGTTGGAAATATAAATAAGGTGTGTAGAAGTCTTTCGTTGGTTATGTCTTATTAGCCACGGGAGGGATAATGGCTGCACGAACTTTTGAATGCATAGTTAGGTTTAATAGTTCGAATGCCTATCGCCTAGCTGTGTGCAGTAGACGAATAGAAGTCTAAAATGGGATACGATGAATTACTTTGAAGGCTTTCGTTTTAGACTACATGACCACTATCAATTAGATGTGACAGAATTGAGCTACGGATGTTTTTGTCTGTCCTTTGCCAAACACGATGGGAGATGTTCACTAACACGTTGGCTAAGCTGTCTAGTAGTCGCCCAATATAACTGTCACCGCAGGTGCAGTTGAATTGATAAATACACATAGATGTGGCAAAACTATCAAGCTTATCCTTCGTTTGCGTCCCAATCATTCGTCGGCTAGAGAATGACAACATAGGTGTGCTGCGTAAATTTCTACGTATCTCTAAAGTCTTGGAATAAATCTCACTAGATAAGTCCCCATTAAATTGTAACTTAATAATAGAGGTTAGTGCAGAGTCACAGGCTCTGAGTTTCATGTTTCTTTATGAAACTACTCGGATAACCCATCTCCGTCAAGGAATCGTGAATATATCAACTTTTGTAAGAGTCCTCCGTACATATCTTCCTTGCTTGCCGCGAGACATTTACAAGATTCCTTTTATATTAATGGCACTAACTAGGAAGTGTTGTACTGCCCTGTGAAGTTTTCTGTACTCAAGTGACCCATCTTCTCTCCTACTAGCAAGACATCCAGGAAATGTAGTTTATTCCCTCCTCTTCACAATAAAGGTAAGCGAAGGGTGGATGTTGTTGAATTTAATAACAATCGTCTATGTTAACCTTCAGCTAAGATAAATGATCATGACTATCGGTAATACATATCCAACTCCTTGATGGTATCTTCAATTTCCCGTTTTCAAGTTTGCGAGAAAGAAGTCAGCTAATATTGGGCCTAATGGTGAACCCATAGCTATTCCATCTACTTGTCGATAGTATGAATTATTGAAGACGAAGTGAACATTCATTGTGCATTTAAGAAGTAATTCTTTAGGCTACACTTCCAAGTCTAATTGCCTATCGGTGATTTCTTGACAAATATAATCCACTGTTTCCAAAAGCGTACGTTAGTGAATAGTGATGATACATCCATGGATAACATGCGTTACACCTCACATTAGTCTCGGATATTTTAGAAAAAAGTCGAAAACATCTATTCTATGTTGCATTTCTCTGTGCAAAGGACCCAGGATCTAACTAACCACTTCGCTGTTCGTGAAATGGAGAGTTATACATATCTAAAAAGGGCGAAGAGGAAGACCCGTTTGTGCACTTTTGGTAGACCGTAAAGACGTGGAGTATTGGTACCCGTAGGTTTCATGGACTCATGTTGATGATAATACTCCTATTTGGTTCAGTTTTTTGAGGGAGTCAGTCATTTGTTTCTCAGCTCTTACATTGAGTCTTTGGAAACACCAAGCATTGGAATTTAGTTTGATCACTCAAAATACCTTCCATTTTCTCAACATAATCCTTTTGTCCAGTAAAACTATACCACCACCTTTACCCTGCTTACAAGTTTCATACAAGTGTGTGAGTGAAAGTGTACGTAGTATACGAAAGGTGTGAACAAGTGAGTATAAAAGTGTATAATACAAAATTATATACGAAAATGACTAATATACATGAACCAGTAAGATAGACATCTTACGATGATTGGATTCTGATTGGTTGTAATGTCATTAAACAAACAGGTCATACATTGTTTATTTAGTTAATGGACAGACAAAGCATTTTGTGAATTATAGTGGAATATCGATCAATGTACACATAGCAAAATATATCAGACTGTCAAAATAAGGTAGACATCATGTGACTACATATCACTTTCCTAAATACTTCTCTTTCTCAAAGAATTTTTACTGTCAACTCAAGAGTCACGAGTGACTGACTCTCAGAGAATCTTGAAAGAAATGTTCTGTCTACAATTACTGTCTGGTAAAAACGTGTTTTATACCATGTGATTATCGCAGATGGATTTCCGATCCCACTTTTAGGGGATATTATCGTTGGTTACTCAGTATTTGGAGCTGGTGTTCAGTTTAACTTTCCTTTGAAGCACGTATTCCATACTTCGAAAAACTCAGTTGCAAAGTTGCCTGACGGCATTCTTGATGGATTTTTGAGTTTCCAACACAACTCATCAAAGTCTAATAGTACCATAGTTTACATCACGTTAAGAGGTATCCTGTTATCATTAGTATATGATTTTTGGTTACACGTGACCCACTGAGGTCTGGTAAACCATACAGACGGACTCAGTAAGTAATGCAATTCATCTCACAGTTCGGTTTTTTCAGTACTCAGCTAGCCTCAGCACTATTTTTGGCAGGCGCACGAAGAAATCGGCTAGGCGATTAACTTAAGGAAAACGTATCGCAAGCAGATAAACATCCTAATACACGTCAAGTGTCTTTAGGTGCTTTGCCAGGTCACAGCTGTAAAGTAAGTTTAATCGCTAATTGGACTAACTCCAACTCTATAATAGATGAAGAGAGACTGAGGTTACAACTTCGTGAATCTCAAGATAGTAGAAAGAAAGAAAACTTGC
Source organism: Trichobilharzia regenti (assembly GCA_944472135.2). NCBI lineage: Eukaryota > Metazoa > Platyhelminthes > Trematoda > Strigeidida > Schistosomatidae > Trichobilharzia > Trichobilharzia regenti. Next base: position 55,848,237 of record OX235262.1, read on the forward strand.
GTTCTCTAAAGAGCTCACTGAGATGAATTAACCAAAAGTGAGGGAGAATTAGAGTGGTGCTTCCTCTCTAGATGGCACTACCAGCATTCGTTTTGAAACTAAGCACGTTCCTGGAAAAATTGATAAGTTGAATACCTTTGTGTCGTTTCTAAGGTGAAAACATGTGGGCAAAGTTCTCTGCGTTCGTTGAATTATTGTAACTGTAAGGCCGAAATGGTCATAGAATAATACATCAGTCGTCTTTGAGTCGTCCTATAGCAAGCGATATACTGAAGCTGTTTTTTGAAAAGACGTATGAAATTAGTTGGGATTTTCCGCTGGGTTTGCCGGAATGTCCGAAGGTAAAGCGTAGCAATACTGAAGCTATGTCAAACCATGCTACTAGATTTGAACATTCCCCGATAGCTCAAGAATAAATGGATTATTCTTCAGATAGAAATTCCCAGGCGCACAACAGCAAAACTGCCATTTATATTGTAGACCGAATGAAGAAAAACCGTAGAAGACAATGAAGAAAATATTTGTGGGCCTACATTTTCTGAAGTAATGGCGTGTTTCTGCTCACCACAGTACCTTTCCTACCAGATTTGGAGAGTCAGCGACTAATAGCTGAAGGAGCACTAGTAAGAAAACTCATTCTACATAACCGTCCGCATTTTGTGTATTTAATATGTCTACTAGGGTGGATAAAGGGCTTTGCACAATGAGTGAAAGAGGCCACATAGTCAGTCAATTATGTCTATGCTTGAGAACTCACGCAAATGAGCAGCCCTCGTAGATGAGGAGGTGGGACTCAGTCTTTTACACTTAAGAAAGGCCACAAGTTCACCTTGAGCAATGTTCCTAGAGTACTTACCCCTGATGGCTCAAAGAATTCCACCACCAGCTCTTGCATTGACCAAAGAGGTCACTTGGAGGGTTAAATGAACGACTTCCGAAGGGTAGTCTTGAGTATATCCAGTTGCTTAGTGTCTGAGACGCTTGTTAGGCTGCTTGGGTTACTTCGATCTAGTTTCCGATTGACTTCAACCAAAAATGGCGCTTACAGCTGTTACTCAGGCCATCTATCCTGCTAGAACTGAGCTATGGCCACACTACCTACTGATTCCTTGATCTGTGACACTTGTCGGAACTAATGGTGGCAGTTAACTCGCGTGGTCTCACTTCTCTACTTTGCACTAATTTTCCTAAAACAAGACTCTCTCAGCTTTTACAGTCCATGTGTGAATTTGTGTGGATGACAGCCTAGTGTCTTCCAGTGAGCACTAGTCTGCAACTGATTTCGCATTTGGTGAGAATCAAGTCTTGACCAAAGTTGGCTGTCGTTTGTCTATATTAATTTAATTTTATTATACCTTGATTCAACGCCGTATTTTAGTGCACCTATGGAATTTTAAGGAAGAAAATCAGATTACACAATGGCCGGATCACTTCAAAGGACTCTTGAACCGACCATCACTTGAAACCCGTCCAGAAGTACCAACAACAGCGCGCACACAACTGCAATTTGACACCAATCCTCCAACGAGAGGTGAAGTCTTGAATGCAATCAGGCTTCTTAAAGCTGGAAAAACAGCTGGACCAGATGGAATACTCCCTGAAGCACTGAAAGCGGACCCAGAGATCACAACAGACATGCTGACTGCATTATTGCAAAAGGTCTGGAAGGAGGGGAAGGTGCCCACTGACTAGAGGAAATATTACCTATTGAAACTGCCAAAGTAGGGAGACTTACGCCTGACTCTGCAAGAACTGGCGAGGAATAATGCTCCTGTCAACGCCAAGTAAAATTCTGAGTCGCATCATGCTGGAGAGAATAAAGGACGCTGTCAATGTAGTTGAAGATTGAACGATCAATTCATGGTTGTTTGCTCAAATCCAACTTCCCTATATTTTCGCGGAGACATCGATACACCAGTTATCGTCTCATCGGTCGCTGTTCAGAAGAAGTCAGGCCGAAACTGTCAGAAAACCTTAGTTAAAGCTTAATTTTAAAGCTGCCTATATATTGGTGTTACAATAAAGAACTCTCGAGTAGCAAATCGGTGTTTTGGTTTTGCGTCTGTTATTGCTAAGCGTTTCTGAGAAACTTCAAGGAACAGCGTGAGTCCCAGTGTAGCAAGAGCTGGGCATTGACGGTTTACGAGACGTGGCTGACAGACGCACTGGAGACAGAACTCCGACTAGAACAAGCTGGATTCAGGAAAGTCAGGCAAATCATGTACTGACCAGATTGCAGCTCTACGCATCATCATCACAGAACAAAGCATGGAATGACAATTAAACCTCTACCTCAACTTTATAGAATTTGGGGAGGTCTTCGATAGCGTTGATCGCGAAGTAATTTGGAAACTACTCGCGTACTACGGCGTACCCCAAATATTCATCAACCTTATTCAACAGATGTACGACAACGGCACATGTCAAGTGATCCACAACGGTAAACTCAGCGAGGCGTTTGGAGTAAACACAGGAGTTAGACAAGGGTGCTTATTATCACCAATGATATTCCTGATTGTGGTGGACTGACTGGATTATGCGTCAGACAGTGGGAAACGAGAAGACAGGGATATCCTAGATCGACGTGAAGAACCTAGAAGACCTGGATTTCGCGCATGGGTGATTTATGTTTTAATGTCACAAAAGAAAACCGAAAAACTGGTCGAAGGAGCAGCCGGCAAAGAGAGGAATCCAAGTGAACATAGACAGGATGGAGGTGATGAAAATAACCAACCAACAACCACAACAACAGCAGCAGCAACATCCAGCGCCAATCACCATCAACGAGAGGGATTTGAAAGAGGTTACTTCATTCACTTATCTAGGGAGGGAGCATTGTCTCAACTACAGGCAGTCGGAACGGACGAGGGTGACAAATCGAGTGAGAATCGGGAAGGCGAGAAACACATTCATCAACCTGAAACCAATCTGGAAATCTTCGTCACTCAGCCAGCATCAACAACAAAATTCGGTAGGATTTTCAATACAAACGTAAAATCAGTTCTTCTATACGGATCAGAAACTTGACGGGCGGGTCACAAAGAATATTTTCAGCAGCCTGTTGCAGACCATTATCAACAACTGTCTTCGCTGGCTCTATACCGAAGATCAGGTGGCCGGGCCGGAAAGAATCACCAACAAGAAACTATGGGAACAAACAAAACAAGAACCAACCGCCAACTAACAAATATACAGGAGAAAGTGGAGATGAATTGGACGCTCGCTCGATGAGGAGGTCGCTGGGTGACATCGCGCGCGCGTCAGGCCATTGCTCGAGTGGAACCAGGCCGAAAGGGAAGCGGCGAGTGGGACGTCGGTGCAAGGGTGACATGGAGGAAATCTCGTGAAGAGAGAGGAGTTGAAACAGTATGTACTCAATAACATGGATGCAGGTGAAAAGTACAGCAGAAGACAGAAGCAAGTGGAGACGTGCGGCTGAAGCCCTATGCTGCACTAGGAACCCAAGGGAGCAATAATTATAATGGAATTTTCAGCATGTGATATCGGTGGCCCATATTTAGCAGGCGGACCACTGGTCGGCCGGAGATCGAACTACAGAAATGAATAAATTTTCGAAGCCTTTCTTCTTGTACATCCTCGGATTTGACTAATTTCAGTTTCCACCTTAAAAAGTTTATAGATGTATGCCTGATATGAGATTGGGATCCAGCAATGTGATTTAAAGTTAAGTGGATGGAGTTTCCTCGAGCTCTCCTATAAGAACCCTCCCAGCTTATATGTTCTTGAAGATCTTAACTAACGGTCCACTGAAAACATCGTCTCTAGCCTGAACTTGGATGACGCATTTATCACTTGTGATGAAGTGTGTAATCCTGTTTATCTCTTCAGGCAATTTAACTGTTATCACATATTTAGATATAGTAGAGAAGATTCGCAGCTAAGGTGGGCGGTGAGCTTTGCAAATAAACCGTCCAGCTCAGAGAACACAACTACATGAAAATCACACGTTTACAATTTTCCCTTCTGAAGGAGGATGAAATACTTCGTTCCTCCTTCAGCATTATGTTAAACAGGAATGGTAATGCATCGTTTAAGATGTCACCCTATCAAAAGCCGTATTTTACTCGGCAACATACCAACTCCAACATTGCGGTACCGTCAACGGAAACAGGGATCATATCCATGCCCTATGTTTACAATTTTGGAAATGTGTCTTAAAGTTACGAATGACAGACCTTGAATGACTTCTGATAACCTTCTGAAACAATTATCTTTCAAGTAGCTTTATGAAAGAATCATGAAGAAGCGTCACTGCTGGCAAATCCATAGTGTTAGAGGAGGCTTTCAGAAGCCGTCTATCCAGACATATCAAAACTTCTTTTTATGTCTCTGATGGCCACCTGATACTCTAAAATCAAAGTATTATTCGACATGGAAGATAAACTACAGATTTTTCCACATATACACGCGTGTACTATCTCATATGCTCCTATGAAACTAATTATATTTGGTGTTTCAGCCATGTTCCCTCGGGAAGATGTAGATGAACACCTCGATTCGCTTGATGAAAGGTGACAAAGTCTTCACCTTCTGGATGCCTACTTCAGTCAGGTCACTGAAACCGAAGCGATTTAGTTTCTGTATGTATATGTTTATATAGATGCATAAAATTATTTCAACTCATTTTATCTCATGTTTTCACTGTCCAAGCATATTCAAAATTAACCGACAATTGTTCTATCCCATCTTATACTTGTCCAAAAATACACTTCTGACATGCTTATGATTTGCCTTTGCTGACTATTGTGTGCCTGAATAAATGGATTTATGATTGTATAGCCTCTTACCTGCTCTCGCCCAAGTAGTGTTTTCCCTTTTTTTCAGTTTATTCCATTCGATCTCACTTATATTCTCCTACGTTATTTTCGCCCTCATAAATTAAATTTTCGGCATCAGTTGACCACCTCCAAGCTCTTAGTGTCAACTCGTTTATTCAGGGAATTTTTATAACCTTGTAATTTGACCATAGCAACTGTATCCTCTTAAAAGTCATGTTATATCTATTCACATAATGTATATGTTAACTGAATGATTTCTGAAAGAAGTTAATGATTTTTACGGCAGTACTATTTTCCCTAGTTAGATTATTTGGAAATGGCACAGTTAATTTTATTAAGGATTTCGTCTTCCTAGCAATTGTACATTGAATATGGCTGAACACTAAAGGCGTTGAAGAGATCGTTTGGCGGTTAGTTGGAGTTTTCGCGTGTTCCAATGGTTGGTGTTTCATGTTATTGGCTTTGATGTTTATTTCCAGGCCAAGAGAACGAAAAAGGTTGGTATCGTTGGGAAGTACGGTGTTCGGTATGGTGCTTCTCTCAGAAAAACAATCAAGAAGCTCGAAGTTAGTCAGCACTCCAAGTACAACTGCCATTTTTGTGGGAAGGTATGTGAAAACTCTACCCCTATCTAATCTCCTAGGATTCACTGAAAAGGAAAGCCGTTGGTATTTGGGAATGTAAAGCTTGCAAAAAAGTTCTAGCTGGAGGTGCTTACGTCTGCAGGTATGTTGCTATATTCTCAGGTGCTAACCACCATTACTTTAGTACAACTGCTGCTGCTACTATCCGGGCTGCCATCAGACGTTTGAGAGATACACATGAAACATAAGCTGTACATGTGAAAATATATGATGCGATTCGTGAAATTGTTACCGCTTTTTAAATGAATGGCTGTTGAGTCTATACTGAATGCATTTGTAGGTCAAAACTTGTCTATGTTTCCTAATATACTTGTAAGGTTTCTTAGCTAGGTTCTGGCCGCCAGTTAGGCTTACGTTTGTTGGTGAGGAAGCAACATGCATCAACTGCCTTGGGTGTTGTAAACGGGATATGTAGTTTGAGTGATTTACACTGCTGTTGCTGTGTGTCAGTCTCGGCAAACAACTAGGGATCCTCCAAACAAAATTTACTTGTTATGTTCGCCTTGTGAGCGCCGTTTGAGAAATCTGGTTAGCTCTTTTATAATAACTGGCCGTGATCAACCCTGATGAGCCAGCTGACCTCAAGCTTGCAGTATCTCTAAGTTAATTCTAACCTATGCATGGATAATGCCTTTTAATGGTTATGGCTATTTTACAAACCTAAATTGAGCGTGGTCGTTTCTATAAAGAGTACTGTACGCTTATAAAAGGCAACGAAACAAATAGAATTTGTTGCTGGAGTATAATAACTTTGGTGCTGAAATAAACTCGAAAATATTCCCACTATGCGCTGCACAAAGTCCTTTCGATCAGAAGTGCCAGTCAGTGCTGAAACTGTTGAGAGTGCGGAAATAACTGATTAGCGAATCCACTAGGTTCTGAAAATGCCTAGAATAAGCACAGGGTGTTAAATTAGTGCCAGTCCTGCTGAAAATCAGCACTGAGTCCTAGTCTGCGTATTATCAAACATTTTCAGAATTTACTCATTATAGGTTGTCGGAGTTCAGAATTATGAAGAATTAATTCAGCATTATAGTAAGCTTGGGTGTGATTACTTTTATAGATGAGCAGTGATGTGAATCTATAAAAAAATGCAAGAGAAATGCCCGTATAGTAGGGCCGAACAGGTCTGCTGAGTGCATTGCTTATTCTTAAAAACTTATCCTCCGATGTAAGGTTCTTGACGCTGCCACATATCTCATAGATGAATATGGTAGGACATATCAATTGCTGGATTATGTGCAACGTCGAAAGCTCTCAAAATATGGATTGATACATGTCCTTAGCGAATTTAGTCGTACTGTGTCGTAACTGGATTATATATAGGTAAGTTTATTAGGGAGAGAACGTATTCTCGTTGTCCTTGGCGTGACAGTAGGTCAGTTAGTACTGTGTTGACTTAGAGTTGTGTACTGCGGTGTGTATTACTTCCTTATCTGTGTAAATTGTAGTCTCAGCCAGGCATTGATTTTATTTAACACAATTGATGTACCTACAACGTGGCCGTATTTATTTAAGCGCATAAAAACTTGGTGCATTATGGCACCAAGAGGGATACGCCACACAATAATAATAAAACCAGATCAGAAGAAAGAAGAGAAATGTATATATATATATATATATATATATATATATATATATATATAAGTAGAGAACGGATAAAGAACTTCATCAGGAAGGAAGACAGTCATGCTTAACAAGTTCAAACAGTATTCGTTAACTATCATCGGGAAGGGAAGAAAGAAGGAAATTGCAACACGTGTAATAGCACGCGATAAATTTCATTGATTGTTAGTTGCTTTATTCAATTGATTGTGTGAGGGCTGAGATACTACCAGGGCCCCCAGACCGAAGCAGGTGGTTTACTTGAGGGACCAACCCCATTCTAGCCTTTGACTTGGAGTCTAATCCGCAAGGCAGCGGAGCTGCGTTCCCATGGTTGCCGGCGACCCATGTGGGTTCATACGCCATTTAATCCGATTGGATGCTGGAGCCCATGGTAACTGCTTTTAGTTTAACCGCTATCCAAACAACCTTCCTGACGTGTTAGGACCTGCAGGGACAGAGTCCCAGTCAGTTTAGCATATTGGGTCACTACGGTATTCAGGCCCGACCACCACGACAAGGTGGCAGTTATCGGCCGGGAACGTCGCCATAATATGCAACGGTCCCAGCGGGTAGTAAAGACTGCAGTGAGGGAGATTCGTCGTTCTGTATTCCACAGCACTGACGCTCATCCTTCCGCTCTGGTGAGGTATTCATCTTGCTGGTAGCTGCGTTGTCTACAAACGGACATTGGTAACATTTATTTTGTAGATGTGAACTACACGAGACTCGGCTCCGAAAGCCCTAAAAAGCATTTGCTGACGTATGCACCATTGTATCTCCGCGTGAGTGTATATAATCTTGTTTCCTGTGCCGTATCATGTATAACATATTTACGCCAGCTAAACGAGTTCTGTCAACGTTTTGACTTTCCTTGGTGCAGACAACAAAAGTTGGGACCAGTCATTGTCAAAACGCGAACAGAATCGTAGCCTGTAGGGATTATTTGTCTGGGCTTTGAAGGCATAATAGTACAGACTACTGCCGAGGAGTTGTTTATACGACTTGAACCACAACATTGTTGCAAGACGCCACCTGTAATTGATGGAAATAGTGACTACCTATCTTTGGAAATGTCACCATCCTCCACTAGTTTGATTAGCTTTAGGAAATATAGTCAGGTTTTAGTGAGTGGGTTTCAAAACCTACGTTTTAAGTTTGCTTTGTCTTACTGCGATTTCCATTTCCAGGGAATTTCCCAGCACTACTTTCTACCAAGGGCGTGGTTTTAGACAATGCCCGTGATGTGCAGATCGGCCGCCCAAGACTTCTAGATCTGTATTTGTTTCTGTGAGATGTTGGCGCATCCTGCCCATCAAAGGTCTAATAGCATTGATTAGATCCTGTAGATCACACTTGACAGATTGCTCAACTTCTGATAAGTATGTAGTTCCCTTATCCAATGATTTGTGGTTCCTGGCTGTTATACTTAGTCTTTGTATAGGTCAAGAGACTCAGCTCTCAGTGAGTACAGTTGATAATATTTGAATTTGCCAGTTCTTAACTTTGATTTCAGTTTGTAAGAAGCGCGCACCTACTAGTGAAGGATAAATCGCAACTCGATCAGCATGTAGAACCTGTATGATTGCTAGTCTGTCTGGATTCAACACAGAACTGGGCACCGAAGTGCGGCAGTTCGAGTTGCCACGTTCCAAATAGTACATGAAGGTAGACAAGAAGAACGATTGCTAGTGGTTTCTGTTAAAGGGTGAATATACAGTTTGCCTTTCACTAACTGCATTAAATCTGCAAGCCTAGATACAATCTGACAAGCAATGCAACTAGGGGACTTCTTCAGGTCCCACATATTACAATTGTGAAACTGTTGAAGTACTGCATATAAGTACTTGAACGAATATGTTTGCTTATGGTGCCGTAAGTCTTCTCTGGGTTGTATTTTTGTCAGTGACGTTTAATCATGGTTCGGACTAAACCGTGTAGTGGTGGTCAGGTCCTTAAGTATATGTCTCGCGCCACTAAAAGGTGTCCAATGAAGTCGATACTTTCTCGTTCGCACCACGGCGACTTTTTCATCAGTACCCGTGCTGTTCTGATGGGTCTGTATGAAAAAATCGTGATACAACACTAGGTAAGTAGGAACTACACAGGTCAGTTGTAGGAACTGAATAAAAGATAGGCAGTTATTTGATTTCACCAGCCGGAAAGTGACAGCAGGAATAATTTAAAGTTTCCGACCAAAAAATGCGTAATGAAGAGATACTCCAGTGTTTTGGATGACATGAATCGCGTCTAAGTCCACTTTGACATAAATAAGCGATGGTGATGTTAAGACAAAGAGATAGTGAGACGAAGAACTATAATCAGAACAAAAGGAAACATTTTATATGCTGGTGAACACTTAAAGCATAAGATGGTGTTTGATCTAGTTACTTTTGATCACCGAGTTTACGACGCCATCTTCAGAAGTATTTGTTGGATAGTTGCAAGTCGTGCGATTAAGCAGTAATAACCATCCCTCAGTCAACTTCACCTAAGACTGTTTATAAATAGTATCGCGAGACGCAATGAACTTCTTAAATGATGAGGTAAGATCACAGATCTAAGCTTTAAAAAATAAATAGTGACCACAAATTATATTATGACATTTATTCATTACCATAACAGGAAAGAAGGGCAAAGTGAGTAAATCGAAATGTCACATTTTCTTCCTACTAGAATACAAACAAAATAATGGGGAGAAAGAGATACACATGGCAACAAAATTGAATACAGTTGTGTAATACACATTCACAGGCATTAAAAGGCATAAATTAAACCACTAACTACAAAACAAGATTAAGTACAATATACCGACAGTAAGAACTGTAGCAAGATAAACTTGGGGGAAGAAGTGCCACTACAAGTGATAGTGGAATTTTTCTAACAGATGGGATTGACTGCTGCAGTCTTACAAAAAAAAACACTACAGCTTGAGAGATACCATATGACTAACTGCAAGCTACATGCATTTCCAATGTACACTATTATGAAGTGTTAAAAATATTAGATACAAAGTCAGTATATCTGGTGTTTGCGTGTGTGTGCGCGCGTAGGGGAGGGATGGGATAACTGGTAAGATAAAGTAGCTTAGAGAATATGTTTATTGTTAATACATTGTTATCACTGCTAGTTACCAAGTGTAAGTAAATTTTTAAAGAGAAAGGAGCAACAACGTGTTAGTTAATAATTGGTTTAAAATCCTTAACAGCATAAGGGAAGTAAACAATTGGAAGGCGATGTGACCTATGATTGAGTTACACTGAAAGAATGAATATTCTACTGTGAATTTATTTCAAATTCACCGGTATTTGAATAACACTGAAAGATTTTGATGGTCATGAGGAAAATTGTAAAACAGACAAGAATAGATCACACACTTAAAAAAAAAGAAAGTGAGCTATTCCCTCCCCCTAATGATTGAATGGTCTGTTAGATTCACTAAAAAGGGAGTAAAACCTGGCACAAATAAAGGCAACTTAAGGAAGAGAGGAAGGTAGGATAATAAACAAGGACTTTACAAGTATTCTAATTCAAAAATATGCTGTGAAGTTAAAATAGCTGCACATTTCACAAAAAAGAATAATAAGTATTTATATTTATATAGGTGTATATATCAATTTGAAGTCATATGAACACAGATCACGAGGGGTTGGTAGCTGTTTGCGTACTTGTTTGAACTTGTGGTTTCGCCCATTCGACAAATTCATCAATCAATACTGGCCAGGCACCTGCGAATACAGAAAAAAACAACAACAGAAAATTTAAAGTAGAAGCATGGTCCCATGTGAAGTGGAGGATTTCATCAATGGTGTAACTGATTTTGTTGGATACTATCTTCGTCAGCGGATAATGTCTAGGTGAAGCAAATGGGTAGGTAAGTGACACCAGCAGCTTGAGATGTAACTACATTCGAATGTCGTTACATTATTCTTTTCTTAATACACTTTGGTCTTGAAATATTATACAAAATAGGTGAATAAACACACTAGCAGACGTGTAGTCTGATAGGAAACTCACATCCAGTATATATGTTTACATTCGACACCAATTTAGTGACTAACCAACTATACTAGTAGAGGCTTGTGTTACTCAATAACCACTTGCAATTCCATCCAGTTGGTAACGTGTCACACTTACTGTGTGTTTGCGGGCTAGTGATATTACCTGACTACCCAAACCTGGTTAGGTGGAATGGGGTTCGAACCAGTGGCCCGGTTAGTTGGAAGCCGAGGCCAATGGAGCCACTGCTCCACATCGAAGAAATACTTTTAATCAGAGACTATATTATAAATGTTGTTGTTCTCTACTGCAGAATAGTTCCATCTAACAACTAGATGCATTTCATCTTAGTGATGGAAACTGTCATACTTAATCAACGTCAGATTGAACAGTGTTAATAAAGACAAAGAAGTCTGTCTGTCTGTCTGTTTTCGACATAGAACTTTGCACAAATGTGCGGAAGTTCAAGTCGCCACATTCCGTGTAGCACGCGAAGCAAGAGAAGAAAGTACAAGAAAAGCATAATAGAAACAGTGAGCAGAGGTGTGAGACAAAGGAGTAATAAAGAAATACAAAACAGTTTCATTGAAGATCATAAGTCACAGGGAGTGGATGCATCTGCGCCACTGAGAACGATTTTGAGCCATGTCACCAATTGTTTCCAACCATAGATTTTTACCGTCCCGAGGACCCCAGCCTGGAAGTCTACACCTTCCTACGTGGCTTAGACCAACTGTTGTGGATTTCATTGACTGATGCCAAGTTTTTGTTTGACCGCCGCTAGCTTTTTTCCAGCCTGACCCTATATCCGCTAACACAGCTCGTCGAGGGAGGCGATGGCTTGGCATACGTAACACATGTCCTAACCATCTCAGTCTTTGTAGCTTCACGACTTCGTCGATTGATTTCCCCTGTTTACCTAGAACTCTACGCCTAACCTCCATGTTGCTCACCTTATTATGCCACTTTACACGGGAAATAGAACGCAGGCACCTATGATCAAAGACAGCTAGTCTTTTCATGTCTTCCACTCTCAGTGGCCAGGTCTCACAACCATAAAGGAGGACGGAGCGGACTGATGAGCAGTACACCCGCCCTTTGGTCGATAGTCGAACATCTCGTCTACGCCAGAGTCGGCGTAAACTAACAAATGCGAAACGAGCCCCTTGTATTCGTGCTGAGATTTCGTCAGAGATCAGCCCGTTGGGGCTGATGGTACTTCCCAAATAAGTGAAGCGGTCAACGTGCTCTACCACTTCACTTCCTATTTTTAAACTAGGCGTCGATGTAGTCCAGTCCTGTAACATCATCTTGCATTTGGCGGGAGCGAATCGCATGCCAAACATTCGTAGATTGCGGCTCAAGGTGTTTAGAAGACTCTGCATTTCGTCAGCGTCTTCGCCTAGAAGGACTATATCGTCTGCATATTCCAAGTCAACGAGATTATTCCCCGGTAGCAAGTCAATCCCTGAGTCGCTGAAGTCACCTAGGGTTAAGTCCATTAACACATCTATGATGAAGTTGAATAGAAAAGGAGATAATGGGCATCCTTGACGGACACCACTGGTCGTCATCAGTTCAGATGACAGCTCGCCGTAAGCCCTCACCTGGCTGTATGAGTACGAATAGAGTGCCTTAATCAGTGCAATATATTTTCTTGGAATTCCCTTTACAGCCAAGCATCTCCAGAGAACTTCCCGATCGACAGAGTCGAATGCTGCCTTTAGGTCAAGAAATATAATGACTGTTGGACGCCGGTAGGAATGCCTATGTTCTAGAATCTGTCGGAGGGTGAAGATATGATCAATACACCCTCTTCCTGGTCTAAAGCCTGCCTGGCTCTCTCGTGTTTGTGCTTCCCGAGCACCACTCAGTCTACGCATGATTATTGAGCCTAAGACTTTAGATACTATATTAGTCAAGCTAATCCCTCTGTGATTATCACAGGAAGACTTGTCTCCCTTCTTGTATATGGGGATAATCAGTGACTTACACCAACCCGATGGGACTTCTTCTGATTCCCAAACGCTGCCTAGTACCTCAGTTAATCCGGACAGTAAGCTGTCTCCACCGTACTTAAATACCTCTGGCGTCATTCCATCAGGTCCCGCTGCTTTGCCTAGTTTCAGATTGGTGACAGCTTTAGTAACCTCAGTTAGTGACGGAGGACCTGTATCTATATCCCATTCAGGGAGGTGTTGGATGCTCGGAAGGTTGAGCGTGGCTGTGGGCAAATTAAACTGCTCCTCATAATGCTCTTTCCAACGATCCAGTCGTCTATCCTGTGAGCTAATTATAGTGCCATTTTTTTCCGAGATTGTCTCACTAATGATTTGTCTTCTCCCACCCGTTTCCCTGATGAGTCCAAAGAGTTGCCTGGTGTTGCCTATCCTCAAGCTTTCTCCATCTCTTTGGCTTTTGTCGCCCACCACTGTTCACGGTCCTTGCGGAGACTTTTCGTAAGTTTCCTCTTGTGCAGCTTTCGCTCCTCATTGAATTCGGAGCTCGCCGGAATAAGTCTTCTAGCATCTATCAGTTCGGATGAGGCGGTGGAGATCCAGTGGTTTTTACTCACCTTTGGGTTTACCTTATTCACAGCTTTTACAGCTGTATCTATGGCTGCCTGGATATTTTTCCAAGCTTCTTCAGGGTGAGCACAGCTGTCGAACACAGATATGTGTTTAGCTAGTTCTTCCTCAAATACGGATTTAGTTTCCTGATCGAGCTGGGGACGTGATGGTTTTACCGCCAGCTGTTTCCTACGTCCGTTCAGTCGTAAGCACACCCGAGCGCGGACCAGTGCATGGTCGGTATCTACGCACGTGTTCCAGAAGGAGCGACAATCTCCTACCGACCCACGCCAACGATAGCTTATTGCTATGTGGTCTATTTGTGTCCAGCGTTGGTTTGATGAAGGGGGTCTCCAAGTCAAACAGTGTCTCTCCTTGTGTTTGAAGTTAGTGCTTACAAGAAACAAATGATTATCAGAGCAGAACTGTAGGAGACGGTCACCGTTGTCGGTTCGCTGGCACGGGACTCCATAGGTGCCACCGACATCCTTCTCAGATTGACACAATTTCCCTACTTGAGCGTTAAAGTCACCAGCTAGAACGACTATGTCTGAGCGTTTAGCCTTTCTCACCAAACTAGACAAAGAAGACAAGAGACTGACTGTTTATTTAAAACAAGTTAATCAGCCTTACTACCACCACCTCTGATCAATTTTTGATAAATAAAAGGCAGCATTATTTTCAATGCTGATAAGTTTTCTTCATTCCTTTGTGTCCCGAGGAGAACACACAACCTCACAGTTTAAGCTTTGGATTTTCACTAACGGTGATGTTTCCTTTTGAGAGACAGGGCGCGGCTACCAACCTGACGCCTAACCTCCCCTGCTAAGATAGATTTGTGAGTGCGTTGGCCGGGATTCGAACCCGGACCATATGTGTCTGATTGGCGGGAAATTCTATTGGTAATATCGACATCTTTTAAATAAGCTAAGTGAAGAATGAATTACACACCATTGATATGAATAAAATCGACAGAGAAAAAATGTACGTAATAATCAGATGAACAATATCCACTTCTTAATTTACAATAGCTAACAAAGAGTACACATGATTGTTTAAAAGATATCAACTTATGTTAGTTCATAAAAGCGATAAATAATAGACACAACTGATCGACAAGAACAGTTTCAAAGTTGACTGACTAACTAACTGACTAACTTATAAACATCGAAAATGTTCCATTTGCTTGAAGTATGAATTAACTAACCTATTGTTCATACTATCAAACTCTTTCAATTTCTATGAATATAAAACTTGCGAACCAATTTACACATTCAGCATACATTCCAAAAACAGGCCCGTAACTACTATTGTATGTCATAAATACAACCTTGACTGTCTAAACTACAGTATGGATGGAATAGTGGTTGAAGTTGAATTGTATTCATTCACACACACACATACAAGATCTTAATTTAATTGTAGTTATTTTTGATTACAGCTTGATTCCACACTGTATTTTTGGTACAAGTATGGAATTTTCAGCATGTGGTATCGGTAGCCCAAATTTTGCAGGCTGACCATAGAGATATCAGGTGTGCGTCGGCAGGGGATCGAACGCCGGACCATGTGCATGGTCGGCAATAGTTCTAACCACTGTGCCACCGACGCACAGACAAAAACAATTCAAACACCAATTAGGTTTGAATGCCTAAATACTCTGAACAATTTCCTTAGCGCTTTACTGAGTGTGTGTGTGTGACAGCAATGACAGAATAAGATAAATTCACCTTGATAATGTTTTCTGTGATTAGTTTCAAGAACTAGTGCTTCGTGTTTTCTTTGAGGTTGATTATTATTAAGTGAATCTACAAGAAAAATTCGGATGGTGGTTTTGATACACTGAAACAAAGTTTGTATTTTTCTCTTTTTCTTCTCTAACACTTTATTATACGACATTTTAATAGAATATTCGGGTTTTAAAAAAACTAATAAAATAGGGTATACAGTTCTTGTTCCTTTTTTAAATACACAGATGACAGAACTCATGTTTTCATCACCATGTATGTGTCATAAATTAGCAAAATTTACGAAGCACACAGACTATTACTACTGGATTCTGATTCAATGATGAATTGTTACTGTGTTCGCACACAAACTTAACACGTAATCCCAACTGAGACAAACAGCTATTCACCATCATTACTCACTTGGTTTCTAGTGGTTCTTCTGTTTACGATAGATACCACATAAAATAACTTACGTCCACAGAATACTGATATATATAAATATAGTATAATGACTGACAATGTAATAAGAGAACCAGTAACCTAAGAATTGATATTGATCGGCGTGAAGTTTTCCTACTGAAAAGGTATTAATTCATCGCACATAAATTCACAAGGGTTGTCATCACACACACCCAATATGTCATACATGACATGAGCTAAGGAAAATATCATAAATACATGAATGCTGCAACACAAACCCTTTTACTTACCTTCTTCATCATAATTTGACATATTTGGATAGATTGTTTCAACAAAGTCTAGGAGTAGATCCCAAGTATCTTTGGATATTGGACGTTTATGGTGTTCCTAGGAGAATAAGCATTGAATAAAATAAAACCATTTGATCAATCAAGTGATTATTGAGTAATAGAATACAAAGAGTTTAATTCATAAAACTACCTCAGGTAATGCATGTCAATTGTACAGACATAGGCTTATAGGAATATGTCAGTAAATGCCTAATCTATTAGACTGCAGTTAAAAAAACGCTAAAATAATAGAATGTATATATATTGATGATGAATAGCCATCAGACTAACAGAACTCTGTGACCGAGTAAGACATGCGTATTAATAAATTACAGACAAACTGCTTGAAGTGCCATTTAGTAAAATATGTTGCATTTTAAACCTTCAGAACCTCTGTTACTCCATAGTTCCTTGGGAAGTTTTACTATACAAGTACTTCTGACTGAAGAGTTGAGTGAAACAGGTGGAAACATATACTGGATATTACCGTGGAACAAATAAAATCAATGCGTGAATACTTTGATGAACTGTACACCTACTACTCACTCTGTTTTATTACAATGCGACGTCAGTGTTGCATATGTGTTCTACGCATTATGTAAAGGACAGTTTTACGATCATTTATTATACATTCTTTATTATCAAGAATGTTTCAAGGAATAGACAGATATTGCTACCTCCAAAGTATTCTGAATGTAATATTTTTCCAAGGAATAACCTTTTCCATTCTTTTGCGTTCTGAGTGGAACATAAGACTGGGGGTTTGATGCTTTCAAGTTTCAGTAGCCGTGCTATCGTTGTTATGGGCTGGAGTTCCTAGTCGCACACTGATATATATCCATATAATATGTGTGTTTTGTTTGACACTCTGATATATTTTGCATGTATATATGGATCGATATTCCATTATAATTAGCCAATCATGTTAAGACTGTCTATTGATTTGTTCGTTTTGAATATTCGCCACACACTTGTTCGGACATTCTTATATTTTGCTCTCACACTCTTGTGTGACATATTGATCCTCCTTGTGTTTGGAAAATAGAAGTATCATCGCAAACCTAGTGGTCTTCTGATTTCCGTCTTTCTTGAGTCAGGACTATTAAATTCTCGACCAGTACATAACAATAATTTGGTGACGAGTACATAATACACACCCAACAGTCCCCTCTTTCCTAAACTAGTTAATTAGACTAAGCGTTAGGAGTGCGCCAAGCGGGAGTCAAACTATGGGAGCATGTGCTAGGATGGCCAGCTTTCTACCAACGTGTGTAAGGATTATATATAATTCCTTTATGTTCCATTGGAACATAGGGCTTCAAGCTAGAGGCTTGGAGTTTCGGTAGCAGTGGTGTTTATTTTTACGGGATGAGGTTGCTAGCCTGATGCCCAGCCTCCCCTCTTCACCAGTCTTATTACTAGACTAGCGAGGTGAGGGATTGTGTCGGTCGGGGAACAAACCCCGGACCACATGTGTGGTCGGTGAGCACACTACCACAGTGCCACCGACGCTTGTGTAAAGATTAATTCACACTGAATACTTTGCAGTCTGTATCACAACTTTACCCCCACCCCCACTAGTTAACCGGAATCTAACTAGTCTGTACTAACACATTTAATTGCAGTAAACAGCTGATAGGCTCGGCAAAAAAATGAGCACACCGACACACTACTACATGTTCAGATCATCTCCACCTGACTAGTATTCCTGGTTTGTATTGAATAACTTGCAACCATTTGTATCAATCAGTAATAGGTGTGGAAGTGTAACTTTACCATTAAAACATAGTGTTTTATGATCGATTAACAACGGTTCACCTAACAGAGTGGAGATTCGAAATGAAAACTCCATAATGTATCCGATCTAGGTAAGTTAATCCCTCACCTCTCTACGTGAAGACGGAAGCTTTGAGAAGATACAGGAAACTAAGTGTTCTATTACTCTGGAATGAGGTCTTCATCCTGCCTTACTTTAAAAAAAGAAGCCTACATAGTTTATGTGAAAATTACCGGGTATGACAGACTGATATGTGAAAAGAAGACGGAGTTTCATTAACACTGTGAATGCGCAGACAGCACAACCAGTCTCTGCTAGTTTATTAAAACACTCACACATATATTAGAAATTAAAAATATATGGTGTTAAGAGTGTCTTTTGAAACGGAATTTTAGAAAGACGGATAACTTTAGAAAGTTCATTAGTATGCTGAGAAATATGCACAAAAGTGACATAAGTAGAATAATAACATTCATTCTTTTATCATTATTGCTGTACATTAATAGTAGGTGCGCAATTGTCTAATTTAGCCACTTATTTTCTAACTTCTCTATTACAACATCCTTACAGCAGTTCTGAAGTAAGTCTGGTCATGTAGTGCAGATTTGCTACCTTCTTTTATGATCCTGAGTCTGTGCATAATTAAGTCGTGAAGATAAGTAATTAAAAGCAGTTACAAAGTTCTCGTACGTAGTTAGCCTTACAGGGTTAATACCAGTTTCTGTTATGCTTTTCTTGTACTTCCTTCTCTTGCTTCGCGTGCTACACGGAATGTGGCGACTTGAACTTCCGCACATTTGTGGAAAGTTCTATGTCGAAAACAGACAGTTTCTGTTACTACTTGTCATACAAAGAGTTGTGATATATATGTATATATAATATTATTATATATATATATATTTTTATATATATATATATATATATATTGAGACTTACTTGAAGGAATTTAAACCACAATTGTAAGTGACAAAATCGATCACGTAAAAGAATCTCCCAGTAAGGAATAGCGTACTGAAGAACTATAAATATAATAAGAGGAATAGAAATAAAAGTTGTTTATTCACTTTTAGAGTTATGCGAAGGAATTAACAAAAGAGCAAATATTACTTAACAGATAGTTGAAATTGCAGCACGCAATTAGCAATGAGTTACACATATTGAGTATGCGGGTTGTTGATACTACCTGGGTGCTCCAACCTCGGCAGCTGAAGCTCTACGTTCAAGCTCGTGACCTAGTGGTTAGAGGTTGACCACCTAGACCGATAAGACACAGCTCCATAGAAAAAGTCATGTATACCTCATTGAGATAATCACTATAGCTTGACTAATTTATATAAAGAGTGAACTTGACGGTAGTAGCTTCTAGTGTCTGCTAACTATGAACAACAATAAGAGAGAAAAAAGACATGAGAAAATGGTCTTGTTATAGAAGAAGAAGAGAACTTAATTATAAGGGGACAGATGATGATCACTGTTGAAATAGTGCATACGATAAATACTACAGAACTAGAATGGGTGTGTGTGTGTGTGAGAAAGAGAGAGTTTATTCTACTACCACTACTTAGTTGTTCAAGTTGAATTTAAACCTGTGATACAGAAGTGACTAGCAATCAGGTGGTTAAGTCAATCGATGAGTCACGCTTTCAATTAGGTCTCTCATTCTAAGCTTGTCTCTACAAGTCACTGGGTTTGATGCTCTTTAAAGTCTTAACTAAAAATCATGCAATCATAATGTTTGGTATTAAGGCTGCTAGGGGTTTATTTGAATTGATTGTGTGACATAATAAGCTTCCTAAAAGATTAAAACGAATATATAAGTAATAGATGACCACAAGATAGAGGGAAACAGATCACTAAATAAAGAAACTATACAGATATAGAAAAAAGTGTATTTGACTATGTGTAAAAATTTGCGGTCCCTGCTTAAAATTACTATTCTCTTGGGTTTCAAGTAAAACATAGGGCTTCAGCAGTACATCAACATTTCACTCTGTTCTTTTTGCACGATTTCAGTGCCACTGTTGAACGTGCGCCCAACTCGTTTCTCATTTCGAGTTTCATTAGAGGACCTGGCGCGCGATATCACTCAACATGTATCTCTATTTCACCTACATACTCTGCTGCATATCTATTAATTGATAAGTTCTTGGTGGGTGCGTACTGAAGAAGAGTACCAAAATCGGACGAAACAGCTGTCCAGTACTCCCTGAAGGTTTTCCAATGGTTCTCTAACCAATGTCAACTCATGATGAAGTCTTGTAACCAATCAATCAAATCCCTACAAACCAACGCTTATGTTCTTGGTTTGTTTGTTGCCAGAGTTCACTGCGGCTAATCGTTTTCGGCCATTTACCCTTCAGTACTGAGTGGAGACAGTTGTTTATGAAAGTCTACAGAGAGCTGTTGAAAATGCTTTTCCTGATGCATCAAGTTTCTGAACTATACAGAAGCAATGATTAACTTGACATTAGTGCTGAGAATTCGAATCTTGTTGTTTGTTATGTTATGAATTCAAAAGATTTCTATACGAATTCCAGACTGATAAAGATCTATTTTTTAAGTATTGGTTTAGTAGGGATTTTGTTTGATCGCTTGGAGGATTTCATCATGAGCTGACATTGGTTAGAGAATCACTGAAAAACCTGGGAGTACTGGACAGCTGTTTCGTCCTAGTTTGGGACTCTTCATCAATACGCACCTGCCGGTAGGGTTCGAATCCAGGACCTTCTGGTTACAAGGCAGGCTCGTAGACGATTGAACCACTGAGAGCTGATCTAATGGCTCATGAATTCTAACTTCTGCCAATTTACGTACCAAGCTAGGACGAAACAGCTATCCAATACTCCCAGGTTTTCCAGTGGTTCTCAGACTGATGTCAGCTCACGATGAAATTCTCCATCCAATCAACGAACTATTTTGCTTTACCGATCCTGTCTTTGACATCTTCATCCTTACTGTCTGTAGTTGAAAAAAAAATACTAACAAGGTAATTGAAAGAGGTGACTTCCTCTCTGATTTGAACCGTTGATTGTGATTGGTATGTTGTTGTTGTTGTTAGTAGTAGTAGTCGGGTATCTTCATCAACTCTGTCTTCACCTGAAGCCCTGTTTACATTGCTTCTTTTGAAAACTTGTTGGCTTTTGCCTGAGGATTTTTGTTTTATGCAACATTAGACATAAATAACTCGCGAAGTCCAGAGTTTTTCTTTACACAAGTGGATCAAACTCAGGGACATCATGTTACGATGTCGAAACCGTTGAGCCACCATCCAACTATTTGGGCTAACATTCAATGACTCGTGATTTCTAACATCTGACAATTTGTGATCGATAACTGCTGTTGGGTTACGACAACGACACATGTCAAGTGATCCACAACGGTAAACTCAGCGAGGCGTTTGGAGTAAACACAGGAGTTAGACAAGGGTGCTTATTATCACCAATGATATTCCTGATTGTGGTGGACTGACTGGATTATGCGTCAGACAGTGGGAAACGAGAAGACAGGGATATCCTAGACGGACGTGAAGAACCTAGAAGACCTGGATTTCGCGCATGGATGATTTATGTTTGATATCACACAAAATCGAAGTGAAAACCGACAAACTGGTCGAAGAAGCAGCAAAGACAGGACTCCGAATAAACATAGACAAGACGGAGATTATGTAAATAAGCAGCCAACAACAACAACATCCAGCGTCAATCACCATCAACGAGAGGGATTTGAAAGAGGTTACTTCATTCACTTATCTAGGGAGGGAGCATTGTCTCAACTACAGGCAGTCGGAACGGACGAGGGTGACAAATCGTGTGAGAATCGGGAAGGCGAGAAACACATTCATCAACCTGAAACCAATCTGGAAATCTTCGTCACTCAGCCAGCATCAACAACAAAATTCGGTAGGATTTTCAATACAAACGTAAAATCAGTTCTTCTATACGGATCAGAAACTTGACGGGCGGGTCACAAAGAATATTTTCAGCAGCCTGTTGCAGACCATTATCAACAACTGTCTTCGCTGGATCTGCACTGAAGATCAGGTGGCCGGGCCGGAAAGAATCACCAACACGAAATTATGGGAACAAACGAAACAAGAACCAACCGTCAACTAACAAATATACAGGAGAAAGTGGAGATGAATTGGACACTCGCTCGCTGAGGAGGTCGCTGGGTGACATCGCGCGCGCGTCAGGCCATTGCTTGAGTGGAACCAGGCCGAAAGGGAAGCGGTGAGTGCGACGTCCAAGAGTGACATGGAGATCGTGTGAAGAGGAGTTGAAACAGTATGGACTAACATGGATGTAGGTGAACCGTACAGCAGAAGACAGAAGCAAGTGGAGACGTGCAGTTGAAGCCCTATGTTGCACAAGGAACCCAAGGGAACAATACTAATAATAATAACTGCTGTTGGTCCACCGACGAAATCTACACTGAAATCAATTGAGATATTCCTACAAAAACTTAAAATCTAAGTATCTACATATGTCATTAAAAGTTGTTTTAATTCACGCTAGTCACTTACAAAAACTCGAGGGTATTCTATTTTGTGGTGATAAGTGGTTTGCAAGACCTGATTAGAAACTGAGTTTTTGGTGATTGAAGTCTATCAGATGAGAAGACTCCTGTTATGACTCAAGTTTTCGTTTCAGGTCAAGTCGCCTGACTACATTTTATTTTCTTAATTTTTGATTACAGCTTGATTCCACACAGTATTTTTTTGGAACACGTATAGAATTTTCAGCATGTGATATCGGTAGCCAAAATTTTGCAGACTGACCATTGATATCAGGTGTGCGTCGACAGGGGATCGAACCCCGGACCATACGCATAGTCGGCGAAAGTCCTAACCGCTGTGCGACCAACGCACATCATATTAGTCTGCTATATTAACACTATCCAGGGGAGTGTGATCATTTGAGGTATTTGGACCGCAAAATTAGACTGTCGACTGAAAGAGACAGCACAAACTATTACTATTAACTACTGAAATACAATCTACTGATGAAAATAATGAATAGAATTTTAAAACTTGATTTTTATTAATGAGTTCTTTTTTATTCACCTACCCAGTGATTTACTTTCATGTTTATCTAAATTAGCGAAACCAAAGGTGAATAGATACAAAGAACGAAAGGCTTGTTTATCTTCCACTTCCTTTAACAGACTTGGAAGTTTATTACGCAGAGAATCGATAGAATCACAGCTAAATCAAAAGAAAAGAAAAGAAAACAAAAAGGAAAGAGGTTCAATAATTCATGGATTTCTGATATAAGGAGAGACAAAAATAAGTTTTCTTTGAAATTAATTTCGCCAACTGATAAAAAAAACAGTAAGCGACAACAGTGAATGAACCGAAAGTGACAAGGCGCAAACGTAAGCTATAACAGTTGTTTTGTTGACTGCGAACAAAAGTCAAAATGGAACAAGTACTTATCAACTGTTTAGGACTTATTAGGCAGGATACATCCTAAATAAGCTATAGTATATGAAATTATCTTTGAGAAGAATGGAACATTAGTTATTTCTGAGAACAGACAACTGGAATGTTGAAGAGAATTTTCAGGAGCCTCATCCAATCGCCACTTCAATAGGATGTAGTCATCAGTTCTCCAACTGTAGCGAAGTTTGCAGAAGCTGTCTCTAACCTTAAACAAGGCAAACTAGAAGGACCTGATAGGAGGACTCCAGAAATATTTAAAGATGGCAGTGACGGATTATTAACTAGATTAACTACGGTGTTTACTAGAGTATGGCGTTCAAAAATAGTGCCAACGGACTGGTGTAGGTTTTTGATTGTCGTAGTTTATAAAAAAAAGAGGGAAGGCGAAGACACTGACAAAATACAAAGTCTTTTGAACATACTGTGTGGAAATCTCCGCAATGTTTGGTAAGCGATTTGTCCATATCAAAGACAAGGTGGTACCACAGAAGTGGTTCACACTTAATATTATTTCAAGTATAGAAAGTGAAATGGTTGGGCGTGTTGACCATTTCCCTTATTTGGGAAGCTACATAAGCCCTAACAGATTGAGTGATGATGGAATCTTAGTACGAATACAAAAGGCTCATGTATAATTTAATAATTCCCATTGTAGCATTGAGAAAACAATATTCATCGAAGAGACTCTTTTCAACGAATTTATTATCAAGCTGCACAATCGTATATATATAGGTTTTAAAGAAGTTATATCCGGTTAGGGAATTAGGTCAAAGGTGTGAATATATGAAATAATAATAATAGTATGAAATGCAATTAAAATATTTGTGATTATAATCATAGTTAAATGTCAAATAGCAAAACAATGTCATACATAGGATAATACATAAGGTGTAGAGATGTCGATCATTTCGACATTTATAAAAGATATGTAGGCGACACTTTCGTTATCTGCGATAATAACGCAATTTTTGACGATGCCTTGTGTGCTTTCAACAATTGCCATCCTTCCTTACAATTCACCATGGAAAATGAATCTGAACTAAGTATTCCGTTTCTTGATGTTTGCCTTAGTAGACGCAATGACGGATCTCTCAAAAGATCCATCCACCAGAAACGTACATGGAACAGACAACTAACTAATTTTTATAGTTGGGTGCCTATCTCCAGGAAAAGGAAACTAATTCATTCACTCTGCTTTAGGATAAGGAACATTGAGAGTTCTGATTGCGTTGACTCAGAAATTCACTTTCTAAAAACCATGCTTGCAGAAAACGGTTACACGAACCGATTTGTCGACCGTAACACTAAAGATAAGCAGTCTAAACTGGTCACTGACTCAGTTCCAAAGAAAACCTTACTTATGAACATTGGAATTCAAAGGTGATCAGGCTTCAGATATGCTCAAAAACCGTCTCTCTAAAGCAGTCAGTAAAATTACAAATGACGTTCACCAGCCTCAAGTTGTTCTCCATCTCTGTAAAAGATAAGCTTCCCCGTCTGGCTGCCTCCATATACATCCATCAGTTCACCTGCTCTTGTGGAGCAAGGTACATTAGCCGTAGTCAGAGGATGCTTTCAACACGGATACAAGAACATATTCCAGCATGGTTTTACAAGGGAGAAAAGAAGTGTGTGCGAAGCTTTATTCTAGAACACCTGACAGACTCCTGTCACTCTGCCAACCCTGACCATGATTTTAAGATCACCTACCAAATCCATGCTGACTTGCCACGTTTTTTTTTCGGTACAAACTTCTAAAGATAGTGGAGGCCTTGGCAATTCATGACTTTAAGCCACACCTTTGTGTACAAAAGAAGTATGCACAATCCCTACTTCTGCCTTGGCCGTAGAGGGACAGACATTTATTTACTTAAGTATTTTGTTTATTTATTTATTTATTTATTCTATGTACCTTTCCCTTATTACTACGATTATTATTATTATTACTGTTCCCACTCTGAATTGTTTCCACTTCTCCCACTTGTCATTGTAAATCCAAAATTATTAATTTTTTAATATTTTTATTTTTACAATACTAAATTCTGTCTTATCATCGACTTTGAAAAGGCCTTCGACAGCGTCGATCGAGAGGTGATTTGGCAACTACTTCGCTAATACGGGGTCCCATCGACAATTATACATCTCATCCAACAGTTATACGACAATGCTGCATGCCAAGTAATCCACAACAGGAAACTTACGAAAGCCTTTGAAGTGAGGACGGGAGTGAGACAAGGCTGTCAACTATCACCAATGATCTTCCTGATTGCAGTAGATTGGATAATGCGACAGACAACGACAACCAACGAGGGAACGGGCATAAAATGGACTCACATAAAAGACTTGGAAGATCTGGACTTCGCCGATGATATATGTCTGATTTCCCACAAACTGGAAGATATGCAAGTGAAAAGCAACAAGTTGGCGGAAGAAGCATCAAAGATAGGATGGACTTCAAGTGAACATAGAGAAAACAGAGGTGATGAAGATTCCTAGCCAACATCAACAGCAGCAACAACAACAGACAACAATCAGCATAAATGGGAGGAACCTGAAAGAAACAGCCTTTTTCACCTACCTAGGAGGCATCGTTTCAACTACAGGCGGAACTGACGAGGATATCAAAGCCAGAATTGGAAAAGCAAGACAAGCTTTCATTACTCTCAAATCTGTATGGAGGTCAACAGCACTCAGCATCAAAAATAAGATCCGGATTTTCAGCTCCAATGTAAATTCAGTGCTACTATACGGATCAGAGACTTGGCGAGTCATGAAGAGCATCTCAAACAAACTTCAGACCTACATTAACAGTTGTCTTCGCTCAATACTACTCAAAATCAGATGGCCAGAAAAGATCAGCAACAGGGATCTCTGGGAGCGAACCAACCCAGCAGGAACCGATTGTGAAACAAATAGGCAGGAAGAAATGGAGATGGATTGGCCATACTCTGAGGAAACCATCAAGTGACATCACTAGAAAAGCCCTCGAGTGGAACCCGAAAGGGAGGCGGCGAGTTGGTCGTCCAAGGGTGACTTGGAGGAGGTCATGTGAAGAGGAGATGAAAGCATGTGGACAGACCTGGGGCGGGGTGAAAAAGTTGGCAGAAAACAGAAGGCAGTGGAGGTGCGCAGCTGAAGCCCTATGTTCCTCTAGGAACTAAAGGATACAATAATAATAATAATATTTCACACCATGTTATGTAACATTTTATATTCGTCTACTAATCTTATAATAATGCAACCCTTTCCAACATGTATACAGCTTATGCATTATTCTATATATGACATTGATTGTTTTGCTACTTGACATTTAACTATGATTATAATTAAAAATATTTTAATTGCATTTCATACTATTATTATTATTATTTCATGTATTCACACCTTTGACCTAATTCCCTCACCTGATATAATTTCTTAAAATCCATATACATACGGTTGTACAGCTTGATAATAAATTCGTTGAAAACAGTCTCTTCGCTGAATATTGTGTTCTTCATGTAGAATTTACTAACTTGTGTAGCTTTTGGCGTAGACATGATATTTTCATTTTGATTACAGCTTGATTCCACACCGTATTTTTGGTACAAGTATGGAATTTTCAGCATGTGATATCGGTAGCCCAAATTCTGCAGGCCGACCATAGATATAAGTATAAAACTTGGGCACTGTGGTAGAGTATAACTCCATTATGGATAAGATTTTATTTTGATAAATCACAGTGTTGTACAGTTATATTAACAGATATCAAGTGTGCGTAGGCAGGGTAAGAACCCCGGACCATGTGTATGGTCAGCGAGAGTCCTAACTGCTGTGCCAGCTTTCAAGTGAAATACACTAAGAAGGAGTTCGCTTCTTCTTACTTTACGGAGGTGATACAGCTTCTAGAAGTGAACAGATTAGCGGCTTTTGACCGCAGATGCCTCTGTTCGCCCTCTCATGTTTTCGTTTCGGATTGTGAGGGCGATTGTTACTTCCCGGCTGCCCACACCGTGGAAGTTGGTTGCGTGACCGCAGAGCCCAGGGGAGGCCGGTCTGTTTTTGTTTGTTCTCTTTTGTTTGGTGTGCCTCAGTAGCATACTTATCACTCCTGCCCTGTGACACGGCAGCAGGAAGCGCGGTCGTTGTTAATCCGGGCCACGGCCGATCCGGCATGAAATTTTGTGATTTTGTATTGGTCATGATGTTGGATTGGGTTACGTGTTACGTGGAGCGATATGATTAGTAATGCGCCAAGGACCAATTATACCACTGCGAGCAAACCGATTGGTAGCCCAACGAGTAACTTGATACTAGTGTATATAGGTAACGAATCATACGCCTGTGAATTGAAAGAATAGCAGTCTTCGCTAATTAGGCAAAGTAAACTAAGACGGGAAGTTGAACAAGAGTAAAACAGATGAACTACAGGCGTTACACTGGACATCCCTGAAGATTGTCTGTTGACACACTCCTAGAGATTCAATTTATTATTATTAGTCATTGCTACAGCTAAGATGGTGCGTCGGTGGTATAGCGGTTAGGACGCTCGCCGACCATACACATGGTCCGGAGTTCGATCCCCGGCCGACGCACTCCTTTACCTCGCTGAGCCAGAAATAATGCTGGTGAAGAGGAAAGGTCGGGCATGAGGCTAGCAACCCCATACTACAAAATAAACGCTGCTACAGAAACTTCGTGCCATTAGCTTGAAGCCCTATGTTCCACTGGGAACGTGAAGGAAAGAACAAACAGTTAAGATAGTTTTCACTGTAACTGTTTAGATTGTATATGCGAATTCGTAATTGAATGATATCTTATGTAACGATCAAATTCTATCTACCACGATATGTAAAATGTCTTTCAAGATAAGTTAGATGATACAGTTCTTTTTGCCTTGGAGATAACTTGTTACTAAGTAACTAATTTGCAGGAAATTTACAAAGTAACAACTTATAACAGCCCTGATTTCTTATGAACTAATAACCTAGTGATGAGAGTCACAAAACCGTGGTTTCTAAAAAAAAATTTGGGACGCTGCGTCATAGCGTTACGAGGGATTAAAATGGTCAAAACTAGGATGAAACAACTTTCCAAGGCCCTGCGGCCTCCAATAACCTTCTATCTGATGTTAATTCGTGACGAAGTCCAGGAAGTTCTAGAAATCCAACAACATTTCTACGGCTTATTGTTCACACATGCTAGGTGGTTTACTCGTCACAATATTTCACAAAGATTGCCAATTGGCTTGTTAAGAAGGAGTCAACGAATCAGAATAAAAAAACAGGATGATCTGGTAGACAAAGCAAAACACTTACCCCAACTCTCGAAAACCTCGGAAGAATTCTTCCCGTGTGAATTCTCCTTGAGTTTTTGCTGAGAATTTCCAGGCTAGGACTAGGGTAATTAAATTTTCTGGATCAATATGCAAATCATTAATAAGAAATCGTTCCATTCCTGTGGATAGTATTCGATCAGGATATTGAGGATCTATGTTAAAATATACAAAACAAACGGATATTATTTTTCTAGACAATTTCAAATCCACGAAAAATATCCAATTATTGTACTTTGAATCTGATTACAGGGTAAAGCTACGTTGTTGCACACGGTAAAACTATGAGGTATACAAAATAATCCTGCTAAAGGCTTTGTGTGACCAACTTGAACAATATCACTTATAATATCAACTTCATTTATGATAGTCTTAATTCATGCAGTTTACTATCGACTATCGACCAAAGGGCGGGTGTCTGTCTGTTTTCGACATAGAACTTTGCACAAATGTGCGGGAGTTCAAGTCGCCACATTCCGTGTAGCACGCGAAGCAAGAGAAGAAAGTACAAGAAAAGCATAATAGAAACAGTGAGCAGAGGTGTGAGACAAAGGAGTAATAAAGAAATACAAAACAGTTTCATTGAAGATCATAAGTCACAGGGAGTGGATGCATCTGCGCCACTGAGAACGATTTTGAGCCATGTCACCAATTGTTTCCAACCATAGATTTTTACCGTCCCGAGGACCCCAGCCTGGAAGTCTACACCTTTCTATGTGGCTTAGACCAACTGCTCAGCAGTCCACTCCGTCCTCCTTTATGGCTGTGAGACCTGGCCATTGAGAGTGGAAGACATGAAAAGGCTGGCTAGCTGTCTTTGATCATAGGTCCCTGAGTTCTATCTCCCGTGTGAAGTGGTATAATAAGGTTAGCAATATTGAGGTTAGGCGTCGAGTGCTAGATAAGCAGGGGAAATCAATCGACGAGGTTGTGAAGGTACATAGACTGAGATGGTTAGGACATGTGTTACGTATGCTCAGTCATCGCCTTCCTTGACGGGCAATGTTAGCTGATATAGGGTCAGGTTGGAAAAGAGCTAGCGGCGGTCAAACCAAAACATGGCACCAGTCAATGAAATCCACAACAGTGAGTTTAAGCCACGTAGGGAGGTGTAGACTGGCTTCCTGGTTGGGGTCCTCGCCACGGTAAAAACCAATGGTTGGAAACAATTGGTGACATGGCTCAAAATCGTTCTTCATGACTAGCATAGATGCATCCACTCCTTGTGACTTATGATTTCCAATGAAACTGTTTTGTTCTTCGTTACTACTATTCCTTTGTCTCACACCTCTGTTTACTGTCTCTTTTATGCATTTCATGTACTTTCTTCTCTTGCTTTGTGTGCTACACGGTGTGGAGGCTTGAACTCCCGCACATATGTGCACAGTTCTATGTCGAAAACAGACAGACAATTGGTTGTTACTTTTATACTAAATAGATAAGCGAAACCAGGATATATTGAAGAAATTCCTGTTTGCTATTAGACTTAAAATTTACAGGAATTAAGGTCAAGAGATATAGATTGTTCATAATTTTTGATTTTATTTTGAACTTTTGTTCAAATGACTTTTTCTTTATTTCTTGCATTCTAAGTGGGACTCTATGTAGCTCTAAGCCTCGAATTTTCAATAAAGATAGTATTGTTTGCTTTTACCGGGTGGGATGGTTAACCTCACGTGTAACTTTCTCTGTTTCCGGACTTACTATTAGCTAGGCACGGGAATGCATCGGTCGACAATCGAAGCAGAACCATGTGTACGACTGGCGAGCATATTACGCATTGATACAGCGACATATATTATTAATTCGACTAGTAATTTGTTGTTGATATAAGTATAGTATAGTAATTTGTCGACCAGAAACCTTGTTAGTTCTACAAGATCTAGCTACAGTGAACTCATCACGTAATACTATGTATTCTAGAAGGAGTTAGAATCCTTTGAATGGGAAACCACGAGTAATAATGAGATGAAACATTTTGCCATGAAAAACTTGTACAGGCATAACATCATGGACTAGTTTAACACATACCATGGATTCGGATAGCCACATTTAATTACAGCAATACGATACTACTGAACTGACTAAGTTATAACTGAGAAGTTTGCAAAAAAGTGAAGAAATACAAGTTATCACACTCCATGTAGTACACAAAAGTAGAGATGAGAAATTCAAAAGTACTATAATCAGCAAGAATGTGCGGGAGAAAGAACAGTAATGCGGATAAACATGAGAGTTTAGTGGACCTGGGAGATCACAGAAAGTGATTACATTTGCGTCATTAAGAAAAATTTCTGAGCCATATGAATGGCCATGTCTTAAAGCCATGAAGGAGGACAGAGCAAATAGTGTGCAAAATACATATATATACATACACATTACCAAAAAGTGTAGAGCAATAACCAAACCCAAGAGATGTTATAAAAAAAGCAATTGACTTCAATACAACAAGTTGTCTACACGTACACACTATCAATGGATAATCAATTTTAGTGAAGTACAAAATTACTGGCATCTATGTAGTTGATTAGGTAAACTAATGCTTACCCCGATAACGTTGAAAAAGTTGATCAATTTTCGCCTCATTCACAGTTGGTCCAGTAGGAGTAGGATTTTGTCTGTAAAAATAATCTACAGCCTGTTCAAGTCTCCAATTGCTCATTTGAAGACAATCAATCGCAACCTTGTCAGAACTTCGAGTGATAGCATTAAACTTTTTCACTCTATCTCGTTGTGAAGAGCTAAGTTTGTACTGAAAAAGAAAATAATAAAAAAGTAGCTTATATTTGAGGCCCACCTGAGTAAGTAGTGTATTGTTTAGTGAAATCAAAGCATACCTAAATATTTACGGCGATAAAAAACAACAACAACATTGATAAACACTAATAGATATTAACTGTTTTGCATACATGCACTGAGTTACAAGGATGAGAAAAGTATGAACTTGCTGATGGAATTACTAAATAGCGAGGAAATTATGACAGTTATTACTTCAGTACATTCGTCTGCACAGTTGACTTTTACACAATGAACCTTTTATTTTGATTGGACACCAGTTAGTAACTAGTGTAATGTGTCTAGTCCTTTCTTTGGTGCAGACTAAATTCTATCAGGCAGGTATGTAATGTGGCCACCATTCTAGATAGCTCGCCATCACGGTGCACATTGATTTGGTGATATTAGGTGGTTGGAGGTAATCGGCAGGAAGCCTTCCTTGACCTAGGTTTCGCGCTAATTGGCACTAGTCAGCAGGGAATACATGTCCCTTCTGAGATTCGAACCCGCGTCACCCAGTCCTGCAGTCAGAGACGTTACCACTGGGCTATACGGGCTCGCAATCGACCTCCTGTAGGACTGTAGTGGGTATTTTGATTGGACATTAGTATGATGTATCTAGTCCTTTTTTGGTGTCAAATCAAAATATCTACTACAGTCCTACAGGAGGTCAATCGCGAGCCCGAATATCTCAGTGGTAACGTCTCTGACTGCAGCACTGGGTGACGCGGGTTCGAATCTCAAAAGGGATATCAGTTCCTTCAAGGTTGCAGATACGCCTAGTCTGACGAGTGCCAGCTAGCACGAATAACTAACTAACCAACTAATATGGAACAACTAGCACGAAACGTAGGTTCAAGGTTTCCTGCTGATTGCCTCCAACCATCTAATAAACCTTTTATGTTATGTGGTATAATGTGGTGGGTAATATTGAAGGCGTGCGTAGCTAGGTAAATCGGGTAAGAAACGTGTCACGCGTATCACGCTGCCGACTTTCTTATCGAGCAATGTTAGATAACATAGGCTTATGTTAGGTTGGAATAGAGTTAGAGACGGTCCAACTAAAATCTGGAGTTAATTCATGAAGTCTTTGGTCGCCAATTTGAGTCAAGTAGGGAAACTAAAAATCCGATTCAGCGTATTACTAGTCTGCCCTAGTAACCATCCAGAAATCAAGTGGTTGGAACTGATTCGGCTTTTTTAGCTGAGTCAAACTGGGTACACCATTGACAAGTTCTGGCTCACACGAGCGAAACAACCATTCGGTGTTTAGATCACTTCGACCCGGTTAGCAAACACTCCTGATTGATGTGACTGGTGTGCAGCTGTTCACATCAACCAATCAGTAGCACATAGCATCATGCATACTTTCGTGATTACCATTTATTGTATCAGTTAGGTCACATATGCTGTAATCTGAATAATTCGTTTCTAAAGGAAACATAAAATTTTTTACTTGCACCGTGTAAGTTGCAAAGTGCGAATAAGTTTGTATTACTATTATTTAATTCCTTTGCGTTCCCAGTGGAACATAGAGCTTCAAGCTGGTGGCTTGAAGTTTCTGTAGCAGTGGTGTTTATTTTTAAAGGATGGGGTTGCTAGCCTCATGCCCGACCTTTCCTCTTTACCAGCATTATTTCTGGCTCAGCAAGGTAAAGAAGTGCGTCGGCCGGGGATCGAACTCCGGACTATGTGTATGGTCGGCGAGCGTCCTAACCGCTATACCACCGATGCACAGAATAAGTTTGTATGGAGTCATAAACTAACTGGCTGGGTTCCTTGAAACGCTTAGAACCAATGGTATGAGACTGTTATTGACATGGCTTAAAATCGTTTTTAATGACGCAGATGCGCTTACTCCTAATAAACTCTCATATTTAGTAAATATTTTATGTACTTATCTTTTTGCTCTACATTTGTGTGGTTTTCAATCTACTAAGGTGAAGCCAGATAAATCACCTGCACCTGATAGGCTTCACCCTAGACTGCTAATCTCCTTGGTGGATATAATATACATTCCACTTACGGAGACATTTTTCAAATGTCTTTGACCCAGGCTAGGCTACTCAGGGACTGGAAAGATGCTTTATAAACCCCATCTTCAAAGACGGGAACAGGAAGTTAGTATCTAACTACCGGCCTGTAAGTCTGACCTGCATTATAGCAAAGGTGTTAGAAACACTCATAAGGGACCAGCTCTTAGCTCATATGGAGAAACATGGCTTAGTGGCAGTGGAACAGCATGGATTCCTACCAGGACGATCCTGCTTGAAAAACTTACTGTTAGCTAGGGAAGATTGGGTCGAGGTCAGGGATAAGAACCATCTACTGGAGGTTGCCTTTATCGATTTTAGTAGAGGATTCGATAGGATATCCTATTTAGGTCTTCTTAGTAGACTTAAATGTTTTGGATTAGACTAAAGTCAATGTGAGTGGTTTAGCGACTACCTGATGAACAGAAGGCAGAAGGTAAATGTTAATGGTGTTCTGTTAGGTTGGAAAGCAGTACTGAGTGCAGTACCTCAGAGAATTGTACTTGGCTCCCTGCTATTCCTGTTATACGTAAATGAAGTGCCAAAAATTTTTACCTCATTTTCCTTACTACTTGCGGACGATATTAAGATACGATAAAAAACCGTAAGTACTAACGATGATAAGTTAGTACTACAAAAGGATCTAGATAAATTAGCTGAATGGACTACCCTTTGGAGTCTGGAATTTAATTCCAAGAAAAGCGCAGTAATGCACCTAGGTCAGAAGTCTTACACGTCGTACTCCCTGGGGGACACAGAACTGCCAGATGTTAGGGGACAAAAGGACTTAGGAAATATTGTAAGCCATGACTTAAAAATATCGGCAAATTGTAATCAAGCCGCATCTAAGGCTTTTTGAATGGCTTTCAAACGATTAGAGGAGGGTATGTTCCAAGTACTCTATGCAACATATGTCCGAGCTCATCTAGAATACTGCATACAATCGGTGAGTCTATGCTAAAATAAGGAGGCACATATCCTGGAAAGAGTACAGAAGGTAGGAACCATATTAGTTAATGGTATCTCACACCTTCCTTAAGATAATAGATGGAGCATTTAAATCTGTTCCCATTATCATAATGAAGGAAGAAGGGTGACTTAATTTTAGCCTACCATATACTTAAGAGTGACCTTACAAACCTTTTCTCTCCCTCTAGGATACATTTACGAGGTCGCCACAACAAGGTGTTCAAATCAAGAGCGAACAAAATACGCATGGGATTTAGATTCTCTCACAGAATGGTCAACGACTGGAACTCCTTACTTGATTCAGTAGTAACAGCTCCATCGGTGAACGCTTTCAAAGGGAAACTGGATCTCTGAAGAGATATATATCGCAAGGATTAACATAAGCAACAAGAGCCTTCTATCCTTATAATCTAAATCTACTCCATATTTGTGAAGAATGGTAAAGAATACTTGACAGCTGTTGCCTTTGTAGAGTTTTGATGAAGGCAATATGTGAAGTGTAGAATTTAAGCGTTGAGTTCTACATAGAGAAGTTCTGAGGAGATCGCACGCTGTTGTAGCTTAAGGTATTTGGATCCTGTTGTATTTATAGCGACTCACCGATTACCTAACGTGGTATTACTGGAGGTAGGATCCACTCGAAGCAAAATATGGCAAAATGGAAACTCCTAACGACAAATGTAGTTCATTATTGTTGATTTTAGGGGAGTATATTGCTTATTTGTCACATCTGAAAAGAATCAATCTGAAGAAGTGGCACACACATGCAACTTATCCTAATCTTGATTGTAACGTCACACTTAATAATTTACCACTTCACATCTGTATGATAACACTTAATAGTAATAGCTCGGCGAGAATTACGGCCAGTTATTTATCTGCTTAATTACCAAGCAGAACTATGCTGTGTGGGATCACTCTTTAAACAACAAAAACTTAAAGATTTACAGACCCGCATATATCGATAAAACTTGTGTAAATTTAAGCCGTTTCGAATCAAAAGTTGAAGACAAGACAATAACTTAGGTTTAGAATATCGCATCTCACTGTGAAACAGATGACTTCATTTCGACTACAATGAGTTCCTTGACTCAGCTGGACGTGGCTCCTCAGCCAGCATTTTCTCCGGGTGCATTGCAGAACGTGGGGCAAAGCCCCTACGACTGCCCCGAACAGATCTGTGACATTTCAATACATGCATGACCAACTATAGTAGTGCGAATAGCAAATTACTACTTCGAAAACGAATCCGTTATCTTCAACACACAGGAAGACAATTAGATTTAAATAGTGGGGAATACTAACAAATTAGACGGGTAATTCCCACACTAGTATCTCAATATGCAGGCCAGTGATAAAGTTGACCAAAGCCATATAGTGAGGTCTAACTAACACTTATTAAACACTAGACTGATCGCTGGAAATAAGAAGGGGGAAATAAAAACTGGGCAAACCTGACTGGCCATTGTGTCGTTAAAACTAAATTTAGCGGGTTTATTGTGAATTATAAAGTCACAATAATTTCACAGATTTATTGTTTCTACCACAAATTATTATAATTTGTTTACCTAAATCATATTGTTTTCACGTTGACAACAGATTTGTTTGTAATGCTATAAAACGCTGCACTATTTTAAATGCTGACCAAAGATAATGATCCTGACAAAGTCTCAAAAGTCAGATCCGCAAGGTCATCTTCTGTCCTTCAAGTTTTCCTGCTTTGCAATATTTACTATGTTATACCATTTTCGGTCTTGGAAATTTTAACATTTGTTTGGAAGGGGGTTGTACTTCCATACTCTAAGGCTATTTCGCTAGTGAGGTATCGTTATTCATATTTTTTATCCTTTCTGAATCTTTACGATTATTTTATCTGAATGTTTCTAACTTGAAGGAGGACTTGGTGGGCGCTGCTGTTTCTCTTTTTCTATTCTTTCCAAATGTTGTTCTTTGCGTATGGCTCATTTTGTGGCAGTCGTATACATTTTATATTGATTTAGTGTTAACTTCTATTCTGTTAGTACTATATCTTTGTGAAGCTATCCTTACTGTGATGGTTTTGGTTACATTCGCCTGTATATCTGTTTAGCCAATAACAGCTTTCTATATGTATGTATTTGTGATATTCTCTCAGCCTGAAATAAAGTATGATTTCGAGTTTGTGTATTTTAAATGACACCGACGAATCAACTCAGAATCCTCTCGTCAACGAATCGTGAACTGATGACTGTGCAAGGCTTTTCTACACATTGCTTTAACTTCTGGTTACCTAACTAGCATAGTTATCCAACCAAATTTTGAAGTGTTCTTTGAAAGAAAATGTGTGCGGTGATCTATAAAGATACAAGCTTAAAATAATTGGAATATACTCCTTTGTGTGAGCTTCTTGAATCAAGTGTGTAGTGTTAAACAATTTTCCAAAATTATTTGTGTATAGCATTCTTAACTCGACATTGGGTGCTGACCTTCATTGTTTAGGTCGAATCATTAAGCTGAAGATACAATGTCAAACATCCACGCCATTCGGCACAATGTTGTGTCACATTCGGTCTATTATGCGACGTCGGTTTTATGAGCTAGTGTAAACCAAACTGACTTCTCTGTGCTCGCTTCTCGGCTGTAAGGTGAAGGTACCTCGACTTCGATAAACTTCTAAGTAGTGCATCCCGCCACTTGACTGTCTTAGCCTTTGTTAAGTCTAAGGTGTTGTTAAGTCTATGTGTCAGTTTTAAGGGGAGAGGACGTTTGGACGCATAATTGTCCAGCCCTTCCATGGACAGTGCGGTAGCTACATCTGGCTAAGATTTTAAAGGGTGAAAAACTCCAAGAGTGAAGATATGGGTCCCAACTAGAGTCTTAGCTCTCGTCTTCGTGGATTCTTACGAGGAAGCCCATACTTAATAGCAGAATACCTTTGCTTGTGGAATTCTGATCATTTGTAATCTTATAGTCAACAATTAGATCACCTTTAAGCCGACAGTAGCTAAGTGTGAAGACCCTATTTCTTCAGTCTTTCATCATATAGTTGATTTCAAAAGACCCCCCCCCCATCTTGTCTATGGGCTTTCTCCAAGAGACTGGCTTCCATTTCGAGTAACAGGGGGGCAATGAAATTGTGTACTTCAGTGTGTGTCTAACATATGTTTTATCCAACCTTAGAAAAAGCTCAGGAGTGATCAACTAACTATCCATGTGTAAATTGTTTAACGGCACAAACCCTCCCTAAATCAGCCGTGTCATTCATATTTGTGTAAATTAGGACTAGACCTACGTTGAGCTCTGACTATATACTGGAAAACTTTTCGTTATGCAAATGTAACTTGCATTTTGAGACCTACACCTGTAGAGTTGCATTACTCGCAGTTTTTCAAGTTAAAAGTCATACCTCCAGTCTTCCAGAATCTTTAGGTCTAGCTAAGTTTTCCGAGCGCTTTACTACTCTTTAAGTCGTCAGAATAAATAAGAGCCGGGCAGTTTATAAAAATCAAAAACCTCAATTGCCTAGTGTAGAACCCTGTGATACTCTTGATGTCAACTGTACCAGGATGACCAGACAGGACTGACTTTGATGCAGAACTCCGTTCCGTCTAGCTAGTCCACCGGCCACGACAGAGGCGGGCCATCAATATCCACCTGACTTATTTTGTGTAAAAAGGGTCAGGTTGAACCGTATCAGATGCCTTTGCAAAGTCGAGGAAGATCAGATGGAGTAGAACATTCATCTTC
The DNA here is from genome assembly GCA_944472135.2 of Trichobilharzia regenti. Lineage (NCBI taxonomy): Eukaryota > Metazoa > Platyhelminthes > Trematoda > Strigeidida > Schistosomatidae > Trichobilharzia > Trichobilharzia regenti. Next base: position 55,886,367 of record OX235262.1, read on the forward strand.
CGGTGTAATGTCCAGTCACTCCAATCTGACAATAGGTTTGTCACACAAGATCTACCTCTCCTGAAACTATGTTGCGCTTCATTGAGTATGTTAGTCCTATCGAGATGTTGCCTGCTGTGATGATCGGTCAGATTTTCCAGTACTTTTGATAGCACTGGGAGTAGCACAGTTAGTCTGTAAGTCGTGGTGTTTTTCGGATTCCCACGGCAGGAGAAAGGATGGCTCTCTCCTACTCCTTTGGTAGTATTCCTGAATCCATGGAATGTTGAGATAGGTCGCATATTGGCCTGCAGACGGCTTCAGGAATCTGTTACAGAAGAGATGGCCTAATGTAATCACAGCCTAGGGACTTTCCAGAGGTCGTTGGTGCACAATTCCTAGCTGGTTGAGCAGTCATCATTACAGTGCATTTCTGACCCCAAAATATGTCTCGTATTTTGAACTTCAACTTGTCGTTTTGACTTAATTCTGGTATCCATAGGACAGGTATCTTGGAAGTCACAGGGTGCGTACTTGAGTATCTTGCATAAACTTCAACATCCATCATTTCATAAAAGTGTTTTACACAATCTCATGAGATAACCTTCTGGGTCAGGAATTGAATCCAGAAACCGTATTCATTTTAAACTCTCCTATGCTTGAGGCAAGCACGGATTAATGGTGGCTGGAATGGTTTTATAGTGAAAAAACTTTAAAACTTATAGTTTTCTAGACATTATTTTCTATTTTGTTTCAGCAATTACCTCGTACATTAGTTATTTTATTTACCAGAGGTTTGAAGTGCATTTGTTACCGTTAACTATGGTCAAGGGTAAATGTGCCACACATGTTTAGCCTAATGAAAATCTTGTTATAAAAATACCCAAGTATATTTCGACAGTAAGTAATCCAGTGATAGAAAATTCACCAACTACGCACGTAGTCTGGGTTCGATTCCCAGTCGATGCATTACTCATACCTCTCCTAGTTTACTAGTCGGTAGTGAAGCCAGAAAATAGGGATGTGACCAACGGTTTGAACATCTTCGTCTAATACAGATGGTAAGTTAAATTTGAGATTATCGAAAATCCACTAAAGCTTTTAATAAATAATCAAACTACTTAGGCATCTTGGATTTTTAGTGTCTCAGAGGAACACTTCTATAACTAATTTTTATTTTCTAAGTCCTTATAGTACAAAAGATCTAAGAATGTTTCTAGGTAAAAACTTTACGACCCTGAAAAGAGTATCTTTGGAGCTAAAAATGTAAGATTTTATCATATCACTTGTTTATGAGTAAGCTCTGTATTTATTTCATTTTGGCTCCAATAACGTAAATGAGAGTAAGTTAAAAAACCCAGTCTATGATCTTGTAAAAAATAGCATGACATCTTACTGTTGGCTTTAATCATTTCAAATGTAAAGGAGTTATGATCTTAGGCTGATTTAATTTGGAATATATATATATTAGGAATTCTCCACTAAATACCTAGTGGATACTGTCGGGTAAAATCACTGTACGTGTTGAGGTAACCTTTCCATGGAAAAATTTCAACCAACCATTACCCAATTACCACATTATCATTATTAATAATGCTCCTATTGGTTCCGAGAGGAATACATAGAGTTTCAGAAGAACATCTCCATTTCACCCTGTTCTCTGCAGCACTTTTAGGCTGGCTAAACAGTCGTCAATAAGCTCTCGTTTGCTCTCCACATGATCACCTTCATGTTATCTTCATTTTCCCAACTCGTCACTTCCCAGCAGAGTTCCATTCTAGAGTCTGGAATGTGATGTCCTCCACTGGTCCCCTCATAACAGGTTGTCTGTTAACATAGTCGAGTAATCACATTCGGAATTCCCAGGACTAAAATAACTTCTTGGAAGTAAGTTCAACAAGGAACTGTTTGTATAAGACTGAGGCTTGTGAGATTTTACAATCAACCCTAAAAAGGGTTTATTTATTCACCTATAGAGCATCTCTCTTCAACTTACCTGAATTGTACTGAGATGTGCTGAAGATTAAAGTATAAGTAGCTTATATCTTGTTGTAGATTCACTTCAAACAAAATAGTCTGGTTACAGAAACCAAATATCAAGTGGATCTATTAGGCGTTTCCGCTAAATTGTTTTAGTTGTAGTTATGAGATTTGTATGCAGTTGACTAAAATTCCTGGTTTCCCTGATTCCCTCGAGTGGCAAATGTTGACTCACCTGTAGTGGTGTATGTTATTTAGGAATTACAACTTTTTAAATAATTTACTAGATTTCACATAGGTGTTCTTAAAAGAAGAAACACCTCTGTACAACGACTTCCTTTTCAAGCTGTACGGTCGTATTTATACTACGGAAAAAGGCACTAAGTGGCACGAGAAATTGCTTAGTCAGTATAAATATGATAAGAATAAAGATGATTAAAATGATGTGGAACAACACATTTAAGCGAACAATATTCTTTTTTCAATTAGATCTCGTAATTTTACAAATAAAAATTCCAATATAAACCAATCATGGTGTTTCGTCAATAGGATAATAAAATTGTGCAACTAGTAATGATAGTGGTAATAATAGTAATGGGTCTATCAGCAACAAGGATGAAAAGTGAGGCGATCTGTGATATCAAGAACAACGAAAAACAGCGTGATTAGACAAACAAATGCTCAGGCAGAAGTAGTCAATAAAGGTTAAGAAAAACAAACGAACCGATTACGTAATGCTAGATTGTAAGGGAAGTAAGTAAAATAAGCTTTGATGAAGGTATGATGAGATTAAGGGGTGATAAGAGAGGGGTTGAAAATATAAGTTAGGAGTGGTGCTAGCATCATCAGTTGGTTAGGTCTTAATTGACTAATGAAGGGATAATGGCTGTACGAACTTCTTTTGAATGAGCATAGTTTAGCCTTAATAGTTTGAATGCTTATAGCCTTGACTGTGTGCAGCAGACGAATACGAAGTCGATTGCGAAGATTCAGTGGGATGAAATGAATTATCTTGGAAGCTTTCGTTTTCTCCACTGCATGATCACTATCAACTAAATGTGACAAAATGGAGCTACGGAGTGATTTTGTCTGTCCTTCGCCAAACCACGATGGGAAGTGTTCACTAACACGTTGGCTAGGCTGTCTAGTGGCACGCCTCAAAATAACTGTACCCGCAGGTGCTGTTGGACTGATAAATGCGTATTTATGGCAAAACTATCCAGCTTATCCTTCGTTTGCATCCCAACTTGTAAAGATTATTTAATATGTGAACTGTTTAAAGATTTTAAAATTGAAGGTCAAGCGTCGTCTAAAAAATTAGGAGTACGATGATAATAACAGTAAAGACGGCGAAGACGAAGTGAAGTGGAATGATTTCAAGTGGTCAAATAAAAATAAAATAGAGAACATTACAATGACCAAGGTAAAGAAAGGAGTTTGATAAAACATTTTTTAACACACAACTTAGGTTTCTGTCCGTGTATAGCTCGAACTTCGGACGGCTATGCATAAGTGGAGAAAACGTAAGCTTTTGGAGTGGTTGGATTTGGTCCTGTAGATAACTCTAAAGGGTAAATCACGTGGGGTTGGATGACTTCACTCCAGAATGTGTTCACAGATTGAAAACATTGTCGTCGTCGTTTCATTAGCACACCCGCGTCGTGCTCACCTACGCGTTTACGGAGAACACGATTACAACGTCCAATGTAGTCAGCTCCACGCAAGCATGTGAATGAGTATATGCACATCGAGGTGGACATAAGTGGTAGTTTATCCTTAACGCATTATTGAATGATATTTTGACTGGTAAATACCAAATGTAAGTCGGTCACATAAAAAGGGAGTTTAATACTTTTATATAAACTACTTTTAATGAATTCAGCAAGTGTCACCTTTGAACGCCAAACTCATAAACAGTGTCTTCTTTGGTACTGTGATTTGGCTGGCGACGATTTCTTTCCTTATATTTCTGTCGAGAAACCTTCTAGGATATCCATTATTTAAGAGAGATGTGCGAAGGTTTTCTAGTTCCGTGTCGACCATATCTATAAAGCAAATTTTCCCAGTTGTGGGGTACAGAGAACGGATAAGATTTCTCTTCCTACCGAGAGATCCCCAACTGTTGAAGTTAGTGTACTGGTCTGTAAATGCTTTCGATAAACCGACATTTTCAACGTGCCATTCTTACTGCTATCTATCATCACATCTAAGAAGTTAAATGCGGAATTCGACTCTTTTTCGCTAGTGAAAAGCATTGATGGGTGAGAGCCTTTAAATTACTGAAGAAATTCGGCACTTGACTGCTTTCATTACAGATAATGAAGGTGTCGTCGTTATATCGCTTATACATATACAAGCTCTCCATGAAGACATCCGCTAGAAGAGGTGCCGATAGAGACCCCACGGTGACCCCATCCCCTTGATTAAAAATGAAATCATTAATCTAGATAGCACATTAAATGTGCATCTGAGTATAAGATGCTTCAGATAGTTAATTGGTACTCCAATTTTTATACATCTTAGGTCGATTTAATCACAAAGATAACAAGTAGTTTCTACTAAAGGTACATCTAATAAGATCATTCGCTTACCGGTCACATAAATTCCACTAACGCAGCTGAAAAAGTCAAAAGTGTCTCAGAGACTGTATTTAAAATGGATTTTATCTTACTGGTTCAAGGATTTCAGCGAAGCATTTGGCTGTAGGCCGATAAGGAGATTTCAGCATATCCAGTATAGGTCACAGAGAGACACTATGTTTATGTACCTTAAGAAGACCATAAAAAACGGGGGACGGTTGAACCAGACGGCTTCAGATGTTCAAACATATATCGAGTAATAATAGACTCGTTGTTAAGAGAATTTCTTCACTGAACAAAATCTGTGTTTTTCTATGTGTTCCTAAAAGGGAAGTTAATCAAACATGAATAGATTTCATATACTGTTCGAACAATGCCTGAAGATCTTATTTTATGAAAGCGAGCTTTCTGAAAAACTGAATCTACACTGTGAGATTATGGTCAAAAACCGATCATTATTCACAATTCCTTAAAAAACTACTCTCTAGAAATGAGATAAAAGTTTCCAAAAAGTATCGGTATCGCTAGGGGATTTTGGGAAATACAGCAAATGACAAAAGACAGTTGATTATGATGCTTCCTCGCTACTGTGTTATTCACATTACTTTTAAGCAGTATATCTTCATATATGATCAATTTTATGTCTATGAAGTTGAAGTATCTTTACTCATTGCAGAGCTTGACCTCCGACTGTGTTCAACAGCTTATTTTACACAATCGCGTAAATTGAATTATTGAGTAAGTAAGCAGCAAGCGCTGGTGAATAGTATCTCAGGTAACGTCCAACATATACGGGCCTTCAGATGAATGGCTCTTAAACTACATGTGATACGATAAACTGTGCAAAGCAAATTTGAATTCAGCGAGAAGTTCAGCTTTACTTTAAATCAAGAAGAAAAATTAATGTGTTCCTTTCTCAACTGAACACTTTACTTCCCTCATCAAGAATTACCAAAATTCTGAAAGTTTATACCTCCTGAATTCAAGACAATACAATTCACTCATGTAAGGTGCATAAACGTAGGTACTGTTTCTGTCAACAGACTCATCAGATTGGCGTTAATTCCAGAACGAGATAAGATGATATCAATAAGCTGACGTATGTGAAATCTACGCTGACTACATTAGAATTTGTATTGTGATAAAGCCCACTATTTAGTGAAGAAAGTTCTTTGAATGAATTAATATTGTGTCCTGAAACTTTCACAACAGTAGGGGATGATTTCATACTAAAATGCCTTAGGTGGTTAAAATGTTGTCATTTTCAATCTGTGAATTTAAGAATATTTTAGTCATTTGGTAGAAGTAGAATGTGAGGCAATAGTTTTGGGTATTTATCAGTGTCGAGTAAAAATGGTATGCAAATGTAATTGGTCAGTTACTTTAAATTCCAATAACTTATCAAACAATCAACCCCATTTATTAGTGATAGGCGTTAACTCAAATGGTGTAAAGGGTGAAGTTGGTGCAACTAGTTCAATTTATGCCAATATTTACACACTGCTGATTGACCGATATGAGTAGTTCAACACCTTTCACATTAACCAGTAGTGTCATAGGCCGGATGGAAGTGATCTAAACACCAGACGAACGTTTCGCTCATTTGGACTTGAGTATTAGTTCAGAGAGACTACCCATTTCAAATCACCCGATTTTTGAGTAGACACTTGAGCGAACTGGTAACACCTTAAATCACATCGGCAGTTTGCTTTTCACACACCTGGAGTAGGGGATTTCTCACCATAGATTCCTTTGGAAACCGAAGTATTCAGATCTCAGCGGATCAGTAGTACATGGTTTTAAGAATTTAAGCTTTGTTTCTTGGTTACCGTTTATCGCACCAAGCACATCACAAACTGTGACCCGAATAATTTCGATTTCCAAACCTAATTCTGCTGAAATTTCCCCCACCTCCACGACCAGTGTAAATTTCAAGCCGCCAATTTGACCTTAGTTCAACTTTTGTCTATTAAGCTCATAAACAAGTTTCTGAATAAATCTTATCCTTGAGTGTCATTTATCTGACTGTCCCAAGAGGTCTAGTTAGAAGCGTAGATATTATTGCTACAAGTCTTGAAAACTCCCTACAATGATGAAATTCGCCCTCATCCTAATACGATTTTTCTCCAAATAAAGAAGATGGATGTAGTGCCAAACTAAAACGATATTCCCGTGTCTGTTTAGAAGTAAAACTACAAATTCGGTTGCCAACTCGGTTTTTTCAAAAACAGTTTTAAAAGTTAGACTGTGTTTGAGTAGAAGTACTCTATCAGTAGCTGTGAACACGGGTGATAATTGTATGCTGTACTTAGAAGACATGTTAGGCAAGCATATTTCAGTATCTTCTACTCACATTTAGTTCATTATTCTTGAAAAATCACTGGAATTAAGTCCTTGAATACCATTTGTTGAATGTTAAATATGTTATGTTTGAGAACAGTTAGAGGTGTGTTCATTTTAATCCTCGTTCTCGCTGTATAATCAGTGGGTTTATGGTGTTACTAATAAGAAAATTAACATTATCATTGTAGACTAAGGAACTTCAAAAGCTATTTAAGGAGATTAAGAGGTACTGTCAACTTGTCTAAATTAAATTATATTTCTGACCAACGTCTACAGTTACTTACCCGTCTTTCAAATCCTAGTGATACCTTAGTCATATTACTAGCACTGAAAATTGCGTTACATTAAATATAATACAATTGGTACCTGTGAAGGTTATTGGGAAGAGAATATTTCGTTCACTTATCTAAGCAGCTTTGTTTCAATTACGGGCAGGACAAATGAAGATGTTAAAGGTAAAGATCACAAAGGCAAGGGAAACGTTTATCACAATGAAATCAGTATAGAAATCTGATGCATTCAGCATAAACAACAAAATTAGGATTTTCAACGCCAATGGTGATCCAGTCACTTCTTCTGTATGATTCAGGAACTTGATGTGTTACGAAAAGCATCTCAGTAACAGCCTGCTGAAGAATTTGATCAAAAGCTGCCATCACTGGCTGCATACTAAACACCAGATCACTGGTCAGAAAAAAATTAGCAGCAAGAAACTATGTGAACAAACTACTCAAGGACCTTTTGCTCAATAAAGATAAAAGTGGATTGGACACAAGTTGAGGGGACCAAAGAATGAAATTGCTGACTAGGTCTTCGAGTAGAACCTGAATAGAAACGTCAAGTGGGTTATCCGATGGTGACGGGGATGAAAACGTGTGAGTAGGAGATAGGAGAATATGAGCAATCGTACAGAGAGCTAAAAAGGATCACAGAGAACAAGACAAAGTGAAGATATGCTGCTGAATCTCCATGTTCTACTTGGAACTAAATGGAACAATAATAATAATTATTATACGTTAGAATGTAAAACTGAGGGACTAGGAAGTAATTAACTCGATGGCTTTGAAGCCTTCGTGACCGTTTGGGGAGTCCTTAGCGTTCCTGTATGAATTGTCTATAGGAAAAGGCACAACTATAACTGCGAAACAACTGCTTATTACAATTCATCAATAATACTGCTTACTGTACTCCTGACGAATGCCTGAGGATGAATAGATATTTCAGCAAGGACTACATTCTTTATCGGTGAAGTCATCTTCAAAGGCTGTACCACACTGCTTGTATTTACCAAAAATGTATATCACTCAATCATTGGATAAAAAGGATGTGTGATATAATTGATACGGTCATTCAGAAGTGATTTCTAAGACTAGAAAGAAAAGAAGTAATAATCAATGAAACAATGTAAATAAGGATTTGTAGTCCGGTAAGATAAAAACTGTCATTAGATGTGAAGTGAGGTAGGTTGAGTTTCCCCTTGACGAGTGATAAGAAGGTGACAAGTGATACCTAGTAAAATGTACAGAAGGAAAGCATACAAGTGAACATAGTGAATTACTTACTTAATATAGAAGCAAATAAGTAAGACATAGTTTAAGGTCATTTTAAAATAACACAGTGAACAAACTTTTTCTGTACATACGTGAACTCTGAATTTAAATTTTTAAATATGTTTTGTTGTAAGGAAGACGTAGTGGTTTCCTTCACAGGTTAATGTTCGAGAAAACAACATGGAATACTGAGTACAGAAAATTTTATATCTTAACCCTTTTTTAGAAGAAGGAGAAATTTAATCCACTCCTTAGTTTCGAAAATAAGAAGACTTCGCACAAGTGATGCAGCTGGAGAGACAAATATGTCCTCCTTTAGAGTGTATACCTTAGACAATTCACCGAAAAAATCATGAAATTAAGTCAGAAGCTTGGAAGAATGCAGAGACTGCAGAAAAAATGGAAGTTTATAAATGTCAAAGAAGCACTTATCCAGATCACTTAGAAAAGCATTATCTTCTACTGAGTTATGGATTTATTTCTACAGTCGGCAAGTGATTAGCAGATGTGTGACAGTTAAACTTCTGCTTTGTATCACCTCAGTGTGTTGATAAACTCAAATGTAGCTGTGAAGTTGATAATATTGACCGCACAAAGGCCATTTTTTCTTAATACACCTCTAAACATTATGTAATATGAATGTCAAGAGGAAAATGCAAGTTAAATTCGAGTTCAGTTCTTGATCACTTAGTGAACTCTTGCCAAGTAACTTCATCGAAGTCCTTTTTTATATTTGCGTAAAATGCAGGACAGATTATCAAAAGCGGTGTTATGTTTTGACATTTTTGTATGTCGGAGGCACAAACGATTAGTTAATGCAACTAGAAACTCTGTGTGCAGAAAAGGTTTGTTCATGTGTTATTTTAACATGGTCTTAAACTCAGTCTTACTTATATGCTGCTATATTAAGTAATTCTTTATTCAAGTGTTGGTTTGTAGGGATTTGATTGGTTTACAGGATTTCATCATGAGCTGACATTAGTCAGAGAACCATTGGAAATTCTGGGAGTACTGGACAGCTGATGATGATGATGATGAAATCCTAATTCTTTATTTTCACTCGTACACGTTCCTTCTGTACATTTTACTAAGTTTCATTTGTCACCTTCTCAGTCGTAAGAAAAAACTCAATCTACCTCGCTCCTCATCTAATGACAGCTTCTATCTACCAAACTCCAAATCCTTACTTCCATTGTTTCACTGACTATTACTTCTTTTCTTTCTAGTCTTAAAAATCACTTCTAAGTAACTACGTCGGTGGCACAGTGGTTAGGACTCTCGCCGACCATGCACATGGTCCGAGGTTCGATTCCCCATCGACAAACACGTGATATTTGTGGTTGGCCTGCGAAATTCGGGCTACTGATATCCACGCTGAAAATTCCATACTTGTACCAAAAATACAGTGTGGAATCATGCTGTAATCAAAAGTAAAATATTAAAAAAATGTCCTTGTTACCCGATAATTGAGTGATATACATTTTTGGTAAATATAATTAGTGTGGTACAACCTTTGAAGATGACTTCATCGGTAAAGAAAGTATTCTGCACTGATTTGTCTTCTTTTTTCTTCTTCAACTAATAGGTATTTTCCGTGAGGTGAACCGGCATTCGTTTGCATATCCACCTGACTGAGACATATCTCTAAGGCGATCATTTATATTATCGATTTTCCTAATTTGAAGTTTTTGTAGAAAGTATTCTTTCATTAAGCAAGGCAGTACTTAGTTTGACTAGACTTATTTATAAAATCTTTATTTGTCTCCTGGGTAGAGAAGTTACCTGAGACATTTTTCTAATGTTTAATTGGTATTATTCTGTTGTGCAGAATTATTACCTAGACGTTATTTCCGGCGAATCGGGGAAAATTCCAATTTAGTCTGAATTTTTATATGGAATCGCTGTGTTTACAAATGCTTTTGTTGACTAAATGTGAACATGAATTGAGTATGAAAATGAATATCATTCAATTTCTTATTTTGCAATGCATAAGTCAGACTTAATTGTTCGTCTTATTCTTGCAAACTGTTTCATGAAGTGAACTGAAGATGTGCTTACAAATACTGTTACGTCATCATAAACTAGCATAACTTAGAGAATTATAGAAAACCAGGAGTAGTAGACAGTTGTTTCCTCGCAGTATTTGACTCTTTAGCAATATGCACTATAATCATTGGTTGAGCATGAGAAAAGATGCTCTCAGTGACACTGTCTGTTTAAGGAACTACATATTACGAACCGGTAAATGGTAGAATTCATAAACCATTCAGTGGATTCCATCACAGAGCTGGATAGTCAACGAACTCTCCAGGTAACCTTAACTTTCTTGATTCCATCTCCGATACGGTTACGGATGAATGCTGCTGAAAAGTCTTAGATGAATACTCTTCAGTTTTCAGTGGTGATCTAACCGACGTCAGTGCTTGATTTAACATTGAATAGAATTATTTGTCTAACTCTCTAAAACAAATGCTTTTGTACATCTTAAGAATGTCCAACAAGTTTTCAGTTGCCTGCCGACAGAAAGACCTACATAGAAACGGTGCTACTGAAATACTGATGGAAATTCTTTGTAACATAAGTCGTACTTAACTACCTAAGCCTGATGGTGTGATGCTTATAGTCAAACATCGATTATTACGGAAAAATTATAGTACATTCTGATTCTAATCTATACGTGGGTGTTCCAGTGGTAGGAGACGCATATGCAGCCTAGGTTCGATTCTCGCACTCGTGTAAGCGTCACCCAGTTTGCTGACAGTAAGCTAAGGAAGAAGGGTGGTTTAGCATGCGGCTAACAAATCCATCTGGTGAAAATAACACCACTATTGCTGAAACTTCATAGTCTGAGGTCCTACTTCTCATTTAGAACGTGAAGAATGAAACGAAAGCCTATTTAATCTTGGATGAATCTTATTTCATTCCAAATACAAATATATCTGTTTTCAACATCTATCCAACTTTTTGTGACAAAAATTAAGTCTAAAATCAAATGAATAATAAGTCCGGGACTTTAATAAATATGTCTTCTAACTTCTGATTGACTCAGAGTTCTATATGAGCCTAAGCTGTCACTGTTTGATAGCGAATGCTAAAAACGATCAACTGGTCTACATTTCAACGATCAATGTTTCGTACTTGTTAGCACTCATCATCCTTATTATTTATTCAAGTTTGAACATCATTTGAATACTTAGACGTTTTCACTACAGTACTTACTATAATACCTATTTACTAGACTACTTAGATAATTAAAAAATTAAATCAAATTTTCTTGATTACTACTAATTTTTATTGCTGTTTCGAATGTCAATTTACATAATCATGAGTGAATATTTCTTTAAAAAAAGGAAGGTATTGGTACAGTAAACAGAAAAGAAACTGTTGAGTTTGAATATTTTTGATAATTTTAACAAATATATATATATATATATATATATATATGTAAGAGATACATTACACTGTTATGTATCAAGTTAATTAGTCTGTTTATATGTAGGCTGGTTAAGAAGACAGGCTATTTATTGCAGTAATACATGCGTGGTAAACATTAGTCATACATACACTGTTTGAAACCCACTTTTAGCATGTCATTGTTTGGTTGAATAAAAGGAGAATAAGGGAAAAGTTGAATTGGTCAGTGTTTTCTCTGTATTCCCATGGCTGTGATTATACACTCATATTGATTTCCATATTGTACAAGAACAAAATACATAGAGAGGTTGGACTTCAAAGAGTTAATTACTCTTCCTCTTGAGTGCTTTATGTAATAGATTTTTACAAAAATTCAGAACAAAATTTATCCAGTCTAATTTAATCCAAAGTAAATACGGGTGAATTGTCATCTCTTGGATTTTGTTTCTCGTCTAAATTGTCTCCATTCACATCTTCTCCATTTTCTTGTCTTTTAGGCATATTAGACTGAGATTTTTTAACTTTGAGCTCTTTCAAATTTCTATACTCACTGATTGAATTTTCATTGATCACTATACTTGGTGATGTGGTAGGCGGTGTGACTTGATCTTCTTGAATCTGTTGATAGCTACTTAACGGTTTAACTGGTAGACTATGCTTACGTGTTAAATTCACTGGAAGTGATTGTTTATGCTGCAGTAATGGGGATGTTGACGGTGGATGTAATTGTTGACTTGAAGCTGATTGATTTAATAGACAATTTTGTAAGGCAAAATTATCATTCTCTAATTTATTTATTCGATAATTCAATTGATTCAAGTGTTCAATCAATTCTTGACTATTTTGTTTATTATTATTATTATTATTAGTTTTACACTGACATATAAATGTAGACGTTGGATTATCTATAGACGAAGTATAAGAATGATGTCCTGTTTTAAATAATCCATGTGATTTATAATGATACGATGAACAGCCTTTATTGTAAGGCCATGGTGGTCTTTTACCTATCCAATTAGAAGTTTTATGCTTTGGAAGTTTTAAATGAACACAATTTTTTTCTAGGGTTGTTAATGACATTGGTGAAGATGTAGGTGTTGATGAGGATGGCGGAAATTTAATTACATTCGGCGATGTCAATTGTCTGTTGTGTTGTTCATAAACAGTTGGAAATTCTTGTTCATCTTCTGAGACTGTCGCTTCTGATACAGATGGTGTAGAGGCTTTTTCAAAGCATATCACTGGGATAACTCTTTGTCCATTCATTGTATTATCATAGTTTACAACACTGAGATGTTCTTCCTTCATTGGATAATTAGAATTATAATATTTATGACATAGATTGTCATTTTCCACTCTTTTCGACTGATTAGAATAAAAATTATGTGATGGATTCTGTGGAGATTTCATATTAGGTGCTCCTCTAAGTTGGTTGCTGTTTGAGCGAGAAGTATTTTTAGCCACGTGGAATAAATCTGTGGGCATCGACAGATTACGTTGTTTACCAAGAGAAGTCGAATTAGGTGGACAAGATTTCAACCATGAGTACTGATGTGATTCAGATGCTGAAGTATTGAAAACTTGTTGATTTTCATTAGAATGAAATGGAATACTATTTCCTGGTACACTATTACTCACTGCTAAAGTCGCTGAACTAGATAGATTTTCATGAATATCGAAGAATGCAGATTGATTGTGATTGGTTATATTATTAGGGAGTGTAAAATTAGACAGCGGACATGTTGAATGATTTGATGTTATATTATTAGCGTTATCAGAATTGTTTGCGCATGAAATAGCCGGTGGAGTAGGAGATCTTTGTGGTGTAGACAGAAAAGCTGAACAACGGCTTGGATCACTTCCATAGCCATCTGATCCATCGCTATTAGAAACACGCAGTAAACAATCATGATTTGAATTCATGAATAAATGAGACTGGTTAATTTGATTGCCTGTTGGATGAGTGGTATTTGTAAGGATGTTTTCAAAAGTCACAGAAGTACAACTAGGATAGTTCAGTGTATTTGATATATTCAAGTTTTTTCTTTCATATGGGAGAGATTTAGCTGGAAAATCTGGAAAAAAGGAAGGCAGAAATATGAAAATAAGATATTTTTAAATAATCTTTAAAAAATTAATCCAGTTTATCGTTAACGTCTGATTGTTTCAAATATCTTCTTATGACCATCGTCATACCGTGCATTATCATTATGACTTGTTCAAGAAGGAAAATGTGTATACGAGACATTAGTGACTGTGTGGTATTATTAATGCGACTAATAATATGAACAACTGGTCGATTCTGGACACCGACAGAATGCGTGAACCAACTTCAAAGTCATCTGTAGAGCACGCGGAAATCTTGCCAAAGTTTGTTTGGTCACTGAGCCTACAATTAAACTCAAGACTTGATAAGTAATTTGTTAAAAAAATTAAAAATTTAATTACTTTTCCGCTTCCCCACTTCTACTTCTCTAATCCTTATGACATTAATCTTAACTTGACTTTCTTTTAATTTTAGTTGAGCTCTACTCAATCCGACACAATCAATTATGCTATTACTATAATTCCTTTAGGTTCCGAGTGAAATTTGGGTCTTCAACAGCATATCTCAACGGAAGAGGATGTCAGATTGAGAATCGGGAAGGCGAAAAACACATTCATCAACCTAAAACCAATCTGGAAATATTCCTCACTCAGCGTCAACGACAAAATTCGGATTTTCAATACAGACGTCAAGTCTCTTCTCCTATACGGACCAGAAACTTGGTGGGTCACAAAGAATATTTCCAACAGCTTGTTGTAGACCTTTACCAACAACTATCTCCGCTCTATACTGAAGATCAGATGGGAACAAACAATACAAGAACCAATCGCCAACCAACAAATATTCAGGAGAAAGTGGAGATGGATCGGACACTCGCTCGCTGAGGAGGCCGCTGGGTGACATCGCGCGCACGTCAGGCCACTGCTCGAGTGGAACCCGAAAGGGAAGTGGCGAGTAGGACGTCAGTTCAAGGGTGACATGGAGGAGATCGTGTGAAGAGGAGTTGAAACAGTATGGACTAACATGGATGCAGGTGAAACGTACAGCAGAAGACAGAAGCAAGTGGGGACGTGCAGTTGAAGCCCTATGTTCCACTAGGAACCCAAGGGAACAGCAATAATAATAACAGCATATCCCGATTTCGTCCTGTTCCCTTCACTCCTCTACAATTGCCCATAAGTTCTCATCTCGTCTCATAATCTCCTTTATATCACTTTCGGACGCCCAACTGGTCATTTCCATTCAGCTTTCAACGGATAGGCTGACCAGCTCATGATTTCAGTCAATGGTCTCCTTAGCGTGTGTTCAATTCACCTGCATTTTTTCGACATGTTTTATGAGCACTGAATGTCTTTTCTTTTAAACCACTTAGTAGGTTTTTTAAGTCACTTAATATGAAATTATAAAAGTACGAATTTTCGACATTTTGTCTTTTAAACAGCCCATGTAAATCCTTGTAATAAAAAGTTAAAATATTTATCTTTCTTCAAGGTAGATATATAGAAGAAGACTAAGCAATTTACACTATATTAGTCATTTGATAATCACTTCATACTCTGAAGACAGTTTCTATCAGGCATTGGGATTAATTAAGATAACTGAGACGGTGAATTCTTCAGAAAGGAAGGTAAATGTTATCTCTTCCCCTAAAATATCACGCAGGATTGCTGAATAACATATCAAGAAACAGGTACTTTGTATTTCATAAGCTGAGTGGTTTTATGTAATGATAACATCCCCTTTAAGCTCCGCTGGCAGGAAAGAGAACCCATCTATTAACTAACAGGATTGACTAGTGGCCAAACCTAGCAGAAAGACAACTGGTTTTAGAAACTGTACAACATAGAATGTCTGGAGACAACCTGTTCTCTAAGTTTCATTTTAAACAAAGTCTACAAGATGAATAGCTTCGACAAAAAAAACATCTTAAATGAGAAGCCATCTGATAAAAAGTTCATAAAATAATTTATTATTTGGATTTTTATCTGCACAAATATTACCAAAGCTATGAAGTTCCAAATAGCTTTCTGAAAGATAGAACAAGTGAACTATTTATCAACTGGAAGGAAGAATTTTAGCTTTCATTTTTAAGTAGAAAAGGAGAGAATTACGTGATATCTACTAAGTTTCGAAGTTTTACAATTTAATATAAAATATATGCTCCTGTTTTAGTTTTTTTTTAAATTCTGTCAGAGGAACACATCAAGCAACATGTATTACCGTTGGTCAGTCAGTGTGTAACAAAAGAAGACCACAAGTGTATGTGTGTCGGTACAAAGCATTATGAGTATAACTATTATTTGTAAAAGGCTAGATGAAATATTACATTTATATGATATAACTGAGGAACTTTTTTTCAAAGGTATTTAATGCTATGCTCTGTCTTGGACAGTAAAAACTAGGTAAAAGTATTAAATTTCTTAGTAAACCTCGAGGGAATAAGAGGAACAGTTACTCCAATAGACTGTAGTAAAGAATTTGAGTATGCTGGTCTGAAATATTTTAAAAGAAGTAGGTAAATTAGACCTTGATGTTATTTGGCATACGGTGAATAGCAGTGGAATCCATGACAAGGTTTCTTTGCTTTACAGGGCTTTTCAACGAGTGATGGTGTTCTCACTGCTGGTGGGGACCAACATTCATTGTTACAGGCGCTAAAACAACTATTCATTAAGTTATTAAGCCACTGAATTCATCTCTTGTACAAGAGATATCAGTTATGTCCTGAAACTTATGAATTTTTCATTGTTTGATCTCAGTGAGCATTTCCGGACTAGTAAATCCGAACAATTAGTAAACCTTAATTGAAGACATTTAACCAGGAATAGAGAAAAAAACAGGAGGTGGTATTCGTGATTCCACCTGTTCGATAGATCGAAAACACACATGGACATATACTGTTTTATTATAAGTTAGAAATCACATGCAACCAGGAAAAAAAGAGATTTGAACTGACAGAAAACGATTTGTTTTAAATATACTATTGAAAATTGAATATTCAGCGATCAGTTGTTTTGTTACACTACCCCCAGGAAGTATATGCAGGAGGAATTTTATGATTTGTATTTTTAATCGTCTGTTTTCTTTTTGAATTTGTCGTTAAATTAGGAGTTTGTGTATTTTATTTTGTGTTCATGGAATACAGAATCAATTTTATAATACCTAGGAGTAGTCGTCAGTATATTATGCACTTTTAGTTGGGTGGTTTATTTTTTTTCCAGTGAGCGAATTTTAAATTTAGACAGTCAACAGGCGTATACGCGACCGTGACCATATAAAACTTAGTCAGAGCAAGGCAGTAAAGTCAGGTAAATAACACTGTATCCATGAAAAGTACTGTAGAATTAAGTATAGCTCTAGTAAACGGGATATCTGGTTAGCTTGAGTCAATTTAGAGAAAGATTAAAGTTAGCTTTAGGCCAGGGTTGGGGTTAGATTAGAGATAGAATAAGGTTATACATTATGATTTTCATTCTTTTGTCTTCCAAGTTGTACATAGGGCTTCAATCTTGAGTTTTGAAGTTTCACTAGCACTTGTTTTACTTTTTCCGCGGTGGGATCGCTGGCCTCAAGCCCAACGTTAAGAGTGAGCCTACCGCGAATGGAAACCTTGGGCACATGTGTGGTTGGCGAGGGTTAGGTTGCCGAAGGATTAGAGTTAAGGTTGAGTTAGCACAACTGCTCTTTCCGGTGTTATTGGTTTGTACGCGTCTCTATAGTGTCTAAAGTTAAGTGTTGTCTTACGATGTTCATTTAACGCCTACTAGCATTACATTGAAGCTGATGTATCTGAGTTATCACGTTATTAGACAGCTGTTTTGTCCTAGTTTGGGACTCTTCATCAGTAGGCACTCACCGCCAGGGTTCGAACCCAGGACCTCCTGGTTACAAGGCGAGCTCGTAGACCATTGAGCCACTGGGACTCGATTCAATGGTTCTTGAATTCCAATGGTTCTCTAACTGATGTCAGCTGATGATGAAATCCGCCATGTAATCAAACAAAGTCCCTACCAAACCAATACCTGAAAATTATCAAGTTATAGCTTATGGAAATAAATAAGGAAAGATTCACTAAGGCGGAGCAGCTGATTAATCTCGTGTGAAGTAGATTTATGCAGGATCAATAAATTCTGATAACTTAATGGAAAGATCCGAAATAAACTCATTAAGTTATTTAAACTAATATTATGTGATCATGAGGTTTGAACTGTATTTCTTCTATGACCTATTGTGTAATAATAAGTTAAAATTTTTATAAAGGAGTTAAGATCCTCTAGAATCTTCTCCGATTAATCAGTGAACCCCACAGGTTCCAGCAATCATTAGGGTTGTACTTGTCAGAATACAGAATGGACGGAAAATATCCGTCAAAAAGCCTGGAAATGGCGAAGTTCAACAATAGTTTCGCAGGAGTGAGAACGCTCCAATGACCTTCAACGCATGTTAGTGATTGGCAGGTAATGGCACCTGTTATTATGATAGCTGAAATATCAACGCTATTCACCAACCAGGGAGCAAATTTCACCCTGATCACGTTTCTAAGTACTGTTTGGACAATGTGCTAATAGCTTGTTAGGGTTAGGATAAGGGTTGTAATTAGGGTTAGGATTAAGGTTAGGCTTAGTGTTAAGTTTACGGTTAGGGTCAGGATTAAGGTTTAGGTTACCATTGTGAATAGATTTAGAGCTGATGATATTTATTTTAATTTGATTTCTTATCCCTTGCTTATTCCCTGGTAAGCAGTCGTCAATCCTCTTACTGGAAATCATAATAATTCAACCGAGGGCTTTCGGGGAAGACTACACACCAGGATAAGAGAGATAAACAATTCAGAAAAACAGCTCATCTTTAGTCACCCTGGTGAGTACATGTACATAAACTAGTCTAACTTAGCAACGTATTTTTAAGTCATGTCAGAGAAAGATAACCTGTTCAATGTGTTTCCGAGCATTTTTTTCGCAATAAACATCATGTTTTGTGTAAAAATTCCTCATTTTAATGATTGGTCGGCTGAATGTCACTCGTGCGTTCGTACTCCTGGGACGCTATTGTTGAATTCTGCCCTGGAAATAACTGAATTCACTGCATATATATATATATATACTTGGTTTCTTTAAACAAGGTCTGTATATCAGCTTGTATTCATTTTTAGAAAAATTTACATTTACCTAAAAATAAATGGTACATTTTGCACAAAAGAGGTGACTTTCGTGGCTCTTATGGTATACTGAATAATGTATTGGCTGCAGCGTTTGATTTTCAGCGGGGAAGCCATCATTCATTGGGAATGAAGGTAAATCTAGCTGACGAGTCCCAAATAGTCTCAAATGAGCTATCCTACATTCCTCAGTTTGTCACAAACAAGCAAAGTGACATTGGTGATATAATAAATAGTTTTTCTGGTCATTCTGCTTTTGAGGGACAATTCAAAATGATATGAGGACATAGTTGGGTAATTTTTCAAAATATATAAGCATTCTTGGGGCTGTATTAGCTTATAATGTCTTGTAAAGTACAAGAGCACTGTGCTGTCTTATTTAAAGAAAGAGCTAATTCAGATCCGAAATTATTTCGTTATAAATTATACATATCTAACAATCATTGTTCCAAATGATTGGTGACGGTTATTAGTTCTTCATAAATAAAACTGAGAGGTTTAGCATAACATGCAATTTTCCTTCAAGCCAGATGTGACTGACAATGACCGTCTACAAGGCAGCACTGACTAGCAATAATGAAGATGAACAGAAGCCAGTCACTCATTTTTTTTATTATGAAACGAAATGCATTCTATTCTATCTACCTAATTAACTACGTTTAGTATTATAAGTATAGAACTTAGGCCCTATGGTAGAGTATTACTGCATTATAGATAAGATTTTATTTGCATAAATCATACAGTGTTATGCCGGAATATTAACTGATGACGTTTCGCGCACAAATTATTACTGCTCATAAACATATCAAGTCATTCACACAACTTTATACTTCATTTATATATATGAGTAAAATTGACTAGATAATGTACATTCAGATATAATATTAGTGTTGTCAATAAAAATACAATCAGATGGGAAATAAGATGTTTTTTACAGTAAAAATAAGTAAATTGTTAGAATGTGGATTGAATACATTTTAACATTATTTATTATTCCATATCTTCCACATCTCTGATATTTGAGTTGAGTCATTTCTGTTGCATGCGTTGGGTGTACACTCGAGGTTTCACGGAATCAATCTCTCTCTCCACCTACATAGATTACTTCTTAGAATTTTTACCGTCTCCCACCCCATTGTGTGGTTGTGTGTTGATGCATGCAGTGCAATCGCTGAGCTTTCTTCTAAATTACTTATCTTCTCGAAGTCAACCATTCTTACCTTAGCTAAATTCTTATGTTCCGATAATCTGATTACCCCCGAACTACTAGTTTGACCTATGTAGTTGACCGAACTCACAGTCATTTCAGGGTATTTTGTAAATTATATTATTTTGTATAATTGGGCCCACCGGGTCGTTTTGCTAACAGAGTTTGTCTCTGAGCGAGTTTGTAGGTTGGAATGCCACCCTAATTCCTGCTTGATTGAAAATCCTACTTAGGGCCTAAGATGCCCCTCCTTGTATGGTAAATCCAAGTTTGGCCACAGTAGGAACAGCGTCTGGACGTGTTCCTTTTGGATACAAAGTTATGGTTCAGTCGACCTTATTGCAAAAGCTTCAGCTGTGTGTAGGAGACGTAAGCAAACTGTACGTAATAACGAATTCGGAATTCGGTATATAACCCTAAAAGCTGTGTTAAATTTGATGCTGTATCCAGTATCGAGTAAGTACGACAGGATCTAGCTTTTTATGCGCTTAATTTCCCCACCCCCTGGTGAACCAAGCTGGTAAATGTTCTGGAACCTGTAGCCTAATCGTGAGCCCTATATAACTTGAACCACAGGAACAGTTGAAATGGTATATACTTATTTTGGTAATCGATTTCAGCCTAGCACGCTTGTCAAACAAATACGACTATTTATTTTGACAATCTATAACTAATCTGTTATTTTACCTCAAAAATGTATCTGTCGCATAACTGGCCATTGTCGTAACGGCAACAAATATCATATTGTACAATTGTACAAATTTGAAGAGAAATTATTTTGAAAAGAATATTCTTCGTTCAGAATGACTTTTAATTCATTATATGGGAATATTTCACACTATTAAATCTTATCATTAGTAGTTTCATCATTACTTTTATTTTGCTGTCGACCTTTTTTGATATTCTTCATGAATTTTATAGGATAGTTATGTAACACCAACCCTTCTTCTATCTATTTAATTTCATCGTTTAGGACTTTATTTGTACTACTTAGTGCTATTGCTCGGTTTGTTAGACACTTATCTGGGCTAGCCTTTACAGACAACGGATAAGGTGAATTAAAGTCTAAATGTCTATTAGCAGAATGCATCGGTTTTTTTGTAAACGCCAGTGTGCACTTTACCTTCTTCTATTCGTTTTATTTTACAATTTAGCTTAGATAATTGAGTTGTGAGTTTTATTCCCTTTACTAATGAGTTTATATGCGTCAGGAAGCTAGAGATATGTTCTGTTTTACTCATGTGTATAAGTGAAGTGAAAAGTTGTGTGAATGACTTGATATGATTATGAGTATTACTTTGTGCTCGAAACGTCATCAGTTACTATTACTGTATAACACTGTGTGATTTATGCAAATAAAATTTTATCTATAATGGAGTTGTGCTCAAAGTTATTACTAAATACTGGGGTGAAGTCATTCTAAGCTTATGCAGTTGAAGCAAACACAACGGCAATATTATTACCGCTATTTAGACGGATTAGTTATCAACATATTTATTTAAGAGTCATGTCACAATATTTGTAAAAAATTATAATTGTAAAATCTCAGCCATATTGAAATGAGTAATCCCAACAGAATGCGTATCCTAAATCCGTAGCTGTCCAGTCACCTGACAACTCCAGTAGGTCGAATAAAGCAGCTCAATTTTCAGAAAGAAGACAAAGTAATAAGTTTGACAGGGTAACTGTAATCCTAAACACCATAATTTTGAAAATACGTCTAATCATAAAAAAATCTAGATACTAACAGTTTGAACAAACATGAAGGTATGGTGTTAGCTGAGGCATAGGAAATCCTGATTAATAAATAAGAACGGATATGTATCACTAACTAATAATACTTGGTCAGAGTTCCTGACTGTCTATATCTACTTATGGAAACGTTAAGACATTGTTTTACAACTGTTTATCCGCACACACACACACATACACACTAAGTTTAACAAAGGTAGATCAATATTTGTAAGTCTGAGGTCAAATTTTGATCACAACTCATGCAATTTTGTTTATTATACTTGTTAATACTTGTTTTATGACTCATGATTGGACAAAGTTTTTAAAAACAATAGATGTTCCTTTTATATACAAACCTCTGTTATGTTAATTTCGATTGATTCCCCTGAAGAAGTTCGGACCAGATTTCCGAACGAAACGTTGGAATTACTCATTTCAATATCGCTGAGATTTTACAAATATAATTTTTCACAGATGTCTACTTCTCACTCGGCGCCCAAATATTTTAGAACTATTCTGTCAAATCTTGACTACAGTTCATTTGATTCATGTCACAATGCTTATAATAAAATTGATGTATATTATCGATGTAAACATTAAAAAGGATTTCAGGTCACCAGATAGGATAAGGAAGAAGGAACTCGGGCAGTGGACCAAGAAAGAACTACTTCCCCAACAAGTATGCGTAAGGAAATGCAAATAAGTTGACATCAGCTGGGGAGACTGCTAAGCAATAGGCAGATCTTCAAGTTGAAACTGAATGGAAAATGACAAGTTGGGTATCGGTCTGTGAGTGATATGCGGAAGATTGTGAGGGCGGGGAAATGAAAACTTATGGACAGTTGTGGATCCAGCTAAGGAGGATGAAATGAAGATGTTCTGTAGAAGTTTTATATCCCATTAGGAACAAAAGGGAATAATGAATTAATGCAAAATAATGTATGTAAATTAGAAGACGGTTAGTTATTCCTATCACATTTTTCACTACAGCTTGACCGCTTGATTCTTTTAACGACTGAAAATAAAGTAATCCTTCTCTTAGGAATTTAAGTGGAGTACTTAGGAAATAATGAAGAGATTCTGATATTTTATTTCTGCCCAGAAATTCTACTAGAGACTTTTACAACACGCATAATGAAACTATCATTTTCAAAATGTTTAATTTAAATTAACAGCCATAATCTAATATATTCAAATGAAAGGCTGTTTATCAAACTAAAGTTATAAAACAAGGAATACAACGGTTTAAACAGCACCAAATGTTTTTCACCAAACAGTGGAATAATTCATTCCATATTAGTTTGTTTATTAGATGTATCACATAGTGAAACAGCATTATTTACTGGATGACCTTTAGAATAAAATTTATTGTTCATAATCATATCAGTTATAATCACAAAACTTAGAGACTTGAGTTTTATAGTTTTTTTTGTTTTCTCCTATTTGTCATTGTTGGGGTAGTAGAGTTTTTCAGATGTCCAAGTGAACAGGTGTCGAATCATTTCTGTTACACATGTTTGCAGTTGATTCGATAAAAATGAGCAAGACAACACCAACAATGAGGAATCAAAATCGTCAGTAGTAATTCTATACAAGGAAGGAACCTCAGACACTATACGCAGAATTCTTAACAAGGCACGAATAAAAGTGGCTGATATTTAAACCAACGCAAACTCAATTAGAAACAAGCTTTGTCGGTTAAGGGATCCTGTGAAACCAATAAAACAAAACAATTTAGGTTATCTAATACTCTGCTGGAATGATTGTCAGGTCAAATACATAGGTCAAAGTAGTAGAACAGGGGTAGTCGGACTAGCCGAGCAAAAAAACCTAGAAAAATCTAGATCAGTTGACCCAAATAAGACAAGAAACCTAGAAAATAGTTCAGCTATAGCACTCACTACATGAAGTGACATACAACCATACAATAGGATGGGATAGGATGACAGTTTTAAAATCTAATGACACAGAGTGGAGGAAGAGATTGATAACAGAAGCTGCGTTTGTCGAATCAACTGCAAATACATGTAATAGGAATGATTCAACACCTGTCCCAGATATCTGGGAAATTCTACTACTCCTACGACGACAAATAGGAGAAGACAAAGAAAACTTAAAACTCAAGTATCGAAGACGTGTGATTATCATTGATATGATTATGAACAATAAGGTTTGTTTGAAACGTCATCCAGTAAATACTAATACTGTTTCACTATGTGGTGCATCTGATAAACAAACTTATATGGAATTACTTACTACCACAGTGTCCAAGCTTTACAAATATTTTCAGTGGAATAATTAATATCAGGCCAAAACATCACATCAACCAAATGATGTTAAAATCTCTGACGTTTTACTCTCTCGTTAATAATAATATACATGATTAAATTTGAAGTTGTGTACAGAATAATAAGAAAAGTCTTACCTCTGGTATTTTGTTGTGGAATATTTTGATATTGATTCATTTTTTTATATGCATCAGCTTCAAGTTTACTTCTAGCATTTGGATATTCCTTGAGAACTTCCCAAAGATCAGATTTAGATAAACAGAATAAATCAGAATAGCCAAGAGAACGTACTGATGCTGTACGTCGATTACCATTATTGCCTAAATTTAGGATAGACAGTTCCCCAAAATAACTTCCAGCATGCAGCGTAGCCAAGACTGTATGTCCATCATCTCCTAAGACGTGTAATTTACCACGATTAACAATATACATCTGTTTACCGATTTCACCTGTAAAATGTGGACATAAAAGTACTTTTTAGAGAGCGAACATGTAATCATATAGAGACAAATAAATACATAATAAACTTTAATAAAATATTTCATTCACGACCATACTGATTATTTCTCCTAGAACTATGTACTTTTCATTTGATAGAGGCAGCCGGAACTGTGACATTATGTCGTTAGAAGATCTTCTGAAAACTGATTGACTTAGAATAGCCCTCCATTCTCAGTATTTGTCTATTTGAGATAATTAGAGCTTGGAGCCATTATACGCAGCCAAATTATCGTCTGCTTTCTGGGTTGGAATTTAGCTGGTCAACCTGTAAATATGGATGAAAATATGCATTCTGTCAAGTCATAATTTCTTTGATGTCCACCAGCGACTGGATGTGTACAGAAAGTCCTAGTGAGAGGTAGTAGCCAGCGGGGTCTACTAAGTCAGGTAACAGAGAGGTTGCTGTGCTATGACATTGACTAGCAGTCGCTCTATATATCGCGAAATGGCAGAAGTTGGAATAAACAGGCTACTTAGTCGGTCCTAGTGGCTGAATAGACTACAAGTCCATTCTTTAACCGAAAGATTTTGGTTGGAACCCCGGTGGGGTGTACTGCTAAGGAGTTCCAAGCTGGAACGAACAGATATCGACTGATCCTTGGTTTCCTGTTGATTTTTTAATTGATATCTGCTCGTGATGGAATCTGTAAACAACTTTAGATATATCTTAGTATTACAATAAGCAAACCAAAAAGATTCACCAGGGATATCTCTTAAATGAACAGGAAAATAACTTTCGCGGCTTACAAATAGGTCAAATACCGCTGCACACTCTCAAATTTTCCATCGGTATTGTTCAGAAGTTAACTATAATGAATGTACGGAGTGGTGATGTAGATCAGCTGCTTGACAAAGTCTTCCTGACCTTCCAATGAAAAGCGTATCATTTTATAGTGTGATAAAATAAAGGCTATCAAAACTGCACCTAATCATTTGGCGATCAGTGTCTGCTGTCAGTGTTCTTTGTGTCGTCCAAGTGCAAACGTCTAGTTAAATACTGAGACAAGTACTTAATCTTGTAGAAAAACTGTTAAGAGTCAGACATTTAGTGTATCTGAATAGTTGTGTGACGTCGATGTGGACATCCCTGGTGTCGTCGAGAGGGTATTCTGACCATCGAAGGTCAGGTTCACTGCACTTTAGCGAATACAGTCTCACTATACACCCGTGAAAGCTGGTTATTCAAGCGAAGTATTTTTTGCCGACTGAATTCTTGACTTTTTGCTATTTCCACGGGACTGCTTGCATCTATTACTGTCATCATATAAATAATCCTGAAGTTTTGCGAAGCTCATTTTGACGGTATTCAGAACACCTTTAATTAAGTAGCTTTAGTATGCTGTAAATACCATCTTAATGGCTTCAGTACAACTCACTATCTCCTATTCTTTGACGTGATTTCAAAACTAGACTGGCCGGCAGTACATAACTTGATACTATAATATGAAGAATAGTTATTCTACTGCATTCTGACTCCTGTGTTGGCTCCGACTGGAAGTGTGTCTCATTGGCTTCAAAAGCTATCAGATATAGCATAAAGGCGAATTAAGTGGTGAACCTGCGCAGATTCCTCCATTTATTTATTGAATATGTTTCATAAATGTGCCCACTTGTTTTCCGTCTGTTGCCTCCTCAACTGTTTCATTTTAATTTTCCCTACAATGCTGTTTTCATTGTATATAAACCTCATCTCTTGCTACCCGTATTGTTCTAAGTTTGTATTTCAAATAAAACAATGTAAGTTACTTTTAGAAAAACGATTCGCAAAAACTAATCAGACGAAAGTAAAAGATTAGCCTTAAGATAAGCATATAAATAAATGCGAATGCAAGAGTTTAACTGATATGCGTAAATAATCATTATAATAAAGGTTTTCTTGTATTTCCAAATGATTGAGAAACAAAACGACATTGTTTCCACTGATGTTTTGCTATTTAATGATAATAACTTTATCAAAGTATTATTAAACCTGAATTTACAAAATCCACTCAGCTTATATATAACAATTTAATCATCGTTCCTCAGTATGCGGTCATTTTTTGTTGTCGAATTGGTCAATTGGTAAAGATAACAAAACCAGGTGTAGAATTTTGGATTTGACAAGTGTGTTAAATTACATAAGCAGCGTGTATTTACATAATGAAATTGATTATCACATTAGTGGTGACTTTGTCGTTTCATGGGGGAGAGGGAGTGCTGTAACCAGATCAGATTCTGTTTTAGTCCATCATTCCTATTCACACAATTTGGATTCCACTTGATATGAAGTTCTTCTGATATTAGACGTTCTTTGTGATTTCTGAAATACTTTTTCTGGATTGTTTCAATATTATCAAAATCAATTTTGTGGCCTGATTCTACAGCGTGTAGACTTATAGCTTGCTGATGGTTTTTCAAGCTTTCCTAGCTCAACTGATATCAGCTCATGATTGAATCCTCCATACAATCAACTGGATTTCTCGGTGGTCAAACAGGTGCTCTACGGTGTTCATTGCTTCTGATTTTGATTTCTCGAGATGTTTGTCCTATGTATATCGCGTCACATTCCAAGCTAGCGTTTTATTTTATAGACACAATGAGAGAGAGAATCTTTAGGGATTTAGCCATTTATATGTACAAGGTACTTCGCAATGTGTCTGATGTTTTGAAGAAAACTTCAATGTCGAGCTTATTGAGTACTCTTCTGATATCGTCTGACGTCTCTGCTCCATATGGAATGACAACTGTTAAGGTCCATGTTTTCGGAATGCGTTTTCAACCATACTTAATATCAGTGTTGATTTCGTTGATGAAGTTCTTTGGGTAGTTGTTTTGCTTGAGAGTTTCAGTAATGTTTGATATTTCTTCTTCTTTTTCTTTCTCATCCTTTATCAGAGAGTGTACTCGTCTAAGAAGACTTGAAACAAATGATACCTTTGAGCTGATGGGCTGTGATGATCCAAAGTTGGGGTGGGTTTTCTTCCTGAATAGAGATATACGAAAATGTCTGTTTACCCTCCACTTAACTAGGCAGTCTAGAAATGGTAGTTCACCGATGTCTGATTCTGCTTCAGAAGTAAAGTGGATTGTGGGAGATAGACTGTTTATTTCCTCCAGGAATGAACTGTTTAGATCTCGTTTTATAATAATGAATATCATACACCCAATGCACGAATTTTTTCAAACTGTTAAAAGTGTACTTGGTTTGGACATATATACGTCAGTAAATTCTCTGAAATTCACTCATAGCCATAATTGTCAATGAAATTTAAATTGAAGGTTGACAAAAAAGGCAGAACAATTAGGTAGAAAATGCTGGTTTCAATGAACCAACACTACCATATATACTCCCATTATGATATTAAATCTTGTACTGCTTGAAAATAACCTTTTTTGTTTTAACAATTGTGAAAATATTTTTCATTTTCAAAACATGAACGAGATTTTCGTTTCTTTCTGTAAAAGTTCAACAGGTCTCTAAGTCAAAATTTGTTACAAATTGAAACACTTCGAGAATCATTCAAAACTCACGAGTGCTATAACGCTTTAATAGTGTGAGAATACCTGCGATGAAAGGAAATAAATTCACAAAAGCTTAGTATAGACACAAACAATTCACAATTTCACCTCTGAAAAGGCATTCCACTGCCTACTTCTAAATTCTGCTATCCA
Organism: Trichobilharzia regenti; assembly: GCA_944472135.2. Taxonomy (NCBI): domain Eukaryota; kingdom Metazoa; phylum Platyhelminthes; class Trematoda; order Strigeidida; family Schistosomatidae; genus Trichobilharzia; species Trichobilharzia regenti. The sequence continues at coordinate 55,914,798 of OX235262.1, forward strand.
ACGATAAATGACTCCTATCATTTCCACGTTGTAAGATTAACCATTCACATACACTGTTTGTTGAATCCTAGTGACAAATTCTAAGAAATCTGTTTCGGGTTTATCCACTGATGAAAAGATAGGCTGATACTAAATCACTAGATTGGCAAAGATTTTATCTGAAATCAGTCCGAAGTCCACTGCACTCAGTATAAGGAACAAGATTCGTATTTTTAACATTAATGTCAAAATAGAGCTTTCATGTGATTCAGAGGTGTGTTATGTGCGTCACTGAAGGCATTTCCAACAGGCTACAACCTCTCATCAACCAGCAGCTAGTTTTGATTTGTAGTGTAGATCAGACGGCCGGCCAAAAAGGTTCAGTCACAGGGAATTCTGGTAGCGAACCAACCAATGATGGATTGGTCAACAAATATGCATAAGAAGATGGAGGTGGATTGGACACGTTGAGAAGACCGTTGAGTGACAGTGTCCACCAGGCAAACCTTGCCCTAGAACCATACGGGAAATGGAGAGTTGAGTGTGGGTTCAAGGGTAATATGGAGAAGGAAGTAAGAATTCAGAGGTTATTATGGAACCAACTGGAAAAGACTTCAGAGAACAGGATTAAATGGAGATTTCCTGTTGAATCCCCATTTTCCACTCAGAACCCAAAGAAAAAAACAGCGACCTTTATTACAAATAGTAGTCTATGTCTTTATTACATATTAGAAGATTAATTATGATTCCGCTTAGTTTTGTTTTGTTACCAAATTGGCTTTAGTCATTGCTACAGTTTTTGTAAGACTTATTTAGTAGAGATAGTCAAAATTAAGTGTTATTTATATACTTGTTCGACAAATGAATGATTAAATACTAAAATTACTTTTTTAGATTCTATTACCAGGTGTTCATTATCAGTACTAACGAACAAGTGAGGTGGAGACTTGGCTGATTCATTCGTTTTACAATATTCTATCCAAGTTTCTGCCTACGCCTTGGTCAGTACAACGATAAAACACTACGGGATGATATGAATATTCGAAGAGAATAAAAAACACATAAACAAAATAGGGTTATTTAGTTGAATTTTAGATTTTCCCATCATTTAATTGGACCGAAGTTGACATGTCGGCTTCTTGTGCATATGCTTCGACGATGTCTGGGCATGTAATTAGAAGTTAATTGGTGTGGATAGTGACTAGCAGTGAAAAACTTAAAATTCAATTATACAATTAATATGAACCGTTGTACAAGAAGTGGCTCTCGTTGCCAAAGTGGTCTAGTGGATAACGCTTTGGCGTTTGAAATTGTGTGCACTGAGTTCGAGCCTCGGTGGAAACATCATCATTCACTGGGGAATACAGGTACATCCAAGTGACGAGTCTCAAATAGGACAAAATGCGTAACCTAGATTTCACTGCTAGTAACCATCCACAAATTAAAATAGGTTTATTACTTTATTCAATATTCCCTTTAGGTTCCTCGTGAAGTATTATGTTTTAGCAGAACATCTCTCACTCATATGATTTCCATTGCGTGACTATTGGACCAATGCTAAAATCCTCGTTTCCTGTTCGGGTCCTACTCAATGAATCGGTGTTGAATTCTACTCAACAGTCACCTCAGAGTGTGTCTTATCCGCCTTCATTTCCCCACTGCATACTTATAAGGCTGTAGATTCTTGGTTGCTTTGTTTACAGAGTTCTATGTTGTCAGACTATTAAGGCTATCCGATTTTCAGTTGCCGATAAACGTCTAAAGTCTGTTCAGAATGCTTTTGGTGATAAAAATGGTTACGCCTATTGAATTTTATGATGATATAGGTGTTGATGATGAATATTATTCCTTTTCTGGGCTAAAGTTCAATGTCTTTCGACAGTTATTCCTTTCTGGTAAATATTCTTGAAAAGGGATTTGTTCTACTGCTTATAACACTGCTCTTAATTTGACTTTCTACTAATTTTAGTCGAGTTCTACTCAATCGTGTTAGTGATGTTGTGTTACTCAACTAATTATTTGGTTTTGTGTTAGTTTCTAGCCAATTAAGGCCTTCTTTTTTACATTACTTTGATCTAGAACCTACAAATTTTATGATACAACTTTGAAAACATTCTTCTTTTTGCGGAAAATATACCATAAATGTTTATATATGCATATATATGGTTGCATAAGTTGACGGTGATATCACTGAAAAGAGTGATTCTCCGCTGAACGCCTCTCCATTTGCATAATCAGCATTCTAAGGAAGTTATTTCAAGATTGATGACCTTGAATGGTCTTTGTGAGCTTAGTCACATTAGTTCATTAACATGCTATGAAGTGCTTTAATGAATGCGAAGTTTGTAGGGTGTTGGCAGTTATTATTGTCAGCATTAGGCTGGAGTCTTAATTGATAACTACGGAAAACTAAACCTAAAAATCAATCACGCATCTTTTACAAGAGCTTACTGTACTTGGCTATTCAAACCTTAGTAGACATACTTTTTATATGGGCCACGTCATAAATTCTACCGCAGATTTCTGGGTCGTAAGCACAGAGAGTACTAGTAGATTACTACAACATGCAGAAGCAGTAGCAATCCAACGACTGAAATATACAGAAGGGTTTTATAATCCATCATGCAGTGTTGTAGGAATTTTTTTTGTGATTTGACAATAGTCAGAGAACCAGTGGAAAACCACCTTGGGATACTGGACATCTGTTTCGTCTTGGTTTGGGACTTTTTAGCTCATGTCAGCTCATGATGAAATCCTTCAACTAATCGAACAAAATCACTACAAAACCAATGCTCGAAAATTGATCTGATGCTCAATAACGACTGGCCCTATTCAGCCAGTCATGTGGGTTCTAGTGGGAAGCTGTGACCAGTAGAGTACAGCAGGTTGAAGGTGAGGCAGTAACTCATCGAAGAAGGTATTGCAAAGTGGTCGAGCTATTTCATTAAATGGCAGAAGCTCAAATTCACAGGCTGGCTAGTGGATCGGCATCCAGCAGTTTAATCGTCTACAAACTCGCCTTATAACCGGATGATCCTGGGTTCGAACAGTGGTGGTTTGTGCGTACTCCTGAAAAGTCATAAACTAGGCTGAGGAGACAGATGTCCAGTACTCCCAGGTTTTCCAGTGGTTCTTTAACTGATTCCAGCTCATGATGAAATCATCTAACCAATCAAACAAAATATCTACAGAACCCATACTTGAAAATTCTTTATTGCTTTATTTACTATTTTATTATTTGTTCCATCTCCTTACCACTCCTTAAAATAATTTATTTTTCTGATACTTTTCACCATCCATTATACTTATCGGTTTGAGGTGATATGATTAATTTCAAGATCCATCACGAACTGACTTCAATTGGAAAACCACTAAAAACCATAGAGAACTAGACAGTTGTTTCGTCCTAGTTTGGGACTCCTCACAGTATGTTCATTTGATCCCATCAAAGATATAACCCAGAGCCTTCAAGTTACATGGCAATCCCGTTGACTTTCCAGCCACTGTAAACTGCCCATGAGTTCTAATCTCTTGCGATTCGTGATATAGAAAACGACCGCCAACCAATGTCGTCGGTGGGTATTACTCCTCACATTCAACTTACTGGACCCTAGGTTCATGACCTTCCAGCAAAACATCAGGAATCCTCATCCTGTAGTCAGTCACTGGCGACCACTAGATTAATTTTCACGTGTTCTTTTGCAGGGATTTGAGTTACCTCAAGTTTCACCGAGGATCGACGTCAGTCAGAGAACTATTGAAAGCCAGTTAAACTAGAAAAAACCGTGCTCAATCTTCCTTATTTTCTTGGTTAAGAGTCGGCTAGTTAAATAGTACTTTTCTTTTTATTCCTTTCTGTTCATAGAGGAACATAAGGCTTCAATCTAGTGGCTTGAAGTTTCGGTAGCACTGGTGTTTACTTTTACAGGACGAGGTTGCTAGCCTCATGCCCAACCTTCCCTGTTTACCACTCTTGTTACCGGTTTAGCAAGGTAAAGGTGAGCGTCGGTCCGGGATCGAACCACGGACCACGGGAGGCGTGGCTAGCGGGCATTATACCGCTGTGCCACCGAAGCCAACCGCGTAGTAAAGTGTTACTAAATTCCACAAATGAAATTTGTAATTATGTATGATAATTAGTATATAGGAATCTTGTTTCTTAAAATATCCTTCACTGTTTCGCCATAATTCTACAGGCTGTCATACCATATATGTTATATCTTAACTGCTGTCTCCAACAGTCAGAAAATCTAAACCTCCCCATTTGGTTGGCTTAGACACACTGTTGATTCCAGGTTTTGGTTCGACCAACCCTTAGTCTTTTCCGATTCAATCCTATGTCAGCTAACATTGCTCGACGTGGAAGGCGATGGCTCATCATGTACAACACTTGTCTTAGCCAGCTTGATTGATGTAGCTTCAAAACCCCAACAATTGACTCACCCCACTTGCCGAAAAGTCTACGCCAAACCTTAATATTACTCATCACATCTTACCACTTAACACGGGGGACAGAACGTAAATATCCATGGCCAGGAGGAGAGAATGAACTCCTCCGCAGCACACACACATCCTTTTGTGGATAGCCGGATCTCATTTCGACAAAATAGTCATCAAATTACACAGGTGAAATCAAGTAGAAATGGAGAATGCTATTCAATGGCTCTTACAAAATACTTCTATCTGATTCTTGTACAAGATACGTTTTAACAATATATCTTTGAAAAAGTATCAAGACAAAAAAAAACGAAAACAAAAACAGAATACCTTACTCACCTTTACGACATACATAATCTCCTGGAGCAAACAATACAACGCGTAGTTTTAATACTAATTCCGATAAAAAGCCTTCTTCTGTATCTTGAAATATTTCCACTTGTTTTAATGTATTCAAATGTACATGAATAGCTATTTCTGCTTTTAATTTATACGGCAAGTTTTGTAGAACTTTGTCTTCATCAGTAATTTTATTTGTATACCATAAAAAATCAAACCAATTGATAACACGTTCTTGTAGAGCAGCTGGAACTCTTCTTAATGTCATATAATTTTTAACACTGTCAAGTCGAGCTAAAATTTTAAAAGGAAAAAAAGTGCGAAAGTATCAGTTGAAAGTACACCGAAGTAAAAGGTGTTTTAGGCACTGAACTAGTATACAAAAGTCGATAATGCTGAACTAAGTGAAATCAAATGAAAAGCAGATGATTTTTTTATTCGTTGAATATTAGTGAATAGAGAAAGAATGTTAAAGGAACCGTTCTTTTATCTGCCAGATTGATATCCTCAATTAAAGCGACAAAATGGGATGTGTCCTAGACTTTTCATCAGTATACACTCGCAGGAGTTCGAAGCCAGAGTCTTCAGGTTACAAGGAAAAATCGTAGACTGTTTAGCCACTGGGATTCGATCCAATGGTTGATAAATTCCTGATTTTGCTGATTCCCCATAGATATTGAGCAAGTGTCAACCAGTATCGTAGGCGAGTAATTGTTCCCTTACTTGACTTAGTGGTCACCCGTCATTGCTGATGAACCTTAAATTAGGACGAAACAGCTCTCCAGTAATTCCTGGTTTTCTAACTAGAAATAGAATTGATCAATTTTATGTCAACCGAAAGACTCAACAGCGAAAGAAGATAAAACCAACATCATCTACAAAATAAACTGTAACAACTGCGAAAAACACTACATTGGCCAAAGTGGACGTCCCCTTCATCTTCGTATCCATGAAAATAAGCTAGCCGTCAAAAGACATGATATCCACTCCCTCGTATCACTCCCTGCATACAGGCAACCACGGACATCAATTCCACTGGGACAACGTTCAAATATTAGACAAAGGAAATAACAAGAATGCTAGAGAATTTTTAGAAGCTTGGCATTCCAGTGAATCATCAATCAATAGACACATCGAGATAGACAAAATTTATCAACCAATAAGAAAGAAACTTCACACACGAAGGGTCAAAGTTCAAGTCAAAGAAACAGTCAGTTCCAATACAAGTAACCTGGAAGATGTGAAAACACACATAAAAAACCAATCACGTCCAAGGTCACCAGGAGGAATGATTAATAAACTCGTGGAGAAACCTAAAAGCTCACTTCAATTTGAAGTATGCGCTGAAGATGTCACCCAGTAAGGTGATGAAAGCTTCGCAAATTAACCATCCAGCTCAGAGAACACAACCACATCAAAATCATTCACCTGAGTTACAAATCTTCTTTACCGTATCTAAACGTTAATAAATACAACGCATAATTTATTTTGAATTCATACCACTTTCTCATTCTAATCTTGTCAATGGTAAACTCATAAAGTCATTGGAAGAGAAAGATAATAAAAACCTGGAGACAGGTAGTCTGGATCTTAAAAGACGAAAGACTAATTTAATGTTTAATTCTATTCATCATCTTAGAGTAAAATATCCTTTTATGGAAGTTTTCATCAGACAGTTTGACAGTTTTTTTAAAATTTGTATGAAGCATTATGTCACGTAGTCAGACTGTACTTATGTGTTCCATTTGACAGATTAGACAAAACAGTTTATATACATTAGTCATAATTTTCAAAAATGAAATCACACAAACCATTAATAGGGAAGAAATTCATAAAATAACACAAAAAGTAGACTCAGAGACCCTGATAATGAAGAACTATTTGAATCCATGATGGAGACTCATGAGAGTGGGTATTAAAAGACAAAATTACGAATGATAATGTATGCATTCTAAGCTGCTGTCATCTCTCTCCTATTATCTATTTTTTTTAATGGAAACTCAGGTTTATAATACAGACTAATTGATTCCAAAAATACTCCGGACACTTCTAGGGAGGCTAGGTACATGAGGATATGTCGGGAATATGAATCTCACTGCTCTGAATAACCTGGGGAAACAGTTTAAGTTCTCTGACATGCATTTGAAAACTTCGTCCCTTGGTATAGTATGGACTTGTGAAGGCATGCCTATTCAAGTACATCTGCAGTACAGTTTAAAACTACTTTATTATTATTTCGTTTACATGTTATAGAAAGTAACAGATGCGGCTCCTTCCACCAAATGTTTAACAGACTATTTTTCATTTCTTTGAGTTCCCAGTGGAAAGTGGAGTTTTAGACTAAAATCTATAAGGTTTCTTTAGCGGTTTTACTGTTTTTATGGAGTGAGTTTGCCAGCCTTACACTGAGCATTATCTCTTTTCCTAGCTTAATGCCAATTAGTAAACTGGACGAGATTTAAGAGCGCGGACATTCTACTCCTGAACCACTGATGTACTAAAAACTAGTAACATCTGGTATTCTTAGCCGGCTATCCATGCAAGTGCTAACACGGCTAAGTGGGGTACTTTGCTTCGCTATTTGGGTGAATCCCATTTAAGTACATTTAACTAAATCTTCAAATTTCGTTTATAAGCAGTTTCACCGTTGATAAGAAATGAAGGTCACAAAGCACAAGGTAAAAGATCTACCACAGAGTATCTTCAACAATCAAAAACTGGGTAGAATAGAGGAATTAGACCGATTATAGGGGAAAACTTTATTCCAACTCAACGTTGTTTTTAGACTGTTTTCCAACGGAATACAAATTTCAATGATTACTGGATTGTGTTCACATATTCTCCTTATACCCCATAAGACAATGATTTGAAACATAATTTTATGAATAAATAAGTAAACTCATGTAATTTAGGGTTGAACGGAGTGTTTTCCTACTGTGTACAACTGGTGGCCTACTTCAACATTGGGCTACCGAAATATCTATTTACATCGAATTATCATTATTATTGTTCCCTTGGATTCCGAGTGGAACATAGGGACTCGACAGCGTATCTCCTATTCGCCTTGTTTTCTGTTGTCCCACGATTGCCTATAGACTTTGACCTACTCTTCTTACGATCTCCTCCAAGTCACCTTTGGACTGATAACCAACTCATCGTTTTTCATTCGAATTCTTCTCGTTGTCATTTGATGGTTTCCATAGCTTAATTTCTACCCACCTTTGCTTCATGATACTTGTTGAGCAACAGGTTCTTGATTAGTTTGTTCTTGGAGCTTCCTGTCGCTGAAGGCAGGCGTTGAGAAAAGTCTTCATCGGGTTGTTGGAAATTCTCTTCGTGACGCAAATACCAAGTTTCTGACACAATAAAGAACTGACATAACAGTGGTGTTGAAAATCTGAATCTGGTTCCTTAGGCTGAGTACAGAAGGTTTCCAAAATGATTTTAGAGTGATGAAGCTCGGTCTTGCCTTTAGGATTCAGGCTTTGACATCTTGATTCGTACCATCCGTCTGTAATTGAAACTTTCATCAAAGACACTGCCTTAGATCACATCTTTTGTCTTGTTGTAATCAGTCAAAAATATCTTCATGCACACAAGTTCTTTTGAAATATAACAAACTATCAGTTTTCGTGTTCATCATAAAAATTATACTAAATGGATACGACTTATGTGGACTGTATCAACGTAAATCAAATGACCGTCCATGGATCAGTTGGCATTAACTGCAGATTTCATTTTAGTGTCTGTGAAAAGTTCGTGCAGTGTGGTATAGATCAAATTAATCACAACTATATTTCAGTAGTTTGTGCATAATATTTAGTTGAATTTTAGATTTTCCCGTCGATTGATTGGACCGAAGTGCTCGGTCTCAGGTTGACATGTCAGCTTCTTGTCCAAATGCTTCGACGACGTCTGGGCATGTAATTAGAAGTTAACTGATAGATGTTGACTAGCAAAGAATCCAGATAATGTGCATTTCGTCCTATTCGAGACTCGTCATCTGAATGTGTCTGCATACCCAGTGAGTGATGATGTTCCCACCGAGGCTCAAACCCAGTGACCATAGTTTCAAACACCAATATGTTATCCACTAGACCACTTAGGCCACCAGAACCACCTCTTGTGCGACGGATCACATTTGTTATTTAATTCAATTTTAGGTTTTCACTTCGATACTATGGGCACCCAGTTCGAGCCTCGGTGGGAAAATCATCACTCACTACGGAATGCAGGCACATCCAGCTGACGAATCTGAGATAGGACGAAGTGGGTTTCTTGAATTTCACTACTAGTCACCATCCACCAACTGACTTCAAAAAAAGAATTCAGAACATTTTTTTTATAGAATCTGTTTATGGAGTAAGGTGATTATTATTATTATTATTGATGAACACCTTCGCAACAGTGATTAATCGCCGTAAGTTAGAGGTTTTAACGCTCCATTATTCTTCCATTTGTTACTTTTTTTTAAATATATATATATTATCTGAGAGAATCATGAAAAAAGATCAGATAATGACGTTTCATGTGACTAGATTAATTTCTGTAGTACTAAATAATTTATCATATGAAGGCTATTCTATGCATTTATATTTTATGGTTGAATAAATGTACATCACTTCATTCAAGTAGAAATATGTAGCACGTCTGTAATAACTGTTTATGAGACATTGTGAAAAACTACAAATTTCCTAATGAGTCTATCTATGTCAAACTTAGGAATTTTAGCAGGTGAATCAAAGCTTGAAGCACTGGTTGGTTAGTCTCAGTTGATAGATAAGCTATTCTCAATGCGGTTTCGTGTTTTTTACTAAACATGGACAAAGTGTATTTAAAAACTTAGAGAAAGTTCCCTTCTAGTTTTCAACTTGCTTTCAAACGGAATCAGAGTAAAAATATTGGTAATAATGGTTGTGATCGCATAAAACTATGTATTAATGAATGTCTGACTGAGATGATTAGTGCTTACAAGTCACACTGAAGTGATCTTAACACTGGATGGCCCGTTTGCTCCTTCGGAGGTGAGCTCACCAGTAGTGTAACCAGTTTAACTCAGCTCGGAGAGGTGAATCAATCCAAACCACTCAATTTCTGGTTAGTTATTTTCGGGAACTAATAACGCCCTTAAGCAAATTCGCAACTGACAATTTGTACAGCTGAAGGAGAAGAAATTTCATCACAGTTTTCGTTGGAAATTGAAATTATTTTTGTGCGAAATATTCTTATATTGAGTCATAAGAAAAAGGCGTAAACAGCGAAGAGAATTTTCTTTTCAATGATTCATTCTTTCATAACCTGCTGTAAAAACGTAATTATATTAAACAAAGGAATCTTTAGACCAATCACATACTGGTAAACTTTGTCATCGAAAAATGTATTACACAATGTAAGGTGTCAGAAGAGATGACTAATTGTAAGCTAGAAATGAGGCAGAAGTTGGCATTACGTAATAAGTGTGAGATAATGACCAATCAATTGGCTCGTGTGAATAGACAGAAACTAGTGTTTTTATATCGTTAAGATACCGCTATTGGTCACTTCGATGTGTATTTAATTATTTACTTGTTCGTGTTGAGCAAAGTATATTGGCCGTACGCAACATCAAGTCCACAAACGTATTCTGGAACACTGTCCAGCTTGGTTAACCAGAGAGAAAAGAAGAATAGCAGCAGCTCTATCCTCGAACACCTTGTCATATCCAGACATCAAGTACCCCGCATGAATGCTTCACAGTGCTACATTGAGTCCCTCAATATCATTCAAAGGACTTCGCATATGCCATCTATACATAGCTGAAGCATCAGCAATTCGAGATCTGAAACCAGACCTCTGCATTCAAAAGCGATACATACATTCTCTTACCCTGCCGTGGTCAGAGTAAAGTTCTTACTATGATTTTGCTCCTTCTTTTTTATTATGTAACTTCATTATTATTATTTTCATTACTACTATTATTTTATTATCATTATTATTCCCATCAACCATATTTCATCACCACTCTATTACTGTTTATTAATGACACTGCTTTTTCATACAGATTTTATATAAAAACACTATTGCCTTTCCACTAGTTTCTGTCCATTCTACATGAGCTTATTGATTAGTCATAATCTCACACTTATTACTTTATGCGAACTTCTGCCTCTTTTCTAACTTACAATTAGTCACCCTTTCTTACAATTTACATTGTGTAATACATTTTTCGAGGACAAAGTTTATCAATATCCGACTGGTATAAAGATTTCTTTTGTTAAATATAATTACGATTGTTTATCTCATGAAAGTGTATCATCGTAGATAGGAAAATTTTCTTTGCTGTTTACGCCTTTTTCCTATGAAATTATTAAGATCTAAATGTGTGGTCCGCTTGATAACGTAACGTAAATAACAATCAAGATAACAAGTTCTCCGAAACACATTGCTGGATATTAGGTGGTTTACACTGACTCGGCTTTCTAAGCTTAATCTGATTGGGTATTATTACTAAATAATAATTGTTTACATTATACAATAAGGCAAGTAGAATAACCTTAAGCGAATTTTATTGTGTTGCCGGATAATCAATTTCTATTTGGTGTAAAGTATAATAAGGATGATTAATTTCGAAAGTTGATCATTTTCTGGACAATACAAGATTTTCTACAAACTGTGTCAGCGTTAATTATTGTAGACGGGTAAAATCAGTGAATAACAGAATGTAGTATTTTTGAAATTTTTATATGTAATACATTCAAGTGTCGTTTGATTAATTTTCTTAGCTAGTGGGAAAAATGCACGAAATTGAAAAACATCATATCATGCTGGATATTGTGAATTAGGTTGTCCTTTACATAATGGGTTATTCTTGACCTTTAGGTTACAGGAAAAGTTCTGTTTTGAACCTACTCTATGATCTTTTTAAATTCTTCATTACAACTAACTGAAAGCTGTCAGGAAGAAGCTTTTTCTCGACTTACAGCTAAATGCTACAGTATAAGGTTTGATAAATAGAAAAATATATGTTTGGTGTAGTGCCATAAGAATACACAGTCAGTGCATATATATATAATTATTATTGTTTTCTTTAGCTTCTAGAGGAATATAGGGCTTCAGCCACACGTCTCCACTGCGTTCGATTCTCTGCCAATGTGTTCACCTGGCTCTACGTCTGCTCACACCCTTTCATCTTCTCTTCACATGACGTCCCCCACGTCACCCTCACACTGACGACCGAATCGCCACTTCCTGTTCGGGTTCCATTTGAACGATGGCCTGGCGTGTGATGTCACTTGATGGTTTTCTCAGAGTATGGCCAATCCACCTCCATTTATTTTTGCAAATTTGTTACACAAGTGCTTTCTGCTAGGTTGGTACGCTCATTGCCGGAGATACCTGTTGCTGATCTTTTCTTGCCATCTGACCTCAAACGAAGTATTAAGTGAAGACAGATGTTAATGAAAGTCTGTAGTTTGTTTGAGGTGCTCTTCATGACGCACCAAGTCTCTGATCCGTATAGTGAGCAGCACTGACTTCACATTGGAGTTGAAAATCCGGATGTTATTTTTGATGCTGAATGCTATTGACCTCCACATAGACTTAAGAGTAATGAAAGCCTATCTTGCTTTTCCTATTCTGGCTTTGATATCCTCGTCAGTCCCGCCTGTAGTTGAAACGATGCTTCCCAGGTGGGTAGTTAAAGGAGGTTGTTTCTTTCAGGTTCTTCCCATTTATGCTGGCTGATTGTTGTCTGTTGTTGTGTTCTGTGGCTTTTGGTGTTGGCCAGGAATCTTCATCACCTCTGTTTTCTCTATGTTCCTTGAAGTCCATCCTATATTTGATGCTTCTTCTGCCAACTTGTTGATTTTCATTTGCATATCTTCCTGTCTGTGGGAAATCAGACGTATATCATCTGCGAATATATATGCATATAATTTTTAAGAATATATCCTATGAAGAAATTAGAACAATGGTGTGAATGCTTAAAATAATTATGTGAAATATGGTAAAGCGTTTATGATTCTAATCGTAGTTCAGTAAAAATAAATGTCACATATAGAGTGCTTTGTAAACTGTATATGTCCCGGAAGAGGATATAAAATTAAATAGTAGGACTGGCAGAATTAACAGGCGATTAAAACATTACATAACAGAACATTGCAAAAATGTACTGATATAAAATAATATGTGGGACAAGTGAAATCATAACAGAAAATTTTTCAAGGTCAAAACATAAATAATCACAATCATAGTAATCAGGCATAGGCATATACATTAAACAAAACTGCTGGATCTATCAGTTCACTTGCGAAACCTATCTATAAAACGTGTTTGGGACGTATCCTAAAGTCTGTGGAAGCCCTAGCAATTAGAAAGTTTATGCCACCTTTACGCGTTCAAAGGGACAGTTCGTCATCACACTAAACTTTTCTTGGTAAATTTTGTTTTGATACCATAGCAGGTGTACTATTACCTCTGTTATTTGGTTTAGTGGTCTTCATTGGTATTTTGACCTTGAATATGTCCTTTTAACTTGACCTAAGTCTATTTTCTCACCTCTTAACTCTTTATTAACTTCATATATATACCTACCTGGGAAGCATCGTCTCAACTACAGGCGGAACTGACGAGGACATCAAAGCCAGAATCGGAAAAGCAAGACAAGCTTTCATTACTCTCAAATCTGTGTGGAGGTCAACAGCACTCAGCATCAAAAATAAGATCCGGATTTTCAACTCCAATGTGAAGTCAGTGCTACTATACGGATCAGAGACTTGGCGAGTCATAAAGAGCATCTCAAACAAACTTCAAACCTTCATTAACAACTGTCTCCGCTCAATACTCAAGATCAGATGGCCAGAAAAGATCAGCAACAGGGATCTCTGGGAGCGAACCAATCAGAAACCGATTGTGGAACAAATAGGCAGAAAGAAATGGAGATGGATTGGCCATACGCTGAGGAAACCATCAAGTGACATCACTAGACAAGCCCTCGAGTGGAACCCAAAAGGGAGGCGGCGAGTTGGTCGTCCAAGGGTGACTTGGAGTAGGTCATGCGAGGAGGAGATGAAAGCATGTGGACAGACCTGGAGCGGGGTGAAAAAGTTGTCAGAAAACCGAAGTCAATGGAGGTGCGCAGCTGAAGCCCTATGTTCCTCTAGGAACTAAAGGATACAATAATAATAATAATAATATTCCTATGGCAAGTTGGTGTGTGATCAGATTGCTCGAAATGTCTGGCGTAAATACATTACACGATTCAGATAAATTACGTCTTCTTATTGCTTTATATATATATATATATATATATATATATGTATAATTAAAGTTCACTGATTACTAGTGACTAACTTCGAGTTGGATATCTTGGATTTCTATTAAGAATGTATAACCTCTGGAGTCTGAAAACAGATGATACAGATTGTTAATGGCTGTACGATACGATCTGATCAGCAGCTGAGAATTACACACCATCCAGTGTCAACCAGTGACTGTATGCTAAGATGTGTATTACTAGAGTGTATTAAGTTACTAAGTTTGTCTTGCTGTAAGAAATTCAAAAACTAAAGATGAACAACTCTCCAGCATTCTTCTCCCTTCACTCAGTTATTGGCGTTTCACGCTGAAATCGGCTTTCATATTAATAAGATACCTATAAAACCACCAACTAGGTATAGACATATATATATATATTCAAGCCTTTTTAATCATTGCTTAATAAAAATCCAGAATGACTTATAAAAATTAATTTAATCGCCTGAAACAGGAATTCAGATGATAGAAAAATACCGTTGAGTACCAATGTGTTGTATCCATCTGGGAGCAGATAGGATTTAATACTCCAGGAAAGAGCATTTTAATCCGGGCATATTATCATAATTTTCTATAAATTACTAGTAACTCACTGGGGGACAGTATTTCTTCAAAGGCTTATAATCATCTTTTAATAGCAGGGTTGACTAAAGTTTCAAAAAAATAATAAACAGTTGCTTGCGAAGCTTGTTCCTAGAAGCAATATGGTTATCGTCATTAAAGGGGATTTCATGAGCAAGATAAAAAAGGTAGTAGTTTATTCCAGTGGTATTTTCCCAATCTTGAGAAAAACTTTTTCTTTTTCGAAGAAGTAAATACAATTTTTTTTGATTACAGCTTGATGCCACACTGTATTTTTAGTACAAGTATGGAATTTTTAGCCTGTGATATCGGTAGCCCGAAATTTGCAGGCCGATCATAGATATCAGGTGTGTGTTGGCAGGGGATCGAACCCCGGACCATGTGCATGGTCGGCGAGAGTCCTAACCGATGTGCCACTGTATATGTAGTGTAAAAAGGAGTATTTCAAATAGAATGCACTGTTCTACATATATCGTAAGTCTTTAAAAAGATTAAACCCTCACATACATTAACAAAAAGAATCATTAATTAGTTTCAGAACAGGCGGACCTATCTGTCCATCTTTTAAGGATTTAAACAAAGTAATTAAATGTAGCCCCTCCCGTATCACTGGGGTATGTTGTGAGTATTCAGTGCCAGCGAAAGCCAAATTATACCATGTTCTGTTAGAGAAACTTTTCAGTAGCTCTTATCCGTCCTTGTTTAATGATTCATATAACACGTATGAAGAGATCTATAATGAACAGAAGTTTACCGGGAGAAGTAATAGTAACATGGAAAATCATGGGAGTTTTATAGATCCGGGGTTTTGAGCCATATCATCAACAGTCTCCAGCACCCAAGTCAGGCAGTTCAAAAACAGTCCTTTATATATGGATCGCACCGATAGTCAACTACTTCATAGGTTGACTTGTGGCTTTAGTTTGATCAACACTTCCAACATGGTCCTTAATCGGTCAATACTGCTGGATGAAGAATGCAGTGACTCAGTGGCCACCTCAATCCATGTAGCTTTATCAGTAAACTTTCCCTTATTTACTAACACTCTACTCCTGACCTCATTATTAGGCATTATATCATACCGCTAAACACGGTTCAAAGACAGCTAGCCTCTTTAAGTTTTTGGCTTTAAATGGTCATGTCTCACAGCCATAATGAAGGACAAAGACCATGAAATGAAGTCAGTGGTGTTAATTAAAATTATTTTTCCTATGAATTCCGTCCCTTTTATTCATAGGTTAATTTATTCGTTTATTTGAGGAGAATAATGCTTTGTTTGTTGATGTGTTTCTGAATCAGTCAAGTAGTACAGTGTGTATTCATGTATGATAGGAGGCTTATGTTAATTAAATTAGGCATTCTTACACCTTGGGCTACCAAAATATCGTCCATCAGTATATTGTATAGGGTTTCTCGTGTCCACCTCATTTAAACCTATTGACCCATTAAACTACGTTGTACGACCGCATTGTTTACTCTCCTAAATATTTGAAATGTTTAAAACCTACGGATTTGCAAATACCCACAAAACGTAAGAAGAAGCGGTATGCTTTAAACGTATTCAAATACATCAAATGGCTGTTCCTGTGATCATGTTTACAAAGTGTTGCTCCCTGCCAAATAAAATTAACTATCTGTAGTCTTCTTGTCCTCCAATGTAGACCGTAATACAGAGATTAAAACTCTTCAAGAAACCCGGCTCCATGATCTATATTATGATAGTTTAGTTCTTCTGAATGGTTTCAGATTATTGAGACAAAATCGGTGTAGCTCTAAGAAGAAATGCAACGGTGGCGTTGCAACCCTCATTAAAATCTCAGTGGTATACCAGTGAGGCATGTTTAGATTCCAAAGTGACAAAATCAAATGCCTCATTGTTAAATGTCGACTGAAACCCCTATCGAACTACATATACATTTCGAGTACTTATATTGCACCTGAATGTAATCTATCAGAATTATCCTTGTCTGTTGATGCATTAATTTCCTGTGCTGCCACCTACTTTTGGAACTGTTTGTCAATCGTTGCTGAAGATTGTTATCCCTGTGACTACTGCTTGCTTGCACCAATAGGCCATGGAAATATTGTCACCTTCTTAAGGTGATTGGAGAATACTCTTGATCTAGTGTTTACAAATGAATTCGTCATATTTGAAGCTCGGAAAAGAACCCCACTGTCTAATTCTGATCATTGTGTCATATGAATATTACCTATATGGAAAACTACACAAAACGGTCATCTTAAAGCATGGATATTATCCAAAAGAGACATTTTCTCAAGACTTGACCTCTTTCCCTCTTCTCTGCTCAAAAAGCTTCATTGAGAAAAAGAAAAATTATATAAAATTAAAGATAATCTCCGTCTTAAGAGACCGAAAACTTTAATTAAGTCAGAGAGTCAGGGATTAAATATGATCTGTAACAAAAAGTTCTTATCATGTAAAACCTCATCAAATATGTGGAAGCGATTTAGGGAAATCACCTGTGGCAAACAAATAAGTAATGATCCATCTTCTATTAATGCTGGCACGCTGGATAAGTCCTTCAAATACGTTCATGAGATGAAATGATTTCAACTTTTACAAGTGTAAAGAATGACTGCTTCTTTGGTTTCAGTACAAATGACGTCCTTTGATGCCTTTAGTCCTTGAAAAGTACCCAGTCACTTGGTCTAGATGGTATGCCTACTTTTATTCCTTAAAACATGTGCAGGCATTTTATGTTATCATCTCACTGATATTTTCAATTAATCGTCTTCCTATTACATTTTGCCTACCTCTCTTACTTTTATTCCTTCACGTTCCCAGTGGAACATAGGGCTTCAAGCTATAGGCTTGAAGTTTTTGTAGCGGTGTATATTTTTATACGATAAGGTTGCTAACCTCATGCCCAACCTTTCCCCTTCACCAGCCTTATTTCTCTCTTAGCGAGGTAAACGGGTGCGTCGGCCGGGGATTGAACCCCTGACCATATGCATGGTTGGCGAACGACTTAACCGCTGTGCCACCGACGCACAACCTGCCTCCTGGAGGATACTGAAAGTGTTCCTTTGCCTAAATCATCAAGTAAATCAACTGTAAAAATTTAGACCTATTGCTATCACCTCAACGTTTTTTAAAATAATGGGAAGTCTACTTTTACTTAATCTCGAGCCTTTATTAAAGGCTTTTAATAACCCCAGACAATTTTCTAATAAAAAATAGTAGGTGTACACTAGATGTAAACACTTGTTATGGCAGATATTAATGTTTACGAATGTTAAAGTCTGGCAATCAGAAGCTGTTTGTTTCACAAACGCATTTCAGTGAATCACCAGAAAGTTCAGGGGGATTATTTTGTTGAGAAACAAAAAAGAGAAGAATTTGTCTAATCATTTTAACCTAGACAATGGTACTAGACCTAACCGAATGATAAGTGAATGAATAACATGATTATAAATATGTTAGCAAACACCCAGTAAACAATGAATCACTTGCGAATTATAACATCATTAACATCTATGGGTCTGTGAATGTGAAAACTCCCTAAAGTAATCCATTGCATGCATCAAAATAATGCCTCATAATAGCGAGCAAGTATTAGGTAAAGTCTAAAAACAACTTATATGATAAGAAGAATTATTTCTAATAACAGAATACCTTCTTTTTATTGTCTAAGTGTCTGTCACTTTTGATTAGATTCGTATTTTAATACAAATAGTGAGTTATCAATCAAACAGTACACTAGCAGAGGAATGAATTATTCAATTCATACATTAGAGTCTTATGGTGTATTTGCTAACGGGACCATCATCAGGTCATCAGTAGAAAACACTGAAATTCTTTTATTTTACTGAAAGGCAGTTGTTGATCCGATTTCCATTATTTACTGAACAAAATTTATGTGGGTATGTATATTCTGTACTTGTGTAGCGTGCACTACTGATAAGAGTTTATAAGTAATATATTCTATGTGGTGGCTTCTATAAGAATCTTGAATAGCGGAGTGATGGATTAACTTGTAAGGTGGGAAAATGAAAGATTCCTTTGAAACAGTATAGAAAGCATAAGAAGAAGAATACGGAAAACTTGTGGAAATAGAAGTTCAATGTATGGCTTTTGTAATTGCCATCACTCTGTATGATTTGCTTTCCACCGCCACACTTGCGGAAAGCGCAATTTGTGATTAAGAAAAAAAAGACACGGAGTACTCTTCTAATAATTGTTTTGATTAACCGAGAAGAAAAGTAGAAATTTATAGACTAAGGACACGGGTATAAACAGAGAGGTGTTGAATTTTTCCCAATGTTCCAAATATTCAAAACTAACTTTTTCAGAAAACACAAATACCACGAGTAACAAACAAATGATTAACACAATAAAGCAATTATTACATAACATTTAAAACACATGAAATGGCTGATATAACTGTCTTTACACTAAGCAGTTGAATTGATAAACAGACTAAAAAGGTGGCTACGCTTGCCACTTTATATTGTAAGTTCAGTATCACAACTGGGTGTGTAGGGAAACACAGGCGCTCTCTGGATGAATTCTTTAAATTGTGAAATCCTATTTTACTTTTTACATCCTCTCCCAAGTGTAATCGCATAAATAGTGATTTCTTGTTCATAAATGCAAAACATTTCTTTTCGATTTTCGTAGCTAAGTAATTTTTTAATGAAATTTTTCAGATAAGTATTTCTAGTCGAGAGATTGTATATTTGATTTGAGTAGCTATATTTCATCACAAACCAACACCATTTAGAGATTACTGAAAGCCAGAGGGCATTGGACAGCTGCTTCTTCCTATTTTGGACTCTTCAGCAGTGTACGTCCATGACCCCACTAGGGATCGAAAGCAAGATATTCAGTTTATGAGACCAATCTCACAGACTTTCCGGCACTTAAGGCCAAAATTAAATTACCTGTGAATACTAGCTTTGTCAACTTGTTATGTAACACTGCCCTCACCAGTGCCTTTGACAAGCATCCGCTTCACCTTGAATGGTGGACCCCGCTGATGACGACTTCTCACTGCAGCCTCAGGGTATCCATCCAGAAGCTATCTCGCAATCCCAATATCGTCTTTAGCCCATCCTCATTCAAATGCTCTATAGCTGAGAGATTGTGTCAATGTTTTTATGTACCGGAATGAAACGAAGATATGGGGGTGTATTTATTGTCCCATATGTGCAATTTTCTTCTGCAGATGTCTTTTGATACTTCTAAATGATTTCTTTGTCAGAAAGCCATTAAAGAATGAGGTTTTATCCTGGGATTCCTCATCACATGTATCACATGATCACAATTCTAATAGTTATCGGATTTCGTTTAGTTGTTTAAGTATGTTGCTAACCATGTTTATCGGCAGTACATTTTTGAACAGTTGTATTAATATCTTCAATTTATTTCACTATTTCAGACATATACTTCCCACCACATTTTGAAATCTATCCACGTAAAAGTTTAAGAATAATTACTGACCAATTAAACAAAGTATAGTAGGTTGAGTTTTGAATGTTTAAAATCAGTGTTATAGGTACTTTAGGCGAACCATTTAACCTTGGTATATGTGTGCCCATCGGCTTGTATGTTTGTTACGTCTTTAGTTTCTGGAAATCTCTAGTTTATTATTCAAGTCTTTTTTGTCTCAAAGATTCTGCAACCTCCGTTTGTTACTCTAACTTTTCCAAGTAATCACTTCTATGAAGAATGACTACTTTTTGTTCCATTATTGGGTCCTGAAATTACCAGACTTTTGTCGTTTACCAGTTTATTTATGTAGTATCTTTCAGTATTTCTTCAGGAGAATACTTTCAAGGTCGACACATGTGAATATACCTCATAGATAATGTGTAGTCAGCAAGCTTTCTGAAAGTCCCCAAACCAATTTTTATAGGATATGTCTATCACGTCCAACATGCGCTTTCTGTGCTCTTCTTTAAGACAGGACATCGATCGAATATCATCTACGAGCAATATTCACTTACACACGTACTGACGTACTTATATAAACAATTACCACAATGGAGTAATTGTTGCTAAGCATATATAAAATCTAAAACTAACACATGGTGGGCAAGAACATCTGCAATTTATCCCCTCTTTTTCTTTCAAACTTTCTGTACTTTATTCTTTGAAATAAAATTAAATCTTTATGATTAGTGTCATAATTACATATGTTTGCTTTTAAAGGCAATCAGTTAATTTTATTCCATCTAATTTCTGTTGTAATTTTCAAAGGTATAAAATACAAAAAGTAGACTAATAAAATGCTACAAGGGAATACAAAAGTATATATATATATATATATGTACATATATATTAACGGAAGTTCCAACTAAAATAAAAGGACCAAATCGATGAGAGCGCTTGCGGTAGCCTTGTATCCACCATTGTCAAAGCAGAACTTCAAAATCATATACCCTAAGAACAGTTGCATCTGTAATACACCAGGAAAAGTTATTTTTTACAAAAGACACTTATTACAATAGGGAAATTAGACGTTGGAAATGGTGTAAATTGACTGCTGGGCAATAAAATTTCAGTTTGTTAAGGGATGACTAGAAAACTGTGTTCACGATTAAGGAATAATATATGCTGTTCTGCAGGACTTTTAGTATTCTAGTTAGTGTCTACTAGCGTCTTTGTGATCGGGTTATATATTCACTTATATAACTAATTGTATTCACTACTGTACTGCTAAGTCATAGTATCCTGAACTTTCCAGTGATTCATTGAGGTGAAGTGATGTCCTTATAGCGTTGTAAGCAGTTGAGGTTCATAGTATATTGAAGTATATTGAATAGCGGACTGACTGATAAGAGGACAAAAGAGGAATCTTTGTGAAACAATGTCAAAAGACTGGAAGACAGCCAAAGAAAGCACAAAACAAAGACCATATTCAAATAGTGATTTCAATGTATAGTTTCTGAATTTTCCAATAGCTGTGCATCATTTTGCCAAATAGACAAACAACCACCCTATGCTGCTGTGTCCCACCGTTACAGTATAAAGGTGAAAGTATTCGGTTCGGGGGTCAGTGATATTTTCCAGCAATCATATTCCTACGAATAAATAAAGTGAACGTCTTTAAGACTACTAACAGTATATATTTCATTGTTAATATGGAAATCTATTACATTCAACTCTAATAGTTTGTAAACTCTCAAAGTACCAAAAACGATTGACACTCCATAGTTTACAATATCTTTTCTTCATGAAACTATCAGTATTTTTTAAACTTCCCTTACTATATGAATTTGACTGTTTATAGGTGAAATAATGAGCCAACTAAGACTGTGAGACAAAAGTTGTTTACTGTGCGGCTGAAGATGAGAAAACTAGAGCTGTCGAATTGTTTCTATAAAGTGTAGTATGCCTTATGCAACAGTTGAACGCTAAACACTGTGAATTTAAGCACCGGAAAGATCTGTGATGTTTGCTGTCAAGATATTTCTGCATAATAGACTTATAATCTTCCCTGATTTTCAACCTTATCCTATGGACAAAGAAATACCGATAGCCATCAGGATGCTGAAGGCAAGACAGGCGTTCATTAATCTGAAATCAGTGTGAAGTTATACAGTACTCACTTAGAACAAGGAATAAATTCGGAATTATGAACACAGATATCTAGGCTGTTAGTACCTGTCTAAACTACTGAGCTAACAGAATTCATATCCATCAGAATGCTTAAAAACTTTTTCATTTCTTATTGTTTTAAACACTGCATGGATTGGCGCACATATTTAGTTAACTTTCTAGAACTTTGTGCAATTCTGGGAGGAAATGAAAAGAAATTCTATTGATTTGGTTCTATTTTTATATGCGACGACACTACGTCACGCGATATGCTTCAGATCACTGCTCTACATGTAATTCCTGTATAAAATGGAAATATTTTAGAGCTATGTACGCTGAAAATCTTGACTTGTTTGTTCTAAGAGTTTCTTGCTGCTACTGCTTTTTCGTTATCTCAGCTTCATTATGGAACAAAGGCAGGTGTCCATAATTGTCTGCAGCATTTTGGTCTTGTATGACAGATGACAGACATCCAATACCTATGGGCAACAAATCTTTAGAGATCTTTAGTTTAAGGGTTAATTAAGAACAGACTACACTTGTGCGTAAGCATATATGTATTGAAAATACGGTAGGATGTGATGCAGTACTGCTTACATTTCACTTAGGTTTATGCCAAAGCATAAATTCTCAGCAGTTTACGGCGTTTAACTTAGTAGTACAATATGTATTTTCATTAGTCAATACAGGAGTTTTGTAGAAATGAAGCCATAAGATTGACTGATAAGTACTGATCTAACGTTAGAATAATTTTGCTGGACTGAATTGTAAATAACTTTTGAAGCTGTACAGAGAAGCAAACATGTGAATCCGTTCCCGAAAACACGTATGCTGGAAATGGAGTTTATTGTTCGTCAGAGAGATAAACTGGTGCCTCGTACTTAGTGAGTGAGTGAGTAAATTTATGAATGTCATATCACAAATGTGTAGGAGGAAAAGTTCTTTAACCACTTCGTGAGTCAAAAAGAACTTCCTGTAATTTGAATCCACTGCTCATGGTATTCCTGACAGTTTATCCAATGGCGTGAGTAACATTACTAGAGTAGTTAAATGTTTATCGATTGTTGCATGGTAGAATTCTCACCAAATACGCAAACGGTCTGGGTTCGATTCATAGACTGTAATAAGCCCAGTAAAGAGGGAGAGTTAGGTGTAGTGCTAATGACCCAACCTTTGAAAAAAACCTCGTCTTCTGAAGTTTCAAGCTTTAAATCCCCATGTTATACTCGGAACACAAAGCAATCGAAAGAAGTAGTTAGATTCTGAACCATCAATCAATTGAGTAAGTTTTATTGGAGAAAAAAAACTGATTGTTATTTTCCAGTCGACTAGAGAAGAACAGACAATAAACAAACACTATTATTGTTTTAGTCACACAATTGTGGAAAATTACATTGTTTATGCTGAATCTATGACGTAATGTAATTTAGGTTAGTAATTATTTCAGATTAGATCTCCCTTACCAATATGTATCAAAGTATTATGGTGCATACAATTTCTATGAAAAAAATAATAAAAGAATACTTAGGAAGCTTTTATTGGTAAGCAGACCATGATTGGATTTTTTTTTTTTTTTTTTTTTGTAAACAAGCAGTAATATGATTGTACTTGTAAATAAAAATGACGTGATTGTCTCTTATCAGTAAAAGAGACTGACAAATGAAATTATGAGTGTATGTCTACCTATGGGTGTTCGCCTATAGGTATTTAGAATGTCAGCTAGTACTCCAGTGATAGTTCATATCTGAGTACAAAAAGCAATCAAGACCAGTGAAAGTATAAGAGGAAAGAAAACATCATAAGTAGACTCAGCAACCACAAACACTCTAAAACGATAATAATACATTGAAAATAAAAAAGTGATTACCATGATTTATTTGGTAATTACTTAGTGAGGTAGTTAAGGATACATTTAGATATGATAGGGTAAATTGAAGAAAAATATCTCATAGACGTCTTCCAAAAGAATGAATATCCACAAAATTTGATCAAAAGACATATACGCCCAAGACAACCTATCAAACCAAAAGCCCCTAAACGAAAGCACAAAGAAAATCGCCTTACCATATATGAAGGATATCTCAGAAATCACTACAAGACTCTTCAAACCTTTAAGAATTGACGTCTGACACAAACCAATAAAATCACTTCAGTCAGTTCTTTGTCAACCAAAAGACTCAACAGCGAAAGAAGATAAAACCAACATCATCTACAAAATAAATTGTAACTGCAAAAAACACTACATTGGCCAAAGTAGACGTCCCCTTCATCTTCGTATCCATGAACATAAGCTAGCCGTCAAAAGACATGATATTCTCTCCTTCATATCACTAAATACAGACAACCACAGACATCATTTCCACTGGGACAACGTTCAAATATTAGACAGAGGAAACAACAAGAATGTTAAAGAATTTTTAGAAGCCATCGTGGTATTCCAGTGAATCATCAATCAATAGACACATCGAGATGGACAAAATTTATCAACCAATAAGAAGAAAATCTCACACACAAAGGGTCAAATTTCAAGTGAAAGAAGCAATCCGTTCAAATATAAGTAGCCTAGAAGGTGGGAAAACGCACAAAAACAACCAATCACTTCCAAGGTCATCGGGAGAGATGATTAGTAAACTCGTGGAGAAATCTAAAAGCTCACTTCAGCGAATTGAAGTATTCGCTGAAGATGTCACCTAGTAGGGCGATGAAAGCTTCGCAAATTAACTATCCAGCTCAGAGAACACAACCACATCAAAATAAGGATATATTTGCACTCTAATTTGAGAGAAATTTATTTAAAAGTTTGTGCTAGAGGTATTGGCTAGCTTCTTTCCACTTGTTTGACATTAATTTAACAAGTTATTCAAATATGATTAAATATTTCCCTCACATTTTTCGTGTTCCTGTTTCGTTGTTGTGTATGAACAGTGGAGTGGTTTCATCACAAGCTGACTTCAAGAGTTCTACAGTTGATATATTTATTTGACGAAATCCACTGTGAAATATATGATAAAGCTTTTGATTGGACACTAGTCAGTAACTAGTGTAATGTGTGTTTATGTCTAGTTCTATCTTTGGTGCGGACTGAATTGTACCAGCCAAGTTTGCAATGTGATCACCATGCAAGGTGGCTTGGCATCACAGGTCACTGTGAATTGTTGCTAATGACTAGTGTCTAATCGAAAATATCCCAATACAGTCCTTCAGGAGGTTAACTGCGAGCCTAAATAACTCAGTGGTAACGTCTCTGACTGCAGGTAGCACTTCGTGACGTGGATTTGAATCTCAGCAGGAACATGAGATCCTTTAAGGTTGAAGATACGCCTTGTTGACTAGTGAGCGCCAGCTAGCCCGCAACCTAGGTCCAAGACTTGCTAACAACCATCTAATACCAAAAAAGATGGAATTTCGCTTCATACTTGATGGTATGTTTCTCGCCACCAAGTTACTCATCAATAGGATATTGACTACAGTTGAACATTTCTGATGCAGTCAGATGTTTTAATTTAGTGAATCTTTCAAGACTGAAGAATCGGATATCTTTTAATGCAGTAATTCAAACACATAAACCGTTCCTTAAATGCCACTGAGTGACTCGGGAAAAAGAGATTACAAGATAAGCTGTATACATTTTCATCCAACAAAATCATCTGCTTTCTGACCTCAACTGATCTTTCTCCGTATATATTTGTGTAAGACTTATAGTCTACATAGTGCGGTCGAAAGTCTCCCTGGTTGTTTAAATAATTTTAAGCCGTATCATTTCATGTTATTTCAATGATTTTCATTTGACTGTCTTACCTAATTAAGTGTAAAGTTTTCAGATAAATATTAGCTACTTGTCTTAACATCCAATTTTTTAATATTTAGTCTTCAAGTTCATTCATCCTCTGTATACCCTACTCATTCGGGTTGTGTGACCAGAATTTCGGCTATTACAACATTAGCTTATGTATATCAAGGTGTCTTAAGCTTATGATTGTTAAATTGAACACCTTAGTGAAATTTCTTATCATATATCACATCTTTCGACATTGAGTTAGAATAAAGTACTTTTTAAAAAAAATTCTTATCCGTTCCAAGTGGAACAGTCTTTGGAGTATCCTTGGCGATAATTTTGTTTCAACATGGATGAGTTGCAAAACCTCATATCCAATCTTTTCTCTCTTTCATTCTTTCTGTTGGCAAGGTTTAGAAATGCGTCGGTCTGGAAACAAATCCACACCACTTACATGGCTCGTTAGTATTCTATCCTTGGATCACCTATTTATTTACTGATTGCACATAAGAATCTTCAACCAACCTCAAGGAATTCTCCTTTTTTTGATGATGTCAAGCGAGAATAATCAAGCGTTATAAGAGAAGGTGTGAACGCTTAAAATCAAGTAATCATAGCATAACGAACGGTCTACATAAACAAAGTCTACTCTTCAGCAGAAAAATAATATGAAATAACAGAACGAACATTAATTAGACAGGAAAGATAGCCTAGTAAATAATATTAATGAGGAAAACATGATCTTCAGTGTTCTAAAGCCTATGCGTATATATATGTGACAGATAGCATAACCCTTGATAACTAGACCGAAAATATCAGCCACAAACATCACCAAATAAAATGCAAACATTCATCATTTTACAAAGCGGAACACGAACAACCACGTATTGCATATATTTATAGTTAGGAGAAATAACAATGTCAATGATTGTAATATGGAAGTTGATTATGATAAAAATCGTTGTACCTGTGAAAATTTTTCTAAGATTATGATATATCCTACTGAAATAAACACTGTATGAATAAATATCTGGGCAGTGTTCAAGCAGTTTTGGTCGAATAATCACAATTTAAGTGGCTTACATAAATGTTGTTAGGGTATTTAAAATAAATGAGACGGGCAACCAAAGCTGCACGAAGATTAGAGCCAGCAGATTTTTTACAGAAGGCAGAATCAATTTTCTACTGACTGAGGCCCAACAGAATTCTGGTGTATGAGCAGATGCATACAGCTTCATTAATCATTTATATAGTGGGATTTCGTAGGAATTTGGGTTAATTTCACTGCGGATTTCGTCGCGAACCGGTATCAGTTAGAGATCCTAGAAAATCAGCAGCCTCTGGAGAGCTGTTTTGTCCTACTTTGAGACTCCTTAACAGTGTGCGACCTTGACCTCTGAGCATTCAAACCCAAAACCTTCTGGTAACAAAACCAAACTCATTAAAATTCAGCCACTAGGGTGGACATTTGGTCACTCATGAATTCTAAATTCTGTCCACCCAATTACTGGCTACCAGATAGACCTCCTGAAGGCATACCAAGAAGTCGTAATCTGTGGAGTGCATTTTGTCAAGATTAAATGAATGCTCATAAAAGACACTGGTGAGAGTAGTGCTATATCATGAAGTGACAAAATTAGAACTCATAGGTCATCTAATTTTGGATCAAGTTGCCTAATGGTCAGCAGGTTTGTTCTCGAAAACTGAATGTCCGGGATTTAATCCTTGATAGGGTCGCGGGTTTGCACTGATAAAATCTTTCAAAGTAGATGAGGATATTATCCATTGGTCTTCGATTTTCAATGACCTCTAACTAGTACTGGCTCGTGGCGAAATCTAGATTGAAGCTGAATGAATAAATTAAATTATGCTGGTTATTATAAAAACGAGACTGATGCATTAACCGACTGTGCTACTTGTTCGCCGAACCAAGAACTACTGAACATTTGTTTTATCGTACTTTGGAACTCATAAGCAGGACGTACCTATCGGATATCGAACTCAGGACCTTCCGGTTGCTAAAAAAGCTTATAGACTATTCAGCCACTGAAACTGTTGGTGGTTCAGCAGTATGACACTTGCCCACCATGCCTGCGGTCTGGAGTTCGATCCCCGGCCGATGCACTTCCAAGCCTCGCTAAGCTGGTAGGAAGCCCGGGAAAGAGGAAATGTTGTGTGTGAGACAAACAACCTCACCCTGTGAAAATAAATAATCCTGGAACTTCAAAGCACCATTTTGAAGCCTTATGTTCCACTGGGAACGTGAAGGAATAAAATAATAATCGATAAATAAATACTATAGAAATGGAACATTCCAGTTCATGCCATTTAAGAAAAACTCAGTTATTCTGTTCACAGGAAACGTGATTGCATCTAAAACTAACATATTTCTGAAATCACCGATTTCCGTTTGAATTTCTTCAATGAGCTTATATAAATTTAAGGGCTGTAAATCAGGTGTAGATTGTCATCATGGTTATTTATTGGCTTAAGGTATTATTCTTTGATATTTCAATGCATTAATCAGCATCGTCTCAACTACAGGCGGAACTGACGAGGATATCAAAGCCAGAATCGGAAAAGCAAGACAAGCTTTCATTACTCTCAAATCTGTGTGGAGGTCAACAGCACTCAGCATCAAAAATAACATCCGGATTTTCAACTCCAATGTGAAGTCAGTCAGTGCTACTATACGGATCAGACACTTGGCGAGTCATAAAGACATTCTCAAACAAACTTCAGACCTTCATTAACAGCTGTCTTTGCTCAATACTTCGCTCAAGATCAGATGGCCGGCCAGAAAAGATCAGCAACAGGGATCTCTGGCAGTGAGCGAACCAACCCAGCAGGAACCGATTGTGAAACAAATAGGCAGGAAGAAATGGAGATGGATTGACCATTCGCTGAGGAAACCATGAAGTGACATCACTAGACAAGCCCTCGAGTGGAACCCGAAAGGGAGGCGGCGAGTTGGTAGTCCAAGTGTGACTTGGAGGAGTTCATGCGAGGAGGAGACGAAAGCATGTGGACAGACCTGGAGCAGGGTGAAAAAGTTGTCGGAAAACCGAAGGTTATGGAGGTGCGCAGCTGAAGCCCTATGTTCCTCTAGGAACTAAAGGATACAATAATAATAATAAATGTTCACTGTTTCACTATTTTTGCAGTTTATTTATTTTCATCTGTGATTTCAGTTTTCTTTCCAAAGCTAATTACCAGAAATTTCATTTGGTGCACGGAAATTAATCATGCTTCTTTCCCTAACTCAAAATAAATAGGAGGATAATTAATAGTTTTCCGGAAACATTGATAAGTTTTGTGAACTTGTGTTTTTTTATATTTCAAGTATCTAATAAAGAGGCTTTTATCATTTGTTGTTCGCCTGCTTTTTAGTGTAAGTAAAGAACTAGTTAAGTTAACCAACCGAAGTTTTATTTCTAAGACCCTTTTGAAGTATTGATCTTCCAATCTGCTGGATGATTAACAAATACCTTCTACCGAAAATACCTATTTGCTTAAACTGTGTTCTATAACATTTTTTGTAACAGTATGTACTTTGAGTTGATCCGGTAAAAATTATCAATACGCTTTAAAGAGTTGAAAGTGGAATCAAAATTACAGAATTTCTTAGATTTAAACTTTTGTATTTTTAGATGAAATTGCCCCTGTTATGAAGTCCTCATGGAAATGAGAAGATAGATATTGGTCACTAATATTTTAGAAGTTACTACAAAGGAATTTTTATATCTGAATACTGATGTAAGAAATCAGATGAGTTGTGTGCTAGGCTCTCTCTATTAGGAAACAACCAGTTGAACGTCTGTTTGAAGATGATATAACGAAGATCATGTGAGGAAGAAATGAATACTTATAGACATTCATGGAGTCATTTAAAAAAGACTGCATGCAGAGAGAAAAGTGAGGTGGTGATGTGCATTTCAAAACCACACTCGAGATCCGAGCGACAAATGACTGAATAAAATAAAAAAATCGAGCTAGTAATCAATCCCCATCTGGATAGCAGATACATCTGGAATACAGCAATATTAGATGGTGTCCATAGATCAACTAACAAAAATAATATTTTCGGGAGTTAATGTGAGATGGATTTGATTTGTTTCAAACTTGATTGATATCCGTTGGAGAACCACTAAAAACCAGGGAGTACTGGAATGCTGTTTCATCCTAGTTTGGGATTCCTCAGTGGTAGATACCAGTTGAGGTTCGAGACAAACACCTTCCAGTTGCAGGTCAAGGTCGTAGATCATTCATCCACTGGGACTCAACTCAGTGGAGCATGAATTCTAAAATCACGAATTCCTAGAAGTTGGAATCCATGGGCTAACCACTTGTTCAAGATCCAGTGGCTGAATGGTCTGTGTACTTGTCTGGTAACTGAAATGTCTTCCTCTCGAACCCTGCTAATTATGTACTTCTGAGAAGTCCCAAATAGATATTATAGAGAAGATTTGTAGCTCAGGTGGATGATTTTGATGTGGTTTTGTTCTCCGGAAAAAAACCCAAAAGTCCCAAATAGCTTTGCGGTACTCCTTGGTTTTCAATGGTTCTCTGACTGATGTCAGCTGGTCATACTGTTCATATGTACAAATTTCAAATTGATTTTGCTTTGTTCATAATCCTATGCAACAGTTTTAAGACATTCTATATTCAGCAGTGTTTCTCTAACTTTGTAAAATAGTTATTTTTAGTTTTTAATTAAATTTGATTTAACTTATTATTTATTTTTTGTGTCGGTTTCATATAAAAAGGGTAACGAATAGATGAGAATGGTTTATGCCTCTTTTATATCTAAATTTCTATTTTTGTTAAGAATGTCAAGAAGACTTATATTAAACATTAGTCTTGTTGTGTAACTGAGGAGAGTTATGTCATTTATTTTGACGTGATAAATAATTACACATTAAATTGTTTTGACAAAACGTTTTTATTTATTCTAAAGGGGTGAATATTTCAACAAAATCTACATTCATCTATGCTTAGTTAATTATAAAAATGTTATTCTAACGTTTTATGAGAGAAGACATGGTGTTTGATTGACCACGATTACCGATCAGGTTGTTTCCTCAGCTGTATACTTGTCCATAGGTAGAATCTAAGACTGATTCGAATGGTGTTTTTGGTTATAATTTTTTTGGTTAATTGTCTATTGAAAGGAACAATCTCGAGTTTATCAAAGATACATATTAACGACACCTTCATTATCTGTAATGAAAATTAGTCAACTGCCGAACGTTTTCAGGAATTTAATAGTTCTCATCCATCGATGCTTATCCCTATCGAAGGAGAGTCAAATTCCATATTTCACTTCTCAGATGAGATGACAGATAGCAGAAAGGGTGGCACGTTGAAAATGTCGGTTTATCGAAAGCCAGCATTTCCAGGGCGGTACACTAACTTTAACAGTTGGGGATCTCTCGGTAGGAAGAGAAATCTTATCCGTTCTCTGTACCCCACAACTGGGAAAATTCGCTTTATAGATATGGTCGACACGGAACTAGAAAACCTTCGCACATTTCTCTTAAACAATGGATATCCTAGAAGGTTTCTCGACAGAAATATAAGGAAAGAAATCGTCGCCAGCCAAATCACAGTACCAAAGAAGACACTGTTCATGAGTTTGGCGTTCAGAGGTTACACTGTTGCTGAATCCATTAGAACTTGTTCATCTAAATGTATTAAACGCTGTTTTTATGCGGCTGACTTACATTTGGTATTTACCAGTCGAAATATGATTCGATAATGAGTTAAGGATAAACTACCGCTTAAGTCCACCTCTATATGCATATACTGATGTGGTGAGAGGGCTGCTAGTAGTTGGTAGACATTAACTTACGTCAATGTCTAGGTCGCTAATATTGGTCGTGAGAAAATATGAACAAAACCGATTCACAACCAATCACAGCAGACTTACGTGGCAAATACGATTCGCAGACATATGGTTTAACTTTCTGAGAAACCAGTTACAAGCAGTACAGAATAACCTTGAGCAAGAAACAACCATCAGAAGGCGTGTTTGTCTGCTTGAATAGCTGTGAAATGTGCATGAAAAAAGTGCTGATTTCCTAATAAACGATCTATTGCCTGACCCTTTTCTTCTGTTACACTCATTTACATGCTTATGTGGAGCTGATTAAACTGGAAGTTGTAGGCGTGTTCTATATAAACGCATAGGTGAGCACTACCCGGTTGGGTCAATGAAATGAGGACGACAATGTCTTCCATCTGTGAACACTTCTGAAGTCAGGTCATTTAGCTCCACGTGATTTACCTTAAACTTATCTATAGGACCAAATCCAACCACTCCAAAGCTTACGTCTTCTGCACTTATGCATAAGCAGCCGGAGTTCTAGCTATACATGGACAGAACCAAAGTTATGCGTTCAGGAACGTCTTGTTAAACTCCTTTCTTTACCTTGGTCGTGGTAATGTTCTTTTATTTACTTTTATTTAACTACTTGACATCATTCCACTTCACTTCGTCTTCACCGTCTCTACCGTTATTGTCATCGTACTCCTAATTTTTTAGACGACACTTGACCTACAATTTTAAAATCTTTACATCAGTCATTTATTCAGCAATCTTCAATAATTATGTAATTTATCCACTTCAAAACGCTACCCCTTAGTACACCATTTTGATTATCTTTAATCTTATCATATGTGCAATATTAACTGAGCAACTACTAGTGCCACTTAATGCCACTTTTCGTAATATAGATACAGTTGTACAGATTGAAAATGAAGTCATTGGAAAGGAACATTTGGTCGCTGAACAAAAAATAATATAGTTTTCTTCATGAATAATTGCGTATCCTTCGAGCTGTAGTGCTTCCTCAAATTCGCTACTTATTGACAGTTTCCAACGTTAATCAAATCACCTCTTCTTCTATTCTTCAAAATACAGGATTCAACAATTAGGATTACACCTAGCCTGACATTGGCAGCTTTGAGAGTAAAAAAAACATTTCAAGTATTCATTTTGCAGGGCTAATTAATACTCAATGAAGCAACAAAGTTCTTTTAAAATTCATGAATTCATTTAAGAAAAAAACATAGGCTGAAAAAAATAACACCGCTCAATTAGTTTGTGTAAACTTCTGATGTATTGAAAGCAAACGATTCTGACTGCTTTGTCAGTTGGAATGATGTAATTATGATGACGTTTAAACTTTGATTCATGGTATCTAGTCAAGTCTTCAAGTAAATGAGGTATACTAGTATTTTTTATGAAATTTAAATCACACACATCAGATATATTAGCTGAAAATTAAGTTCAAATACTAAAGTTAAAGATATTTCAGATTGAACTAGATAGAGTTAAAGTGTCTTGTGTGCTGACTGAATGTCATAATCCGTAATAGATGAATTAATCGACTGGAATTGAAAAGTCTAAATCGACTGACGAAAGAAGTTAAAAACTATAATTTGAGCAGATAGGCAAGCACAAATCCTATTAGCAATGGCAAGTGTTGCGTGAACTAGGTTAAGTGATGAAAGCTGTCGACGACAAGTGTCTTCATGGCCAGTACCACTTTATTCAATATCTTATTATTCTATTCAGTGTCAACTGGAACATAAGTAGTCAGAGGCAAATCTCCATTTTGTTCTATTCTATGCAGTCTCTTTTGGAGGGCTCCATGATTAACTACCGGGCTCATATCCTCTTCTTGGAAGGTCTCCTTCATGTCACCCTCTAACGCCGAACTTGTTGTTTACCATTAGAGTTCCGTTTGAGGCGCTGATGTGTAATGTCACTCAAATATCTTTCCACTTTGTGTCCAATCCATCTCCATTCTGTTCTACATATTTTTTTAAACAGTAGATTCATGATTGATTTGTTTGCAGCGTTTCTTGTTGTCAACTATTCCTGTCCATTTAATCTCAGCAACGAGCTAGGGAATCACTTGATAAAAATGTGCAGCCTGCTACAAAGGCATTTGGGGACGCGTGAAGTTACTGACCCACATAAAAGGACGGAATTAACATCGGTGTTGAAACTCAGAATTTTTCTATATGCGTAAAACATGGGCACTGTGGTAATAAGTAATTCCATATTAGTCTGTTTATTAGATATATCACACAGGGAAACAGCATTATTTACTGGATGACGACGTTTCGAACACAATTTATTGTTCATAATCATGCCATCAATTATAATCACATGACTTCGAAACTTGAGTTTTACGTTCTTCTTTATTTTTAACCTGTTTGTCGTAATGGTAGTAGAATTTTCCATGTATCTGGGACAGGTGTTGAATCATTTCTATTCCAGACAGGTATTTCCAGTTGATTCGATAAACAAAGCTTCTGTTATCA
Organism: Trichobilharzia regenti; assembly: GCA_944472135.2. Taxonomy (NCBI): domain Eukaryota; kingdom Metazoa; phylum Platyhelminthes; class Trematoda; order Strigeidida; family Schistosomatidae; genus Trichobilharzia; species Trichobilharzia regenti. Next base: position 55,949,099 of record OX235262.1, read on the forward strand.
ATCTCTCCCTATACTCTGTGACATTAGATTTTAAAACTGTCATCCTATCCATTCAGCCTATTGTATGGTTGTGTGTCACTGCATGTAGTGAGTGCTATAGCTGAAATATTTTCTAGATTTCTTATCTTGTTTGGGTCAACCAATTTAGATTTAGCTAGGTTTTTATGTACGGCTAGTCTGACTGCTCCTGTTCAACCATAGAACTCAAATTTCCAAGTTGTGTGATTATAACTGATATGATTGTAAACAATAAATTTTGTTTGAAACGTCGTCATCCAGTAAATAATACTGTTTCCCTGTGTGATATATCTAATCAACAAACTAATTTGGAATTCCGAAGTTTTGTGTTTGTGCTGAGTCCAGCAGATTTTCAAACTGATTTGAGAGTGACGAAGATTCGTCTCGCTTTTCCAATCCTGGTTTTGACATTCTTAACCTTGCCACCTTTATCTGGACACATGTGGAGTACGCAACTATATGATTGTACACTTTTTTTAGACGTTGAAATTAGTGACACTGTACATGACTTTTGTTTAAACGATGCATGTTGAAATATAAAAAACTTTCGAGTACAAATCAAAAACACACTGAACCTCTAATCCTCATCCAAAGATAATTCTACAACCGGTACACAGCTTCGACCAGTAGACACGAGTCCAGCAGTGAACGATTTTGTGGATTATATAAGTAATTTGTAGCCGTGGACTTTAACTGTATATTTAAGTAGCCGTTTATTTAATATAGCGCATTACTGTATTTTTTATAATACATTATTAGACTGTCATCTCATTAACTTGGATTTTTATTCGCATACTTGTAATGTTGTTGAACTCGTTAGACAGTGTACTACACACCCACCACCTACCTCATTACTATTGTTTGTTTCTTGCATTCTCAGTAGAACATAGGGCTTCAGCGAAGCACCACTAACTTATTTTGTTCGACTACTGCCAACAAGATTTCATTTCCTCACCACATGAACTGTATGCCACCCTTGTATCGAAGTCCACACAGTTACTTCTAGTACGCCTGCTAAACAAAGGCATGTCATGACTATGATGTCAATTAAATGTCTGCTTGGTCTATATCCACTCCACTCCATCTCTTCTTTCATTTGGTTATTCATCGAGCCTATAGAGCCAATGAATTCTTCTCTCTTCGAGTTCTATGTTGATTATTCTATATGGATAGCCATTTAATCTTAAGTATCAAGCAAACATAGCTTATTAGGCTGTATACTCTATGTTCAATAGTTAAAGGTATGAGGCCAAACAATTTTTGGAGAGAATCAAACGTATATACAATTAAGAATAAATGTTAATTTATTCTCATGCAAAAATATAATCTTAATACCTATGAAAGCCAAAATAAACCATTTAAAGCATTTTCGTATCGTTTCGATCAAATAGAAAAAGGAACTAGACAATACTATGCTGGTGGTTTTTTCACATAGAAATAACAGTAACTTTTCAAAATTGTTTTATGCGCAGGAAAATATAGTTTAGAAGTGCTTTTATCAGTTGTTTTAAATCATTTATGTTATAAAACCAAACCATTTTTGCTATTCTGAGAATATACGAAGAAATATATATATATATATCATTAACGACTATAGAGAATGAATACTAGTAAAAGGAATTAATCTTTTGCATAAAGTGTACAGATTATGCTTTTTTTTCCGCTCATTTACTGATTTAGTTTCATTGGTATGCCTAAAGGTGTTTTCCCCACGCTTTCATGCATAGTATAAGGAATCAGTAATTCTACCCAGTGGTGCGTCGATGGCACATCGGCAGAATGTTTGCCAACCACGCATGTGATCCGGTGTTCGATTTCCGGCCAACGCAGTCCTTTACCTCGTTAAGGCAGTAATAAGACTGGCAAAGAGGGAAGGTTGGGCATGAGGTTAGCAACCCCATCCTGTAAAAGTAAACATCACTGCTACAGAAACTCTAAGCCTCTAGCTTGAAGATCTATGTTCCAATGGGAGCGTGAAGGAATAAAAAAATAATAAAAATGTCTACCCTGTAAATTCAGCAATCCCGGTTAAGTTTCGATGATAAGGTGATGAAAAAAATAATAATAATTGTAAGTTGTTCAGTAAACTGAAAGTGTGACTATATGTCATCATCACTGATGTATTCAATAAATTATAGGATTAGAGTAATGACGGTACTAACATAGTGCTTTTGTCACCGCCAATGCTTATTAAACAGATACCATTTCCTACGTATCGTTGTTGCATTACTATATCACATTCGGTTGACGTTCAAATTTAACTTCAAACGTAACAATAATAATTGGAAATTAAATGTTCTGAAATGTTCACTATAAAGATTTGAGTAAGTTTTTAGGAGGAGCATATACAATGGTTAAGATCACAGCCAAACTTTTACACATATTCATATCTTCTGTTCTTTGAAACCAATGTGAAGACGTAAAACATGTAGTGTATTGTATAAAATCAGATTTTTCAACACTGGTGTCACATCATACTTTTTAAATGGTTCAGAAGCTTGGTGTAGGGAGCGTCACGTAACGCATTCGCAACAGACATTCATCAGGACCTACTAGTGTTCGACACTCAAGTTCATCTGGCTGAATGGAAAAGATAAGCGACAAAGACCTCAGGCAGGCAGTGAACCTATTGCTCAACAGATATGCAGAAGTAAACCAAAATGGGTTCGTCCAGTGATACCACACATCAAGCAGGGAGTCGAGTGGAAACCATTATTGAAAGTAGTGATATGGCTGTGGGTGCGAGGTTCACATGGATAATATCATGACTGAAGGAAATGAAAGCATGTATGCAGTGCTAGATGAAGACTTACCAGTGTAGCCTTATATTTCACTCGGAACGTGAGAAATGAATCAACAGTGGGCGTAGAAACGGTATCTGGAACCACTTGAAAAATAACTGTGGAACTCATACGGAACACATTATTATGTTCATATGATAAACTCAGAAGTATAATTCCCCCTCCCCTATTCCTTCGTCATTTGGATAGTGTCACTCTGTTATGTCATAATGCGCGCTTGTATTTGTTTACATTGAGATATTCCAGGAATTTTAATATTCATTCACATAGGTTTCAATAACAGTTTAAAAGATATTAGCTTTAATTAAGTCATGACGAAAAAACCCTACTGACTGGCCATACAGATATGAAGATTATCTTTCTTATGCTTAAATGAAGCATAGAAAAGACGAAAGGATCACACATATACAACAGGGTCTCTTATTCATCGCCACACAACAACAGTATGTGTTTGAAAATATCAGTTTTCTATTGCACAGTAGAATTTGAAGCCTTTCGACACAGAGTACAAAAATATAACGATGCTAAAAGCTTTACAGAAAGATTGATACTGGCCAGTCTTCAGTGTATAGTAAAACTTAGGGTTGAATTCAACAGATGTATCTATAAGCCACTACTTACTTGTTAGTAATACTCCTGTTTCAGACTGATAGCTACGTTTATCTGACTGGTTCATTGTCTCCTTATCATGGTCTCATAAGAGTACAGCAATTACTGAACTCAATGAAGTACATTCGGATATAAAATTGGCACAATAGCCTTCCTGGATGTCCAACTTACAAGAAAACCAGATGGTAGCAGAAAAAGGAATTTGAATAGAAAAGGTACTTGGGCAGGACAATAAATATATTTACACAGCTTTGTTCCTATCCAGTAAAAAGAAATTCAGTGAAGACCATCAGACACAGAGTTAGAGTTATATGCTCAGAAAAAGTAACTGAAAATGAATTAAGCACTGGAAAAAATACAATATTAGTTTGTTAATTAGCTGTATCACACAGTGAGGGGAACAGTATTATTTACTGGATGACGTTTCGAACACAATTTATTGTTCATAATCATATCAATTTTGATCACCCGACTTTGAAATTTTAGTTTTATAGTTTCCTTTATCTTCTCCTATTTGTCGTAATGGTAGTAGAATTTTCCATATATCTGGGTGGACAGGTGTTGAATCATTTCTATTCCAGACAGGTATTTGCAGTTGATTCGATAAACAAAGCTTCTGTTATCAATCTCTCCCTATACCCTGTGACATTAGATTTTAAAACTGTCATCCTATCCCATTCAGCCTATTGTATGGTTGTGTGTCACTGCATGTAGTGAGTGCTATAGCTGAAATATTTTCTAGATTTCTTATCTTGTTTGGGTCAACCAATTTAGATTTAGCTAGGTTTTTATGTTCGGCTAGTCTGACTGCCCCTGTTCTACTAGTTTGACCTATGTATTTGACCTGACAATCATTGCAGACAGGGTATTAGATAAACTAAATTGTTTTGTTTTAAAGGCTCCACAGGATTGATCCTTTAACCGACAAAGCTTGTTTCTAATTGAGTTTGTGGGTTTGAATGCCACTTTTATTCCTGCCTTGTTAAGGATTCTGCGTAAGGCTTCCGAGGTTCCTTCCTTGTATGGAATTACTGTTGATGATTTAGATTCCTTATTGTTGGTGTCGTTATTAATATTATTATTATCACTATTATTATTACCATTATTATTATCATTATTATTGTTATCATTATTATTATTATCACTATCGCTATTATTATTATTTATTTTATTTTTACATTTACTTACATATTTCTTGACTAATTTATCCGGGTAATTATTAAGTTTCAAGGCTTCTTTTATGTGTCTCACTTCCTGTCTTAGATTTTCCTTGGTACTACTTAGTTTTTGTGCTCTGTCATTTAAACATTTCACCAATCCTATTTTTACTGACATAGGATGGGATGACCAGAATTCCAAATATCTGTTTGAGTGTGTGGGTATTCTGTAAACACTAGTGTTTAACTTCCCATCTTCTTTCCTTTTTACGTTGCAATCTAACATTGGAAGTTCCCCTTCCTGTCTTTCCAATTCATAAGTGAATTGAACTGCCTCCACCTTCGAATTGATGTGCTCAAAAAATCTATTTATGTCCTGTGTTCTAAGCACGGTGAATGTATCATCTACATACCTCCACCATACTTTTGGGTTGGGGCTGAACGTTTCAATCGCTATCTTTTCCCACCTATCCATGAATATATCTGCTACAACCGGGGATATTGGTGATCCCATGGTAACTCCCTCAGTTTGTTTGTATATTTTCCCTTGGAATTTAAAAACTGTAGAAGTCAAGCAAAGCTGCACTCCCAGCATTATGTCCTCGAGTGGCACTTTTGTCCTAAGTTCGAGTTCTTGGTCAGAAATGAGTTCGTTTCTGACTACCTCTATAGCCATATTTATTGGTATACGTGTATATAAACTGACAATGTCAAAACTAACCATTTTTTCTTCATTATCTAGTTTTAAATTATCTAATCTGTGTTTTAGTTCATAAGAATTAGTTAGTCTAGATTTCGAGTGGATTTTCAGGGATTTAATACCAAAACTGAAGCAAGAGATGAAAATCATCGTATTTTTATCATTCGATGCTTAAAAATTTAATCCATTCCTAAATGTCTAAGTCTACGAGTTCCAGTTCCAGTGGACAGAGTGAGAAGCAGAATTTAAAGCCTACAAAAAGTATGCCTGAAAGAAGAGATCCACAGAATCGTTAAAAAGTTGCAACGTATCAGATGTGAAATTGAGCAATTAAAACAAAAGCTTAAAGGAATAGTTACCAATGTAGATTATGATCTTATAACACCATCCTCCAACAATTCAAAATCAACGGGGATTGATAAATCACATTGGGTTATCAATCTCTCATCATCCGATGGAAATAAGTGTATTAGAAAAGGGACTAAACTTCAATGTAGCGGTGGACAAGCTAAAACCTGAGGATGTCATCCCTAAAATAGAATAGCACTAAGTGGGATAGACAAAACAACAGCTGAAGAAGTACGTGCACAATGTGCACTTACATTAAAACGACAAAAATGTGGAAAACCTAACCGACAAAACAAGAGACAGAAGCCCTAAAACACCTCAAGAATAACAAGGATATAGTAATCACAAAGTCAGACAAAGGGAACGCAACAGTAGTATTAGACAAATCGGACTATTTGGACAAGGTAAATACTCACATACAAACAGGACCATAAGGAAATTAATAAATCAATAGACACAGTTATGAATAAAGTTAAGAAATCCACAGCGGACCTTATACGCCGAATGAAGCCGTTTCTAGGTGAGTCTAAGTGGTTTAATTTAATGCCAAAAACTAATAACCCCAGTAGGATGTATGGTGTTGTTAAAATTCATAAATCAGGATACCCTATTAGGCCTATAGTTGATTTTAGAAATTCACCTACCTATGAATTATCTAAATATTTAGCCATGGTATTAAATCCCCTAAAAATCCACTCGAAATCTAGACTAACTAATTCTTATGAACTAAAACACAGATTAGATAATTTAAAATTAGATAATGAAGAAAAAATGGTTAGTTTTGACATTGTCAGTTTATATACACGTATACCAATAAATATGGCTATAGAGGGTCAGAAACGAACTCATTTCTGACCAAGAACTCGAACTTAGGACAAAAGTGCCAATTGAGGACATAATGCTGGGAGTGCAGCTTTGCCTGACTTCTACAGTATTTAAATTCCAAGGGAAAATATACAAACAAACTGAGGGAGTTGCCATGGGATCACCAATATCCCCGGTGGTAGCAGATATATTCATGGATAGGTGGGAAAAGATAGCGATTGAAACGTTCACCCCCACCCCAAAAGTATGGTGGAGGTATGTAGATGACACATTCACTGTACTTAGAACACAAGATATAGATAGATTTTTCGAGCACATCAACTCGAAGGTAGAGGCAATTCAATTCACTTATGAATTGGAAAGTCAGGAAGGGGAACTTCCAATGTTAGATTGCAACGTAAAAAGGAAAGAAGATGGGAAGCTAAACACTAGTGTTTACAGAAAACCCACACATTCAAACAGATATTTGGATTTCCGATCATCCCATCCTATGTCAGTAAAAATAGGATTAGTGAAATGTTTAAATGACAGAGCACAAAAACTAAGTAGTACCAAGGAAAATCTAAGACAGGAAGTGACACACATAAAAGAAGCCTTGAAACTTAATAATTACCCGGATAAATTAGTCAAGAAATATGTAAGTAAATGTAAAAATAAAATAATAATAATAACAGAGATAGTGATAATAATAAAATGATAACAATAATAATATAATAATAATGGTAATAATAATAGTGATAATAATAATATTAATAACGACACCAACAATAAGGAATGTAAATCATCAACAATAATTCCATACAAAGAAGGAACCTCGGAAGCCTTACGCAGAATTCTTAACAAGGCAGGAATAAAAGTGGCATTCAAACCCACAAACTCAATTAGAAACAAGCTTTGTCGGTTAAAGGATCCTGTAGAGCCATTAAAACAAAACAATTTAGTTTATCTAATACCCTGCAATGATTGTGAGGTCAAATACATAGGTCAAACTAGTAGAACAGGGGCAGTCAGACTAGCCGAACATAAAAACCTAGCTAAATCTAGATTGGTTGACCCGAATAAGATAAGAAATCTAGAGAATAGTTCAGCTATAGCACTACATGCAGTTACACACAACCATACAATAGGATGGGATAGGATGACAGTTTTAAAATCTAATGTCACAGGGTATAGGGAGAGATTGATAACAGAAGCTTTGTTTATCGAATCAACTGCAAATACCTGTAATAGGAATGATTCAACACCTGTCCCAGATATATGGAAAATTCTACTACCATTACGACAAATAGGAGAAGAAAAGGAAACTATAAAACTAAAATTTCAAAGTCGGGTGACAAAATTGATATGATTATGAACAATAAATTGTGTTCGAAACGTCATCCAGTAAATAATACTGTTTCCCTCACTGTGTGATACAGCTAATAAACAAACTATTATTATTATTGACTACCACAATGCCCATGTTTAAGACATATATTAACTGTACATAATACGTTGATTCACAATAGCTATCCTTAAAATTCTATCGAGAAACACATAAGAGAGAAGGCGGGAAAATACTACTCTCTATGCGTAAGCCTGAAGCGTTTTTACACACGACTAAAATTGAAGGGCGATATACTAAATGAGATATTTATGTGGAAATTAAGAATATCAGTTCAAAGAATTTTTATTGCTGCCGAACTTCACGTCTTTTTCTCTACACGGCCGATGGTGATTCATAGACTGAAAGATGAAGTACCTAGACTAGCTAGTCACTTCTATTTGTATCTACCAATTCATCTTCGTCGATGGAGGAGCGAGTTGTAATGGCCGTTTCTCTAGGAACTTGAATTTTTGTTCTCGAGAAAATCTCCCACTATGGCTAAGTAAAGGTGTAGTGAAAACCATCAACAGTTCGATATTGGTCCACCTGGTGAAAACCGGCCACAAAGCCAGCCAGCGTTGAAGAATCCTTCTCTATAATCTACTGGGTACCTAATAAATTGCCAAAAATATCGAAGCACCGCAGGCTTCAAACAGCAGAGAGTATTGCAATTCGCCTCAAACAACCAGTGCTCTGTGTTCAAAAGAAGCACGTCCAGCCCTTACTACTGCCTTGGCTTTCAGAAGAGACTATAAATTCATGAATTTGTAATATTATCTTTCCTAATTTTTCTTACATTCAGCTTACTTTTATGTTGATGCTATTGAGGTGTAATCTATTAATATTATTGATTCTATGTTATTTAAACATAAGTGTTGTTCATAACACTAATTCATTCATTCACTATCATGTAAATATAACTGTAGAGCCTGATGATGAATTTATCGAAAAGAGTACTCTTTGTTCAGTATCCATTCTTTTCAAAATATTATTCATCAATCCTAGTGAAATTTTAAACTCTTTTCTCTTCAAGAGTGAAAATATGCTTTGATAATGGTCGTCTGTCTCTCTGTTTTCGACATAGAGCTTTGCACAAATGTGCGGAAGTTCAAGTCGCCACACTCGTGTAGCACGCGAAGCAAGAGAAGAAAGTACAAGAAAAGCATAATAGAAACAGTAAGCAGAGGTGTGAGACAAAGGAAGAGTAATAACGAAGAACAAAACAGTTTCATTGAAAATCATAAGTCACAAAGAGTGGATGCATCTGCGCCACTGAGAACGATTTTGAGCCATGTCACCAATTGTTTCCAACCATAGATTTTTACCGTCCCGAGGACCCCAGCCTGGAAGTCTACACCTTCCTACGTGGCTTAGACCAACTGTTGTGGATTTCATTGACTGGTGCCAAGTTTTTGTTTGACCGCCGCTAGCTTTTTTCCAGCCTGACCTATATCCGCTGACATTGCTCGTCGAGGGAGGCGATGGCTTGGCATACGTAACACATGTCCTTTGATGGTGATGATAATGGTAAAAATAACTTTTACAAACAAATCGATTGTATTAAGCCCAAAGGAACCTATTTTTGAGATGAGAATTTCAGATTTGTATAGTACAATCTATTCACCTTTGCATGTAAAATTGAATTTAAAACAAAATACTTTTTCAAAATATTCTAAGTTACTTCCTAAAATAAGTGAAGAAAAAAGTATCCTAGGACTATAAATTGACTAGATGGTGTTCAGTATATGCATATATTCTGTTTAATTTACAAAAGTATTAGTTTTATTGCATTGTACTTTTGCAATTCACTGATCATTTTAACAACTAAGGCACAGTATCCAACTGCTTCTAAGATAACAGGACAATATAGTTAACTAAAGGAAAAGAAAAAATGGAATGATCTGAATGGTTTACAAGAGTTAGTTTCTAAGGATGGGATTCGTTTCAAGTTTGACCACATATTGATACCAGTTAGTGAAGCATTGAAAACCAGAGAGTACTTGACAGCTATTTCGTCCTAGTCTAGTACTCATAGGTGGTATGCACTCAGTGGGGTTCGAACGCAGGACATTCTGGTTACAAGGGAAGCTCGTCTACCATTCAGCCACTGTAGCCCAATTCAGTGGCAAGTCCATGAATTCTAACTTCTATCAATTTGTGATTTAGCGCGACCACCGACTAATGTTGTCGGTGGGAAATCCATCCTCACACTTGGCTGGTTGAACCTCACGACTTCTCCCTAGAACTCCAGGAAACTCCGTCTTGTAGCAAGTGAGCATCAGATTAATTTTAAAGAGTTGGTTTATACGAATTGATATCATTTAGAGAACTATTGAAAACCAGCTGTTTCATCCTAGTTAGGGAATCATCGGCAGTACACAATTACTAACAGGGTCCGAACTCAGGACCTTCCGGTTTTAAGGGAAGTTTGTAATCCATTTAGCCTCTGAGACGTGATTCGAAGCCTGATAAATTCTAAAGTCTTTCAAGCCAATATTTTAGCGAAACTACCATTCAACCCCGGGAAGTGAGTACTAACGATGAATCCCAAACTAGGATGAAACAGCTGTGCAGTACTGCTTGCTGGTTTTCATTGTTTCTTTTACTGATACCAATTTGTAGTCAGATTTGGTTTAGACTATACCAGTTAAAAGATAATTTTTTCTGTGAACTTTGCGGAACAGTGTTTAGTCGGATATGAAACCGCTAATGATGATTTAATGTTTCTCACCAGATATTCTATATTTATTCGCCAGGTACATTTTTTATATCATATGTATTTTGGATTTTTTATGCAGCTGAAGATATATAAAACCTTAAGACAAAAGCTAATATTCGTTGTCAAGATGCTTGGCGTCTTCAGTGTAAAGGAGTGCTTCTTCTTTTGTCTTATCCAGTCTACGACAATACAGTCGCATATAAAAGAGGTAATATTACAGTTGGATAAGGGAATAGGTGACAGTCCTAAAAAATTGCGTATTTGTTCGAGGCTGATATATCATACGATTTTGTATGTGTTTTACAAGACTATATGTACAGCTTTAATTGTATACTTAGTTTTTATATGTTAGATTGTAGGGATTTGATTAGTTCCCAGTTTTATCAATAATTAAAAGCCAGGGATTGCTGGGCAGCTTCTTCTTACTAGTTTGGAACTCCTCAGCACCTCGGCCCCATGACCTCATCAAAGATCGAACTACAAACCTTCAGATTGCGATCCTAGCTCGTTGACGAATTAGCCACTAAGGCGTTGTCCGATGGCCCATGAGTTCTAACTTCCTCCAAATGGCGATGTATAGTTCCCCTGATAGCCAATGTTACGGGTGCGACCTGTTAAACCAGCCCAAACTAGAATGAAGCTGCTGTCCAACATCTCCGGTTTTCAGTGTTTCTTCAAATGGTAACAAGTTTTGATCACAGATATATACTTAGTTCACTTTCATATGTCTGAGAGTATTTCTTATCAGTATAAACTGTATTTTAAAAACCTATTTGCTTCACTCACTGTGCTTTGTATTTTAAGATTAGGATAATTCAGACATGTTTAAATGAATCAGTCTTGTCTTGTTTGAAGTCTTTATTGACTGCAAAAAACAACCAGCCATATTTATAAATAATTTATATAGAGATTGTATATTTTATCATGCTGTCAATGTCCCTTCTTTTCAACAAGTTTGAATGATAATATTTAGAAAGCGATAACTAGTTCATTGACATTCTAGTGATGACTTTTTGATGGAGAATAGCTGTTTTAACTAAAAAATATTATAAATCCAAGATAATCAACTTAAAATGAATGAAACACAAGATGATAAGAGCAAAAGTCTTTTATGTTATCTGTGTTGAACTTTAGCAAATGCGGTTATTTAAACTAACAATTTTCAAGATATTCAATAAGTTTAATTCTCCAATCAGCCACTAGAAACTCACTCAATGACCAATAATCTCCAACTTCTAACAATTGCTAATGTTAGTCCAACCATCAGCCAGTGTTATTGGCAAGTATATGCCTTCATATCCAATCTGGTAGGTCCCACTTTCCCACTGATGAAGAATCTTAAACTAGGATAAATCAGTTGTCCAGTACTCTCTGGTTTTATCTGGTTATCTAGCTGATATCAATGTGTGAACAAACTTGAAATAACAACGAAACTCTAAATACTCACCGATAAAAATTATTTTGATGCTCACTAGTGACTGGCTACAATGCAAAGTTGACCGAAGTTCTAGTGAGAAGTCGTGAAAGCTGAACACCACCATTTCAGACGTAAAGATAAACACTCGTCATTGGCATAGACTGACAACCATGCTAAACTCATGAAATGTATGGAGTTGGAATTCACGGGGCATTGAGTCGTGTCACATTAAATAAATGTTCTAGGAGTTTATTTTTGTAAAGCAGCATTATCAGTGAATTGCTCTTGTTATACTAGACACTAAAGTTCTTGTCTACAGTATCAATCGCATCAAGGTAAAATGAATGTTCATCTATAGTAGGCGGCTGGCGATAACGATATATTGCGAATTGATTGAATTAAGAATTCGTGGGTCATTGAATTTCTACTCCACGGCTAACTGATCAACCAGCCGGACAGATAATCTAAGAGTTCTTAGCCTGACCCCATTGAAGATTAAGGGTGCTCACTACTGAGAAGTCCCAAACTTGTACTAAACAGATGTCTAGTTTCCCATGGTTTTCAACAATTCTGTGGTGATGATAATTTATGACGAAACAATACACTGAAATCATCCAAATGCTTACAAACAGCATAATCAAAATTGTATCATAGTTTTTGTTAGTCGAATAACTGTGAAATATTGTACTGTTTTAGTCTTCAAACGAACTGTCGTCAAGATTTGACAGAATAGTTCTAAAATATTTGGGCACCCAGTGAGAAGTAGGCATTTAAAAAAAATATATTTGTAAAATCTTAGCGAGATTGAAATGAGTAATTCCAACGTTTCGTTCGGCAATCTGGTCGAACTCTTCAGGGAAATTAATCGAAATGACATAACAGAGGTTTATATATAAAACAATAGATGTTCCCTTTATATATAAACCTCTGTTATATTAATTTCGAATAATTTCCCTGAAGAGGTTCGAACCAGATTGCCGAACGAAACGTTGAAATTACTCATTTCTATCTCGCTGAGATTTTACAAATATATATTTTTAAACATCTTTTGTCTTCTTTAGGCTATCTGAAGATGCCGTTATGCGCATCCAGATGACGAGTCCCAAATAGGACGAAATGCGCATCGTGGATTCAGCTGTTAGTCACCATCCACCAAGTAACTTCTAATTACATGTCCGGACATCGTCGAATCATCTGCACAAGAAGCCGTCATGTCAATCAGAGACCGAGCACTTCGGTGCAAACAATCGACGAGGAAATCTAAAATTCAGTTAAATACTTAAAAAATTACTTTAGAAAATTAGAGTCAATTAAATCTTAGCGATTCAATTATCCTTTCTGTCAGAACTTTCCATTAAAATCATTGATTTGATAAAGAAGGCTAAGTTTTCAGTAAAGAACAGAAAATAAACTTTTCAAAAAATAGTCTTAAAGAAGAGTGTTACAAAACTCTATGTCGTAAAATCTACCATTAGGCAAATCATGTGCTGTATAAATAATAGCTCTATTATTGTCATGTTTTATCTCTAACTTCTTAATCATAGTGGAATATGTGATAGCAGAGAAAGTTATTTTACTGGAGGATATCTTCTATTATACTTGATATTATAAACAACTAGTTTTTACTATCTAATCTTTGAAAGAGGACGTAAGTAAGCTGTCGATCAAATCGACTGTTTCAGTTATGTTATTGCACAAATCAAATGAGACACTTTCCACCATGTGATTCTTATAAGTCATATGAAAATGAGCAAAAAAGAGGAATAATTCAGTAAAAATAAAAATAAGACTATTTAGCTTTTAAGGTGTCAATCCTACTTTAACTATTTGTCTTGTCTTTTTATACAAGTGTATGTTTTTTTCTGCTTGTTTAATCCACCTAGAATACAACAACAGGAATTCAAGGATTTGTACCGTAATTACGTTCATTTGGTAGCATACATAGAGTTGTTCGATGTTGACTTTAAAAACGCAGCTGCCATCCATATTTTGCGATAATTTTTTTATACAGTGTTTAACTAAAAGGCATTCAACAAATACTATTTATTATACGCAAATTACAAGAGGACAAATTATGCAACTAGTTTAAAGGTAAGACATGACGAAACCTAAGCGGTGATATAAATAGGCAATTCATAGTTAATGTTCCTTCGATTTGAAAACAATAGGCGAACAGCAGACTACAAGGTGGGAGGATCTCGAGCTCCATCCTGCATAGGGTTACGTGTTCATACTACTGAGAAGTCGAAGACAAAGGTAAAGCTAACAACTTTTCAGTCTCTGATGGCTATCAAAACCATCTTAAATCTTGTAATATAATCAGAATAATCTACGTGGATCATAAAGTACCTTATAAGTGTGGGTAGAAGAAATCAAATCTAAACGTATTGATATATATATATATCACTGTTTGTGGCCGTAAAAGTAATGATATGCGAAACCAAAATAGAACGCCTTTCATTTGACTACTCATCTAAACACAAAAACGTTTATCTGACAGTAATATTAAATTGCGATATGTACACATTAATTCATATGGAAAAACACACCTTTTTATTCAGCGAAGATATATCTCTTTTCAACGACTTCATTTTCAAGCTGTGCAGTCGTACTTATATTACAGCGAAAGTCATTCGATGGCACTAGAAATCGCTTCGTCAGTGTTGCACGTATGATAAGAATAAAGGTAATTAAAATGATATACTAAGGGGGGGGGGTAGGAGAGTTGTCAAGTGGATGATTTACAAAACTTTTTAAAGATTATCTTATTTTGGACAATTCTACCCCCTTAAAACATCTTTTTAACTGTCTTTATTCTTATCATATATGCAATATTGTCTGAGCAATTTCTAGTAATTTTAGAGCCAATAAGATGTTTTGAAGAGAGTATGACTGCAACCGGACTGCTTCGTTGGAATGCTTTGTGCTGCTAATTTTTTACTGTTAATGATTCAATTTTATTGCTGTGTAAAAAAGAAACACAGCCAGTATTTCATGCATTAAACTTACTGAATGAAAAAAATTTAGTATGAATAACACAATTTTTTTAGTGTGAACTTCGTCAAAACCGACATAAGTTGGAGAACTATTATAAACCCAAGGAGTACTCAACATATATTTTGTCTTTGTTTGAGGTTTTTGACAGTGCTCATCCGAGACATCACCAGCTATCAATGCTTTTGGCCATTCGCCATTTTTTTCCTTCACGTTCCCAGTGGAACATATGGCTTCAAACTAGAGACTTGAAGTTTCTATAGCAATGTTTAATTTTAACAGGATAGGGTTGCTAGCCTCATGCCCAACCTTTCGTCTTATCAGCTGGCTTAGCGAGGTAAAGGAGTGCATCGGCCGGGGATCGAACTCCGGACCATATGCATGGTCGACGAGCGTTCTAATCGCTATGCCACCGACGCCTTTGGCCATTCGGTTACTGTATAGAAATTATGTAGCCCATGAGTCGTAATTTCTGTACTGGATTTGACTGCTAGTTGTCGTGAATGCTTAATCTACAGACTTATACTGCGTATGTATCTATGGAGGATTTCGGAAGATATCGACATGCAAACCGGAAATCAGTTTTGATTAAAATGGTAAGAGACAGCATTTTCCATCGTAAAAAAAGAAAGCAGCAATTTAATTCTACTGAAATACAAGCGTATTCTATGTCTACTTATAAGTAATACAGAAAATTATATAAAATTTTCAGTCAGTAAATCTTCAACCCATTTTGAATATTATTTTAAATCTACATCGATTGGGGATTAGATAACAGCTATAGAATAAGCGTGTTTATCTGCTTATTGTGAATTATTCAGTTTAGTATTATATATGTAGAATATTTTCAAGACTCAGTGCTTTAGGACGAAACAGAGAAATATAAGTTTACATTTCATCTTTCTCCAACTGATATAATAATTAAGTTTTATATCAGGCAATATGCAAACATATGGTACAAACATTTTCGCATATTTAGTTCCAATAAACCTTCTTCATACAGGATTTGCATGTAAAGTAATAATCTGGAGTATATCTTTATTTCCTTGAAAAAGTTTTAAAAAAAAGTTAACTTGGAAGCAAGTTAAATCAGAAAGGAAGTTCATGGATAGGTCGTTCGATTTAACTGGACGATTAGAACATTGATAAATCCAGAAGAAATCAAGCATTTTTGGTGGAAATCAATTTCGGTAGCGCAGCAGTTCAAGCAGACCGCCTTGATTTTTCTTTTGAAATGTTAAGCTACAATGAGAACCGTCATTTACCAACGGTGCCTGCATCGTCTATTTTCTCATTTCATAAACAAAAAGAAGCCATTCAAAGCATTTGATGAAAAAATCTGCACCATCAGGTAAGAGAACACCGTCGTATTCTTTAAAATATCACGGACACTTAGTGCACTCATTTCTCAAGAGTGGATCAGTTAATGCTTTATTTTATTGATCGATAAATAATTAATAATGTTGATTAAACTTCGATAAACATTAGCATATTGTTTAAAGGATCGTACTTTATTTGAAAATGAGGCATCACATTACGGTCGGCTACTTCGAATGTTACAGTGACAAGTTAATTAATTGCACTGAAGTATCTAAACGAGTGGTGCGTCAATGGTTTAGTGATCGAGTGTTTGCTAACATCGTATATGAGTCTGGTTTGATTACATCCCAGCTCATTGCTAGCTAGTAGGAAGCCCGGAACAGAGGAAGGTTGAATATGAGCCTAGGTACTCAATGTCATAAAAACACCACCAATTCTACTGTGTTCTACAAACTACATATTACCTTTGGAAGGCAAGAAATAAAAAGAATACGCTGCAAAAGGTGAATGAATGTAGCAAGATATTCAAAATGATTGCAAATGTTTAAAAAAAACCTTTTTCACTTCCTCAGACTTACCTTGAAATTCTTTTGTGCAGTACTAACATTTGTTACAATATTGCTTACATGTCCAAGTACGGTAGCCATTAAAAACATGCCAATTACACCTTCACATATTAAATAAAAGTAGGCGACAGGACAATTAGGCGTAGGAAATCCACCAACAGGGAATAAACTTAACATACTCCAATAGAATGCATGTAAATATTCATATTCTCCATGATTATCTGTAGATGATTGTATTTCACGGAATAAATGTGTTCCTTGAGGTGTAGTTGAAGTAAGTGGTATCATGTTACTATTAACATATCCTAATGTTGCAGATACACTAGTAGGAGATCCTGTTGTTATCAAAAATCCGCCTGCAGTATTTACACCATTCATAGAATTATCTCCTCCAGTTCGTAGTAATGAAGTGCTATTGTTCATGCCACTGTCGTTAGATTTCCGTGATGATTATTTTGGACAGTACTATGATTACTATTATTGGCACGATTATTTGTACTACCGCTAGTAGTATTATGTGAAATATGACTTCCTGTACCTAAACTTGTAGTTTGTGTACTTGTTGACGCTGTTGTTGTAGCTCCACCTGAATTCGGTGAATTCGGTGTAACAGTCAGCATGAAGACACTTTCAGCAGTTGAATTGAACAATTGGAAAATACATGCATTCCAATGTAAAAAAGTTAAATAATACAACAACAGTTTAGTTGATCGCATTAAATTAGGATAATTTGCGTGTCGTTCAGCTCTATCCATAAACTGCCAAAATTTATACACCTTACACAATCGAAATATCCTTAGGATAGATTTGTATCCAATAGATAAATATAAGAAATCCAACGGCAGTAAACTAAGACAATCAATATAGAAACGTGATGAATTCAAGTAGTGGGAACGCATTTTCACTCCATCGAATTGCAAACTCCATCTTCTAAGAAACCAGTTCTAATGGATATAGTCATATCAATGAGATACAGTAGATCAGCAAAATAATCTAATGTTAACCAAAAAATGACAGTTTGTTGATTGATTTCATTGAATGCAAATCTATACATAATCACCCATAAATGATACATAAAAACTACACTGATAACACCACACCATGAATAAACAATACGTCCAGATGGATTAAAATAGAATGAAGAAGTACTTTTCCATTTTGATTTAGGCAGAATATTAGTTGTATCCATTGGTGATTGTGATCTTGACGTTGAAGAGGGTAACAATGTGGTATTGAGGGGATTCAACTTTTGTTTGTCTACATTATTTTCGTCTTTATGATAAGTATAAGCATTCGATGAATTATACAGTAATGGTGTGTTGGTTTGTGAGGCTGAATAATTTTCACCAGGTAAACGTTTACGTATATGATTTTGTCTTTCAGGTAATTGTATCACACTTGTATTATGCTTATTTTCATTTCGCATCAACCAGTTGGGTTGTTTTGCATTGTCCAAAGTTATTTCAGAATCATCGGATGTACTGACATGTGGATCATCCATTGCATGTATATTTATCTGATTTAATAGAAAGTAGGATTGTGAATATTTTCGATTTGGTTATCGCTTGTTTTAGTGATCATTAATTTTTTGGAGTAATTAACCGACTTTTTAAAGAAATACAGTGTCACTGCTGAAATAAATCAAGTTCGATTAAACAAATAATCATATGAAGAACTGTTATAATTGTTTTAGTTGACTGCGAATGATTCAGATTTGGTATATTTGAGTTTCAGACCTATCACTGTTCCTGTTAAATCATTGGATAAACAAAATGGAATATTGGAATCTGATTGGCTGGTTTTTGGACGAATCAGAATAGTTGAAATTTCAGTGTAAAAAATGTTTTCCCTGATGAGTCATCATTTTTAAATATTAATGGTAATAATAATGATAACCTGAATGGTATACGAGCTTGCCTTGTAACCAGAAGGCCCTGGGTTCGAACCCTGTCAGTAATTGCGTACTGCGGATGATTCCAAAACTAGGATGAAACAGCTGTCCACTGCTCCTTGCTGGCTCTCAGTGGATTGTACGCATTAAAACAATTTATCTTCTTTCACAAATAAATAAGTTGATAAGAACTAAAGATACTGCAACAAACTGACATGCTGGGATTATTATGTGTGTAATATTTGGGCACTATGGTAGTATATAATGCTACATTTATTTCCTTTTTGGATATATCACACGGTGACACAGTGTTATTAAGTAATAATAATAATTTATTTATTACTTTCTATATATACAAACTGAGGGAGATGCCATGGGATCACCGAAATCGTCGATTGTGGCATACATATTCATGGATAGGTGGGAAAAGATATCGATTGAAACGTTCAGCCCCAACCCAAAAGTATGGCGAAGGTATGTAGATGATACATTCACCGTGCTTAGAACACAGGACATAAATAGATTTTTTGAACACATCAATTCGAAGGTGGAGGCAGTTCAATTCACTTATGAATTGGAAAGTCAGGAAGGGGAACTTCCAATGTTAGATTGCAACGTAAAAAGGAAAGAAGATGGGAAGTTAAACACTAGTGTTTACAGAAAACCCACACACTCAAACAGATATTTGGATTTCCGATCAGCCTATCCTATGTCAGTAAAAACAGGATTGGTGAAATGTTTAAATGACAGAGCACAAAAACTAAGTAGTACCAAGGAAAATCTAAGACAGGAAGTGAGACACATAAAAGAAGCCTTGAAACTTAATAATTACCCGGATAAATTAGTCAAGAAATATGTAAGTAAACGTAAAAATAAAATAAATAATAATGATAATAGCGATAGTGATAATAATAATAATGATAATAATGATAATGATAATAATAATAGTGATAATGATAATATTAATGACGAAACCAACAATAAGGAATCTAAATCATCAACAGTAATTCCATACAAGGAAGGAACCTCGGAAGCCTTACGCAGAATCCTTAACAAGGCAGGAATAAAAGTAGCATTTAAACCAACCACAAACTCAATTAGAAACAAGCTTTGTCGGTTAAAGGATCAATCCTGTGGAGCCTTTAAAACAAAACAATTTAGTTTATCTAATACCCTACCTGCAATGATTGTCAGGTCAAATACATAGGTCAAACTAGTAGAACAGGGGCAGTCAGACTAGCCGTACATAAAACCTAGCTAAATCGAAATTGGTTGACCCAAACAAGATAAGAAATCTAGAAAATATTTCAGCTATAGCACTCACTACATGCAGTGACACACAACCATACAATAGGCTGAATGGGATAGGATGACAGTTTTAAAATCTAATGTCACAGGGTATAGGGAGAGATTGATAACAGAAGCTTTGTTTATCGAATCAACTGAAAATACCTGTCTGGAATAGAAATGATTCAACACCGTTCACCCAGATACATGGAAAATTCTACTACCATTACGACAAATAGGCGAAGATAAAGGAAACTATAAAACTAAAATTTCAAAGTCGGGTGATCAAAATTGATATGATTATGAACAATGAATTGTGTTCGAAACGTCATCTAGTAAATAATACTGTTTCCCTCACTGTGTGATACAGCTAATAAACAAACTAATAGTCAATTATTTACTACCACAGTGCCCATGTTTAAGACATATATTAACTGTACATAATACTTGGTTTCACAATAGTTATCCTAAAAAATTTATCGAGAAACACATAAGATAGAAAGCGGTAAAATACTACTCACTATGCGTAAACCTGAAGCGTTTATACACACGACTGAAATTGAAGGCCGATATAAAAAATGAGATATTTATGTGGAAATTAAGAATATCAGTTCAAAGAAATTTTATTGCTGGCGAACTTCACGTCTTTTTCTCTACACGGCCAATGGTGATTCGTCGACTGAAAGATGAAGTACCTAGATTATCTATTCACTTCTATTTGTATCTACCGATTCATCTTCGCCGATGGAGTAGCCAGTTGTAATGGCCGTTTCTCTAGGAACTCGAATTTTTTGTTCTCGAGAACATCTCCCACTATGGCTAAGTAAAGGTGTAGTGAAAATCATCAACAGTCCGATATTGGTCCACCTGGTGAAAACCGGCCACAAAGCCAGCCAGCGTTGAAGAATCCTTCTCCATAATCTACTGGGTACCTAATAAATTGCCAAAAATATCGAAGCACCGAAGGCTTCAAACAGCAGAGAGTATTGCAATTCGCCTCAAACAACCAGTGCTCTGTGTTCATCAAAAGAAGCACGTCCAGCCCTTACTACTGCCTTGGCTTTCAGAAGAGACTATAAATTCATGAATTTGTAATATCTTTGTAATATCTGTAATATCTTTCCTAATATTTCTTACATTCAGCTTACTTTTATGTTGATGCTATTGAGGTGTAATCTATTAATATTATTGATTCTATGTTATTTAAACATAAGTGTTGTTCATAACACTAATTCATTCATTCACTATCATGTAAATATAACTGTGGAGCCTGATGATGAATTTATCGAAAAGAGTACTCTTTGTTCACTATCCATTTTTTTGAAAATTTGAATAACGCATTCAGAAGACAAATTTCGCAAGATGACATCATTTCGTAGTTTCTCTACAATCGCTTTACAATTAGCATGCTTCACAAAAATAAAATGCATGAGAATTACTCAGTTATATAAAACAAAAGCACATACTAATGACCAATCATATTTAAATAGATCAGGTAGTCCATGTTAGAAAACTGAAGTCTGTTGTTTTTGTATACACGGTTCAGGCTGTATATGATTTAACCGAGGTGCTTCCATCATCTTCAATAACCTTGAATTAGAATTATGTGAAATAATTGTGAAACAGTCATTAATATTCATTTTGTGACCTGACATTATTAAATGCTTTGCAATGGATGGTACTGGATTTCTATTCAGATTAATCGTACTGGGATTTTCTATATGTTTTAATAAGCCTTTTGAAACATGTTCTTTTCTACGATATGGGGACCTTCTATTTGTTCTACTTATATAGGTGTCACCATAGCTGCAGGTGAACTTGTAGATACAGTTTGAAGCGGAGTCCAATAAAGATCGTCCTTTAATTGTAGGTATAGGGATGGAAAACGTTCGGCATGTGAGGGAAAGAGATGCGGCCTAGAATGTGCACTTGATGGTTGACCGAAGTCTTTAAGCTGTGAACTGCATAATTTGATCACCCCTAGATGGAAGGTAAATAAAGATAGCTTTCTTTGATACGGAAGAATCTTTATATAAATCAATAGACTTCAACCTTCGACTATCATGAAATACTTGATCTATTTAAATATGTTTGGTCATTAATATGTACTTGTTTCATATAACTGAGTAATCATCATTCATTTTATTTTATTTTTGTAAAGCATGCTAATTGTGAAGCGATTGTAGAGAAATTACGAAATGATATCATCTTGCGAAATTTGTCTTCTAAATGCCTTATTCATATCAGAGAAGCTTTGAAACTTTATAATTGCCCTAATAAACTGATCAGGAAGTATGAACGAAAATTTAATAAAATAAAATAAATAATAATTGCAATGATAGTGACAATAATAGCAATAGTATTATTAATGAAATGCATGTCATACATACATAGGATTATGACAGCACCAACAATAAGGAATCTAAATTATCAGCATTACTTCTATACAAAGAAGGAACCTCGGAAACCTTAGGTAGAATCTTTAACAATACCGGAATAAAGGTGGGCTCCAAACCACCGACAAACTTCACTAAAAATAAGCTTTGTCGGTAAAAGGATCCTGTGGAGCCTTTAAAAATAAACAATTTAGTTTATCTAATACCCTGCAACGAATTTCCGGTCAAATACATAGGTCAAAGTTGTAGAACGGATCGGTCAGACTGGCGGAGCTCGAAAACCTAGCAGAATCTAAACTAATTGACCCCAATGAGGTGAAAAACCTCACCTAGTTTCCTAGTTCGCTAGTTTTCTAGCCCGTTCCAAGCCTGGGTAAAGAGGGAGCATTGTGACTAGTGACTCTACATCACAAAACCAATCAAACTGCTACAGAAAATTCAACGTACAAAAGTATATTAAAATTACAGAACATATGGAATAACAGACTTATTCTACGCTGCATTTGTAGAGGCAAAATGACACATTAGGCTGGCGAAAGCTTTCTGGACGCCAGTCAGCCAACCGATGTGTATTCTCTCGATGGAAGCAAGAATATGAATGGGGACACGGAACGTCCTTACAATTAACAAGACTGGGAAGACTGCCCGGGTAGCCAACGAAATACGAAGATATGTCAGATGAGTGTTAGGAATCTGCGAGAGCAGCTGGAAAGGATGTGGACTATCAAAATTGTCAACTAGAAAGTCCACTGCTAGCCACCATCCACCAGTTGCATACTAATTAAATGCCCAGACATTGGCAAAGCATCTGCACAAGAAGCCGACATGTCAAACTGAGACAGAGCACTTCGGTCCAATCAATCGACGGGAAAATCTAAAATTCAATTAAATAATTAATATGACTCATTGCACAAGAAGTGGGTGGCTCTCGTGGCCCAAGTGGTCTAGTGGATAACGCTTTGGCGTTTGAAACTATGAGTACTGGGTTTGAGCCTCAGTGGGAACATCATCACTCACTGAGAAATGCAGGTACATCCAGATGACGAGTCCCAAATATGGCGAAATGCGCATCATGGATTCCACTGCTAGCCGCCATCCATCAATTGTAGAAAGTCAGTAATCTACTCTGGTCACCCAGACAACAACCACGAACACATTGAGTCAGTGAGTGACTCTCATTATGTCACCAGCAGCAGCTGAAGCTCTAATGCTATAGGGACCAATATCATTCAGGATCATGACAGAGATTCAACTTCAAAGGATGGAAGGAGGGTTACAATTATCCAATGCTATCCACAGTGCTACAAAACATGAGGAACCAGGGAAGAAGGAAGATAGTTACAGACGGCAACAAACAGTAACGGACAACATCTCAAATGGTCACATCAGAATCCTTATGGGTGATATAAATGTAATCTGGACTAGGAGCAGATAGTACGCGAAGAGATCTCATCATGGGTCAAGATGCCTCCTCTTCAGGAAATTAATGAGAACGGGGAGTTATTCTCAGACCTCTGTGCTTTCAATGACTTGATGATTGAAGGCAGCATGTACAAATGCAAGGATATACACAAAACAACATGAAATTCGCATAATGGAAACACCAAATTTAGAGAAACACCATCTCAATTTTGTTCTAGGAAGTGGAGAAGATGCCAGTCTTCTGAACACAAAGTCGATAAGGGGAGTAAGTTTGGGCTCAGACCATCATCTGGGTTAAGAAACCTTCAAGGTGAAGAACAAAACCACATAGGATGCTGTCACTACAGATCAGATCAGAGCAAATCTGGAGACGCTACGTGTTATCAGTGAGGAAACCTGTGTGGAAGAACATTGGAAATGACTCTCTGAAGGTGATATTCAATGAAACAAGTAAAACTGTTCTGGGAAGAAAGAAAAGACACAACAGAGAGTAGCTGTCAGTGGGTACCTGGAGGCTGATAGAAGACAGGAAAGGAGTATGGTGAAACAGATGACTACTTAAAGCCAAGGTTGGCAACTGAAGGAGAAGCCAACTTCATGTCGATGTACACAGAGCTGAATAAGGAGTGAAGAAGAATGCTAGGAGAGGCAAAAGACAGTTCTATAACACATTCGCTACTGAAGCAGACCAGGTAGGCCGCAGATAAAAGAGATATCAAGATATTATATCAAATAACCAAGTCTCTATCAGAAAAGAGATCAAACCAGATGATGAAACTGATGAAAACATGTTCAAAGGAACCTAATAACTAAGTAGGGGAAACAAATCAAACAATGGGCTGACCACTTTAGAGGACTCATGAATAGATCATAACCTGCGAGTCATCCAGAAATACCACTACCATCAACAGCACGTGCATAACTGCCTGATAGTGGACACAAATGCTCCAACGAAAGCAGAAATCCTAAATGCGATCAGACTACTGAAATTAATCTGAGAAGGCAGCAAAACCAGGCGGAGTTCCCTACCATAAAGCACTGAAAAAAGGACCCATAGACTGCTGCAGTTGTGAGCACACAGTTATTGCTAGGGGTTCGCAAAGAGGAAAAGGTAACTGACGATCGCAAGAAAGCCTGGCTTCCTCGTCGAGCTGGCAAAGAAGGGCGATTTAGACCACTGCAAAAACAGACCGCTCTTGACCATGCCGAGTAAAATCCTGAGTAGCATCATCCTGGAGAGAATTAAGGACTCACTCGATACACAACTCCGACCAGAACAAGCTGGATTCAGGAAAGGCAAATCACGTTCTAACCAAATTGCAACTCTACGCATCATCATCACAGAACAAAGCATGGAATGGCAATCAAACCTCTACACAAACTTTATAGACTTTGAGAAGGCTTTCGGAAGCGTTGATCGTGAAGTCATTTGGAAACTACTCGAGTACTACGGCGTGCCCCAAATATTCATCAACCT
This sequence comes from Trichobilharzia regenti, assembly GCA_944472135.2. Lineage (NCBI taxonomy): Eukaryota > Metazoa > Platyhelminthes > Trematoda > Strigeidida > Schistosomatidae > Trichobilharzia > Trichobilharzia regenti. Next base: position 55,974,412 of record OX235262.1, read on the forward strand.
TATTCCACAGCTGTACGACAACGCCACATGTCAAGTCATCCACAACGGAAAACTCAGTGAGGCGTTTGGAGTAAACACAGGAGTCAGACAAGGGTGCTTATCAACTATCATCAATGACGTTCCTAATTGCGATGGACTGACTGGATTATGCGTCAGACAGTGAGTGGGAAACGAGAAGACAGGGATACTTTGCACCGACGTGAAGAATCTAGAAGATCTGTATTTCGCGCGTGGATGATTTGTGTTTGATGTCACACAAAATTGAAGACTTACAAGCGAAAACCGACAAACTGGTCGAAGAAGCAGCAAACAGAGGACTGACTCCAGGTGAACATAGACAAGACGGAGGTTATGGAAATAACCAACTAACAACAATCAGCGCCAATCACCATCAACGGGAGGGATTTGAAAGAGGTTACTTCATTCACTTATCTAGGGAGAGAGCATTGTCTCAACTACAGGCAGTCGGAACGGATGAGGATGTCAAATCGAGAATCGGGAAGGCGAGAAACACATTCATCAACCTGAAACCAATCTGGAAATCTTCGTCACTCAGCATACATCAACAACAAAATTCAGTCGGATTTTCAATAGAAACGTGTCAAGTCAGTAAGTTCTTCTGTACGGATCAGAAACTTGGCGGGTGGGTCACAAAGAATATTTCCAACGGCCTGTTGCAGACTTACATCAACAACTGTCTTCACTGGATCTATACCGAAGATCAGATGATCGGGCCGGAAAGAATCATCAACAAGAAACTATGGGAACAAAGAAAACAAGAAGCAATCGCCAACCAACAAATATGCTCCTATGTTCCACCAGGAACCCAAGGGAGCAATAATAATAATAATCATCCTGCAGAGAATACAAGGTGTACTGGATACAAAACTCCGCTCACACCTCTCAACAACCTGCATTCATTAAAGGCAAGTCATTTGCTGAGGAACAAATTGCAAGTGTACACATCGCCATCACACAATAAAGCATAGGGTGGCAGTCAAACATGTCAACCTCGTCGACTTGGTAAAGGCCCTCGACAGCATTTACCGATACGTAGTTTAGAAACTACTTCAGCACTATGGCGTACACTGATCAAGATTTTATCAACCTTATTCAACAGCTAGCTATATGACAATGCCACGTGTCAGGTGATGCTCAACGGAAAATTCAGTGATAATTAGACAAGGCTGCCTGCCTATTGTCAGCGATGATATTCTTAATTGTGGTGGACTGGATTATGCACCAGACTTTAGGTAAGGAGCAAGGAGACAGGAATACTCTGGACGACTGATGAGAAAACTCTAAAACATCTGGATTTCGCGCGTGGATGATTTGTGTCTAAAGTCACACAAAGCCGAAGACCAGTAGTGGGAAAACAGATATACTGTCAGAAGACGGAAGCAGCGAAGACAGGACTACAGGTGAACATAGAGGAGATGGATTTGATGAAGATAACCAATCAACAGCAACAACAACCAGCAGCAGTAACCATCAACGGGAGAGATTCGACAGAGGTTGCCTCCTTCACTTATCTAGGAAGTATCGTTTCGACTACAGGGCGTAACGGATGAAAATGTCAAAGTCAGCCAAGATCAGAAAGGCAAGATACGCCTTCATCAATTTGAAACCAATTTGGAAATCTCCTGCACTGAACATAAAAAAAAAGATTCGTATGTTCAACACTAATGTCAAGTGGGTCCTACTATACTCATCAGAAACTTGCACTGCGCGTCATTAAAATGATTTTCAGCAAGCTGCAGACTTGTACCCGTTCTCTGGCTCCATACTTAAGATCACATTGCCAGCTAGAAGAAATTAACAGCAAGGAATTCTGGCTGAGTAAAAACCAACCAAGTGCCTATTGCTCAAGAGATATATAGGAAAAAATGGAAATCGGTTGGGCATACATTGAGGAGGTCATCGAATGGCATCACGAGCAATTCAAGGATCTCTCAAGTGGAATATCAACGGGTAACGACGAGTAGGTTGTCCCAGGGTGACATGAAGGAGGAGATGAGAGATTATTGGCAGTCGTGAACGCAGTTGAAGAGGACAACACCAAATAGAAAAAATGTTCCTATGTTCCATTCGGAACGCAGTGGAATAATAACGAGGTAGGAAATTCAAATAATGGTTCACCTATAGCACTGCATGCAATAACACGTAACAATTTAATTGGATGGGATAAGATGATACTTTTAAGATCTAATATTACAGCTAGGAGAGAGAGATTAATACCAGAAGTTATTTTAACCGAATCAACTAAAAATACGTGTAATAGGAATGATTCAACACCTATCACAGATATCTGGAAAGTTCTACTACACCAACGACGACAAGTAGGAGAGAACAAAGAAAACTATACAACTCAAATTTCGAATTCGTGTGATTACAATTGATATGATTGTGAACAATAAATTTTGTTCGAAACGTCATCTAGTAAACAATACTGTCTCTCCACTGTGTGATATTTCTAATAAACAAATTAATATTGAATGCTGGGATTAGTTTAAATGATTTATAACGCTTCAGTCTGACTTAGACCCCAAATTATTTCAGGAAATTTGTAACAGCTATTTTCTGGGTGCTTGCAACAACTTAAGTAAATGGAAAAAGAAGACAGTGACTCAACGCCTTCATCCGTAGAACCTTTCACACAAGCCACAAATATGCTCCACCACAAATCCCTACAAGAGTGATTGTGTTACATTATATACTGATTTACTTGTGTATGTGTGTGTGCTGAATCATACATCCGAATAAGTAATCGCGCTTTGCATGTGAGGGTGGAAGGGCCTATTCGCCAAATGGTAAGAAAAACAGGTGAACTTTGAAAAGTCGATAGCCACAGGTGGCAGACTACTGACTTCATCTTTGGCTAAATGCCTAATTGATATAAACCGTAAGATTGATTTCAAAACGGATTTAACGGTTATTTATAATAACGGTCAAGGGAGCTTGTTGAAATACACTACAGCTATTTACAAACTTTAGCACCCACCGTCTACTGTGTGTACAAAAACATTTTGTTATTACTCTAACCTATCTTGATAATCCCTATCTGATTATATAACCAAACGTAGAGTTAAATATTCCTATTATTCTTAAATCCTTCCTTTTCACTTTTTGTATTTTAACTGGCCTTTATTTTTCGTATAAAATGGCATAAATGCATCACATTTTTCAGATAATGTCTATCCCCTTATAACATTATTCGGATAAATTGTGTGATAACACTCGTGGTAGTAAGTTGCTCTTTATTTACAGATTATAATGTATGTCAATAAGCTCTTGTTTTTACATTTTTTTGTTCACACAACGTCTGTGCTAAATGTGGTATAGTTGGATTGTTATATTTTAAATAAATAAATAAAACGGATCATAAAAATTATTTAATTCACTTTTAGATTTTCTCGTCGGTACTGTGGGCACTGAGTTCGAGCCTCAGTGGGAAAATCATCACTCACTGCGGAATGCAGAGGAGTCTCGAATGGGACGAAGTGCGTCTCCTGGATTCCACTGCTAGTCACTATCCATTAATTAAGTAAGGATGTTGTCACAATCTGATATCATTGAGAAGATTGTTTAGAGTGAAAAGATGATTCAACAGCCTGTCAAATTTCAAAAATTGTATCATGAATAACGTTATGTCAGCTATATGCAGAACGTAATATAAAGAATATGGAATTCTGTGTAACTCTATCGTCTTAGCTTAACTCTTTGATTATTTACCCATTCAGCTGCTGCGATATTAGGTGCTGTCCTAGCAATAGCAATTACTCTGCTATTCAAACATTATCCTTTTACACACACACACACTAAATGTAAAACCACACTAAAGGTGTCAGCATTACAGTGAAGTAGTTTATCCCCCTGTCAAATCAACGAAATGTGATTATTGGATACGGTTGGCAGGTTTTCTAGGATGTTATTTGAAACTAATTCTCCTTTGAAATAGCAGAAGATGAAAACTTGTGTTATATTTGTAATGCGATAATAATTAGCAATCAATTTATGTGTAGAAGATGCATGTTAATTAGTAGGTTTGATCACAAGGTGATATCAGTTAGTAAAGCGATACCTCATATAAGTAGAACTAATAATTCCATTGCATGGAACTTAGTATTGCATTTCAAAAAGAAATAGAGTGTTCTCTTTAAATAGCACGTTCTATGTTGAAAAGGAAGACCATAGCTTTGTAAAGGTACTCGGTCAGGCAACAGATCATCGAAGCGAGAATATAAGCCTTCGCTGAACTGATAAAAAGACTTTAGAATATCTGGACTTAGCAAATGGTGTGTTTCCCATCTTGCATCTAGTCATAGATTTATAAACGAAAACCAAAAAGCTGAAGAAGAAGAAGCAACAAAGATCAAACTTCGTGTGAAAATGGAGTAGACAGAGGTGATGAAGACAACGAGTATCTATGACTATCAACTAAAGGAATCTAAATGAAGCCACTTCTTCCAGTAGGTTACATCGTCTAAACTACAGGCAACACGGATGAGGATGTAAACGATAGCCACAATCGCGAAAGCAAGAGATGTTCTCATTACTGTGAAATCAGTGTAGAAATCTACTTCAACAATCACAAAGACCAAGACTCAGATTTTCAACTCTAATGTTAAATCACTTCTTCTATGTGTTTTAAAGACATAGTACGCCTCCTGAAGCATTTATAAAAGGCTTCAGACTTTTCCCACAACCATCTTCACCGGTACCACAATAAAGATTAAATGGCTGGAAAGAATTAGCAGTAAAAAACTCTGGGGAAAGCAAATCAATCAAGAAAGTATGACCCTATCAGTATGCAGAATGAAATGAAGATGGATGGATTCAGTATAAGCTAATGAAACCGCTGAGTGATACCAGGTGCCAGACAAACTGGAAAACGGAATATGAATGGGAAACATAGAATTGGTGTGGGACACCGAGAAGATCCGATGAACAGGAAATAATAGCTAACGGGTAATTCTGGAGCAAACTCTAAACGACCTCAGATAAGACAGTGAACTATATATATGTGCTGCAGAAGCCGTTTATCTACTTGAAATCCAAGGGAGTAATAATGATATTAATTATTTTGATTGGACACTGGTTAGTAGCCAGTGTAATGTGTCTAGTCCTATCTTTGGTGCAGACTGAATTCTAGCAGTCCAGTTCGAATTGTTGACGTTACGCTAGTTACTAACTAATTTCCAATCAAAGTATCCAGCGCAATCTTAGAGGAGGTCATTCGCCAGCCCGAGTAGTTCAGTGGTAACGTCTCTAACTGCAGCACTGTGTGACGTGGGTTCCAATCTCAGAAGGGACATAAGTTTCTTCAAGGTTGCAGATGTAAGGCACACAAAAACATTTCATGTAATAGTTACCAAGATAATATCAGAATAACTATTGAAATATTCAAAAATTAGGAATTAAATAATTAACTGCAGTAAAATATTCAACAGTTATCTAATCTCTCATGAGTTACTCATAATTTAGTTTGTTTAAAGTAAATATTGACACTAAAGCTTGAAAGGCGTACACTCTAGTTTTTCATTCTCGACGTTTTTTGACGTCTTTATCAAATTATTTTTTGTCTACGTTCACGTAATCCAGGCAGACAATATTTGCTTAGTCTGAGACTATCTAGGCTAAACTAAACCTCTGAAGCAAAAGTCCTAGAAATCGTCTGGAAAGGATTTTTTCTCATACTTCCAGTCATGCTGTTTTGATGATATCGGGTTTAGGAAAATATTTTATTGAGGAATCATGCATCGATTTCAGTTTGATACGACAAAGGTACCCTTAAAGTTTACCCTCGGGAAAAAATCCAATATTTATTCAAGTGTTGGTAAGTAGGGATTTGATTGGTTACAGGATTTCATCATGAGCTGACATTAGTTACAGAACCATTGGAAAACCTGAAAGTACTGGACAGCCGTTTCGTCCTAGTTTGGGACTCTTCAAAAGTACGCACCCACCGGGATTCGAACCCAGGACCTTCCGGTTACAAGGCGACCTCGTATACCATTAGGCCGCTGGGAGGCGATCCAATGGCCCATGAATTCTAACTTCTGCCAATTGATGACATAGCGTGACCGATAGCCAATGTCTTCGGCGAGTATTTGTCCTCACACCCGACCTAACAGCAGGTCGGGTTTTAACATTATACTAGTTTCGAGTACGTTCAAATGATTAAAATATAAAAAAATATCCGTTTTTCATTATTATTATTTTTATCATTACCGTTCTTCGCTCCATGAGTTCTCACTAGAAAATAGCGTTTTAGGGGAACATTTGGATTCCGGAAAGATATTAGCGACTAGTCTCAACCTGATCCACCATTGTCCACAAGCATTCATATTCACTTCACACTATCTCTTCTAAGTCCCATTCTTCGGAGAACTATTCTTTTTTATATTCATTTATTTTCAAGAATTATTTTGTAGGGATTTGGTCTATTTAGAGTTTGATAACGGATTGACATCAGTTATAGAACCGTTGAAAACTAGGCAGCATTGGGCATTCCTAGTTTGGGACGCATCATCAGTACGCATCCGACAGGACCTTCCAGTTACAAGGCAAGCTCGCAGACTATTCAGCCATTGGGAGTAAATGCATCGACCAGCCCATGAATTCTGACTTCTATTCATTAGTGATTTTAGAGCAGCTAATACTAGCAAATGTCAGCGTTGAATATCTGCCCTCATTCGCGACCGGATGCACTTCACTGGTCATGACTTTTTACTAGAAAGTTTGTGTTATGCAATATTTGTGTGACATAGATCAAATTACTATCCACTGGTCATATGTAAATAGATAAAAGTTTTGTGATATGCACTGCTTGCATAAGATTAAAGATAATCAGAAAGTTACTTTAATCATAGTCGGTAAACACAGGTGACATAGAAAACAATTAATTAAACGTTTTGATTACGATTTAAAGCCGTTTTCGATATCTCTGAAGAAATTATAATAATAGCCTTATTCTAAACAGTTTCTTATCTTTGTTTTGGGATTTTCACATAAAGCAGTAACTACTAGTAATTCACGTGACATATTACTATCTGATCTGAAGCGAAAACCAGTCCCTTGGGATATTTATTCTTCGCCTTCTCCAAAGAAATGCACAGCACGATGTTTGAAAGCCAATTATGAAGAGCCAGGGGTACATAGTTTTTTCGGCCCAATGACATAATAATAGCTGGTAATTAGCTTTATTTCTAAGGCGGCAGCAGTTTGTACTAAAAATCTCATAGATAGTAATCTCATATATTGAATATATTTTCACCCACGATTTTGCCTCTTCTCAAGTTTAGGAGAAACTTACGAATCAGTAAGTTGTAGATATTTTATGTACTCACGAGAATGTATAACATCATTAAGGTCATATTTAATAGATTGAAGCGAACTAAACAAGAGAAATTATATTCAACATAATGATGAAGTATTTTGGTAGTTTAAGTTTAAAACAGCCTGCTAGAATTTATTCTAACTGTTGCCGTTAAAAGAAGTTTAGGAGAAAATATCCCTCTCTTATCTCACCTATCTTTTTTTATTCCTTCAGGTTCCCAGTGGAATGTAGTTCCTCAAGCTAGAGGTTTGAACCTTCGGTAGCAGTAGTGTTTATTTTTACTGGATGGGGTTGCTAGCCTCGTGCCCAACCTGTCCTTTTTACCAGGTGTTTTATTACTGGCTTAGCAAGATAAAGAAGTGCTTCCGTAGCCTGGGATCGAACCCCAAGCTATGTGCATAGTCGGCGAGCGTCTTAACCGCTGTGCTACCGACGCTTATGTTTAATCAATAACTTCTTCATTCCACACCCCTATCTTTACATGTGTCTCTTTATGTCTAGTTTGACGTTAACCATTGTCTTCACATATATAATGGCGCAACAGTTTCTTGCCACAAGATTCTAACATAATCTAGTATCGTTTTCATTATTAAGATAACTATCATGACTATCTGTATAAAAGTTGTCGTTATTGTTCATCGTTATCCGTAATAGAGCCGACAGTCATTATTATAACAAACTTATAATCTATGATTTGAATTTGTGCTTAAAATGTTGGCTAGTTAGCAAAAATATTCTGTTCCAGTTCCTGTAGTCACATATAGTCATATATATACACGGAGGAAACAGCTCTCCAGTACTCCTAGGTGGTTTTCCAATGGTTCTTCAACTGATGTCATTCCGTGAGGAAATCCCCCAACCAATCAAAACAAAATCCCCTACAAAACCAGTACCTGAAAGTCAGATTGGATAAATTGATTTAAAATCATAACAATAACACAGTAATAATAACTGTATGACGTCTCAAGCAGAATTTACTACTCATTGTCATATCATACACACCACTCCATAACTCGTTTTATATAGATTTATCCTCCCCTCGTTATTTTTTTTTTCAGTTTTCTATATACCAGGTAGAGAAATTGCGTCTTTTCGATTTCATGTGTTTGTTGTTGGTGGAGAGAAACTTTCTTTTGTTTGGACACCATTGACTAGTGTGACGTGTCTAGTCCTTTCTTTGGTGCAGACTGAATTCTATCAGTCAGGTTTTGCAATGTGGCCACCATTCTAGGTAGCTCGTCATCATGTTGCACATTGATTTGATGATATTAGATAGTTGAGGCAATCGGCAGGAGGCCTTAAACCTAGGTTTCATGCTAGATGGCACTCATCAGCAAGGGGTATCTGCAGCCCTGAAGGTCTACGGTCCATTACAGTCCTACCGGAGGTCAATCGCCAGCCTAAATAGCTCAGTTGCAACGTCTCTGATTGTAACACTGGGTGACGCGGGTTCGTATCTCTGAAGGGGAATGAGTTCTTTCAAGGTTGCAGATACACCTTACTGTCGAGTGCCAACTAGCATGAAACCTCGGTCAGACAAGGCTTCCTGTGGCCGATTGCCTCTAACTATCTAATATCATCAGAAACTTTATTTATCGAATCAACACTGAATACGTGCATTTGGAATGATGCACCACAATCAAATGAACTGTAGTCAAGATTTGACAGAATAGTTCTAAAAGATTTGGGCGCCGAGTGAGAAGTAGACATTTGTAAAAAATTATATTTGTATAATCTCAGCGATATTGAAATGAGTAATTCCAACGTTTCGTTCGGCAATCTGGTCCGAACTTCTTCAGGGAAATTAATCGAAATTAACATAACAGAGGTTTATATATAAAAGGAACATCTCTTATTTTTAAAAACACTTTGTCCAATCATGAGTCATAAAACAGGCATCAACATGTACAATAAACAAAATTGTATGAGTTGTGATCAAAATTTGACCTCAGATTTACAAATATTGATCTACCTTTGTTAAACACTTTAAACACAGTGTGTATGTGTGCGGATAAACAGTTGTAAAACAATGTCTTAACGTCTCCATAAGTAGATATAGACAGTCAGGAACTTTGATCAAGTATTATTAGTTAGTGATACATATCCATTCTTATTTATTAATCAGGATTTCCTATGCGTCAGCTAACATCACACCTTCATGTCTGTTCAAACTGTTAGTATCTAGAATCTTATGATTAGACGTATTTTCAAAATTATGGTGTTTAGGATTAGAGTTTAGTTGAAGCACCCTGTCAAACTCATGACTTTGTCTTCTTTCTGAAAATTGAGCTGATTTATTCGACCTACTGGAGTTGTCAGTTGACTGGACAGCTACGGATTTAGGGTACGCATTCTGTTGCAGACAACGGAGAGTGGAAACACGATGATTGTGCCAATTACATAGTTTCTTTGTTAATTTAATTCGATTGCAAAATAAATCAAATGAACTGTAGTCAAGATTTGACAGAATAGTTCTAAAAGATTTGGGCGCCGAGTGAGAAGTAGACATTTGTAAAAAATTATATTTGTATAATCTCAGCGATATTGAAATGAGTAATTCCAACGTTTCGTTCGGCAATCTGGTCCGAACTTCTTCAGGGAAATTAATCGAAATTAACATAACAGAGGTTTATATATAAAAGGAACATCTCTTATTTTTAAAAACACTTTGTCCAATCATGAGTCATAAAACAGGCATCAACATGTACAATAAACAAAATTGTATGAGTTGTGATCAAAATTTGACAAATCAAAATTTTTACAGATGCACCACATACACTGTCTATGGAAAAATTAAATCAAAATCAGAGGTGAGTAGGACTATATAGAACAAGCTCTGAATTCATATGAATACACTAATATGGCTGTGAACAATTAATTATCTTCGTAACATCATCCAGTAATAAGTCTTCTTCCCAGTGTTTTAAACTTGTCTAATATGGAATCGTATGTTTCCACACTGCTTCAATTCTCCTCCCACGAAAATTCACTTTAAACAAACAGATTTAGGTTATTCACCGAAATTTATGTAGAAGATCATAGTGAAAAGAGGACTATGCATGTACTTGTTCCATTGTAATCTGGAATCAGCAACTTCGGTGTACAGTGTTTCTTATTTGAATATTACTGAATGATTACCAGAAAATTAAGTGTTCAGCATAGTTCGTTGTTAAATTCAGTCCATAAAAATGCAAATTCAAATATGCAGGTTAGCGTGGGCTCATAAACAGACATGCGTTTCCTCAAAAGGCAAAGATTTTAGATGGGACAGGATTTCTCGAAGACTGACTTCCAACAGAAGACAGTTTACTGAAATATCTTACTCCGATCTTTGGTTTTGGTCAAGTCAGGAAAGCCATCCAACTATATTTGCTTAGTGTGAAATTGTGAAAGAAATATCAGGTTTGCATCATCATCATTCTATTTCACCGGTTCTCATCGGCTGCGAACGACCTGAAATACAATTGTTATAAATAATGACATTTTATACTTCATTGTTTGGAAGGTAACAGAGAAAACATTATAAGATGAAGGCATTCGGAATATACATATCACAATTTTTAGTTTAAATTACCGTCAATTTATATGCTATCAAACTATGAAAAAGGTGGGGTTGAGAGAAGACAGAAAACAGAAAAATCTAATAAACGGTGTTAGCTTGTCCATCAAAATAGCAACTCATCAAATTGAAAACTTGCTTAGTGAACTGAGCTCACTAGTGTGTATGACTAATCAGTTTAATGAAAGTAATAAGGTTATCAAGTCAGTGAGAGATTGACTACACTCTCTATCTGTATGCATAAGTTTGGTCTCAGACGTTTGACTGCAATCTTAGTAGATTCGCTGTCCCTTGCAGGTTTAATATTTTGAAGGATTTGGAAATCTCGACAAAATAACCTGTATCCACAAGGTGTCTGGTAATTGCACTTTGTAAATATCTGCTTCCTTTTAGGCATAAGTTTCTTGAAATATGCTTTAAAAACCGGATAGAAGCCCTTCTCTCTCTGTCCTTCCAGTATTATTTTCTACTGACTTTCTAACTCGAATATATCATGGGATGTCTAGCAGTGCAAACTATTCTTATATGAGCCGCTTATCATAAGCGAATTGTGGATTGGTATGAAATAAAGCAAGAGATATGTGAGGTAATCATACTAACTCCATGTGCTTAGGTTAATTTTGTATTTCCCATCGGTTGATTTTACTGGAGTGAAATTTTTAGTCTTTTGTTACCTAGGTGGCCTAGTGGATAAGTGAACAAGACCTCATGGTGTAGCGGTTGGCACTCTGGACTCTGAATCCAGCGACCCGAGTTCGGGTCTCGGCGAGTCCTCAAGCTAAGCACTTTAAAAAGTGTGCATCGGTGGCACAACGGTTAGGACTCTTACCGACCATGCACATGGTCTGGGGTTCGATACCCTGCTGACGCACACCCAATATCAGTGGTCGGCCTGCAAAATTGGACTACCGGTATCACATGCTGAAAATTCTATACTTGAACTTAAAATTCGGTGTTGAGTCAAGCTATAATAAAAAAGGTTGGGTTGGATTCGAGTCTCATTTAGAGCACCACCAATTAATGGGCAATGTGGGTGCATCCAGATGATGTGTCCTAAGTAGAATGAAATGTGCTTTTTGACTTCACTGCTAGTCCACATCTGCCAAATAATATTTGCTGCATTCTATCTTTCATACATGTATATTCACTGAGGCTAGACGAACAGTGATACTCTTCTAAAACGGGGAAAAATTAACAACACTGTTATTGCTATGATAGTAGATTCAGATTATCCTTTTTACTTGGGTAAGTTAGCATGTATTTATATCATGCCTTCCCAGAAATAAGAAAATTGAATAGTATAAAAGGATAAAGCAATGAATATGGTTATTTATTCTGTCACCGTCAAAGTTTGATCAAGATTTTCAGTAGGTCTTTGATGTGGATGGGCAACATCAGACTGACGAAGCGATTTCTACTAGAAGAATTTCCATGTCAGAGAGTTTGACACTGTCTTTAAAAGTATGCATCTACTAGGCATGGATAGCTAACAGCTAAAAAAATGATCTTCTTAAAAACCGAATAAACTGAGATATGTGGACATTATGTGAATTAATTCTCATATTTTGTATATGATTTGAAATTACTGTAACGACTGAGTCGATTTTCCTGTGTAAGGTTGCTAGCACTACATTCAGCCTTCTCTCGTGCTCACTGCTTATGTGTTGTTAGTAAACTAAATGAGGTTTAGGGACTTAGCATGTCAAAAAGACGTATCCGGAAGGCTTCAGAGTTTTATCAGCAGATGTATTTGATTGATAACGAAGATCAGACAGCCGGTTGGGAAGAATAAACGAGCAACAAAGAACTCTGGTGGCTTATTGCTTAACAAATACGTGGAAGAAAATGGATTTGGACAGGATATACACTAGGAAAATACTCAACCGACATCACGCGTTGCTAGATGGAATTCGAAGAGGAAGCAACGATTTGCGCTTGGATGCTAAGGTGAAATGAAGGAGATTATGTGGAAAGAAAATGAGACTGTACCAACAGAAGGCAAGGGCCAGGCAACAGATCGTTTATTAAGGAAATCAACGCGTACTTATATATATTTTCATGTTCATTATTATAGCTTATTCAAGCAAACAAACACGGTCTTATGATTGATTGTTTCTCACAGAAAGTTAACCTTGCATCTCTTTGTGACTGTTTCTTGAATGTCAGATCATCTATATGCTAACTGTGTCCGCCTACGCAAAATCTGCTGTGGTCGGTTGTTGAATCAGCCTCGGTTCATATTTTCCTCACGACCAATATTGGGGACATAAACACTGACGTAAAATACTGTCTACTAATTTTGGCTAGTAGGCAGCTCTCACCACAAAAGCTTACGGGCGATCTTGGATACATATATATATATATATTTCAAGTATGAGAAAATGCTGATGCCACCCGCCTCAGAAATGTATTCGCAAATGTATTGAAACTGTGCAATGTAAGTGAAAAATAGGTTTACCTACCAGGGGAGATCTCGAAAAGCGGTGATTATAGTGAGGATGTTATAAAATTGTCCCACTATGTAAAGTGACTGTAGACAAGTGATGATGGCAAAACATTTCAACCTCTCAGCCTCTAAAGGGACTATCTGTAGTGTGCATGTTTTTGTGTCTGCCTACTGTAGCAAACCCAGGGGTTTCTACCGCTGAAACTCTACCTACAAAATGTTTGGATATAAGTCATATTCAATGGAATTTTCTAAAATCGTATCCAGGGTATGAAAAACTGTGAGTTATTTAGACGCGGTTTGACCGCGTTACTGTCTACATGTTGGTTGCAAGCATATAAATTTCATGTACTGAAATCTGTACTGAAATGTCACCATTATAAGAAGAAAAAAATAATTGGAGGTTTATTTTTTGTAACAGCCGTTCTTCATTGTGAAACAGATTAGTTTTACGAAGACTCCATGATGTTTTTGCTTAGTTACGAAGAATGTTTGAGGTTATTTAAACGGAGGTTGTGGCCGCTTTCAGTCTCTCGACATCATGACGTAGTGATAATTTAAATATGTGTTTTGTTACAATGATATTAGTTAGTTTATATAATGTAAAAGGAGACTTTGTCTGTTGCAATTCAAAAGTATCTTCACACTTATATCCTGCTAGTTGAGTCTTTTGACTTCTTGTCAGTTCATTATTTCACTGTAATACCAAAAGAAAGCATTCAACTTTTACGTCAATGACAAACACTTCACTGTCTGATTAATTTGCTCATTGAGGCGTTTAAAGTGGATACAGGTGTAGGACAAGGCTAACTAGTACCATCGATGATATTCCTAATTATAATCGACGGTATCATGCGAAATACATTTATGACAGCGAATGCAAGAAGACGTTGGACCAATAAGAAGGCTCTAGAAGTCGTGGACTCCAAGGACGATTTATGAAAAATCTCATACAAGTCTGGAGGCATCCAGGCGAAAACTGACCGAAAAGATGGAAATTCAGGTGAACCTTAAGAAGACAGAGGTGATGAAAATATATAACCAGTCACGACTGTAAGCACCAATGACAATCAACAGCGGAGGTCCAAAAAAAACCAATTCCGTCACTTATCCGGGTAGCATTGGTTCAACTACGGAGTGCAGTACAGCTAGGGATGTCGAGACCAGAATCATTTTGAAAATATTCTCCATTCAACACAAAGTGAAATATTCGGGATCTCAACGACAATATCAAATCACTTCTTCAATATGGGTCAGAAACTCGACCCTCGTGTCATGAGATATTTATCAACAGCTGCCCTGTTCACTGACTCCATACTGAGGACTGAATGGCCAGCCAGAATGAATTAGCAACATGAAACTTTGGAAACAAAACAATCAACAATCCACTGATGAAGAAATATGCCGAATGAAGTGGAGCAAGATTGAGAACACTCTAAGGAGACTGTCGAGTTGAACTATGGGGGCGGGGGGGGGGAAACAACGAATCGAGCATCCGTGGGAGACATAGAAAACAGCAGGAAGGAGGTAAAAATGAAGATGTGTTGCTGAAGCCCTATATCTTACTCAGAAAGCAAGAGAATAATTATGTCGTTTGCACTGAGTGTTAGTAGTATTTCAAATCCTGATATAACTGAGACCTTCATTCCACCTCTGAAGCATCACTCGAAAAATCTGCCTACCGAAGGTTATCCTAAATATACTCACCATCAGGTCATAAATAATTTTTATAAGGGTAAAACAAGAAGCATATACTAAGGATTTACTTATGATAGATAGTATGCAATGAAAATGTCTCTCAGACTTAGAGAATAACTTAACTCTTTGTTCTGTATTTAGAAAGCTCTGTAGGCTTTAATAATCTTCTACACTCTTCTATAAAAAGATTAACCATTTTTAATTAGGTTTCTGTTTTTCACTTATTTGAAAAAAAAATTTAATAATCACAAAGAATAATGAATAATTTTGTTAATTCAACTGAAATAAATTAAATTCAATGTTCAATATAGAAAGAAAAATGGCTAAACCGAAAACTGATGCACTGATTTATGTTTAGTTTTTATATGAATTCAAGTGAATCTTTTGCGCTCTGTTAAACGAGAATAAAAGCTTTTAATTTTTTGCACGATATATACATATATGTATATATATATATATTCACTGAAAATGATCACTTTAACGTCATGGTAAACTAAATGATTTTATGAATAAACTGGATTTTTTTTAAGGTATGTGCTATTTTAGTTTCAGTTTTCGTGACTTCTTCTATTACATTGTTTCCTACAGAACTGCAGTGGATACATTTACTAAAGTTAGCTCAAAATCTATTTGCACTAGTTGTTAGATGGTTGTAAGCCACTGTCAGGATGTGTAAGGACCTAGATTTTGAGCTTGCTGTTACTGGCCAGTAATGTGAATTTACAGCGTTGAAGGGACGAATGTTTTCTGTGAGACTCTAACTGGGATCACTCAGTGAGTTATTTGTGCTCAGGACTGAGGACATATTGATTAGTCATTAGGGAGTTACCAATGCCAGGTATCTAATCAAAATATGTATGAAACTTGGGGACTGTGATTATATATAATTTCATATTATTTTCTCGATTATCAAAGTATGGGATTTGTGGGATTTTCAGCTTAATTTCAGATAAAGTGTCATGAACAAACAGCAATTATAAAGATCACTGAAAACTTGGAAGCAATTTATAGCTGTTTCGACCTACTTTGGGACTGATAAACAGTGTGCACCCAGAAACTCACCTGGGATCGAACTCGGGCCTTCAGTTTACGATGCCAGACTCGTTGATCATTCAACCACCTGGGTTGGAATTCATTGATTTGTGAGTTCTAATTTTGTCACTTCATGGTGTAGTGCTGCACTCAGACAATGCCTTTTCTGAGTATCCAATTCAGCTTAGGATAGTGGACCCCGACGGTCATGACTTTCCATTGCAGCTTCGGGGTATCCATCCAGCAGACATCAGTGAGCTGTTGTTAGTGAGGACAGAGCTATATCACTAGTTAACAAAAGTTTGAATTCACAGGTTACTGAATCCCAGCCCAAGTGCATGAATAGTTAACTAGCCTAATTTCGTTATCTGATGATCCTGCATTCGATTCCTAGTGAGGTCATTGGCAAGCACTGTTGAAGAGTCCCGGGGTAAAATGCTACCCAGTGCTCCCTAATTTCTAATAATCTTTGCATCTAATGTTGATTCCTGATGCAAAATCTAATATATATACATATATATATGTTTGACCTCACAATTATTGCTGGGTATTAGGTCAAATACATTGTTTAGTGGGCTTCACAAGATCGCTTAATGGGCATAATTTATTTCTAAGTGAGTTTGTGAGTTTGAATGCTACTTTTATTCCTACCTTGTTATGAATTCTACGCAAAGTTTCGGAGGTTCCCTGTTGACATGCTAGGATAACTAATGTTTCGTATTCCGAATCATGTATGTTCATCACTTATATCATAGAAAAATATTATTTTTAATTTTTGTTTTACAGCTTCCTGTGTACTTCCTAATTACTTTATTGGGGTAATCGTTGAGTGTTAAAGCAGTAGGCTATCGTTATTTGGATTGGCAGAGCACTAAAAGCTATTGACCCCAACAAAGTAAAGAATGTGGGAATAAAGCTCATCAATAGCATTACATGCAGTTGCACACAGTCATTCAGTGAGGTGGGACAAAATCACAGTATCGAAATCTAATGTGAGAGGTTGGATGGAGAGATTAAAAATTGGAGTTATGTCCTTTGATGTCACAGCATTATATGCTTCAACTATTGAAAGAAACTATGAAACAACTACTCTATGGCGTTGAGAACGCAAAAACGCAATATTCAGCTTGGTTGGGACTCATAGAATTATGCCTTACAACATACTTTCAGTTCAATAGTGAAATGTACGAACAGATAAAGTGAATTCCAATGGGATCGCCCATGCAAAGATTAGAATTAATAGACCTACCTATAATTAAACCAAAACTCTCGGTATGTTACGTTGACGTATTGTTTATCCAGCGGATAAATTATTATGAAATCGTGGATCTAGTCCTTAGATTCGACATTCAGTGACTTCAATCAGCCACGTAGCAAACTGACTTCTTTGCAAACTCATTTCTTCTTCCGTGTTGCATAATTTCTGATTTTGTCTGAGAGCGACAAAACTACCAGTGATGCGTCACGTCGTTTTGTGAATCACTACGTATCTAATTCTTGCCTGGTTTTAAACTTTTTATCAGACTAACAAAAGTTTAAGGATAAAAAGAAGAACATTTGGCTTCATCCACACGTCTCTATTGAGTTCGGTTCTCTGCCAACCTTCTCACCTGGCTCCACGTCTGCTCAGATGCTTCCATCTCTTCTTCACATAACCTCGTCCATGTCACCCTCGCATTGATGACCAACTCTCCGCTTCCCATTCTGTCAGGGTCCAATCCAACGATGTCCTGTTGTCTGATGAAACTTGGTGGTTTTGTCAAAGTATGGCCAATCCACCTTTATTTCTTCCTGCAGATTTCTTGCACAATCGGTTCCTGTTTGGTTTGCTCTCAGAGGTCCCTGTTGCTCATCTTCTCTGACCAGCCATTTGATCTCGAGCGAATTATTGAGCAAAGACAGCTTTTGATGAAGGTATGTAGTTTGTTTGAGGTGTTCCTTATGACGCGCCAAGTCTCTGATGCGTGTGGAGTAGCACTGACTTCACACTTGAGTTGAAAACCCGGATCTTATTTTCATTTTCATGCTGAGTGCTGTTGACCTCCAAACATTCTTGAGAGTAATGAAAGCTCCCCTTGCTTTCCCGCCCTCACTTTGATATCCTCATCAGTCCCGTCCGTCTGTAGTTGAAACGATGCTTCCCAGGCAGGTGTAAGTAAGTGATATTGCTTCTTTCCGATTTCTCCCATTTATGCTGACTGATTATTGTTTGTTGTTGTCGGTGGTGCTGTTGGTGTTGGTCAGAAATCTTCATCACCTCTGTTTCCTCTATGTTCACCTGAAGGCTTATCTTCTCTGGATGCTTTTTCGCCAACTGCCCGTTCTGTCGGGTTGCAGTCGACTGCCTGTCGTGTGATGTCACAGTTGCATAGTGTAATTCTATTGAGATTAAGCTTGATCTCAGATGAAAATACAGATATACCGATATTATTTTGCAGACATGCCAACCATAAAATGGAATTTTCCTCCACATATCAGGACTTCAAAGTAAAAAAACTTCTATTCGGATGTTGTACAAAATCTTGAAACCTGTATGCCAGTTTAAAAAGGAATTATATTGAAAGTTTTATACCAGACAATGATAACAAGAAATTTTTAACAATGTATTTAGTTAGGCCTTGGTTTTGTTAATATTCATCTGACTGTAAATTTTAAGCAGAATGAAATTATTGCTTTATTCTGTGATTCAAAGGAATATTAATTGGAAGATGGCATGTTTTACTGCTATTCATCGCTCAGACAGTGAGTAAGAGAACATATGTCTGCTAGTATATTCTGGCGTCATTCTGTTATAGAAATGCAGACGGTCAATATTTCACTTAGGCGTCAATGAGGATTATGTATCTTTTCTATTGAGTTCTGACTATATGGCTTTCGAAAAATAAAAAAGTGGATGACCGTTTACACTTTTCTGATATTATTTTCCCTAAGAAAATAAACAGAAGTTGACAGTCACTTCACGGAGAGCACTTCCGACAGGCTAGAGAATTATATTAACGACAACGCCTGACTTCGTCCATTGTTGAATACATGAGATGGCTAGAGAGGATAAGTCTGGCAACTTACTAACGTAGAGCGTATCGCCCACTCAGTATTCAGAAGAAATTATAGACGAATTAAATATAATGTACGTACGTGTCAGGCATTCGAGTAAAACATGAGTGTCAAATAACGAGTTGGCTACTCGCGGGTGGGCAGGAAATATAAGTTTGTGAAAAATCATGGGCTCAGTTAAAAAAACGAAAGAAAAAAATAATTCGACAGCGATGTGCTGCTGCTCCGGGCTTTAGTTGGAAGCAAAGTGGGTAATAATAACAGTCAGTACTATCAGAGTCATTTAATATTTAGAATTTTAATCATTGCCTTGATTGCTAGTTTTTTCTTTCTTAAAAGTGAACATCACAGTATTCTCGCCCGCATTTACAGTTATTGGGTCGTGTTTAACTCAGGAGGGTTTCAATAGGAGTTATTACGCATTTCAGAGTGTATATGTGCTGTGAAGTTCAACTGTGTCTTGTATTATAGAATAAATCATTACAGTTTTGAAGAGCATGTATGAGTTAAGCTGTTCGTCAGATATTTTATTTTTTTATATTTTTGATTACAGCTTGATTCCACACTGTATTTTTGGTACAAGTATGCAATTTTCAGCATGGATATTGGTAGTCCAAATTTTGCAGGCCGACCATAGATATCAGGTGTGCGTCGGCAGGGGATCGAACCTCGGACTATGTGCATGGTCGGCGAGAGTCCTAACCACTGTGCCACCACGTTCCCAGTGGAACATAGGGCTCCAAGCTAGAGGCTTGAAGTTTCTGTAGCAGTGTTTATTTTACAGGATGGGGTTGCTAGCTTCACGCCCGACACACTTAAGATTTGTCTAGTATGCTAAATATTTAGTCTTTTGATAACAGCGAGTTTGACAATAATTAATCCATATAAGTTTTTTTCATACAATAATTGTAGTATGTTTTTTTCATGCCTACCAGCTTGGTTGATGAGTCATTATAAGTGAATTTAAGTATAATTCTTACACATTTTCACGATAGAAAGTATGTTCAGAGTTTACACTTATAGTTGATATTGTTATCGAAGCAGACTTCTTCTCAGACGTCTGCGCCTTCAATGATTTGGTGATTGGTGGTAGTGTGTTCAAACACAAGGATATACACAAGACGACATGGATTTCACCAGATGGAAACACCAAGAATCAAATAGACTTCATCTCAATTTCAAGAAAGTGGAGACGGAGCCTACTGGACACAAGGTCAAGGAGAGGAGCAGATGTGGGTTCAGACCACTATCTAGTACAAGGGACTTTCAAGGTGAAACTAAAAGCCTCGAGGATAGCTGGGGATAGGCCACAATGCAAGTTCAACACTCAATTACTGAAGGACACAACCACAAAAGACACTTTCACTGCAACTGTCAGAGCAAAGCAGGAAACACTACGCGACATCACTGAAGAATCATGCGTGGAAGAACATTGGAAGTCTCTGAAGGCGATTCTCAACGAAACGTGTTCAACGGTTCTAGGAAGAAAGAAGAGACAAGACAAGGAATGGCTCTCAACGGACACTTGGAAATTAATAGAAGAGAGGAGAATGGTGAAAGAGAAAATGATTCAATGCAAGGACGGACAGGAGAAGGAGACGCTGAGCTCAACTTACAAAGCATTGGACAAAGAAGTGAAGAAAAGTGCTAGGAAGGACAAAAGACGATTCTACGACAATCTAGCTACTGAAGCTGAAAAGGCAGCAGGCAAAAGGGACCTGAGGACACTATATCAGATAACCAAATCTCTATCCGGGAAGAGATCAACACAAGCGAAACCTATAAAAGACAGCCAAGGGAAGCCCATTACCAAGGAAGAAAAACAGATTAAACAATGGGCGGATCACTTCAAAGGACTCTTGAACCGACCATCACCTGCAACCCGTCCAGAAATACCAACAACAGCGCGCACACAACTGCAAGTTGACACCAATCCTCCAACGAGAGCTGAAGTCTTGAATGCAATCAAGCTTCTGAAAGCTGGAAAAGCAGCTGGACCAGATGGAATACCCCCTGAAGCACTGAAAGCGGACCCAGAGACGACAGCAGACATGCTGACTCCATTATTGCAAAAGGTCTGGAAGGAGGGAAAAGTGCCTACTGACTGGAGGAAAGGTTACCTCGTGAAACTACCAAAGAAGGGCGACTTAGGACTCACTCTGCAAGAACTGGCGAGGAATCATGCTCCTGTCGACGCCAAGTAAAATCCTGAGTCGCATCATCCTGGAGAGAATAAAGGACGCACTGGATACAGAACTCCGACCAGAACAAGCTGGATTCAGGAAAGGCAAATCATGTACTGACCAAATTGCAACTCTACGCATCATCATCACAGAACAAAGCATGGAATGGCAATCAAACCTCTACCTCAACTTTATAGACTTTGAGAAGGCCTTCGACAGCGTTGATCGTGAAGTAATTTGGAAATTACTCGAGTACTACGGCGTACCCCAAATATTCATCAACCTTATTCAACAGCTGTACGACAACGCCACATGTCAAGTCATCCACAACGGAAAACTCAGCGAGGCGTTTGGAGTAAACACAGGAGTCAGACAAGGGTGCTTATTAACTATCACCAATGATATTCCTAATTGTGGTGGACTGACTGGGAAACGAGAAGACAGGGATACCCTGGACCGACGTGAAGAATCTAGAAGATCTGGATTTCGCGCGTGGATGATTTATGTTTGATGTCACACAAAATCGAAGACTTACAAGCGAAAACCGACAAACTGGTCGAAGAAGCAGCAAACAGAGGACTGACTCCAGGTGAACATAGACAAGACGGAGGTTATGGAAATAACCAACTAACAACAATCAGCGCCAATCACCATCAACGGGAGGGATTTGAAAGAGGTTACTTCATTCACTTATCTAGGGAGGGAGCATTGTCTCAACTACAGGCAGTCGGAACGGATGAGGATGTCAAATCGAGAATCGGGAAGGCGAGAAACACATTCATCAACCTGAAACCAATCTGGAAATCTTCGTCACTCAGCATACATCAACAACAAAATTCAGTCGGATTTTCAATAGAAACGCGTCAAGTCAGTAGGTTTTTCTATACGGATCAGAAACTTGGCGGGTGGGTCACAAAGAATATTTCCAACAGCCTGTTGCAGACCTTTATCAACAACTGTCTTCGCTGGATCTATACTGAAGATCAGATGGCCGGGCCGGAAAGAATCACCAACAAGAAACTATGGGAACAAAGAAAACAAGAAGCAATCGCCAACCAACAAATATGCAGGAGAAAGTGGAGATGGATCGGACACTCGCTGAGGAGACCGCTGGGTGACATCGCGCGTCAGGCGATTGCTCGAGTGGAACCCGAAAGGGAAGCGGCGAGTGGGACGTTAGTGCAAGGGTGACATGGAGGAGATCGTGTGAAGAGGAGTTGAAAGAGTATGGACTAACATGGATGCAGGTGAAAAGTACAGCAGAAGACAGAAGCAAGTGGAGACGTGCATCTGAAGCCGTGTGTTCCACTAGGAACCCAAGGGAACATTAATAATAATAATAATTACATCAGCCATTTTTCTGGTAAAATCTAGCCGTTCTATACTTCACATAAATGATTTATTTTCAGTAAAGGATATAGCGTTGAACTATGTATTTTATTTACTTTTACTTTGATTATAGCTTGATTCTGCACCGTTTTTTTGGTACAAGTGTGGAATTTTTAGCATGCGATATCAGCAGCCCGAATTTCGCAGCTTGATCGATTGATACCAGGTGTGCGTCGGTAGGGATCGAACCCCAGAGCATGTGCATGGTCAGCGAGATTCCTAACCGCTGTGCCACCGACGCACACAAGGTATGGTGAGTTTGGGTAAGAAGCTGATGCGCATATGCTGAGTAGTCAATACACATATATATATGTATAAATTATTGTCTCTTTCGATTCTGAGTGGAACATAAGGCTTCAACAAAACATCTCAGTTTTGTCCTGCATCCTGCAGTCCACTTCACCTGACCCAAACACTGTCCATAATATCTCATCTCCTCCTAGCATGGTTTCTTCTTTATCACACGCGGACACCAAACTCGTCCTTTACCCCTACGTTTTCACTCCACCGCCATGTAAGCAATGTCTTTCGATGGTCTCCTCAGAGTGCGCCCAATTCGTCTCCACTTCATTCTGCATATATCGTGACCACTGAATTGTTGATTGTTTCGTTTCCAGAGTTTCATGTTGCTAACTCCCCCTAACTCGCCATTCGATCCTCAGTGTGGAGCCAGCGCACAGGGAAGCTGTTGATAAAGGTCTACAACTTGTTGGAAATACTCTTCATGACGTGAGCGTCTAGTTTCTGACCCATATTGAAGAAGTGAATTGATATTGGCGTGAAGAATCCGAATCTTTCTCTTTGTGTTGAATGGAGAATATTCTCAAAGTGATTTCGGAGCGATGGGGGCCTACCGTGATTTTCCTGTTCTTGTTTCTACATCCTTAGCTGTGCCATAGTCCGTGGTTGAAACGATGCTACTCAGATAGGTGACGGAATTGGTTCCTTTCGGACTTCTGCTGTTGATAGTCATCGGTGCTTACTGTTTTGACTGGTTTGATATTTTAATCACCTCTATCTTCGGTACGTTCACCTGAAGTCCTGTCTTTGTTGTTTCTTCAATCAGTTTGTTAATTTTCGCTTGTAAGAATATATATGTAGGTTAGTTCAGTGATGAGGTTTTGGTGACGTAAATAGGATATTATAGATGTACTCCGAAATATTAGCAGTTTAATATAGTGCGAGGAATGATTCAAAATATTCTACATAAAATTTGGGAAAGTTTCTATCACAGTTAGTCATGTTTTGCTTTATAAATGAAATCACTGTAAAATCATACCACTAAGTATTTCACTTTCCAAAGAAACTTCAGAAATTTACAAAGGATTATGTCATCTTATATCAAGACATGGTAATTAGCAACAAAAATCACATTGATGGCAATCAATTAGTCATGGCTATCCAGGGAAATATACCACAAAGGTAGTTTGCTGTTTTATGTACTACGGTTTGGAAACCTAGCCAGTCACGTTAAAACATTTTCAACAGATTGCAAACTTTCATCAACACCGCCTTCACTATATGCCGAAGATTAGCATCAAAGACGTCGCGGAATGGATTCACCGAGAACTCAAAAAACTGCTGACAAAACTAACATAAGAGAGGAGGGATTTTTAGGACACACTATAGAAATCGGTGGCAACATCATCTCAGATAGGCCGTCGAATGGAACCCGAATAGAAAACGGCGAGTTGGACTTGCATCGAAAGATGATACTGAAGAGATCATGTGAAGAAAAGATGAGAGAGAATGGGTAGTCACGAAGCCAGCTAGACAAGATTTCAGAAAACAGGAGGAAATAAAAGTATGCCATTCATACCTTGTGTACTCCTTGAAATGTGAGTGAATAATAAAAAAGGATAATGTTTTATATATGAAACCGTCATTAAAATGAAAATAATGAATGCACTTATATAATTGATTGAATCGGAGATATTTTCCAATAACGTAATAAGTAATCAGCTTGGTGTGTATTTGACAGTCAACAATCTATCTTAGCTTTATCCACTTTGAAAAGACCTTCGAAAACGCTAACCATGAAGTAGTGTGGTAACTTCTTCAACACTAAATATTTCAATACTGCAAACTGTTGTAAACCTTTTTTGAAAGTATATGATAATGCAACATGTTGAATGGCTCGAAACAGAAAGCTCATTCAAGCCTTCAAAGTGAAGACGGGAGTAGAAAAAGTCTATCTACTCTAACCTATGATCATTTTCATTGTGGTGGTTCTGATCATATGACAGACTGTAGACATTGGGAAGGTATGCATACACTGGACTGACAAAATGACCATAGAAGATCTCGACTTCTTGATTAATTTGTGTCTCCTGTTGCACAAATTCCATTATATAAAGGCAAAACCCATCAAGTTAGCAGTAACTTCAGAAAAGACGGGACTGCATGGGGACCTAGAAGGCAGAGGTGGCGCGTCATTTGAAGCATTTTTAACAGTCTGTTTGAGTTTCTTGCCAAGAGATACATTCACTGTTTCGCTAGTGAGGATCAAATGGCTGGACGGAAGAGATAATCGAGTAACAATGAACTCTAGCGGATAATGGACAAGTCATCAACATATTGTTCAACAAATATACTGAATGAATGGACAGATGGACATATATTAAACAAAGACGAGTCTTTTGTTAGATTAGCAGCAGCATTTTTTCGCAAATGCTCTTTAAACTGAACTGTATTACAAGCTTCAGGCAGTTATTATTTTTTTTGAGGATTTGAAAGCCTGACTTTTCCGTGAAATCAGCATATAAACGTATGGATTTATTCTCTCAGCATGATGTTTAATACTCTCAGAAAGTACGCGATAAGGGACGTACATTTTTTTAGAGAATTAGGTAGATGAAGTTTACATTTTAAATGCCATGCCTTTTTTCTTTAACAGTATTTCTTCTCATGGCGAGGTAGTTACGAAAGCAGTTTCAAGGCCAGGTATATTTACTATTTACCTCCAGCATTGAAGAAAATAAAATGTAATGAATTTTTGATTCTTCGGAATATGTTTCCTGCCCCTTAACTAAATATCAGCATCAGTGATCACAGTGAATTAAAACGCAACGAAAATTGGCGTTAGTTAGCTCAACCAATACATTAACTATAAGACCATAGATCACTGTTGCGTAGTATTTTCGAGATGTTTTTTAAAAATATGCCAGTAGGGAATGCTCTATGGCGTGTTACCTAATCAAATGGATCAGAATCGGATTTATGAAGGTTATAAATGGGATTTTACCACTTTCTTATACGATCGAAAATTCTACTTTACAGGTTCATTATTTACAGTCTGGTTGTAACATCTAGCAGACTAGTTTTAATAAACTAATATGTACGATAAATAGAAGATTGTTTTGTGCCCGCTGCTTGAGTTTTATAAGTTATACAATAAAAGGATGGACAAACCAAATGACAGTGACTTACTATATGAATACCAAACATTTTCTATAGAATCCCACCTTATACGAAATATTTAACAACTGCCAAATGTGATTAATACCTCGCCTAGTTAACTAGCTTGCTAGTTTTCTAGCCCGTCGCCAGCCCGAGTACAGAAGGAAGGTTGGGAGTGTGGCTAGTCACCCTACACCACAAAAAACCAATCAAACTGATAAAGAAACTTCAACGCTCAAGAAACATATTAAAATTACAAAACATATAGGAAAACAAACTTATTCTACGCTGAAGTTGGAGAAGCGAAATGACATAGTAGGCTGGTGAAAGCCCACGGGAAGCCAGTCAGCCAGCCAATGTGTATTCTCTTGATGAAAGCAAGAATACGAATTAGGACATTTAACATCTTTACAATGTACAAGGCTGAGAAGGCTATTCAGGTAACCGATGAAATGCGATGATATGGCTTAGAAGTACTGGGATTCTGTGAGAGCTGATGGCATGGATGTGGATTATCAAAATTTTCAACTGGAAAGTCAGTAATTTACTGTGGTCACCCTGACGACAACTATGAGAACAATGAAGCAGTTAGTGGCTAAAAATGATGTCACCAGGGGCAGCCAAAGTCCGAATGAAGTGGGAACCAATATCATCCAGGATAATGATAGCAAGATTCAACTCCAAAGGAAGGAAGAAGGGTTACAATTTTCCAGTGCTACAAACCATGCGAAACGAGGGAAGAAGGAACATCTTTAGGGAGAAATACAAACAGCACTGGACAAAATCCAAAATGGTGACATCAAAATCATAACGGGCGATATGAGTGCAGTCTGGACTGGAAGCAGATAATATTGGAAGGGAACTCATCACGGGTCAAGAGGCTCTTACTTGGAGAAATGAATGAGAACGGAGAATTATTTGCAGACTTCTATGCTTTCAATGACTTGGTGATTGAAAGCAGCGTGTACAAACACAAGGATTACACGAAGCAAGATGGATTTCACTTGACGCACACACCACGATCCAGACAGATTTCATCTCAGTGTTTTTCAAGGAAGTGGAGAAGCAGCCAGTCTTTTGGGCACAAAGTCGAGAAGGGGAGCAGATATGGACGTAAACCATCATCTAGTTGAAGTAGACTTCAAGGTGAAGGAAAAATGTACAAGAGATGCCTTCACTACAGATCATATCAGAGCAAAGTCGGAGGCAATACTTGGCATCACTGAGGAATCCTGTGTGAAAGAATACTGGAACTTTTCCCTTGGAGGTGATGTTCAAGGAAGCGTGTAAAACTGTTCTAGGAATAGAGAAGAGATACGATAAGGAATGGCTCTCAATGGACACCTACCTGGAAGCTAATCGAGGAAAGGAGAGGAGTGTGGTGAAAGAGATGACTATTCAATGCAAAGATGGGCGACAGAAGGAGAAGATGAATTCACATCAATGTACACTGCACTGCACTGAATAAAGGATTGAAGACAAGTGAGGAGAGACAAAAGACAATTCTATGACACACAGACAACTGAAGCAGAACAAGCCGAAGTCAAAATAGATCTCAGGACATTATATCAGATAACCAGGTCTCTTACCGGGAAGAAATCAACTTAGATGATGAAACCGGTGAAAACATGTTAAGGAGAAACAAATCAAACAATGAGCTTACCACTTTACTAAGTCTCATCATCGTGGATAGACTGAGAGATGTACTCGATACAGAAATCCGCCAACACACCGGAACAACGTGGATTCAGCAAGGCAAATCATGCGCTGCCGATCAAAATTGCGACTGTACTCATTGCCATTCGGATTTTCAACACCAGTGTAGAATCGGTCCTTCTATATGTGTCCGAAACTTGGCTAGCGTGTAAAGGAAAGGATTTCCAACGGAATGCAGACTTTCACCAACGAATGCCTTCACTGGTTGCATACTGAAGATCAAATGGCGAGAAAGAAATAATACGTAAAAAGAAATTGTGGGAACAAGCCAACAAGGGGCAGACTGCTCAACAGATATGTAGGAGAAGTAGAGATGGGTTCGGCCTACTTTGAGGAGACCGTTGAATAACATCGCGCTCAATACAGGCCATCACTCAAGTGCATTCCCAGTGGGTTGTCCTAGGGTGACATGCGGGAGATCATATGAGTAGGAGATGAGAGGTTTTGGGCAATCGTGGTTCGAACCGAAGAGAATGACAAAAGATAGGACAAAATAAAGATGTGTTGTTGAACCCTTATGTTCCACTCGGAACTCAGGGGAATAATGATAATATGTGACTAAAGTAGGCTAATGGGGTTGAAATTGGCGATTTCCATCTCGACGAAGATATCCAGGTAGCTGCTTTTGTTAGTTTTATTTCAATATTTGATTCAGTATGTAGCACCAGAAACTAAGAAGAACATTAACTGTATAGTGTCAGTGTTTAAGTATTTTGATGACATTAATTGATGAGGTCTGTTCTTATTTTTCACCAACTTGTGCGTGCCTAAAAGTTCAGATGATACAACCACTTAATGGTGGGATATATTTATCGGTTTCGCGTTAAATATGTTTTTCTGTGTACTTTAAATTTATTATATGCTGTAGATTATTTTACTCTCTGATGTTTTATGCTAAAAGTCTGGATAAACTGGATAAATATGAGGTATTTTTGTATCCCATATTGAATTTTAGTATGATTCGTCATTATGACATTGTTTAGTGACACAGTTATGGAGATATGAGTGTACTCTTATTATTTATTTGCGTACAAAATGGTATGCAGGACATAAATAGCCATCCTCATCCCTCTCTGTTTTCTGAAATCGCCGTCAGCTAGCTGCAAGACTACCTTAATTCTTTAATTTCCCTGTCACATCATATTCATGGCACTCTCGGAACCACTCCTGATCCACCTTCACCAATTCGTTTACCATTCAAGACCATGCCTGGAGTGTTACATCACTTGAAAATCATCTCAGAATATGTTGAACTAACTTCTGTCCTCGTCTGAATACATGTTAGGCAGTATGTTGTTGGTTGGATATTGCGAGTCGGAGTTTTTTTCTGTCTATCCTTCCTGGCAATCTATTCAGTTCGTTGATGTTGTACAATGTTGCAGTCTGATCAGCAAGTGACTTATATTTCTCGAATTCAGCCTATTTCAAGTAAAAATCCCTTTCTAGAACTTCTCTCAGGCTTTACAGGATAATATGTAGCTTGTTATTTTGCTGACAGTGGACACTAGCATTATACCACGTCAGTTATTATATACACTTAAATATCCCTCCGTCATTGGTTCAAATAAATTTCCCTCTTCCTTTACCTTCTTCATTAGGGAAACGAACATGTAATTCGAGATAAATAGGTTCAGTTTCGGGATTCTCAGGGATTTTATCAAGCTCTAGTGTTTTCTCGGGTATCATTAACTATATAGCCTTTGCTTCTTTGAGAAGGCTTTTCTCTGCTTGTAGTTCTGTACTTGCTGGTGGTGGTATTTCTAAAAGAATTATGGGTGAGGATTGATACAACACCCCTTAGATTTATTTACTTGATGTTTCGTTCGTCCCATCTCCTTTGCATTTGTATTTCCTCAAATGATTTGATCCTCAGTTTTAACTGAAATGCAGTCACTTCTTTGCAGATTGTGTTGTTTCGGCACCTCCAGATTATCATTTCTACACAGTACTAATCTTCCTGTAATCAGAAGCTCACTTCATAGCATACCTAAACTTAAAGTGTTACTTTTCGGAGTTCACTCTGCATCCAAAAATCTAATGACTTCAGAGTACTGTTTCTTTTCACTCACTTATCTGGCGCGTAATGAAATTATCCTTGACAATATTTTACCGACTCCTGGAGTGTTTCCTTTATGTTCCTATGCACTATAATAAAACATGAATGTAAAAGTCGACAAAATATAGTCAATTTTAAGGAAGCCATTAAATAAGCTGCATCAGTTTAACCACAAGGAGTATTTCCTGAAAAATACTTTGAAGTCACACATCTAACATTGTAAAATTTCCGTTTGTTACACTTGGCGTTCACTTCCATCTCGTTATCTTTTCACTGAATAGAACTTGTTAAGCTTTTAAATGTTGATTAAATTAGGAAGTTCTTATGTTGATGTATGGTAGGACACTTAAGATGGTTGTGGTGTTCAGAGAACTTATGCCGTGTTATGTAAAGAAAATTGCTGTAAATCTGTTAAAACTACAAAAACTCATATTGAAAGAATTTGTTGCTGAATTATTTATGGATGTGGTTGTTTGCTCAAGTTGTCTATTAAAGTAGGTCACCTTTGTATTCAGAAATACGAAGTGCCGGAATTCCGATCAGTAGTCAACTTTTTGAAAACGAATGTTGAGTGTAATTCCATAACACTTTCTTTCCTTTCGTATACATGCTTTACCTAAATGATGTAGCCCACCAGCACTACAATAACACAATACTAAGAAATACATCATTGTCCTAGTTTCAACTAAGTTGATAATGTTTCTGACTGTGTTTGGCTCTAAGTGAGCTGTAAGAAGACAGGAATGCGTTGGATGGATAAGAATACTGTAGAAGATCCGTACTTTTTGGATAGTCTATGTATAGTGTCACATAAACCCAAAGACTTACAGGTGCAGACCAACAATTTGTCGGAAGAAACAGAGAAGACAGGACTTTAGGTGAAGATTTAGAAGGCAGAAATAACTGAGACATCTAACCAACAACAACAACAAGCCCCAACCATTATCTCCAAAGAAATCTGAAATGGGTTGTCTGTTTCATTTGTCTAGGTGGCATGATTTCAACTACAGGTGGGGAGATAGATGAGGATATCAAAGCCATGATTGGAAAGTCAAAAATAAACACAGTTATTAATCTGAAATCAGTTTGGAAATCTGCGCTCGGCATAAAGAGCAACGTTTTTGTTTTTCATACTAATGTCATATCAGGGCTTCTGTATAGTTCAGAGAAATGGAGTGAGCGTCACTGAGAGCAATTCAAACAAACATCTTCAGACTTTTATCAACAGTTAACATCGCTGCTTGCTGAAGATTAAGTGAAGAGAAAGGATAAGCAACGATAAATTCTGGAGAGGGAAATAAAGATGAATCGACCACTCGTTGAGGAAGCCATTGGATGACATCATATGTTAAGTGCTCGAGTGAGAGCGGAACGGGTTTGATGAGATAGACGTGAGTACAAGGTTGACTTGGAGGAGATTATGTGAAAATGAAATGAAGGCCGTCTAACACTATTAGAACCATCTAAAACGACCCGAAAAGAACACACTGAAATGGAGATATGTTCTATCCACCCGAAATTCAAGGGAATAATTATAGTAATAATTGCGTAACTAAATTGGAATTAATAATGTTTGCTGAACTTAACAAGATGGTAATTTTGTGTGAACAATGCAAAGACTTCATTATGACATGAATTGAACGGTATAATAATTTGTAATGTATCCTAAACGTTTGCTACCATGAGATGCGTGTCACTTCGAAATAATACACAACCAACAACTGTTTTTCAAACAGAAAGTGTTGCTATTCGAACAATACTTGTACAGTAAAGTAATCAGCACCTCCTACACACTTGAGTGACCAGTTAGTAGTAGTTAGAGAACATAAAGGAATTTATACCTTGACACTTCTGAAAAAAGGCTGAAGCTGGATTTTCTTATACTGTTAACTGGTCTGTTAACAGGATCAAGCGCTACTGAATGACTGTCCAATATTAAAAACATCTGTTTTTAATACATGACCAAAATATTAGTTAGTTAAGCACACTAGCGGAAATAATGAGGCGACATCTAACACTGTAATTAAATTATTTATTCCTAGTGAGTCAGTCATAAGAATCTTATCTTATCATAACAATAATAACAATTTTGTTAGAAAAAGTCAACAAATATATAGAGATGTCAGTGTTGTCCAAAAGCTCATCTTTGTGACTATTGTGAATCATTTTTTCGCTTTTTTTACGTAAACATATAAAGGTTGATTTAAACATGGAATCACTGATAAGGGATAAAATTTATGTGTTCGGTTTTTTCGTTTCACATGCAAGAAATGTGACAGTGACGTAAGCTGTCAAATGTAAAACTGTTTATTTATACACTTGTTTCCGCTGTGGTAAACTAAAAAATAACTGTAAACAAAATGAAATAGGGTTAACTGCCACTGGATTCCTTTATTCTATTTCAGTTAATAACGATATTTGCTATTTTTTTCACAGAAATTATAATCGTGACTGTTAGGGAACACATCAGCGACTTAATATAGAAGTCTCCGCTGTAGGTGTTGTCTAGAAAGATAACGACAGTCTCATGAATAAACCATCCAGCTCAGAAAACACATTTACACTAATATCTCTCACCTTATCTTCAAATATTCCTTATCATTCCATCACTTAATTGATTATAGTGATAAGGGTGTACAATAAACCCATAGGTGCATCAATGGTCCAGTGGCAGAATTATTAAAAACCACGCATTTTGCCTGAAATTGGTTCCCAGCCGACGGACTGCTACGCGCCGCCTAGACAGTAGTAAGCCTGGTGTAAAGAAGGAAGGTGGGGTTTGAAGCCAGCAATCTCACTGCTACCAAAACTACAAATTTCAAGATAATGCACCATGCACCACTTGGAATGAATAAGAATGAAAAAATGAATTCTGACTTATTTTATAAAGTTATTCCAGTGAAACTATTCTGATGAATAAACAAATGAAATGGGTGTTCAGTAAATTAAAAAAAGGATTCTGTTCATTAAGATTGGCAAAAATGTAATGTGCGCACTATCATCCATCTTATACAAGTATGTTTTAGTTTCATAACTAACGTAGGCGGGTTAGTCATCCATGATAAATTCTACTATCTCTAAGCATGTATAATAATTTTTATTTTTATTTTTT
Organism: Trichobilharzia regenti; assembly: GCA_944472135.2. Lineage (NCBI taxonomy): Eukaryota > Metazoa > Platyhelminthes > Trematoda > Strigeidida > Schistosomatidae > Trichobilharzia > Trichobilharzia regenti. The sequence continues at coordinate 56,007,395 of OX235262.1, forward strand.
ATTTTTGATTACAGCTTGATTCCACACCGTATTTTTGGTACAAGTGTGGAATTTTCAGCGTGGATATCGGTAGCCCAAATTTTTGCAGGCTGACCATAGATATCAGGTGTGCGTCGGCGTGGGCTCGAACCCCATACCATGTGCATGGTCGGCGAGAGTCCTAACCACTGTGCCACCGTGGAGTAGAAAAGTTTCATTTCATTCTAATCTAGGCAGCAATCAAGATAACATGATAGCATCGAAGGAAGTCTCCTTACGAAAAAGCAACAACAGTGTATTCAGATAATGAACTTTATATCTTGGTAAAATGTAAGATTTTTTTTTGATTTTTTTTTTGATTTACAGCTTGATTCCACACTGTATTTTTGGTACAAGCATGGAATTTTCAGCATGGATATCGGTAGCCCAAATTTTGCAGGCCGACCATAGATATCAGGTGTGCGCCGGCGTGGGCTCGAACCCCGGACCATGTGGATGGTCGGCGAGAGTCCTAACCACTGTGCCACCGACGCACATCAATTAAGATCAATTAAGAAGTTTCAGAACTCCAGTAATTTTTTCTTATGCTTCTGAGGTGTATGAAAAACGTCAAAAAAGAGTAATAACTCGACAATGTGAGATGAAATATTTTTCACAACTTTGAAATGTAGTTTACAACACTGAATAATTAGTCTCATGTAGCGAATTTTAGGAATCGCAAGCTTATAACTGCTTGCAGTACATGTAGAAAGCATTAAAGAAGTTAAGTTGAAGTATAAGAAAACGAAGTACTCCATGAAATTTAAACGATTGGAATAATAGAAGCTTTGTTTTTATGAGGTTGACCACGGATTGATATCAATTATAGAACCATTGAAAACCAGCTGGAAGTACTGGGCAGCTGTTTCATCCTAGTTTGAGAATCATAGGCAGTACACACCCAATAGGTTTTGAACTCAGGACGAATTGTGATTTAGCGCGAGTGGCACCAACATCATCAGTTGGAAATCCATCCTCACACGTGACTAGTTGGACCTCGGTGTTCACGACTTCTCCCTAGAAATCCAGAAAACTGCGTCCTTTAGCAAGTTACCAACGAGCACCAGATTAATTTTCAGGAGTTACTTTTTAAGGATTAGATTTGTTTTGGTCGCGCTAAATCACGAATTGGTAGAAGTTAGAATTCATGGGCTAGCCATTGAATTGGGTCCTAGTGGCTGAATGGTATACGAGCTTCCTTTGTAAGCGGAAGGTCCTGGGTTCAAACTCCCGTAGGCTTGTACTAATGAAGAGTCTCAAACTAGGACGAAACAGCTTTCCAGTACTCCTTGTTGGTTTTTAATGTTTCCCTAACTGGTATTAGTCCATGATCAACTCCTATTTATCAGTTGTTTGATCAATTATTATCGTCCCTGGAGCTGATATCAATTCCAATAATTCCATATTAAAAATTTGCCCCAAGTTGAAAATTCGGTTTCGCATTTTTGGCCATTTTCTAAAAATCTTATGCAAATATCTCAGTGATTTGTTCAGTGAATGTCACAAATACACACGGTGAAATTTTGAAAGGAAGCCGTCACGTTTCAAAGATCTCATTCTATTCAGAAATAAAAATCGTCATGTTTTGAGGCGTTGATAACGGCGGCACCACTTTTATTGTTAAGTTTCAGTTGGAGCATAGGACTTCAGCAGCACATCACTATTTCACTGTGTTCTCCAGTTTTTTTCAGATGTCTCCTTCTTTGCCTGCAACCTTCTATTTTCTCCTCAGACTATTTCTTCAGCATCACCCTTGGGCCCACACCCAGCTTGTTATTTTACATCCTGATTCCACTAAACGGTCTGGCTCATGATCTTACTCGAAGATTTATTTATTCAGCGTGTGTTGAATTAATCTTTATACCTTTCAGAGCGAATATTACGTAAAAAATTGATGGTAATGATTGAAAAGCATGTATGAGTCATGCTGCCTAAAAGATTGAAAAGTAAGTGTATAATAAAGGAAATTTTGTCCAAACTGAAGTTAGATGAGCAGAGGATACACAACAACTCTAGCTTGAAAGGTGTGAATTATTTAAATACCAAAGCCTAGAGACGTTTCTAGTTGATAAATGATAACTCATCACTGTAGCCACTACCATGAGAAGTATCATACTTCGGAATCATATCCCAACAAATCGCTCAGTTTCTTCAATATTCACTTGAATGCTTCATTATTAAGTGAATCACACATTTTTACTTAACTGAAATAAACCGTTGACGATAACGATATGTTCCAAGTACAGTACATAACACCCACTTACGAAATACATGGAGAAAAAAAGGAAATACATTAAAATAAAGGTTTTCTTGTATTTCCCAATGAATGAAAAACAAAACGAGATTGTTTTTACTGACGTTTCGCTTTTTAATGCTAATAGCTTTCTCAAAGTATTATTAAACCGGAATTTACAAATTTCAGCATATATATAACAAAGAGTTAAGGGGTGAGAAAAGATAGACTTAGTTCAACTTAAAAGGACATATTGAAAGTCAAAATAACAATGAAGATCGTTCAAACCAAATATCGAAGGTAATAGTACATATCACTTAAAGAACAATTGAAAACCAGGGAGTACTGAACAGCTGCTGTTTCATCCTAGTTTGGGAATCATCGGCAGTACGCACCCACTGGGATTCGAACCCAGGACCTTCCGGTTACAAGGCAGCTGTCCAGTACTCCCTGATTTTTAATGGTTCTCTAACTGATATCAATCCGTGATCAACTCGTAAACCCTAACAAACCAAACTATAGAAAATAGTACATATGTCATGGTATCAAAACAACATTTACTAACTTGATCATCATCCGTTAGTCTGGGGTCATTTTTCGTTGTCAAGTTGGTCAATTGATAAAGATAAAAACTAAGTGTAGATTGTGAAATACTTGATCATCGTTCGTCAGTCTGGGGTCGCTTTTGTTGTCCAGTTGGCGAATTGGTGTAGATAACAAAATCAAGTGTAGATTGTTGGATTTTATCAGTGTGTAAAATTATGAAAGTAGTGTGTGTTTACATATAATTTTACACACTGATAAAATCCAACAATCTACACTTGATTTTGTTATCTACACCAATTCGCCAACTGGACAACAAAAGCGACCCCAGACTGACGAACGATGATCAAGTATTTCACAATCTACACTTAGTTTTATCTTTATCAATTGACCAACTTGACAACGAAAAATGACCCCAGACTAACGGATGATGATCAAGTTAGTAAATGTTGTTTTGATACCATGACATATGTACTATTTTCTATAGTTTGGTTTGTTAGGGTTTACGAGTTGATCACGGATTGATATCAGTTAGAGAACCATTAAAAATCAGGGAGTACTGGACAGCTGCCTTGTAACCGGAAGGTCCTGGGTTCGAATCCCAGTGGGTGCGTACTGCCGATGATTCCCAAACTAGGATGAAACAGCAGCTGTTCAGTACTCCCTGGTTTTCAATTGTTCTTTAAGTGATATGTACTATTACCTTCGATATTTGGTTTGAACGATCTTCATTGTTATTTTGACTTTCAATATGTCCTTTTAAGTTGAACTAAGTCTATCTTTTCTCACCCCTTAACTCTTTGTTATATATATGCTGAAATTTGTAAATTCCGGTTTAATAATACTTTGAGAAAGCTATTAGCATTAAAAAGCGAAACGTCAGTAAAAACAATCTCGTTTTGTTTTTCATTCATTGGGAAATACAAGAAAACCTCTATTATAATGAATATCATATACCCAATGCCCAAATTTTTTCAAACCGTTTAAAGTGAGCTTGGTTTGGACATATATAAAAAAGGAAATACATTACAACTGTCTCTAATTCATTATTACTGGATTTTAGTGGACTGATAATTCATCCTTTTGAAAGAAAATAGTTTCCGCCACATGGAAACCCACAATGCTGTTGATGACAATATAGTAGCTAACTGTTCGATGTGTTAGTGATTGTTCCTTAAGTGACCGAAATAGATTTCCGACTCTCCGGTTAATAACTTGAGGGCTTCCACTTACATTCCCTCTTTTCTCATAGATTTTCTAACACTTATTTCCCCTGCAGTCAGAGCGACCTTGTCAGCCTAAAATGTCTTGCGGACATTCCACGTCCGTACGTCACTTTCGCTTCCATAAAAAGGTGACATACAGGTCAGTCAACTTTCCAGACGCTTTCACCATTAAGCCTAATAAGTTCATGAATTTAGAATTCTTCCTAGTCTTGATGAGGAAGAAATCTGTTGCTTCCTTACTTAGTTAATCCTAAGCTCAACTTTCTCTCTAACTAAGAACACATGATTGTCTTGTAAACTAGGCAAGGTTAAATGAGCACTAGTGAGGTGAATGACATTGGTTTTCGTGCATAATCGATAGGCTTGGTAACCGTGCAACATGCAGCATGTGACCATGTTCAACTCTTTAAAGATTAACTGGAAATAAGAACGTTTTCGATCCAGTGACTATTCCCCTGGGATGTTTATGCAGTGAGATTAGTAAACAGTATTTTAAAAATTTTAAAATATATAAATCTTTCTTTTCCAGGTGAAATATCATTTCACATTGAACCCTGATACATCCTAGATAACGATATACATATTGAATTGGTCGAATAAGTGACACTTTCAAAGTATTGATTTTAATAACCTTCATATCTTTCATGGCGTTATCGTAGTTTCAGCCAGCTATCACTTCTTCATGCGTGCAATACATAAACCTGATGATAAAGAATAAAGTGCCAGAGTGTATGGAATATTGTTTCCTTCCCTTCATCATTGTCTGGACTTAGGACCTCAACATGTCTCCTTTGAAATCCCTGCACCACTGGCGTTGAGGTGGACGAAGTCCTCACAAAATAGTGTCTAAATCTGTAAGCTCACAGAGAGAACAACAAAGAATGAGAGATGATTAATTTTGATAATTTTCATCAATAATTTACTTTACGTAGGTGTGACGAAGGTGCGTTTAAATTTTTATGTATTCAAATTGTTGCTTGAGGCTTATTTTCACTGTAATGTTTATATTTCGGCGCTTTCAGCTTTACCAGAATGTTCAAATGCATATTGAACATAATGCCGAAGAACAAAAACATCCAGATGGATTAAATGCAACATTATTACGTTACCGTTCTGTTACACTTCCATTAAGGAAAAGTTGTAAATCATATCGTATAAATGGCAATAAAAATTTATGCGTTTAAGAACAACAAAATGAGCGGATAATACGTGATATCATTTCATTTGATGTTTTCCTTTCAACTACACATGCAACCTAAGGCAATGATGATTTCATTCTATAGAACACTAATTAGTGACCGCATATCTGAGCAAATTGCTAGAAACATATGACTGAAAGGCGCGATGGCCTGCTGACAGTTATTGGTTGTGGAATTACTGTTCTAAAATCACTTGAGATAATTAAGGGGCCAGTTAGTTCCATTTTTCTACAAATCATTGATGCATTAGTAGCGGTTAAACGGTCGAAACAAACTTGTAAATTCAGAAAGAAACTGTTGTTAGTCTCGCCATATCATGGTGACCAGTAGGGTGCAGCTGGTCGGGTGTGAGGACAAATACTGGCCGAAGATATTGGCTAGCGGTCGCGTTATGTCGTGAATTGGCAGAAGTTAGAATTCAAGGAACATTGGATCGGGTCCCAGTGGCTTAATGGTATACGCGCTCGCCTTGTAACCGGAAGGTCCTGAGTGCGAACCCCGGTGGGTGCGTACTGCTGAGGAGTCCCAAACTAGGACGAAACAGCTGTACAGTAGTCCCAGGTTTTCCAGTGGTTCTGTAACTAATGTCAGCTCATGATGAAATCCTGAAACCAATCAAATCCCTACAAACCAACACTTGAATATTTTATTTTGTTGTGTTTTATATTTTAATTGTATTTGTTTCGACCAAGTAACTTGATACCCTTAACTTTGTTTCTAGTCTTCATCTTGATGTGACTACCAATATTCACGACGTGTCTCATCTCCATGTGGAATGACTGAAGTTTGTTAATATATATAGCATATTGTTAATAAAGCAGTTTTTAGGTAATGTGCAATTGAAAAGGATCGACAAATTTTAGTGACATCACGAATTATTCCTCTCACCATGTCTCTCTAGCCTAGTTCATACTCGTCAAGGGAAAGAACTACATGAAGATGCATCTCTATATTTTCTCGCATGAATGGTGAAAATTCGCTGGATACTAAGGATAAGTCACTAGAGGCTTTCCTATTCAAACGAAAGTAATAAAAAGATGTTTAATGATGAACCCGAAGGTAAAAACGGATGAGAGAATAAAAGTAGTATTGCTGAAGATACTTGATATGATTATGACTGGCAATAGTTTGTGCTCGAAACGTCATCAGTTAATATAACTGTACAACACTGTGTTTGATTTATCAAAATAAAATCTCATCCATAATGGATATTGCTGAAGAGTCCCAAACTAGGACGAAACAGCTGTCCAGTACTTCCAGGTTTTTCATTGGTTCTCTAACTGATGTCAGCTCATGATGAAATCCCCCAATCAATCCCAACATAGCCAATAGTTGAGAATAAGAATAATCGTGACCTGTTTTCGTGATTAGTAAAGTAAATGCCACAACGCCTACGTAGAATAAATACAAAACAGTAAATTGAATAGAGTAATAAATTGAATAATTTATTCAGAACAAAATATTTAAAGCGAACATTTGTTTTCAATAAATTTTTCTTCAGGCTCTACGATTATAAATCCATTAATTTAAGCATACAATAGCCAGTAAAGTCAAACCAGAATCATATCAGAAAGTGTATTGTGGAACAAGTATAAGATGGGACGGAACAATAGTTAGTTAGTTTTTTATAATATGCATCGTCTGCGAGAACATGGGGCAAAATGAGATGAAGTAATTTAATTTAATGATGTGTGTATATATACGAATATAGTCAACAGAAAAATACAAGTTTCGAGAGTGAGTGTAATCAGGGTGCGTGAGACAATATGAAAATAAACCAACGAATGGGGCTGTCTAGACATAAGTTCAAGGTTGAAAATAAGAATGATTGTAAAATAAAAACGATGAAATGGTGTAAAATTACAAGTACTATTGGTGAATGATTGTCAAATAATAATCATGAATATAATTAAGTAGAATGAACAGGATTTTGTGAATACGATAACAAGTTAGAAAAGCACTACTTAAACCTAAGGTAATAAAATCATAAGAAAGGTCATGAAATCATAAAAGTCGAAAACGAACGTTTGTCAACAAAACAAAGGAATAGAAGAAGAAGAAAAGAAAATTGTGATACGAATTTACTCAACCATACAGGTACATGTTTACGCGCGCAGATGGATAAAATCCTCTGAGTACGGCCAATGTAACTAGCTCCACATGAGCGGTTGAAATCATAGATACGCATTGATGAGGACCTCTTTGGTAATTTATCCTTGACTTGCTGTGTGAGTACTGGTTAAGTTGAGAAGTTGGTTACCAGTTTAGCAGCAGGAAATGTTCTGTCTACTGCTTTATTAAGTCGACACTTAGAATGTCAGCTGCAACTTCCCCTTTGTAACTTGACCTAAGATTCAAAGGTTTATTGTCTACGGTATCCAACTTTACCTTCTCTCTAGTTATTGACATATACTTTTTTAGGAAGTTCTCTGGATATCCATATTTTTGCAGTGTAAGTTTCAGTTTATACATTTCTTCCTTAATGCATTCCTCTGAGCATATGCTTTTTATTCTGCAGGAAAGACACTTAACTAAGTTTCTTTTGTATTGATTCGGTATGAAGCTACGAAAATGGGTGTACTGATCCGTACAGGTTTTTTTCTAAATAATTTCCTTTGTATGGAGGATTTAATCATAAGCCGACATCAGTTAGAGAATCACTGAAAAACCTGGGAGTACTGGACAGCTGTTTCATCCTAGTTTGGGACTCCTCATCAGTACGCACCCACTGGGGTTCAAACCCAGGACCTTCTGGTTACAAGGCGAGCTCGTAGACCATTGAGCCACTGGGACCCGAAAATTTCCTTGTAGCTATCTGTCTGCCTTCATGATAAGGAGGACGTCTAGGAAAGGTAAACAGTTATTGTCTTATTCTTCAAATGCAAACTGAACAGCCGGCTGAACACTATTAACAGCATTCAGAAGCTCTCGTTTATTAAGATTTCTATCACAAACGATAAAGGTATCATCTACGTATCGACATTAATAGTCAAGCCCTATAATCGTGTCTTTGAGTGGACCATGTTCAAGCTTTGCCAGGAAGATATCAAGCGGCAATATGCTTTGTTATCAATAATTAGTTAATATCAACAGATTACAAGGGTGTGAATTAACCATGAAAGTTTATACAAACAATTAAAGGGTAGGAATAGTTACAACAAATGGATCGTATAATGCAAACCTTTTGGAAAATGAAGAGTAATTAAAGAATAATTGGGTATTAAATTTGATTACATAACAGGCAACTAAAGATGATGGAGTTGGGAAAATAAAATAATCTAGTCAATGGTAACTTTTAAAAGGCTAAGGGGAGGACGAAATATTTAGTCTTTTACATTCATGTAACGATGGCTAGGCTAAGGAACACAGCTTTGGATTCTTCAGTCATATATAGAAAACAAGCTCATAAACCAGAACTTGAAGCTAGCTGGAAATAGACGAAAAACTTTAAATGCCGTATCAACACCAAACTTATTCTTAATGTATATAAAGTGTGATAAAACATTGCTTCAAAAAGATCTTGTTCCTACCTTGCTTTACAGTGCAGGTTGATGTTCGCGGATATGATGATGGACCGGCTAAATTGTACGCTCAATATGGCTGGTTCTGAAGGAGTAGTCAATATGTTAGATATACATAGAGGAGGCGAAGTGAAGTGGTTTTTCCTCATTCCCGAAAGTAAAATCGGAGTGATTGTCAAGAGACAACGTACCTCTGCTGTGTCGAATGCTCTTTAAACTGCATTCCTAAGGCTGAATATTACCATTTCACTGATGTAATCATCAAAAAACGGCAGTTTCGTGAACACTGATCTTTTTGGAGCTGTTGTTCTACTGCCTTGCTTTGGTGAAAAATTCATGTTTTTCTCGATGGACTTATCTGTATCACCATTTTTACTGAGTAATTTTCTGATAGTCTGAAGCTCTCCATCGAGATAGTCGTTTCAGTAGATTATTATAGCTCTATGAATCAAACACTTTACCAACTTCCACTTACATTTCAAACGTGCGAAACAAAAAATGAGTGCACTGACCTGTCGTTTTAGGTTTCCTGTGCTCAGTTCTTCTTAGTGCATCATCCTTTTTCCTAGTCAAGAAGACATCCAGGAATGAGATACCGTCATTAATTTCCCTCTGTATGGTAAAGTTTATTGATGAATGCTCATCATTGAACTTGTCGAGAATATTTTTACTCTAATCTCATCTTTTATAATCCGAAATTCGTCGTCCATATATCGACAGGAGAATTTCAACTCAATAATTACTCCTTTTAGTGATCCATTCCCTAACTTATCCAGGAAAAAATCAGCTAGAATTGGACCTAATGGGGAACCCATACTCATATTATCAAGTTGTCTCTAGTATATCTTGATGAACAAGAAATGAAAATCTATCATACACCCTTAAATAAGCTTCCTCCTAGAGGATATAGAAACTCCGATGTCTGCATTTCGCTTAATAATCTCTTCACTAATAAAACCCATAGTCTCAGTCAACAGCATATTAGTGAACAAGATGGATATATCGAAAAATATCATGAACCTGTCCCTCACATATAAATCTCTTATCGTGTCTACAAATTCAAAACACGATGCTTTACTGATTCATTGTGCACAGGTTCTAAGAGCTTAGGCAACCATTTGGCTGTTGCGTGACATTGGGAATTATTATTTATATTATTATTATTTCCTTTAATTCCTAGAGGAACATAGGGCTTCCGCCGAGCCTCTTCATTGAGTTCGGTTCTCTGCTAGAGTATTCACCTGCCTCCAAGTCTGTCCATATGCTTTCATCTCCTCTTCACATGACTTCTTCCAAGTCACCCTTAGACGACCAACTCGCCGCTTCCCTTTCAAGTTCCACTCGAGGGATTGTCTAGTGATGTCACTTGATGGTTTCCTCAGCGTATGGCCGATCCACCTCCATTTCTTCCCGCATATTCGTTGTACAATTGTTTCCTGTTGGATTGGTTCGCTCCCAGAGATCCCTATTGCTGATATTTTCTGGCCGGTCATCTGATCTTGAGTATTGAGCGAAGACATCTGTTAATGAAGGTCTATCATTTGTTTGAGAATTACACATGTGTAACACTGGTCGAAGTGGTAAGTTTTAAAAGAACAAAAGCACATTTAAAATGCATGGTTTATGAAAGATATTCCAAGTTTTCTCATGCAATTATATATTTCCTGTTAATAATAAAATCATGTGACTCTAGAATAATAGCCTTCTGGGAATAAATCTATGTTGTTTTTTCTATACTTTAGGTGTGCTAAGTAATCTTATATCTGTCAAAACGTCTACTCAAAACCAGTGATTATTTATTAGTATACAAAATGAAAACTGAAAACAGTTGTCAAAACAAAATCTTCAAAAAATGTTTTGCTTCTTTGTGAAGTCTATTGGTTTAGTTAATGGAGACTGTTTTACAATTCAAGGTAGAAGATTTCTTAAATCCAAAAGTAATATTTCATGAAATCAATGAACACCTTCCACTTATCATGATATGCATATTGTGATCCAGTAGAAAGCAAAATAAATGTTTGAGAAGGGCACTATCTAGATTATAGTCACACCATGTTTCACAATAGTGTTATTTCCAGTAATTTTCTCAGTTCTTAGTGGAGCATACCTATTCAGAAGTAGATTTCTGTTGCTCTCCGTCCTGTGAAATAATCACTTTCAGTTGGTTTAAAAAGTGCCAGCAGTCTTTTATATTCTCTTCACAATATTCCCTCCATGTCACCCCGGGAAATGCGTCTATTTTGTTGTCTCCACTTTGAGGTCTACTAGAGAATCAGCCGGATGTGTGATGTCAGTCAGCATTATTTTTCCGCGTAGGTTCAGTTCACCTCCATTTCCTTTAGCACATTTATTGGATAATATGTTGTTGGCCGCCTACCACAGTTTCTAGCTGTTTATAGGGTGATCATCTAGTCATCAGTATACCGCAAATATAAGTGTTGATTAAAGTCTGCAGAGGTCTGTTAAAGCACTAAGTCCCTGAACCATATAGGAACCCAGACTTGACATTAGTGTTCCAAATTCCGGTCCAGTATTTAGTCATGTGTTGTAAATTTTCACGTCAATATACTGCTAGAAATTACAGTATGTGACATGGTGGACGCAAATAATAACCTGAAGCAAGAGATAGAAAGTGTAAAGGAATGAATGCGGTTGACTGGATTAGACTGATTTGAGCATTAAATACCCAACTAAACTATGACGTTTACTTCTTAGTGACAGAATAGTCGACTCTTCCACTTTATAAGTTCCTCGTATTCTGAAAATACTGCCCACCAACCTGCTTTGTAACTGAAACCATCATCAGTTGGATTTCTTCTTCTAAGCATTTCGAATGAACAGTAATACAGATGATTCTCGCAGTTTTTCATCTGTAATTGCCTTAAACTTAGAGATATGGAAACATAACCATTTTTATGAACCATTTAACACTTCTTATGTAATACTGGGAGAAATTGATTAATTTTGTTCCATCAGAAGATGCTGTACACATCCAGTATCGAACGAATTTAAGTAACTTAAAAATTTTTAAAAAGGCATATAAAAGAATAGGTGTTCAGCAAAGAGTTACTCATCTTAGGGATACTCTTCTGAAGGTAAACTATCGGATACACATACGACATCTTCATAGCAACAAAATGGGAGGTTTCCAAATACAGAAAATATCCCCATTTAGACATTTAGAAAAGAGAAAGATTGAGCGAAGAAATATTTACTTTTCAATTAGATCCTCATCTCTGGCTCTACTCTAATATATATATCGCCACTTGATTGGTAAATTGTTGTGTATTGTAATTAAAATGCTATATATGTTAGAATAGAGCCAGAGATGAGGATCTAATTGAAAAGTAAATATTTCTTCGCTCAATCTTTCTCGTTTCCAAATATGTGTCACTGAAATTGTAAATTTTGGAAAAAGAATGCAATATACAGAAAGCAAAATAAAAGGAGAAAAGTAAACTGAGTGACATAACACAATTAACAAGATTGAGTGGAGCTTAGCTAAAACTGAAAGAGGATTACGTTTAACCAGTGTCACACAGAGTGAAAATATAGTACGGAAAGGATAGGAAGGAAACAGTATTATGATAGATTTTGTATTATCCAATGAATGAGAAACGCAACGAAGACATTTTTACTGACGTTCTGCTTATAGCTTTATCAAAGTAGTAATTTAAAACCAGAATTTACAAAATCTCAGCTTATATATAACAACTTAATCATCGTCCATTGGCATGGAGTAATTTTGTAATGTTGTAAAGTTGACAAGTTGGTAAAGATAACAAGACCAGGTGCAGATTGTTAGCTTTGATAAGTGTATAAAATTATAAAAGCAGCCTGTGATTACGCAATGGAAAATGATCACATTCGTGTTGATTTTTTCATTTCAGGGGGAGGGGGGGTGTTGTAACCATGTCATATTCTGTTATATTCCATCATTCTTATTCAGACAATTCGGATTCCACTTGATGTGATGAAGTGCTTCTCATGATATTAAACGTTCTTTGTGACTTCTGAAATGCTTTCCTGGATTATTTCAATATTGTCAAAATCAGTTTTATGCTCCAATTCTATATCGTGTAAGCCAATGGCTGATGATTTATCAAGCTCTCATAGTTTAAGGGGATTCCTCGATGGTCAAATAGAAGTGTTTCTACGGTGTTCAGTTCTCCTGATCTTGATTTCTTGTGCGGTTTTTCGGATGTATACTACATCATATTCCAAGCATTATACTTCATAGATAAAATTAAATTTTGACTCCTTCGGAATTCGGTCTTTTGCCTGAACAAGGTTGATGCTTTTTTATTGTGTCTGATGTTTTAAGGAAAACTTTGATATTGTATTTGTCGAGTACTCTCCTGATGTTATCTGACATTTCAGATCTATATGGACTGACAAATGTTGATATCCATGTCTTCAGAATATGATGATGTTGACTGTGGTTGTTGATTTTGTTAATGAAGCTCTTTGGATAGTTATTTTTTCATAAGAACTTCAGTATTATTTGAAATTTTTTCTACTTATTCGTTTTCATCTGTTACCAAAAATCTACCCTTCTAGGTAAACTTCAGACAACCGACTTCCTCTGCATTCCAAATTCAGGATTTTGCACATGGCTTACAAGAGCTTCTGCGATTAAAGAATTTAAACCCATGACAGTAGAGGTAATTCTTCTCTGCTGAAAAGTATTAATGCTGCAAATCTGTACCAATAGGAAGTACTGTAAACGAACCTTATTTTAATGTGTGCAATAAAATTACTTTTCTCCAGTATCTTAGTGAAATCTGTTCTCTTCTTTAAACTACAATATAATAAGCACAATAGCTGTAGCTTTTGAAGCATCATTTTCTCTTAACCTAGTTGTAAATTCCAGGGCAGCCATTTTTTACGTTACACAATACTCCATTTGTCTTCATATTTCAGTAATAGTAGTAGCCTTCTTTAGACAGTTGCTGTTTTTTTTAAAACTATTTTACAGTCGTATTTTTTCTAGTTTACTTTGCGTTAACCGATAACTAAAATACGGCGTTTTACTTGACTGGATTAGTTTATTTTTGGTCAAAAAAAGACGAAAAGCTAAACCATAGTCAGTAAGCTGTTCAGTAGACATTTTGTAGCATACCAGAAAAGTATTCTTATATTTCGATGCATTTATGCAGTGTTAAAGAAAAGTCCTTAATTTCTTGCTGCCTGTTGATGGAAAGAGGACTTTAGAAAAGTACTCTGCGCGTCTTTAAGATGCATATTTCCAATGAAAAATCATACCGTTGGCAAAATGAAAAACCACATAAAACTTGGAAGGTATTACGATTTAAGAAAGCTGAAATAGGATGGCTAAAATATGCCAGCGTTTATGTCTATTCTGTGTTGAAGCTTCTGCATCGATTGTGTTGATTTTCTGGGAAAGGTTTGCTAGACCCACGCCCCCCAACCTTATATCTTTTTTCGGGTTAATAAATAAGGAAACTGGTCACCTAGGTGAGGTTTGGCTCCTCGCTCCCATTTCGAACAGTGGTGATCACGAATGGAGCCCGAACAGGAAAAGATAAGTTTGACATCCAGGAGTAACATGGATGATGTCGTGGTAAGATAAGATGAGAGCTTATGTACAGTCGTGGGGTCACTCAGAGAGGAATTCAGGCAAAAAGGATGAAACAGCGATGTGCTGTTGATAATAATAATAATAATAAACATCTGTGCAATATGGTGTAGTTTTAAGTCAAGCAAGTGGAAAACTCTCTTGTTTAATATACAGATTACACGATTTTGAAGACATTTCAAGTTAAATTTATAAGAAATTGTAACTAACCTTTGCATTTGTAGCACTATTATTCTTGGGTAAATCCAGAGAAACTCCTGCTGGTATTGGCTGAAAACTTTAATCTGGAAGGTAAAGATGTTTCACCACTAATATTCCTACTGCTGAAAATGTCAACACAGTTAGGGGACCTATTTTGACCCTGCAAATTTATTATACTGTTGAAATTCTTTCCAAAATTAAAAAGCGTTCTATTCAAGGAGCTGATTTACAGAGTACGTTATTGCCTCTGGACATGTTGAATTAAGGTCGACTTCATTCAGAAACATCTTTAAAGTATGATCAAGCCTGCATCTTCCTCTTCATGCAATCAAAGCCTTGGTAATCTATAAGTAGAAATCCTAAGCTTTGTGTTTAGAAACGTTTTATCCAGCTTTTTGTACTACGTGGAGTGTCAATTTTGTTTTCCTGAAATTGTGTGTAGTAAGCACTATGTAGTCACTTGTATAACCTTTCCAGACACGTTATTTTCAAATCATTGTCCATCGCCGAATTAATTAGTTGTCAGCCCTCTTTTCTGACATCTGCGTTGTTGATTCTGGGTAGCATCTGACATTTTAATTCACTGTAACGCAGATAAGTTAAACAGTGATGCAATGCATCGCGTGTATCGTCATAATTAAGCTTCATTGACCACAATGGAAAAATAACTTCGATGTGGCTTACACATTTCGAATGAAGTCGTACAAGCAGACAGTAAAACTATCACTGAAACTTTAAAAAAAATACTTGATGACAAAAACTTTAAAATTTAAGAGCAATCAAAGTCGAAAGTCGTGAGAAAAAAGAAGAGGTTGATAACATAATTTAATAATAAGCTTACTTGTAATAAGCGAATGAATACTTGTCACTGACTCTGACCGACATGGAAGAGAAAGTAAAAATACTAACCATCAATACTTCGAAGAGGCTCAGCAAATAGCCTACCTAGTTTTATATGAACCAGGCTGTTGAATAGCTGACTGAAAATTTGAATAGTGGGAATGACTGAAATCAGTTTGGATATTTTAGCGAGTTTGCTGTTTTACCAGAGTGAGTTCATCCTAGGACACTGTTTATCAGGGGAGTACTCATCATCTTTTGGGTTTTACATCTGGAAAAGTCTGATTTTAACACAGTGAACATACACTTAATGACTCTTTACACACTCTAATAGTCATAAATTTTATCTTTATCTTGGGGGACAAACTCATCCACATTTAAAATGTATCATAGTAGAAAGAAACACTAGACTAGTGTTTCCTTAATCTTTCAATATTTCAAATAATATTCACTTGTATCGAAATTTTTCAACTCTTCGAAAGCCTAATACGCGAATATCTGTCACTTCAATTCATATTGCATGAATCCTCAAAAACAGACATTTCATTTGATTATTTACTTATATTTTTAGCTTATTTCAACTTTTGGTGAGGAAGAAATTTCATCCATCCGCGTCGGATTCATGAAAAGCAAAAAAAACGAATACGGAGTTGCGAAAATGTTTTTAAAAAGTAAGTTTTTCTGCCTCTAGTGTATTTTTATGTCGTTCACCTTATGTTTGGTTGAGAAACTTTTTATATACATAAAGAAAAGATTACACATTGAAAAACTTAACTGATGTGAATTATGACAAGTGTATAAAACTAAAATTCGGCTTATTTTTTAATAACTTATTCACCGGAAATTCATTTAAGACATATGACTGCCGTCTTTTTTTATTAATTGAAGATATGCTGCGTTTTGCCGTATTTTATTCAACATTAATTTGTCTTCTTCTTATTTGTATTGAAGTCCTCTATAGTTAGTTTGTCTTTGGCTATTTACAAGGTGCTTCAGTATTACACGGGTAGAATATCCATCATCAATTCACGCGATATGGGTTCACCCCTGCCCGACTCGCTCTTAAGTCTCACTTAGTTGGTAGTAGGCCGAGAAAAGAGGAAAGGTAAGGCGTTGGGCTACCAGCTCCATTCTGTGAGTACAACACAAGCTCATCTGAAATTTCAAAGCTTGAAGCCTTGCACTCTACTGAGTGCTCGAGGAAATGAACAAAGTCAACAGACAGGAAGAAACATAGACTGCATATTATTAAAATCTAGTTACTCTGCTTGATGAATAAATAATTTTCTAAGAAAACTGTAATGGTTTCTGACGAATTATAAATGAAATTATACATTTCTACTATTATTATTCCCTTGGATTCCTAGTGGAGCATAGGGCTTCAACAACACATCTCCACTTTGTTCTATTTTATGCTGTTCCCTTCAGCTGGATCCACATTTCTAAATTACTTTCACTGTCGTCAGTGCCTTTTAAAGCCTTTTTTTATTTCAAGAGGGTTTTGAAATATGAGTTATTAGTTATCGAATGATGATTCAGACGAAGGATAAATAGTGTTTAAGATAGGTCTTGCTTAGGCTATTGTTAGGCTATATTCTAATAACCATTTGCATTCCCATGCAGTTAGAAGTTAGCTGAATTATGCTATTTATGGCCTAATGATAGATACTACCTGTCTGTCAAAACTTCAGCAGTAGGTATAGGATCTCAGTCCATTTTATACAGCGGTTGTAAATTCGAGGTTTAAATCAATACACATAAATACAACAGTCATAGATAACATTTAAAACAGTTTAAAATCACGGCGTATCTCACACACACACTCGCGTTTGCACAAGACATTCCTATAAGTAATCAATTGTCTACCGAGAAGATCGGCAATGTATTCTGTATATTTTATAAAACAAACCAGTTTTCCTAAGTGTCATGTCAGCGATATCGATTGAGTACATCCTAAACGTAATTAATGGCTAAATATTGAAACCTCATAGCTTCCGTGTTCTCTGTTTGTTGGTTGGACTGTACAAATTCATTTGTCTAGATATATTTTTGAGAAGTCGGTTTATTTACCATATGTACTTAAATGTAGCTTGTTCTTATTCCAATGATGGCTGGACTTACAGTTTTTCTAACAAATTATGGGACTATAGTAGCGTTTTTGTTGTCGTTACAGAAGCTGCCATCTAACCAAATTAGTTTTTGTGGGTTAAGATATTCAAACTTATAGGTTATGGACTACTGTATTTTAAGAAGTTGGGCATCTATTTTACTATCCTCAGATACAATTCAATGAAATTCAGTTGATTTCAAGCATATAATCCAGTTTGGGACCCCTAGAGGCTATTCAACAATTACCTCACTAATAATAACAGCTTTATTACAAACAGTACTTTTGGTACAAACAGGTATCGACACCAGAACTCTAAGTCGAAGGTAGCCACCAGCTAAGAATCTTATAGCTTATGATTGTTAGCTTTGGCCTCAGCGACGAAAGGTGGCAATCAATGAATAAATGAAGACAGTAAAGTAGTTAGAAATATACTATGAATAGTATGAACAGTGTGCACACTAAACACACTAAACCTTCACGCATACAACATTGTCTTCAGTTATAGTTAAAGAAACATCAGTGGCCCGTTGAAAGAATGCTCGCCAACCACGCACGTAGTCAGGGTTAACTTTCCGGCTGATGCACTGTTGATACTCGCCTAGACGACAATAAGCCCGGTAAGGAAGGAGATTCAGGCATTTGGCCAGCTAACTCACTTCATAAAAATAACCCCCGAAACGTCTAGGCTGAAACCTGAAGCGCAGTGTACCAAACGGGACGCGAAGGAATGACATATGATGTAATTTCTGAACGGTGAATACATAACCTGTATTTCTGTCGTCCTATAGTTAAATTAATTTTTCCCGCCAGGGTTTCATCTAGTTTACACTGTTGAGAATCTAGCATATCTAATCCCATTAGTAACGGAATAATCATTTAGGCCAAGTGGTAATTAGCTGCACAAAAGACACGAAGTCCATTGATGTAATTCTTACTATCACGTGCTAAACCATTCATTATATTAACTGCCGTTAACTAAACAGCTGACATCGGCAGAATATTACCTCACTAAGTGTTAAAAGCTTTTGGAAAAAGCGTCGTTCCGGAAAAATTTTAATCAGTTAATGAAATTCTCTTTACTAGTATTGTTTCTATAGTAACATAAACGCCTCCACTAAAGGCTTACAATACAAAAAGTAAAATAAAAACAAAGTTGGACTATATTTAATACTTTTTAATTAAAACTACATCTAAAAAGGAAGTTGTGACAAGCTGTATGGGAGGTATCTTCTCTTAAAAACCAGTGATAAACGATAAATGTATGATATCCGCATGAAATTAGCTATTAAAACTCTCTATTCATACTTTTATGCTAACCTTAATTGTTCACCTTTGTCTTGGAAGTGGAATAATACTTTAGTCTTGCTAAGAATTTCAAACGATAAATGCTGTCAGTTGGCTTTGCTACGGAAATCTACTCGGCATCTCAACCATGCAGTTCACAGATTAGAGCACTGATAAAGCGATGTGTCATCAATCTGGCTCTCTCTATTATAATTGTGATTTCTTATCTGAAAGCCACTTGGAGCATTCCGCAACATGTAAATCCTGAGGGTAAACTCAAGCTATCTCATACTGTTTAAAAACAACAAATTTCCAATCTGACAGAAATTTGAGCTCTTCAGTTTTTCACAAGCCCATCTCGTAGATTGGGGGAATACACAATTGAGGTTTTACTTTGGCGGCCTGTTTCACACCTGGGCTATCTTTTCCTGCATTTACATATTGCATCTAATAAGTCATGTTTTCATTGTTAATTTTAAGAAAATATGATCACAAATCGCATAAAATACAGCAATTCATTCATTAAACGTTTCAAACCATATGACTTTTATTCATCCAATAAAACTAGGAGAAAACATCACGGTGGCTGGCAGCGTGCACTTAAACAGACACCTTTATATCGCACAACTATTCCTGTTATTGTCACTTCAAACTGCCGTTCACTTTCCAACAAAATTATGCACCTCCAGTCTCTCTTATCATCTGATACTTATCACAATACGGCGATTGTTGCATTACAAGAAACATTGCTCTATGAACTCTATGATGACAATCTGGTTTCCCTAAATGGTGTTACACTGTTTAGACAAGATCGACTATGCTACACAAAGAAAAGAGGTAGAGGTGTTGCAACTTTCATTCATTCTTAATGGTCAACTTCAAATAATGTATGTTTTTCTTATTCTAATGACTTTATTGATTGTATAACAGTCAAATGCCGTCCGAAACACTTATCCAAGTTTAAATACGTCTTCATCTCAAACATTTATGTTACTCCTGGCTGTTCTGCCTCGGATCTATCTGATTTTGCTGATGAATTCACTGAATTTGCCGTTACACATCTTGAAAACTCTTTATCAGTTGTCACAGGAGATTTGAACTGCTGCGATTGTTCTTTCCTTGTATCGTTAGGTCATGCCAATATTGTTAAATTCCCTACTCGACTTGATAAAACTCTGGATCTAGTGTTTATTAATTATGAGGAAATATATGAAGTACGCAGACGTGCTCCCCCAACACCCTCTCTATTCCCAACTCTCTCCTTGCATCTCATCAGGTAGAACCAGAAATCAGTACAAAATAATATATGCTCGTACAACCAAGTATAGAAACTCAACGATACCATATTTGGCCCGTGTTCTAAGTGACAGAGGCAATGTTGAGCGTGAAACCTATGACTTGC
The DNA here is from genome assembly GCA_944472135.2 of Trichobilharzia regenti. Taxonomy (NCBI): domain Eukaryota; kingdom Metazoa; phylum Platyhelminthes; class Trematoda; order Strigeidida; family Schistosomatidae; genus Trichobilharzia; species Trichobilharzia regenti. Next base: position 56,027,571 of record OX235262.1, read on the forward strand.
TTTGTTGTTAATAACATAATTTTGGCCCTTGTTATTTCCCCTTATACTCTCTTATTTCTACTCTATAGTGAACAACCTTCTTAAACATACTTAGCTACTTAAAATTATTATCATTGTCTTACTTTTTTATTCTTTATTCTATTCCTTCTTTTGTATATCTACTGGGTCCGACTATATTATCACTATGATTATTACAAAATTGTCCTGTCAATAACCATCATGTAATATTAGTTTTGTGATTGTTTTTTTTTGTTCGGTAATACTAACTGACAGTTTTGATTGTGAACGCCATTATCACCATCTTAAAATTTTGTATTATGTAGGATTATTCACACTACTATAACAAACACTGCATTAGTGCTGACATTAAAAAACAACCTTAAAATGTTTATTTTATGATTGTTCAGTGTTGTTCAATCAAATTAACTGATCATCTTGGCTGTAAACATTCTTAAGAACATCTCATAACTTCTTGTATGATTATAGCTGTTACTGTTCACCAGGCATACACATAACATAGCTTCGACTACCCAATACTGAAATATTTTTCATTATTGGTGTTTCTACTTGTTATTTTTATTTGCACTCTTTTTTGTTATTTTTGTTTTTGTTGTTTTTTATATTAATTTTTTGTAATACTCCTTTTAAATGTACGATGAAATTAGATGCAATATTGTAGATATGTGCTGAAAATTCCACACTGTACCACAAGTACTGTTTCTGGAATAAAAGCGAAATTATTCTTATTCTTATTACTAGACAACTAATATGAATTATACCTGCTATTAAAAGGCATATATTATTTTATTAATTAGCATAGATATTTATTGTAACTTTACCCAAAATTGTTAGGAAAATATAATTTGTCATATATTCTAGTGATAAAACATGTCTTGTGGCTTAGCCCACGTCATATATTTATATATATATATAGTGATGAATTGTACGATGTTTGATTTGTTGCTGAATATTATGTGAATATACCCACGTAAGTATGTTTCCATTACGTTTTCACGTCATGATTTATTAACACAGTGGAAGGTGAAATTATTCCAAAAAATTCTAAAATAGCTTTTTGATAGATAAGGTGGATTTGTAGGCATTCACTCTTCTGATAATATGATTTATACATAGACATTTTTTATCCTGGACAAAATATCGTCTTGTTTGTATTGTGTGGGAAGAAAGCAGGATAAATATGGTCGTTAAAGTAGTGAATAACTTGGATTATTTATTTTATGAGTGTATATGATTATATTCGTTATAACTGCAGATATTTCTTCCTACTGAAAGAACGATTTGAGTCTTAAGTTTTATCCTCTAAGTTCTAGGTAGCATGATACTTTATTCTACGGTGTCCTGTTGAGTTGAAATGGATTCATTTCCATTATTATAAAACGTTTTTGTATTGCCTGATGAATGAAAAACAAAATGATATTGTTTTCAGTAACGTTTTTTGATAACAGCTTTATCAATAAGTATTTAGACTTCAGATTACCACATTCTATCGGTGCAAACGTATCGGTTGTCTGAAGTCTACCTAGAGGGGCAGGTTCTTTGGTAAAAGGTGAAAACGAATAAGAAGAAAAAATATCAAATATTACTGAAGTTCTTAAGAAAAAATAACTATCCAAAGAGCTTCATTAACAAAATCAACAACCACAGTCAACATCATCGAAAAAATATTCTGAAGACATGGATATCAACATTTATCATTCCACATAGATCAGAAACGTCAGATAACATCAGAAGAGTACTCGATAAATACAATATCAAAGTTTCCCTCAAAACATCAGACATAATAAAGAAACAACAACCTTGTTCATATCGAAGACCGAATTTCGAAGGAATCGAAATCTAATTTAATCTATGAATTATAGTGCTTCGGATGTGATGCGAAATGCTCAGACAAATTTCGCGCGAAATCAAGATCACGAGAAATGAACACGACAGAAACGCCACTATTCGCCCACCGAGAGATTCTGTCAAACTAGAAAAGCTTAAAAATAATCAACCTTGGGTCTGCATGCTATAAAATCAACCCACAAAACTGATTTTGACAATAATGAAATAATTTAGAAAAAGCATTTCAGAAATTACAAAGAACGTCTAATATCATCAGAAGCGCTTCAATCAAGTGGAATCCGAATTGTCTGAATAGGAATGGTGGACTGAGACAGAATTTGACCTGGTTACAACACCCGCCTTTTCGATGAAATGACAAAATTAACACAAATGTGATCATTTTTCATTGCTTTTAAAATTCTACACACATGCCAAATCTAACAATCTGCACTTGATTGTATTATTTTTATCGATTGGTCAACTTAACAACGTAAAAGTTGCTCCATGTTGATGAACAATGATTAAGTTGCTATATATAAGCTGAGATTTTGTAAATTCTGGTTTAACACTACTTAGCTATTTGGAATAAATTGCAAAAGTCAGTAAAAACAATATAGTTTTATTTATCCACTCATTGGGAAATGCAAAAACTTGTATATGAATGAATATTATGCACCGAATGCCCAAAAATATTTTCCAACTGTAAAACCTGGTTTGGATAAAGTTTCATTTCTAAGTAAGAAAACATAATAGTACTCAGCAGCGTTGCGTAAACGTTAACTCATCAGAATTCATTGGAATGGAAAATTTCCCGCCTAAACATATACATCTAGACTTCCGTGTCGGTTAGCACTTTATTATAAATTTATGTAGTACTTAAACCTCAACGCTGTTTATCCGTTTCATACTTTCTCTTATACATTTGTTGAAATGGTTGCGGCATTATTACACTACGGTAATGAACTTTCATACACGTTATCCCACGAGCTCTGTATACACAGTAATATAGAAACACATAATGGAGAAGATTTGTAGTTCAGGTGGATTCTATGGAACTAGTTGTGTTCTCTGAGGTGGTTGATTAAATTGCAAAGCTTTTGTCGTCCCTCATCTAGACAAAATCTCTTTTGCAGGTTTTCGCCTGAAATAGACTCACTTGAACTTTCCATAAATTGTGTAATTATATCTTCTAATGACCATTGACATGATCAGTTGTTAATTTATTTCCCTGTTGATCATTTTTATTGACATGGAATTCGAACAAACACATTGTTATAGACCAAATTTACCAGCTCATAAAATGTAAATCGCGTGGCAAGAAAGTTCGAATTCCCAGTCAATAAAAATGGTCGATAGAGACGTAAATTAACAACCAGTCACGCTAATAGTTGCCAGGGGGATACAATGGCACCAATCCTGTCGAATTTAAAAGAGTTCATTTTATGCTAAAAGCTGCACTGAATATGTTGTCTAGGTAGGGAACGACGAGAGCTTCACAACCAGCTCCGACAATACAATTTTTTCCATTTTTTTTACGCATTTGTTGGGCGATAGGATATCAGTAAAGCTGTCGTCAGAATGCCTTGTTGTTAAACTTTTCTGGTAACCTTATCTTCAGTGTGGAACTAGGGCACCTGTTGATCAAAGTTCGAAATGCAAATGCATCCGGTGATACACCGAGTCTCTGACGTAAAACTTGTGTTGAAAATCCTCATCTTATTTCTTGTCCTGAGTTCAGTAGATTTTCACCCTGATTTCGAAATAATAAACGCCTTTTTTGCCTTTCTGATCTTGACCAGCTAATTTTGTCATTCTCATCTATTCCGCTAGTGGTTGATACGAAACTGTGGCCTTTTTGAAATTTCTCCTGCTGGTAATGATTAACACTTGTTGTTTTTGGTTGGTTGTTTATCTTCCTTACCTCTGTTTTCTCTACACTCACTTCAGATCCTGTGCTTGCTGTGTGTGTCTTCTGCTAACTTGATTTTCGTCTGAAGGCCTTCTAGTAAGTGTGCTGTTACACATGAACCATCTGAGAAATCCAGGTTTTCTTTCGTCTGACTTATCCTTCTCTTTTTTGTATCCATAATTTGCCATATGATCAAGTTCATCACAGTTTTGACAACTTAGGTGTAAAATCATGCGTAAAGAAATAAAAAAACAGACATTCAACCATAAAATGCCAGTTCTGTGCAACTGACAAAACTCGTTAACTTTGCTAATGTACGTAAAACTGTGAAGTTATTTATTCAAAAAGGTGCTTTCATCATCTTTATCATATAAATGCCTGAGTTTGAAAAGTGGCAGAAAATCTCTGGGATACTTAGTCATACTGACGTATTTTATTTTCTCTGTTAACTGCATGTGATGAATATGCAAGTTTGTGAGAGTTTATTATACTGCATAAGGTCTATAACCAATGGATAATGGGTCTGAAAAACTGAGTCTTATAAGGATAAAATCAGTCAGTATTTTTTTGATTTCAGCTTGATTCCACACCTTATTTTTCGTACAGGTATGGAATTTTCAGTATGTGATATCAGTAGCCCAAATTTCGCAGGTTGACCATAGATATCCGGTGTGTGTTGGCAGAGGATCGAACTCCAGACCATGTGCATGATCGGCGACAGTCCTAAGCACTTACTGTGCCTAGCTATTTCTCTCACTTCACTTATGTTTCCTTATTGGTGCCTAATTCATATAAAGTAAGTGCACTGAAATTGTTTCAAATGCGTTAATATAGGCCTGCTCAGCATCTTGAACTTTTCACACTACTTATGCCATAAAATATGGGATAAACAGATATATGCGTCAATCTCAGCTACCGTAATCAAGTATCAGCAGTTCGGGCGACTTGAAGAATAATTTTTGTTTCAAATAACTGCAATAATTATGAGTCAAATGATTGAAATGGTAAAAGTCGATTATGAAGTGAACAGTATCCAGGACTTAAACGTGAATCAGTCGTACAAGATAGCTGATAATCTAGTCAAGTGTGAAATCGACTCTAATCTTTCTGGATCTTGATTCAGCATACATGAAATTGTGATAGAAAAGATTAACTTAGACACTGGTATACATGAGATCTAAGGTATATATACACACATGTACCTAAGCATTTGGATAGAAGGTTTTATTTCTGTTTACTTGAAATTCGAAGGAAAAATCAATTACTCAAGGATAAAAAGATGCATTTTTCACTATACTTGCTTACTATTCATCATTTTTATATTTCTTAGGTCAAGTGGATAGACAGTTGACTGAAAATGTTGTTTTTGTTGAATGAAAATGGTTAGCATTACAGTGGTGATTATTTTGATATACGTAGAGATAATTTATTATTTTCGTCTAAAAACACAAATTGCATTTCTGCATTGGAATGATTTGCCTTGAACTTTCGCTAAGTGGTAGTCTATTCTTTTGAGTATTGAAGGGATCTTTAATCATAGTAATTAACCCAAAGAGTAAACGTGTCCAGGGAGTTCGCGTAAATTAACTCGAACTACTCCATGTTGCAATGAGTAAGCTCGTCACCAAAACATATCCAGCTACCCTGTAGAAATTTTCATCAGTAGCTGCCATCGCTAATTTCTAAAGATCAGTTGGTCAGCCAGAAAGAATATGTAACGCGGAACTCTGTGAACAAACCCGTTGTACTCTATCGCTCAACAAATATTGGGACTGAAATAGAGGTGGAGCGGATATACTGTGAGCTAACCGATGAGTGAAATCACAGACAAAGCCGAACCTTGAGTGGAACCAGAACAGGGAATAACAATGATATACGGATAAAACTTGTGCACTGTGGTAGAGTATAATTCCATTATGGGTAAATGTTTGTTTTGATAAAGTCTCACAGTGTCATACAGTAATGTTTACTGATGACGTTTCGAGCACAATTTATTGCTTGTAATCATACAATAATAATAATAACGGTAAAGCTTTATTTAAGACAGTATGCGAATATACGGTACAAAAATTGTCGGCGTATTCACTTCGAAAGTACTTTTTTTCTTCACACAGGATTCACATGTAAAGTAATAATCTAGAGTATATCTTCATTTCGTTGAAGAATTGTACAGCGTTTACTTGGGAGCAAGTTAAATCATCGTGCTAGTTTATGTATAGGTCATTTGATATAACTGGACGATTAAAACATTGATAAATCCAGATGAAATTAAGCATTTTGGAGGAAAGTAATTTCGGTAGCCCAATGATTTAAGCAGGTCGCCTTAAAAAAATGTGCTCACAAGACTTCCTAACTCCATTTATATAGTTCCATTATTTTTCACTTGATTTTCACTTGATTTGATTACTAGTAGTATTTTCCATATTTCGGGTATGAGTGATGAATCATTTCTATTGCATGTGTTGGGTGTAGACTCAATGAACAAGGATTCAGTAATCAATCTCTCTCCACCTACATAGATTACTTCTTAGAATCCTAAACCTCTCCCACCATATTGTGTGGTTGTGTATCAATGCATGCAGTTAATTTGCTGAGATTTTTTCTAAATTACTTATCTTCGCAGGGTCAGCCATTCTTACCTTAGCTAAATTCTTATGTTTCGACAATCTGACTACCCCTGACCTACTAGTTTGACCTATATAGTTGACCTAATTCACAGTCATTGCAGGGTATTTTGTAAATTATATTATTTTGTCTAATTGGGTCAACTGGGTCCTTTAACCTACAGAGCTTGTCCTATCTGAGTGAGTTTGTAGGTTTAAATGCTACCCTAATTCCTGTTTTATTTAGAATCCTACGTAGGGTCTCAGATGTCCCCTCTTTATATGGTATAACAGTAGATGACCTATATTCTCTCTTATTTATGTTACTATTACTACTTTCACAATAATTTTTCTTTCTCTTTTGGCCTTTTTCAATCTTCTCAACGAATTTTAAAGGATAGTTATTTAACACTAAAGCCTCTTCTATCTGTTTTATTTTATCATTTAGGTCTTTTCATGTGCTACTTAGTGCTACTGCTCGGTTTCTTAAACACTTAACTAAGCCCGCCTTAAAAGTTAACGGATGAGATGAATTAAAGTCTAAATATCTGTTAGAATGATTAACAAGTTGGGGTGTGTTCAAGGGTGACATGGAGAGAATCCCCTGAAAGGTAAGTGAAAGAATGTGGGCGATCCTATAGACAGCTGAAAAAGGCTGCCAAGAACTGGATGAAACAGCGATATGCTTCTGAATCCCTGTTTCACTTCGACCTCAACGGAATAATAATAATAATAAATATCAGTATCACTTCAATAATTATTTTCTGTAATTGCTTTTAATCTCTCATATACACAGTAGCATTACTTATCGTAGAGTTGTAATTACTGTTTATAATTTGTGACTGATCAAAAAAGCAGCTTAATAATTGTTCACTTTTCTTGTCTAGCAACAATTATTTTAAATTGTTTTCATGTCAATTACAATGGGAAACATATAGCCAAAACATAATGAACCCCAAGTATTGTCTACTGATTTAACCATATACGCCGTATTGTTAAAATAAATAATGTCTGGTTTCGCGGTGTGCATTACATAATTAATTGCATATGAATATCGTTCAAATGATATGCACTGTACTCGGTGGGATCTGTGCATTTAAGAATTATTATATAAACCTTACACAACCACAAACTGCTTGTTTTCAGCAAAGATGTTATCTATTAAAAAAAGACTAACTAAGACAACAAGCAGTTTTATTCGATGTTTCCTTAATGTAGAAATAGTAATAATAATAAAAGTAATGTGGACAATTCATTTATATTCTAGTTTCAATAACACCCAGATTGGTTGCCAGAATCACTGAGATCCCGCTGTGTGCACTGTATTAAACAAATAAGATAGTGTTTTATTTCAATTCAATAAATATTTTTCAGTGATATAAGATAATAAATCTAGGGAAAGTTCCCGTCTGTCAGTCAGTATTTCATTATCTCTAATGAAACAAAGAAGTCTAATTATACGTTAAGGGCGCATATTTGTAATGTATACGTCACTGATGTCAATTTATAACACTGGTTTATCGTTAGATTTAAAGAAACTGTATTGCTACCCCACTGGTTTAAGGTATAAACACAAGTGTCTATCAGAGTGAAAGCATCAGTGATAGCTTAATGTAATCTGAAAAAAAATGTAAAATGTTGTAAACAGTTTACGTTTCTTGAAGCAAGGTAAAAATATTGCAAATGGTAATGAGGAAATATCACTAAATGGCAGAAGTTGAAATTCATACGCCATTTAGAGTGGGTCCCACTGGTAGAATGACCTACGAGTTTGCGGTGCAATTGGAAGATCCTGAGTTAGAGCCCCCGTGGGTTCATGATGATGACTGCAAAAAAAGACAGCTGTCCACTACTTTGTGTTTTCCAATGGTTCTCTGATTGATGTCAGCTCTTTATCAAATCTGCTGTGAGGAAAATTACTGGATGCTAACACTTTTCACAAAACAGGCAATTAAGTTGACTCTTTTTTGTCAATGCTTATTTGTACACGTATTTATTGTGGACATCACAGTTCATTTCCACATGGGTTGAAACACTGTCATAGTAATGCTGGTATTATAATAAATAACTAAAGAAGCTTGATTTGTTCATCTGAAATTTCTTCTTTCTCTGAACTGCGTTCATATATTGTACAATGAAAATAAGTGTGAAATCAGTCATTAGACTTCTTTCGAATACTGATCGATGAGAGTAGAAGACGAATCGTTTCCTGCAGACATTATTTAAATAAAACTGGTCAGCATTAGAGCAAAGTATCACCAAGAAACGTTCTAAAAGAAATCTGGGGATACTTCCAAGTGAATCTCATTAAATAATCGAAAACTGTCCACTGGTAGGGATTCGTTTTCCATTTTTTAATGTAGTTTATTATATTATCCACACTGTCATTCCTGTGTCTTTCATCATCAATTATAAATGTTTTGAGAGTCCTGCTTAGGGTAAATTTATTTGATAAAAGCACACAGTGATACAGTATTATGTATTATTTTACTGATGATGTTTCCAGTACATCTTACTGTTGTTCAAGGCACTCACGTGGATTTAAAACTTCACCATTATAATTCCATTATTTCTTAGTCTTTAACTTTATTGGCAGTAGGATTTTCCACATCTCTGGTATTGGCTCTGAATAATTCCTACAGCACATGATAAGTATAGAGTGAACATCTACTAGTCGACTATTCTTTTCATCAACCTATACTACTTTTCGGAAATACCGTTATGTCCCACCCTCTTGTGTGAGCGTTTTTTAATACAAGCATTGTGACTAAATAAGTTGTGTTCTCTGAGCTGTTTGATTTAATTGCTAAGCTGTCAACGTCCTACTAGAAAACATCTTCAGTGCAAGCCTTAGTATAAAATGAACTTATTAGAATTGTTTATGATTGATGCGATTGTATCTCCTGATAACCACTGTCGTGACTGGTTGTTAATTTACGTCTCCATTGATCATTTTTATTGATTTGGAATTCAAGCTTTCTTGTCATGTAATTTACTTTTTATTAGTTCGTAAATTTGGTTCATATTAATGTATTTGGCTTTTTACTTGTGAAGTGAAGTAATATTAAAACTGTTTGGAAATAGATAAATAAATAACCAGGCACGAGAGTGGTAGCTAGGAGATACAATTGCATCATTCATGGAGAATTCTAATAAGTTCATTTTATACTAAAAAACTACACTGAAGATGTTGTCTAGATGGGGGAAGAAGGAAACTTCAAAGTCAAATCAACTATTTCAGAGAACACTGCTATTTCAGTGCTATTTCCACTTGCGCTACAAATCTTCACCGATATGCATTGTGATTGCTAAGGTTTTTTTTCAAATTATTTATCCTTCAGCCTGTCGAGCATTTCGCCTGAGTGATTTTTTAGGTTCAAAGGTCATTCTTATCCCGGATTTGTTAAGAATCACTCATAGGGATGAGAAATAATGAAATAGATTTAAGCGAAGTTTGGAAGTTATGTGAGTACCTCGATATGATCACTACCAATAAATACATCAAGGTTGAAACATCGTCAGTACATGAATGATCCAGTATCAGTATATGCTTTAATAAAAGAAATTTACTGTCTGATGGAGTTATACTTTATCACAGTTTCAAAGAGTGAGTAGGTAGTTAAGTAGTAGAACGCTCGCCAACCACACACATGGTCGGGATTCAGAATCCTGGTCAACGCACCCCCTAATCAGGTTAAGCCGGTGGAAAGGCAGGTGAAGAGAGACAGCTGGGTCTCAGGCTAGCAACCCCACCTGGTATAAATAAAACCACTGCTACCGAAACGTCAGAGCCCTGGCTTGAATGACTTCGTTACCTTCAGAGGGTGAACGAATAATATAAATAATAACAGTGTTGTAATACAGAGCCATAGTTCTATCCGTAGTCCTTAGGATTCACCTGTTTATCGTGTCCAGTGCCTTCTGACAAAACAGAATTCTTTGTCATCATCTAAAGATGTTTTAGTATGTCTGAAGTTCTCAACAATATTAAATTATCTGTCGGGTCTCTGTACGACTTGTCATGAACAACTGTGACCAAGCAAAACTCCGGACAACATTCTCTCCAATGTCTGCCATTGTGTTACAGACTAGCGATAAGAAAATAAACAGTTACATAACTCATAAGCATTTGTTCATATGAGTTTTGATTTGCAATTGATAGTGTTCTCTGAGCTCCTTGGTTTAATTGCGGAGCTTTCATCGTCTTTCTGGACGACATCTTCAGCGCAGTATTTAGGATAAAGTGAAATGATTTAAATTTCTTCATGAGTCTCCCGGTAACCATCTTTAGATATTTATTGACCGTTTTCTATTGATTGGGATTTTAAACTTTCTGATCACCTGAGTTACAAATCTTTTCTATGAGTTTTGATTGTTCAAAAATGTCATGTCTGGTTGATAATGTAACCAATTAAGGCTGATTGCTTAACGAAACGTCTATAATTTTGCCTAAACATGATATAATATGCATTTATATCTATAGCTTTTAATTTGGGGGAGGGATCAGAAATATGACTTTCTGTCAGACGCTAAAGTCAGGCGATATAATCTGTTTAGGTATACGTAAAAACATAATTTAACCTTTCTACATTAAATGGCCTTGCCTGATTTAACACACTGTTTGTTATATCAGGCAAACATTATATTATATACATATATATTCTACTACATACCTCGAAAAGTACTATTACATTAAAGTAATACTATGTCTAAGTTGTTCTACTCACAATAAAGTTAATTTTATATACGTTGTAATAGAAATTTTTCTATATTAGTTATGAAGCATTCTGTGTTAATGCACTGTATCCAGGTTTTTTATTTTGACATTTAAGAAGGACATTTTTACTATCTCAAGTATTCGTTTGTAAAAAGGTGATTAATTCCAGGTTAGGTTTAGCACAAGCCTCTAAAAGCCGGGGATTACCGGACAACTATTTTACTCTTGTTTGAGACTGTTCAGAAGCATGCACTAATGACACTTTCAGAGGTAGAATTCACAACCTTCACATTAGAATGTCAGCATGTTACCATTTAGTCGGTGAGACCTATTAGATCGTATTTTTGATATCTGGGGAAGGCGTCATAAATGTGTGCCTTTTAGGCGTTCAAAAGTAAGAAGAAACAAGCTCCCAGTGTGGCACATGCTGCTGAAATAGATTCTTATGTTTTTTTTATTACAGCTTGATTCCACACTGTATTCTTGGTACAAGTATGGAATTTTCAGCATGAATATCGGTAGCCCAAATTTTGCAGGCCGACCATAGATATCAGGTGTGCGTTGGCAGCGGATCGAACCTCGGACCATGTGCATGGTCGGCGAGAGTCCTAACCAGTGTGTATGCATTATTGAAACTGGCTTCCGTGTATCTGAGAACGTGGTGCTTCTTGGCCATTCACTCTCATCAGGATACATGTCTCTCCTCTCCATAGCTCCCATTACTTCTAATTTTGCAGGAAGGAGGGAACACATTATACTGTCTGAAATGTTATCTTCTCCGTCTTTCAGAGAAATACCTCCTCCAATATCCTGCTTCGCTACATTCAAAGCATTACTGTTCCCTAGCACTCATAGTGCAGCTATTCCACGCAAAAAATCTTCAATTTTCTGTTTCCATTCTCTCAGCCTTGTGGGTTTTATTGTGGCTGCCGTTTTACTTACCTTTGGTCATCTTCGCTAGCCGGTTGTGGTTGCTGAGAAATTTGGTCTGGAATACTCCTGATGAACTGAGAAGTCAGTAATTGCAACCATAACTCTTTATTAAAGTGGGGAGTAGACAACATAGTAGATTCATCAGCTTCATCGCGAACACCAACCGGTATCCATAACGTCCCGGCTTCCCTTCAAGGAACTGCTCTGTTGCCAGCTATCTGTCCATTGGATGTCTAACTCTGCCACCAATCGTTCATCCAATACCTTCCAGGCACTATATCATTTAACCGCTCCGAAATATCTAACGCCGCCTTTGACTGACTTCTCAGCACAACCACCCTCGCCGTCGGGTCTCCGGGGCCCACCAACCATCAGTAGCATCGAAGTCCTTCAAGAAGCTCCTAGTGTCTTCTTCTTAAAAAACAGGTGAACACGGGATTTTCACTGTATGGAGGCAGCGACACCAACTGTAGCGGTGAAAGACAAGACACTTGGTAACGAATGTTTATTTCAGATTTGATGCACACAAATAGGGAAATTATGTACACTTTATCTGAAAATCGTTATTTCCACAGATCTTCAGTTTTGTGCTATTTCTTTCCTCCTTCGTATATCGTTTCCTTGTCTTATTTTCACGTCTATCATGTTTTGCAGCAACACTGGTTCATTTACTGTCAAATCTGTCTCTCCACCAATTGATATTTTTACCGATGAGTTTTTCTTTTTAATACTGGTAAATCTTGTCAGTAGCTCACACCACACTAGTAATAAATGGTATCAGACTGTGATGCGATCTACCTGTTTTATTCAGATTCAAGGTGTGAATGATACAACAGACGAAATACTTTAATTTAAAAAGCTCTTACTTAACCCCTATCAGTAAAATGAATGACTTTCAAAGGTGCGTTTATGATTCTTTGATTTATCTTATGTGAACGACATAAAAGTTAAAAATTACTCACTTATTTATCTCATTTCAATATAAAAATATTTCCACATCCTCTGCTTGTTTACTTAAGATTATCATGGATGACATATTTTATTTTAATCAGTGATAACGACTTCATTTCGCTTATCAACATTCCTCTCTTTGATACAAGAACTAGACAATAAATGAAATCAACATGGTCTGACAAGCTTATATTGAAAACCTTATCAATCTTTTCACTCACTTTGTGTAGGCAGTGGGTTTCGGTGTTGAGCTTTAAAGTTTCAGTAGCACTGTTTTCTTTGATCCAAGTCGAGTGTCTAGCTGCATACAACACAACCTATCTCCTCCACCAGGCTTACTGTCAGTTGAGTGAAGGTTAAGAGTATATAGGCTGAGGGTTTAATCTGAATTACCGAATTACTAAATCATAACTTTGCGACAAACGTCTTATTACTTAATCGTAATTCTTAAAAATAGCTCCATTGTAAATCACTTCTTTATTATTATTATTGTTTCCTTTAGTTCCTAGAGGAACATAGGGCTTCAGCTGCCCCTCTCAATTGCCTTCGGTTGTCTGCTTACGTTTTCACCTGGCTACTTTTCTGCCCACATGCTTTCATCTCCTATTCGTTCGATCTCCTCCATGTCACCCTCACACTGAAGACCAATTCACCGCCTTCCATTCCGGTTCTACTGAAACGATGGCCTGGATTGCGATGTCACTTGATGGTTTGTTTTCGCAGAGTATAACCAATCCACCTCCGTTTCTTCCTGCACATTTCTTGCACAAGTGGTTCCTGCTGTGTCGGTTTGTTTCCGGAGATCCCTCTCTGTTGCTGTTCTTTTCTGACCACTGATCTTAAGTATTGCCAAGAACCCCTTCTTTAAAAGCTACAAATACTAAGTCGAACTTGTTTTAATTTCTGATATACAACAAACAGAGAAACGCACAAAAAGTATTTAAAGATGTGGTATTTGCATCATTTAGGATAAAACCGTCAATGGCAGTGAAGCTCTCAAATTCAGTGGAATTACAGCAGCCAGAAAAATTCCGGTTGAAGCCATTGAAGACATTATATTATGCAATAGCACCTCAAAAGTATTCTCAAACTTAGTTGCTACAAGTCTTTTTCATCACTCCATGTATGTTCCCTGAAATTCAACTAGAAGTTTCAGTTTATATGGCTAGAAGACTTTTTATTTTAACGTTAAGGCATTACCTTTAACTTTAGAGCTCTTAGGTTATTATTCATATAAATTGCCTGCAAAAGTTGGATGATTATGACCAACTAATTTGAACCATTTAATTTATTGACGGTCTACCAAAACTGGTTCAAGAATGCTTTTAAAGTTTGTCAATTCTTTGGCGATGGAAAATTTAACTAAAATATTAACACAATATATCTAGCTATACGGTGTTGTCACTGAATACTTATTTCCATTCTAGCCGAATCCGTTTGGTAAACTGCACTGTAATACGGCATTATTAACGGAGGTATTTTTCCAAACCTAATCATATCAGTATATATATATATTTTTTTTCCTTCACGTTCCTCAGTAGAACATAGGGCTTCAAGCTAGTGGCCTGAAGCTTCTGTAGCAGTGTTTATTTTACAGGATGGGGTCACCACCCTCATGCCCAACCTTTCCTCTTTACCAGGATTATTTCTGGCTTAGCGAGGTAAGGAGTGCGTCGGCTGGGGATCGAACCCCGGACCATGTGCATAGTCGGCGAGCGTCCTAACCACTATACCACCGACGCAATCATACCATGGGTATATGTAACTCCCTCATTTGCATTAAATAGTTTTCATTGCCACCTGTTTTCAAATATAATTTTGCATATATTCACAACTGCTATTTCACCGATTACAGGATTTCATCATCAGCTAACATCAGTTAGAGAACCATTGGAAAATCTTCAGGGAGCACTAGGCATTTGTTTCATCTTAGTTGGGGACTGTTCAGCAGTACGCACCCACCAAGGCTTGAACTCAAGACCTTGTGGTTACAAGGCTAACGAATTCGTAGACAGTTAAGCCAGTGAAACAAGATCCCGTGGCCCATGAATTCTACCTTCTGCCAATTCACATCATAGCGTGACCACTAGCCAATGTCCTCAATGAGTATGTGCCCTCACACTTGACCTGCTGTACTTTACTGGTCCCAAACTAGTAAAATTTGCTGTCCAGTACTCCAAGTTTTCCAATGGATCTCTAACTGGTGTCAGCTCATAATGGAATCCTGTAACCAAACAATCGAATCCCTACAAACCAGTATTTGAATGCTATTCCATTGTTGAATCACTGAGTGGAATTTTGTTTGTATTCATAGAATGCATTTAACTAAGAGATAAACTTTGTTGGAATATATAATAAAGCATAACAAAACCGATTTAAGAAATATGTGGTAAAACGTATAATCAAACCAGTGAATCGCAACTATTCTTGTTATCAAAATATAAGAGTTTAGTTAGATCTGGATCGATGGACACTGCTAGGTGAATTAAACTAGAAAAAGCTTTGCGACTGTTATGAGCTCAAATACATGTCATCAAAAGGACATTGCAGGAGACGCCAATTAGTGTTAAGAAACTATATTTTTAGATGGAGAGAGAGAATAATTACAGTTTTCTGGTTTTTCAAGTCAGTACTCAGTACATAGACTAGAATGGACACAAGACTACTTTTGCATATGTGAAAAATTGTGTTAAGCACAAGAGTGAGTGAAAACTTCATAAAGAAAGTTATAAAACTGTGCGCATAAAGGGATATGAGTGTGTTTCATAAACTGTGCTATAAGTAATGTCAGAAACCAAATGATACCATTTTACTGCGTATTATTTGAGGTGAACTTGTCTAATATAAAATAAAATTTTACTATAATGGTCAAATTCTGCCCTTACATTACTTGTTTAGTTATATTTGTTAACTGGTTATACTTTATGAATTTCAGTGCAGTGTGTTGAACAATTCACTTGTTAAGGAAATTGCATCAGCCTTAATGGTTTGATTTCTGATGAAATCTCAGCAGGAATACGGCAGGCTCTTGTGGGCTTCGCTAACTTACATAATTCCTGTCGTAGACTTAATAATCAGCTATCTATCATAAGTTTGAACTAAAGAGCAGTTGCTATCATCCTTTTTTATAGCTACAGGACATGGCTACTGAAAGCAAAAACTATGAAAAGGCCAGCTGTTTTTGACCAGAGATGCTTGCCTTCCATTTCCAATATTAGGTTCTATAATATGATGAGCAGGACTGAGGTTAGGCGTAGAGTGTTCTTTAAGGAGAGTAAGCTAGTGATGGGACTGTGAAGCTACATCAGATGAGATGTCTAATTAACTCCTCTCACAACGATTGATTTTAGCTGACATAACTTTGGGGGCAGTCAAACCGCTACCAGCGATCAGTTGATTGAGTCTTAGACAGTTGATTTGAGTAATATAGGCAGCTGTAGATTGTCTGACTGTTGTTGTCAAGATGTATAGAGTCACTGTATAGAGACCATTGATGATATAGCTGAAAATCGTCCTCAATGGCGGCGGTGCATCCACTCTTTCCAATATCTTACCACTGTTCCCATTTCATATACACAGAATTAGGAATGTTTATGAAGCCCCAGATTTCTCTAGATACTTCAGTTATTATTATTTTTATGTTAGCTTAGGTCATTTTATGAGTAGTACAAACGACTAATTAGTACTAAATCTTTAGAAGAATAAAACGAAACGTTTAAATAACTCAATAATTATATACATTATTTATATACTCGCCATTTATTAGATTTTTGAGCAATTAACTTTGCTCCACTATCTTTCTTCGCAAACATTTTTCACGGAAAATTTATTCAACCTCCATTGCTGCAAAAGAAATGCAAACAGACAGGCGTGTATACACAAGAGGAGACAGAAAATTGTGGCTCTGGTTTTTATTTTTTTTTTGTTTTGATTTCAAACCGAAATGATTTCAACCTTCTATCTCTTCCTTTTTAATTTTTTTAATGAAGAATTTATTGCGTGTAAAGTTGTTTATGATGTATAGAATTTTGCAAAGGATGTCTTTTAAAATATATTATCAAAAATGAGACAAAATAAAATAAAGAAAAATCTGTTTCCCCTTTTTTTGTATTTTTGTTTTGAAGAGAATAGATTTTGGTTTATTACTGAATAAGTGATGCTAAGTAGTACTGTGAAGGAAATTGGTGTTTCTTTATTAAGTTTTGTGAGCTCACAGTTTTCATTTGATTAACTGCTTGCGATATAGGATTTCGATAGGCAAGCATACACACACACACACTTACAAAGAGAAACACTTAACATCTGATTACTAGCATCTTAGTAATTCATTATCGTTGACTTAAACAGACATGTCTGGTGAAGATTTCTAAGCGTTGGTTTATATGGACTTCACTGATTTCAAGTTCCTTTGCAAACTGACTTCAGCTAGAATGGACAGGCCGTAGGATTCTGCCTGCAGTAGTTGATTGCTCAAAATTTTCTTATTGTAACCTGAAAGGTGTGGGTTCGATAACCTGCATGAGTCAGGGGTGCGTATCTCTGAAGGGTGTTAAAGAAGGATGAAGTAGTTGTCCAGTTCGCCTTAGTTTATATTTGTCATCCACCTCAATTCAATTCATGATCCGTCTTGATAAAAAATTTGATATTCAAGTATTGGTTTGTAGGGCTTTGGTTGATTGGTTAACAGGATTTCATCATGAGCTGCCATTGGGTGTGAGTTCAAATACTCGCCGAAGACATTGGCTAGCGGTTGCGCTATATCGTGAATTGGTAGAAGTTAGAATTCATGGGCCATTGGATCGGGTCCCAGTGGCTCAATGGTGTACAAGCTCATCTTGTAACCTGAGTTCGAACCGTGGTGGTGGGTGCGTATTGCTGAAGAGTCCTGAACTGAGACGGAGGAAACAGCTGTCCAGTACTCCCAGGTTTTCCAATGGTTCTCTAGCCAATGTCAGCTCATGATGAAATCCAGTTAACCAAAAAAATTTGATATTATGTGTGAGCACAAATGCGGCTAAAACCCTTCGGACTTAATTTTTCTTTCCATTTAAATTCTTAATGATTCGTTGACATATGACAGAATGTACTAATCTGGAGTATATGTGACGAAAATTGACTATTAATGTCATATGTTTGAAGGAATTCGACAGGCAAACATGCATATAGGTTCCGTGTCACCTAGAGCTCGTCAGAACGACATATCAACAACCTTGAAGGAACGTATTTCCCCCTTGAGATCCGATTCCGCATCAACAATAAATCTTGTTATATTAGTACACCCCTCTGAAGAAAGAGTGAAAAGTTGAAGACATACTTTGATTCTGTTTGACGCTTCCTTAATATACGTCTTGTAATAACCATATAAAGTCAGTTGACAACCTCTTGAGGGATCAAAGACAAAATATCTTGAGCACTTTAGAGTAAACTACAGAACTTTTTTAGCCTGTCGCGAAAGTTTTACCCCTGTGGTGAGATATGGTTGCTAGCAAATTGATAGACAGTAATTTACGTCAATGTTTATGTCCCAAATATTAGTCATATGAAAAAAAGAACAAGATTGAAAGCAACTTTGTGTAGACGGATACAGTTAACATATAGATGATCTGATATTCAAGAAACAGCCACAAAGAGATGTCAGGTTAACTTTCTGTGAGAAACAACCAATCAGAAGACTGTGTTTTTCTGCTAACAATAATCTATAATAATGTACATGAAAATCTATAAATATGTGTTGATTTCCTTAATAAAGGATCTGTTGCCTGACTCTTACCTTCTGTCGTTACATCTCTGCATTATGATACAAAGGTATTGAGTTTGTAAGTAATATGAAAAATATCAGATGAACTACTGCTCAAGGTGTTTTCATAATTTTCTCAATAGTGTCCTGTAGGTAGTTTTGTAACAACAAAAGGCAAGACACGAAAGCCAAGTTGTATTTTCACTTTATCAAATCGCTATTTATATCTATTCAGTTTATATTCTTTAACCAATCACTGAGCGTGTAATTTCGATTTACATCAAACGATATGAAGCAGAATGTTCAAATACACAGTATTCTAATTGGTGGATGGTGACTAGCAGTGGAATCCAGGATGCGATCAGCCGACGGAAAATCTTAAATTCAATAAAATACACAGTATTCTGTTGCTTGCGCAGTATTGAACCGTGGGAATGAATATGTGAGATTAATATCCCGTTGGAACACATTGTCTGTATCACACCACTACAGTTTTATTCGCCTGAGTTTCTAAACGTCTCTGTTAAGTCTCAGTGATCAGAAATTATGATTATTTAAATGCATTTCATTTTAACTGACATACACTTTGTTACCCTGAATCACTGAGCTTTGAGTTACTCAATATTAATTTATTTGCATCTAATTGTTTGTAGAAAGCCAAGGATGTTCATTTGGTTTTTCAGTTTCCTGTAAAAAATAATTTCTTTGACATTGCTGCGTCTTTGCATGAAGACAGGAAAGAACAAGAAGCTCAGCAAAGATATTCTTAAGTGATTTCATCCTCAAAACTTGTTCAATTACACTTTTGTACATACGTCTACTTAGTGACATTTATTATTTAAGTCAATATAATAACGGAGATTGAAAGTGACAACCGTTCTCAATATGATATGAAAGTCTGAAGGTTTGAGTATAGGCTACAAGGGGCATAGAAACGAAATTCCATTGGATCAGAAAACAGTTGCATAATACGTAAAACGTTTATTTCGAAGACAGTTGCAAACTGAATGCACATAGAAACAAATTGAAATAATAGGTCGTTCTGTGCTTGTTCCATCAAAATGTGTTAGAGAACACCTCTCAGAACGGCTGCAGAAAGGCAACTTTGGTTCAGTTTGAACACTTTGTCAGCAAATTTCATACCATCTCAACTGATTCATCTTTCAAAGTCATTTTCAAAATGGACAAATATCTATCGCTGGCAGTGTATTTTCCACGTCTTTATGCCATAGAATCCCTCAGTACATACACTGAGAAACTGAGGATATTTATTCAAAAGAAGCTAGTCCAACCTCTACGTTCTTATGCCTGTGTAGTCTTGTTCAAACCTTCATAATTTCATATCAAATGGATTGTTTTTGTCATTCTTAATCCCCTTCGTTACTATATCGAATCGGAGAATTATTCAAGCGTTGGTTTGTAGGGATTTTGTTGATTGGTTACATTATTTCACCATGAGCTGACATTGGTTTTTAGAACCATCGGAAAGCAACCTGGAGTACTGGACAGCCGTTTCGTCCTAGTTTGGGACTCTTCAGAAATACGCACCCACGGGATTGGAATCCAGGACCTTTTGGTTACAAGGCGAGCTCGTATACAATTAAGCCACTGGGAACTGATCCAATGACCTATGAATTCTAACTTCTCCCAGTTCACGACATAGCGCGACCCCAGCAAATTATTATTGTAGCTATGTAAACTTATGCCAAAAAACGTAACTGTAGAGCTTTTGACGATGAAGTCGCCGAAAGTTTTATTTGTTGTGCTTCTTATTCTTTACACAAAAAACAAAGAAGTTTACAAACTAGATCAAGGTGCGAAAGTTCATGCAAAACATACAGCTCTAATGAAACCTACAGAATTTGTATGAAGTCACGTTAGATTGAAATTATTGGTGCATCATTCTGAGATTCTGAAAGATTCGAAATTCTGTCTTTGCTACATTTACTACCTGTTACAACAAAAACACCAAATACCGGGACTTATTCTACGAGCAAATATCTTTTCATAAACGTTTCATTTGGAATATTGCTGAAAGTAGAGAAGACGGGTTTCGTTGAAACTAATAAATACTTTAGAGATTGACAAGCAACCGTCCTAACGGTTGTTTATACTTTACAGCCAAAAATCTAGTTATGTTTGGCCAGTAGAATCCATCCAATCATTTACCAAATTC
The DNA here is from genome assembly GCA_944472135.2 of Trichobilharzia regenti. NCBI lineage: Eukaryota > Metazoa > Platyhelminthes > Trematoda > Strigeidida > Schistosomatidae > Trichobilharzia > Trichobilharzia regenti. The sequence continues at coordinate 56,048,442 of OX235262.1, forward strand.
TTTATGTCGAATGAAAGAAGACCAATTATTCTCAACTTAAGCTATGAGATACACTGCTAAGTACGACGTTTGAAATGAAAACGTAAATACTTCAGCCCGTTGATTAACAATATTTGACTCAGATTGTCAATTGCGTAGATGTGAAGGTGATGCATGTCACTTTTACACCTTTCACCACCGCGTTGAAAATTCCCCTAATTTCTACATTATTTCTGTTTAACAACCATATATAACAAAAAAAAAACGGATCAAGAAAATGCGCGTTGTGGAGGGTATTCATAACAATACTTTTCAACATTATTCAGAAAAACATTCGATCAAGTATCTAACCATGGTGCTTTGAAGTAGGTGGGTATAACTCGCATCAGTCAGTGGTTCTTGCTCATCAAGTCGAAATGATCTGAATAGTCGACTGCCAGTTTACTTGACTGGGATCGAGTTCATCAATAATGTAACTGAATCACTTTGACCCTCCCGAGCACTAGTCGTTTATGTGAGTGGTATCCAACTAATCAAATCAATTAATCATTAGTATGTGACATCATACACTCATGCTCGATTTCTTCTTTGCGATTTACAGTATCAGACAGATGACATTCCCGATGTGGCTAATTTTGGTTTCTTAAGGAATCAGATTTCTCATTATGCTTCGAACTGTGTAACCTACAAATATCAAATTATCCAAACCGTCATTATTAGAACTTAGAATGAATGAATTTTATTCAGTTTTAAACAATATGTTGGCTTATTCTGTAATATAAATGACTCGAGGAATTCGTTAAACCTAACCACTTTGCTATATACTACTTCACTTTTTAGTGTAACACGATACAGTCATCTGCATACGGAATAATATATTGTTAGCCAACGTTACAAATAGTTTTCTAAGTGAGGTTTCCTATCAATATAGACATTACATTTGCAGGTCAAGTACTTAATTAGTACGCAAAAACTCATAGTAACACTTAAAATAAGATAAAATCCTAGCAACTAGTCTTTAAGTGTTTGTCGGATTATCACAATGGCTAGATACAATTTGTAATCCTGAAATCTTTTAGACTTTCCGAGTACACTTAGATCATGAAACAGATCTCCTGCCTGAATCATTGGGCTACTTGAATTTCACTCCAACCCAATGTATCTGTACATTGTGCAAACATCCTTCACATAATAATGCTGTTTTCATTTCTTATTCTTATTGTTGCATTTCTTAGGTAATGACAGAGATTAAGTGCCAAGGTTGACAACAAGGATATCCAGTAAACTGGGCAACCAAAGGCTATAATGCATAGTATCCTTAGCATCAGATTCACTTATAATTTAAGCAGAGCTTTCTTTCCGACAATTCATTTTTATGAGCTGTAAAATCGTAGTTGTATTAAACAAAGAAATCTTTAGACCAGTCAGATATCGGCAAACTTTGTCGTCGAAAAATGCATTACATAATGTAAGGTGTAAGAAAGGATGACTAATTGTAAGGTAGAAAGGAGACAGAAGTTGACATGACGTAATAAGTGTGACTAATCAATAAGCTCGTGTAGAATGGACAGGAACTAGGGGAAAGGCTATAAAGTGTTTTTGCATAAAATTTGTATAAAAAAGCAATGTTGTTAATAAACAGTAATAGAGTGGTAATAAAATGTGGATGATGGGAATAGTGATAATAATAAAAGTATTAATAATAATAATAGTAATAATAATAGTGAACTTACGTAATAAAGGAAAGAAGTAAAATTGTAGTAAGGACTTTACTCTGGCCATGGTAGGGCGAGAGAATGTATGTATCGCTTTTGAATTCAGAGGCCTGGTTTCAGATCCCGAATAGCTAATGCTTCAGCTATGTACAGATGGCGTATGCAAAGTCCCTTTGTACGATATTGAGCGACTCTGTGTAACACTGCGAAGCATTCATGTGGGGGTGCTCGATGTCCTCGAACACCTTGTCATCTCCGGATATTACTAGAATTTCGCTTCTTTCCTTTATTATGTAAGTTCACTAATTTTATTATTATTATTGTTCTTAATACTTTTATTATTATTACTATTCCCACCATCCACATTTTATTACCACTCTATTACTGTTTATTAATAACATTGTTTTCACACAGATCTTATACAAAATACTTTACAGCCTTACCATTAGTTCCTGTCCATTCTACACTAGCTTATTGATTAGTCATTATCTCACACTTATTAGGTCATGTCAACTTCTGTCTCCTTTCTAACTTACAATTAGTCATCCCTTCTTACACCTCACATTATGTAGTAGAATTTTCAAGGACAAAATTTACCAGTATCTTATTTGTCTAAAGATTTCTTTGTTAAATATAATTACGATTTTACAGCTCATGAAAATGAATCGTCGAAAAGAAAATTTTCTTTGCTGTTTGTGCCTTCTTCTCATGACTCAATATGGGAATATTTCGTCCATTAAGCAGAGTTGGTATTTTGTCTTTAAATCACTATTCAAATCAATCAAATATTTACTTTAGTATGCATATGTGCTTCAGTTTTCTTATATAAAGAGGCAGTGAAGACGCGAATTCAAGGGAACTTGTTGGAGATAGACGTGATGAAGCTGTCTAACTAAGAACAACAAGCATGAGTCATTACAAGTGGTGGAAATTTAAAGAAGGCCACTTCATTCACTTACGTAGGCAGCGTCAATTCAACTACAAACGACACGGATGAGGAGATATCAAAGTTACAATTGGAAAGACAATGCATACCTTCATTAATTTGAAATCAGTGTAGAGAACTGTTGCGATCAGACTAAAGAAGAAGATCTGACTTTTCAACTTTCATGGCAAGTAAGTCAGTGCCTTTGTATAGTGCATAAAAAGCATTTACAACAGGACATTGCCAACTTTCCCACTTTATACTGAAGGTCAGATAGCTCCCCAGAAAGGATTGACTATGAGGAACTCTGACAAAGAAACAGCCAGAAAGCTATTCATCAGCTGATTTGTAGAAGACAATACTAGTGGATCGGATACACCCTGAATAGTAATATCGGGTGCCAGGCACCCGAGAGGTTCCCGCATTGGAAAATGACGGGTTGGGCGTGGTTCAAAGGGTAATTTGGAAGAGGCAAAAACTTTTGGGCAACTGAAGAGCTGGTCAGACAGGACCTCAGAGAACAGACCTCAGATGAAATGCTGACGTACTGTTGAATCCCAATGTTCCACTCGGAACCTAAAGGGGATAATAATAATAGCTAGATTACACAGACGATGCATTATCTATTATTATTATTATTTTTGTTTAATCTTTCCTTATTTTTATTTGGAGACTTCTGATAAAGAACACTATAAATAGCAGTGTTATTTATACTGAAGAAAATGTCACGTCTCTACAAGATATTAAGTGTCTATGTGATTGTACAAAGCAAACAAAAATATAAAAATTTGTACTCATTTATTTTAAATGAAAGAATATCGTGATCATTTTGAGATAAACACGCTTCTATTTTTGCCAGTGTATTGATTTGTCATAAGTATTTATAGACAGAAAAACATTATGCCAAATAAGGGAAAAAATGTTGATTTTAGAGCAGAAAATGAGTTAAAACAGAGACAAAGACGTGAATGTAGACAGTCAGACAGATTTATGCCCAGAAAGAAAGAGAAAAAAAAATAAAGAAATAAAACACAGTACAAATTGACAATAGTTAAATTACACAATGTCAATAAAGATAATCAGTAAAAATGGGATATTTCTGATCACTGCTCCAGACAGAAACAAATATCTCCGTTGAGAAGAAAACAAAATGATTGTGTGTAATTTAGGGGCATATCATATTATACCGAAATGCTGAATACTCTTTGTAACAATGGCTAAATTTATTGCGAATGGTAAATTTAAACCGACGAAGATACTCAGTAAAGTTGCAATGTGGAAAAAGTGGAGCATCTGGACTTTCTCTTATCCATCTTTAAATCTCGCCTAGTCAACTAGCTAACTAGTTTTCTGACCGGCCACAAACATGGATAAAGAGGGGGGGGTTACGTATAGAGTTAGCAACCCTACACCACTTCACCTATCAAGCTGTTACAGAAACTCCAACACACAAAAAATATGTTAAAAATACATAAAAATTAAATAAAAATCCTATTCTTCGCCCAAATCGAAGAGCCGAAATGACACAGCAGGCTGGTGAAAGCCTAGAGGAAGCTGGTCAGCCAGCCGATGATTATTCGCTCAGTGAAAACAAGAATAAGAATGGGGACGTGAAATGTCCATACAGTGTATGAGACTGGGAAGGCTGCCCAACGAAGTGCCAACATATGGCATAGAAGTGCTGGGAATCTTTGAGAGCAGATAGAATGGATGTGGATTATCAAAATTATCAACTACCCTGATCACCTGGACCACAACCACGAACACACTGAGGCAGTGTGTAACTCTGATTATATCACAAGTAGTAGCCGAAGCTCTAATGCTATCGGAACCACTATCATCCAGGATAATGACAACAAGATTTAATTTTAAAAGAAGGAAGGTTACAATTCTCCAACGCTGCGCACAGTGCTGCAAACAAAAGAAGAAGGAGACTTTTACAGACGACAACAAACAGTAAAGAACGACATCGCAGATGGTGACATCAAAATCCCTATGAGCGATATGAGCGCCAAACTGGGATTTGATAATTTAGAAACAGCATAGGTCGATAGGCTGTCGCTCGGAAGAATGAATGAGAACGGAGATGTCTGCGCTTTCAGTGATCTGGTTATTTGAGGCAGTATGTACAAACACAAGGAAATACACAAAGCAACACGGATTCACATAATGGACACATAACTAGCCAGACGGATTTCACCTCAATGTCGCTGAAGGAAGCGAAGATGCATCCAGTCTGCTGAACACAAAATTGAGAAGGAGAGCAGATATAGGCTCATACTATCATCTAGTTCAAGGAAACTTCACGGTGAAGCTAAAATCCCTCAAAACAACTGGAGACAGGCCACTGGAATTCAAGTTCAACATTCAGAAACTGAAAGGCAAAACTCCAAGGGATGCCTTCACTAAAGATCAGATCAGAGCAAAGTTAGATACACTAGGTAACATCACTGGGGAAACCTGTATGGAAGGACATTGGAACTCTGTGAAAGCGATATTTAAAGAAACGTGTACAACTGTTCTAGGAACAATGAAGAGACAAGACAAGAATGGCTGTCGGCGAAAACCTAGAAGCTAATCGAAGAGACGAAGATGGTGAAAAAGGAGACGATTCAATGCAAAATGTACAAGAGAAGGAGAAGCTGAGTTCAAGTGAATATTGCGAGAAAAGACAAAAACAAATCTAGGATATGGTGACAAATGAAGCAGAACAGGCCTCAGGCAAAAGAGATCGCAGGTTATTATGTCAAATAACCAAGTCTCTATCAAGAAAGAGATCAAGTCAGATGACAAAACCGGTGAAAACATGTTCAAAGGAACCTGATAGCCAAGGAGGAGAAACAAATCAAACACTGGGCTGATCATTTAAAGGAATTTTGGATCGACTAACCATCAATCCATCGCTCAACAAATATGTATGAGAAAATGGGATGGATCGGGCATCCATTGAGGAAGCAGTTGTATGATATGGCGCGCCAGGCCATCGTTGGATTGGAACCGGATTGGAGTCGATGTGAGATTATAGGCAGTCGTGGAGCGATCTGAAGAGGATGACGGAAAATAGAACAAAGTGGACATGTGCTGTTGAAGCCTTATGTTCCACTCGTAACCTAAGGGAACAATCATAATGATATAATAATCCATTATCCAGGATAGAAGAATAATGTAATACCACGTCACAGATCCATAAATATTTCAACAAAATGATAAGATAATGAAGTGCACGAAGTAAGATACGTTTCCGCTAGAGATCAAGATGGTAATTGTTTTGATCATTTTATTACTTAGCAAAATAAATTCCATTGAAGAGAAAAGAGAAGAAATGAATCAGTAATACTGAGATGTTTAATTATTTATGAAACTTTTGAGATAGTTATTCAGTTACTTAATTGTTTCTCAGTGGTTTCAATTGAAGCAAAAGAGTGTGACAGTTTTTACGAATCTGTAGTCACGATAAATTGAAGTGAAAAAAATGATTAACTTTGAGTCAACAGTTTACTGCAATGCGACGTGACAGCTTTTCTGCAGCTCGATTTCTAATTTTTGAGGTGTTCTAAAGTGTATTTATCAGCTGAAATGATGGAGCATGAACAGTGATTTGAAGAAAAAGAGGGAAAAGGACTAGTGCCTATTATTCTTATTCCTTTGAGCTGCGTCTGAAACACAGAGCTCCAACAGCACATCATTGTTTCATTCTGTTGTTTACAAATGACTACACAATTGCCCAAAACCTTTGATTCCTCTTAATGCGATCTCTGCTGTGTTATTCCAGGGTACCCACTTGTCGTTTCTTATTTAGCTTCAACTTGGGGATCTGGCGTATTAACGCTTTCCGAAATGTTTTTTCAATCCATCCCCACTTTATTCTGCATATTTACTGGGAACTGATTTCTTGATTGATCCGTTCGTGGTCAGAGTTTCTCGTTGCTTGCTTATTTCTTCTAACTACCTGATCTTCAGTACAAAAGCGAAGATAGCTGCCAACAGAAGTATGCGACAACACTCTGAACCATATAACAACACTGGCTGGATTGATATTAATGTTGAAAGTCTGAATCTACTTTTTTTCTGCTGATCGCAGCAGATTCCCATATTGATTTCATAGAAATGAAGGCCTGTCTTGCTTTTCCGATCCTGCTTAGCCTTGACATCCTTGTCTGGGCCACCTGTATTGAAGTGATGCTGCGTAGATAAATGAAGGAGATGATGCTTGTTATTCTTGTTGACTAGGAATGTTTATCACCCATGTTTCATTGTGTTTGCCTGAAGTCCTATGTTCACCACCTTTTCTGACAAGTTGTTAGCTTTCGCGTGTGGATTGAGTTTGTGTGACAGGCACAAAATGTCTGCAAAGACCTAATCTTCAAGGGTCTTCTTATCAGCTATTTTAGTCTTGTGACTGGATTCTTCCAAAGGAAAATCACTGATCAAGTGTAAAGCTGCTATAGATTCACTAATAGCTAAAATTAACCATTTTGGATTTGTGTGCACATGGTTAAGCTTAAAATTGAAATTAATTCATCGATAATTGACTGTTTTGCCGCTGAAACTTGTCAGAATCTCACAAAATTAATTAATTGGTGGCTGACTGGCTTCCAACATATGCGCTGAACCAGATCGTAGGTCTGTCTTATTAATCTGTTGACATAACCCGTCTCCACAGTAATCAATCTAAATGTATTTATAAGGCATTTGACCTCAAACTACTGAAATCTTAAGCTACATTACTGGTCTGCATGCCATGTATATTCGCCACATTAAACGTTTTCGTTAAAGCATCTTGGACAATTTCATGCGTTGATCTGTTTGGAAAATACCTATGTGTGAAACTATCAGTGACGATTACTTTTTACTGCTTCATCATAACAGGTTGTTTTTTTAAATGATTAAAAATGCCCATTAAAATTTACGAAAGAATGGATACTGATCAAAGAATACTCTTCTCAATAACGTCATCATCAAGCGTTATATTTAGATATATATTATAGTGAATGAATGAATTAGTTATGATAGAGAAGATTTGTAGCTCAGGTGGATAATTTTGATGTGGTTTTGTTCTCTGAGCTGGATAGTTAGTTTGCGAAGCTTTCATCACCTTACTGGGTGACATCTTCAGCGCATACTTCAAATTGAAGTGAGCTTTTAGGTTTCTCCACGAGTTTATTAATCATTCCTCCTGGTGACCTTGGACGTGATTGGTTGTTTATGTATGTTTTCACACCTTCTAGGTTACTTGTGTTGGAACTGATTGTTTCTGTGACTTGAACTTTGGCCAATCGTGTGTGAAGTTTCTTTCTTATTGGTTGATAAATTTTGTCTATCTCGATGTGTCTATTGATTGATGATTCACTGGAATGCCAAGCTTCTAAAAATTCTCTAGCATTCTTGTTATTTCCTTTGTCTAATATTTGAACGTTGTCCCAGTCGAATTGATGTCCGTGGTTGTCTGTGTGTAGTGAAATGAGGGAGTGTATATCATGTCTTTTGACGGCTAGCTTATGTTCGTGGATACGAAGACGAAGGGGACGTCCACTTTGGCCAATGTAGTGTTTTTCACAGTTGTTACAGTTTATTTTGTAGATGATGTTGGTTTTGTCTTCTTTTGCTGTTGAGTCTTTTGGTTGACATAGAATTGAGTGCAGCGACTTTGTTGGTTTGTGTACGACGTCAATTCCTAAAGGTTTGAAGAGTCTTTTAGTGATTTCTGAGATATCCTTTATATATGGTAAGGCGATTTTCTTTGTGTTTTCCTTGGTGGCTTTTGTTTTGGTAGGTTGGCTTGGGGGTATATGTCTCTTGATGAAATTCCGGGGATATCCATTCTTTTGGAAGACGTCCATGAGATACTTTTCTTCAATTTTTCTTAAGGTGGGAGTGCTGCAGTGAGTCCTTGCTCTCTTGAATAGTGTTTGTATGCAGTTCCTTTTGTGTGCTATTGGGTTGTTGCTGTTGTAATTCAGTATTTGGTCTGTGTGAGTTGATTTCCTATAAACTTGAGTTTCTAATTCTCCTGTAGTTGTTCGCCTGACTAAGACGTCCAAAAATGGTATTTTGTTCTCGGATTCCTCTTCTCTTGTGAATTTGATGTCGTTGAAGACGTTGTTTATTAAGTTGTGAGTTTTGTCTAATTCGTTTCTTTTGATTATTACAAATGTGTCGTCGACGTAGCGTATCCAAATCTTGGGTTTGATCTTTGGTAGAATTATGTTTTCGAGTCTTTGCATCACTGCTTCTGCAATCAAACCTGATATTGGCGATCCCATGGGTGTTCCTTTGACTTGTTCATATATTTGGCCGTTGAATTGGAAGTATGTTGTTAGGCATAGATTTATGCATTCCATCCAGCTTGTGTGTTGCATTTTTGATTGTTGTGGAAGTTGTTCGTCGTTGCTAAGTAATTGCTCCATGGTTTCTTTTGCTAGTTTTTGTCCGATAGAGGTATATAATGCTGTCACGTCGAAGGATACCATTATTTCTTGTTCATCTATTTGGATGTCTCTGATTTTCTCTAGGAATTGGATAGCAGAGTTGATGGAGTGATCACAGGATTCCGTTAGGTGTTTTAGTTTTCTGTATAATTCCTTGGACAAATTATATGTTGGAGTTCCTGGGAGTGATACAATTGGTCGTAACGGGATATTTGCCTTGTGTATTTTGGGTCTGCCGTAGAATCGGGTAGGACTGGTCCATTGGATTTCATTCGCCATTGGTCTTGTTTTGTGATCTGTCCAGTTTTGCTGAGCTTGTTTAAGGTCCTTTGGATGCGGTTGTCCAATGTTTGTATGGGATTTGTTGGGAGTTGTTGATATACATCTTCATCTTTGAGTAGTTCTTCAGCTTTCTTGGTGTATTCTTCTCTGTCCATGACTACTGTTGTTCTTCCTTTGTCGGCTGGTAAAATGACGATGTCCTTCCTATTTTTCAGCTTTTTGAGGGCCTTTAGTTCTTGAGAGTTGAGTTGTGTGTTGTCTTTTCTGTTTGACCATTGGTACAATTGTTTGGCGTATCTCTTCCTGTGTTTCCTCGTTCAAGTTTGATGATTTGAGTAATGATTCAAGGGCAGCGAAGAAATCAGTTTTTGAAGCATCTCCGGTGTTGTAGTTTAATCCTTTTTGTAGTAGTTGTTCCATTTTTGATAGTGGTTGTTTTGATAGGTTGACTACGCAGTCTATGGGCGTATTGTCTGGTTGTTGTTTTCTAATCTTGGCTAGCTTGGTTTTGAGGACTCTTCGTCTTTGTTCTCTGTGTTTTCCACTTGACAGTGAAATTGCGGTGATCAGCGTTGACAGGTGTTCTTGGTTGAGGGTTTTCTCTAATTTTGCTTTTTGGACATAATGTGCGTCCGTAATCATTAATTTGACCATTCGTCTTCCACATTGTTCGGCCAATTTCCATCCCATTGGGCAGTTGACTGGTGGCTTGTATCTTACACTGTTTGGTAGGATTGAATGACGAAGGCACTCATGGAGAAAGAATAATTGTTCTCTGGTGGATCCTTGCCTTTTGGCGAAGTCTTCCCACTTTCGAACAGAGAGAAGCGTATCCCGCTCGTAAGATTTAGATATGATAGAGAAGATTTGTAGCTCAGGTGGATAATTTTGATGTGGTTTTGTTCTCTGAGCTGGATAGTTAGTTTGCGAAGCTTTCATCACCTTACTGGGTGACATCTTCAGCGCATACTTCAAATTGAAGTGAGCTTTTAGGTTTCTCCACGAGTTTATTAATCATTCCTCCTGGTGACCTTGGACGTGATTGGTTGTTTATGTATGTTTTCACACCTTCTAGGTTACTTGTGTTGGAACTGATTGTTTCTGTGACTTGAACTTTCGCCAATCGTGTGTGAAGTTTCTTTCTTATTGGTTGATAAATTTTGTCTATCTCGATGTGTCTATTGGTTGATGATTCACTGGAATGCCAAGCTTCTAAAAATTCTCTAGCATTCTTGTTATTTCCTTTGTCTAATATTTGAACGTTGTCCCAGTCGAATTGATGTCCGTGGTTGTCTGTGTGTAGTGAAATGAGGGAGTGTATATCATGTCTTTTGACGGCTAGCTTATGTTCGTGGATACGAAGACGAAGGGGACGTCCACTTTGGCCAATGTAGTGTTTTTCACAGTTGTTACAGTTTATTTTGTAGATGATGTTGGTTTTGTCTTCTTTTGCTGTTGAGTCTTTTGGTTGACATAGAATTGAGTGCAGCGACTTTGTTGGTTTGTGTACGACGTCAATTCCTAAAGGTTTGAAGAGTCTTTTAGTGATTTCTGAGATATCCTTTATATATGGTAAGGCGATTTTCTTTGTGTTTTCCTTGGTGGCTTTTGTTTTGGTAGGTTGGCTTGGGGGTATATGTCTCTTGATGAAATTCCGGGGATATCCATTCTTTTGGAAGACGTCCATGAGATACTTTTCTTCAATTTTTCTTAAGGTGGGAGTGCTGCAGTGAGTCCTTGCTCTCTTGAATAGTGTTTGTATGCAGTTCCTTTTGTGTGCTATTGGAACTCCAACATATAATTTGTCCAAGGAATTATACAGGAAACTAAAACACCTAACGGAATCCTGTGATCACTCCATCAACTCTGCTATTCAATTCCTAGAGAAAATCAGAGACATCCAAATAGATGAACAAGAAATAATGGTATCCTTCGACGTGACAGCATTATATACCTCTATCGGACAAAAACTAGCAAAAGAAACCATGGAACAATTACTTAGCAACGACGAACAACTTCCACAACAATCAAAAATGCAACACACAAGCTGGATGGAATGCATAAATCTATGCCTAACAACATATTTCCAATTCAACAGCCAAATATATGAACTAGTCGAAGGAACACCCATGGGATCGCCAATATCAGGTTTGATTGCAGAAGCAGTGATGCAAAGACTCGAAAACATAATTCTACCAAAGATCAAACCCAAGATTTGGATACGCTACGTCGACGACACATTTGTAATAATCAAAAGAAACGAATTAGACAAAACTCACAACTTAATAAACAACGTCTTCAACGACACAAAATTCACAAGAGAAGAGGAATCCGAGAACAAAATACCATTTTTGGACGTCTTAGTCAGGCGAACAACTACAGGAGAATTAGAAACTCAAGTTTATAGGAAATCAACTCACACAGACCAAATACTGAATTACAACAGCAACAACCCAATAGCACACAAAAGGAACTGCATACAAACACTATTCAAGAGAGCAAGGACTCACTGCAGCACTCCCACCTTAAGAAAAATTGAAGAAAAGTATCTCATGGACGTCTTCCAAAAGAATGGATATCCCCGGAATTTCATCAAGAGACATATACCCCCAAGCCAACCTACCAAAACAAAAGCCACCAAGGAAAACACAAAGAAAATCGCCTTACCATATATAAAGGATATCTCAGAAATCACTAAAAGACTCTTCAAACCTTTAGGAATTGACGTCGTACACAAACCAACAAAGTCGCTGCACTCAATTCTATGTCAACCAAAAGACTCAACAGCAAAAGAAGACAAAACCAACATCATCTACAAAATAAACTGTAACAACTGTGAAAAACACTACATTGGCCAAAGTGGACGTCCCCTTCGTCTTCGTATCCACGAACATAAGCTAGCCGTCAAAAGACATGATATACACTCCCTCATTTCACTACACACAGACAACCACGGACATCAATTCGACTGGGACAACGTTCAAATATTAGACAAAGGAAATAACAAGAATGCTAGAGAATTTTTAGAAGCTTGGCATTCCAGTGAATCATCAATCAATAGACACATCGAGATAGACAAAATTTATCAACCAATAAGAAAGAAACTTCACACACGATTGGCGAAAGTTCAAGTCACAGAAACAATCAGTTCCAACACAAGTAACCTAGAAGGTGTGAAAACATACATAAACAACCAATCACGTCCAAGGTCACCAGGAGGAATGATTAATAAACTCGTGGAGAAACCTAAAAGCTCACTTCAATTTGAAGTATGCGCTGAAGATGTCACCCAGTAAGGTGATGAAAGCTTCGCAAACTAACTATCCAGCTCAGAGAACAAAACCACATCAGAATGAATTAGTGTTATGAACAACATTAATGTTTAAATAACATCGAAACAATAATATTAATAGATTACATTTCAATAGTATAAACATAAAATAAGCTGAATGTCAGAAAAATTAGGAAAGATAATATAGTCTACTGAAAGCCAGGGCAGTAGTAGGGGCTGGACTTGCTTCTTTTGCACACAAAGCATTAGTTGTTTGAGTCGAATTGCAATAGCCTCTGCTGTTCGGAGCATGCTATGCTTCGATGATTTTGGCAATTTATTAGACACCCGGTAGATAATAAAGAAGGATTCGACAACGCTGGATTTGTGACTAGTTTGCACCAGATGGTCCAATACCGAACTGTAGATGGTTTTCGCCACACCTTTACTAAGCCATGCAAGGAGATGTTCTCGAGCACGGAAAATCAAGTTCCTAGAGAAATGGCCGATATAACTCGCTTCTACTTTCAAAGTGATTTTACTACACATTTTCAACGTTATCAATTTAGTCATAAACTTCGCTACAAACTGCACCCTGTAGCTCTACAAAGATTTTCTTATACAAATCAAGAAGAAATGACCACTGAGAGAACACCATGTGATAAGAATATAGAATAGTACTAATTGCCGTTACATGCTGATAAATAAATCAATAGTCAAAATTAAAACATGTTAGCAATTAAAAGTAAAGTCATGAAGAAGAAGCCATTGGCATAATACGCAAATATATACACATAGTATTAGAGAAAAGGTTTTAGTTCAGTTCACTTACCAGTAAATCATTGTTATGTTTCTAACTTTTCAAATTTAATTATAGAAGAAAGTTAAGGATTGGAAATTGAAATAAAAGTATTTGTTTCATCCAAAACTCAATTTTATCCAGTTGTGGTTAAAAGAGGATGATTTTCTTCATCAAGTATTGGTTTTGTGGGGATTTTGTTTGATTGTATGGAGGATTTTATCATGAGCTGACATCAGTTAGAGAACCATTGGAAAACAACCTGGGCGTACTGGACAGCTGTTTCGTCCTAGTTTGGGACTCTTCATCAGTACGCGCCCAGCGGAGTTCGAGCCCAGGAGCTTCTAGGTAAAAGGCGAGCTCCTAGACAGTCGAGCCACTGGGAGCCGATCCAATGGCCAGTGCATGAATTCCCCCTTCTGCCAATCCACGACATAGCGCTACCATTTCGTAATGTCTTCTTCGAAGAGTTACTGCCTCACATTCAACTCGCTGGACACAAATGGTCACGTCTTCCCACTAGAACACCAGGTAACTACCTACCTAAATAGGGCCAGTCGCTAGTGAGGATCACATTCAATATTTCAGTAATAGTTTATACAGATATTTCAAGAAATCAAAGAAGTAGATGCAACAACTGTTATTCCAACTAGCGAAGTTAGAATACTGTAACTATCCTACGACTTGATGAGTCACCGAAGGCGTATCTAACTGACTGCAGACTATTATTAATGGATGCCTTCAATCAATACTGAAGACCATATGGCTAATCAGAAGGAACAGGTAAACAACGAGGTACCCTAGAAACGAACCTTATAAGAGCCCGTCACCTGAACAAACAGGCAGAACAGAAAAAGGAAAACGGATAGAACATGCAATTAAGAGACAGTTGAGTGACATTGTACATCACATATGGTATAGAGTGAACACTGACTGGAAAGTGACGACTTAGGTGCTGTTGTAAGGGTAATATAAAGGTGACGCGAACAGGAAACGAAAGCTTGTAGGCGTCAGTGGAGCTGGTCGAAAGTTTTATCAGAGAATCGAAGAAGTGCAGTTAATGCCATATAGTTCAATCGAAAACTCAGAAATGAGTAATCACGACATTATCTAGTGAAGTAAGTCAACTAATGTCGTTGTATATTTTATATCTACCTAAGAATTCGCTATCTGATTGATTGAAGGACATTTGCAATTCACTGACATCTTTCTTTGTAGTCTCATGTTTGTTAAAATAAGTATTAAGCATCATTGCTTCTTGTTACTGTGTTGAAGACAAAAAGCAAACAATCGAAGTATTCAAAAGTATTCCTGAATATATAGAAGGATTTACTTGACCCACATCTTGATCACACATAAGTCTATAAAATACACTATTTTCAGAATGTTTGGATCATGAATGTTTCCTAAACAGATACACCTGAGATTGCATACCTCTTATCCATTCCCTGCTTAGTTATTAGTGGTATAAGTAATAATTTATCTACAACAACTAAAGCAACATAATTATATTGTGGCTTCAGTGTACTTGTTTTCTTCAACTGAGACGGAAGTTAATCCAGTGATCCCAGATAAACAGTGAATATGTTTTCGTATATCGTCTACAACCTCTATTATTTTATAATTTAATTGGTAGATGGTGACTAGCAGTGGAATCTAGGATGCGCATTTCGTCTTATCGGGACTCGTCATCTGGATGTACCTGCATTCCCCAATTAGCAATGATGTTCCCACCGAGGCTCGAACCCAGTGCCTATAATTTCAAACGCAAAGCGTTATCCACTAGACCACTTAGGCCACGACAGGCACCTCTTGTGCAACGGGTCATATTAATTATTTAACTGAATTTTTGATTTTCCCGTCGATGGATTGAACCGAAGTGCTAGGTCTTAGGTTGACATGTCGGCTTCTTGTGCAGATGCTTCGACGATGTCTGGGATTTGATCTGTATACAATTGGTGGATGGTGCTAGCAGTGGAATCCAGGATGCGCATTTCGTCTTATTCAGGACTCGTCATCTGTATGTACCTGCATTCCCCAATGAGCAATGATGTTTCCACCGAGGCTCGAACCCAGTACCTATAATTTTAAACGCCAAAGCGTTATCCACTAGACCACTTTAGGTCACGACAGGCACCTTTTGTGCAACGGGTCATATTAATTATTTAACTGAATTTTTGATTTTCCCGTCGATGGATTGAACCGAAGTGCTAGGTCTTAGGTTGACATGTCGGCTTCTTGTGCAGATGCTTCGGGAATGTCTGGTCATGTAATTAGAATTTAATTGGGGGATGGTGACTAGCAGTTATTTTATGTTTCCTCAGTGAGTGACGGATGTGAACATTCAACCAATGCTATGTGAGGAGGGAGAAAATGACTCTGTAATCACGTGTCCTCAGTGAATATTCACAATAGAAAAATGAATGTTTATATTTTCAGAGAAAAGAGAACAGTAATCTGTGAAGTGACATCCATGAGTGACATAACTTATAAAAACAAGTACAGATTACTAAACGTCACTTACAAGTACATCAATGTATACCGTATTCTATAAGAAATACTCAAAGCAAGGTCATCAGATAATAATTGTTTCAATAAATGTAAGTAAACCTTTTTGAGTATCTTGAATAGCCGTACTTCACCGACATTGTAACTAAATCTTGTAGAGATGCAAAGTTTACACACTTAAGGCATACAATACAAGGAAAGAAGGTATAGAATGTACACCCGCTAAATAAGTTATTTAGCCTATGATTTGTATGCATATTAAAACAGATTTTATGAGTACACACTTCTTTAGCAGTTTTCTAACCTCACTAACTAAAATGAAAATCTTAAATCGATGAAGTATAACAAATGTCCACCATTGGAGAACTGATCGAAGGTTGTTTTGTGTGTTGTGATGGACTCAATAACTGTTTATTCAGTTTAGCTAAGATATGAGTCAAAAACCGTGAGTTTATTATTTCCAACGAATCCGTTTTTTTCACGTGATTCACTGGATAAAGTATTCGCTGAGGATGTTGCCTAGTAAGGCATTGAAAACTTCGCAAGTAAACTACACAGTTCTCAAAACACAACTACATTAAAATCAACCATCTGAGCAACAAATTTTCTCCGTTATATCTGAAGTCCAAGTATTTCAGATTGTTTGGGGGGATTTCATCATGAGCTGAAATCAGTTACAGAACCATTGGAAAATCATCTGTGGTACTCGACAGCTGTTTTGTCCTAGTTTAGGATCCTTCAGCGGCACTCATCCATCGGGGTTTGAACCCACGACCTTCTGATTACAAGGCTAGCAACCTCATAGACTACTCAGCCACTGGGACGCGTGAATTCTTTTTTTGTCAATTCATGACATAGCGCGACCACTAGCCAATGTATTCGATAAGTGACTGTCCTCACCTTCAACCTGCTGTAACCTATTGGTCATGGCTTCCCACCTGAACCTCAGGTCACTGCCTGAATAGGGACAGTCGCTAGTGAGCATCAGATAGTAGCGTGACACTCAATATGGAAATCCCTTCATGAACAGTCAGAGTGAAGTATGGATACTTTTTTTTCAATATTCCAACTAACTTTGTAATTACCACATCTTCCTTCTGAGCTGCACATCATTGTTCTTATAATTGCATATCCCTTTTTGAAATTGTCCCTGTTATCTTTCTCTATTTATGATCAGTTGCTGGTCACAATGTCTACCTTTACTGTTGTGTGGTACTAGTAATAACATGTTCCTTTATGACTGCGACTTGTCTGAGTGTTTTGTACTTCTGATTCTTGCAGGCCAAACTGTGATCCCATCTTGTTGAGCATACTCTTATTGACTAAAAGGTATTTTACAACTGTGTTTCGTTAATTAATTTCATTATACGTCACGTATTTTGTATCTGAGATACCTTAAAACTGTACAGCTGTCGAACTGCGTTGTTGAGATAATTTTATATATTTTTTTGTATGTTGTTACTTTTGAAAAGTAACACAGATTCTATCTCGCAAACAGGTATTCTGAAACAGTTGGATTATAGTTTTAGACCTTAGCTTGACTCACAAATGTTCCTTAAGCTATAGAGAAGAGCGTATCAATTAGCTTCCTGCGTTTACTGGTTACTTGGTTTATTTGGGGTTAGAGAAAGGTTGGAATCCAGTGGAGAGTATTCATCAAATCCTTAAATCTGTCAGTATTCTTTTGGTGTCATTATTCCCTACTGGCCTTCATTCATCCTACAAGTCACAGTTTAATCTGAAATCTTTAACTAAGCACACTATACTGCTAAGTTGATTTTTTTAAAGTTCCTGTTCATTATGTTGAATTCTTCAAGAGAAAGATGGTGAATAACATCCAGGACTAAGTATCAAAGCTTCACAATCACTCGACCTTTTTTTAAATTTCAACTGGATGAATAAATAGATATCCTAAATTTCAAGAGTTGGTTTGTAAAGATTAAATTTGTCTTTACGAGTTTGAGCACGAATTGATATCAGTTACAGAACCATTGAAACCACCAGGGAAGAGTAGTGGACAGCTGTTTCATCCTAGTTTGGGAATCATCTGCAGTACTCATCCCTCCACGAGGTTTCCAATCCAGGACCTTCGGGTTATAAGAAAAGCTCGAATACCCTCCAGCCAGTGGGACCCAATTCAATGGCCAACCCATGACTTCTAACTCCTACCAATTCGTGATTAATTTAGTGCGACCATCAACCAATGTCATCGGTGGGAAATCCATGCTCCCACTTGACTGGATGGTCCTCACTAGTCATGACTTCTCCCTAGAACTCTAGGAACCTCCATCCTGTAGCAAGTCACTAGCGGCATCAGATTAATTTTCTATAGTTGGTTTGTAAAGATTTAATTTGCGTTTACGAGTTCAACTACGGATTGATATCAATTCTAATGGTTGCAAATCAGAAGGTAGATTCTTTCTTATATTTTTCATTTTGATACCTTATAATACAAAATTGAATAATTCACTAGTGAATTTGTATTTTTGTAAACAAAATCTTGTTTACTTCAAATGTAGTAGAATTCTCGTATGTATGTATGTATGTTAAACGAGCTCATCATATGTTATTATTATTATTTTTATCATTCCTTTTCATTATATCTAAATAAAGCGAGAATAAGAAAACACCTTTTTGTTTGAAAAATATACAAGAACAGAATTTCATAAACACCTCTCCATCAGTCACACTGCCACTGCTACGACTGCTGTCACTAATTCGGCTACCTTTATTATGACTTTCAGTAGCTTACATCACGTGGTAGACAGAATAAACCTTTTACTATTCTGTGATTAGCACTCATTCTCCTTCCTATTTCCTGAACATACACAGTTAGTATAGATATTTAAACAACCTTTAGCATATAACGTATTGTAACTTATACAGATAACACCTCCACAAACCTGAATACACACACACACACACGATAAAAGGAAAGAAATACAATCCGATCTCATCTCTAATCCGATATCAGCATTCTTTATCTGCTTGTTTTGATCTCTTTGTTTAAGTGAAATCAAATGCATATCACGTGATCATCCGTAAAAAAACTGGTCATTATTTGGATTTAGTTGGATTGTTAAATTATTGAATAAAGCCATATTACGAGACAGTTTCTTTTGAATATTCTAGAAAGTATCATCTCTTATTGGTGCGAATTTAGATTTGGAACAGGGTCAGCTGTCACATTCAATTATTGTTGGCGTTAATCAATTTACGTGATTATTATTATTTGAGTGCTTTGAACAGCATATGGCGATGCTTTCTCAACTTTAGATGAAAAACCAATCATGACGTTGTGACAGGAGAACACAGTGGCATTTATTGGGATTATTATTATTTTTCGGAAAAGCTTACTTTATTTATTTACTTTTTTGGATTATAGCTTGATTCCGCACCGTATTTTTAGTACAAGTATGGAATTTTCAGCATGTGATATCGGTAGCGCAAATTTTGCAGGCCGACAAATTGATATCAGGTGTGCGTCGTTACGTGATCGAACCCTCGGACTATTTTCATGGTCGGAGACAGTCCAAACCACTGTGGCATCTCTTACAGTATTCCAGTGATTTTTAAAATTACTGTCCCATTTTCTTCAACCTGCATATCTTTGTTCTAACATTCATGTATCTTATTTTGACGTAATTATTATTATTTGTCTGTTTTAGCTTGATTCCTGTTCTTAATGATTCAGTTTATCGTTGCATGGTGCTGGAATGCTGACAATAGTGTTACTATGCCCATCAATGCCATCTGATGACTTAGGAAACTCTTACGCTAAGTACCTTCTTATCAAGTAGATTTGTGAGCCTTGTGGTTTGGTGGCTATTCTTGTGACGACTATCAGAACACGATACCAATGACACACAACACAAGGAAGAGAGAAGACAGGCCGTTTGGTGGACAGCTTCAACAGTGAAAAAGCTTGACAGAAGTTCCAAATATATAAGCTCAAATGATCTTGATTCAATGACCTTCATCTGGTAAGAGTTAACAATGAATAAACGGGGGAAATACAAACATCGATGTGCTGTAAAATTAAATGTAGAATATTCGAAATTTTCAGTGTAGGTGACAGATGCGTTGTTATACTATTGCCATCTTGTTTGAGTGGAGTCATATTTGCACCGCGGATTGACTGCCTGACGCTGGACTTCGTGAAGGGAAGGTGTTTTGTTCTGCTTGATTCTTGCAAGCTGAGTTCTGGGCCTATTTTGTTAGGTGTCTTCTTTTTGATCCTCAAATGTATTAAGATTGGATTCGGTTAGTTTATTTTGTTGCGCTGGATGTATTTTCTACTTGTGAAATTTTCAGGCTTTATAGAATCTGGGTGGCAGTGTAAGGGTAGCTTTATGTTTCCAATGTCAGTTATTATCAATCAGTGGCACCACAGATTCTGTCATATCAGGCCATGTTTCCAAGCTGCTTGAATATAAATTTTGATCGTGCACGACTCACGGAAGTTTGGCGACCTATCTGGAGGAACTTCCTGACGGGGTTTTTGTATTCAGACTAAAATACTTGGTTTCGGTTACCATTGTATTTGGTAGCAGAACTCTTTATCTGTCGAAATGGTGTGAAATTGTGGAAAATTGCAGAAACCCCTAAATTAAAATTTTTCGTGGCAAACGTTGTTCGTATTCTGCTTCTTTTATCTTCATACCATATTTCCTACATTGTTTCACATGAATCTTATATTTTTTCTATCTCAACCTAATCAGTCTATTTCTATTCACGATTCTTATAGAGAACATGACACATAATACATTATTCATAAAATCTCGTAAGTACATACCACTACGTAGGCTTTCAGGGGTTAGTGGAAGGTTTGACATGGTTACTGGACAGTTTTCGTGTTTAGGTAGATTTGGGAGATTTGTAGACATTACGGTTTAAGTACATCTTAATTACCAGTTTTGTCTAGTTCTAAGCGCTTAGTCTTAATGTCACTTCTGAGCCTTGTTAGTTGTCTGGTGTTATATATCGATGAGAATATCAAAGTGAGGATCGAGAAAGCAAGCAAAGCTTTCATTTCTCTCAAGTCTGTTTAGAGGTCAACAGCACTCACCATAAAAAATAAGATCCAGATTTTTAACTCCAATGTGAAGTCACTACTACTCTACATGGATCGGAGACTTGGATTGTCATCAACAGCACCTCAAACAAATTACAGACTCCCAACAACAGCTGCCTTCGCTTAATACTACTCAAGATCAGATGGCCAGAAAAGATCAGCAACAAACACGGATCTCAGGGAGCAAACCAACCAACCAGGAACCGATTGTGCAACAAATATGCAGGTAGAAATGGAGACGGATTGGTCATACTCTGAGAAAACCATCAAGTTACATCACACGACAAGTAATCATTTGAGTGGAACCTGAATGGAAGCGGCGAGTTTGTTGTCAGTACGATAGTAACATGGAGGAGTTGATATAAAGAGGAGGTGAAAGTATGTGGGCAGACGTGGGGGCAGGTTAAAAGGTTGGTGGAGAACTGAATGCCATGAAGTCGTGCAGGTTGAGCCCCATGTTCCTCTAGGAACTAAAGGAAACAATAATAATAAATATCGCTAATGACTTTTTCATCTCTCTAGCTTTTGCTGTCCACCGTTGTTCGCGTCGTCGAGGGGGCTTTATCTTGATTTGCCTCTTAGCAGCTTTCGTTCACCATCATGTTTGAAGTGCGTAGTGTACCTGCATCCATCATTTCTTATGTCACGGCAAACATCCATTGGCATTTACTAACCTTTGGTTTCAGATTATCAAGAGCATTTACCACCGTTTCCCTGACTGGCTAGATATTATCACAGACTTCCTCGAGTTGAATATTACTGTCAGCATTGGATGCGTGTTTATTTGTTTCTTCCCTCAACGAAAACTTCGTATTCTCAGCAGGTTGTGAGCCACAAGGTTTTCTTAACCGTCTTCTGTGTCACTTAAGTTGTAGACAAACATTCAGTAAGTGAATGTTCTATGCTTGTGCTATAGAGGTTGCTCCAGTCTATAACTAATCTACTCCACCAATAACTCACAACAATGTGATCTATTTGTGTTCACTGTCGATTAGACCATGGAGGTCACCAGGTTAGGCAATGTCTCTACTTATATTTGAAGTTAGTGCTTATCAAGAAAAATGACTAAATAAATAGAACTACAGAAGACGATCGCTGTTGTCGATTCGTTGGGATGGAATTCCATTGGTGCCACCAGTATACTTATCTCACTGGCACAAATCCCCTACGTTAACATTGAAGTCACCTGCCAGGGCTAAGAAAGTAGACAGCTTTACTAGAACTCATCCTTTGCTTCATCTGAAAAGCACTTGGTTGGGACATTAACAGGAAATGTGAAAGCACATCGGCGAGTACCACAGTCTTTCATTTCTTACTACTTCTGTTTAGCCTGACAGCATACATATGACTATCTACTGGGATGCAACCTGTTGGGAATGTTTTTATTCAGCACTTAGTGCTGTTCTTGTGACTACCAGTTCTTGTGTACTGGTCCATTTGACACTTGCTACTGTGAATAATTTAATTGATTTGATATGGCTTTTCAGTTTACAGCTAGTCCGAACAGTCGAACTTGATGTATTTGTACCAAACTTCTATGAACAAATGTTTCAAGATTGCTGAAGTCATAAAATTCAACACTAACACTTAATTTTTATGACTTAGGTGTGGATTTAACACAGTGAATACAAAACTCCTCAAAGTTTCCTGAAGGTTGCATTTTTCTGAAAAGAATATCTCATTATCTCAATTAATAGTTTCCCGCTGATTGCCTTCAAGTGCTAAACCCTAGATGCTAAATATGCCTTCTAATGAATCAATATTATCCAGTGTTCTATAACGAAGATAACTTTATCCATTTTCAAATTGGCAATTTTTATTCTTACACAAAAAAAGGTTTGTTAAACACCCTTTACCACTAAAGTATTGATCATTGGCAAACCCCTTTTTCTTTAAACAATTCAATCAGATGATTGTGTGCGTAGGTATGAACAATCCCTCTTTTTTTATTGCTTTTCTTATCGTGAATCTGGTGCAGAAAACAGATGTCTGAATCATCTTTTCAGCTTATTTTTATTTTTTCCCTTTTTCTAAATCAAGGTCGATTTGTCAGTGTTCTTAGCTTCTTTCTTCTGCTTCTTCTTTCTCTCCTAAAGCAACCAATCAATTTTATATGGTTCCTTACTTAACTAAACCGTTTCACTTTTCTTTACAACCCTGGATCACATTACAAAAAAACAGGATGGAAATTTCAATTTTCCTAAATGTGTGTATGTATGTGTGGTTAAACAAACAAAACAATGTATATCACTTTTTCCTATAATGTATTTTCATAAAACTGTAAAACACAGATCGATAATTTCAAGCGCATTCACTGCATTAACTAAATATGCTTTAGGGTTTGAATTAATGTCACCGATAAAAGGATTATTGTTTTATTGTTTCATGTGAAACTATCTTGACGTCAGTTGCGAGTAAATGTATGAGTGGTAATAGTGAATTGCTTACTTTGATTGGATACCAGTTAGTAACTATTGTAATATGTCTAATCCTATCTCTGGTGCAGAGTGAATTCGATCAATCAAGTTTGCAGTGTGGCTACCATGCCACTAGGTGGCTGGCTATCCAGCTGCACTATGAATTGTTGGTATTAGATGGTTGCTGGCGATCAACAAGAAGCCTTGGATCTAAGTTTCGTGTTAGTCGGTCGGCACGTTTCAGCAAGTCTCCAATTAAAGTATCAAATAGAGTCCTACGGGAGGTCGATAGTGAGCACGAATAGCTTAGGGTTAGGGTTTCTAACTACAGCATTGGGTGACATAGGTTCGAGTTTCAGAAAGACGTGATTTTCTCTAAGGTTTTAGGTGGCTGAAAACTAACACGAAAGCTAGGTCAAGCAAGGCTTCCTGTCGATTTCCACCAAAACTTCTGATACCAACAATAAACTATTTTTATGCGTTCTAGGATTATAATGAAATAATGCTGAATGTTGAAAGCGGTGAGAATGTTTTAAACCCTGAGTGTTGATCATTCAATTAAGCATGTAATATTTAGCTAGAGACTGATTTTAAAGAATTAATTATCAAGCTCCACAATCATATATATATACTTTGATTGTTCATCACGTAGCCACCTAATTCACGAGTATACTTCTTGGGTTAGTACAAACCGAATGCTATCAGTTGGGTTTGCAGTCTCGTCACCGTGTTAGGTGATTCGTTGTCACGATGCACACTAGCAAATAATAAATGTATTATGTGTTGGCTTAGAGGGTACAATAATGTAACCAGGTCGTGGTTTCCTGCCGATTGCCTACAGTCAACTAATATATATATATATATATAAATATGGAGAATCTATAACTCATGAGGAAACTGAGACGAAAATTGTTTATACTTACAACAATACCAATGTGAAACGCGATAAAATATTTAGAATTGTAACCATTTTGGTAGCATGTACAAGCACAAAATTATACACAAGCAACACGGATTTCATCCGAAGGACACAACGAAAATCAGACAGATTTTATCTCAATGTTGCTGAAGGAAGTAAACACTCAGCCTGCTGGATACAAAGTCGAGAAGGGGAGTAGACGTGTGCTCAGACCATAATCTAGTCCAAGGAACGTTCAAAGTGAAGCTGAAATCCTTCAGAACAACTGAAGACAGATCGTAATTCATGTTCTGCACTCAGAAACTAAAACAAAAACTACAAGGGATACCTACACTGCAGATCACATCACAGCAAAGTCGGAGACACTGCATGACATTACTGAGGAAACCTGCGTAGGAGAACATTAGAATTTTCTGTAGGTGATACTCAAGGAAACGCGAACAACTGTCTTAGGGAGAAGAATAGTGAAACCGGATATGAGCCAATGCAGCGTTGGACAACATAAAGACATGCTGAGTTCAACGGACATCGCACTGCATGAAAAGTTAGGAAGAGTGCTGAAAAAGACAAAATAAAATAGCGGGACGCACTGTCAACTGAAGCAGAACAGTCAGGCCTCAGGTAAAAGAGACCGCAGAACATTATATCACATAGCCGGGTCTCTATCAGGATGGAGATGAACAAAGATGAAATCAATGTAAGGTGATCAAAGGAACCTAATTACTGAGATAAGAAAGAAGGGGACACTGTTCTGATCACTTCGAAGAACTATGGAATCGCCCGTCACCTGCAACTCCCCATGGAGTACCACCAACATTACTCACAGAACTACATGCCGGATGACACCAATCTTCTAACCAAAGCAGAAGTCATGAATACAATGAAGCTAATTCTGAAGTCTGCTGAAATAGTAGAACTGCAAGAGTTCCCCTTAAACAGTTAGTCTGAAGCGCATGTGCTAACGCTACTACTTTGGGACAAACGCAAGGAAGATGCTGATTGGAAGAAAAGCTACCATATGAATTTTCAAAAGAGTGGTGACTCGGTCCAGTGCAAGAACTGGTGAGGCATCATGCTTTTGTCCACGGCAAGCAAAGTAATAAATTGCCTCGTCCAAATTGAAGGTCTCTCTCGCCCCTCTCTTCCTGGCTTTGACATTCTCACCCGGAATTTCAACAACTACTCACGAAAAGACTGCTATATGTTTTAGTAAATGAAAATACTCTTGTAAAGCTTTTGAATATGACATCATCGATACAAAAAGTTTCTTCAATAAATTATTTGTACATTTATGAGTGTCATTGATGTGCATGTTCAGTGAAATATGGATGTATGTCTCTTGGGTGCATACATTCACATCCACTCTTTTCGGCTATTATAAATCATTCGTCGTGACCAATTTCATTTTTTTTGCTTCTATGTATTTTTATTGATTCTTTTCCTTCACGCTCCCCAGTGGAACATAGGGTCTCAACCTAGTAGCTTGAAGTTTCTGTAGCAGTGTTTATTTTAAAGGATGGGGTTTCTAGCCTCATGCACAACCATTACTCTTTAGCAGCATTATTTCTGGCTTAGCTAGGTAAAGGAGTTCGTTAGCCGGAGATCGAAACCCGGATCATTTGCATGGTCGGCGAGCGTCCTAACCGTTATACCACCGATGCACGAACTATTATTTCTAAGGTGATGTATGATAAGAAGCAGTCAAATAACTCTGATATGAATGAAGTGCAATTCATTAGATGGTTAATGGATACAACCCGCAAACCGAAAGACGTCGTTTTCCTCAAACCCTGTATTAAAAGTGTATTCGCCTTATTTTCGTCTCTGTTCATTCAAATTTAACGTCAACCTTTTTATCTATCTTTACTTGGGTACATCTTTTGTTATTCCACTTAGTGATCTGTATTTTATGACGCATTTGATGTTTTTTTTCAGCATTTTTGGGCGTTTTGAAATGAAATAACAGATATAGATTTTGGCAGTGTAACCATAAAATGAATGACTTATTGAGGTACATGTGTTTATACAGTATGAAGAAACAAAAACTCTCAGTCAATGAATAATCATGTCTAAATTGATCATGTTCTGCCAGTATTTTGTTTACTCTAAATTGCTTATGATAAAACTTCAGTCGTCTACACTAGATAAGAGTGAAAAGGTTTTGTCACTATCAGTAATCTGACAGTCCTAATGAACAACTTAGCCGATGGAAATTCATAAAGTTTTAATATTATTTATCACTAGCTTTCCTTACACTTGAATAACTACATTTTGCAGACTGAAGTCAGAGAAGGCCAAGACAGGGATAAATTGGTTTCAGCCAGAACTGACAATTTAAGACAATCAGTTTTAGCTGTAGTTTGACATAAATGGACATTATTTGATGGCCGGCCTAAATTTTATTCATTATTTGTATTTTTATTCTTCAAGCTGGAGCTTTGAATTGTAGACATCATTGGCTTCAATTTTACGGGATGCAGTTGCTAACCTTAAGCTCAGCCTTCTGTCTTTACTGGCTTCACTGCCAGCTTGACGGGATTCAAAAGTAAGTCAATCGAAAATCTTACCCCAAAGTTCATACGTGGTTGGGGAGGAACCACCGACACAGACCTTATACAACCAATCAAACTGGTATGTGGTAGCATAGACATATATATATATAGTGTCTGATAAAGTTTATTTCCCCACTGGCCTAGATCAGTCTCATTTTCTGAATTTTCGATAGGCTCAGAGTAGTAGACGGTAGTTGCAGCAGAACAAATGTATTCACTCGGCAGTCAAGTTGTCTGCTGCATCTAGTAATAAACTTGAATCCCACTAATATTGGAAGTTAAAACGAATTTGGTGATTTGTTTGTGCTCATATCATATGTGGTAAAATTCGTTTAATTTACTTTAACTGAAGACAACCAAGTTTCTAATTGACCTGGCGATTGTCATCTGACACGAATTGAGAATGTGACCAATTCTGGTGTGACGAAAATAATATTTAATAATGCACAATTTGCTCACATTTCGTATTTCTTCTTAAAGAAGAGTGAAATAAGATAAACGAATGAGTCACATAGAAATTGATTTTATCGGTGGTATATAGTGAATTCACTTATTTTTTTCTCAAGCTGTTCTCCTGCTGGGAAATACACTTAACAGTCGCTAAGCATGTTGGAAGCAGGGTAGGAGGACACTGATTCACAACCCCGGGGGAGGTCATTGCTACTTTGTTTGTCAGCTCGTTTTTTAAGAAAGAAGCGGATGAAGTCGTTTGTTTCTGATCTACGGTTTCAATGATGCAACTAATCGTTAAATTAGACATGCAAGAGGGTTTTCTATGCTTATTGATTCCATGCAAACTGCTAAAGCCTGAGCGGAAACACCAGTGCGTCGGTGGCACAGCGGTTAGGACGCTCGCCGACCATGCTCACGGCCCGGGGTTCGATCCCCGGCCGACGAACTCCTCTACCTCCCCAAGTCAGTAATAGAACTGCAAAGAGAGAAGGTTGGGCATGAGGCTAGCAACCCTATCCTGTAAAAAAACACTGCTACAGAAACTTCAAGCGTCTAGCTTGGAGCCCCTTGTTCCACTGGGAACGTGAAGGAATAAAAAAAACTACTAAAGATTACTTTAAATTTTATGGTATCTAAGGTGATTCCGGAACTTACTTTCTATAAGCAGGCAGTAAATTCGAATGACAGTATAACTCTTTTAGGACAAACACATGTTGTTACTGTTAATAAAAAAAAATCCTTCACACAAACACACACCACAGCTCCTACTTTTTGCATTAAGAATGAAGAAAAAGTGATCATTTAGTCCGTAAACAGTTGTAAAATTGCCTAGAGATTACGTTTAACAGACTGTTTTCACTTTTCGATGTCTTTAGGTATTCGATATGGAAGTTAATAATTTTTCTAGTATGACAATTCTGTGAATAAGAGGAACTATAAAAGTCCATTATTAGTGGGGCTTTACTTCGTTGATCACTAAACACCTGATAGACATAGAATCCTGAAAACATGCATCGGAAGTAATTTAGCAACATCGATTAAGTCTTCTCCGGTATGCTGTGGCTATTGGAATAAAACGACTGAAAACTGACCAACATGTTCTAAAGGAATCTAAAGCTGGATTTCGGCTATCCTGATAACTTGCTTCTTATGAAATCTTTGTTTTCCGATAGTATGACTTTGTTTTTCCCTCATTTTTCGCTTAAATATCATATGAGATTTATTTTCTTCTGATCTTTTGATTCCTACTCAGTGTAAAGCGTCATCACGGTTTCGTTAGAATTCCTAAATATCAAGCTTTAAATTTCTGACACGTATGATTTCTACTCACTGTATTCTGTTACGTCTGGACATGCAAGCGCAAAAAGTATTCCTAGTTTTATCTATTAAGCCTACGGTTCCCTGCTTAACATATGCGCTCAGTGGTTTTGATTTACTTTAACAGTGCTATAACTGGTTTTATTTAGTGATACTTGTAGATTGCTATCGTTATTCCTTTGGGTTCCTAGTGAAACATAGGCCTTCAACAACACATCTCCACTTTTTCCCATCTTCTGCGGTCCTCTTCAAATTGATCCACGATTGCCCATAATCTCTCACCTCCGCCTCACACCAACGACCAACTCATCGCTTCCCATTAGGATTACACTCAAGCGATGCCTGCATTGCGCGCGATGTCATTCTGCGGCCTGCTTATTTCATGCCTGATCCATTTCTATTTTCTCCTACATAACGCTGAGCGGTCGGCTCTTGGTTGGTTTATTCCCAAACAGAATTTCTTGTTGCTAGTTGTTTCTAGCCATTCGATCTTCAGCAAGGAGCCAGAGAGGGCAACTGTTGATAAAAGTCTGCAGTGGCCTGTTAGAAATCCTAATTGTGACACTCAGTGCAAGTTCCTGACTCGTATAGATGAACCTACTTGACCTACTTGTGTGTTGAAAATCCGAATCATGTTGTTTTATTACAGCTTGATTCCACACTGAATTTTTGATACAAGTATGGAATTTTCAGCATGGGTATCGGTGGCCAAAATTTCGAGGGCCGACCATAGATATGAGGTGTGCGTCGGCATGGGATCGAACCCCTGAGGCGGAAGATTTTCAAACTGATTTCAGGTTTATGAAGGTGTATCTTGCCTTTCCAATTCCGGCTGATTTCGACATCTTCATCCGTTACCACCGGCTGTGGTTAAAACCGTGCTCCTCAGATAATTGGAGGAAGTAACCTCTGTCACATCTCTTCCGTTGATTGTGATTTATGCTGTTTGCTGTTGCTGTTGTTGTTGCTATCGGTTGGTTGGGTAACGTCATCGCATCCGTCTTTCCTGTGTCCACCTGGAGACCTGTCTTCGCTGGCTTTTTCTTCATCCTTCAAGTTTTTCTTGTATGCCTAAAATCAACTTTCCTGATCAGTTTTTTTGTTATGCACTTAATGTCAGACAGTACTTTGTAAAATAAAATTGTATTTCTTTTTAACTAATTTCCTATACGTTTTTCATAAAAGAACACAAATTGACTGTTGACGTATTCATTATATTTACAGACTACATCTCATTTCCCCTTATATGACATGTAGGTTGGAGAGAAGAAAAAGCTAAGACTAATAACAGACAAAATGTTAGGATATTATGTATTAACCTTTACTAATGGATTTATCATAATTCTGAATAAAACTAGTCGCATAAAGCGTTTGCAGTTTGGGACAAAATAGAAACTGCTTTTTTCTCCACAAAAACGTACACACTGGTATAAATAGAAAATCAATAGCAAAGTAGCGTCGTTATGAATTAAAGGCAGTTTGTGCGCTCTCATATTTCTTTTCTTTTAGTCACCTCATACTAGTCCATACTACTTGAGTTTTTTATATTAAGTAGTAAGTTCGTCCACATTTAGAAAGAAATTCAAGCATCTTCATAGTGTTTTAGAGAATATTTCTACTTTAAATTTACTCCCGTACTTTCGAAAGTTTCAGGCATCTACAAAATTAAATGACAGTTTACTCTCTATGATCATATCGACCGTTAATCCATAAATTTGAAACTTAATCAAAGTAGTTCTTCTTCTTTCCCATTTGTTATGGGAGTAGTGGTATCTTCCAGATTTCCACAACTGATCTTGGATGATATTTAGCGTGCGCACTTTCGCTTGATTTGATGAATAAAGCTTTGGTAGTTAGTCTCAGCTTCATTGTGTTACAATTGGGTTTAGAACCGTCACCTTGCATCATCCTATTGCAAGGCTTCGTGTAACTACATGTTGTACAGAAGCTCGGGTTTCCTGGGATTCTTGTCTTACTGATGTTTGCTAGTTCACATTTTGTTAAGTTTCATGTTTCAATACAACCAAAATCAACAAGTACTATTCATCATCATCTAGAAGAATCTAAAAGAATTCACCTCTTACACTTATCTGTGCAGCATCACTTCAGCTACAGATAACACAGGTGGGGATATAACGATGAGATCGGAAGAGTAAGATAGACCGTCACCAATGTGAAGTCGGTGTGAAAACCTGCTTCACGCAGCATTATTACCTTCAAAACTAATGTTAAGTCAGTTATTGCTTCTGTGTGATTTGGGGCCTTGATAATCAAGGACAAAATGTATTTCTAATGGCCTCTAAAAAAATCTTTGTTAGCACTCGCCTTCTCTTGATACTGCAGATAAGATGACCACTCGAAAACCGTAAGCAACAAGGAACCCCAGCCAACCAACAGCATATCGCTGACAAAATATTCGGAATAAAATGGAGATCTATGAGACATACTCTCAGGTGACTTATGGGTGACATCAGGCATTAGGCCGTTCATTGGAATGAAAACGAGAAACGATGCGTTCAGAGATCGAATGTTACAGTGATAAGATTGTATGAGGAAGAAGTGGAGGCCTTTGAACAATTATGAAACCAGCTGCAAAAGGCCGTACACAACAGGATAAAATGAAGATGTGCCGTTGAAGCCCCATGTTCCACTCTAAAAACCCAAAGAAATAATAACTTTTGTGCTCTGCTCGTCTCATTTATCCCAGGACGACTACAACCTACTTTGGACTATTGTAAAACCTAGCAGTAATGGGCGGCCATTTCGTCCTGATCTGGGACTCTTCACAATAAGCACCCACCGTCAGGTTTTGGACCCAGGAATCAGGAGAGCTTATAATCTATTTAGACACTGGGGAGCGATCCAATGTTCCATGAATTAGAATGTCTGCCAATCCACGATATGCCATGACCAGTAGTCAGTGTCCTTGGTGAGTATTCGTCCTGACACCCGAACTGCTGTACCTCACTCGTCACCACTTCCCACTAGAACCTATGCAACTACCTACCTGAATAGGGCCAGTCGCTAGTGAGCGTCAGATTGACATTTATGATGAAATTCTGAAACCAATATTTGAAAATGGCCTATTCATTTGACCTCATGTTATTTGCATAGCTCTGAAAGTTACTTTAATACTAATGTTTCACTGTGTGATATACCTAACAAACAGATTTACTTGGAATTACAAACTATAGCATTCTCAATACACATATTAAATCACTATTCGAATATATACACTTAGAGTGACGAAGATCTACTATAAGATTATTAGGCGAATAAAGTTTTGAAACTTTGCATAGAACTAATTTCATGACTCTGTATATTTTTCTGTTCATATTTTCGTAACTTCTTAAAATGAAGATATACTTATACTTTGAAAGGTTGGTTATCTACTTTCATATCGTGTATTCCCTTAGTTGTGCTTAGTCATCTCGGCTAAATCTTTTAACAAATCAACGACCAAAATAAAGGTTAAAATAACAATAAATGTGAATAGAATACTTTTTCATAAATGTATGTTTTCAGTGATGTGTTAGAGAATGTTAGATCAAAGATAATCGTATTTTCTAGTGAAGGGAATGATGGAAACACTATGAGCTGGTTAGTATTTCTTACTCTCTGGACAACAAAATATTTCTATGCAATCCCAATCACACTATACACTTTTTAACAGTTTTTATGTTAAACTTTTGGATGACAAAGTTTTGTTTTTGCCGATATATCGGCTTTCCTATTTGACAAATAATAATAATATAATAATAATAATAATCACTTTATTCCACAACAATAACAATTTACAGCATGGAATTTTCAGCGTTTCTTCAACATATTGCAATGGTTTAGCTCTGTTTATAATTATATAAATATATAAAATGTTAAAATATTGATAGTTAATAGGAAAAAATAATAAAAAAAAACCAACAAAATCATACCCTTTCTAGGTCATAGTGAATAATAAATAAATAATATAACAAATAACACATGCATTAATTTGCATCATTTCATTTTATAATTTAGTTATTGATTCAAAAGTTGTAAAAGTTCTTTTCTGATATTTGTCTCTTCACACAATACTCGTGCCAAATATGGAACGGTCGAATTTTTATATTTTGTAGTACGAGCATAAATGTTTATAAAATTTCTTCTGGTCTTACCCGAAGAGATACAAGGAAACAATTGTGAATAAAGAGGATGTTCACTATCAGATAAGATAACTTTAGCTAAGTGTTTACAAGAATTCATATGCCTATTGACAACAGTGTCATTTAGTTCAGTCAAAGGGATAGCACTGACCCTACTTACAGCCCTCAATGTTCTTCGTAGTATTATATGATCTTTCTTGAGTAGCCCAGGGAAGAATAATGGAGAACAATAAAGAATGATGGGCAAAACACATGAATTAATAAATTGTATGATAAGAGATTGAGTTATACCTGAGTGTCTCAACTTCTTTATGTAATAAGTCAGACGGAAAACTTTCTTAGAAACTATAAGAATATGAGACGACCAGCAAAGATTTGACGAGAAACTAATGCCAAGATAAGAAACATTTGACTTACTCTCAATCAAGGTACCATCAATACTACAACAATCATGAGATTGAATCAATCTATGCATGTCTTTTTCACTTCTCAGGCTGAAATCAACAGTGTTACATTTAGTTGGATTTAGTTTAAGACCATTTGAGCGAGACCAATCCTTAACTTCAGCTAGGAAGCCATTCATATAGGAACAATCCGATGTGGAAACTACAGGGACAGAAACGGTCAGGTCATCAGCATACTTAATGAAGTTAACTTCGGGTGAGTTCGGAAGGTCATGCAGAAAGAAAGAGAAAAGAAATGGAGAAAGTACTGCACCTTGAGGCACACCACTTTCAGTTAGCTGGGAAGTGGAGCGCTTTCCAGCCAAAACAGTATGCTGTTTCCTATCCTTAAAATAAGAAGACAGCCATCTAGTTGCCCAGGACTCTGTTTGTGCTGAATTCATCTTGCCTAATAAACTACAAGCTATTGGACGAACATCTTTATTACTACTGTTTTCACCAAACCACTTCTGAAAGCAAAACAAGAGTATATCCATTTTTAATATTAAGCGGCACAGTGACTTCAAGACAGTATCAGTTGGAATGGGAGTGCAACAAATAAGTCAGAACTACAACCGGTGTAGAGTTAATAAGCATTCATCTGAATTTCATTAGTAGTAATATTCCAAAATTAATCATGAATTGACTTCATCAAGAGAACCATTGAAAACATGGGTGTTATGAACGTCTATTTTCGTCTCTGTTTGCTATTCATCATCAGTATTCAAACATGACATCACTAGGGATCCATCCCATAACTTCCAGGCTAAAACGTGAGCCTTTTACACATTCAACTACCTTCATGGAATCAAATGAACCACCAATTTTAACTTCTGCCAATTTGTGACATAAAATGCGATCACCAGAGAATGTAATCAGTGTGTATCCTTCCTAAAGCCCAACTCAGAGCACTTCCGTTCACTGTTCCACACTGGAAGTGAAGCCTATATCATCGTGTAATTAGTCGCTAATGAACAAATGCTCTGCAAAGATTCGGTTAATTTCAAGTTTGTCTCTAATCATTTAAGTTTGTACCATTGTTAGTAACAATTAGAGGTCAAAAAATAGTGTTATAGCCTAACGTTGGCTTTATTATGCCTGCAAGAGCCATAAAGAGAAATAATTTTAACTATCGTGGTGTATGTAATCCCTTAATAATTGATTAGTGATTTTCTCTAAATTTATACATTCAAACACCTTCAAACCAACACTTAAAAGTTATATTATTACTGAAAAGAATATGAGGCGAAGAAACCGCCCCTGTGAGATTAGGTCCCGGATGCTGTTGAAAATCCATATCTCCAACTTCAATTTTATCCTCAAGTATGTGCAAGAATTGAAATGATCCAACCGGCGATTCTAATGATGTCTACTTGTGATTTTTCGTTGATATTTCTTGGCCTAACCGATCCACGTTATTTTAACACATCGGTTCATTGGGTGAATACCTCAGTATTATCCTGGTATCTAAGATGGAGCTATTAATATATAAGTGAATAATGTTTGTAACATAGTCACTGGATTCGAGTCTCAGGTGAAAAACTGTCAAAATGACTTGTGGTAGTATGCACCTGACAGGTCCTGCACATCACTTAAAGCCACTAACAAATAAATTGTCACCTACTTGCTAAATATGTGGAAACTGAACTGTTGTGGCAATCTCATCTAATATAGATAACACTTTTAGAAGTCCTTTACCTATTCAAGCACACTAGTTTTAGCCGAATTCATCAAAATCAAAATTTTTTTCAAAGAATATTCAAGTATAATTTATGTGTTGTTATTCTTTCCCACAATAATTAACTCCTAAACCGATGTGAGTAGAATCTTCTACAACCTTCATGATATTTTAATCAATGCTATTGCTTATTTTGTTCTGGATAAAATACTCACTGTGTTGAAATAAGCATAATTAATTCATTTATATCTGCTTAAGAAAATTCATCCCTATTGAACATTTAGGCATTGTTACATTTGCCAGTTTTAAGACCATCTGTTAGGTAAAGGGAAGGCGGAAGAGCTAAGAATCATTGAAAACGGATAACCATGGAAATTTATCTACACATTTGGAAACACTGAAATCAGAATAGGAAAAAATAGCACAGTGAAAACAAAATCCTATATTCATCCACCTAAATTTAAATAAAATCAACAGGTATTACCTGTAGTCACATTGATTTCTATGTACCGAATGGGATATTCCTTAGTTCGTTGAAAAGTCGGCGGATACTCTTCCTTTTTTAGCTATACTTGTGTAAATCAGTTTATGTGTGCCTGCCGAAACAGACGCACTGGAAAAAAAACAAAAACGAAGGGATTGGCTGAAGGTTTCTGAATACCTATCAAAAAGTCTGTGACTAAGAGAAAGTGAACATCTGCACAACCCTGTCAAGAGGAATTTAAATGGCAGTGATCAACGGAAGTAGACACTTTAAATTCTTCCACCATATAAACAGACAAACAAGCAAGCTCAAGACTTTTTTCGTTTACGGATAGTATCGCTATCGACCGAGTAAATCCTTACTTACTTATTCCAAAAGCCATTGTAGGCCTTCCTCTACTTTGATAACTCAGCTTTTAATCTTCAGATGAGCGCTGATTTCTTTTCATTGTTACTTAATTACGTCAGCACTTGTTGAATACCATGCTTTGTATATTTAACATTTGAATGAATGAGCTTAAATCACGATCGCTTTTTTTCATATTTCATTTATTTATTAACAGTTTCCTAATGGCATATGTAATGTTAAAATTTATGCAATTCACTATCACATAGCAACTCTTGTTCTCCACACTACATATTTAAGTGCAGCAGATATTATATATTTTACTAACGTAAAATTTCAACTTCTCCATATAACCTGATCATTCTCAGTCAGTGTTGGATATTTCATTTTCTGTAAATCAAAGTATGATACATTTGTGATAAAAATACTGACTTTATTTATTCAGGCTGTTAGAAAATGGTGAGGTAATGTCGAAACAAAACAGATCATTCTTTACCAAGGATCAGTTACTATCAGGGGAATAAATTAAAAGGAGTTACTTCCTTCACTAATCTACGAAGCATCGTTTCAACTACAGGCAGCTGGCAGTGATGAAGATGCCAAAACCAGGATTCAAAAGGCAAGACAAGCCTTCAACACTCTGAAGTCAGTTCGGTAATCTGCTGCACTCAACATAAAGAACAAAATCTGAATATGTGAAGTAAGTTCTTCTTTATGAATCAGAAACCTGGTGGTTATTTCCTTCAGTTTCCACAGTTTCTTGTTACTAATTCTTTCCACTAGCC
The DNA here is from genome assembly GCA_944472135.2 of Trichobilharzia regenti. NCBI lineage: Eukaryota > Metazoa > Platyhelminthes > Trematoda > Strigeidida > Schistosomatidae > Trichobilharzia > Trichobilharzia regenti. The sequence goes on from OX235262.1 coordinate 56,084,958, forward strand.
ATTCGATCTTCAGCATGGAGCCAGCGAAGTCGGCAGGTGTTGACGAAAATTTGTAAACTGTTGAAAATGCTTTTCGTGTTTCTCATTGCAGGTTTCTGATACAAAGAGTGTGACTTAAAATTGGTGTTGAGAATCCGAATTTTGTTCTTTATGCTGGCTGAGTGAGTGCAATTCTTCGAATTTTTGTGAGAGTATACATAAATCATCTGCGAAAGCCAGACCTTCTAAAGTCTTCTTATCGATGATCCAACGTACTCCTGTCTCCTCGCTCCCTGTGCATAGTCTGACGTATGTTTCAGTCCATCACAATTAAAAATATCATCGGTGATAATAGGCAGTCAGCCTTGTCTTACTCCTGTCTCCACTTCGAACGCCTCGCTGAATTTTCCGTTGTACATCAACACTACCTGAAACGTGACACAGTCAAACAGCCATCTGTTAAATGATTTATATAAATAATTGAGCATTGAACTGGAAATAAGTTTTCTACCACAACACCATAAAAGAAATACGGCGAAGACCACCAATTATAGGGTCAGATGCATATAAATAGAAGAAGCGACTGAAGAATTTTCAGTAGCCTGCTGCAGACGTTTAGCAACCGCTGAGTTCTCCAGCTCCACAATGAAGTTAAGATAGCCAGAAGGTAGCAGCAACAAGAAACTGTGGCAACGAACCAATCAATAACCTACTGGTCAACAAATATGTTGAAGACACTGAAGATGAATGTGACACACATTAAGGAAGCCGTCCGGTGATACCTGACGCCAGGTCATGACTCGAGTGGAACCCAGACTAGTAGCAACAAGTTGGGCTTAAGTGCGAAGGTGACATTGAGAAGATTGCATGAGTAGGAGATAGAGGCTTACGGGCAGTGGTTGCAGAAAATACGGCGAAGCCTTGTGTTCCACTCAGAACTGAAGGGAATAATATTGTTATCATAGGCGTTTAAATTTACTCAGAAGAATTAGCGCATTTATAATGATTTTCAGTCAGTAGAAAAGAGAATGCCACTGTAATACTGTAATTTTATACACTCTAATCATTTATTGAGAGTGGAAATTAAAGAAAATAAACTTACTCTTATTTGCTTAGTGGATTTCTATGTCTTTCCGGTTGAAATTGAATTTTTCTGTCTGATAGCATCTACTGAAAAATTTGCCGAGTTACGTATTTGTCTACAGAAAAAAATATTTTCCCGCTATATGACGTGAATTTTGTCTGAAAGGATGTAAACAATCCTACTATTTGACAAAAATTTAAGGTTTTCAAATAATTTTAAATTAACAGGGTGTTTAATTCAACAAAAGTGGATTTTAAATCGATTATTGAGTCTGATACTTAAAATGAGAATAAGTGTGTACAAGACTACAAAAAGAATTACGCAATATTTTAGGTGAATAAACAATGTAAAACAAGCAATAAAGGTTAATAAAGCAGGATTTAATGAATTCATCAAATTTCGGTAGAATTCGTCAGCTGAAGACTCTACATACACGGATTTGTATACTTTTGAAATTACATAGGGAGATATAAGACTGATAAGTAAATAAACTACATTGAATTAGTCATGCAGAAGACACGTGCGAATTTTTACAGGTCATGTTCAAATAGATAAGGAGAGAGAGAGAGTATGAGAGATCAAAATTAAGATAAATTGCATTACGCTTCAATTACATCACTTAGATAAACAATTAGTCATTAGGGAATATAACTAGAATTGCAAACAGACTAATATCAATAGTAATAGTTATAATAACAATTTTAATAGTGTTGAAGTGAGTTAAGATAATCTTACGGATAAAGCATAGATTTAAATGAATCAAGAATAATAATAATGATAGTAATAATAACAAATAATAATAAGAAGAGGTAGAATAATAGTAATAACAAGTAGAGAATAATAAGTAAAGCGTATTACCATGGTAGATTCAGAGTGACGACCATCTCCTTTTGTATACAGAGAGCTGGTTTATAAATTCGAATTGCACAAGCCTCTGCAATTGCAAGCATCTTCTTGTTTCTTTGTTTGCTGACGATGGTGAATGACTTGACGGCGTCGATATCATGTCCGTAATCCACGAGATGTTTTGTTATTGAGGATTTTGGGACTTTGCACTCAGCTGTTTTCAACCATTTTGGCAAATGCTCCATCATGCGAGTAGACAATCGCCTTTCCGTACGACCTATGTATTTGCTGCCACAAACACACTCAAATTGATATATGCAGTTTGAAGTGTCGAGGATTGGCGACTGGTCTTTCCCAGATTGTTGAAGCACTCGCTTGGTGGTGTTAAGGATAACAAGTTTTGCAGCATAATAAGTTCTCTTGATGGCTTTGTCGAGTCTTCGTTTCACTACTTCCTGTACGTCATCTCCTTTGAATGGCAAATTGATATAGACAGGTTTCTTTGGAACTGTCTGAATTGTTTTGCAAGGGGTAGTTTCTTTAGAGTATTTATTAATGAACTTCTCAGGATATCCATTCTTACATAAAATATCCTTCAGAGATTTTATTTCATGTTCAATAGTACTGTCAGAACAAATTTTCCGTGCTCTATTGAACAGTGTTCTGACTAAGTTCTTTTTGTACTGGATTGGAACAAAGCTCTTGAAATGCATGTACTGTCCTGTCCATGAAGACTTTCTAAATATAGATCTTTCGATTGTGCCATCATTCATTTTGGTCAGAAGAACGTCTAGAAATTTAATAGTATCGTTTTCCTCGTGTTCTACTGTGAAATTGAGATTTGGATGGCATGAATTGAATTTTATCAACATGTCTTCCGCTTTTGATCTGCTTTCACAGACAATAAAAATGTCATCAACATATCTTAGGTATGCATTTGTTTCTTGTATATGTTGCTGCAAAGTACCGGTTTCTAGGCGTGACAAGAATAAGTCTGCGAAAAGTGGTCCCAAAGGGCTTCCCATTGCGACACCATCAACTTGACGGAACAGACGCCCGTTGAATTGGAATTGGACATTTTTAGTACATAAAAGTAGTAATTTCCTCAATTCCGATGTTGGAATGGGTATGTCTTCAGCTTCTTTACATATGAAGTCGATAGTTCAACGACTGGCACATTTGTGAAAAGGGAGGTAACATCGAAAGAGACCAAATGCTTATCGGATACATTGAAATCTTTAATTTGATTGACAAATTGAAATGAATCAGAGACTATATGTGTTCCGAAACGTTTCAGCAAGGGCTGCAACAGTTCACATAACCACTGTGCTAATCTGTGGTATGGTGAGTTTATCATAGAGAGTATGGGTCTTAACGGCGCTCCTGGTTTGTGTATTTTTACGCGTCCGTATAGTTTTGGGATTTGTGACCCAATCGGTTTGATATTTTATATGTGTTTTCGTCAATGTATTTATTTTTGAAGAGTTGTCGTAGATGTTGCACAATTTTCCTTTCGGTTGATAACGTTTGGTCTTTTGCATGGTTATCCAATTTGAATTTAGATTCATCAGAGAGAATTTGATTCATTTTTTCGAGGTAATCTATCTTGTTCATTAGCACTACACTTTGTCCTTTATCAGCTTGTAAGATAACAAGATTTTTGTCTTTTCGGAGCTTGTTTAAAGATCTCCAGTGTTCTTTGGTGATATGGACTTTTGATTGGTTGGCATGACTCGAAATTGATGAGCAATATCAACCATCTTTGCTTTCAACCAGCTTTCGCTGTCACTGGACGTGGCATGTAGCCCTATAAGTTGATATAAAGATTTTCGAATTGGCATTCGATATCATTTGCTTTATCTTTTTCATGGAACACAGAATTTGAATCCCAGTGACAGAATTTCTGCTTGTTCTTTCGATAGGGAAATATCAGACAAATTATGAACATAATTAGATATATCCACTGGGAAAATTTCATTTGGCGGTTCCGGATGAAGTGACTTCTTCAGTTTCTTTTCTTCTGATTCTTTTGTCTTTTTTGATGTGGCATGCAGATATTTAGTGAATTTAATATAACATACAAAATTTAATTCATTTTGTACACTGATCAGTTTACTTGACAATAGGCATAAATTACTGATTTCATCGTTTCAGAACACAAATGTGATTCAGCAAGACGGTAAAGATTTGCCCGTGTGGGTCTCAAATGATCTTTACGCAAGGATTTGTAAAATGTTCGAGGATAAATATTATTCTGGATACATTCCTTCAAAAAATCTCGTCGTGCAGAGTGTTTAGCAATCTAACTTCAATTTCACTAGATCATAAAGGGCATTGATAGTGAATAAACAATGACCAAATAAATTATATATGTCCAAACCAAGTTCACTTTTAACGGTTTGAAATATATTGGGCATTGGTTTTATAACATTCATCATAATAGAGGTTTTTGTATTTCCCAATGAATGAAAAACAAAACGATATTGTTTTTACTGACGTTTCGCTATTCAATGTCAACAGCCTTATCAAAGTATAAAGTATGGCCAAAATACGCATTCCGAAAAAATGGACATCAACAGTCGTCATTCCATATAGAGCAGAGACGTCAGACGATATCAGAAGAGTACTCAGTCAGCTCGACATTAGAGTTTTCTTCAAAACATCAGACACACTTCAAAGCAATCTTGTTCATATAAAAGACCAAATCCCAAAAGATTCTCTATCTAATTGTGTCTATAAAATAAAATGCTTGGAATGTGATGCAATCTACATCGGAAAAACATCTCGAGAAATCAAAATCAGAAGAAATGAACACCATAGAGCATCTGTTCGACTGCTGAGGAATCCAGTTGAACTTGAAAAGCTTGAAAAATCATCAGCCATAGGTCTACACACTATAGAATATTGAAATAATCCAGAAAAAGCATTTCAGAAGTCGCGAAGGACGTCTAATATCAGAAGCATTCCATATCAAAAGGAATCCAAATTGTCTGAATAGGAATGATGGACTAAAACAGAATTTGACCTGATTACAACACCTCCCTTCCCTATGAAGTGATAAAATCAACACGAATGTGATAAGCAAGTTCACTATGAAAACATACACTACTTTTATAATTTTACACACTGATCAAATCCAACAATCTACACTTGATTTTGTTATCTTCACCGACTGACCAACTTGACGACGAAAATCGACCCCAGACTGACGAACGATGATCAAGTTAGTAAACTTTATTTTGATATTATAACAGACGTACTATTACCTTGTTATTTGGCTTAGTGATCTTCATTACTATTTTGACTTTCAATATGTCCTTTTAACTTGACCTTGCTTGTCCATTTTCTCACCCCTAACTCTTTGTTATATTTTGCTAATTCCGGTTTAATAATACTTTGATGAAGCCATTATCATTAAATAGCGAAACGACAGAAAAAACAATATCGTTATGTTTTTCATTCATTGCGAAATATAAAAACCTTTATTATAATGAGCAAACAAATATGAAAAAGGGTCATCTACTCAACCGACATATCACTTGATGACATTTTGATATAGATATGAGTATGTCTGTCAATGAGGCATGCTTAGATTTTGCAAAAAGTCTCTTTAAATAAACTCCAAGGACATATATCGGAATAACTGATCTGAAAATTCCTCTATGAACAATCTATTTAACACGTTGATACTGATTTGAATATCTCGATCTCTTTTGTAATTACTAGTCTTTCTCCCTGACATGTGTAGCATTATCCTGACTTTCGAACATCTCCTGTTGACTTAATTCCCATCGATTTTCAAGAATTGGTTTGCAGGGATTTGATTGATTGGTTATAAAAGCTGACATCGGTTAGAAAACGGTTGGAAAGCCTGCAGGGAGTACGTTAAAGCTGTTTCATTCTAGTTTCGGACTTTTCACAGTAGACATTTACTGAAATTCAAATCCGGGACCTTCTGGTTACAAGGCTAGCGACCTCGTAGACCATTTAACTACTGGAACCCCATCCAATGTCCAGCCCATGAATTCCAACTTTTGCCAATTCACAACATAATATTTGTAATTATTTGTCTTCGTTTCTAGTTCATTCATATCTTTATTGTTTCTCTTTGACGTTGTATGATTGTGTTAATGATATCTTGTTTTACGAGTATCAATGAGTTTAGGTGAATTTAAGGTGACTGTGTGCACTGATAGCGGGAGACGTACTTTGTTCTGTTCGATTCTTGCCGACAGATTTTTGATTCCATCTTATTAGAAATATTCTTATTGAATTTCAGGTAATTTATGCTTGTGTTTCATTAGTTAAATTTATTATACAGTGAGAGATTTTGTCCTCTTCAGTTACCGGTTGGTAATCTTCAGGTCGTTTAGTAAATTTCTAAAATCATTATTGTTGGGAAGTATCAGAGGTATATACATCTTTTGATACTTCTTGGATGTACTTCAGGAATATGTATCAATCTTGGAGGTTTGGTAAGCTATACATAAGAATACTTTGAGTGTTTTCTGAGGTAAAACCAAAATTTTTGAGTTTCGGTAGTTGCTAGGGTCAGTGAGTAGTCATTAATTGTTTAACCGTGATAAATAACTCTTCTTGGATCTCAATTTTCTATCCCTGATATTTGTTTACAAATCAGTTTTTTAATTAAGATATGAATCTTACTCGTGATTGTTCGTCCGAAGGCCTTACTGTTACCCAAATTAAGGCATTAACCAAACAGTTGATTCCAATGGATCATAGAAAGCCGGAAATATGACTGCAAAACATGATTTCTCAAAACTTTGGCGATGAAGACGTTTGTTTTAAGCAATTTTAAGAGCTGGCAAATGTACTAATAAAATTACCACGTGAAAATTATTTCTGACTTCTTTTTTAGGTATCAACAGGGCAAGAAATACAAGATTTGCAGCATAAATCCCACAGGTTGTCATCCCATTGCACACAGCCTGGAATTACAATAATTCTAAAATATTGGAAATTACACATTTTATGTGTTAATACAATATGACAAAAATTGGTACAAGTTAAGGTAATTAGAAATCCAGAGCGTTGAAAACTGCCAAAATATCATTACTTCTAGTGCCAGTTGTCATCAGTTCATATGCATTGGGAAATAGATAGTTCAAAAGATGGAGAGACAATAAGGAAAGTGAAAGAATGGTCGAAAAATTACCAAAAACTTCATTGGTTACCCAATGACCTAAAGATATACAGTTCATATTTACATATATAAGAATCACTAATGCAACTACTGTATTCGGCGACGCCATTCTTTCAGTAGTGTATTATATATAGAATAGCAAAACTAAATGTTGAAGAAAATATTTCGCCGATTTTACCTTCTTTTCTCTGATTTAATTAAAAAGTATTACAAAATAAAGAAAAATATTTTAGTAAGAATTAGAAAGCCCAAAGTCCCCTTTTACCAGGCAATGAAAAAAATTTGAAAATAACTGTCTGTAATTTAGTCTCCGTCAAATCAACTAGCATTCCTAACAAATGCTGGAAAGATATTTATTGCCTATATAACACTGCGTGGTAAATTACGCTGATTCATATAGCTAGCAGATATACTCTTGAAGGAAACGTTCTGGATCTAAGAATTACATCTGAACAGTTTAACAGCTGCTGTTTACTTATATTCTGATATGTACGAATATTCGCCCAGAATCAAAACATTCCACAAGATTGTATATGTGTTCAGTGTTTTTATAGAGCTCGTCATAAAACTGAAAGTAAGACAATAAAACGAGTTTAATGGATCATCATGTTTAGGAATTTATAAAATAACATTATACATTGTGATTTATATGAAGCTAGTGTAGTTTGAATTTTCAAACATATAGCTGCTTGTTATTTTTTCATTTGTTTACTAGAGGAACATAAGGCTTCAGCCACACGTATCCACTGCGTTCGGTTTTCTGTCAACGTTTTCATCTGGTTCCACGTCTGACTACATGCCATCATCTTCCACGTCACCCTCGCATTGATGACCAATTCGTCGCTTCCACTCGGTTGGGTTCCACTCGAACGATAGCCGGTCATGTGATGTCACTTGATGGTTTTCTCAGAGAAAAGCCAATCCACCTCCATTTCTTCCTGAATATTTGTTGCATGATTGTTTCTTGGTTGGCTTGCTCCCAGAGATCCCTGTTGCTGAACTTTTCTGGTCTGTAGTTTGTTCAAAGTGCCTTTCGTGACGCCTCGTCAAGTCTCAGATCCTTATGGAGTTATGGTAGTGACTTCACACTAGAGTTGAAAATCTGGATCTTATTTCTCATGCTTAGTGCTGTTGACCTTTACACAGACTTGAAAGTAATGAAACCATGTCCTACTTTCACGATCCTTGCTTTGATATCTTCATCAGTTCCGTCCGCGTGTATTTGAAACGATGCTTCCCAGGCTGATGAAGAAAGTTGAAGATTTCAGATTTCTCCCATTGTTTACTGTTGTCGTTGCTGTTGGCCAGATATCCTCATCACCTGTTTTATCTGTGTTCACTTGAAGTCTCTACTATCGTTCATGTCTTTCCTGCCAACTTGTTCCTTTTCATTTGTATATCTTCCAGTTTGTGGGAAATCAGACATATATCATCGTGAAGTCCAGATCCTCCAAGTTTTTTGTGTGAGTCCATTTTATGCCTGTTTTCTCATTGCCCGCTGTCTGACGCATTATCCGATCTACTGCAATCAAGAAATTCATTGGCGATAGTAGACAGCTTTGCCTCACTCCCGTCTTCATTTCGAAGGATTCCGTCACTTTCCTGTTGCAGACTACTTGGCATGCATCATTGTCGTAGAACTGTTGGATGAGAATTACAATTGTCGATGGCACCCCGTAGTAGCCAAAGAGTTACAGAAATCACCTGTCGATCGACGCTGTCAAAGGTCTTTTCAAAGTTAATGAAGTTAAGGTAGAGAGGTGACTGCCATTCCAAGCTTTGCTCAGTGATGATCCGTAGTGTGGCGATTTGATCAATACATGACCTGTTTCTCCTGAATCCAGCCTGTTCCGGTCGAAGTTTTTCATACAGGGCTTTTTTGATTCTCTCCAGGATGATGCGGCTTAGTATTTTACTTGGGGTGGAGAGGAGCATAATTCCGCGCCAGTTTTTGCATTGACTTAACTCTCCTTTCTTTGGTAGTTTGAATGAGTATTATTTCGTCTAATCCGCAGGTACTTTGCCCTCTTTACACACCTTCTGTAGTGGTGGTGTCATCAAGTCTGCTAATGTCTCTGGATCCATTTTCGATGCCTCTGCTGGGATTCCGTCTGATCCTGCTGCTTTTACAGTTTTTAGCCTATTGATCCCCTTCAGGGTTTCCGTATTCGTTGGAGGGTTGATGTTCACTGGTAGTTCTGTCTCCACTGATTGTATTATTAGGCGCGTTGTAGGTGGTGATCGATTTAGAAGTCTTTTGAAGTGTTCAGTCCAGTGTTTCCTTTGCTCGCCCTCTTTGGTGACTGGCCTTCTATTGTCATCCTTCACTGGCCTAATTTGTGTTCAACTTATCCCCAATAGGAATCTAGTTGTTTTGTAGAGCATCGTGAGGTTTCCTGTGCCTGCAGGTGGCTCCGCTTCCCTTGCCATAGCTTCATAATACTTTGCTTCTTCTTTCCTGGCAATTTTCTTTACTGATTTGTTCAGCGTATTGTAGCTTGCATTCAACTCCTGTTTATGTTGCTCGCTGACTTACTGGATAATCTTTTCTTTCAATCTCTTTCTATCTTCTATTAGTCTACATGTGGCCGTCTCTTGCCTAGAAATTCCATGCAGGTTTGACTCCACACTGTTTTCAAGTTGTCCCAGTGCTTCTCAACGCCGGTCTCTTTGCTAGTGTTGATTTGTGTCTTCGCCTTTTTTCTTATGATTTCAATGAAGATGTCCTCGTTGCGGCCTTGTTGTCTAGTATACAAAAAAACATGAAATATGAACTATGGTAAAAATTAGATTTCATGGACAGGCCATTTGATCGGGTCCCAGTGGCTTAACGGTCTACGAGCTCGCTAGGCTTGTAGCTATAAGGTCCTGGATTCTGACCCTGGTGGTGGGTGCGTACTGATGAGGAGTCCCAAACCAGGACGGAGGGAACGGCTGTCAAGTACTCCCTAGTGATGTTTCAATGGTTCTGTAACTGATATCAGCTCATGATGAAATCCTCTTACCAACCGAACGAAAATTCTCTACGAAACCAAGACTTGAAAACCATAAAAGTTAGTTCCATAATAATAATATTTGTAAAACACTCAAAATTTTAAGTATCCTTACGAATGAAAACACAGAATAAGAACACTGTATGAATTCTCATCTTTTGGTATAACTTTGTTGCCTTTGCAGGTCCAAGTTTCTGCTAGATGGTTTTACATCCTTAGCCTTTAAATGATCAAAATAAGCAAAACTTTAAAAATCTTTTGAAAATGCTGTAACATGTATTTAACTAATGTATCCATCGCCGAAGTAGACTTCATCAACTTATTCTCATATGATCATCATGATTTCAACGTAGATTAATACTTGCTAACTTCGACTGCGTTTTATCCCAGTTTACTCTTGCAGTTTTGGGAAACACTGAAATACTAGATGGTTGGAGCCAATCGGCAGGAAGCCTTGGGCCTAGATTTCGTGCTAGTTGGCATTCACCAGTGAGCAAGGCATATCCGCAACGTCAAAGGAACCCATGTCTCTTCTAAGATTCGAACCTGTGGCGTCCACTGCTGCAGTCAGAGCTATTCGGGTTCACAACTGACCTCCTGTAGGACTGTACTGGATACTTTGATTGGCCACTAGCAGGTAGTATGATGTGTCTAGTCCTTCAATCATCTAATATCATTAACTCAATATGCATCGTCGTAACCAGCTACTTAGAATGGTGGTCACACTGCAAACCTGACTGATAGAATTCAGTCTGCATCAAACAGAGGACTAGAGACATCACACTAGTTCCTAGTGTCCAATCAGAGTACACTGAAATACCTCTCAGGCTTCAGTGAGTAGCTATGTAATGATAATAATATATAAAATATATATCAGCTTTATTAAGGTAATTATTTGTACACACAGTGTACAATACCCAGCATACATTCTGCGCAATATCTATTCTCCGTACATATTCATCGACACAACATCATTCCGTCTGGAAAAAGACTCAGTCGTCTACAATACTCTTCCTTAAATACTTTCTTTAAGTGCACAGTGGTAGCATGAATGTAAGTTTAGATAAATTGCTTGAGTTAATGCTGAGATTCAAAAGGATAATTAAAAGACTAGTAAAACAAAATATGGAGAATAATAGATGAATTATGCCATTAGAAAAATGGTTCACTAAAGAGGTTGAACAGAATACCAGAATGTTTGAATCAGATAGTTAAATGTTGTGTTATTTATCAGGATTAAAAGAAATGTATAAGAAAAGATACAAACCAAATTTCATGCACACACAAATACTAAAATTTTTTATTATCATAAACTACTGGAGTACAGGAGGCGTTAACCGACATACAAACTTTGTGGTCTAATTTGGCCTCCAGGGTAAAGTCCCTATTGATACATTCGATTTGCATGCAAGCTACACTGTCATATTCCTTCGCTAGATGCGAACAAATAAATTTCGATGGAGAGAAAAACAAATTTTACCTTCTGTCACCATGGCAAATGCAGTTAATTCTAAAATAAAACGCTGATCTAAACGAATCATATAATTGAATTTAATCAACAGTCATTCAAAAGTTAGCCACCGGCAGTAAACACAGTCTTGTTTTTTTTATTTTCATAACAATTTAAAACAGTTTGAAGACAAAAAGTAATTTAACATTTAAAAATATAATGAAAGTAATTACTTAATAATACTGAAAGATTTAAATTTATGATCAGCGTATTCTTCTCCGCACTCCTTAATAAAAAAAATTACGTAGACTTATTATTACTGTATTCATCGCATGTGGTGAAATTTAATTCACAATAGTAGCTGCACGCAAATGATTTAGAGGAATGTAACTATTCTCTTTTATATTTCTAATCGGCACCATTCAACTTTTCTGTTGTCAAAGTCTGCTTCCATACTGAACATACTATATTTACTTATATTTCCATTCAACTTAACTACGTGTTGAAAGGAACTAAGCACACTGTCATAAGAGTCTTGAATAAAAGAAAGGAGAAGTCTTAAAAATATTATTAGAAAGGCAGATAATAACATGTGCTCAGTAGAACCTAGAAATCCTTATAAAACTTTAAACTAAGTTAAAGGTTTTGTATGCATATTTATGACTGTGGTGAAGGCGCCTTAGTAACGTAAGGGAGCAGTCGAACCACTAGTATCTGTTAATCCTTGTATCTTCAGTAGTACCTCATGCTCCAGCTGTATATTGCCATTGCAATCGACCCTCTGACACCATTTTCAGTAAGCTTCATGATTATCCACAATTTTCTATTTCTTCTCTTGACTGCACTCTTGGGCTCACATATAAATCAGTGCTTCCTGTTCAACTTCTGTCTAAAGTGTGATATCACTTGACTGTTTCCTCAGCATATATCCAACTCATATACGTTTTACCTTGAAAATTTGTTGAGCGATAGATTGTTAACTGTTTCATACAGAGAAAAAGACAAAACACTTTATCAATTACTTATCAGTTCAATGACCATTTCTTTAAAAACAATATGAATAATATTTGTATGGGGTTTTTATCCAAACGATTTAGCATTATTAGTATCCTTTAAAGTATCCGCTATGTCATTTCAGACGAAATTCATAGAGTTCCTCAATGAACGAAATATTCCCATATTGAATCATAAGAAAAAGACATAAACAGCGAAGAAAATTTTCTGTTCGACGATTCATTTTCATAATCAGTTGTACAGTGGTAATGACGTCATGCTAACTTCTGCGTCTTTTCTAACTTACAATCAGTCACCCATTCTAAGTTACACCTAACATTAAGTTATAAGTTTTCGAGGACAAATTTTACTAGTATCTGATTGGCCTTATGAATTCTTTGTAAAATACAATTACGACTGTACAGCTTATGAAAAGGAATCGTCTTTCTCTTATAATTTGCAGAAATAATCAAAACACGCTATCCCATTGTTTTATTCTTCATCTACAAATCCTCATTTAAACAAGTTATCTGTTTTATTATATCAATTAGATATTCAACGCCATAATTGGAAGTGCACACTTTGGTTTATAGGAACAAATTGTTCTGAATGATGTTGTTTAGTTAGTGGCGTCCACTAGTGGAACCGAAGTTGCAGAGTTCTTTCTATTGGGCAGTCATCAGATGACGCACCTTGACCCACAGGGAGTGACGGTGCCATCAACGGCATCCCAACGCAGCACTCATTATTTCAAACCCTGAAGCTTTATCAACTAGGTAATGAGTGACAGCCCTTTTGTGTTATCTGTTTAAGTCAGTGGGTATTTCCTGTTGATTGGTTATATTGAATTGGGACCTTTCGTTTCTTTCAACGTGTTGGCTCCTAGCGCTGACGCTTCAGTAATGACCGAAAATTAACATAGTGCTAAATAAATATTCTGGATAAAGTTCTGAATCGAAGGCTTGCAATTTTATGTCAACTCAGTTGTTTCCTTGATCTGGTATTTCCAGAGACAAATATATAAGGACTCTGTGAAATTTCATCCATAAGCTTTTTCATTTTTGTATGTTATCCATATTTAGAAAATGTCATGAATTTGGAAGTGTCTGTGCACACAAGGATGTCATATTTAAGTTTTTATGTGGTTCTATTATTATACTAGACTCGATGAAATATTAACAAAGAACACCAATGGGGACAGAGCTCTGCTGAATCTGAAATCAAGTATAAGTTTTATGTTATGTATGCCCATCAGTCAGTGATCTAATGAATAGTGCATTCATTTTTAAACCGTACTTCAATCTTAACAAGTTATTGTCCTACCAACTGGATAGTATTCCATATGGTTACATATATTTTCTATGCGGACAAAAGGCAACTTCATTTCGACGAGCATTAAAAGGTAACGAAATCATTCGGAGCCTATATTCACCAAGGTAAACTACAACAAATTTTCCTCACTTGTCTTATGCTATCTAATTAGTTCCATAATAAATCTTTGGACTTCATATGGTAGACTTTTAAATGATCTTGGTTATATTGAACAATACATTATTAAACTGGGAAACAGATAACGTCTTAAAAGTTAGTCGAGTAAAGGTGACGCTAGGGTGCATTCTTAATTTTGACTTTTTAAGGTGCAAATGTTTGGAAAATAATGTCTGTGAAAACAAGAGTGTTTTAGGTTTACTGAAATCTGATTGGTGTAGTTATTATTTTATTCCGTGAACGTTATAGGTTCGCAGTGTTTGCTTGGCAGTTTCAGTTCAACGAACTTCATGGATATTAATGATCACTAAGGTTTTAAAAACATGTAAGTTTGGATTTTCAAACTGTATAATATTCATCAGTCGAATGTATGCGAAATGGCCCGAGATGGTAGCCAACAAAGTTGTGTAGGTCTTCAATCAGGTTTTTAGTAAAAAAGTCCGTCTACTTAATAGAGAGTCATTACATAACTTGATAGACTGAAATCTGGAACTAATTTCACAGGACGTTACGTTATGAGACTTCTGATATTCAGTTTTTGGGTTGGTGTTACTCATCAACACATTTTGTGTGTAACACTGATGAAACTGTCATTTTAGGTAAATATATTACAGTATGCTACGGCGCTGTGATTAGTTGTCCATTATCATCCATAATTGTGACTAAGTTTCTCATTCGTTGGCATACTGAGATCGAAACCAAAGACTAGAAAGATTTTTTTACCTTCACGTTCCCAGTGGAACATAGGGCTTCATGCTAGAGGCTTGAAGTTTCTGTAGCAGTGTTTATTTTACAGGATGGGGTTGCTAGCCTCACGCCCAACCTTTCCTCTTTAACAGCATTATTTTTGGTTCAGCGAGGCAAGGGAGTGCGTCGGCCGGGGATCGAACCCCGGACCATGTGCATGGTTGGCGAACGCCCTAGCCGCTATACCACTGACGCACAAAGACTAGAAAGATACATAAGTCATAATACAGTATCCCTGTATCTGCAAGAAGTTAGTCAAGACATGAATAGCATGATGGTAAAGTTTGCTGATCTTGACTGTCAAGTAACTTTATCCTAAGTTCCTGTTATTTCCGGAGACGCTCCGAATCGACAACCACTAAGCACAGATATCGACTTCAATTCCAAAACACAATGAATGACAAAAAATTGTATTCTTCGATTGTTAAAATCAATATTCTTTACTAAGTCTATAAACAAATATATTGCACTTTTATTCGTATTTTTTATACACGATCAAATCACTTGAGCATTCAAGTTGCCCGCCAAGGTCAATGAACAAACGTTCAATATTCATAATCACTGACATTGACTATGCGTCAAACAAATCCACATTGAGAAAGAGACCTGTTGAAATTTATAACTGAAGTTATACCTCGTAAGTGGTTTTAATAAAAACACGAAACCTGAATAAATTGCCAATCGACGACTGACGTCTCTCGCGTCCAACGACACAGTAGTCTTATCTTATATCAATTTAACCCTATTATATTAGACAGAAGTCAATCCAGTACTTAGTTTTACTTTGCTTAGAAGTGAAGGAAACTCAAGAAGTATCTTCCTATACATTCAAAATATTTGTTGGAGAGTCATCTAATTAAGAAAACAAAAAAAGACGATCTGAAGGACAATGTGTCACTCGTTACCACTTAATTGTCATCATTTCTCCCAAACTCACTTTCAAATAAACGCCTGTTTCTGTGCATAGCTGTATGATCAGTTGGTATGTTTCTTTTTTTCTGCAAACCTGTAGCACCACAGATGAACTCTAGTGGAATTAATACTAATGTCGTCATCATTCAGTCTTATCTCAAGATTTCGAAAATTGACTGAGTCATAATTTTCACTGGTGAGAGGTAAATAACCATGTACACAAAGAACGTGGAATGCGTTCTCTGTTTTATAGACGGATATAATTCAGAGAAGTGGAGAAAAGAAGTGAGAAATCATATTTATTCACGCTGACGTACAGGAAATAAATAATCAGTAACAAAAGACTACATGATACAATTAAATTGAACATAAATCTAGAGTGAACTTATCCCAAGACCCATAGACCGGTAGAAAAGTGTTGAATTACTGATTGGTTAGACCAGTGTATAAAGAATAATTTTGATTATATTTGATGTAGAAGAATTAATTGTTTCGGCTTTATGCCAAATTAGACATTAGGATGATTTATTCACTTCCGTTAGAGTAATTAGACTCCACTTTCGATTAATAATGACTATGTCGTAGGAAGGGAATTAACATTTATTTCTCAGGAAATTCATGAACTGTCATTTAGTCACATTTATCAAAACTATCTGCTTTTTAAGAGTTGATCACGGATTGACATCAGTTAGAGAATCATTGAAAACTAGCAAAAAGTACTGAAGAGCTGTTTCATTCTAGTTTGGGAATCATCAGCAGTACTCACCCATCCCCAGGGTTTGAACTCAGAACCTTCCGGTTACAAGGCTAGCGAAGTCATAGACCATTAAGCCACTGAGAATCAATTCAATGGCCAGTCCATGAATTCTAACTTCTACCAAAACTATTTGTAAAATATCCTCTGAGAAGTGACTTTAATATACGCTGATGACAGTCAGTCAGAAAGAAAACAAATGCCCAATGGTTCAAAAATTACTTCAAATTCCGTTGAAGCTAAAATGTTACTACAGTTTAACAAAGTGATAGCATTCAATTTCATAATGATGTCGTTTTGACAACGTCGGTTTAATAGGAAGTGGTGTCATTTCTGAAGTGTTCATATTCTGGTGTTTTAATACATACTGTGTTGCATGGTTTAGAGAGATTTATTGACTTGTTATAAACTTTAGCTACTGGATCTTTTAGCTACCTGACTTTCTGTTTATATCAGTGAGCTACCTAATTTTCTGTTGAGTATAATGCGTTAAATTAACAATCTTATTACTTCCTTAACAGACAGTCCGTGACCATATGCATATTTCAATGGCATTCAGTGTGTCTCTAGTTAGGTTTGGAAGTTATGAAGCTTCCAGAAGTTCATGCATATTTCAGACCTAACACTATTCTGTCGAGTAACAAACTATTACTTATTATTTTAACTGAAGCGTATGTATAAGGGGCATATAAAACACATTGCAGATTCTGCAATGTATGCAAAATGTACTTTTTGAGAATAAAACTATTGTTCTCTCAATTATGATTCATTACACTTCAACACTTTCAGGTATTTCTACCTCACAACGATTGTATTTTACAAATTTTAGTTACCTAATTCGCGATACGAGTAAATTTGTAATGTCACATTACACTCATGTTCTTTTAATGTCATGACAGTAGCTGAAAAGACATTGAAATGTTCCCGAAAATTTCTGGCTTTTTAAAGAAGATACCATAGAGTAATTCTATCCATCGCACCAATGAGAATAGGATGCATTGAAGTATAAGCACTGAATACTTCTTCTGTAAACATGAGACGATTATTTAAACTGTTTGTAGAATCGAATTAGGAAATCACTTGAAAAAAACCGCGTTTTCCTTTCAAAACTGTCTCTACAGATGTACCGTTTTGAGAAATCTTATACAGACAGGTCATGACCAGCGGAATCACCCAAAGTGAAAGACCCTGGGAACAGGTTCTTGATTTTCCTCAGTTCAGTGGTTGAAACTGCTAAAAAGATTATGAATTTCAGAAGATGGGTGAAATTCTATGGAAAAGCTTCAACAAACGGAAGAACTTATTTCTCTTAATCTGATTTAGTCGACATAAATTCACACATTTTCAAGATATATCCTTCAAATTTCTGAATGGATTTTATTGGTAAAGCTGCCTGCTGCAACAAGTAGCTGAACAAAACTGATACTCATCTGCTAATTTTATCTACAGATCATAACTATCTGGTAGCAATTCCTTCAGGAGTGGATCTAGAGAACAACAGTTCTCAAACGATTTACTGAACTAGAAAAATAAATCATGAACAACCAAATGACTTCATCTTCTGATTTCTTCGAAAGCACATGAACTGAAAGCACCGGCACATTCGATTAATCTAACAGTTCCGTGTTTTGCCATTATCCTTTTTACTCATTAGATTGGGTAATGGTGCCCACAGAAGATCTGGACCTGTCGACTTGCGAATCAGCAGTAATGTGAATGAATGACCAATAAATATTCTTACAATGTAGTCAAATAAATCCAAAATGGGATGATAATAAGTTAGGAAGGATGCGAAGTTAACATTGCAGTAGAGGTTTTATCATTGACCCATGATTCACAAAGGATTACAAAGACGACAATTTGAGATATCAGTAAAATGCTAGTTGATGTATTGATTAATTAACATATCAAAGTAACTGTGATTAATGCTGAAAATTCCATCCTGTATCACAAGTACTGTTTTTGGAATAAAGTAAATCATTATTATTATTATTGTAATTCTATTATGGGTAAAATTTATTCTGATAAAGTCTCACAGTGTTATACAGTAATCTTCACAAATGACGTTTAGAGTACAACTTTCTAACTTCGTTTATATAATATCATTATGTTCCCTCACCTGGCTTGATTGGCAGTGGTATTTTCCATATTTCCGGCATGAGTGATGAGCCATTTCTAATGCATGTGCTGGGTGTAGACTCGATGAGCAAGGATTCAGTAATCAACCTCTCTCTCAACCTACCTAGATTACTTTTTAGGATTTTAAACCTCTCCCACCCTATTGTGTGGTTGTGTGTTAGTGCGTGAAGTGGAATTGCTGAGCTTTTTTCTAAATTACTTGTCTTCTCGGGTCAACCATTCTCACCTTAGCTAAATTCTTATGTTCCGACAATGTGACTACCCCTGACCTACTAGTTTGACCTATGTAGTTGACCTCACAATCATTGCATGGTATTTTGTAGATTATATCATTTTGTCTAATTGGTTCAACTGGGTCCTTCAACCTACAGAGCTTGTCCTATCTGAGTGAGTTTGTAGGTTTAAATGCTACCCTAATTCCTGTTTTATTTAGAATCCTACGTAGGGTCCCAGATGTCCCCTCCTTATATGGTATAACAGTGGATGTCTTATATTCTCTCTTGTGTTATTATTACTTGTTACAGGATTATTTTTATTTTGACCTTTTTTCGATCTTCCTAATGAATTTTAAAGGATAGTTATTTAACACTAAAGCCTCTTCTATCTATTTTAGTCCATCATTTAGATCTTTTTTTGTTCTACTTAGTGATACTGCTTGGTTTGTTAGACAATTAACTGAGCCTGTCTTGACCATATGCGTTAGACTAATCAGTTAACAATTCAAGACCTCTTTTTTATTTAATATTAAGTGAAATAGTAATCCTCAGAAAATAAGGATCTGAGATTTCCACTATTAGTATATCAATCTTGCAGGTGAATGTAATTATCACTTGTCTCAGCTTAATTGTACTAAACTCTAGTAATTCCACAATGTATTCATGAAATTATTGTAACACAGAAGGCGCTCAGTGATGACTGGGATTACTGTTGGCCTATTACAACTTCAAATGACTAAGCCATCACTTTGATTCATCAATTACTTTCAAGAAATAAGACAATTTAGACATGGACGCAGTAAAGAGAATAAAAGAGTGTCCCGGAAATAGAATAAGGAAGCAAAATGAGAAGTTGACGGAATGAAGTGAAACATTTAAATAACTGGAAAATCGTTATCGTTTGTAGCGGGAAAATCGATCTGAAAATCGCTTTTCGACAATCTTGATAAAATATATTTACTGATTTGAATATCGCAAATAACGTTATCATAATTACACTTTTCTCCTAACCTGTATATCATTGTTCCGATCTTTAGACTTAATCTTTATTATCTGTCTTTATTTTAGAATTCTTCCCTATTTTATGCGACTCCTCACTATTGTGTATGGGTGCTAATAATGTTTTGTTTTGTGACCAAGATTTGAATAAAGTGAAGTCAAAGTTACACTACTGGGTGACTGTTGACCCCTAGACTATCTGAGAGAAACATATTCGTCCTGTATGGGCCTTGCAGAGAGAGTTTTGATCCCACGTATTTGGAAATATTCTTGTGGATTCTCAGTAATTATTTTATGCCTATGAAACCTTCGGACCGCATAGCTGCTGAACTGCACTGAAGAGATAGTTTTGTACTCTTTGATTTGAGTTAATACTGTCCAGTAACACCGAAGTTTATATCACATCATTATGTGTTTCTGGTATTCTTGGGATACAATTTCGAAGTGTGCGGAGATTTAGCAAGCTATACACAAGAACACACAGAGTGGTTCATGAGTTGAAATTGTAATACTTAGTTTTTAGCTATTACAGCGCATGGAAAAGACTTTAATGCAGCAGGAAGAGATTCGCTTATTTATGAACAGCTTTGTCCACACCTAATAGGACTATTTCATTTGACAGAAAGTGTAACACGATCACTTTGGAACTTATTATGCAACATAAATCTCAACTGATAGGAGGAATACGATCCGCTAATTCTTATGGAATAATTGGATTACTTCAGATGTCCAATAACAAACCTCCCACTTAAACCAGAACTTACAGCCATATCCCAAGAAATGAATTTTTCGATCTTCATAAATCCTCACAGCGGTACTGATTATTTTGACTGTCAGGACTTCGAGATGTCGGTTTATTCAGTATATAAAACTATGGAAAATAATTTTAAAAATAAAGTATAGATCAACAGTCAGGAATGTTGGACAGTATACGGGAAGGAAGGATAATCTTGAGAAATGGAAATAAAGTCAACTCGAACTTAAGTGAGAAGCCATGGAATAATGACATAAATAACTAGGCTTTGAGAAACTAAATCTGGTATCTGCTGGTTAAAATCTTCCTGATTAAGTTGCAACTATCAGATCGTACCAACACTTATCTTAAATACGGTGGTAAACAGTTTCATCTTTACTCTATCTAGTGAAAGTCACCACGAGAAACAAAACACATTGAAGCAAATCAAATGACTGGAAGCAATAAGCAGTCAATTTCAACTGAAAATGACATTGAGTATTTCAGTATGCATTTTGCAGTTAGCAGTACTAAATAAACATACATATATTTATCTATATAAACATATAGAAGTCTAAAAGTAATTATAACTACTGCATTTTCTGACCTCTTTACCAAATAATTAGCACGTCACCACTGTAGCCCAAGACTTGCTCATGTCTAAATTCAAGTCATTTCTCGGTAAAACTAATGCTGTGGTGAGAGTTGTCTGCAGGCCAAAATTGTGAAAACAACAGTTGACATAAATGTTTACGTCCTAAATATTGATCATGAAAAAAACAAAAACAAAGTTATACCTTGAGAAAGTCAACAAAAAATCACCACAGACTTAGCGTGGGCGGATACGATTAGCAGATATATCACCGGACTGTCTAAGAAACGGCCACAAACAGATAACAGAAAAACCTTCAGCATGAAAACACCCAATTAGAAGACGTTGCCTCTCTGCTAACAATAATGAATAAAAATGTGCATAAAAATCTATAAATATCTGTTGATTTTGATAAACGATCTGTTATCTGGCCCCTGTTTTCTGTCGTTACAATGCATCGGTACACTGCTCCCTTATCCTTGAAGTTGTACACCAGTGGAAGTGAATTTCACATTGACGATTAAACATATTTAAGGCAGATTGTTATGCAAATACAGTTCACTAAAAATACTTAAATTATAATAGTAATAAAGAAATAGAGTAGGATATCAACTAAAATTAGATTATAAGTTTGATAATGAAGAGAACTATTGGAAAACCTCAGAGTACTAAACAGCTGTTTCCTCCTGGTTTGGGACTCTTGAACAGTGCATACCCATTAGGGTCCGACTGTTAATTATTAAATTCAACAAGTTGACCAATGGACTGGGACATACCCTGTTGATGAATTGAACTGATCAATTTTAAGTGTAATATATATTTTTATTTTCCTTACCTTTCTTAAATACAGATTAGAATTTTTTTGTCTTAATCTACATATTCGAGCTGATATAATTCCAATCATGACACTACGCCCAAATGATGTTAGCAATTAATTTAACCCTGATGTGTAGGCAGTCCAAATATTTAGTTAAATTATACAATGATATAATCATTGACAATTAGCAGAAAAAAGGAAAACAAGAGAAATATGCTTAAAATGGATTTGAAACACCACTGCACAAATGTGTCGACGGCCAGCTAAATGGGTTGGTAAATATCACTTTATCATTGTTAGTAACATTCGAGAATTCACTGACTCCTTTATTTTCGTTTACTTCTTTTCCGGAGGCCAGTGACTACACAAATGAAATAATTTAGGGATTATTCGTTTTACTGTATGAGGAAAATATGCTTATAGATACACATATGAAAGCAAACTTTATATTGGTTCATTTATTAGATGTATCGCACAGTGAAGCAGTATTGTTTACTTCATGACGTTTAGAACAAACCTTATTGTTCATAGTCATATCAGTTGTAATCACACAACTTCGAAACTTGAGTTTTTTGTAGTTTTCTTTGTTCTCTCCTATTTGTCGTTGGGGTAGTAGAATTTCCCAGATATCAGGGATAGGTGATGAATCATTTCTATTACATGTATTTGCAGCTGATTCGATAAACAAAGCTCCTGTTATCAACCTCTCCCGCCACATTGTGACACTGGATTCTAAAAATGTCATCTTATCCCATCCTATTGTATGGTAGCGTGTATTGCATGTAGTGCTATAGCTGGACTAATTACTAGATTTCTTATCTTATTCGGGTCAACCAATCTAGATTTTGCTAGGTTTTTATGTTCGGCTAGTCTGACTGCCTCTGTTCTATTAGTTTGACTTATGTATCTGACCTGACAATCATCGTAAGAAGGGTATTAGGTAAACTAAATTGTTTTATCTTAAAGGCTCCACAGGATCCTTTAACCGACAAGGCTTGTTTCTGATTGAGTTTGTGGGTTTGAATGCCATTCACTTTTATACCGGCCTTTTTAAGAATTCTGTGTAGGGTATTCGAGTTTTCTTCCTTGTATGGAATTACTGTTGATGATTTATATTCCTTATTGTTGGTGTTGTCTTGCGCATGTTTGACATGAATGTTGTCATGATTGTTATGAAACTACTACCCCTAGGACAAATAGAAGAGAACAAAGAAAACTACAAAACTCAAGTTTCGAAATCGTGTGATTACAATTGATATGATTATGAACAATAAATTTTGTTCGAAACGTTATCCAGTAAATAATACTGTTTCACTGTGTGATATATCTAATAAACAAACTAATATGCAATTACTTACTAACACAGTGCCAAAGTTTACATGTATACTGAAATCAATTTTTTATGGCTGCTAAACATTCACCGATTTAAACTCGACAAAGTAAGCACAGTAACGCTTCACGTGGAACTTTTCGCATTTTGCCACAGCATGCAAAGCTTCTAACGTTGAAATTACTTGACACTGCACTCTACGGATTTATTGGCTTGTATTTGAAAGGTAAAATCGTGTGAGATTCACTTGTCTTCTTGCTAAAAAACTTTATATATGCCCAGCTGGCTGTAGTTGTTCTTTGTCTGTATTGTTGATATTCGGTTTCAGTTATATCAATATATTTTAAAAAAAGTGTTATGACCGGAACTACGACCTAGTAGACTACAGGTGAATACTAACTTAATCCTCTGGCTAGTCTGTTCTAATCACACGTCAACAACAATAACACCACCGGCACGCAAAGACAAAAGAAAAGACTGGATGTCGATAAGAGAGCTTTCACTGCCTCAAACAACAGTCAAAATGCTAGACAGAAACTTTGCATATATAAAGTCAGAATGACCTTCAGTGATACATTAGAAGTATTAATAGCCAATAGGGGTCTAGCAGACCAAACGGAGGGAAAGACAAAAGGCACACGATAGTGTGAGATAATTGCTTAAAATAGTTATTTTAAGGTTGTATACAAAATTAGGCAAAACAAGCAACCGGCTGTTTTTTCATAACTAATGCCAGTATAATCGCACCTGGTTAAATTAGTTTGTGTATTTTATTTAAGCCAAGGTTACTACATTAAATATAGTATACAAGTGAGTTAGTTAAATGAGCATAACAACTGCAGATTCCCTTGTGTGAGCGCAGACTAACGTATTTAAAGAGTTTTTTTAATTCTTTGCCCTCACTATATAAAAGTTACGTGTTTTGTAACATCCACGCTTTGCACATTGTCAATGACTTCAGGCATGCTACAAGTGATTTGAACTGTCGATGAATATATATTTGCTGAATCACAGACTGATTTTAATTCCAAGTAGTTTTTTGGGTGAGAATTTATGAACAACACCAGGGTTTTCGTTGATTGCTCCGGCAACCATAATTTAATTTCTGTCTGGAAACATACGTCTATATTCAATTGGCTAGAAAAATGAACTTAACCATCACGTGCGCTTGAAACACTACAATAAAGTTTTAAATCTGATTTTTGAGCTCGATCATATTTCAGAAAAACACGTTATATACATGCCACACACAAAGTGTTTACTGATGGAATGATATTTTATTGGTTTAAGGATTCCATCATGAGTTGACATCAGTTAGAGAACCATTGGAAAACCTGCAGGCGGTACTGGAAACCTGCTTCCACTAACCTAGTTTGGGACTTTTCAGAAAAACGCAGCGACCGCCAGGGTTGGAACTCAGGACCTTCTGGTTACAAGACCAGCGAGTTTGCGGACCATTAAGTCAGTGGAACCCACTCCAGTGTCTAGCCCATGAATTCGAACTTCTATCAATTCATAAAATACCGCTACCATTTCTCATCGTCTTATTCAATGAGTTACTGCGTCCCCTTCAATCATCTGTACTCTACTGGTCATGAATTCCACCAGAACCCCAGGTCACTGCCTGAATAAGGCCAGTCGCTAGTGAGCGGCAGATTAATTTTCAAGTATTGGTTTTGTTGGTATTTTGTTTGATTGTCGGAAGATTTAATCACTCTTTCAAACCATTCCTTGAGCCAATCGAACAAAATGCCTACACTACCATTATTTGAAAATGATGTTTTCGAATAAGTAAATCCACAAATCATATATCTAATATTTTGAGTTTATAAATTCATTTAACGTCAACATTTCACTTTATCTTCATCAGAAGAAATTACTAATTATCCATGTTTTGATAACTAAAATATTTAAATTATTTTTATACACCCAGTTCACTTCATTAGTTTAAATAAAATGAGAATGACCATATTTGCAAGGTAAAAGGAGCTCATTTTTTCATGACTTAACTTACATCATTTTTAAGCTGTAATTAAATAGAAAGTATGATAAATGTAAATAAGTAAAACACTTAAAAGGTTTTGAAGCTTGAACGGTACTCAACAATCCTTAGCACAATAACTGAAACAAGAGGTATGAACATAAGATAGTTAATAAATGTAAATGAATTAGATTTGTAAACACAGTAATCTTATTGTGAGGTTTTTTCGGAAATACCTCTTGTCTTATCAACTGTTCATCATTTCTGATCACGAATTGATGTCAGCTACAGAGCCACTGAAGACCAGGGATAGCCGCTTCGTTTGTTACATTTCAACATTAAGCACGCATTGGGGTTCGGACCCCTGACCTCCCGTTTGCAACGTAAGCTTGTAAACTATTCATTTACTTGGGCTAGATTCAGTGGCTCATCAATTTCAAATTCTACTGTTTAGTGATTTGTATATTTAAGAAAGTGGAGACGGACCAGACACACGCTGAGGAGACCACTGAGTGTCATTGCGCATCAGGTAAATCCTAGAGTGGAACCCGAACAAGGACCGAAGATTTAGGTGGGTGGACAAGGTAACATGGGGAGATCGGATGAGGAGGAGATTAGAGCTTAAAAGCAATTGTGGAGCCATTTGTTGAGGACTGCAGGATAAAGGAAAAATAAGCATATGCTGAAGGAGCCCTACGTTTCACTTGGAACCTAATGGAATGATAATATTTACACTTGAATTCTCTGTTATTTTGTTTTGTTTTATTCAAGCTTTCGTTTTTCATTCAAAGTATTATTTGCACTGACAAGTAAATGTGCTATCAGATTGTTTGAAATGTGTGTTGTACAAATATATCACGTTTTTCAGATAAACTTCGTCTTTAATAAATGATATCTTTTTTTAAAATATGATATGACAAAGTACATGACAGAAGTGTCAAATCTAAGATTTCTGATATCAAGTTTAACAGTTTATCAGAGTGAATATTACTGCTTCATGAATACTGCTAAAATCAAACAAGTGAACGTATGAAAAATAGATATAGTTTGTTTCAATCATAACAATATAAAGTTTCTAGATATATTCCTCATTTGACACTGATATATGTAAATAATTTATACTTTAAAAGGACGAAATATTGCTACTGCAATGCATTGTTTATTGCTGATAATGTAAGTAAATAATCTTGAATTTGTTATATGAAAAATAAAGTGGCCTATTCGCGAGAAAAGACATAAAACAGCGTGAAATGTCAAGAGATATCAATTAAAAAAAATGTTTGACTTATCTGAATATGCATTTTTGTCAAAAATTAGAACTGGCTAATATATAACATGTGCGTCGATGACACAGCGGTTAGGACGCTTGCTGATCACGAAAGTGGTCCGGGGTTCGATCTTCGGTTGAGGCATTCTTACCTCGCTAAGCCATAAATAAGACTGGTAAAGAGAAAAGGTAGGGCATGAGGCTAGCAAACCCACCACTGCCCTATGTTCCAGTGGGAATGTGAAGGAGTAATATATATATATATATATATATATATATAACATGATATCATTTGCTTAACTGGATCCCGTCAACAGTATTCAACGCAAACAAAGAGAGCCAATTATTCAGTAATCAAACTCTCCCCCGTCTAACTACATTATGTTTTAATACTTTCACACTGTCCCACCATATTCTGTCATTACATATCGATAAACGCAATGCAATGGCTGGGCATTTTTATAGGTTATTTAACTTAGCAGGGTTAATCATTCTAGATCCAGCTGATTTTTTATGTTCCAGTAATCTAGTTAACCCCGATGTACTAGTTTCAGCTATGTAATTCACCTCACAGTCATTATATGGTATTTGGTAGAAGAAAATCATCTCAGATATCAACTTTTGCGAATTAGGGACCCAACAAATCCAATTAAGAAACATAATATAATTTACCGAATACAATGTGATTACTTTCAGATCAAACTAGTACATTAGGGTCAACTAGATTAATGGAACATAAAAACATTAGCTAGACCTAGAATGATCAATCCTACTAAGTTAAGTAGCCTATAAAAATGCTCAGACACTGCTATGGATTCATTTGTATTAATCACAAAATATGGTGGGACAGGGTGAGAGTATTAAAAAGTAATAAAGTTAGGTGAAGACCGGACAGAGGTTAATCACGGTGTCTTTGCTTATTAGTTGAGCACGGCCCAAATGCAGTCGAAATGGCTCAACGTCTATACTGCAGATAGTGGCAACAAACAACAAGGGGAAAAGGAATAGAGAGAAAAAGAAAAATATGCATCCATAAGACAAACTGTGAAACAGTATGACGAAATTGATATGGTTATGAGTAATAATTTATGCTTGAAACATCGTTCAGTTATTAATATTGCATCATGGTGTGATATGTGAGTTCTGCAGTTATATTAATATTTTCAACTGTTTTCGCAAATAGTCTGAACAGTTTTTATAGTAGATATAATGAACAACCTGAAAACTGAACTTGAAATATACGGAAAGTATTTGATGTGTTACTGGGTTTACCGCTCATTTGTAAACCACAAAATTCGTTGTTTGTGTGACTATTTTAGCCTCGAAATTAATTTCCTATGTTTAACATTGTAGACAGTTGGAGGCTGAAAGATGTTCTCATAAGTGTATCTATATAGACACTATTACTAGATGAAGTTCACTACAAATATCCTTAAGAAATGAAAAGCTCACCCTGATAAATTTGATTGCTAAGATACTTTTTGTTTGTGGCATGCAGGCAAAACTCACCTTTGAGCAACTCACTGGCTTTTTGGATAAAGAAAATTAGATAAATTTGCAGTCTTTATTCAAATATTAGCGACGCAAAAAAGTGAATTTGCTTCTGACCTATTCTTTCTTTGAGACGAATATACACTGAATTGTTTGATATTCATGTATCAGTATTTCTTTAAGGTAATATTTCAGTAAGTGAACAATTCATTACCAAATATTTACAGCCTATCACGCTGTTTTATCCATCTCAAAATGGTTGTTGGATCAGCATAAAGGAATGCACCGATTGTCGGCTTTCATTAACAAATAAAATTAACCTCAGTGTAATATGTAGGTAGATTCATGCAACGAGGAATACAGCACATCCAAAATTGAAGATTTATTGAATTTAAATACTTTTTTTGAATAAATTTTTCAACAGTCTGTCTACCGATGACATCAGAAGGATCCCATCAAATTGACTGATTACCCCCCTTTCACAAAGAGTCTCCTAAAAAATTACTGAGCAGATAAAATCAGCTATTTGATACCTCACTTATTTTAATAATGAACACTCAGACTGAAAGTGTTTCTATGGAGTTCCCATATCAAGTTGTATTGTGTAGTCGAAAATTTAACACGACTATCTCTGATATCAACATCAGAAACTAACGCTTAACAAAACATCGTATTCAATGTTTCAAGACCTTTATCCAAAAGCTCAAACCCACGGTATGTCCCAAAAGAAATACGCCCAACCTTTATCCCTGGCGTGGCCATCATAACTAGGTAATTCTTCTAATAGTGACTATCCCATCGCCTTTTCTTATCCAAACTTCCTGTTTATTCATATTATTTGAAGTGTCCCTTAATTTTATTTACACTACCATATTTTCATACCCGAACTTTCTGTCTATTTTGTCACTATATTACTTCTACATATTTAATCCCTCATTGTATTAGTTATGATCCCACTAGATTTTTTATCCAAAATCCTGTCTATTTTGTTATTTCTACATTTCTAACCATCAGTAGCACAATATGTCAATCTTCTCAGTAATTATTATGTTACTTTGTTTGAGTTCTATCCGTCCCTCTGTTTATTATGACATTTTAATTCCTAATTGTAATATTATTAATTTGACCCTTGACCGGAAATTATTCTGGAACTTTCCCACCCATTTATCATAAATACACGAATGTACAGTCTAGTTGATGACTTCATCGAAAAGAAAAATTTTCTTCGCTGAGACCGTCCTTTTAATAATTTCTATGATCCAATATATTTATTCCATAACCTTTATGTTTAGAAAGTCATAAAATAATTTTTGTTACACTGTGAAACACAGTTTCAGCATTTCAATGTCAGTATTAATCAAAACAAACACTTGAAGATTAACAGCAAGCTGTTTTGCTGATGTCAGATGGTTGGAGGTGATCGGCAGGAAGCCTTGCTTGATCTAGGTTTCGTTCTAATTGGCATTCACCATTGAACAAGGCGTATCTGTTAAATGATTATGAGTTTCACCAAAGTTGCAGATACGCCTTGCTGACTGATGAGTACCAACTAGCACGAAACCTAGGTTAAGCAAGGGTTCCTGCCGATCACCTCCAACCATCTAATATCAACAATTCAAAATGCACCAAGATAGCGAGTCACGTCTCCACCAAAGATAGAACTAGAGACGTTACCCTAGTTGCTAACTGGATCTAATGAAGCAAGCTGATTTAAACGTATTTGGAAAAAAAACCTCCAATTTGAAGTCGTGGAGTTCTTGTTTGGTGTTTTTTCTGCTATGAAATTAACGTATTGTCAAATAAACAGATTATCAAGTGGTATAAGTTTATTTGTATTCATTCTAGATTTAGGACTTGCTCAAAACAACTTCCGTTTGTTGTTTTTCCTCATTTCAAGAGTGATAAAATCGTGAAATTGTTTGTATACATATACATATATATATTTCTATCGAAACTTTTGTTTTGTTTCATTTTGAGTTGTTGTTTTTATTCGTAAAATTGAGTGAAGAAGTCATGAATAAACTAACTTAAGGTATAAAAATAGATGGTTTTAATAATCTATTTTTGATAAGTAGGCGTATTTTTTTGATTTCAGGATGACAGTATTTACCAGTTATATATATGTGTATAATCAAAGCGCTGAAATTGAAATCAAGCTGAATAAACTCAACATCTTTCTAATTTATTATGATTTAGAGTTTTTTATCAAAAAGAATCAACTGCTACTTCTGAAATCCAATTTGATGTACTTTGTTTGTAACACGAAAGATTAATTTCGATAGCTTTAACGTAAAGATTTAAAGATGTAGCATACGCCTAGAATTGATAAAATAAATAAGTTTTAATCGTATTGACAATCGAAATAAATGATTTCTAGTTTTAAAGTTCTTGTTTGACGTCATATGCGGGTTGTGGGTACTGTGGTAAATGTAACGCTGTGATACAGAATTCATAACAGGATGATGTTTCGAATAATACCTACCGCTCATAGTCATCTTGATTTGATAACTCACTTCACACAGTCCTACAGCTTGACTTTTAAGCAGTTTTTGGTAAATGCAGCAGTAGCTAAGGTATTTATGGATAGTTGGGAAATTAAACCCCCCAGAATGTCTACCACCTTTTTTAAGGATGTGGCGGAGATATGTTACATCGACTGACATGGTTAGGACATGCGTTACTCATGCTTAGTCATCGCCTTACTTGACTATGGGCAATGTTAGCTGACATAAGATGGGTCAGTTTGGAAAAGAGCCAGTAGTGGACAAACCAAAACATGGCTTCATTAGTCAATGAAATCCACAGCATTTAGTTTAAGCCATGTAGGAAGGTGTAGACTTCCTGACTGGTTAGGGTTTTCAAGACGGTAAATACCAGTGACTGGAGACAATTGACGATATGGCTCAAAATTGTTCTCAATGGCTGGCGCAGATGCATCCACTCCTTATGACTTATAATACCCGATAAAGCTATATTGTTCTTTGATATTAATATTCTTTTGCCTCATATATCTTTTTACTGTCTTTATTCAGCCTTTGGTTTTTACCTTCTTCTCTGGCTTTGTGTGCTGATTAAAGTGTGGTTACTCGACTGCTGCACATCGTGCAAAAGTCTATGTTGAAACCAGACAGACAGACAGACTGGAGATATGTGGATGATGTTTCACTATGATGAAATCTAAATAATCGACCCGTTCTTCACATAAATTCAACAGAAGATGAGATCCAAATCACTTGAGAGTTAGGAAATCAACATGGCAAATTAATTGTGGTGGATTGTAAAATGAAACGAAAATAAGATGTGTGATTAGTTACTAGCATTTATAGAAACTTGTCACATTCTAATAATTACTTAAACTTTAATTTACTTGCCACAAAATCGGTGAAAGTAGGTCGAAGCAAATGTTTACATAATCCAGCCCGGAATATATTTAGTTAGACATATGAGGATAACACTTGTGATAAATAACTACCCACAAAATTTTATTTTAAAGTATATAAAGGAAAATAATAGGGTCTGCGTAGGTTTATTAATTTAGGCTGCAAGTAGGGTGACATTCAAACTAAACAGATACATTTTATTAGCTTAAGGGATTAACAGATCCAATGTGGAAAATTGTTTAATTCATGAAACACCATGGAATGACCATGGTGTCAAACTTGTAGATTGAGGTGATTTTCATTATTAAAAGATTTAGCATTTGACTAGATTTAGAATGATTGATCCTGATTAACTAAGTTATAATAAAATAAGCTCAGCCATTTAATACATTCACTCACATTCAATCACACAGTAGGATGAGACAGAGTGAAGGTAACAAGAAGTTATATAAATATATTTAGGTGAAGAAAGAGGTTAATCACGGAATCCTTGTTCAACGATTCAATACAAAACACGAACGACTGAAACGATGAAGACTTGAGGGAATAGGACTAACTAAAGCAAGTTATCGAGTAATATGAATACATTATGGTGGCTTTGAGTAATGAAGTGATGTCCTCTACTTATTGATAGTGTATCAGTGTATGTTAGTTACATCAGATAAATTTATTTTATATAGAATTCATTTTGTAACATCAAATTTTAGTGACGCTCGTTTGATTGAATACCTTCTGCCATAGACAAGTTTAACCGTTTTCAGTCTGTTATGTTATCTGTGACACGATGGTAAAAAAATGAATATTGAAACACTGAGAATAATGAAAAAGCTCTCTGTTTTTACTAGAACCTCCACGACAGTGACTACTGTCACTATTCTTGACTAAATCCAGTACTACTACACTATTAAAAATGGATGTTATGCTTTAAGCTGTCGTTGTATAACAGTTGAGATTTATAACATCAAATCCATTTCGATCTTACGTATTTCATGAGGCTACTCTAAGATCTCGTGAGAAATAGAACATTTAAGTGGGCTGCTTTTTCAGAAGATGTTACAGACGGTCGTGCGTCGGTGGCACAGCGGTTAGGACTCTCACCCACCATGCACATGGTGTGGGGTTCGACCCCTGCAGATGCACCCTCGATATCTATGGTTGACCTGCAAAATTTGGGTTGCCGATATCACATGCTGAAAGTTTCATACTTGTACCAAAAATACGGTGTGGAATCAAGCTGTAGTCGTAATAAAAAAATAAAAGATCCTGAGTTGAATAAATAAGTGATATGGTAACCTTACCATGCAGTTCCCCCATCATCGAAATGTCAAAGAGAGTGCTTCTCAAAGCTAATGTATACCAGATCACTTCCTCCTTATCAACTAACTGCGCATATAGCACCAGCATGATAGTGTCTAGACGAAAACAAAAACCTTACTCAATGTAACTGTCAACAGAAGAAATCATAAAAATCAAAGGCCTAATTCGTCAGCATCCCATTGCCACACATTATTCTGCATCATACAGAAATAGTTCATAGTGATTTATCAAGTAAAACTAAATGGTTCGAGGTGTATCTTATTCTCGTCACAGAAACTACTGCCACTAACAAGCAAAAAAAAGCCATACTGTGTTTACAGAGACGTTTCACTAAGACGGACTTAACTATTTTTTGACTTGCAAAATAATTTGTGGCGTAGTCTATTTTCATTCACTTTGTCCTTTTCTTTCTTTTAGAACACCCAACTTTAAAATGTTTTATTATTTTTATTGTGCGTTGAAGATTCAGTAGCATTTTAATCAGTTTCATGTGATAAGGTCGCTAGCCACACGCCCAACCCTTCCTTTATACCCAGGCTTGGAACCGGTTAGCAAAACAGCCAGCTAGTAAACTGCCTCAACACTACGGAGTGCCTCAAGTCTTTATCAGCCTCATTCATCAGCTAGATGGCAATGACATATGTCAGGTGATCTACAACCGAAAACCCAGTGAGGCGTTCAAATTGAATACAGGAGTAAGATAAGTTTGGCTGTCTATTAACACCGATGATATTCCTAATTGTGATGGACTGGATAATGCGTCAGATTATGAGTGCGAAGTGAGAAGACAGAATACGCTAGACTGAGAAGAAGACTCTAGAATATCGAGGTTTCATGGGTGGATGACTTATGATTACTGTCACACAGACTTGAAGACTTACAGGCGAAAACCAACAAACTGGCTGAAGAAGAGAGGCAGACAGAGAAGACAGGACCCCACGTGGACATGGAGAAGACGTAAGTGATGAAGATAACCAAACAACGAACAACAACAACAACAAACCACACCAATCTCAATCAATGGGAGATGTTTAACATGGGTCATCTTCTTCACCTATCTATGAACTATCGTTTCAACTATAGGCAGTCGGAATGGATGAAGGTGTCAAAGGCAACTAGAATCAGAAAGGCAAGATACGCCATCATCAACATGAAATCAGTTTGGAAATTTTCTGCAGTCAGCCAACACAAACAAGAAGATTCGGATTTTCAACATAAATATGAAATCAGTCAGTTAAATACGGGTGAGAAATCTGAACAGCGTGTTCTGAGAAGGATTTCCAACAGGCTACTGCAGATTACTGTCAACTGCTACCCACTTCGCTAACTCCATAATAATTAATTAATTTTTCCTTCACGTTCCCAGTGGAACATAGGGCTCCAAGCTAGTGGCTTGAAGTCTCTGTAGCAGTGTTTAATTTTTACAGGATGGGGTTGCTAGCCTCATGCCCAACCGTTCCTCTTTACCAGCATTATTTCTGGCTCAGTGAGGTAAAGGAGTGCGCCGGCCGGGGATCGAACCCCGGACCATATGCATGGTCGGCGAGCGTCCTAACCGCTATACCACCTACGCTAACTCCATAATGAAGATCAAATGACCAACTGGCCAGAAAGAACAAGTATTAAGAGCTCCTGGTTGTGGACAAACCAACCAAGAGCCGTTCCCTCAAAATATATCCAGGAGAGGATTGAGATGGATTGTAAATACGTTAAGGAGGCCACAAAATAGCATCGCGCAATGCAGGCCATCACTTGAGTGGAATCCCAGTTGTAAGTGAAGGGTGGGTCGTCACTTCCAGGGCAACATAAAGGAGATCGGGCAAAGAAGGAAAGAGAGATTGTGGGCAATCGTGAACTCATCTGAGGAGGACATCAGAGAATAGAAACCTTATGTTCCACTTTAAACCCAAGGGAATAATAATAATAACTTTGAAATATACCTCAAGTGTACTCTGAATCCCTAACTATTCATAACAATGTTTTTGTTCTCGTTAATTATTCCTGGAGCCTATTCAAAACTTAACGGTTTTAAGTTACATAATACTTCTGCACCAAGTTTCGCAGTTTACGCGGCTTGCTTTTCTACCTCATATATTTTGATAGAAGTTAACACCAATAACTGACTTTTATGTGAATTTCTGTTGTCTTTCAGAACATAACAAAACTGTGTAGCTTTCATAGGAATCCATATCACAGGCGTATATTGCATGAAGATCATTTCGTTAGTTATCATATCCCCGATTTATGCAATATCTCTTTAAGAGCTGTGTTTTATAATATTACAACAAAATCATTTGTCTTTTTCAAGTGTTTTTAGTTTTCACATAGCAACTACTTTAAATGACGTAAACACTTATTTTCTGGATGTCGAACTTCTTCACACACCGATGCGTCTTAGTGTATCAAGAAAAATTCATTACTTTCAATACTGTCTTTAATAAACTGTTACATATTTTATTAAACTTCCGATTCTTAATCTACATATTCTGAATGTATTGTTTCTTTTAGTTTCGTTTTCTAATTCGATTGCCTCGAAATTAAGAATCTAAACAAAGCAATTTAAATCTCTTCAATTTATTTATTTCCTGCAGCCACTAGGATACCGGCATACTGCTTTTCCGTTTTTTCGTTTCATGTTGTTGTTTTTTTAATCGTCTAGCTGTATCTGGGAAGTGCAGTGTGAAATCGTGCAGATTTTTATTTTACTTTTTAACCTTCCTCTGTGCACTTCAAGAAGACAATGGAGGAAAAATGTTGTTGATTGTTGAGTCAGTTGTTGCAGACAGAACAACACCGTCACTCGGTAAACCGTCGATAAATATCTAATTTGAATATTCCATACGTGGAGTAAATATCTTTGGAAAAAATAAGCTTGGAATTCAGTATTATATGTAAAAATAATTCCAGGAATAAAGCATAAATATATTATTATAATATCAAGAGTAATGGTATGGATTTATGTAAACTGTAAGCCGTGCAAAAAATCTACCCACGTAGCTATTTGTTTTTGATTTTGGATGTATTTAATGACTACTTCTTGAGGTGAACAAAACATTTATTTCAACTGATGTTTCCTTAAACTGATAAATCTTCAAACATCTTTGATTTATAACCATTTAAAAATGAAATTCATCATATCACACCAGATGAGTCTCGATGTCTGTGAAATGTTCATCTAATCAACTGAAAGATTTAATTTAATTCAATGCGCAATGATTGATTGGATCGAAGTGCCGCGCCTCTGTTGACATATCAGTTCATTATCTGGAGGCTTCGATGATCCCTGAGGATTTAACCTGAAGTAACTTGATGAATGATAACTAACAGTGGAATCCAGGATGCATATTTTGTCCTCGTTGGGACTATTTATCTTGGTGTAACTGTATTTGCTAGTGAGTGATTGTTTTTTTTCAATGAGACTTACACTCAATACTCAAAGTTTCAAACCCAAAACTTTACTCACTAAACCACTTGAGCCAAGAGAGCCAGCTTATTATCCCTAATTTTTTGTGAACACTCAATTAAAACTAATCACCTGAATTTTTATGATATCATTGCGAAAATGACAATTTATCTTATCATAATTCAATTATTACACACTTAATTTTAAAGCAGTTAGAGAAATACGGAGTGAGCTTGTAATCCAAAAAGCTATTTTCCATCTTTTCGACTTAGAGACAAAAGTGATGTCGAACATCAAGTATCAAATGATGAACCAATCGTCAAGAAAATGTTTTACTTTAGTCTCGTTCAGAAATACCCTGACGGAAGATACAGGATGTTTGTGTTCAGTCAAGATAGGGTCAACAGATAATATGTGGTAACCGCTTATGCTATGCTGAGACCGTAGAGGTCCTGTTCAGTCAAATGAGTTCCTCAAATAAAAATTTCAACTGATATCGATTCAGGTTACGGCATTGAATCACAAGTTCATTCCACTGAATAATTAAAGCCTTAGTAAGCAAATTACTGGTTTAAACAAAGTAACAGCTACTAAAATTTCAACAGCTAGACTGTATCATCAGCTTTCTCAAAATTGAAGCAGACTGCCTTAGAAGACACTTGAGATAGACTATGCATACAACTCACATTACAGGGCTATTTATCAAAACACATTTCGTTACAGGATTTTATCATGAGCTGGCATTGGTTAGAGAACCATTGGAAAACCTGGGAGTACTGGACAGCTGTTTCGTCCTAGTTTGGGACTCTTCAGCAGTACGCACCCACCGGGTTCGAACTCAGGACCTTTCGGTTACAAGGTGAGCTCGTATACCATTAAGCCACTGAGACCCGATCCAATCCCTACAAACCAATACTTGAAAAAAACATTTCCATTTTCAGCTTCACTCAGTGTTGCACTTTAAGTGGACAAAGTGGTATATGAGAAAGAAATTAATTTTAGGCTTCCATTAGACGGCATCTTTTTCTCCAGGTGCGTACACAGACCTTCAAAATAATTATTCTGATAAAAAAACCGGAAAACATGTAATCATAATAAGAATTCATTTGTTTACAGGATTTCATCATGAGCTGAAATCGGTCAGTGCACACTCACCAGGTTTCGAAACCAGGACCTTCTGGTTACAGGATGAGCTCGTAGACCATTAAGCCACTTGGATCCGATCCAATGGCTAGCGCATGAATTCCAGCTTCTGCCAATTCCTTACATAGCGCGACCTCTAGAGAATATCTTCCGCTAGTATTTATCCCCACACCCTGCCAGTCACGGCTTCCCACTAGAACCCCATATAACTACCTACCTGAATACAGACTGTTGCTAGTGAGCGTCTTATTGATATTTAGGAATTCGTGTTTGGGGATTTGAAGACAAATAGTCATCGATGAAATTCGCTAGTGGTCGCTCTATATCTTAAACTGACAGTTGGAATTCACAGGCCATTGAATCGCGTACCAGTGGATTAATGGTCTGCTAGCTCGCCTTGTTACCGAAAGGTTTTGAGTTCGGACCCCAGTGGGTGTGTATTGATGAAGAGTGCCAGACTGGGATGAAACAGCTGTCCAGTACTTCTATGTTTTCGAGTGGTTCTGTAACCGATGTCATCTCATGATGAGATCCTGTAACCAACCAGTCGAATCCCTACTAACCTGTACTTGAGTAAGATAAGACAAGATAAGGTAAGCTTTATTCCAAATCAGTACTTGTGATACAGAATGGAATTCTCAGCATTTTTCTACGATATTGCATCCAGTTAGTACATTAACAATAATATAGTTCTACATAGATTAAGTTATCTCAGTCAGTTTGACAACAGCATATTAGCATGTCGGTAGCAAAGCCAAAATTAAACAAGTGTTTGGTGTTAGAAAATACATATACTAGCATATTTACTGGCGTAAGCGATAGCAAATGGTCGAGATATACAGAGAGTGAAAGAACGCACAAGAATGTTTTAAGTAAAGTTTGTAAGGAAGAGAGAAACAAACAGCACATAACAAAAATCAATACAGAAAAAAAAATAGAGAGAAAACGTTGTACCTGTAAATGATGTACTTGGAAAGACGAGATCCATTTGTTCTACTGACTATTTATAAGTTAAAGGTTTCATTTGTTTTTTCATCGTGATAGCTTTTGTTTTTGACTATGATAAATGAAGGTGTTCTTATTTCCTCATTAAACATTCAAAAACCCTCCAAATGTCAAGGGGTTGATATTGTACGTTTTCAACAAAAGTGTTATTGCTGCGCTTAAGTTTATATTCATTTATAGTAAACAATGTAGATCACTAAGGTCAAATAACTTAGCAATCAACTTTCTCAGATCAGTTCACCTGTTCCGGTTATTTGACGCAAATTCTACCTAAAAAGCTTCAAGAACACCATCCCGTATGATGTCGGAAAGATAGCAGCGGCATTATAAGAAGTGCAATAACTGAACACTTTATGGACACAGGCCACCTCAACTCAAAAAACTCCTCCTTCAAGGTGGTCTACCAAGTTAAAAGTAACCTGTCTAAGACGAATCTTTTTCCCCTGTTTCGCAATGCCGAAGTTCAAACCATCCAGGCGGAGAACTTAGAGTTGTTCGTATAGATGACAATCTTTCATTCACTTCTGTTATCGTGATAGGGATCTTGTTATTTTCAACCCCACTGTTTTTATTTATTTTTTTAAACTTATTTTATTTCTCTCTACCTTTCTTAATCATCTATCCTCTTGAAAGCGGTGGAAACGTGAAACTTCCCTCCTTTCTATTCTTACCCTGATTACAGCTCGCTAATTAAATTATTTATCTCCTTACGTAACTTTATCACCCTTGATCAGCTTCTCACATGTATTGATTCATATTAGCAACTATTTTTTTGATGAATCACCTTTCGCTTACAATCCACTTTTATTAAAAGAGTTGATTTATAATATGGTTGTACAGATGAAGAAAATGAATTCGCCGAAAGAGACTCTTTCCTGAATTGCTTGTCTTGTTTCGATGAATAACTAGGCAATGCTTCAATTGCTCGTTTTTATTATTCTCCACAAAAACTGAATATAATTTCTGGTTATAAAAGTAATCTATCTTGTCGAATTCATTTGGAATGCATCTTACTTGATCAGTGTTGACATTTTCGTATCACGATATGAGGAGTACAGCCTTAAAAGTGTACCTACTAAGAGGCATTTATTGAAAGGTTTACTTTTCACTTGAATCTTGATCTTCCAGTTCAATCTTTAAATGGTCCAGTTTTTGTATTGTTTTTACAATGTGCTGATGTTTTCCACATTCACTTTCCATCAGATTTTAAATTACAGAAACCTTGAAAGTTTCACTCATTCGGCCTTTATATCTGTTATGACCGAAACTACGAACTAGTAGAGTATGAAGTGACTTTAAACCATAGCAGCCCAAAACGAAACTACCTCGAGCGACCAGTCATATTCGTAAGAAGTAGAGTGCACAGTTTGAAGCAAACTTCTATATACAAGTATGGCAATGTTAAAACATGGCTATATAGGATATTATTCCTGTATATGTTTCGGAAAAACCTCCCATTTTCTCACAGGAGTTCTCATGGTCACGTCAAACCAATCTCCGTAAATAAATTCGTCAGGGTCATCAATCTGTTCATTAGGTAGTTTCGTTTTGGGTTGCTATAGTTTAGAGTTACTGACTATGAGTGCATACTAACTTGAAACGCTGGTTAATCTGTTCTAATCACACCACTGGTACGCAAAGACAAAAGAAAAAACTGTAAATCAATAAGAGAACTTTGACTGAATCACACAGTCAGAATGCTAGACAGAAACTCTCAGTGTATATAGTTAGAATGACCTTCAATGATAAATTAAAAGTATTAACAGCCAACAAGAATTCAGGAGTTCAAATAGAGGGAAAAACAAAAGGCTCACACCAGTGCGTGATAACTCTTTCAAATAGTTATTTTAAAATTTCATGATAAACTAGGTGTATATAACAATATTCGTATAATACTTTGATGACTTTACCAAGCCATCAAAACTAGTATGATCAAAACTCATAATCATTATTTTCAAGTGTTGTCAATAATGCATTTATATTTAAATACAAAAGCTATTTCAAAAACCAAAACTCAGAACATTTCGAAAGAATGGTAGTAATAGATGTGCTTGTTTTAATTTAGGAAAGGTTTATTACTGAAGGACGAAAATTAGTATTGTTAAAAATGATATTCCTTTGCATTCCCAGTGGGACATTAGACTTCAAGCTTGAGCTTTGGAGTTTTGTTTGCAGTGGTTTCATTTTTAAAGAGTGAAATTGTCAGCTTCACACTCAATACTCCCTTTTTCCTGGGCTTATTTCCAGCTAAACGATGTTTAGGATTGCGTCGACGGGGACCAAACCACAGACCACATGCACGGTTGCAAGCATTCTACCAGTGTGCCACTGAATCACACCTTTTCTTAAAGAGTTGTGAACTGCTGCGCAGAGGAACCAGACAGACTTTATTCCTCTAACATATCGGTCCAAAACAGGGTGCAAACTATGATTCAGTCTAAGATTTTATCCATGGTGCCAAAAAGTAGAGTGTCATTGAAGCGAAGGAGAAAAATGCAACATCCTCTACGTTCTTTTAAATTGATTTCGAAATTAGTAAAGACGTTGTAAGAAACATTTAGACTATACTAATTTATAAAGAAAGAGTGTTTTTTTCCATTCCATTTCGTTTAGAGTGGAACTTAGGGATCCAGCTTTGAAGCCTTGAAGTTTCATTTTTACTCATTGAAGTTGCCAGTTCCACTCCTAATCTTCCTTGACTTCCGGATTTAATTCCAGCTAGTAAACTAAGTAAGGATTAAGATCATGTCAGCCGAGAACTGAACTTCGACCGCATACATGGTAGGTGATCATTCTAGCAATGAAAGATGACTTACTAGAAAAAGCACTAACTAAACCTTACATTGATTAACCTCACTGATAGGACGTGAATCGATGTTTTCAACATCGCACGGTCACAAACAAATTAAAAGAATAAGCCTCTTTTAGGTATATCATATATTGCATAAAAATCTTATTCTATGACAAGATTATTCACAACACAATCAAAACTCTTGATAATTCCAGATTTACAAACAGGGATTATGCATAGTATTGAAAATGGAACGGTTACACATTTTTATCCGCTTTAGCCACATGGCTGACCAAAGAACGTAAATAAGGCTGTACGTTTTCAAGGGATGCAAATCATGGCAACTATCTCTACACTAACTAATCTAATCAATTTTGACATTTAGTGGCACAAGAAGATGGCACAAATTTCATTTATTATACCATAGTTATTTGTATTCAGATAACTTTACTCCCACAAAACAAGTAATGCCAAGATTTTGCACTCCCTAGATAAGTAATCCATTTTGGTTTTGATCTGTTATCCCATTAGAGTTTTTATCATCATTATACTCTATTTCATCTCAGAGAATTATGGAAATAACTTTATAAGTATAGCAAAAATTTTATATTTCTCAACGAATGAAAAATGAAATATGAGAATGTTGTTTATCCTGATGTTTTATCACCTAATGCTAATAGCTTTGTAAATAATCACATTGTAAATTATAAGAATTCAGTATATTTGTTTGGTTTTTTCACTAATGGATGCATAAAATAACGTAATTTGTCTATACATACACAGTGAAACACTACGCCTCATCTTTTATCCTGATCTAAATCTTAATATATTTTCTTAGAAACTTCTGTTTTGAATAAACGAAATGATGCTAGACAATTTGGAAACCATATTTTCATTAAAGAAAAAGCATCAGCCTCTCCCTTGACTTCATTGACTCCGAAAACGTCTTCGATAGTGTTGACTGAGAAGTAATTTGGAAACTTATTCAACACTGCAGTGTGCCTTAAGTTTTTATCAACCTCATTCAACAACTGGCTATATGACAATGCCACATAATCCACAACGGAAAATTCAGTGAAATTTTGAAGTGAACTCAGGAGTTAAATAGGGTTGGCCGCCTGTTATCACTAATGATATTCCTAATTACGGTGGACTAGATTATGCGTCAGATTTTGGGTGTGGAGTGAGAAGACAGGAATACGCTGGACCGATAAGAATATCCTAGTAGATCTACTTTTCACAGATGATATATGTCTAATGTCACACACACAGAAACTCGAAGACTTACAGGCGAAAACCAAGAAACTGGCAGGAGAAGCTGGCAGGCAGCCAAGACAGGACTCCAGTGAACACAGAGAAGACAGAGGGATGAAGATAACCGGCCAACAGCAGCAACAGCAACAAACAGCACTAATCACCATCAACAGGAGATTTAACAGAGGTAACTTCCTTCACTCATCTGGGAAGCAACGTCTCAATCAAAGGCGGAACAGATGAGATGTCAATGTCAGAAGCAATCGAAAAGGCAAGTTATAACTTTATCAACCTGAAACCAATGTGGAGATCTCCTGCACTAATCCAGCACAAACTGTCAGATTCAGATTTACATGAAAAAGAGAAGACGTTCAACGAAGAGACTCTTTGCGGCGAATTCATTCACCTACAATCTCATTTATATATAATTAATTGTGTGTGTACATGAGGTTTGTCAAGTTAAGATAATTGACCAGGTATTACAATAATGATCTATTACAAAAACAAGGTTAATTAGACAGCAACTAAAGTGAGATTGAGTTAGTAAGTTGGATGACGTAATATAAGTGACTAAAATGTTTCAACTTAGGTTGGGGTGGCAACAGAGGTAATTACAGGTGGAGACTAAGTAAAAATGAGGTAGAGAATAATGTCGTTTAAATTAGAACTGAGATTGAGCAAATAAATTGGATGACGTAACATAAATGACTGAAAATGGCGTTGATCAAGTCAGTAACAGTGGTAGTGAGGTGCAGAAATTAAATCGGGTGGGGATAGAGAACAAGAAGTTGAAAAATGTAAAATACTACAATTGGGAAAACAAAATAATACTAATGAAGAGACAGAAAAAAAGAGTAGGGAGAATTTACTTGTCGGGAAGTAAGGTAGATTACGTCCATCGCACGTGTAGTGATTGAACGAACTTCTTCTCTATGCAGAGTTCAGGGCTCAGTAAGTGAATCGACATTGCTTCTGCAGTTTGAAGAAGTCTAATTCGTACACCTTTAGGAAGACTACTTCTTAATCTGTAGACGACTTCGAAGTTTGTTTGCGGTGTAGCTTGGTGTCTGGATTCTATCAGATGTTCTAAGATGGAGCTGTGGAGGCATCGTTTTTCTCTATGTTGATAAGTGTTCGGTGATACGTTTGAAAAGCGGACGCTGGGTACAGCAGACATACCTGGCTCCACACGAGCAGTGAATCGATAAATACACATCGATAAGGCCAGCAGTGGTAGCTTATCCTTCACGTTCCATGAATCATAGTTTTTGTGGAGAAGGTTAGTCGTAGTTCACTTACGAAAAAGGTCTTCTTAAGTGATCGCGACAGTCGAGTTTTTAGTGTGCGTCGGTGGCACAGTGGTTAGGACTCTCGCCGACCACGCACATGGTCCGGGATTCGATCCCGTGCCAAGCACACACGATATCAAAATTTGGGCTACCGATATCACATGCTGAAAATTCCATACTTGTACCAAAAATAAGGTGTGGGATCAAGCTGTCATCAAATAAAAAGATATATCTCCATTGAATTGAAGATTCATTTAGAGTAGTTTTTTTGGGATGTTAAGCATGGGCAGCTTTTGCGGTCTAGGATTCATAGATTTTGCAATAAATCTTTCCGGATAACCATTCTTGACGAGGATTCTTTTGTCCAGTTCATCTTCCATGGTGTATAGGGTGTGAATTCTGCAAACTCTTTAGCTAAAGAGACGGATCAAGCTTCGTTTGGTGT
Organism: Trichobilharzia regenti; assembly: GCA_944472135.2. Lineage (NCBI taxonomy): Eukaryota > Metazoa > Platyhelminthes > Trematoda > Strigeidida > Schistosomatidae > Trichobilharzia > Trichobilharzia regenti. The sequence goes on from OX235262.1 coordinate 56,128,959, forward strand.
ATAAATGTACCCAACTGTGAAAGTTAGTAAGCTTTATGTAGATAGATTTTTTCAATGTTCTGAATTGTTTTCGCCTTGTTAACCGAACGTCAGGAAAGGATATTTTGGAGTTAGACTCTTACTATAAAGCGAATTTAATAGCGGGGTGACAGCTGTTAAGGGAATTTAAGATGTAATCTAGATTTTCTTCATTGTTGTCGATAGTGAAAGCGTCGTCAACGTATCTCTTGTAGAATTCGAAGGTTACGATTTTTTCTTTAGACATGTTTTGAGTTTTGCCATGAAGAAATCTGCAATCAGTCGGCTTAGTGGTAAGCCCAATGCTATACCATCCTTTTGGTGATATATTTTGTTGTTAAAACAGAATTGAACATTCAGGGTGCACCTCACTAGGGGTTTTCTATGACGTTCGGTGGGTATACCGATGTTTATTCCCTTTGAGTAAATAAGTTCGCATATGTAGCATATTGTTTCAGTCAGTGGGACGTTTGTGAAAAATAACGTGACATCTAATGAAATCATAGTCTTGTTGGATACGTCGACGTTTTCGATTGAGTCGTCAAAGTAGAATGAATCGCGAACTGTGTGGCAGGAAACTTGTCTTCTGATTGGTTCTAGTAGATCCGCTAACCATTAGGCCGTACGGGGATAGTCGAATTGGTCATGTCAAGGATCGGTCGAAGAAAGTTACTCTCCTTCTGTTCTCACAGGAGTTCGTATAGTCGTGGTATATTTGAGCCAGATGGTCTCAGGGATTCCAACGTTTCGTTGCTGATGAAAGATTCAGTCTTTAGTTTATGGAGGGTGTCCATTAGCTTCTGTTCGGTCTGTTCAGTCAGATTTTTCTCGTTAACCGATTTTGTGAATTTGCATCCATTCGATAGTATAGTCAGCAGTGTACTGATATAGTCCTCGCGATTCATGATTACGCCTTTATCACCACGTAATACTACAATCTCTTCAACTCCTTATAATGTCTCTTCGTTAAATTGGACCTTCCATTGGGTTTGGTATTCATAAATTTGTGACAACAGTCAGGGATTGATGCTTTGAATTGTTGTAGGTTTTCATTTGATGCAGGTTTCAGGCCGTAGGTTTGGTTGGTCAGATTAGGATTTTCAGCACAAATGTGAAATCAGTTAGTTCTTATATACGGGTGAGAAACCCGGACAGCGTCTTCTGAAAAAGGATTTCCAACAAGCCACTACAGTGTCTTATCAACAGATGCCCGCTTCGCTGCCTCCATATTGAAAATCAAATAGCCAGCTGGCCAGAAAGAATAAATAATAAGAGACTCTGGTTGCGGGCAAAACAACCAAGAGCCGTTTGTTCAGAAATTATGTAGGAGAAAATTGAGGTGGATTGGGCATACTTTGGGGAGACCGTCGAATGACATCGGGTGTCAGGCCTTCGGGTAGAATTCCAATGAGAATTGACGAGTAGGTCGTCCAAGTTTGACATGGAACAGATCGTGTGAAGAGGAGATGAGTGTTTATGGGCAATCGTGGTCTCAAATGAAGAGGAAGTCAGGAAATAAAGTAACGTGGAGATGTGTTGCTTAAGCCCTATGTTCCACTGAGAGCCAAAGGTAATAATACATAATAGTCAGCATTGAATGAAACTATTTTGAATTTTATTGCATATCTCATATCGTGAAACCTGTTACTTAGTCACTTATTTTACTCATAAGTGAAATACTGTTAAAATTGCTCCATAACGCCTTCAATAGTATGCTCAATCAGAGTAGGCTTTTCATTAATTCATCGTCTTATTAAGGTACATTTTCTGTGCACACTTTTGTTTAATATTACATTCCGTATGTAGAAAAACTACTTGGACAAGTCCCTGTTTGTGTTCTCATCGTTTTTATCAATTACAGTAATAGATAAACTTGTCAAACGGGTTACTTTTAGAAATTTCAGCATATCCACACAGCTGATACGATAAAAAATAACACCAATACACTGGCTTGTATACTTGTCAACGACATTTATACTTAATATTTTCTAGCAGGTTTATGGGACAGTTAAGTCCAATGCCTCAAGATTTCCTTGTGTTCTGAAGAAACCTGTTTATATGAATTTACCTTAGAGAGAGAAAATAAATGTAATTTTGAGACAGAGAATAAATTCTATTACGCTCCACATTAATTTGGACAAAGAGTGCTCACCTATACGTTTGAGGTAAACACGTATACAATGTCCAATGTAATCGTCTACATAGCAGCATGTGAACATTCTTCTAACTAAATCATATGCTTACCGTTGCTATTTGTTATTTGGATATGTTGATGGTATCTGTGATCACAGGGATAGAATTTTCAGGGGTTCTCCACTTTGGACCTCTCCAATCTGATGTCGTGATGGAGATCTTAGATGGTACTCGATTAAAAACCTCAAGTTTGCTTGTGTATAAAAGGTATATGGACGAAATTTTCATTGTTTATGATGATGTATTCAGCAGCTGGCCTCCTCAAAAAAGTTAATACTACTCATTTATATAAGAATAGCATTTGTACACTATGGTGGAGTATAATTCAATTGTGGGTAAAATTTATTTCGATAAAGTCTCACAATGTAAAACAGTAATATTTACTGATGGCATTTCGAGCACAATTCACCGCTCATAATCCTATCTATGCTTCTCTTACGGCTATACTTTTCACTGTCGAAGGAGAGTTAAATTCCATATTTCACTTGCTATATGTTATTGCTAGATAGAAACTTATAAATTTATAGAAAGTTCACTTCGATAGGGTAGTTTGTTTAAAGAGTTCCCAGGTTATTCTAATTGTATTTAACTTGCCAATAGTATAACCAGTGCAGAGACCGATTTCGTTGAAATAAAAGTCTGTTTAATTGAGATCTAATTTCATTTGATGAAGTCACATGCGTACTCGTGTGGATGATTCCCTGCAGAAGCATTCCTAAACCTCGCTTAGCCGGTGGTAACCTCAGTAAAGAATAAAGCTGGGCATAAGGCTAGGGATCCCACCCAGTGAATAAAAAATTAAGCAACATCACTACTTGAGCTTCAAAGGTCATACTTAAAGCCTCAGTTTCAACCCGGAACTCAAAAGAATAATGTGCGTAATCCATAGTGCAAAATGTCTTTCTACGTCAAATTATACCTGTTGATCAACAGAATAAAATTAAATTCCTTAAAACAAACAATATGTTTAGTGTGTATTATTATTATTATTATTATTATATAAGCTTTATTCCAAATCAGTACTTGTGATACAGAATGGAATTCTCAGCATTTTACTACAATATTGCATCCAGTTTTTACATTAACAATAAATAAAGTTCTACATAGATTAAAGATTATCTCAACAACATATTAGTATGTCGGTAGCAAAGCCAAAATTAAAATGTTTGAAGGTGTTACAAAAGTAGATACTACTAGCATATTTACTGGCGTAAGCGATAGCAAAATGGTCGAGATATACAGAGTGTAAAAGAACAACAAGAATGTTTTAACTAGAGTTTGCAAGGAAGAGAAAAACAAAACAGCACTTAACAAAAATAAAGACAAAAAAGGTAGAGAGAATGGAAAAGAGAGAAAACGTTGTACCCATAAATGATGTGAGTTGGAAAGACGAGATTCATTGGTTCTAGTGACTATTTAATAAGTTAAAGGTTTCATGCCTGATGCATTCTTTATCACACAGAACACGGGCTAGGTAGGGTATGGATGAGTTTTTGTACTTACTAGTGCGGGCATATAGTTTCCTATATAGACTTCTTGTTTTCCCTGAAGAGATACATGGGGAGAGTTGTGAGTGTAGAGGGTGTTGTGAGTCAGATAAAATGGACTTCGCCCATTTTTCACATGAGTCCATGTGCCTGTCCACCAGAATGTTAACAAGCTGGCTAAGTGGTAAACTGCTTACCCTGCTGACAACCTTTAACATCCTACGTAATAAGGTATAGTCTTTCTTCAATAGCCCAGGAAAGACTAAGGGGGAGCAATAGAGAATTATAGGCAGAATACGGGAGTTAACAAATTGTAGTAGTAAGGGTTGGGTTACACCAGAATGTCTTAACTTCTTGATGTAGAAGGTAAGACGGTATATTTTCTTGGAAATCGTCAAGATATGAGACGACCAGGAAAGATCAGAAGATAGAGTGACGCCTAGGTATTTAATTTCCGACTTAGTTTCTATTTCAGTGCCATCTATGTTGCACACCTCGTGAGCGCTAACCAGTTTGTTTAGGTCAGATTTATGCCTAAAGGTGAAATTAACTGTTTGGCATTTGGAGGGGTTTAAGGTTAGACCGTTTTCCTTGGACCATTGGCTAATTTCTGATAAGAAGCCATTTAGTTTAGAGCAGTCATTTTGACATTTGACAGGTAAAGATACAGTTAGGTCATCAGCATATTTGACAAAGTTAATATCATTTGAAGACGGTAGGTCATGAAGGAAGAATGAAAAGAGAAGTGGGGAGAGTACAGCACCTTGGGGGACACCAGATTCAGTGAGCACAGCAGAGGAGGATTGACCTTTGTATACGGTGTACTGCATTCTGTTTGAAAAGTAGGAATGCAACCACTTAGTGACCCAAGACTCGGTTTGTGTCGTGGATAGCTTATTTAGCAAGAGACTTCTAGGTACAGAGTCGAAAGCAGAAGTAAAGTCAAGAAACGTGCAGCGGACATATTTGGCACCTTTGTCTAATGATGAGACAATACTGTTGTGTAAGACGGCTGCAGCGTCTAAAGTACTCCTACCCTGTCTGTAGGCAAATTGTTTGGGGTCTTCGAAGCTTTTAAGGGAGGGTGTATCAATATTGTGATTACAATCACAGCACTATAAATCTCCTGCTTTCATATGAGTATATAACTTGTTTAATAAAGCATCTTTTTATAGATTTTTATAACAAGATATTATAGTAAACAGCTTTCTTTCAAATTTCCTTTAATCTGTTTAATTATTCATTTATTTTAATTTTATTCTATCCAGACAGCATTGGAGTCTTGTAAGTAGTTCATGTGAAAGAAAAACAAAATTGTTCAAAATTCAATGTATTTATTTAACTAATTTTTTTTATTATTTGTTTTAGTAATACCTTGCACAAGTTTAGATGTATTTAAATTTGGTGAATACATAAAAATCAGCAAATATATGCATATACAACGCCTATGATGTGATCAGTCTTTACAAAAGAGATGACTTTTATTTCTATCATAAATTATTCGTTTCTTATTTTATTAGTATTCTGACTTGATATGGTGTTTTAGGTTTGGAGAGTAAATCAAAAGAAAAACTGAAGTTCAGATTAAAGGTTTTGTATGCTGAGTTTGTAAAAAGTAAAAATAATCCCAGAACAAGATCGTTGTCACAAACTAGTATCATTTATAGTTGGAAAGGAATGCCAGAGAATACGAAGCTTCTAAAAGTTCTTAGGCATTCCTCTTGGAGTGGATGCTGCTAGTACCACCAGGCAGTGATACAGATATGTCACTGGAACAACATTCATTGCCTTTGGTGTTTACTTAACGTTATTTTATCCCTTTTAAAATCTGATTTCACTGGATGATATTTCTTGAACGTACGCACTTCTAAAAGTACTCAAACTCGAAACAAATAGATTCTAAATTTTAATAATTGCACGATGTGTAAAGTAGAATGATGCACCATAAAATCCTTCCTGAACAACATATTTACAGTATTAACATTTATCTGAATTATTCAAATAATTCTGGAATTTTTATATCTCACCTCTGACTAAGATGTGGAGACTTTTGACAGTAAAATGGAGTGACGCAATACGACATCGCACCTATAAAGGCACTCTAACCAAACTCATGCAACCGTTGAAGAGACAAAAAACAGAGTCCTCTGAATATATTGGGCAGAAATCTTTCAATATTTTCATGCAATTCCTCTTTGTTAGATGATTCTGTAGGACTCGTCTGCACCGACTACCACTTTAATTAAACGTAGCGAGTGGAGCCGTTGTGTGCAATTACCACTTCACCTATTTAGAAAGATGTATCAGTCTCAATATATCAACATGGGATACAAAAGGCTAGTGTGGCACTTGTCGATTAGGTTAGGAGGGTTAGTTAATCGGTGAGGTTATGAAGTTGCACCGATTGAGATGACTAGGACACATGTTATTCATGCCGACTCATTGCCTTTTTCGTCAAACAATGTTAGCTGACATATAATCAGGTTGTAAATGAATTGGAGATAATCAAACAAAAACCTGACACCAATCCACAAAGTCTTTGGGTGTTGGCTTGAGTCACATTGGAAGGTGAAGGTACTTGAGATGCTAATGTCTCGATTTCACTGGCTGGACACTGTTGACGAAATGTCTCAAAGTCGTTCTCACTAGCGCAGATTCATTAGCTTTTTGTAATCACCCATTTGAAATAAACCGTCATGTTTTTCTATGTTGTTATGACTTCTTCCATGCATGTCTACTGATTATAGTTCTTTCAAATTTGTTTCCTTTTCCGTACCTTTTTGTGCGACGTGCAGTGTAGTATCTTGGACTGTTAAACTTCCGTGGAAAAGATTATGCTGAAACTTAGTAAGTCAATCACCCCTGACTAATGTATCATGCTTCAATGATTTGCACTTTTTCTTACGAGTTAATCTTTTTCCCTCGTCTATGTTTTCTGGTTAATTTTTACTCCTAATGCTTTATTTTGATATTCTGTGATGATGAAGTATTGACAGAAGTGTTCTGTTTTACCTCTGCGACTTTGTATTACACCTTGAAGAGGCTGCTTAACTGTTGACTGTCTGAGGAAAACGTGTTCTGTCGTACTTGTTTGTTGCAAATAGAATTGTGCTCCAGTCTTGTTTAGAGTGCTATTGTTGACTTCCAGTTATTTTATGGTTGTGTTTTGGTGAATGAATTTGAGTGTATGGTCAGTATATTGCGCACTGCGCATAATTGATTGACGACACTGCTCAAATAGTTTTATAGTCTAACTTAGTGTTATTCAGTAGTAAACTGGTGCTATTAATTTAAATCGTCTTTTGATATTGTAAGAGTGTAATGTTCAACTTTCCATAAAACAGGTTTGATAAATTGTACAGAAGAACGTACTGTTCGTCATTCTGTGTTTAGATCCATTTAATTGTTTTGGTCATCATAGTGTGCGTAACCAAAAGTTTTAGTTTTTCGACGGAAATGTTTGGTTGGTAGTATCGATAAATGTAGCCCTTCTGTGATCACCTCCATAAACAGTTCAAATTTCAGCGTCTTAAATACTGTAGTAATTATTTGTAATCGTAGTATTAGTATTTCGAGATGACCGAATTACACGAATCCAACCAAAACACAGAGAGGGAGGAATTCAGGAATTCGTATTTAGCGGAATTATGTTCAGTTTATATGAAAAATATTAACAATCATTAACAATAGTCAATCACCACATCCGCCACACGTCGAATATCTCCTTGCGTATTTATAACGATGTCTCGGTTTGCTTGCAAGTAGCTGCGACCTTCTAACTGATTCTGTGATATTATTTTCATCAGTATTATCTGGATCTATTTCTGAATTATCTACAAAATCAGGATTAGTAGCGGAATCATTGAAATTATAATTGGAACGACCTACTTCATTTATTGTCACTTTGTCCAGGTGTCTGTTATGAACTGAGTGATCTTTGATGTCTAATATCTTCACCACTCGATTTCCCATTTTTTGTAGTATGATTCCAACAGAAGGTCTATAGTCATTCCCTTTGTAATAATGTACATTAGAAGTCGTGGACATCAGATGCTTTCTGAGAATTCGAGATTTGAATAGTTTTGCGGGACTTTCATGGGTACTTGTATGTTCTGCATTCAACAGACTCAGTCTATGCGTATGCAACAATTCCTCCATTTTAATCAGTTGCTCTCTCATCTCATTCAGTTTTTTCCGTGTTTTCGACAGTTCGCATTGTAACTCGGCTACTACATTTTTGAAAACAGTTGACGCTTGAGTTGCTGAACTTGTAGTGGAGGTTTTCATTGGATGAGATTGAGTATTTTGAAAAGTTGAAAGACACATTGACTCCATTTTACTAGACAGATTGGGAGAATTATAAGAATTCTGAGTAACATAAGTATTCGAACTTCTGCAAACAGTCTTGATGGTCCAACTTTACCACATTTGTGACACTTAGCACCCCGAAAACGGCAAGTGCTTCGTAGATGTAACCTTCCACAGGATAAACACGGTTTAGTGCTTTTGATCTCTCTCTGCATTCTATTACCTGTGGACGACAGTTTGGATTGCTTTCCATGAACACTTGTATTTTCGACTTTAGAAAGCATAACATCAGATACTGACGTAGTGGGAGCAGAGTATTCACTGTTGACATCTTCATATGTAATACATAAATCTTTAGCAGTTTGAAAGGTACAAGAAGGAATCTGAATTAACTCTTTCTCTAACTTAGGAATATTGATTCCAGCAATTAGACGATCACGTAGTTGAGTATGCAGCTGATCTCCAAAGTTACACTTTGAAGCTTGAATTTGAAGTTGAAGAATGAAGTCTCTAATCCTCTGGTTGGGAGCACGAATCAGTTTATTGAAATGAGCCCTCTCTCTGGTCTCAAATGTAGTTACATGAAAGTGATGTATCAGAAGTTCACGACTCTTGACATATGACAGAGAAATAGGTTTCTCTGGAAACGCCAGATTCTTCACTAGGCTGTATGCATCTAGCCCAATAGCAGCGATGAAATGTGCTGGTATTTTGTCATCCCGAACATTCTTTGAAATGCACCATGCATCGAAGCATTCAAGGTAATCAGCAATCTTCCGCGGAGAACCATTTATAGGGAATTTTCCAAGATTATTTAGTTCCATCGCGACGCCAATTTGTAGTAATTGTTTGTAATCGTAGTAGTAGTATTTCGAGATGACCTAATTACAAGAATCCAACCAAAACACAGACAGGGCGGAATTCAGGAATTTGTATTTAGTGGAATAATTTTTCAATTCATATAAGAAATATGTTAACAAGCAACACTAAGTATTTAAACAATACAGAGATAGAAATAGTCAATCACCACAAATACCTTTCTTCAGCGTAAAGGCAGACTAACCTCCTCATATTATAGGAAAGAGAAATACAACGAATTAGTAAAACGTGAATTTGCCACAGCGCATTTAACCAAAACTTTTCGATGTTTTGCATTCATTTTCTTCCCTTTTATTTTTGTGTCTAAGCTAGAAACGTGAAAAAATCTATTTTTAAAGTAAGTTCAGAAGAAGTTTGTGAATTTCACAAGTTTTTTTTCATACATGTATACGAAAGCTTGAAAATGACAATACACTGCCAAGCAATGGATGATACTTCTCGCCAAACCTCGCTGATAAAATAGACTGGACAACTAAACCACAACTATCATCGGATAGACTGCATTTTTCTGAGAGGGAAGATACTCACGACGATTCATATATCATTAATCAGTACACATCTTCTAACGCCTCATCAAGTTTTGAAACGGGAATCCATTACCTTTGTGATGTAAATGAAATGATTGATTCCAGACTTAGTTTCTTAAGACATCTTCGATTTCCATGAAATGGGCTGCATGTCTTTTGTTGAGTATTCAGTTACATGTGATCTATACATCGATATATATATATATATATGTATTTTTGAAACTTTCTATGAAATGTTTGAGTGAAAACAGTACTATTGACATCTTTGATTGGTCGAAGGATTTCATCATGAACTGACATCAGTTAGAAAACCATTGGAAAGCCTGGAAGTACTGGACAGCTGTTTCATTCTAGTTTTGGACTCCTCAGTAGTACGCACCCACTGGAGTTCTTTCTAATGAATATTGCGTTATTTTGGAGAGCCGATGTTTTCACCGTGGCATGGTCGCTGACCAACCAAGAACCTATTTATCGATCGACAAATATGCGGAAGAAAATAGAGATGGATTTATAATATGCTGAAAAGAAATTCAAGTAAAATCGTACATCAGGCTGGTCGTGAAGTGTTACACGATTGGTAAGCTGCGAGTTGGACGAGGGTTCCAAGGGTGGTATATAGAAATCCATGTGAAGAGGAAATGAAAGCTTGTGGAGCCAGTTGTAAGTGATTTCAGCTAACTGCGAAGAATGCAGATGAACCACGGAAGCCCAGTGTTCCCTTCAGGATTCTATCATAATAATTAGTCTGTTAAATAATAATAATAAACACTTCTTGTAGACCACAAATTATTTGTAATGACAGTGATACTACTGTCAGGAAAATGCCGTGAATAAATGCATTTATAAATGCAAAGCAGAAGTTCCAGGTAGCATCAAAGTCAGGGACTGATAACTGCATTTCAAGGCTGATATTCTTCTGTGACTACATTTGCCAGCTCCTCATATTTTTTTATCGATCAATATGGACTTTTCTACTTGGTTTAAGGCTATGACCATTCTCATATGACAAAGAATTCATCATTGTCCCTAACTCTTGGTTTTCAGTAATCTTTAAATTAGATAAAACAAGACCAAACCAAGTAAAACAGTCCATAAACCAGCTTTAGCCAGTCTTGATTACTGCCCAATGACTTCACTAACGTCTAAGTAGCTTTATTTCAAAATTGTCTTACTCTCATCACATAAATGAGCATTGAGGGATGATTTTTTGTATGAAAAGTGATTGAAAAAAGACTTTTTTCAGCTAGACAGACTAATTATTTGACATTCACCTTGTGGATCAGACAATGCAATCGATACCGGTCAGTCACAGTCTGTATAAAGTGAATCTTTTTCATGCATTTACCACTTTATAATAAATCAGCATGAGCAGTAAAAAAGACTTTGACAGAAATACTATTAGAGCCTAAGTTCCGAAATCTAACCAATAAGAATTCACCGTTCTAGATATATGACAGGAGTTACAAAATCAATACAATCTCATTCTGACTCAGTCTATCAATAGTTGTGTCCTTACACTGATACCTAGGGATTTTAAGCCGAACTTCCATGCCGTAATGGCTGCAGAAACAGCTTAAAAGTTTTTAAATAACGACAGAACACCGGATTAATGTTGATCTGCAATAAAACTGTTGATAACTTCAAATACAAATGTATAGATTTCCTGGAATTTGGAAGTACCTACAGAGGTTTGCAAAAAAAGTATTTGTGTTAGTAACATTTCGTTTTTCGTGTAAATATCAAAACATAGTTCTGATCTTTGTCGAAAATGAGGCACATTAGACTACCATGAAGTAGAAATATGATTATCACGTATTTGTACAGGGAAATTTTGAAAAACAGAGTAGTGGTTGGCCATATTTTTAACTTAACGCTCTTTGAAATGACATTTACCAAAAATTGTCTGTCAGACTACTGCACGCTAAGATTATTCATCTTAAAGTTTAATTGCTAAGTAACATCTAAAAAACTGGACGTCATCGAAAGCATATTTAGGAAGTTTGAACTTTTAACTTATAAAGAATGTAAATGTAATCAGGACGTGTGAAACATATGCTCTTACTTGGAAGGCGTTAAGCAACCATTAGGTCTATCAAATTCAGAAAAGTGAAACGGTAGAAGTTGGATGTTCTGCTTCAAGCTTAAATGACTCAACGGCCAGGCTACATTTTACCTCTAGGAATCGCGAACTATGCCTGATTCTTTTTGATTGGACACTAGTAACTAGTGTGATGTGTCTAGTCTTATCTTCGCTGCAGACTAAATTCTATCAGTCAGCTTTGTAATGTGGCCACCATTCTAGGTAACTTATCATCATGGCATACATTGATTTGATGATATTAGACGGTTGGAGCTAACCGGCAGGAAGCCTTCGACCTAGATTTCGTGTTAGTTGGCACTCACCAGTCAGCAAGGCGTATCTGCAACCTTGAAGGAACTCATGTCCCTTCTGGATTCCAAGCCGCGTTACGCAGTGCTGCAGTCAGAGACGTTACCACTTATCTATTTGGTATCGCGATTGACACCCTGTAGGACTGTAGTGAATATTTTGATTGGACACTAGTAACTAGGTTGAATCTCAGAAGGATATGAGTTCCTTCAAGGTTGCACATACGCCTCACTGATGAGTGCCAACTAGCTCGAAACCTAGGTCGAAGGCTTCCTGCCGATTGCCCCCAACCATCTAATACCTGATTCTGATGGCCTGAATAATGCAACACACCATGTGGAGCAAAAAGACAGGATTACTTTAAAGTAATAAGAAGACTCTGTAAGATATGGGCTTCGTAAACGGTTTACGTCTAATGTCATATAAACTCGAAGACTTACAGGCGAAAAACAACAAGTTAGCAGAAGAAGCAGCAAAGTCACGCGGTCACAGACAAGACAGAGAAATGAAGATAACCAACCAACTACAACAGGCACAGATCAATAACCATTGAGGAATTTTGAACGGCGTCACATTTTTCACTTATTTAGGCAGGGCTGTTTCAACTACAGACGACATGAATGAGCATATCAAAGTCGGAATCCGAAAGGCAGAGTAGATTTCCATTAATCTGGATTCAGTCTGCATATCTATAGTACCCATCATAAAGTAAACGATGCGGATTTTCAACACTAATGTTAAGCCAGTTCTTCTACACGGGTCAGAAAATTGGTACACCACAAAAAGCATTTCCAGCAGGTTGCACACTATTATCAACAGCTACCTCTGCTGGCTGCATACTGAAGACTAGATAGCTTACCAGAACGGACAGGGAGCCAACCAACCAACCAAAGACCTACTGCAGAATATGAACTCTAGGAGAAGATTGAACCTAATGGGTGGTCGTGAATGTGACTGAATACGACTTCTAAGAACAGACAAAACAGAGATTTGCTTTCAAACCCGCACGTTTCACTTGGAGCCTAATGAATATTGAATGAACGAATATTTCATATTGAATTAGATTATGATGTAAGAGAAATATGGTAGGATATGTATATTTGAAATAACCCACAGAATTAATAACTCGATGCCGTTTGGAGCCCATTTCATTGCTCACAATCATAGCAGTGTATCAACATGATGTCCTAATCTCCTTTACACAGTTTCTCCCACTTCTGCTTTTTCTTACGATTTCATATGTCCAGCTAAGACAACGCGTCATTTCAGTTACTGTATTATACTGCAAAATGGAATGAACACAAGACATAAGATTAGATACGGGCATGTAATGACCGTGAGGTGGGATCACACTGTTAAAACTAGTAGATCTGGGCAAATTAAATTATCAGTTTATTTGACACTTAACTACGTCTGGAAGGTTCGACCCCGATAAATTAAATAATCAAGAAAAAAGCTTCGATATTGAAATCTACTTATTTGCATGTCATAAGACAATAGAATAAGTAATAAAAGCCAAAAGTATTAAAATATAATATAGTTAGGTGAAGAAAGGAATGAAACACCAGATTTCTGTTCATTGAATTCACACCATACAGGTGCAATCGAAATGAAACGATGTCTATACCAGGATATATAGGAAACGGGAAGGAGTCAAACTAAATGAAGCAAGTCAGGAACCGGTGTGAGCATATTCTAATGATGTGCTCAAAGCCTCATCCAATTTTTAATACTGTATCACTGTGAGTTATAGCAAATAAGCTTATCTCAAATATAATCAAAATAGATATTTTTAACTCATTTAAACTCAAGATCAATTGATGCATACATAAAAGTAAAATAAACCGCCAAATCTAAGAGAAATTCGTACGGTCTGGAAACGTATTGTCGTTAATTTTATCAAAGGATATCACTTCAATCTTATTTAACAGCAGAGAGATTTAAATAATTCTCACTTTACTGCTGATGTACTACGGTCGATTAACTTGAACCCATTATTTCTATTATAAATATATATGAATACTTATCTGTTCAGTAAGTTTGTTTGAATAAATGGCTGTCAGTTCTTGTATTCAAAGATTCTAAGTTAGAAACATTTATGTCTCAAAACGGCTTACTGTCAATTCTGACTCTGACTACTAGTTTATGACATAGAAATAGTCTCACATAAGACATTTGAGCATACCGATGGATTTCTTCTCAGAGTCTTTGTGATCGACTAATTCTGAAAGGATCATATCCAAGCGTTACATATCAATCAAGTGATGTGAATATAAAGTACAGTACTATGTGTTTCCAGATATTATGAATCCTAAATACTGACTTGAAATCATCCAACCAAATACTGTTGCAATCATCCTACCTATGGCTTGGCTATATTACCAGTAATTATTTAACTCTGCCTTTCCGAACATGAGTGAAAACCAAAGCCCCGTAAAGCAGTTTCTTTAAACCAACAAATAGATTAACCTAGATAATAGTAACAGCAAGCACACGAATGGATCTCAATGCGGATTTCACAATGACACATAAAAAAGCTCTTATTACCTGCATGTTTTCTTCTCAGATGAGATCCCCAAACCGAATTTCTAACCTAAGATGTTAGATGCCATCCAGAGACGTGACTGAGGCAAAACAGTATGCGATTTACTGAAATGATTCGTCACCCTAAACAGGGTTGTTCTCGACAATATTTACAATCGAATCTGGTCTTTCAGTAATCCTTTTGGAACGTGATATTTCTATGTTGGATTACCTTAGCCCCCGCACACACACACATACACTTGATACATACTCCTAATTTTTGCCTCATAAAAAACCGTCTTTCTTTATGGAAGAATTTCCACTATGCTAAAAGTAGCAATAATTCCAAATAAAGACTAAATTTATAAACTTCCTAATACCTTTCCCAGGCATACATACATTTGATCTGAAATACACTGATTTGAATAGCTTATATCAAAAAAATTAAAAGCCTGGGAATTCACTCCCAGTCGAATTCTGTCATATTTTATTTGATCCCCATGGATAATTAATGTTATATGTCAACAGTTATTATTGTTGACTGAGAACAAAAACAAAAGTAAATCAAAATCTGTGTGGTTCAAAGAGTTAGAAAATCAAAAGCAAAAAGAACTTTGATTTTGTCGGTATTTTGAAAAATGAACAACTTTTTTGTGAAGATAAACAAAATTCATGTTGACCGACTGACTTTGTAAAGGTTTCAATGCTATAATAATTAAAAAAATATTGATAATTGAATAATTTGCTTCGAAGATATGTTAAAGCATAAATTATGCAGCTTTCTAGAATCGGTACCATGTAACAATATAGAAGCTTAGTTAGTGATAATGCTCGATTGCTTCTCGTTTGGATTGTGAATCTTTGACACATAATAAATACGCAGATAAATTAATCGGGAAGTATATAAGAAATTGTATGACAAACACAGGAAGATAATAACCTCAATAATAGGGAATAGGGAATAATAATAGCTCGCCTTGTGACCAGAAGGTCCAGGATTCGAACTTTGGTGGGGGTGCGTACTGACAAAGAGTACTAAACTAGGCTGATGAAATAGCTGTCCAGTACTTCCAGGTTTTCCAATGGTTCTCTAACCAATGTCAGCTCATGATGAAATCCTGTAACCAATCAATCAAATCCCTACAAACCAATACTTGAGTAGAGAATTTAAAACATCTGTAGTCCTTTCACACAAAAAAATAAAAGTGATATTTGAACCTGCAAACTCAATAAGAAACAAACTATGTCAGTTAAAGGATACCGTGAAGCCCATGAAACAAAATAACTGAGCTTTTCTGAAATCTTTCTACAGTGACTGTGAGGCTAAATACATACGTCAAAGTAGTAGAACAGGATCAAAGCAAAAAACAAAGCAAAAATCCAATTTTGTTATCCGCATTTTGAAAATAAATCTAGAAAATAGCTCTGCGATAGCACCACGTGGAATATACACAATTTTGTAGTAGGATAAAAATGATGACAGTCTTGAAATCTAATATATTACTAAGGAGGGCCAGACTGATAACGGAATCACTTAAACCCATTTGAAAGACAAAACTGAATCACCTTCGTTAGTTTTAAATTCCCAAACGTTTTGGAATAACTGCTATTTTGCTGGACAGTAATTTGACTAAAACCGTATGTTTTTCTATTGTTATTTTGCGAGAATTCGATTGGCTTCAATTTAGATCATGGACAAACACAGACCGGAGAACATCAAGGGATATTGGATAACTGTTTCTTCCTAGTTTAGGAATCTTCAATAGTGCTCATCTGTGATCCACACAGATAAAACCTAGGACCTTCAGTTACGCGACAAGATGGAGTCCATTGACTCATAAATTCTAAATTCTGCCTATTCGCCACATTTGTAGGGGAGAATTGGTGACTGATACGGATGCGTACTCACCGATAACATTCTGATGACGACTGGGTTATGTATAGCAAATCTAGCAGAAGTTCATGTGCATTGAATCCTATACCAACATTCAACGGGCTGGTAACGTAATCTGAGGGTACTGGTTTGGATCCCGATGGGTTCATTGGTGTACACTATTGAAGAGTCCTGAACCAAAAGAAAAAAACTACATTTCAGTATGTTAGCTTTCTCTAAGTGATGTTAGTTAGGGATCTGATGTCAAAGAGCTGCTTTCTATAGCCTAAGGAATTACCTGTCTCCTTATTGAAATAATTTCTCGAAGACCTTCACCATTTAAAAAATGTTTTGGCCAATTTATGTTCCATAGTACATCATCGGCATAAGATGGTTAAATATATAACTGATTTTGATAGTCACATGCCAAGGCGCTTTTATTCACTAGAGGAACATAGGGCTTCGGCCGCGCG
Source organism: Trichobilharzia regenti (assembly GCA_944472135.2). Classification (NCBI taxonomy): domain Eukaryota; kingdom Metazoa; phylum Platyhelminthes; class Trematoda; order Strigeidida; family Schistosomatidae; genus Trichobilharzia; species Trichobilharzia regenti. The sequence continues at coordinate 56,145,629 of OX235262.1, forward strand.
TCTCCACTGCGTTCGGTTTTCTGCCAACGTTTTCACCCCACTCAAAGTCTGCCAACATGCTTTCATCTCCTCTTCACATGACCTTCTCCAAGTCACCCTTGCACTGACGATCAGCTCGCCGCTTCTCTTTCAAGTTCCACTCGAGCAATGGCTTGTCTAGTGATGTCACTTGATGGTTTCCTCAGAGTATAGCCAGCCAATCCATCTCCATTTCTTCCTGCCTATTTGTTTCACAATCGGTTCCTGTTCGGTTTGCTTATTGCCAGAAATCCCTGTTACGGTCTTCTGGCTGGCCATCTGATCTTGAGTATTGAGCAAAGACAACTGTTGATGAAGGTCTGAAGTTTGTTTGAGATGCTCTTTATGACGCGCAGTGCAAGTCTCTAATCCGTATGGTGAGTAGCACTGACTTCACATTGGAGTTGAAAATCCGGATCTCATTTTTGATGGTGAGTGCTGTTGACCTCCACACACACACTTGAGAGTAATGAAAGCTTGTCTTGCTTTTCCGATCCTTGCTTTGATGTCCTCGTCAGTTCCATCCGCCTGCCTCCTAAGTCGGCAGGCAAAGGAAGTTGCTTTTTTCAGATTTCTGTCATTTATGCTGATTGTTGTCTGTTGTTGTTGCTGTTGGTGTTGGCCAGGAATCTTAATCACCTCTGTTTTATCCACGTTCACCTGAAGGAAGTCCTATCTTCTCTGGATGCTTCTTCTGCCAACTTGTTGCTTTTCACTTCCATATCTTCCAGTTTGTGGGAAATCAGACATATATCATCAGCGAATTCCAGATCCTCCAAGTTTTTTGTGTTAGTCCATTTTATACCTGTTTCCTCATTGCCCGTTGTTTGTCGCATTATCCAATTTACTGCAATCAGGAAGATCATTGGCGATAATAGACAGCCTTGCCTCACTCCCGTCCTCAATTCGAAAGCTTCCGTCAGTTCCCCGTTGTGGATTACTTGACATGCAGCAAAATATCTTTTATAACGTCAATTAGTCACTCATTTACTCAACCTGCGGTAAATAGCACCATGCGAACAGAAAGTACTGGTAACAAAGCACTATGGCAACGAACCAATCAGGGACCTATCTACCAATAAATATACAGAGAGAAACAGAGTTGGATTAAACATAATTTGAGAAGACCATTAAAATACATCACTTAAGAGGTCCTTGAGTGGTACCGAATGACAAATGACGAGCTGGACATCTGAGGATGACATGGAGGATATCGTGTGAGAAGGAGATGAAAGCTTATGGATGAAATAGTGGAGCCAGCTACGTAGGAATGCAGAGAACAGCGTGAAATCGCTATTTGCCACTGGGGCCCGAATTCAATAACAATAAGTTCATTTGACGAAATTCACTGGTTGAAAGTGAATACACAAAATATAGTAGAACTCACAATGATATTAGCACTTTATAGATAGTGCCTAATAAATGATACAAGTAATTACACAAACAAACGTCAGATGGCAAGATCAAAAAAGTTGGAGAGACTTTAATTAAAGGTAAATTCCTTTAGAACATCATTATAACTATAAATCAAATCTGTATCACCCTGGAATTCATTGAAGCCGCTTATTACTCTTTTCTTCTGAATCAACCCCTACACTTCAATTTGTTCAGTAGTTTTTACATCCACAAAGACCATTTATTGGGAAAATATTGCCTAAACAATAATACACACAGATGGAAATATATTCATCATAATTGTAATTAGCGGCCGCTAACATATGTCGGCAAATTATAACAATAAAACGAAGTAATTATTGCAATAAGAGGTTGAAAAAAAAACTATAGTGTTATAAGAGGAATTAGAGAAGTTTGTAAATAATACCACTTTAGTGTTTTTTGAGCCTCTTAGGAACATATTATTCTACTCAAAACTTTTTAACATCGATCTCAGACAAATGAAAAGTTCAAATGTTGAAACTTTAGAAGTTTGACTAAATTCAACACACAATCGGTAGAGAATCAACATCTGTTAGAGAACCAGAAAAAGTCAGGAAGTACTCGATAACTGAACATATCGAGAACATTACCATTAGTTCACTAAAATGGAACACAGATGTCCATAGATTCTAATTGATTCGCTGCATATAGCCAATATAGTTTAATATTATAGGTAGGTAAACTCAATAATCCGTCAGTGGCGCAGCGGTTAAGATTCTCACCAACGATGCACATGGTCCGGGGTTCAATCCCCTGCTGACGCACAACTTATATCAATGGTTGGCCTGAAGATTCAGGCTACGAATATCACATGCTGAAAATTCCATACTTGTACCGAAAATACGATGTGGAATCTATCTAGTATCAAAAAAATTTTAAAAAGTTGAAATAAATCTGCTTACTACTTCTGCAAATGTTCTCATTCTTTTAATAATTACCCAAATACTTGTTCAATTATTTAAGTTTTCACCAGCTAATTATTCCAGAATGGAGAATTTCAAAATCTGTCACAATATCAAGAGATACAATTCGAGTATGCTGAAAACGTGTACAGCACTATAATGGATCAGCAAACTAGCATATAACACAATAAATCACATTAATACTTGATTGTAACAGTTACAAACACACAAAATAGGACTTATTTAAACATTATGTAAAACAAGCAGAACCCACTGCAGCACTCTTGACTTGATAGGAATGAATGAAAGACACCTTACAATCGTTTTCCAGAAAGGTGGATATTCAAGAAGCTTTATCAAAAGATTACAAAGATGTCGACCACCAATTTAACCCACTATCACAAATTCGTCCTCTGAAACATTAATAACAAGCGCTTTTTCATGCATGCAGAACATTTCCGCAATCACTATTAGAATCTTGAAGTAGACTAAATTAATTTCACAAATTACTACGTATTTTTAATTTTATACTATTTACACTGAATATTCAGCAACGAAAGAAAAACCAAAATCACCTATTGGATTAACGGCATCATGTTTGAAAAGCATAGCAGTGACTGACGTGGCTGTCATTTTCATCTCCTCATTTATGAACGTAGAACAGCAGTTAAACGACATAGCATACATTGCTTCCTATTGATTCTCATGGATAAGTATGGACATCAGTTCAACTAGGATAATGCAGAAAATTTAAACAAAAGAAACACAAAGTATCTCGGGGAATTCCTAGGAGCCCAGCATTTGGATAGATTTGCAATTGACAGATCTGCTGACATAAATCAAGTTCACTAGTGAAAAAAAATACGTCACAACGAAAAACAAATTACCGATAAATATAGTTGTAAAACAACCTACCGGGAAAGCTAGTTACAGTCAAGATCACTAGGAAAGATAAGCAGATAGTACATGAAGAATTCACAAAGCTCAGTTCATACTGATGTTAGCGCTGGAGATGTTGTCCAGAAGGATAGTAAAAGCATCAGAATTAGACCATATAGCTCAGAAAACACAGCAACGACAACAGCAGCATCTATCTGAGCCAAAAAATCATCCTAATTTTTTCAACTTCATTTTTTCGAAATCTGTTAAAAAAACAGTTGCTCACTGGACTTTTGTTTTGGTTCTGAGAATGTACAAAATGGTAAAAACTGACTGTGTATTGATACAGTTGAAGGGATGATTTAGCCAGATAAAAGGAATATCACAGTTATACATTAATCTCTACAAAACAATATGTTAACTTACAGAAAATCAAAACAAGTGATTCAGGGAAGAGACTCTTTTCAACGAATTTATTATCAAGCTGTACAATCGCATATTTACGGGTTTTTTAGAAGTTATATCCAAGGAAGGGAATTGAGTCATAGTTGTGAATACATGAAATAATAATAGCAGTATGAAATGCAATTAAAATATTTGTGATTATAATCAAAGTTAAATGTCAAGCGGCAAAAAAATTGATGTCATATATACAATAATTCATAGGATGTATAGAACTTGGAAAGAGTGTGCAATTATAGGATTAGTAGGTGAATCGAATAAAATAAAGCCGTTACATAATACTGTGTGAAATTTGATAACATATAAATTAATTTAGATAAAGTAATAAGAAGACGTAATTCGTCTGATACGTGTAATGCATTTGCGCAACACATTTCGAACAATGTGAACACACACGGACTTGTCATAGGAATATATATACGTGTGGACACACATACATAGGAAGGACTCATCGATCTCCGCAAGTAAGGGCTTCAGAGCACATTCCTAAATGGCTCCAAAAGCAAATAGAATCTTCAGAGCCTATTAATGGTGAGAACAGGAGTCCTAGTTCCTCTATTGCGAAACACATTAACGAAACAGGACATAAAAATGACGTCAACACACCTTTTTTTAACCTATCTATAAAACGTTTTTTGGGCGTATCCTAAAGTTTGTGGAAGCCCTAGCAGTTAGAAAGTTTAAACCACCACTATGTGTTTAAAGCAACACTTCGTCATCACACTTAACCTTCCTTGATAAACTTTGTTTTGTTTTGATACCATAGCAGATGTACTATTACCTCTGCTATTTGGTTTAGTGATCTTCATTGTTATTTTGACCCTAAATATATCCTTTTAACTTGCCCTGAGTCTATTTTCTCACCTCTTAACTATTTATTAGTTTCATAAATATTCCTATGACAAATCGGTGCGTGATCAGATTGTTCGAAATGTGTTGCGCAAATACATTATACGATTCAGACAAATTACGTCTTCTTATTGCTTTATCTAAAATCATGAAGGGAACTAATTGTTTTAAATATAATTCAATGTTGTAAAAAAGAATTGATTTAGAATGACAAGTGGAACAAGTGAAATAATTCCGGGGACAGTTCAAAGTGGGAATGAATGGTAACAATTGACGTAATAAAGGAAGAGTACAGCAAGTGAACGGACAAAATGAAAAAAATTGGTAGAGCCAAAATATGACTAGGGATTACCATACTTTAGCACAGAGGGATTAATACCATGAAAGTTAAGGGGCTGGATGAACTTTTTCTGTGCACTGAGATCTGGCTTTTCTGTTCCGATATCCAAAGCTTCAGCAATACAGGTGAGCCGGGTACGTAGTGATTTCGGAAAGTTTTATTTGCCTTGTAGGTGACTTTAAAGGTGGAGGCTATAGAAATAGGGCGATCATTATCGACCAGATATTCAATGATCGCCCTTCTTATTGCTCCACTTCCATCTCTTCGTAATCATGCAGGATATGTTTTCTGTTTTCAGATTTCACAAATATTACGTAACGTTTTTATTTTATTCTATTCGCCTACTAATCCTATAATTGCACACCCTTTTTCAAGTTCTATACATCCTATGAATTATTCTATATATGACCCTATTTATTTTGCCACTTAACATTTAACTTTGATTATAATCACAAATATTTTAATTACATTTCATACTGTCATAATTATTTCATGTATTCACACCTTTGACCTAACTCCCTCACCAGATATAATTTCTTATAAAATAAACCATATATAATATACGATTGTACAGCTTGATAATAAATTCGTTGAAAAGAGTCTCTTCGCTGAATCACTTGTTTTGATTTTCTATATGTTACAATGGCAATTTACCATGAATGCGTTAACTTACAAAATATTTTCAAAAATCACTTTGATTTGCTACAAATTTGTGTTAATACTGACAGCTTCAATAAGTTTTAACGCTGCTTATTTGATAAGTGTTCGTTTCCAGTGGAAAATTTACACCTCTGTAAAACTGAAAGAAAAACAGTTCAACTCTTAGAGCAAACCTCTAGTAGAGATCACATTATATCACTTCTCCAGGCAAGTGTATATTTTTTGAATGCATAAATAAATAACTGTAATATCCTGTAGAATTTTCACAGTAAAATGTTTTCTGAAGTCATGTGAAACATGTGATAGTTTCGAAAGTGTGACATTTTTTTCAATAAGGACACAGCATTCAAGCAACTGCTATGCCTCGTATTGAAATGTTTCATTTGAAAGCATAAGCAAGCAAGCGAACATGCAAACAAACAAATAATACCTCTACTTATTAAGTAGATTTTTCTGAATAAATAAACTTTTTGAAGGTAAAGCCTTTTAAAAATTAAGTAATTGAAAATGTCACTTATAATTATACGAATTTAGCTTTTATATTTATTTATGTGTACATATATATCTCTGTATTCTTGTATGTTCTTCATTGAATATTCGTATTAATGAGGGAGATTGTCACCTGCATTTTATAGAAATAAAATATTACAACCAACTTAGTGTTTGTACTACAGCAAAATATGCCAATTTATCGCATATCTCCTGTACACCCACACTTTTCAAACTTAAACAAAATTACCTTAACACTCTAAAATAAAATTCAGGCAATGACAACCACAGAAATGGTTAGAAAGCAATATCGAGTATATATATAATGTGTCCGTTAAGTAGAACGATTAACCTAGGAGCGAATCACAAGTATGCAAATGAATATATATATATATATATATATATATATATATATAATTATACCCTTGAGCTCCAAGTGGAATATGGGGCTTGAACAGGATATTGTCATTTCACGCTGTTCTCTACATTCATCTTAATTCGCCCATGAATTGATACGCAACTCGTCATTTCTCATTCGGGTTTCATTCGAGTAATGGCTTGACACAAAGTCTTCCTCAACGAACTTCTTAGTGTGTGTCCGATCAGCTTCTATCTTATCCGACAATTGATTCTTGGTTGATTCCTTGCCAGAGTTCCCTGTTACTTATCCTTTATGGCTAGCCATCGGATCGTCAGTATGGAGCTAGCAAAGGAGCCTGTTTGTAAACGTTTCCATCAGGCTTTTGGAAATGTTTTCTCGTTACACAGTCGAGGTTTCAGTCAGTGTTTAGCTATAGCTTTGACTAATATCTAAGTGGGGTGAACATAAAATTTTAGATTAATTAATTTATTTTTTTCACTTTATTTTACTATAGCTTTACTCTATATAGTATTTTTGATACAAGTATGAAATTTACAGCATATAATGTCCGTAGCCCAAGTTTTGCAGGCCGACCATTGATATCGGGTGTGCATCAGCTGGGGATCGAACCGCGGTGCGCTATGTCGTGAATTGGCAGAAGTTAGAATTCAAGGACCATTGGATCGGGTCCCAGTGGCTTAGTGGTATACGACCTCGCCTTGTAAGCAGAAGGTCCTGGGTTCGAATCCCAGTGGGTGCGCACTGCTGAAGAGTCCCAAACTAGGGCGAAACAGCTGTCCAGTACTCCCAGGTTTCCCAATGGTTCTCTAACTAATGTCAGCTCATGATGAAATCCTAATTTATTTGGTTTGTGTTCTGAGCGCATAAAGGCTAATAATAATAATAACAGTTTTATTCTGAACAGTGCTTATACTATGTACATACTTTTTAGCAGAAATTACTGCATGGGAGTTTCTCTCTGTCTAGGATCTTCAATTAAAAGATAGTAACTGACAGAAAACACACTGCTGTCTAACCTAAAGTGACAACCAGTCCTTTATGCTATTTCTCTTCCACCGTCGAGAAATGCACAACATTTGGTTGAAAGCCAATTAGAAAAGGTGTAGGAGTACAGTTATTGACCTGAGGACGTATTACTAACTAAATAATTGAAGACTTCAGGTAATCAGCTTCATTTCTCAGGCAGCAGCAGTTTATACTAAAAATCTCAGGGACAGTAATCTCATGTATTGAAATACGTTGCCACCCATGATTTTGTTTTTTATCAAGTGCAATACCAACTTATGAATATGTAATTTGTAGATATTTTAAACACTCGCGACATTAGGAAACAATATTAGAAGTCATATTTTAAGGGTTAAGACAAAATGAACAAGAGATACTTTAAGCAATATAATGGCGTCTTTCGGTAACCCAGATTTCAAACAGACCACTTAAGTCCCCTATAAAATGTTATGCACTTAAACCTGCATGCATTTCATGTTCTGATCATACATTTATTTATTATCATAATGAATTTAGAAGTTAATCTATATGAGACTTAAGTAAACAAGATGATGAAAAGCCTATGAAACACGTATTTCTAATACAATCAGTAGGTGTCTTCATTATTAAGTTGTCAGAACCATTACTGGGTAAATTTGTTCATACCAAAGCCTGTTCGTAGTCATGACAATAGAAAAGATTTTTGATTTACCCTTCAAAACCAAAAATTTTGTTCATTACAAAATCACAGGTAAGACCTCAGTGTCATGATTATTTCACGGATTGTTAAACTTGATGTCATGAAACTGCTTACAACATTCCTTGGAATACACATGGGTGGTACAGCGGTTAGGACGCTTGCCGACCATTCACATGGTCCGGTTTCGATTTCTGGCCGACGCACACTTGATGTCAATGGTCGGCCTGCTAAATTTGGGCTACCAATAACACATGCTGAAAATTCTATACTTGTATCGAAAATACTGTTTGGAATCAAGCTATAATAAAATAAATTCTAAAAGAATGACTAATAAGTGAAAAATTCTGGACGGAAGAATTCCAGTTTGTGACATAGTTTACAAAAGACGCAACTGGAAAGCAGCGTTTCTGCTTACAGTAGACTACTATATATATATATATATATATAAAATAGCTTACATTGTCAGGTATTGAAATAGGAAGATAACATCAACGACGGAAAAGTTAATTTGTAGTTATTAAACTTATAAACCCCAATGTTATTCATTGCAGAACTTCGAATGCGTATATGGTAAAATAAAAGTGTCATTAAAATGAGAAATAAATATCAGCAAAACTTTAAAATTAGGTTTTAGTTCACTGAATATCCATTTAACAACCACTAACATATATATCAATGTTAAAGTTTCATGAATTACAAGAATTGTATATATGTTTATGTATATAACAACGGAGTTATGAGTAAAATAGGGAACTTTAAAAAATAAAGTAATGACAAGCGTGATTTGATCGTCTAGGTCATCAGTAATCATCTTTGTATAATCAAGCCTCGGTTAGCAGGAATTTGATTGGTGTCTGGATTTTATCACTAACTCATATCGGTTAAAGGACTTTTGGAAGACCTGTTAGAACTGGACAGCTGCTTCGTCCTCGTCCTATGATATTGGCTAGTGGTCGCGCTATTTCGGGAATTGGCAGAAGTTGCAATTCACAGACTGGCCATTTGATCAGGTCCCAGTCTAATAAATGGTCTAGGAGCTCGCCTTGTAACCATAATGTACTGGATTCAGTCTCAATGTGTGAACTGTTGTTCCAATGGTCCTCTAACCGACGTCATTTCATGATGAAATCTTTGTACAAAAGTACGCATCGCTAATTTACAGATATTTATTATTTTTATTTTATTATAGCTTGATTCCACACAGTATTTTGGTGCAGGTACGGAATTGTCAGCATGTGATAACGGTAGCCCAAATTTGCATACCGACCATTAAAATCAGGTGTGCATCGACCGGGAACGAATCTCGGACCATGCTCATGGTCGGCGAGCGTCCAGACCGCTGTACACCGACGCACATAGTTATGGGTAGCTGTATGCCCCTCATAACAACCTGTATTGTTTGTTGGTTGGATCAACGTGATCTTAACACCAACGGCTGTCTCGCTGGTTTTGAGTCGAGCTCATAAGATCTGTATACCCTTTTGACTCAAATAAGAAAGCCGAATAAGTGCAAATCACGTAGTTTCTGGCTGGTTACTTCAGCAAACTGGTAATACCACAGATCAAATTCATTATTTTCAAGTATACATTTTTTCTTGATTGCCATTGTTGAGATCAAGCAGATCATATACTGTGATCTAAATAATTAAGTTTCTAAAGGTTAACTGGGGTGAGATTTCGCCTCCTTGAACTGTGTAAACTGCAATTTGAAAATTATTTGCGAACTATATAGGAGCACTCAACTGTAAATTTAGTAAGTTGTCTGTCCATGTAGGCTTTCTACAGATGAATCTTTCTAGTTTTCATCTTGCTCACATCCCGTTAATTGGAAGTTCAGGAGAGGTATTTTTATGTTGAATTCCTTTAGTAGCATTAAGTGAATTGCTGAATGGCAGCTGCTGAAGAAGTTCAGGCTGTTCTCTTAATTCTCCTCATTGTTAAATATAATGAAAATGTCATCCACGTATCTCATGTAGAACCCAAAGTCGTCAATCATTTTCTTTTGATGTGTGCTATCTAGTTTTGACACTAAAAAGTTTGCAAGCAACGGGCCAAGTAGTGGTCCCACAGCTATACCATCATTTTTTTAGATAAATCTTTATTGAAATAGAACTGAACTTCTAGGGTGTTCTTCATTCGAACTTCCTTCAATGATTCATTGTTTATACCAGCGTCATCCCTATGAATCAATTTTTTCACATAACTTATTTTTTCAGTTAGTGGAACCTTCGTAAACAATGATACACATCTAGTGAGAACATGGTTTGATTAAAAACAATGACTTTCTCAATGCAATTGACAAAATTGAAGGAATCTCTGAGTGGGCTGCAGGAAATCTGCCTTCTGACTGGTTCTAGTAGGTCTACTAGCCATTGGTCAGTGCGATAATAAAGTGAATTAGTCAAATCAAGAATGGGTCGAAAAAGTATATCTTTCTTGTGCATTTTTAGCAACCCATAAAGTCGGGGTTTATTTGAGCCATACAGCTTCAGCGATTTAAAGGTTTCACAGTCGATGCATGAAAAACGTTCAGCCAATCACTTACGCAGACTAAAAGGTTGAATCAAGGCAAACGTGATATATCCTTTGGTGGATGGTGACTAGCAGCAGAATACAGGATGAGCATTTAAAACTCGTCAGCTTGAGATATCTTCGATTCACACTGAGTGATGGTGTTCTGATCAGGACACGAACCAATGCAATCCGCTATTTCAAACACCAGAGCGTTAGCCATCAAACCACATAGACATGATGACAATCACTTGTGTAACGCGTATTGCTTATCATTCGTTGAATTGAATTTTATTCTGCTAGTTGATTCAGTGGACTGGAATATTTTGCTTTAATCAAACAAGAGAACAAAACTGACTTAAACACATGTGATATAGTCTACTTAGAGTGACATCTTTTTCTAGAAATACCCTAAAATCGTGAATTTTGAACCCTGAGATCCTTATTCATGAAAATATATTTTGTAACACTAACTAAAATTCATTGCATAGCTAATATTAGTTAAAGACTGAACTGTTTAATGCATTGTGTGCACCTACTTTTTCTTTTCTCCAATACTGCATGACGTTCTACACTAAACAGTGACATTTATGATAAATAGATATCCTTAAATGGATTTTCTCTTTTGGTATCCTGGTCATAATTTTTTTGATAATCTCACGGTATGAGTGACACTCTCTCACAGAAATAGACTATTTGTCGCATACCTTCATATAGAATTTACAGTTTCCAAGATTGTGACAAACCCCCCCCTTCTCTTTATTTTCTCATCGAGTAATCTATCTTTCATGCTTTTTACAATACATTCACCAAAACATTCCATTTGACCATAGACAATAACAGCTGTTCTCTCATTATATGTAAGGTTTTAAATACAAAACCTTTACACGTAAAATACTCAGACGTCTTGCCAAAAACTTTTCTTCTTTTAAAAAGCAATTTAGAAAAAGCTTAAATCAAAGAAAGCTGACCGCCGGCAGCAAATTAGACCCAACAAACAAAGGCTTAATTGTCTTGTTTTTATTCCACACGTCTATTTAAAATTAATCAGATTGTATTCTACTGTTTGATAAGGACATTGTGTGTTCAGGTAGGGTTTGTTTTTTTGAACTAAAACTCCCTTACCATATGTAGACTGCTTTGTGTTGAACGTGTCTATCCAGGATGCTGGAAGATGAAAAAAAGGAAGGATATTTGTCATTTAGAAAGAAAATTAATAAAACAGGGTATACGCTTACGCAGATAAGTTGCGGTACAATTTCAAAGTATTTTAAATAAGTGCTATTTTATTTACCTTATCACAATACTAAATTTTATTTATTTATTACCTAATACATTTTCTAGCTTTATTATATTAAATAATTCTTTTTTTTAAATTCTGAAAACTAGCAGCTGGATTTCTTTTAATGTCCTGTCTACTGGCGGTAGTTTACTATGTGAGTATATCCTTTTATTATGACTGAAACGGAAGCATTACTAGACAGTAACGATATCCAAAGAATTTCGTCAGCCCTGGAATAGAAGACTTACATCGAAAGTTTTAAGTCTCAAAGTCAATCTAAACATGATCAAATGAGACAATTTTAAAGGGTGAGGTAGTAATCATATCGACAGAAATGCTGTAAATGGCGAATTATGAATTTAAATGTGAAAAGACAATAAAACCAAATGAAATCATCTAGGCGATGGCATCATGTGAGACGGGAAATTAGTGAAATCCATTTCGCCTCATGAATGCATCTTTCATTTTAAGAACACAATATTCAGCGAAGAGACTCTTTTCAACAACAATTTATTATCAAGCTTACTATCGTATGTATATGGTTTTATGAAATTATATCCGGTGAGGGAATTAGATCAATGCAGCGAATACATGAAATAATAATAGTAGTATGAAATGCATTTAAAATATTTGTGATTATAATCATAATTTAATGTCAAGTGGCAAAATAATTAATATCATATACAGAATGATACATTAGGTGTATAGATTTTGAAAAGGGGCACATTATTTTAGGATTAGTAGACGAATACAATTTGTTGCATAACATGCTGTGAAATTTGATAAGATAGAATTCAGTATTGTAAAAAATAAAAATATAAAACTGTGAATAATTTTGGATTTAGAATGACAAGTGGGACAAGTGGAAAAGATTCAGAATGAGAGTAGTAATAATAATATTGATAATGATAATTGTAATAATGAGGGAAGGGTACATAGAATAACTAAATAAACAAAATAAATAAATGTCTATCCCTCTATGGCCAAGGCAGAAGTAGGGACTGTATGGACTTCTTTTGTACAGAAAGGTCTGGCTTAAAGTCATGAATTGCCAAGGCCTCATCTGTCTTTAGAAGTCTGTAACGAAGAAAACGTGGGAAGTTGGCATGAATTCTATATATGATCTTGAAATCATGGTCAAGGTTGATCGAGTGACAGAAGTCGATCAGGTGTTCCAGAATAGAGCTTTGCTCTTGTAAAACCATGCTGGAATATGTTCTCATATCCGTGTGGAGAGCGTCCTCTGACTACGGCCAATGCACCTTGGTCCACAAGAGCAGGTGAACTGATAGATGCATATGGACGCAGCAGACGAGAGAGCTTATCTTTTACAGAGGTAGAGAACAATTTGAGGCTAGTGAACGTCACATGTAACTTTGCTGCATAGAACCTCTTACTGACTGATTTAAAGATTCATTTTATTTAAAAAAAACTTTAGTAACTTCAGTTCACCTGTTGCCTCATTATTATAATACTAAATGTGTCAGTGATACTTACTTTGAATTCGACTTCGGCTAGATATATAATCTTAAAAATCTACCTCATATTTTCAAATAGCTAAGCGTTATGCATATTTCTGGTATAAATTTGAATTTTTTTCTCATAAACAGGTTCCACCATTCTAAGGTGAACTATTTCCGCAGTCTAACGAAGTAATCTATGCGTAAATAAAATACGAATAGTGAATATAAGACTGGACACTTTACTAGCCAGATCTTTACCTACAGCAGAGTTGATTCCCATTTTTTTCGGACAACATGCTTTTTGATGCAATCAAAAGATAGCAGTATGAACTTCAGTTATGTGTACAAATTAAAATGCATCTCCGTTATATTCTCCGAACATGTATCAAAACCTCTACAACTCAGGGACAAAACGTTTTAATAGTGCTATTGCTGGGTATTTTGTTGATGTAAGTCATGCGTTGGACATCCTGAAGACTTTAAGATTAGTAACAAACAATGCAATCCTCAAATCTGACAAAGTAACAGCTGTCAAAGGTATCTAACCCTATCTATCTGTTCAAAAAGAAGCAGTTATCAGCTTTTTCTTGCCCCAATATCACGAAATATTAACTATTCCCCTTCTATCGATCGCATAATCCTTGCGTTGACCTCTCCTTTTTTGCCATATTCTAATTGTATTATCTTTTGTTCGTATGATCCGAGTTGAACTTACCACATTGTAATGCAACTGATTTATAAATGATCACCAAAGTATCCGCCTCTTGTCTGTATTACGAAACTCCTCTAACAGTGTACCCAGATGTTTCTCTTTGAAAGCACCATTTCTGAGAACTATTTATTACTTTTGCAGGCTTCTGTTAACTGACATCAAGTCGCCTTCGTAATAACGCTAAAAGTTCCTCTATACATATACTTAGAAAATTTCTAGGGTGTGTGCAGCTGAACAGGAATCGACTGAATAAATATTGACGTCTTCTTATTCTGAAAAACCGTTATGTTAATTTTGTTCTAGTTCTCAAGGAGGAATAAATGTATTAAAAATACTGCAGTCATTTTCTAAACGATAGGCCTATTATATTAAGCCTGATTAAATTGCAGAAATTAAAGACTTCCACTTCAACTGTTTCTTCTATGCAATAGCAGTGTAATCGGTACATTATATTTTTTAGCAAACTGAAACTTCAATACAAACATGTTGATCTAACATTAGGTTTTATTCACAGAAGATCATGAAACACCCATCATCCCTTATACAAACAGATCATAACAGAACTTCCTTAAGAAACCATATAATAAGATACATTAAAAGTGCATTTATTATTTATTTTGTTATTGTAAGTAGCCATGGAGCCAAGAATGTGAATTTTGTCCCATCCAAGACTCATTTGAATTCACTGTATCCCCAGTGAGTGATTATGTTTCCCTTAGGATTGAAATTTTCAAATCAAACGACACTGACTATTGACTATGAGCCGTTATTTTGGAGAAGACCGAGTAATTCGGTTCAATATTTTATTCCCTCTTAATCCACTTTCATCAGATTTATTATTATTGTTCTTTTAGGTTCCTAGTGAAATATAGGGCTTCAACTGCACGTCTCTCCACCTGCTTCTGTCTTCTGCTGTACTTTTCATCTGCATTCATGTTAGTCCATACTGTTTCAACTCCTCTTCACACGATCTCCTCTATGTCACCCTTGCACTGACGTCCCACTCGCCGCTTCCCTTTCGGCCAGGTTCCACTCGAGAAATGGCCTGACGCGCGCGCGATGTCACCCAGCGGCCTCCTCAGCGAGCGAGTTTCCAATCCATCCTCCACTTTCTCCTGCATATTTGTTGGTTGGCGATTGGTTCTTGTTTTGTTTGTTTGTTTGTTCCCATAATTAGTTGGTGATTCTTTCCGGCCCGGGCCATCTGATCTTCAGTATAGAGCGAAGACAGTTGTTGATAAAGGTCTGCAACCTTTTAGAAATATTCTTTGTAACCCTCCAAGTTTCTGATCCGTATAGTAGAACTGACTGACTTGACGTTTGTATTGAAAATCCGACTGAATTTTGTTGTTGATGCTGAGTGAGGAGGATTTCCAGATTGATTTCAGGTTGATGATGAATGTGTTTCTCGCCTTCCCGATTCTCGCTCGATTTGACATCCTCGTCCGTTCAGACTGCCTGTAGTTGAGACAATGCTCCCTAGATAAGTGAATGAAGTAACCTCTTTCAAATCCCTCCTGTTGATGGTGATTGACGTTGGATGTTGTTGCTGTTGTTGGTTGGTTATTTTCATAACCTCCGTCTTGTCTATGTTCACTTGGAGTCCTGTCTTCCCTGCCTGCTTCTTCGACCAGTTTGTCGGTTTTTGCTTGGAAGTCTTCGATTTCGTGTGACATCAAACATAAATCATCCACGCGCGAAATCCAGGTCTTCTAGGTTTTTCGTGTCTGTCCAGGATATCCCTGTCTTCTCGTTTCTCGCTGTCTAACGCATAATCCAGTCCACCACAATTAGGAATATCACTGATGATAATAAGCACCCTTGTCTGACTCCTGTGTTTACTCTAGACGCCTCGCTGAGTCTTCTGTTGTGGATCACTTGACATGTGGCGTTGTCGTACAGCTGTTGAATAAGGTTGATGAATATTTGGGGTACGCCATAGTACTCGAGTAATTTCCAAATTACTTCACCATCAACGCTTCCGAAGGCCTTCTCAAAGTCTATAAAGTTGAGGTAGAGGTTTGATTGCCATTCCATGCTTTGCTCAATGATGATTCGTAGAGTTGCAATTTGGTCAGTACATGATTTGACTTTCCTGAATCCAGCTTGTTCTGGTCGGAGTTCTGTATCCAGTGCGTCCTTTAATCTCTCCAGGATGATGCGACTCAGGATTTTACTTGGCGTCGACAGGAGCATGATTCCTCGCCAGTTCTTGCAGAGTGAGGCGTAAGTCTCCCTTCTTTGGTAGTTTCACGAGGTAACCTTTCCTCCAGTCAGTAGGCACCTTTCCCTCCTTCCAGACCTTTTGCAATAATGGAGTCAGCATATCTGCTGTCGTCTCTGGGTCCGCTTTCAGTGCATGATTGCATTCAAGACTTCAGCTCTCGTTGCAGGATTGATGTCAACCTGCAGTTGTGTGCACGCTGTTGTTCGTATTTCTGGATGGGTTGCAGGTGGTGGTCGGTTTAAGAGTCCTTCGAAGTGGTCCGCCGATTGTTTAATCTGTCTTTCTTCCTTGGTAATTGGGTTCCCTTGGCCGTCTTTTTTAGGTTTCGCTTGTGTTGATCTCTTCCCAGATAGAGACTTAGTTATCTGATATAGTGTTCTCAGGTCCCTTTTGCCTGCTCCCTTCTCAGCTTCAGTGGTCAGGTTGTCGTAGAATTGTCTTTTGTCCCTCCTAGCACTCTTCTTTACTTATTTGTCCAGTACTACGTAAGTTGAGCTCAGCGTCTCCTTCTCCTGTCCGTCCTCGCATTGAATCATTTTCTCTTTCACCATTCTCCTCTCTTCTATTAGCTTCCAAGTGTCCGTTGAGAGCCATTCCTTGTCTTGCCTCTTCTTTCTTCCTAAAACTAATGAACACGTTTCGTTGAAAATCACCCTCAGAGAGTTCCAGTGGTCTTCCACGCATGATTCTTCAGTGATGTCGCGTAGTGTTTCCTGCTTTGCTCTGACAGTTGCAGTGAAGGTGTCTTTTGTGGTTGTGTCATTCCGTAATTGAATGTTGAACTTGCATTGCGACCTATCCCCAGCTATCCTCGAGGCTTTTAGCTTCACCTTGAAAGTCCCTTGTACTAGATAGTGGTCTGAACCCACATCTGCTGCTCTCCACGACCTTTTGTCGAGTAGGCTCCGTCTCCACTTTCTTGAAATTGAAATGAATTCTATCTGGTTTTTCGTGTGTCCATCTGGTGAAATCCATGTCGCCTTGTATATATCCTTGTGTTTGAACACACTACCACCGATCACTAAATCATTGAAGGCGCAGAAGTCTGAGAAGAGTTCACCATTGTCGTTCATTTCACCGAGGGCCTCGTGACCCACGAAAATCACTTTTCATCACTTTTGGTTTTCTATTAATACCGCAAAATATAAGCAGTTGTCTATATATCCCGATATCTCTAGTGGTTTGCTAAAATTACTGGATTTTTAGAATTTCCTTCCATCAAAATGATTAAACTCCTCTACACTTGTAATTGTTTTAATCGTTTAATTATGTCAAATGATCAGTATATGAATTCGCGTGCATATTTAATTAGTTTTTTAGTATACTCTTCACAATTTTCGAAGAAACTGAAGAGAAAACGTACAGAATTGGTTCTCTCCTCATATGAGGCAACATTACAACATTATGAAGAGGAAATATTTTGGAAGTAAATATGCTGAAAATTTCTGTATTATGTGTTCACACATCGTCTGAAGTAAAGCTTTATTATTATTATTAGAGACGTAATCCTCTTTCTCCCAAGGAAGTAATTTCCGCTTTAATATCAGAAGCATAAAGAAGTATTTCGTAATCTTATGAAGAACTTAAATTAGAATATGTCATCCGATTGGAGTAAATAAAACAAGACACAGCAAATCTATATTTATTTGTTTGACTTTTATGACTCCCTTCACCATTGAATTAAAGTATTACAGACTTTAACGGATAAATCACACACAAAACTATGAGGAAACGAACACCTTTTGATATACAAAAGTCATTAATGCCTGAAACAATTTTAATGCAGTCTGCACCGAAGCAAAAATGAATAGTTTGAATACAAAGGAATCCTACATAATTACCCTAACTATGGATCGTATGATATACCAGCGGAACTGACCACAATATAAACGAACATGTTCTTTTCATGATTTTGACGGCAAATCATCTAACTTTACAAAGTATCAGATAAAAACATGTCAGGTGTGAATCCACTACAGACATCACCATCATCTACTCATAATAATCATCAGTATGTCTCGAGTTAACAAGTTTATTAAAAAAGTAATTCAAATATTAGGGATCTAATTAGTTTTTTTTCCTAAAGTTTAGCAAGTCATACTATTTGTATGAGGGGCAATGTAACTCAAACGCAAAACAAGTTAAGACACAGTCAACTCTAATGGACTTCATTCTATTTATCATCTTTTGTGATTTCCCAAACATTCAGCAGTCGTTGAAATTGCTTTAAAGCCGAGAACAAATAAAAGTAATTTTACCATTTTACTGAAATATAAAGAATATTTCCAACAGGTTGCAGACCTTTATCAACAACTGTCTTCACTCTATACTGAAGATCAGATGGCCCGGGCCGGAAACAATCACCAACTAATTATGGGAACAAACAAACAAACAAAACAAGAACCAATCGCCAACCAACAAATATGCAGGAGAAAGTGGATTGAGATGGATTGGAAACTCGCTCGCTGAGGAGGCCGCTGGGTGACATCGCGCGCGCGTCAGGCCATTTCTCGAGTGGAACCTGGCCGAAAGGGAAGCGGCGAGTGGGACGTCAGTGCAAGGGTGACATAGAGGAGATCGTGTGAAGAGGAGTTGAAACAGTATGGACTAACATGGATGCAGGTGAAAAGTACAACAGGAGACAGAAGCAAGTGGAGATTACACCACAGGATAATTAAACTTGGTAGAAAATACACAAGCATACATCTTTAACAGTCAGTAGAATGACTGGATCTCGTCTTTCCAATTCATATCATTTATAGGTACAACGTTTTCTTTCTTTTTCTTTTCTCTCTCTCTTTTCTCCGTTATGTGCTGCTTTGTTTCTCTCTTCTGCTTACGCCAGTAAATATGCTAGCATCTACTTTTTCTAGCACCTTCAAACACTGTTCAATTTTCGGCTTTGCTACTGACATACCAATATGCTTTTGTCATAATGAATTGAGATTTCCTTAATCTATGTAGAATTTTATTTATTGATAATGTACTAACAGGATGCAATAAAATGCTGAGAATTCCATTATGTATCACAAGTACTGTTTTTGAATAAAGCAAATTATTATTGTTAATAATTTACTGATGAAGTTTCCAGCGCGATTTAGTGCTTATCATCAAATCAAGGTGTTTACGTTACTTTCCACAGGTTCTTATCCGTTGATTTCATTTGTAGTTATATCTTCTTATCGTATCAGCGTCTAAAGTGTGTAGTAGCTACAAAAACAGGATAATTAGCTCAGCGAAGAGGTTGTTCTCGGCGAATTCATTCTCCTCTTTACCAGTACAATCACATTTATGTACAAGTTATGATGAAAGAAGTTAGAAACAAAGGTGGTGGGTAGTCACAAACGTATTTGCTAATATTAGTCAATACATAAGAGTAGCTACATGAGTGTATTAGAATTATGTAATAAGAAGAATAATTTAATGAATGATTTGTAATCAAGATGTATATAGAAAGGGGGAAATATGGAACTGCTTAATTCCATATTCGCTGTGTAATTCCTTTACGTAATCCACTATGTGATTCCTGATTACAACTCACTCATCCTGGCAGCGACACCAAGGTGCGTCGGTTGCAGAGCGGTTAGGACGCTCGCCCACCATGCACATTGTCCGGGGTTCGAGCCCCGGCTGACGCACTCCTTTACCTCCCTAAGCCAGAAATAATGCTGGTAAAGAGGAAAGGTTGGGCATGAGGCCAGCAACTTCATCCTGTTAAATAAACACTGCTACAGAAACTTCAAGCCACTAGCTTGTAGCCCTATGTTCCACTGCAGAATGTGAAGGAGAAAAAACTCATTAAATTATTCTTATTATTACATAACTCTAATACACTCTTGCAGCTCCTCTTATGTATTGGCTAATATTCGCAAATATTTTTGTGACTAACCATTACCTTTCTTTCTACCTTCTTTCATCAACAGCCTTTTCGTTGTACAACTTATCTTGTTTTTGTTAATGTTCGGACAGGAATTTTTCATAAATTAAGAAGTTTACAGTAGGAATTACAACGCGTATGATAAAAATATTTTAAAAATTATTACCACCAATACACTCATCGGATAAGAAATAGTGAAAAGAAATAACTAAAGTTTGAAATTAATGTGAGCACCTTGATTTGATTATAAGAACTAAATAGTGCTAGAAGCTTCATTAGTAAATTACTGCGTATGAATGTGTGGTTTTATCAAATAAAATTATCGTATAATTTTTCTTAAACAAGATGGAGAGATTATGTTGATTTTCAAAGAATATCTTAATGAAATTAGTGTTACTTGAATGAGCAACATTTTGATGCGGGTGAGGGTGCGTACTGATGAAGAGTCCCAGACTAGGCTGACGGTACAGCTGTCCAGTACTCCCAGGTTTTCCAATCAAGTCGCGATTGCTTCAAATAAAATTAAACTAGCCACATTTGTAGATACTGACTTAATCTTATAAAGTGAGATACTGAGACACTTTTATAACAGAAGGTGGAGATAGGAAAATCTTGCCGTACAGTCATAATTTACCAACAGGAGACGAGGGTCAGGCGAAAAATCGTTTATTGAAAAAATCAAGAGATATTTATATATTTTTATGTACAGCTTCTTCTGATTGGTTGTTCTCTCGTTGAAAGTTAATCTGTCATCTCTTTGTGGCAATTTATTGGCAGGTCATACCATATTTATATGCGAATCGTATTCGCCCTCGCAAAGTCTTTGTTCTTGTTTTTCTCATGACCAAGATTCGGGACGCGAACATTGACGTAAATTACTGCCTACAAATTTCGGCTAGCAGACAGCTCTCACCAATATATATATATATGTAGTTATGTCCTACGACGAGTGACGTGAAATTATTCATGAATTTTAAAAACTAAAGCGGTGAATTCAACAATTCAAATACTACTTTCGTGATTATTTTAAACTAGTGAATTGCTTTAGGCAGATGTTGTTACAGAATATCACTGGCAACTTTAATGAATAAATCTATTCTAAAAATTCCATGTTGTTTACAATATGACAGATATAACCATTGGACACGCAATCTTGTTACGAGTGCTGGTTCATTTGACTATCATTCAAAAAGAAAGATTATGAATTTATTGAATCATTTATAATGACAGTCAGTCACGGGCGATGAACACGTGCTATCCACAAATCATGCACAAATCTCTAACATGTGGAAAATAAATTCATACGGATAAGTCACAAATAGTGTGTTCGTTAATATCTACGATGGAATACGCTATAAATATATTGCCGGAAAATGTGCACTAGTGGCTAATGAGGATGAATGATAAATTAATCCGAGATAATCAAACTGATTAACTTAGACCTTCTTGAGTTGCCATGTTGACACTGTTTATTAGATTTTTGCTGTTTTCTGTCTTCTCTCAACCCCTTTTTCTTTTTTCATAGTTTGATGGTAACTTAAACTATAAATTGTAATACTTATATTCCAGATGCGTTCACTTTATAATATTTTCTCTATTACCTTTCAAACAATGAAGTATGAAATGTTATTATTTATAATCATTGTAATTTCAGGTAGTTTGTAGCTGAGGAGAACCTATGAAATGGAATGATATTGTTTTATACGGCAAATCTGGTCCTTCTTTTTCTATCGAAATTTATCAAGGGAACCAAATGTATGTAATCCGAAATAGTTCTGTTTTATTTGTCTGACAGCTGAGTTGGAATCATGTGTGTAAATAGTGGAGGAGAGGATAATGAAAAGAAGTGGTTAGACACTAAGCGGAGTATTCCCACTTTTGTAAATTCCCCATCATCAAAAATAATACTTCAGAGATGAAGGGAAACATTTCAGGGAAACATTACACTTTTGTTGCACAATGTCAGAATGTGATCCCTTTGAACTCTTATATCCTAAATATAAACGTATTGCGAATTTAATCAGAAATAACTAAAAAATACATGAAGTTGTCTGTTTAAATAATATTTCTAAAAAATGTCATAAAATTAAAAACAGACACAAAAATGTAGCGGCGTCAACGTTGATACCTAGGTGAATTGGTAAAACAAAACAGTTAAATGCACTCAACTTCATTCACTTTTCTTTCTTAGTATTATTAACACTACACTTGACCTTCAGACACATCACATCTAATCAGCCCACTGTTTATATTTCACTATTTGAAACAAAGGAAATATTGCAGAACAAATAAAACTGAAATGTTTCTAAGTGCTGAGAAAAATAAAACGTACAAATTAAGGGTAAAGAAGTGGTTCGGGGCCTCATCGACTAAGTCAGTCACACATTTCGTTAGCACAAGCTTTACATACTTGAGTATCACTAAAACATTTGTGAAAGCAGATTCGTAAATTGCGCGATGAACACTTAGATGAGCAAGGAAACAAGTAGTGTCGCCCGGTTATCAGAAATATATATATATATATATTAAGAAAACAATATTCAGAGACTTTTTTCAATGAATTTATTATCACTCTGTACAATCGTATATATATATATGTTTTTTAAGAAATTCTATCCGGTGAGGGAACTAGGTCAAAGGTGTGAATACATGAAATAATAATAAAAGTAGTATGAAATACAAATAAAATATTTGTTATTATAACCAAAGTTAAACGTAAAGTAGCAAAACAATTAATGTCATTTATGAAATAATTTATAAGATGCATATATGTTAGAAAAGCGTGTGTAATCATATGATTATTAGGCTTGTATAAAGTGTTACACAACGTGATGTGAAATTTGATAAGGTGGGATTCAACACTGTAAGAACACTTTTGGATTTAGAATGACAAGTGGGATAAGGGAGACAGTTCAAAGTGAGATTAGTAATAATAATCATTGTAATGAAGGAAAGGTACATAGACTAACTAAATGAACAAAATAAATAAAAAATGTCTATCCGTCTACGGCCATGGCAATAGTAAGGATTTCACATACTTCTTTTGTGCACAAAGGTCTGGCTTAAAGTCATAAATTGTCAAGGCCTCAGCTGTCTTTAGAAATTTATAACAAAAAAACACGGCAAGTTAGCATGGATTCGGTAGATGACATTAAAATCATGGTCAGGGTTGGCAAAGTGATAGGAGTCGATCTAGTGTTCTAGAATACAGCATCTCATGCTCTTCATTCCTCCCTCATAAAACCATGCTGGAATACATTCACGTATCCGTGTGGAAAGCGATGTCCTCCGGGAATGACTAATTTACCTTGTTCCACAACAGTAGATGATTTTATTATGCAATATCTACAAAGCTAATTTTAGCTCACTAATCTTATAGATAGAGAAGTAGATCATTGCAAACCCCAAGCCTACTGTTAAAAAATGTTGGATCAGAAAATCGGAATGAGTAGGACAACTGCTTCGTCCTACCTTGGGATTCTTCATTAGCCCGCAACCAACAGGGTTTGAAACCAGGACCTTCTGATCACAGAACAAGTCTTGAGAACTTAAAGTAAACTCTTGTTAAAAATGTCGCCATTAAACCAACAAGATTACTTCAGTATATATATACATATATATATATGCTGTGTAGACTGAAGGAGGAGACAGAAAAAGACGGAAATATCAACTGCAAATAAACCTATAAAACTCAAATGAAGATAAGATATGTTCACTTTTCCCATGGATCCTTGTCACTGACTCTATTCATTTATATGCATAAATAGACAGAACAATGAAGTACTTAGCAATAATTCAAAAATTAATAATAATAATAATGGTAATAATAAACGTTAATAGAAAAAGGGGATATTGTCAGCTTTTATATTCTTGTAAAGAAACTTGGCGGTCACGACACAAAGAATATTTCCAACAGGCTATTGCAGACCTTTATCAACAACTGTCTTCGCTCTATACTGAAGATCAGATAGCCCGGGCCGGAAAGAATCACCAACAAATAATTATGGGAACAAACAAACAAACAAAACAAGAACCAATCGCCAACCAACAAATATGCAGGAGAAAGTGGATTGAGATGGATTGGAAACTCGCTCGCTGAGGAGGCCGCTGGGTGACATCGCGCGCGCGTCAGGCAATTTCTCGAGTGGAACCTGGCCGAAAGGGAAGCGGCGAGTGGGACGTCAGTGCAAGGGTGACATAGAGGAGATCGTGTGAAGAGGAGTTGAAACAGTATGGACTAACATGGATGCAGGTGAAAAGTACAGCAAAAGACAGAGGCAAGTGGAGACGTGCAGTTGAAGCCCTATGTTCCACTAGGAACCTAAAGGAACAATAATAATAAATAATAATATTTAAGTGTTGGTTTGTAGGGATTTGGTTGGTTTCAGGATTTCATCATGAGGTGACATTAGTTACAGAACCATTGGAAAACCTGGGAGTACTGGACAGCTGTTTTGTCCTAGTACTAGTACTGGTGAAGAGTCCCAAACTAGGACGAAACAGCTGTCCAGTACTCCCAGGTTTTCCAATGGTTCTCTAACTAATGTCACCTCATGATGAAATCCTGAAATAATAATATTCTTGTACAGATGGGCAGGAACGTAACTACATGAGTTTCTTCTAAGCTTACATGGTCGGCATTTTCAGTTGGATTATGAGGGCTTCAAATGTAGGCAAAAGATGAACTCTTAAAGCATAGTTAAGATTTGTAGTATAAGCCAGTTAACTTTAAATGAATTGTCGACATCAATTGTATGCTCAATATCTACAGTGTGTGTTAAGCAGAACTATGAGCAGACGTTGTTTGTCCATTACTCAACCATGCAGAATGTTGTTCAAAAATCCGACATGAAAAATGCCTAATTGTACGCCGAATGTGACTCTCTCTCTCTCTCTCTGTATAAGCAGTTAATTTAGTAAATCTACAGAGAGGAAACAGAACTAGGTAACTTATTTTTGACTTACCGAAAATAAAAGTGAATTCGTTGTAAAGAAACAACACAGCTCTGCTGCAGTGAATGTTCATTTTACCATAATGAACTCTATTTATATTCTAAGGTTGAAAACTCAAAAATGGATTTACTGACTTGTCGAGTTAGGTTATCTGTGTATGCTGCTTTTGAATGATCCATCTTTTTTTTGGTTATCAAGAAGTCTAAGAATGAAGTAATACCGTGTCTTCCTTTCTCGGTGTACAGCATTAAATAAGTTAAGGATAGTGATTACTTTGTTCCTATTTTTCATAATGATGAACATAGCAGAAATCGAATTTACCAGTTACACTTGTTAAAGTTTCATTCTGTATTTTCCCTACGAAAAAATCAGATTAGGTTGGTCCAAGGCATGATCTTTTAGCTATATCATCAATATGTATATACAATTTTTTATCTACTGAAGAGGTAGTGAATATTCGGTGTTCATCATAAAAGAAGTCTCTTTATAGACTGTGTACAAACACCAATATCCTCTTTTTCGTATTTTATATTTCGTCACATGTAAAATCCAGTATTTCCATTAGCGTTCCTTTATTGAATAATGATGATACATCAAACGATAACATAAGGTTTTCGGCCATGACCATATATTATATCCTATCAATGAATGAGAAATAACCCTCACACCATATTCTTTAAATTCACTATACAACAACCGTAAGAGCTGTACCAATCATATGGCTGTCGCATAACATGGAACTCAGTAAATATAGCACACTGGTCAAAATGGCAAAGCATTTTTATGAAAGGACCGTACCAGTAGGTCTGAACTATCCATGAAACGATTGTAAGGTAGTTTTGGTCGTATCCATGGAAGCATAAACTTTAGGGAATATGCAGTGAATAGTAGGCACTTTTATTTTGCACTAGGGATTTAAGTGGAATAAAGGGCTTCAGTAACACATCCTCAATTTATTCTAGTTTTCGCTGAGACCACGGTTGCTGATAAATTCTCTCATCTCCTCCAACTCACACGATTTCTTCCATATCACTCTCGGACCTATGCCCCACTCGTCGTTTCTCATTCGGGTTCCACTACTAGGTGGTTTCCTCAGTGTATGCCCAATCCATCTATATTTTCTCCTTTTTATCTGTTGAACGATAGTTTCTTCTCGCTAATTCTTTCTCTACATTTGATCTTCAATACAAAGCGAATGCAGCCGTTGATAAAAGCCTGCTGTTGGTTGGTTATCTTTATCACTCCTGTATTCTTTATGTTCGCCTACAGTTCTATCTTCACTACCAGCCTCACTTCTCCAACCAGTTTGTTGGTTTTCGCCTCTTAGTCTTCGATTTTGCGTGACATTAGACATAAATCGTCCACAAGTGAAATCCAGACCTTCTAGAGTCTTCTCACCGGTGGTCCAGCGTATTCCTGTCTCCTCACTTCCCACCCACAGTCTGACGCATAATCCAGTCCACCACAGTTAAGGATATCATCGTGTGTGTTAATAGGCAGTATTTTCTTACTTCTGTATGCATTTCGAACGCCTCGCTGTGTTTCCAGTTGTGGATCACCTGACACGTGGCATTGTCATGTAACCAACTGTTGAATGAGGCTGATAAAGACTTGGGCACTATAGGACACAGAGTAGAAGAAGTTTCCGAAAGGTCTCGCAGTCGACACTGTCGAAGGCCTGTTCATGGTCGATGAAGTTGAGTAAGTGGTTGGACTGCTATTCTTTGCTTTGTTCTTTGAAGACGTTGTGCAGAGTTGCAGTTTGATCAGCACATGATTTACGTTTCCTGAAAGCAACTGGTTTCGGGTGGTGGGGGGCGGAGTTCTGTATCCAGTCCATCCTTCATTCTCCAGGATTGTGCGACTTAGTATTTTACTTCGTGTGGCATTATTCCACGTCAGCTCTTTTACAGGCCCAAGTTGCCCTTCTTTGGTAGATTGATGAGGTAGCCAGCTTTTCTTCCAGTCTGTAGGATCCTTTCGTTCCTTCCAAACCTTTTGCAATAGTGGTGTGAGCATATCTGCCGCAGTCTCTGGGGCCGTTTTCAGTGCTTCAGCGGAAGCCCGTTTGGCTCTGTTGCCTTCTCGACCAAAGTTCAGTAGTTTGATCGCACTTAGAGTTTATGATTACATTGAAGGATAGTTGTCCGCTTGCAGGCAGTTCTGTGAGTGCTGTTGGTGTTATTTCTGGATGAAATGCAGGTGATGATAGCTTCTAGAGTTTTACGAAGTGATCAGCTCACTGTCTCCTTTGCCTCTCCTCTTTATTAATTAGGTTCCTTGTGGTGAGAGCTGGCTGCTAGCCTAATTGGTAGACAATAATTTACGTCAATATTTACGTCCCCAATATTGGTTGTGAGAAAAATAAGAACAAAGACTGACTCAACAGCCGATCACAGCAGAAGTTGCGAAGGCACAAACAATTTGCAGACAGATAATCTGAACTTCAAGAGACGGCTACAAAGAGATGAAAGATTAACGTTCAGCGAGAAACCACCAATCAGAAGACTGTGTTTGTTTGCTTACAATGATCTATAATAATATACATGAAAATCTATAAATATCTGTTGATTTCCTAAATAAACGATTTGTTGCCTGGCCCTTGTCTTCTGTTGTTATACTTTGGCCATCTTTTACAAGAAACCTGGTCATCTGATATAATGTTCTGAGATCTAGTTTACCTGCGGCCTTTTGCCTTTCCTAGCACTCTTCTTCATTTCTTTATTCAGTGCAGTGTACATTGAACTCAACCTCTCCTTCTGTTTTCTAACTTTGCATTGTTCCATTTTCTCTTTGACGATCTTATTCCCTTCTATTACCTTTGAGGTATCCGTTGAGAGGATTCCCTATTCGGACTCTTCTTTCCTCCTAAAACAGTGACATATGTTTCTTTGAACATCATCTTCGGAGAGTGTCAATGTTCTTCCATATAGGTTTCCTCAGTGATGACATGTGGTGCCTTCAACTTGCTCTGATATCTGTAGTGAAGACATCCCTAATAATTTTGTCCTTCAGTTTCTGATTGTTGAACTTGAATTACCATGGCCTATCTGTAGTTGTTTTGGAGCATCTCAGTCTTACCTTGAAGTCCCTTGAACTAGGTGATGGTATGAGCCCACATCTGCTCCCTTTCTCGACTTTGTATCCAGCAGGCTGCATCACCATGTCCTTAAGCAACATTGAGATGAAATCTATCTGTTTATGTTATGTCCGTCCGGAGAAATCGGTCTTGCTTTGTGTAAATCCTTGTGCTTGTACACGCTGCCTTCGATCACCAAATCACTGAGGGTGCAGAAGTCTGTGAATAATTCTCCATTGTCATTTATTCCCCCCCCGAGCATCTCAACTCATGATGAGTTCATTTGCTGTATTAAATACTCCAATTCGACTTGCATTCATGCCACTCATATGGATTTTGATATCACCATCTGGGAAATTGTCCATGATTAATAGGTATACTATTCATCTCAATCAAGTTTCTCATCTTCTTTATGTACCACAAGATCATACAAGATCCTCTGATTAAAGTTTAGCAAAAGATAGACTTGATGTATTACTCATTTCTTTATAGGCTAATTGTATTTGTCACTTATCTAAATGAGGAAAATACAATACCGGAGAGTTCCTAGTGGAACACAGGCTTCCAGCTTCAGCTTTGAACTTTCAGTAACAGTGATTACATCACGGAATAAGATTATTAGCCTTACGCTTCACCTTATCTCTTTACTCAAATTACTATCAACTAAACGAGGTTTAAGATTGCATCGGCTGGGTATCGCGAATAGGTCACGTGCATGGTTGACGGGCATTCTACTACAGGAACACCAAAACAAGCGTCAACCGCAGGATCATCTGGGACACAGTGCTTACTACGTTTCATCTACAATAGGCTGTTTACGTTTGCCAACCGAAAAAATCTTCGATATATCAACACCACAGCTAAAATTCACCGTTTGTTTTTTATCCATCGAGTTTGTTTACCATGAATAAATTATACTTACTTTTACTACTGCAATGCAAATTTAGGCAGTTAATTACTTGATACTCCATTAGTACTAAATGAAAACACTAAGAAAACAAAGAAAGAATATAAGCGTCTACTACACCTTTAATTTCACTTTATACTCATGATTTCCGTTCCTTTTCAAAATGACTTCCTCTAATGTCCAAGGTTGAATCTCTTTGTTGTGTATCGAAAATAGAACTTGAATATAACATAATTTGGCAGTTTTTCTGTGTGTGTGTGTATGTATGATCCAGTGTTGTTTCTTCTCACCTTCGTTTTTAACCTACAAAAAAACTAGGCGTTGTATTGACTGATTAACCAATCAGATCATTTGCTAACATATGACGGTATCATGCGCGGTTTAATTTAGCTATTGATTCCAAATTACTATGACAGATATAAATAATGGATGTTATGTGAAATAAGATCGACACGTTTTGTAAGGTTTAAATGAACCCGTTTGTATTGGACTTGTAGCTATCTTGAATACCAGTTTTGATGGACGCATCAGCTACCTCATTTGTATATGCACTGCCATCAAAACTTTTAATTCACAGGCTAAGCCAATTGTTATATTGTTTATTTCTTAGAGAACTGACAGAATTAAGTGAGTTGACGAGCTTCATAGCACCGTCATACATCATTAGGTATTTGGTTGTACAGTTTTTCAAATTTGTATTCTTTCACAAGAACATAGAGAAAATGTGCTTAATTTTCAACGAAATACAGAAAACCCTATTTAATAGTTACTGTGCGCAGTGCATATCATTTTGGAAATGCCAGAAGTAGCTTGTTTTTTATAATTGGTTTGTAATGGTTAATTTTGTTTTTACGAATTGATCACGGATTAATTTCAGTCAGATAACCATTGAAAACCAGAGAGCACTGGACAGCTGTAGCTACAGAATAGAGTTTCCTGGAGTTCTGGTGAGAAGTCGTGACTAGTGAAAACCATCCAGTCACGTGTGAGGATGAATGTCCCACCGACGACATTGGTTGGGGTCGCGCTTAATCACGAATTGTGAGAAGTGAGAATTCATGAGACATTAAATCGGGTCCCAGTGATGGCTGAGTGGCATACGAGCCAGCTTGCCCTGTAACCGGGGGGTCCTGGTTTCGAACCCCTAAAGTTGCGTACTTCCTGGTTTTCAATGGTTCTCTAACTGATCAACTGGTGAAAAGTGGCTTATTTGCTGATGAATTTCAAGCAGCAGACCAGATTTCGCTTCCACTTACTGATGAAGGGAATAACAAAACAATAGAGACTTATTAGATATTCTTTTAAAGCGTTCGTTTTGAAACTTGTAAACTAATATTTTCAGTAGTATATGTACAAACCAGAACTGATTATTTGTGGTCTGAACACAGGAAACCAATTTTCGCTTTCTGCTACATAGCTTTCCAAAACGTCCCTGAGATATGCACGGTCATGAAACGCTCAAAAGACAACAAAAGTACGATTACTTATAGATACATCTATGTGGCTCGGTCTAACATTAATAACATCGAAAACTCAAAAATACCTCAGAATTCCCGCGAGGTAGCTATACAGGCAGGATAACTTTCTAAGCACAAATCGAGTACGGCAAAACAAAATAAGTTACGAAAAATTCAACCCTAAGCAGTACCATAGAGTTAAGCAGAATATTCTTCACAAGGTAGAATCGAAAACTGTCAGCAAGAGTCACACTTCAACAATTCCCACAGACACTCCAATGTCACAGTGACCTAGATTCACTCAAACAATATCATATCATAAAGCAACACATTACCAATATATTACACAATCAAGAAGAGAAGCATTAAAATTAAATATTAATCAAAGACAGAGACAAATAACATACCATATGCAAATGTAAGAACAATGGTATAGAGCCTAGGAGGAAAACATATAATGATCACATAGTTACAGGATTTCATCATGAGCTGACATTAGTTAGGGAACCATTGGAAAACCAGTCAGGGAGTACTGGACAGCTGTTTCGCCCACCTAGTTTGGGACTCTTCATCAGTACGCACCCATCGGGGTTCAAACCGTGGACCTTCTGCTTACAAGGCGAGGTCGTAGACCATTAAACCACTGGGACCCGATCCAATGGCCCATGAATTCGAACTTCTGCCAATTCACGACATAGTGCGACCGCTATCCAATGTCTCCGGCGAGTATTTGTCCTTACATCCGACCTGCTGCACCCCACTGGTCACGACTAGTGATAAGTCCGAGGAAAGTATGGTGAAATGTCATCTCGAACTGTCTTATTTGTAAATAGCAGATATGAAGGAAGCTGAAATGGATATTTTACTGCGAAATAGTTGTGGTTGGATATTTATTATTGCTTTCAGCTGAAATATATGTGAGTAAATTATGGCTTTCTGAGCAGATTTTGCGGACAAAACAAATCTGAACAGATCATCTCTCTTAGTTTGTACTTTACTAGTACCTGCCAATGAGCAATGGAAAGACTAGAGACCTTGATTATGACGCAAATACTGTTTATAAGATGCACCATTTACTGTCTCCTTGCTCTAACATAAACTGCAACGATTAGTACAGTTAAATGGAAATATCAGCGCCATTCGGATGTGAATATCAAAGGAGTTATTCACATGATAAGATACACAAGAGTGTTTACTTTCTGTAGTAATATGTCTAATTTCAGTCACTTATCTCATCTCACTGAAGAAGTTGATGAGAAGAATTAAGAGATTTCTTTAAACGATGCGTCAGAAACGATGAGAGAGGAAAGCCTACATAGTTTCATGGCACTAAGACGCAAATAATAAAGTGAAGGGAAGACAGGGATAAGAAAATTCTGTCGACTATTACCGATGATGTTTTTGATTGTGGCTGACTGTATCATACAACACATTTTGGGCAGAGAAGACAGGAAAAAGGTTGCGTCGACAAGAAGACACTAGATGATTCAAGCTTCGCGGAATATTTGTCTTTAATGGCACACAAAATCATAGGTCTACAGGCAAAAACTAAAATGTTAGCAGGCAGTGGAAAAGGACTTTAAATGGAAATACAGTAGGCAAAGGTGATGAAAACTTCTAACCACCAATATTAGCAAGTGTCAATCACGATGAACGTCAGAAAACTGAAGGAAGTCATCTCTCTCTCTAGGAAATATGGTTTCAACTGCAGACAGTACGGATGGAGATGTCAAAACCAGGATCACAATGACAAGATAGACCTGTACCCATCTGAAATGAGTTTATAAATCTGCTTCACTGAACATAAAGAACATTTCTAACACTGAAATCGAGTCAGTCGCTGCTACCATACGGTTCAGAAACTTATCCCGTGCGTCGTCGAAAGCATTTTGAACGGGTTCAAGACTTTCATCAACAGCTGCCTTTGACCCAGAAAGGATAGGTAGCAAGGAACTCTGGGACAAACAAATCAATAACCAGTTACCGGATAAATATACCGATACAAACAGAGGTGGATTGCACATACGCTGACGAGAATGTTGTGCACCGGGCCATCTCTTAATTGGACCACAAGTAAGAAAAGCCGATTTGGACATGGTCCGGCAAGAGGAAGAGATGAGAGCTTATTGGCAGTAGTAGAGCTTACTAAAGATGACTGCAGAAAACTGGATGAAATAGAGATGTGTTGCTGAAGCTCTGTTTTACATTCAGGACCTAGGAGAATACTAATAATGACAATTTGAACAATATGTAGAGAACGAATGAACTAAAATCTCACCTGAAGTAATGAAGCTGATCGCACTGTATTTTTGAAGGTATCTGTTTGATTCACTGAAAATTCCACACTGTAAAATAAGTTCTGTTTTGGAATAAAGCAAATTATTGTTGTTATTATTATTTCAAGGTTCATTAGGCAGAAAAAACACTGAAGTACTTTATGACTGTAATGAACACTAATGACAGGCAAACTGTGTTGTTAAATAATAGCAGTTGCGAAACATAAATTCTTTGATACTTATACACTGGTTAAACTTGATAGGCTCTTTAACATGTGACTTCGAGTGGTATTGCTGCTCGACCCTGCTGAACAGTTTTGAAGTAAGAAGAAAACAAATGTTAATTGCTCTTCAACTTGAGATGTTTATCAACATGTCATTAGAAGCTAATAAAAACACTTGTTTACAATAATCCGTAAACAGAATTCGAGTATTTGGTTTTACAAATAACATGTCACAAAATGTCGTTATTATTTTAATAGGTGAATGGTGACTAGCAGTGGAATCTAGTATACGCATTCAGTCTTATTTGGGACTCGTCATTTGGATGTACCTGAATTCCCCAGTGAGTGATGATGTTCCCACCGAGGCTGGAACCCAATGCCCATAGTTATTATTGCTTTGCAAAACACTTTCAATTCACAGAATTTACCTTCCTCACAAACCAGCTATTTCAGTAATAATTCCTTTACTGTAGCATCTCAGGAATTTACTAGATTTCGAAAAGAAGTAATGAGATTCAGTGATGTCTCAGATTGCAGCGCCTAGTGATGAGGGTACATATCTCAAACGATAATGTCCATGTGTACTGAAGATAAACAGACGATACTTTCATCTGATGTAAAGAGAATATCAATATCGAAATGACAACTAACGAGTTCAACAGCTACCATCATGCCATCAAATTCACGTAGGAATCAGAGATGAACTCGGAATCCCATCTTCTGGATGTTTTTCTAAAAAGAGATTTGATCTCTCTCTTCAGAGATCCATCTACAGGAAGTCAAAATGGAATGGTCAGTATATGAATTTACATATTTGGGTACTTATGAGAAGAAAGATAAATCCGGTTTACTTTTTATCCTAAAGAATAAAAAGGATATGTTCCATTGATACAATCGACGGGAAACTGGAGGGACTCACACAAGTCCTCATGGAAAATGAATATTCTTCAAGATTCATCGAAAAAATCATGAAGTTAGAGAAAAAGCCTGAAAGAACCCAGATGATGCTGAAGAAACTGCTACTTATGAAAGTTGAATTTAAAGATGGTACCGCAGCTGACGTCCCGAGGAATCACCTCTTTCAAAACCTATCTCTGAACATCATCCGGTGTGGTTAGCAAAAGGACGATGCAAAAAAATTACTAGTTCAATTCTCCAGCACTTCATCAACTCAGACCATGCAGTTTTACCAGTCTTCTTTCAAGATTATCTACAAGGTGAGGCCAAATGGTACAAAGATCGTCAGTATTCGGCAATTGTGTGTGGCGAAGGCGTCGGCAATTCGTCAATACAACCCCGAACTCTGTATGCAGAAAACGTTTGTCCAGTCTCTTATTCTTCTATCGTCTTAACCAGTTCACTAGTTTTTCCTATTTAAAAATTTTACTTTAATTGTTAATTCAATATTGTCGCTCTCATATATTCCTTTTGTGCATTTTCTCAGCCTCTTCACACCTTTAAAATTGACATTCAACCACCTTTCCTCCACACAAAAACAATTTTAACCTTATCGAATTTCTAACGCTTTCTTCCTTTGTACTATTCAGCACTACGTAATTTACAACTTTTATTTTTACCTCTAAAGTCACTTCTAAGTAAATGTATCAATTATCACCCTATATTATTCAATAATTGACTGCTATATATTTGTGGGTAAATATAAAAACGACTGCACAGCCTCTGGAGGTGATCTCATTGATAAAGAAGATTTTCATCGCTGAATTTTATTTCTTCGTGACTCAGTAGGTATATTCTGTGAATTATATATTTCTATTTTACTGATACACCTTGCTGAAGAGTCTCAATAACCATGAAACTTATGTCCAGGAATTCTTGCTGAGAGTCTGCAACCATCTAAAATTAAATGCAGTGAATTCGCTAATTTCTGAAGGACATGTCACCTTTATATATACAATGAAGTAATATATAATAATAATATTATTAATAGAGGCGATAATAGTTGGGAAATATTCAGTGAAATCTCACGAGGCTCGAAACTATCATTTGTGCTTAATTCAGTATTGATTTTCCTGTTGATTGATTTGAAAAAAATTTTTCAGCCTCTGTTGACATATCGACCCCCAGTGCAGCTGCTTTGGCAACGTCTAAGCATTAACTTGAAGTAATTTGGCAGACAGTGATTAGCTCTGGATCGCCGGATGGGAAAACAATTACTCACTGGAGAATGTAGATGCATTCAGTTGGAGAGTCTTAACTAGGACAAAATGCGCATCCTGGATTCCACTGGTAGTCACCATTGATAGAATTCTTCTGGGTTGAAAACTAATTACACGGCCTTTAACACAGCTAAAGGCTATCATTCGAAAGCTCATTATCAGTCAAAAACCAATTAATCGTAGGAGTTCCATTTATTATTTCTTTTTCTCCTAGTTGCTAGTGGAACATAAGGCTCCACCTACACGTTTCCGTTGCGTTCGGTTCTCCACCAACGTTTTCTCTTGACTCCACGTCTGCCTACATGCTTTCATCTCTTCTTCACATAACCTCCTCCATGTCACCCCACCCTCGCACTGACGACCAACTCGCCGCTTCCCTCTCGAGTTCCACTCAAACGATGGCCTGTCGTGTAATGTCATTTGACGGTTTTCTCAGAGTATGACTAATTCGCCTCCATCTCTTCTTGCATATGTGTTGCACAGTTGGTTCCTCCTGGGTTTGTTCGCTCCCAGAGATCCCTCCCTGTTCCTGATATTTTCTCGCCAGTCATCTCACCTTGAGCGAATCACCGAGCAAAGATAGTTGTTGATGAGGGTCTGTAGTTTGTTTGAAGTGCTCTTCGTGACGAACCAAGTCTCTGATCCGTGTAGAGTAGCACTGACTTCACAATGGAGTAAAATATCCGGATCTTATTTCCATTTCCATGCTGACTGCTGTCGACCTCCACACAGCCTTCATATTATTGAAAGCTTGCATTGCTTTCCCGACCCTCGCTTCGATGACATCTTTATCCGTTCCGTCCGCCTGTAGTTGAAACGATGCTTCCCGCGTAGATGTAGGTAAAGGGGTTGCTTCTCTCAGATTCCTCCCATTTTTGCTGGCTGATTGTTGTCTGTTGTTGGTGGTGTTGGTGTTGGCCAGGAATCATCACCTCTGCCTTCTCATTGTTCACCTGAAGGCCTATCTTCTGCAGATGCTTCTTCTGCCAACTTGTTGCTTTTCACTTGCATATCATCCAGGTTTTGGGAAATCAGGTATATATCACTGACGATCCAGATCCAGATCCTACAAGATTTTGTTTGAGTTCATTTTGTTCGTGTTTCCTCTCCGACCGCTGTCTTTCGCATTATCCAGTCTGCCACCCGCAATCAGGAAAATCATTGGAGATAGTAAGCAGTCTTCCAGCCTTGTCGTACTCCCGTCTTCACTTTGAAGGATACCGTGAGTTTCCTCTTGTGGATTACTTGGCATGCAGCATTGTCGTACAACTGTTGGATGAGATGTATAACTGTTGGTGGTATCCCATAATTGTGAAATAGTTTCCAAATCAACCCTCGATCGACACTGTCGAAGGCATTTTCAAAGTCAAGGAATTTGAGATAGAGAACTGACTGTCATTCCAATTAAATTCAAAAGGCTTTCATTATAAGATAGATAATGATAGCAGTGGTTATGACTAATGAAAAACAAATACAGTTAATGAAACAAATGTAAGTGGGCACACTAGTAAATATGTTTGCAGTGTACCAGAAATTCTGCCGTATTCAAACTGATGTCTAACTACTTCAGCATATACAAGATTGGTTTACTAAACTGAACAGCACTAACCTGTAGGAACTCTGGCGTTTTCTCGTACCGTTTTCTCCTAATAGCTTTTAATAGATGTTCATGCCACATCTCAAATTACAGATGTTGAAGAATGGAACCCCGTATGACTTCCATCCCAATCTGTCCTAATAATTCATTCTAGTTTTCAATCATGCGAACAGCCTTATGCCACCCTGTCCGAATTATATATTTACCGTGATTTAGTATATTCAGTTGCACAGGTCGGAGATGGGTGCTATAATTTTTTCACTGATAGTTGTATCACATCCTGTGGTTTTTGGATATTTGTACCAACATATTAGGCTTACGTTTGGAAAGATTCACACCTGCCACTTTAAATTCAGACACAGATCATGAGATATTGGTAATTACGCAGTTGTTGCAATCAATTGCACGGAATTACCCAAGGATGGGGATTATCCTTTTTCCAGTATAATTAGAGGTTAAATACAATATTCTTTATTTTCTCTTATAGAAACTATATGAAACATTAAAATGTCATCAGACTATATCTGAAGTCATATATCATTGCATCGACTAATTTGTAAAAGAATGTTTCACATACAAAATGCTTAATTACTAAAACTATTTAAAGAAATGCATTGGACATAAAGAATATTTAGCAGGAAATTACAGTAAGTCAGTAGGCCAACGTATATGCTATCTGAAGAAACAATCAACCTTTTACAGGGTATGTTAGTTAATCGTGCTGTTAATGGAAATTTTTGTCGACTGTGTACAAATTTACATGATCAACTACTGATGATACTTCTAACATTCGATTATTTAAACATTTGTTGTTGACCACGCTTGATTAATCAGGTTCCTGGAAAGAATTTCTTCAAGTATAATCGTTTGGGAAACATAGTGGGGGTTCAAGCTAGCGCTTTGGAGTTTCGTGAGAATTTTACAGGATGGGGTTGCTAGCCTCATACCCAACCTCGCCCTTTTTACTAGTATTATTACTGGCTTAAAGAGGTGAGGTAGTGGGTCAGCTGGGAATCGAACCCCGAACCACCTGTGTGGTTGGCGAGCATTCTACCGCTCTGCAACTGACGCACAATTGTTTTCATGATATTCAGATTTTAGGGTGTCATCGTTCTGAAGACTCTATGGTCTGAATAGACAGTAAAGATGAAGTAAACAGTGAATAACTAAAAATTTTCAAGCATTGGTTTTGTAGGGATTTTGTTTGATTGTATGGAGGATTTCATCATGAGCTGACAATAATTAGAGAACCGTTGGAAAACCTGAGAGTAATGGACAGCTGTTTCGTCCTGGTTTTGGAGCTTTCATCAGTACGAACCCAGCGGGGGTCGAACCCAGGACATTCTGGTTACAAGGCGAGATGCTGAAGAGTCCCAAACCGAGACAAAACAGTTGTCCAGTACTCACAGGTTTTCCAGTGGTTCTCTAACTGACGTCAGCTCATGATGAAATGTTGTAACCAATCAAACGAAATCCCTACAAAACCAATACCTGAAAATTTGTCATTTTTATCTCACAATTAACGAGGCTTATTATCCGTTATGATGTAAGAGTAGATTATGGACACTTTGGTAGGATATTATTCCATATTAGATAAGTTTATTATTTCATTTAATAGTGGTAAAGTATTAATAACTGAATGGCATTTCGAGCTTATTATTTGGCTTATGATCATATTATTGTATTCAATTTGTGTACTTTTCCTCTGTTTTTTGTATGCTGCTACAATCTAACTGACTCCGATCTGCTAGTTTGACTAATTTAATCAACCTGACAGTCATTATATGGTATCTGGTAAATTGTTATTGTTCTTCACTGGATCTGTCA
The DNA here is from genome assembly GCA_944472135.2 of Trichobilharzia regenti. NCBI lineage: Eukaryota > Metazoa > Platyhelminthes > Trematoda > Strigeidida > Schistosomatidae > Trichobilharzia > Trichobilharzia regenti. Next base: position 56,184,300 of record OX235262.1, read on the forward strand.
GATCTTTAGGCCGACAAAGTTTATCTCTAAGTGAGAACTCTTTGTTGTCCAGGTCTTACTGAAGAGTACATTTTAGCTGTTGAATTTGCAGTTTGGTCATGCAGTCGGCATACTCGAGACTCCGATATACTTAGAATCCAATTAGCATGTAGGACCTGACAGGACTAAATCGACTGTCTCTCACTGATCCTAAACATTCATACAAGAATTCAATCACGATTCGAATCACTTAGTGACAACATATCTGACTACAACAAAAAGTTGATTGGATTGGAATCTCTAGTCTTTTTTGTTGTATCTTACGAAATAAGATTTGTAAATACCACAGGTACTTTTAGGCGAGAAGTATTCCTTCCTCGCTGTCTTCTAAGAAATCCACCTTACATAAACATTAATACCTTTACCCCACTAAATACCTAACGGCAACTTCATTTATGAAACACGTATAGTACAGTGGCAGAATGTATGACCTTGAGATCAAGGGGTCCCAGGTTGGAACCCTGATGATCCTATCTGTTTTGTACCTATGACCAAAGGATGCAAGCAGGGTGGGTACGATACTAAACCACGCATTCACAGATCTCGCTTAGTTTTTCACTCAGCAGTAAACCTGGAAGAGAAGGAAGGTTGGACATGAGGTTAGCAACCTCACTCCGTAAGAAGAACATCACTGTTACTGAAATTCTAAAGCCTGAAACCCTATTTTCCACATACGAGACTCAAATTAACCCAGAAAATATAATCAGTTTGTTAACATACCTTATATTTCTTCCGTTTATTACATTAACCTATTTGCTTCGCTGTGTATTTAGTTATGAGATTTTCCAGCGATTTTAAAATTATAATCGCTAATCTTATTTAGAGAAGCATTTTTACTGACCACTTTACTTAAAAAGCAGAATATAAGAATTATTAAACTCTCAGGTAAACATAATTACAATTGAAATTACGTCTTCCATTTATAAAAAACTGTATTCAGTCAGACCTGTTTTGTTAGATGATGAAAATGTCTATAAATATGTTTGTTTACGCCTTTTCATCGACATTACATAATGTCAGTCAGAGCAAACTAAAGAGCTGCAGCATCACTTTTAAAGCAATAAACGTGTGCGCAATTTCATATAGCAATGCAAAAATATGACTGGATGATTAAATTAACAAGTGGAGATGAGTCTAGATATCATGCTTGATGGTAGTTTAGCTAGCCCAGTGATTTAAGCCACCTAATCTAAGACATAAATACCACTCGTTCTGTCTCTTTGTTTCATTTGATCAAAACGTTTTTTTCCTGAGTACATCTAGTTAGGATAATTAGAAAGCACCGCTACCCTTAAATAAGCGTACCATTGTGAAAGATCTTACCCGGTTGCATCTGTTTTCCTGTCTTCGCAGTTGTGTGCAAAAACTTATGTAAATACTTTGGAATAATTTTAAAATTCCCACTGCACCAATAACGTCACAATACTCATTGAATTTACTATCAATCTTTATAATAATATATAGATGTTTTAAAAAAAACTAAATCAACTGCGGCAGTTTAAACGAAAAGTGTGAACGTCTATAATAATACTGTGAAATGAGATAAAGTGTGTGATTATAATCTTAGTTCAGCATCAAGTGATAAAACAAATATTGTAATTTACAAAATAGTTCACAGAATGTATAGATCTTAGAAATGTATGTAAAATTAAAAGGATTAGTAGGCAAAGGAAAAAATTGCGTAACATGAAGAGAAGTTTGATAAGATATTGTGGCAACAATAGAAGACAAGGGCAAGGCAACAGATCCTTTATTGAGAAAATCAACAGATTTTTATAGATTTTTATGTACTATCTCCTCCTTGTTACCCTCGGACTGGGTCCCTTTTAGTTGTTTCCCATTAGGGTTCAACCCGAGTGCCTGCCGAGTGATGTCATTAGACTGTCTCCTCAGCGTGCATCCATTCCATCTCCATTCCGTTTAGCATATTTGTTGAGCAACAGAGTCTTGGTTCGCTCCTTCTCACAGTTTCTTGTTGCCAATTGTTACTCGCCCTTTGACGTTCAAAACAGGTTAAGGGCAGTTGTTGATAAACGCCTGCTGCAATTTGTTGGAAATCCTTTTTGTGACACGAGCACTGAATATTTGACCCAAATAGAAGAAGTGACTCAATATTGGTATTGAGAATTTGAATCTTGTTCCTTACGCTGTATGCAAAAGATTTCAAAACTGATTTCAAAGTGATGAAGTTCTATTTCGCCTTTTCAGTTCTGGTTTTGATGTCTTGATCGGCCCCGCTTGTGGTTCAAAGGATACTTTCTAAAGAGTTGAGAGAAGTAACTTCTGTCAAATTGTCCCTTTGACGGTGATTAGTGCTGTTTGCTGTTGTTGCGGTTCGTTGATTGTCTTCATCACCTCCGTCTTCTTTCTTTTCACTTACAGTCCTATCTTCACTGCTGGCCTCTTCAGCCAGTTTATGGTTTTCGCCTCTTAGTCTTCGAGTTTGCCTGACAATAGACACAATCGTCCACGAGTGAAATTCAGATCATCTAGAGTCTTCTCATCGGCGGTCCAGCGTATTCCCGTCTCCTCACTTCCCACTCACAGTCTGACGCATAATCCGGTCCATCGTGTGTTGTAATAGGCAGTATTATCTCACTTCTGTGTGCAATTTGAACGCCTCACTGAGTTTTCTGTTGTGGATCACCTGACAAGTGTCATTGTCATATAGCCAACTGTTGAATGAGGTTGATAAATACGTGGGCACTGTAGGACACAGCGTAGAAGTAGTTTCCGAATAGCCTCCCAGTCGACACTGTCGAAGGCCTGTTCGTGGTCGATGAAGTTGAGTAGGAGGTTAGTTAGACTGCCATTCCATGCTTTGTTCTGTGATGACTATGTGTAGAGTTTTAATTTGATGCGCAGCACATGTTTTACCTTTCCTGAAACCAACTTGTTGTGGGAGGGTGGGAGCGGATTTCTGTATCCAGTGCATCCTTCATTCTCTCCGGGATGATAAGACTTAGTATTCTAATTAGCGGATGCATAATTGAACTCATAGGAAACTGTCTCAGGGTCATTCACTGGCAAAGTGATCTTTTCTGTTTCGTTTCTTACCATGAAATTAAGTAATTAACACGATTTATCAGCCGATATACCAAAAAACAACCAAATAATTAGAAAACAAGTGGATTCTCAACAAAAGATGCAAGGGTTTTGTATTGTTTGATAACTTATTATTGTTTCCTTTAGTTCCTAGAGGAACATCGGGCTTCAGCCGCACGTCTTCATTCCATTTGGTTCTCCACCAACGTTTTCACCTACCTCCACATCTGCCCGCATACTTTCATCTCCTCTTCACATCACCTCCTCCATGTCACTCCACCCTTGCACTGACGACCAACTTGACACTTCCCACTCGGGTTCCACTCGAGTGATGGCCTGGTGTGAGATGTCACTTTACGGTTTTTTTCTCATAGTATGACCAACTGCATCCACTTCTTTTTGCATATTTGTGGCACAGTTGGTTCCTACTGTGTTGGTTCTTTCCAAGAGATCTCTGTTTCTGATCTTTTCTGGTCAGCCGTCTGATATTGAATACTAAGCAAAGACAGCCCTTGATGAAAGTCTGTAGTTTGTTTGAAGTGCTCTTCATTACGCGTCAAGTCTCTGATTGTGTGGAGTAGCACCGACTTCACATTGGACTTGAAAATTCGGGTCTTATTTTTCATGCTGAGTTCCGAGTGTTGACCTCCACACAGACTTGAGAGTAATGAAGGCTTTCTTTGCTTTCCTGATCACCACTTTGATATCCCCATCAGTTCCGTCCTCCTGTAGTGATACGATGCTTCCTAGGTAGGTGTAGGTGAGGGAGGTTGCTTCTTTCAGATTTCTCTCATTTGTGATGGCTGATTGTTGTCTGTTGTTGTTGCTGTTGCTTTTGGCCAGGAATCTTCATCATCTCTGTCTCCACCTACTCTATGTTCACCTGAAGTCCTGTCTTTCATGTTTCTTCTGCCAACTTGTTGCATTTCAATTGCGTATCTTTCAATTTGCTACCACAATATCCATTGAGATTGTTATACCTAGTCTTTAATCTTTCCAAACTGTTTGTGCATCCTACATCTCGCTACCCATTCCACTTAGATTTACTATCCTGAAGAATTATCTTTGCTAGTGTCTACTTGCACTTTTTAAGTAATATTGCTTACTACATTTTGGTTGTTTTGTCTTGTCTCCCTCTCAAACTTTTGATCGATTCATATATTTGTGGAGTGAGCCTCATAATTGCATTATGTAATATTTGTAAAGTTATCAGATATTACTAGTTCTTGCTAAACCTTCTTTTCAACTAATTAGATAGTCTCTATCATGGAACTGCCACATCTGAGGCCTGTTATTACTGATTATGTTATCATTCAATTTATAGTGAAAGTGAGAATCAAATTCAATATTATCATTCTAGACTTCGAGATCCATGCGTGTCTTTTCGTTACTTCAGATCGGGCATTAGTATTATGGTGAAGAAATTATTGTAAGTATTTATTTTTCTGATCATATTTTGGTAGATTGCCTTTTTTTCAAAATCGACGGATTCTTTACTGTTACCGAAGTATGAATCCGAAATTTTGATATATATATATATATTAATTACTCTGAGTGAAGTTGTTTGCTGAACCGTGTTTCTATATCCTCTGGAGTTTTTAATGTTAGGTGTTAAACACAAAGTCATCAACTTCAGCACGAAGCAGCTAGAAACCACAGTTCGCTGATTTTCTGTATCAGGATATAGAAGTATTTAGTCAACAGCTAAACCTAATATTTATCTTCCGTTCTAAAGAAACACGCAATCATAAAAGTCAAAGCTTTCCTAAAGTGATCTCTTCAAAAATGTATCATTTCAAGTACTGTGCAGGAGGATATGAAAATTCGATAGGGGAAAACATTGCATATTGAGAAGATGGTTTACAACAAAGACCTGAAAGAAAATCTCTGTGGTGATTAGTATTGAACTGCTAATTCTAATGGACTGAGCACCTAACATTAGGTATTTGTTATACTAGAGGTTTTGTCCAGCTTCAGTAATTCCATTTACTAAATTTCACTGCATTTTAAGTTCCAGTAAAGCATTGTCTGATAGTAAGAGAAATCGGTATATTATTTTCAAAATCGACAAGGTAGCCCAGTACAATACAACATTAAGACGACATAATTCATTTGAAACACCATTCGTTATCGATATATTTAATGGGAACTAACTTCCTTACACTTATGATGGTTTGTTGGTCTAGCAAACACAGAGATCAAGTTATCCTCCTGGTGACGCCTACTTCAAGATGAAACCTATCATTATGTCGCCTCATCAAGTCAGCTGATTATCTAAAATTCTGACAATTCTCTATCGGTATATTTCTTTTTATTTGAAAGCTTCCAAAGAGATTTCCTAAAATGGATAGCTCATCATCGAATAACAATAGCATTGTTTTATCAACTGGCGAGCATTGCGTTTTACTGTGAATGACTGAGTAACTTTTTTCTCAAAACATTTTTGACTCAAACCGTGATAAGTTACTGAGATATAAGGTAAGATAGCTAGCTAGCTAGCTATCCGGCACTCACTAGATTTTAGCAGCTCTCTAAATGTTGTCAAACTGTTATGAAATCCCCTATGAGGTCAGTTCACTTCCCATTACAGAAATCTTAGCTTAACTACTTTATACCGATTAATGCCTTTTGATTAGACTTTTTATACAAACTTTTGTTTTTGTATTCGGCGTGAATTTTCTGAAATTGTGTGTTGAAAAATAGCGAGCTGAAGGAAATGTGGTTCCTGGATTCCATTAATCATGACTTTTAAATAAATTCTTGATTCGGTTCCTCATACTTTATACCCATCAATTAAAAGGCGATATCTCGCTTATTCAGAATAGAAAAGTATTTCTCATCTTTAAGTTGTTTACCTGTCTTTACAAATTCATTAATAATGAACAACTTTTAGCTTTAAGCTAAATGAATTCATAGTTTGGAGATGCTTAAACATCATACAATAAGCAAAAGACATCATATACGCATACTGTTTTAAAAGTTTATTCGAAATACTGCATATATGAGTAAGATATGGCAGATAAGGAATTCGCAAATATCTTCAACTTATTAGAAATGAATTAAAAGCAAACTACGTAGTATTTCTTATAGGTGAGAGGAGATAGTTTGCGAAAAACATTTCTCTGCCCTATCTTTGTATAATAATCACAAGGTCCAGGGTTCGAACCCTGGTAGTGGATGCGTACTGCCGATGATTCCAAAACTAGAATGAAACAGCTGCCCTGTACTCCCTCGTGGGTATTCAATGGTTCTCTAACTGATATCAATCCGTGATCAGCTTCTTAAAAACAAACTATGGGAAATATTTCAGTAGATAGAAAATCTGCATAGTGCCATAAGAAAAACAGGATCTTTAAGGAACAACTGTTTTCGAGAACTTCTTTCTCAGGCTCCACAGAAATAAAACCCGTGATTACTGGAATACAAATAGCCATTCAAGGCATGCGAAAATTATATCACAAAAAGTATTCGGGTGCATGTATAATATGGAATGGTAGTTCGTTAGTTAATATTGTCAGATGAATGTATATAAAATGTACAGTTGTTTCGAACATAAGATAAAATGTCCTTTCAACTTGACCTAAATTCATTTTTTCTCACCTCTTAATTCTTTATTAATTTCATGTATATATTCCTATGACAAGGCCGTGTGTGATCAAATTGTTCGGAAATGTGTTACGCAAGAACATGACACGATTCATACAAATTACGTCTTCTTACTGCTTTGTCTAAATATTCATAAAGGGAACTAATTGTTTTAAACTACGTCACATTGCTTTATCTGTATATATAGGTTATTATGTACGTATGTGTACATTAAGTATGTCAAACAAAAATACAATTCAAATAAAGGAGAATTATATTTCAGTGGATTGCATACAATGATAATTTTTATTTTTTTTTAAATTTTTGTTTACAGCTTGATTCCAGGCCGTATTTTTGGTACAGGTATGGAATTTTCAGCATTTGATATCGATAGCCCAAATTTCGCAGGCCGACCATAGATATCAGGTGTACGTCGGCAAGGGATCGAATCCTGGACCATGTGCATGGTTGGCGAGAGTCCTAACCACTATGCCACCGACGCACATTGCTTTTTGTGATTTGTTCCAGTTGATAAAGGGGAATGAATGTATGATTGCATTTTACCGGCTGAAATCTGGACTAACCAAAAGGTTTGAGCTTGGTGCCCTACCGACGTACAGACAAGGTTGGACGTGAAGTTATTGACCCTATTCTGCAAAAAAAACCAACAATAACACCATAGCGCTACTGAAAACTGCACAGCTTGAAGCCCTAACGACCCACCACCAGAGAGAACACAAAGAATGACCAGAGTGATCTAGGGCATAACGCCTTTTTGTTTGAAACGATGAGCACTTGGTTCAATTCCCGGTGGAACTCGAATGGAAAGAGATGGGTAGGATGACCGAGAGTAATATGGAGGAGATCGTGTGAGGAGGAAATAAGAGCTTATGGTCAATTTCGGAGTCAGCTAAAAAGGGGGGTAGAGAACACCACAAATTGGAGGTGTGGTGTGGAACCTTGGGAAATAATAGTAATGAAAATACGTTGAACAAACTAATCGTGTTAATGAGTAAACAATGAGTATACACTTTTTAAAAACAAAATTACACAAATATGCATCCTTTTCATAAGTTTTTGTTGTTTGGTATTGTTTGGTTTTTAATTCACACATTTATAATTTGTTCTCATGTATATAGTTCATTTTTTGTTCATTCACTTTTGTGTATTCAGAATTATATTTCAGGTTGTTGATAGCTTTGCTGAGTCACCCTTGTTACATGTATCCGATGTGACTTTAATGAATATAGATTCTGTATAAGTCACCCTTTTCCATCTGTTCGTATTAGTTTTTAGAATGCAAACATTGTTCCAATCGATATTTTTGTTTTTCTCCCATGCATGTACAGCTATAAATGAATTATTTTCTAAATTCTTGTAAGCTTGTGTTCCTGTTGGTTGACCTTTAGTCAAGACGTTTATTTCTTTTTGCTGGTTAGCTGGTGTTGGTGTCATCACGGGCAGTAATTTTGTTCGAAGTATTACCGAACAACAAAAACTTATCATTATATGTAATCCACTGAAATATATATATATATATATATATATATACATCATCAATGAGAAATAGTTTGTCTGAATCGTGTCATGTTCTTGCGTAACACATTTCCGAACAATTTGATCACACACGGCCTTGTCATAGGAATATATACATGAAATTAATAAAGAATTAAGAGGTGAGAAAAAATGAATTTAGGTCAAGTTGAAAGGACATTTTATCTTATGTTCGAAACAACTGTACATTTTATATACATTCATCTGACAATATTAACTAACGAACTACCATTCCATATTATACATGCACCCGTATACTTTTTGTGATATAATTTTCGCATGCCTTGAATGGCTATTCGTATTCCAGTAATCACGGGTTTTATTTCTGTGGAGCCTGAGAAAGAAGTTCTCGAAAACAATTGTTCCCTAAAAATCCTCTTGTTCTTGTAGCAATATTTATTTTGCTCAATTCAGAAACCTTTTAGTTGGAATTCACATCTGCCATTATTTTTGAATAATGTGACTACACAGTACATAGAAATCTTATGGTGTTTTGATTGTTATTATAAATGCATCAATTTTCATTGAGTCAACTTTAGGTTTTATTAGTAATGCAGTAGATGTCATTTTAAAAAATGTAGACAAGAACGCTACTTCCAGAAAGATACCTTTGAAAATTTACTATTATTACTCGTTCTCTGCCTTTCGAATGAAGCATAGTGCTCGAGCGCATATTCAAGGCGGTCGCTTCTTCATTTTCACGACCGCATTAGCTATCGCTTCTCTCTTAAAGAGTTTTCTCGATATAATCATCGGATGTACAACTCATCGCCACCATTCAGGTTCCCTCAGATAGCCTTGAGTGCCATTTCATCTGAATGTCTTCCCAGCCTAGGTTCAATATATTTCTATCTATATTCTAGCGAAACAAGTATTTAGTGGGTGTCTAGGAATAGCTGCATTTTCCTGCTACACCTTAGGAGGCAATCCTGAATAAAAAGGCCTTTTACTTAGACATCACACTTATCTATACTCACTGAAAATTCCTCTCTACAACACCAAAAGAAAAGACAATTCATCCACCCCTTCTTGAATATGAGCTCGTGTCATTCTATTGTAAAATCATCTTCAGGTTATTCAGATCACAATGTGGGTTGGTAATTAAATGTCGATCAGTTTCATCGTCGTTGAGATCAATCAGTCAGAGGACATTATCTAGCATAGTTTTTTTTCAATAACCGATCACACTATAAAAAACTATGCAAAAAGCATAATCTGCTATATCCATCAATAAAGTCAACAACAAAAGCAAAAATTGGGCCACTAATTAGAAAGTGAAAAAACCTCAGCACTGCACCACTTAACTGCAGAGTTAGTATGATGGTGTGTTTCCTGCAGTAATTATTAATTATCCTTTAGAAAATGAGAAATATTCAAATTTCATGTCGTGGCGTGTAGTCTAGTCTAAATTGAATTGTTCCATCTTTGTTACTTTGTTTTGTTTCTTCACCAGTATTCACAGTTAGGTCTTTCAAGCAGTTTTTACAGACCTATGGTATATATATTCGTTAGTTTTACTTTTACCGGTGTATATACTACTATTTACCTTTTAATAAGTAGTAACGAATTATATTCATGAGTTAAAAAAGTTTATTATACACAAGAAATATCCTTTAGGTACAATATACAAAGATAATATGAATAAACAAAAAGCGTTACACAGTAGAAAAAGCCCTTATTATCTAGCAAAAATATAAATACATCAAAATATATTCTTTGTATAGCAGAGACCGGTGTGGTAAAAACAAAATATTTCTAAGTTACATTACACTTCCCATAACTCTGTTAACCTTCCGATTCTTATAAGTATACGTAATCTGTTAAAAAATGATGCATCATCATAGATATCCAGACGGCGATGAAGAATGTGTGTCTGTGTTGGCTACTTTAGGAGTAATTTCATCGTCCTCTTCGTCCACGTCTCCAGTGGACCTATCACAATCACTCATCTCTTCTGAATCTGTGTTATCACTTAAACTTACCCAGTCAAGTCCAGTTATCTGGCCTAGTCCACACTGTGCTAATCCTGTCGATGGATTATTCATCTCTGTGGTCATAGGGACTCTTGTATGCTCTGATTCTAATGCTGACATTAATGTTCTTTCTTTTTTACGTATAACAGGATTTCCATCAGTCAACCTTATATTGTTATCGTCTATTGCCAACTTTGAATCTAAACCTCTTGATCTGATATAGTTTAAAAGTAATTCATGTATCTTTCCGTAGCCTTTTTCTATGCACAATGATAAACAGTCATTTTCCATACAGTCGACGACTTCAATTTTCGCTTGTTTCTCAAGAAGAAATTCTACAGCTTCTTCACAACCTTCACGTATAGCCAACATGATTGGTGTTCTGTCCCAGTCATCTTTCATATTCATTAGTCTAGCAAAACCTTTACACTGTGCTAAACGACTCAGCGCTGTGATAGAATTAGTTACTGCTGCCCAGTGCACAGCATTACGTCCATATTGATCAGTTGTATTGTATGAACAACCTTCGTCTAACAATAGTCTAACTACTTCATCATTTCCTGCTTGTATAGCTGCTATGATTGGTGTACACTGACCTGATTCATACGGTTGACAACGTTTTCTTGAACGACAGCTGGATTTCAATGCAGAATTTTGATTTGATTTAAGGCACTTGACTAATTTTTTACTGGCAAGTACTTCTTTTTCCAAATGATAAAGTGAATTGATCGACTCTAAAGAATTAGCTGCTGCAGCGTTACACAGTGCTGTTCTACCCGATGAATCGATATAAAAGGTGTTAAAAGATTCTTGATCATGTACATTATGGCATATTTTAGAGATAACATCATGTCCAGCATTCATATGAGCTGCTAAATGCAGGATATTATGGTCTTGTGGAATAGATGGCTTCGATGAATTTTCATCTAAATATTCTATAGGTTTATTGTGATCAATAAATTTGTCTTCACATTTATCCTGTTTATTGTATAGAGTTAAGAGGTTTTCAATTTGGTTGTGTTGTACGGTATTGCATGGATGTAAACCATCCATTGTTGTGATGATTTCAGTAAGTTCCTTTTTTACAGAATTATCAACACCAACAATAACCTGTTTTATTTCATTATTACCAATGACATTTGTAGCATTTTTATTTACATCGATGACTTCTGAATCCTTAGCTGTTTGATTTGGCATAAACATAGAGGAATCAATTCTTTCCGCAAGTTTCAGTTGACACTCTCTTTGTTGATATTTCTCTTCCAGTTTTTTTCCACAACTATAAATTTCATCTTGTTTCGTAAAGTAATTGTCCAAACACTTTGGTGAAGTAAACAAATTCATACTATTGTCGGATAAGAAATCCTCCACTATGTCGTCCTAAAATGTTGTTATTGCATTGGGGACAGAATAAAAAAAACAATAAACAAAACATAAAAAAGATTTAGAAATCAAACGATTTTCAAGCATAATTAACTAACTAACATCATTTTAGATGATTTAATATGGCCAAATAATAAAATTTGAAAAATAAATTTGGATTGAATTATGAAATGTTACGTGAGGTTTGAGAAAAACTCCCACTTGAGGTATAACTAAGCAGGAGAGAAGTGTGTATGTAGCAAACATTGGACGAAAATGTTTTGATGACATCAGAGATGAAAAACCAAGTGAAGCAACTTGGGCACTGTGGTAGTATTTTATTCTATAATAGTTTGTTTATTAGATGTATCATACCGTGGATAAACAGTATTATTTACTGGATGACAAGGTTTCGAACAAAATTTATTGTTCATAATCATATTAATTATAATCACAAAACTTCGAAACTTGAGTTTTATAGTTTTCTTTACCCTTTCCTATTGGTCGTAGGGGTAGTAGAATTTTCCAGATATCTGGGTGGACAGTTGTTGAATCATTCCTATTACATGTATCTGCAGTTGATTCGATAAACAAAGCTTCTATTATCAATCTCTCCGTCCACCCTGTGACATCAGATATTAAAACTGTCATCCTATCCTATTGTGTGGTTGGGTGTCACTGCACGTATTACTATTGCTGAACTACTCCCTAGATTTTTATCTTATTCGGATCAGGTAATCTACATTTTGCTGGGTTTTCATGTTCGACTAGTCAGACTGCCCCTGTTCTACTACTTTGACCTATGTCTTTGACCTTACAATCATTTCAGCAGTGTGTTAGATAAACTTAATTGTTTTTCTTTAAAGGCTCCACAGGATCATTTAACCAACAAAGCTTATTTCTAATTGAGTTTGTGGTTGGTTTGAATGCCACTTTTATTCCTTGTGTGAAATTAGTACTGATGATTGAGATTCCTTATGGTTGGTGTTGTCTTCCGCAGGTTTGACAAGCATTTCACCATTAATTTTATTATTATTATTCTACTATCGCTACGACAAATAGGAGAGAACAAAGAAAAAAATAAAACTTAAGTTTCGAAGTCGTGTGATTATAATTGATGGCATGATTGTGAACAATAAATTGTGTTCGAAACCTTGTCATCCAGTAAATACTACTGTTTCACTGTGTGATACATCTAATAAACAAACTAACATGGAAATAAAGCAACACTATGGAAAGTGTGTTATCGTCGTAAGCATATTCGCAGATAGTAGTGATAAGACAATGTCAGTTACAGTGGGACGAATTCAGAAGGGAAAACAGTAGTATTGCTACATGCCTAAAATCTATACTACATTGTCTGTTGCCATCACTGTTTATATTCATTCTTCTATATAGAGTCAAAATAAAAGAAGACAACATTTCAGTGGATATTTATCGAGTCGTGGTTATCCATGAAGGTAAAGTAATTTTGATATCCCCGAGCATTTCATTAGGCCAACAAGTGAATAATCTAATTATGTCACTCGACTTGTTAATCAAAAGAAAAGCCTGGCAACAGAATTGGTATCTTGCCGTTATACACATGGAAAACTTAGTCTGGAAAGTATACTCTACATCTGTCACGCAGGTGCGTTGGTAGTTTCTTGGTAGACTAGTAATCAACCATCTACATCAAGTGGTCAGGGACTCTTAGCCATACTCAGCCAATAGTAAGCCCGGTAAAGACGGTAGGTTAGGTGCGAGGCTACGACCCCACTTGGTAAAACAATATCACCGTTACCGAAACCTTAAAGCATAAAGCTGGATGCCTTATGTTCCATTGGGAAGACAAAGCAACAGAAAAAACTTCTATTAAAAACTGTCCATTAAAGATACTTTCTTTCTACACAAAACCCTTCACTTAGTATATATTCCGAGATTTTGAGTTTTAAATACTCCCGCTTGCTACGATGTGGTTGATTTTGAGTCATATTACACGAAGTGATATTACTTAGATAACCATTAAAGACCATAAGTCCTAGGAAGCTGTTTCGCTCCTGTTTGTATTTCTTATAAAGTAAAGAATCAAATACTCCATGGATTCTTTCTTTCGCTGTCCACTTCTCTCTGGTTTTCGGCGGTTTTCTGACTAATATCACTTTGTGATATAGTTTCTGCAAAGGCTCGCTTTCAAAAAGGTTCTGCTTTATTTATCCACACGGATAACTTTATATTTACTGCCGTGGAAACATTGTGCTATACAAGCGTTTTAGCAATTTATAATGTTTTCACCGTGTTGTCTCAATATTTTAAAGGTAATGTTATATACTTATAGATGAGAGCATCGAAACCATATAGGATCGGAAAGCAATACACCCGATCATTACCCTTCAATGAGTACAAAAATACATAGCACTTATCATAAGAAAGAAGATCGCAAATGTTAACGGTAGTTTCAAGCCAACCAGTGCTTCTATTCTATGGTTTGATGTGTACGCGCCACCAGTAGACAACTGTAGGCTTTCAGTAATAACTGCCCTAACTCGATATTCAAGATCAGATGGCTGGCTGTAGGAAAAAGCACCAAAAAACGCTGAAATGGAACGAACTAAGAATCCACTACCCAACACATATATGCTGAAGGGAATGGAAATGGTTTCAACATATACTGAAAAGACGTTCAGTTGACTCTATACATCATGAACTGAAATCGACTAGAGATGTACTCCAGGAGCTCTTTGTTTCACTTGCAACATAAAAGATTACGTTGTGATAGTAGAAGAAATTTACGGATATTTCGTAAGTCAAATGGACTAAAGCACGTGTTTTTGACTAAAATAGGATTTTGAGCAAACAACTGTTTTCAATAAATTCTTCCTCAGGCTGTTCAGTTATAAACCCATGAATATTAGAATACAAATAAACATTAAAGGCATGTAAAATTTATATCAAAATAGATGAGTCATTTACAGTTGTGTGCCGAGTATCAAACAATCCACCTAAAGGTAAACGAATACGTCTCTTAGCTACGACTGAAACGATGCAGGTTAATAGAAAGTAATCTAACCTATGTGCGCAAACAACCAAAGTCATCCTCTTTTTTCACCCTGGCCTACTATAAGGTAATCGAGAATATTTTTTATGTCATATTATGCCTTTCTTATCCCTTTTCACCGAGTTTACTTTACTTTACTCCATCACCCTTAAGTATAAGTCAATCTTGAATGAAGCGTATATTTGTAACAAACTTATCAGGGTTCACCGGAAAGACACCCAAGCGGTTTCGATCATCAGTTGAACTCTTCAACTGATTTTGTATATTCATCTTTGTTTTCTGAGTAACGTCTTTACAAAACTGAAGAAGTTTCATGTGGCATAATATTGATAATTCAGATTAAATAAGTGACGCATCGATATGAAGAACAAGTAGTCCCTGTAACGTTTGTTTAACATTTTGATATGTGACGAACGAGATTAGGGATATTTGGTTGTAATTTACTGAATTTCAAAGTTTTATAAAATTGCCTCGGGATGGAATGAGTTTTGATACATAATTCATAAAATTTCAACGTGTTACGTTCGACGATAATTTTACACCTAAGGTTAACAAGTTCATTTAACCTTTTGAAAGTGTGTGGAGGGAGCGTTCTCTTTAAAAATTTAAAACTTCTTTACGCAAGTCTATAATGTTTCAATGGCGCTTTGTATATTCCTATTACAATGGATATATATTTATCCACATATTATTTTTGAGACAGGCGAAAAATATCCTATTCAAAATAAGTGTAAACTTAATTCGCCCATTATTGTGATCCAACTGAAAACTGGTTTTCAGACACCCTTGTCTTCTGAAAAAGCCTAAATTTATTGATTATATTCCTAAAATTTAACAGTCTTTCCCTCCTCCTTTCTTCCTCTTCTGCATAAGCAAACGTTTTGTCACAAAGAATCAGTTTTTGTTGTTGTGAGTATTATTATGATTATTATTATTATATTTACCCATGAAATCACGCGCATCCATCCAAACAAAATCTTATTTGAATACAGCCTGTCGTAGTATTTTCACTCGCATGATATACAAAGTCCAGTGAGTTTTAATTATTCTAGTGGAAATTTTCCCGCAAATTTTAAGGGATGCTAAACTGATAAGAAATTCATACAGCGCTTCGCTGATACGTGTTAGAAAAACTGGCTCTAGGATAAGTTTAGGTTTAAAAGCTGTTAGACATTCTATGGTAATAATAGATTTTATTGAAATATCGATCTAAGTGACAGTCCTGTTTTGGGTTTTATTCCTTTACATCCCCAGTGGAACATAGAGCTTCAAACTAGAGGCTTGAAGTTTTGGTAGCAGTGGTGTTTATTTTTACGGGATGAGTTGCTAGCCTTATGTACAACCTTTCCTTTTTACCGGTTCTATTACAGACTTAGTGGGGTAAAGTAGTGTGTCAGCCGGGGATCGAACCCCGAATCACATGCGTGGTTGGCGTGCATTCTACCACTGAGCAACCAACGCTGCACGGTATGTTAATTCAGGCATTATATTTAATAACTAAAGATTTGAGCACGGATTGATATCAATCAGAGAACCATTGAAAACCAGGGACTGCTGGACAGCTGCTGTTTCATCCTAGTTTGGGAATCGTCGCACCTAAGACCTTCCGGTTACAAGGCGAGCTCGTATACAATTCAGCCATCACTGGGACCCAATTCAATGGCCAGCCCATGAATTCTAACTTCTACCAATTCGTGATGTAGCGCTACCCCATCCAATGTCGTCGGTGGGACATCCGTCCTCACACGTGACATCTGGGTGGACCTCACTGGTGACGACTTCTCACTAGAACTCCAGGAAACTCCATCCTGTAGCAAGTCACTAACGAGCATCAGATTTATTTTCTATGGTTTGGTTAGTAAGGGTTAGTTATGTTTTTTACGATTGATTTTACAGCAATCCAGTACTCCCTGCTGGTTTTTAATGGTTCTCTAAATGATATCAATCCGTGATCAACTCGTAAAAGCATGACTAACCCTTACAAACCAAACTATAGAGATAACTAAAGAAGCAAAAGTATTTCTAAACAGCGCTTAGTTAGTCTTCATTCGATTCAATAAAAGTAACAGAAAAACCATTCTAAAATGAATTCTTTGGCAATATTGAGATGGCTATATGGAATGCTTATATACTTTTATTGAACATTACTGGTTAGTGTGATGTATCTAGTCCTTTCTTTGGTGCAGATTGAATTCTATCAGTCAGGTTTGCAATCTGGCCACCAGTCTAGGTAGCTGGCCATCACGGTACACGTTGATTGGATGATATTAGATGGCTAGAGACAATCGGCAGCCTTATAGTAGGTCAGTCGCGAGCGCGAACAGCTCAGTGGTAACGTCTCTGACTGCAGTATTTGGCGACGCGTGTTTGAATATCAGAAGGGACATGTGTTCCTTCAAAATTGCAGATACCCCTTGCTGACGAGTGCCAACTTGCACGAAACCTAAATCAAGCAAGGCTTCCTGTCGACTACCTTCCACCATATAATATCATCAGAATGCTTATACGACTATGAAGGCCAAATAGGACAAACAGTAAGACATCTTTGATAAACTTATTCTTCATTCTGAAGACGGCTTTCAAGAGACAGTAAACTACTGATTCCTATTAGGACACAGAAAATCAAAACAAGTGATTCACCGAAGAGTCTTTTTTCAACGAATTTATTCGAAATCTATACAGACAAATATATATGTGACTGTGGAACTAGGTATATTGGTTGTTCAACGTGGGTTCCACCCAGAGAGAAGGGAGGAAAACACTCTCCCGCATGACTATGACAAAGTGGAAGTAGGGCTATAGGAAGTGCTATAATTGAACACCTAGTAGATCCTGATCACTTTATTTCCGTAGATGTTTACCTTGAAGTTGTTTACAACGCAAAAATAACCAACCCAAATCATTATGTATCTCACTCATATGTATTGCTAAAACTTTGACTATCAGAACAGCAAAAGGTATATCTCTGTTGAACAGAAAATATGTCTATGTTAAAGTATGATAATCTCTATCCATAATTTGGATCAACTTATTTTTCGTTTTGCTTATTTAGTTTCCATATCCTCCCTCGATTGTTATTATTAATTTCTCTTTGAACAGTTTTCGATATTACCTAACATGTCACCTTTGTTCATTTAATTCAATATAATTTTTTCATTGTTGTCTTACCATAATTGTCACCTTGTTGTGTGATGTTTTCAATGCTCAACTATTGGTTTTGTAGGGCTTTTGTTTGATTGGTTGGAGAATTTCATCACTTAGCTGACACCATTTAGACAACCATCGGAAAACAATTCCATACTAGGGCGAAATAGCTGTCCAGTACTCCCTGCTTGTTTTCTAATGTTATCTAACCGATGTCACCTAATGATGAATCCTCTAACGAGTTAACAAAATCCCTACTAAACCAATACTTGAAAATTGATCTGATGCACACTAGCAACTGGTCCTATTCAGGTAGTGATTTGGGGTTCCAGTGAGAAGCCGTGACAAGTAGGGTGCGACACGTTGAAGGTGAGGCAGTAACTCATTGAAAAAGACATTGAGAAGTGGTCACGTTATGTCATGAATTGGCAGAAGTTAGAATTCATGGTCTGGCCATTGATCGGGTCACAGTGGCTGAGTGAATGGTATACAAGCTCGCTAGCATTGTAACCAAAAGGTCCTGGGTTAGAACCCCTGTGATTGGTGCATACTTCTAAAGAGTCCCAAACTAGGATGGAAGAAACAGCTGTGTAGTAGTCTCAGGTGGTTTTTCAATGGTTCCTTAACTGATGTCAGCTGATGATGAAATACTTCAAGTAATGTTTTAATGGTCTACTAATCTATTATTTCCACAACCCCGTTTGAGATTCATACATATTATCTACTATTTTACAAGGTACATAAATGGTTATATTTTTTGTCACAGTTCACAATATTATTGACAAAAATCACATATATGCATACGATTGTAAGGCTTGAGAACAAATCGCCTAAAAGGTGACACTTTGCTGAATCACTTGTTTTGATCTTCTATTGGGTTATAAACTGCACCTTAGCCTAAAAGGATCTCTTCAACTAGTCATTATTAAAAGTAGGAAATTAGAAAAACCTGTGTGGCTTACTTTTCATTATAATATATATACAAAATATAAGAATATATTATGCAAGCTACTTATATGCTAAATTGATAATCCTCATTGAGACATAAAAACAAAGAAATCAGAAAAGGAAATTTCCCTTTCGACAATTCCATTTTCATAGCTGTATATATATATATATATGTATTCAGGTAGGTTCTAGTAGGAAGTCATGACGAGTTGGGTACAGTAGGTCGGGTGTCAGGACAAATATTCGCTAGAGATGACGCTCGCTGATGGTCATGGCATATCGTGAATTGGTAAAAGCTAAAATTCAGAGACCATTGGATCGAGTACCAGTGGCTAAATGGTCCACCAGCTCGCCTTGTAGCCGGAAGGTCCTGGGTAAGTGCTACTAAATAGTCCTAAACTTGGACGAAATAGACGTCCATAACTCCTAGGTTTTCCAATGGTCCTCAGTTCATGATGAAATCCTGAACCAGTCAAATCCCTGCAAACCAATATGCAGTAAATAATACTGTTTCACTCACTGTGTGATACATCTAATAAACAAACCAATATGGAATTACTTAATACCACAGTGCCCAAGTTTTACACATATATTAACCCTGCAAACTAACGCCTGAATATATATATATATATATATATATATATATATATATATATATATTGTACAGCTATGAAAATGAAGTCGTCGAAAAGAGAATTTTCTTCACTAAACTCTCTATTTTCTAATTCTATGTATTTCTGAAATTAGATGACTAACACTTTACAAAATCATACT
This sequence comes from Trichobilharzia regenti, assembly GCA_944472135.2. NCBI lineage: Eukaryota > Metazoa > Platyhelminthes > Trematoda > Strigeidida > Schistosomatidae > Trichobilharzia > Trichobilharzia regenti. The sequence continues at coordinate 56,203,761 of OX235262.1, forward strand.
TCACCCGCTACATTAGGAATTAAACTTGTTTTTTTTTGTATATTTATGACATTGCTTTATGGTCAAAAGGTATTTTAAGTTATAAAACATTTGCTTATTGGTTGCCCAGAGCGAAATTGTGTCCACTGAGATCGTCTTAAGGTTTGAAAATAAGACATACATTTTATAAGACATATGTATAAGAATAGAATGAAGTACACTTTTATCTTCTTTAAAATCGACACATATAAATTTATGAAGAATAATTGTTTTTGTTGATGGTCATAAAGGTAAACTAGCGTATTATTATCCCAGTTATTCATTTCATATGTTCTAAGAAGAGAACTGAGGCTAGCTAGAACGTCTTCATGCCAATGCGTTCTCTGATATCACTTTCAGCTAGCTTCATGACTCTTCAAGGGTTTGCATTTCTCCTACACATGATCCTTTTCATGTCACCCTTGTGCATTTCCCAAATACATAGTATCCCAGGAGGGTTCTACTCGAGAGTCTGTCTAGTGTTTGATCAGCAGTGAAACAGATTTCCCTACTTCGACAGTAAGGGTAAAGTTTTTCTATAATTCTACTGGGTGTGCTTTTAAGGCTGTCATAAGCAACAAGATTAGCTTAGCATTTGCTGTATGCATTAATAGTAGTGAGCGATGAAATTCCTAAAATAAGACAAGCAAGCGAACAATTATTCACTAGTCTTCCAGATGAACTGAAAGGTATAGATTGTGGTAAACTTTGGCGACAGTTGAAGCGATTAAATTCAACTCTAAAATGCCTCTACAAAACTAACACACAAACTTTCACTAAAACAAAATGTAAAAATTAAGAAACATCTATACTGGTAAATTTTTTCTGTATTTTTAAACACTTTTTACCTGATTAGAACATTTTTTCTTCCAAGGTGGAGAGTAACCGTCAACCCATTCAAAATCGGTATTTGGAATCTAAGAAAAAATAAAAATAAAACATTTGATTTTACGTATATGCAATAATATGTTGCAATTTTATTATACTACTTGTGAGTAGTAAAAGAGTATCAGAAATCGCGGAATTAGACTGTACATGTGAGTGAATAAAAATTGTTTCGACCTATTGATACGAAGACACTTGACATCCTACTAGCTTAAAGAAACTGTAACTTCTCTCAGTTGTTTTTGTTTTTTTAACATCTAATAGGCTGGCTACTTCGACATTGAGGATAAAGTTTTTGTATAATTCTACTGGGTGTGCTTTAAGGCTGTCATAAGCGTCGGTGGCATAGCGGTTGGGACGCTCGCCACCATGCACATGGCCCGGGGCTGGATCTTCGGCCGGTGCACTCCTTTACCTCGGTAAGCCAGAAAAATTGCTGGTAAAGAGAAAAGGTTTGGCATGAGGCTAGCAACCCCATCCTGTAAAAATAAACACACCTACAGAAACTTCAAGTCTCTAGCTTGAAGCCCTATGTTCCACTGGGAACGTGAAGGAAACATTAAAATATTAATAGGCTGGCATTACGGGTCCTGCAAGGAATCGGATTAATTCCATTGTAGATTTTATCAAGTATCAACATCAATTAGAGAGTCATTAAAAATCAGTGAGCACTGGACAACTTGTTTAGTCCTACTATGAAGCTCTGTAACAGTACAGAACCACATATGGATGTCCTGAAAATGTAATGAGAAGTCAGTGGCAAATGGGGTCTACTGTGCCAAGGTAAAGTGGTTTCTTATCAATGGCATTAGTTGTTGGTGGCGCTAAATCACTTACCGACAGGAGTCAGAATTGATGAGCTGTTGAACTCTAGCAAGTGGATGCATGACCAACTAGCTTCCCCTCCTAATATGAAGGTCTCGGTTTTGAACCCCAATAGGGTCGTGGAGGTATACTGCCAGACAGTCCCTTATAGGGATGAAAGAGCTGCCTACTGTTCTACAGTTCTCTACGATTTTCTCTAACTCATGTTGATTCGTAACGAAAATCAAATAATCGATTTATACATTTAATCATCTAGATATGCAGGATACAATTACTAACTGAATATTATAGTGCATATCTTGATCATTATGTTGATATCGAATTTCAAGATAGTTGAACAGTATTTTACTGACACATACGAAACCACCAAAAAAGATTTGCCCAAGTTGATTGAAATGAAGAAAATGACATGAAAATCCATAGAGAAAAATGGCTTTGTTTTAAAGACACAGGCATATAAAATAGTTGAAGATAAGATCAGGCTATAGGTTTACTAATACCATGAGTTTATGGGAAAGAAAAATACCTTAACTATTTCCACAAGTGTCTCATTATCAATTCATTAGAAAAAAGAAATATGATACTCGAGAACCTGTTAGAAGACAAATATTTTTTATTTAGCTGTCACTCTAGAGAATTTAATTCCACCAACTTTACATAAATGTTTAACATTTCATTCCCTTGAGTTTTTAGTAGAACATACAGCTTTAAGTGCTATGCCTTGTAGTTCCAACAATGGCAGTGTTATCTAATTTTTACGAGATATGGACGCCAGACCCATGACTAATCTTCCCTCCTTACTAGGTTTACTGACGTCTCAGTGAGGTTTGGGAGTGCGTCAGCCATATATTGAACCCAGACGATGTGTGTGGTTGGTGGGCATTCAGCCACTGAACCATAAATGTTCCATGTGCATACCTGACATTTAGAACCATTTTATTATTAAAACACCTATGGAAACTGCATTTTATGTGTATTCTACAGATAATAACAGTTTTCACACTGAGAAAGAAAACAAACACCCTAAGCAACTTTTGCAAATTGCAGCTTTAATGTAGAATTAACATTCAGTCACAAAAATTACAGACCTTCATAAAAAGCATGTGAATGACGGACGCTCCACTACTTATAACAGGAAAGATGATTCAATATCCAACTTTCAAGGATATATGAAATAGAAAGATGATCTTCACTCCATGAGAGTTCCTTATAAAAAGACGAATTTGGACAATCAACTGGAAAGTTTCTACAACTGTGTACCTATTACACGCAAATTAAGTTAAAGTTCTCCAGTTGCTGCCTATATTTCAATGAATTCCACTGCTAATAATTCTTGCGATGCCTCCTGTAAAAACATGATGTTCACTACGATAAGAAGCTAGGAAAGCAACTAGTTACCTCTCAGTAAAAGATCCATTTTCCTCAGTGTGACTTTTTTGCACACAACCTCCTTGGTCCAACTACTGACACACTAAGAAGTCTGTGTTGAGTCGGTGCTCTCTAGACACTTCAGTGATACTTCAGACTAGTGACAACTTATTGTGTCCGTTACTTTGCCCTCTAAGAAAAAAAACCCGCTAATTTGTATATGTAGAAAATAAAACCACTGAAAAAGTTATCTTCACCGAAGCAGATGATTCTTTTATTCTGTAAGCACAAAACGATCAACTAAACTATAGCCCTGCTTAATGGCTTTTCCGTACAAATATTTTTAAATCACTGGTACGTTAGTTGCATTTTCAGGTTAGATCAACCCTTCAAATAGTTCTGGTCAATTCCTGATAGGACATTCAAATAGAATGGATTATTATTATTTCCTTTAGTTCCTAGAGGAATATAAGGCCTCAGCCGCGCGACTCCGTTGCGTTCGGTTCTCTGCTAGAGTTTTCACCCCGCTCTAAGTCTGCCCACACGCTTTTATCTCCTCTTCACATGACCTCCTCTATGTCACCCTCGCATTGACGACTAACTCGCCGCTTCCCTTTCGGGTTCCACTCGAGCGATGGCTTGTCTAGTGATGTCACCTGGTGGTTTCTCAGAGTATGGCCAATCCAATCCATCTCCATTTCCTCCTGCCTATTTGTTTCACAATCGGTTCCAGGTTGGTTCGCTCCCAGAAACACCTCACTATTGCTGATCTGTTCTGGCCATCTGATCTTGAGTATTGAGCGAAGACAACTGTTAATGAAGGTCTGCAGTTTGTTTGAGGTACTCTTTATGTCGCGCAGTGCAAGTCTCTGATCTCTGTGGTGAGTAGCACTGACTTCATATTGGAGTTGACAATCCGGATCTTACTTTTGATTCTGAGTGCTGTTGACCTCCACACACACTTGAAAGTAATGAAAGCTTGTCTTGCTTTCCCGATTCTGGCTTTGATATCCTCTTCAGTTCTGCCTGTAGTTGAAATGATCCCTCCAAAGTAGGTAAAGAAGGTTGTATCTTTCAGGTTCTTCCAATCTATCCTGGTTGTTGTCTGTTGTTGTTGGCCAGGAATCTTCATCACCTCTGTTTTCTCTATGTTCACCTGAAGTCACATCTTCCCTGGATGCTTCTTGTGCCAACTTGTTCCTTTTCACTTGCATATGTTCCAGTTTGTGGGAAATCAGACATAATCATTGGCAAGGCCAGATCCCCCAAGATTTTGTGTGAGTTTATTTTAGGCCTGTTTCCTTATTGCCCGTTGCCTGTCGCAGCGGGCTTCTGTTAATGTTATATTCATTTGAAAATTTCAGTGAAATGTAAGATATTACCAAACATCTACTAGTGATAATCACTATCCCAACGTTTTAGGGATAGAATCGGACGCTTTTTGTTGTCATTCATTCATATTATTTCTTCATTAATTTTGGACGAATATTAGTATGTCATTATAGTTAAATTTTAATATATAGCGTTATGCTTATTGTTTTCATTCACGTGTTCATCTTATTTTGTCTATATCATAGTCAAATCGAGTTACACAGATGTATACTGTGAACATGAGTACCAGTCTCTACCGAAACTGTCCTCGGTACATAGTGTGTTGCCAGTGTGTGCTAAGCCAAACAGTAAATGAATTCTACTCCTTTTTTGTCTAATAACATGCTTCTTTCTTAGGTAGATCAAATACAAAAAATAGTGTGACAGAATACTGCTATGCATGAAAACATTTCTTGCAAACGAAATAAAATAATATTGTAATATGTGGAACAACATTTTGGAAGAAAGAAGGATACGATGCTTATTTTGAGGAATTCATTCAGAACAACATTTTCTTTCGGTTTTCATTCAGTGGCTGTTCTAATTTCAAACAGATCGACTTGTTGTTCTAAAATGATACTACTTAAAGCATAGTAAGTAGTCAGGTTTTAAACGGGTTTTTTTCTCACCAACTATAAGGCTTACATCATGCTAACTTATTTATCTACTGTTTTTTTTTTCGAAATCAAATAAACTTTTCTGTTTCACACTAACTGTTAAATTCAGCTTAATACTTAACATAATTAATTCAGATATGATAGAAAAATCTGGTGCTTTTTGTGACACATTTGTGATGAGTAAGTGCGAATATACAATTAGCATAGTCTGAATGAAGTTTGATGATATGCAATATAACAAAGCATGTAAGAATGTTTTGTGATTGTAAAATTCAAAGATTTTGGTTTATAGACTGAGAAAAATCAATTTCTACACTTATTTTCGAAAACTGAATACAAAGTGTAATGATAATAACAATTTGCTTTATTCCAAAACAGTACTTGTGATACAGAATAGAATTCTCAGCATTTCACTACAGTATGGCATCCGGTTAGTACATAAACAATAAATAAAATTCTACATAGATTAAGGTAATGTCAGTTCATTATGCCAACAACATATTGGCATGTCGGTAGCAAAGCCAAAATTGAACAGTGTTCGAAGGTGTTAGAAAAGTAGGTGCTAGCATATTTACTGGTGTAAGCTGTAACAAAAGGTCAAGATATACAGAGTGTGAGAGAACGAAGAAAGTTTTAATAGAGTTAGTAAGGAAGAAAGAAACAAAGCAGTGCATAAAAGAAAAAGAGTGAAAGAAAAGGAAAAGAAAGAAAGAAAAACGTTGTACCTATAAATGATATGAGTCTGAAAGACGAGATCCAATTGTTCTACTGACCATTTACTAAGTTATAATGCTTTCTTATCACACATAACACGTGCCAAATACGGTATGGTTGAGTTTTTGTACTTGCTAGTTTTCTATATAGGCCTCTGGTTTTGCCTGATGAAATACCAGGGGAGAGTTGTGAATGAAGAGGGTGGTGTGAGTTAAATAAAATGGATTTAGCCCATTTTTCAATGAGTCCATGTGCCCGACGACCAGAATATTAACAAGCTGGCTAAGTGACACACTGCTTACCCTGCTGACAACCTTTAACACCCTACATAATAAGATATAGTCCTTCTTCAGTAGCCCTGGAAAAACTAAAGGGGAATAATAGATAATAATAGGCACGATGCAAGAGTTAATGAATCGTAGGAGTAAGGGTTGGGTTATTCCAGAATGTCTTAACTTCTTGATTTAGAAGGTAAGACGGAATATTTTCTTAGAAGTCATCAAGATATGAGATGACCAGGAAAGATCAGCAGAAAGAATGACGGCTAGATATTTAATTTCCCACTTGGTCTCTATTTCAGTGCCACCTATGTTGCACATCTCGTGAGTGCTAACCAGTTTGTTTAGGTCAGATTTATGCCTAAAAGCGAAATTGACTGTTTGACATTTAGACCGTTTTCCTTGGACCATTGGCTGATTTCTGATAAAAAGCCATTTAGTTTAGAGCAGTCACTTTGACATTTCACAGGCAAACATACAGTCAGATAGCTAAGTGAATGTCATTTGAAGATGGTAAGTCATGTAGATAGAAAGAAAAGATTAGTGGGAAGAGTACAGCACCTTGGAGTGGATAAATGTGTACTTTTTGATGTCTATTTCTTTTTAAAATTAAAAAGTCTCCTAAATTTAAACCTAACTTGGAGTACCGTATAAATGATAACTATCATTAGTATAATTATTGTTCCTTTGAATTCCCAGTGGAAAATAGGGCTTCAGCGTAGTACCCCATTTCTCTGGGTTCTTTGAAGTCCTTCTTAGATTGCTATAAGTCTGCCCTTGCACTTTCCTTTCCTCCTCACATAATCATGCTTGGTCGTTTCGCATCGGAGTTCCACTCGAAAGTTTACCTTTTGGGTGATATCAGTCAACGGTGTCCTCGATGCATGTCCCATTCATCCCCAATTTTTGCATATTTACTGGGTCATGGATTCTTGGTCGGTTCACTGCCTGCCTTTCTTGCTATTTTTCCTTTCTAGTTGGTCATATGATCTCTCTCTTGTGGAGCGAAGACAGCTGTTAATCCAGGGCTGCAGCAGCCTGTTAGAAAAACCTTTCGTGATGCACACACTATTCTTCTGAAACGTACTGAGGCACTGACTGACTTGAAATTAGTATTGAAGATTCGGGTATTGTTCCATATGCCAAGGGCTTTAGTTTTCCAAAATGACTTCGAAATAATGAAGGTCTATCTTGTATCCGACATCTTCATCTGTGTAATCCATTATACAAATGCATATATATATAAATATATATTACTGCGCTTGTGGTTGAGTGTAGACAGGATAAATGGATAAATATTATTATTTTTGTTCCCTTGGGTTCCTAGTGGAGCATAGGGCTTCAACTGCACGTCTCCACTTGCTTCTGTCCTCTGCTGCGCTTTTCACCTGCACCATGTTATTCCATACTGTTTCAACTCCTCTACACACGATCTCCTCTATGTCACCCTTGCACCGACGTCCCACTCGCCGCTTCCCTTTCGGGTTCCAATTGAGCACTCGCCTGACGCGCGATGTCACCTAGCGGCCCCCTCAGGGAGTGTCCAATCCATCTCCACTTCCTCCTACATATTTGATGGTTGGTGACTGGTTCTTGTTTTGTTTATTACCATAGTTTCTTCGTGGGGATTCTTTCCGACCCTGTCATCTCATCTTTAGTATAGAGCGAAGACAGTTGTTGATAAAGATCTGAGTTAGCCTGTTGGAAATATTCTTTGTGACCCGCCCGCCAAGTTTCTGATCCGTATAGAAGAACTGAATGACTTGATGTTTGCATTGAAAATCCTACCGAATTTTTTTGTTGATGCTGAGTGAAGAAAATTTCCAGATTGATTTCAGGTTGATGAATGTGTTTCTCCCCTTCCCGATTCTCGCTCGATATGACATCCTCGTCCGTTCCTCCTGTATATGAGACACTGACGATGTTAAATGTTACCTATGTTGATATCTGTGTAAAACTTGGGCTCTGTAGTAATAAGTAATTTCATATTAGTTTGTTTATTAGATGTATCACACAGTGGAACAGTATTTTTCGAACACATTAATTCAAAGGTGGGTACAATTCACTTCACTTATGAACTGAAAAGTCAGGAAGGGGAGCTAAAAATATTAGGTTGTAGAGTAAAAAGGAAAGAAGGTAGGAAGTTGAACACTAGTCTTTACAGAAAACCCACACATTCAAAAAGATACTTGGACTTTCGATCATCCCATGCTATGTCAATAAAAATAGGATTGGTGAAATGTTTAAGTGACAGAGCACAAAAGCTAAGTAGTACCAAGGAAAATCTAAGACAGGCAGTGGTACATATAAGAGAAGCTTGGAAACTTAATAATTACCCTGATAAATTAGTCAGAAGTTTGTAGGGAAATGTAAATATCAAATAAAAAATAATATTTGTTACAGTGATAATAATTACAATAATAACATTAGTAATAATAATAATAAAGACATGCAAGTCAAACATGTGAAAGATAATGACAACACCAACAATAGGGAATCTAAATCATCAGTAGTAATTCCATACAAAGAAGGAACGTCGGAAACCTTACACAGAATTCTTAACATTCAAACACACAAACTCAATTAGAAACAAGCTTTGTCGGTTAAAGTATCCTGTGGAGCCAATGAAACAAAACAATTTAGTTCATCTAATACCCTGTAATGATTGTTAGATCAAATACATACGTCAAAGTAGTAGAACAGATGCAGTCAGACTGGCCGAGCGTAAAAAGTCGAATAAGATAAGAAATCTAGGAGTAGTTCAGCTACAGCACTACATGCAGTTACACACAACCATACAATAGGATGAGATAAGATGACAATTTTAAAATCTAATGTCACAAGGTGAAATAAGAACTTGATAACGGAAGCTTTGTTTATCGAATCAACTAAAAACACGTGTAATAGGAATAATTCAGCACCTGTCCCAGATATTTGAAAAATTCTACTACCCCAACGATGACAAATAGGAGGGAACAAAGAAAAACATAAAACTCAATTTTCGAAGTTGTGTGTTTGTAATTGATATGATTATGAACAATAAATTTTGCTTGAAACGTCATTCAGTAAATAATACTGTTTCACTGTGTGATATATCTAATGAACAAACTAATATGGAGTTATCTGTGTTGCACTTATTTGATCGTTGGACACTAATAATTAACTGATATAAGAATAAAACTTGTGCAGTGTGGTAGAGTATAATTCCATTATGGGAATAATAATTAATTGGCCTGAGTTGTTTACAAACAGTCTAATCAATTAGCACTATATATCTGGTGACTTTACGCTCTACTTTTAAAGCCTCCAATAAATGTGATATACCGTAGTTAGATTATTACAAAATGTCACCGCGAAATACCCAGTCTTCTTTTAATTTTAAAGCTTCATCATGAGTCTGTAAACGTTTTCACAATAAGCTAAGGAACTCATTTTGATAACATTAGAAAAATATGACGTGCTTGAGAAATATCACTGATTAGGAATACAGAGTTAACTGTGAAGCTTCACTAGGAACGGAATGATCTTCTCAGCACATCGTCAAGTGAATTCTCGTGATTTTATAAACGTGATCAAGTGGAATAGTGTTTCACGATCAGAGACAAACTCAGGAAGCCTTCAGTTTAGGGTACGAATATCTCAGAGGAAAGCAGGTATAAAAAAACGACAAAATAACCAATAAAAGGTTGTCCAATATATCCGTAATACAACCAGTGGGACATGTAATAATTCGAATAAACCTCCAAGAAAAAGCTCGTTAAACGATAACCAACCTCATTTGTAATGACTCCGGTAGGATTTCCTTCAATTTCATACTTTCCCCAGTTGTGAGGGAGGAATTTTTCTTTCTCATCAATAACAGATGGATTCAAATAAGTTCTGAATATGTTCGACGGTAGTGCTTGTTTGAATGCATTGTTTGAAGTTTTAGGTGTATTCACAGTTGTTGGTATTAACATTGATGATGGTGGTGTAGGTTCTGCTGAAACGGTTGGGTTTATTCCAGTATAATACATGATTGATTGAGGTTCAACCATTTCAACTTGGTTAGTCTTCTCATAGATTGGTGGTATAGGTGGACACCAGATGCCATTTGTTCTAACCCTTTTCAGTGGCTTTTGCCAACTACTGTCACGTTGGAATACAAGAAACAGAACCAGCAGAATAGTTACTGAAAAAGAGAGAATTAATTAACAGAAGATCCATCAATTCTAAGCGTGTTTTGTGCAGTGTCAACAATCTGAAAAACAATTAATGTTCCTACTGTTCAGACCTTCATATTCTATTCTTTCGAAACGTACTGATCTTAATAAACTAGTTTGTACTTCTGTCTGAACGTTAGGACTAACCACTCTTGAAAAAGATGTGAAGAGTTAGACTGGGCCATTCATTGAATTTGCAACTTGTAGTCATGTTTTCCAACGAAAATCAATTCAAAATATAGCATGAAACCTGAACAACAGATGCGAATACAGTCACTTCACACGAGAAGTGAAGCAGAGGTGCTTAGAAGAAAGGTCATTGGAAGTGAAGAGTCAAAAGCTAGACAGTCCTGTCAGATCAAAACTACCTGATTATCTTTAGTAGCCACGATGATATATTTTCTATCCTGAGAAAGCTAATGTTTTTTCCAAAGTTTTATGCAATAAGAAAGAAATGAATGAAAAGTAATAAATTTCACATCATAAGGTCCTGGGTTCAAACCCCGCAGTATGGGTGCGTACTGTGAAGAGTCCCAAACGAGGATGAAACACCTGTCTAGTACTCCAAGGTTTTCCAATAGTTCTCTAGCTGATGTCAGCTCATAACGAAGCCCTCGTACCAATCAAATTGCATACTGTTTAAATCACTAACAAAGTGATTCATACCACTTCGTATACAAAGACTACGTTTATATGTGAGGTGTCAACATTTTGTAGAAATTTAACCCTTGTGTCATCACTTTTTCAGTGGCCACCAAAACATGGCCAACCAGTATTCACACATTCCTCAGACACACGTCGACAACTATTTCTCATCTGTAATCTGAATTTCCATCGAGATCACACACCTAGATTCATTGAAGGCTTATTCATAAAAAGGCTTAAACCTGTTTTATGCTTTCAGAAATTATCTGTCACTCCTCTGAACCTGCCTTGGAATTCCAGTTTTAAGACCAATATTTAATATACTCAGTAGTATTTTCACATATCCCTTTTTTATCTTTTTCTTACCCCATAGTCTTACATCATCTCCCTACCTGTTACCCCTTACCTTGACCTGTCAACAATTTGACTTACATTCTAATCATTAATGCTTCTTCGTTTTCTGTATGAATGTGTTTTACAAGTACGTGTGTGATCAGAATATCCGAAGTGTGTTGTGCAAATGCATTACACACTTTTCAGATAAATTACACTTTGTTATTTTGTCAAAATGTCTGAAACATTGAGGATAATCCTTTACAATCAAAGGGTTGACAATTAATTGGTGAAAAATAGTTTAGAAATAATGGATGATGAACGGATGTGCCCAAGAACATTTCCCAGCAAAATTATCAAAAGGAGAACGCAAAAACGTCAACAACTCAATTCTGGAGCAGGTTCTTAATTCTGGCCTTGTAGCAGCAACAGCGACTTCTTTCAGATATAAAATACGACCTGGGCGTTCAAAAATACTTCATTTACCTCTTCTTCATGCAGCCGAATCCTTCTCAATCTTTGAGGCGAAACCTGAACTATGTTTTCAGAAACGCTTTGTCTAGCCTCTCTTACCATTGTGGTTTTACTGCTGTTTTTCCCCCTTTTCGTTTTCTTGAATATCCATTTTTATAAACTCTATGTAGTACCTTTAATTATTTTGATGTTTCACAACCCGGCCGAGTTAAACTTTTAGCACCACTAACTACCAACGGAGTGCAACAGCACCAGTGACTTTAAAAAGCCCACTGAGCAAGTTAGAGGAATCCGGCAAACAATGTTGTCATCATCAATGAAATATGCTTATCAAAGCATTATGTTATTAAATAGAATATCTGGCAAGTTTCAGCTTAGGTTTGGGAAAGATTAAGTTACTCTTTTAAGCCAAGGACAAGTTAGGGTTAGGTTAATCTAACAAGGGCGACAGTTTAGGGATAGTTTCACGTTAGGATTGGGTTCAGGAAAGATTAGGGTTGTTGTTAGGTTTAGAAGACCTAAATAATTACATCCATAGAATGTGGTTAAATTACTCTGTTGATATAAGAATAGAACTCGCGCACTGTGTGGTATAGTTTAATTCCATTGTGGGTAAAATTTATTCTGATAAAGTCTCACAGTGTTATACAGTAGTAATATTTACTGATGACCATGTTTCGAGCACAATCTATTGCTCAGTAAATATTGCTTTATAACACTATGAAACTTTATCAAAATAAATTTTATCCACAATCGAATTATACTCTGTTGATACACCAGTCTAAAACTGAGAACTATTTTTATCCCATGTGAGAGGAAGCTATCCTCTGTAACACTTTTATACAGTTTTTATGCAATTTTTTCATAAATATATGTATTCCATATACAAAAACGCCTCCTTCACATGATTGGTACTTTCAAGGCCATTTACTGATTGCTGGTTAGTGCTGCTTAAAGTTTAACTTTGCCCATAACCCAGTTTTCCTCTTTTCTTCTCTTGCTTCTTATCAGTTATTTTAAATCTGTTATTCATTACTCAGCTAAGTAGTTGTCTACCCTCCTGGTTACGTCAGCCTATTCTTAATTTCTCAAACATAGTTATTTCTCACACACTTTGATTTATTTCTTTACTAACTGACAGTAACCTCTGTCTTCTGTTGTCAGTTGCCGTAGTATGTATAAACTCCTAAATAACTGCACAGATGTGAAATGAAGTTATGAAAAGATATATCTTTTCAAAATTTTAGGCTCTTCGTTCATTTGAACTTAAAAAATGATTAGAAGGTGAGTCGCGTGCATCTGCGGCCTCTCGTTTTGAACTTTACTACGGATTTCAGCTGAATTTTATTTTTTTTATTTTTTTATTTTTTTATTTTTGATTACAGCTTGATTCCACACCGTATTTTTGGTACAAGTATGGAATTTTCAGCGTGTATATCGGTAGCCCAAAATTCGCAGGCCGACCATAGATATCAGGTGTGCGTCGACGAGGGCTCGAACCGGGGACCATGCGCACGGTCGGCGAGAGTTCTAACCACTGTGCCACCGACGCACAGTTACCATTCGCTTTATAAAGTTGAAATATTTCTACCGCCTTTCATTTAGCTGAATGAAAGGTGTATTAATATACTATCAATGTAATTTGATTTGACTTGTACAAGGAATTGCCGAAAATTTTGTTCACATGCATATGTCGGACTAGAATTTCATGGATGAATTCATGTTACTCACTGTATTTTAGTAGTATACCAATTTTTAACACAAATTATTTCTGGTCATTATTATTTCTGCAATGGTGATTCGTGTATGAAGTTTAAGAGTCGGTGATTCAGTGATAGAATGCTCGCCAAACACATTCGTGGCCCAGGATTCAATTCCCAGCCACTGACGCACTCACAAACTCACTAGCAAGGCAGGTAAATGGGGAAGGTTCGACGTGAAGCTAACAAACTCATTCAGTATAAATAAAACCACTGTTACGGAAACTTCAAAGTTCTAGCTTTAAACTTCATGTTACTCTTGGAAAATAAAGGAATAAAATAAAGAAACAAATGATGATAGGCACAGTGAGCATTATTCAGGTCAAATACCCGTAACTTTGGCGAATACTATCCCCCTCAAGAAACCCATTTGTCAACTTATAAATTAGATGAATTTCATCCTTCAAAATTTTACCCTTTAGAAAATTCGCTATCTCAGAACAGATTTCATTAAAAAGTGCTCACATTCTACGTTTTTCCCATTGGAATGTTAACTGCTGGGAGGCCTGTAGAATTTTAATCGACTTTCAGTAATTGGTCTTATTTGTCAGTGACATTTCGTATAATGATACGCAGTTTTCTATAGTTTGTTTAGATTATTCCTAACTAAAGCGTACTAGATGAATGAGTGTGTAGGATATTAAAGTCTTATATTTGAATGTATGTTTATACAAAGAACATAGATTAGACTGGAATATTTTCCAAACAAGGTATTAGAAGTCAATATTATTATTATTATTTTCTTATTGTTCCCTTGGGTTCCGAGTGCAGCATAGGGCTTCAGCAACACATTTACACTTTCTTCCATTTTCTGCTGTCCTCTTCAGTTGACTGGGATGACGACTGCCCATAATCTCTCATCTCCTCCTCATTACACGATATTCTGCATGTTATACTCGCATCGACGACCACTCGTCGCTTCCGTTTGGATTCCACTCGATCAATGGTCTACATTGCGCGCGATTTCATTCAACTGCTTCCTAAATGTACGCCTAATCCTGCTCCATCTTCTCCCACATACTTATTGAACGATCGGTTCTTGGTTGGTTTTTTACCAGCCAGAGTTTCCTGCTGCTGATTCTTTCTGGTCGGCAATTTGATCTTCAGTATGGAGCTAGCGAAAGTGACAGCTGCTGATAAAAATCTGCGACATGTTGGAAATTCTTTTTCATGACACTTAGTTCAAGTTCCCTACCCGTATAGATTGACCGACTCGACATTGGTGTTGAAAATGCGAATCTTGTGGTTTACGTTGGCTGGGTGCAGTGCTGAAGATTTCTAAACTGATTTCAAGTTGGCGAGTGAGCATCTCATCTTTCCGACTCTGACATTGACATCTTCAGCCGTTCCGTCTGTGATTAAAACCGTGCTTTCTAGAAAAATAAAGGAGGTAACCTCTGCTAAATCCCTCCCACTGACGGTGATTGCTGTTGGTTGTTGTTGTTGGTTGGATGGTTGGTTATCTTTATATCCTCCTTCTTCTCTATGTTCACTTAGAGTCCTGTCTTCGCCGCTTATTCAACCAGTTTGTTAGTCTTCTCCTGTAATTCTTCGAGTTTGTGTGACATTAGACATCAATCATCCATACATGAAATCAAAATCTTCTAGAGTCTTCCTGTCTCCTCACTTTCCACCCACAGTCTGACGCATAATCCGGTCCACCACAATTAGAATATCATCGGTGATAATAGACGGCCAGCCTTGTCTTACTCCTGTGTGCAATTCGAACACCTCTCTGAGATTTTCGTTGTGGATCACTTGACATGTGGTATTGTCATTTTTACCCAGCTGTTGAATGAGGCTGAAAAAGACTTGGGCACTGCATTTCATAGTATTGAAGTAGTTTCTAACTACTTCTTGATTAACGCTGTCTGGTGAAAGCCTTTTCGAAGTTTACGAGGCTGACATACAGGTTTGACTGCCATTCTATGCTTTGTTCCATAATGATGACGATATGTAGAGTTGCAATTTGATTAGCGCATGACTTACCTTTCTTGAATCCAGCTTGTTCCGGTCTGTGGGCGGAGTTCTGTATCGATTGCATTCATTACTCTCTCCAGGATGATGCGACTCAGTATTTTACTTGGCGTGGACAAAAGCATTATTTGCACGCCAATTAGTTTTTGTGAGGGCGTAAGTCGCCTTTCATAGATATTATAAATAGCTTTTAATCGATAATTAACTCAATGGTTAAATTTTGTGTAACTTGCTTTAACATCACACTACTTCTTATTCCAAGGTAAACATAACTCGATAGATATATATAATATAAAGGGTCATTTTTAATGAACTCCAATGCACTCTAGTTGAATAAAATCAATAAAATTGTGAAGCTGACATAATAAACCATGACACACTACAGGATGAATACCAAAAGGTGAAATATGTCAACGAAATAATAGCTGATCTGCAGTGGTTTATCGTAGTACCTATTAATATTCAGTTGAATTTCTCTGAGTAAATATCTACAGCCATATTTTAAACTTGTTGTATACTACCGAAGTTTAATAATAGGCGTTCATATTATTTTTACCTCTGTGTAGCTATTTAAACCTGTCCACACTCAAGATTGTTTGCTGAAAATATTTAGAATATCATGTTGACCTACTTTTATTATTATTATTGTTTCCTTTAATTCCTAGAGGAACATAGGGCTTCAGCCGCGCGTCTCCATTGCATTCGGTTTTCTGCCAACTTTTTCACCCCGCTCCAAGTCTGTCCAATGCTTTCATCTCCTCTTCACATGACCTCCTCCAAGTCACCCTTGCATTGACGACCAACTCGCTGCTTCCCTTTCGGGTTCCAATTGAGCAATGGCTTGTCTAGTGATGCCATTTAGTGGTTTCCTCAGAGTATGGCCAATCCATCTCCATTTCTTCCTGCTTATTTGTTTCACAATCGGTTCCTGCTGTGTTGGTTCGCTGTCAAAGATCCCTGTTGCTGATCTTTTTTGGCCAGCCATCCGATCTGGAGCGAAGTATTGGGCGAAGTCAGCTGTTTATGAAGGTCTGTAATTTGTTTGAGGTGCTCTTTATGACGCGCCAAGTCTCTGATCCGTATAGCAGCAGTGACTTCACATTGAGTTGAAAATCCGGATCTTATTTTCATTTTCATGCTGAAAGCCGAATGCTGACCTCCACACAGCCTTCAAATTAATGAAAGTTTGTCTTACTTTTCTGATCCTTGCTTTGATATCCTGGTCAGTTCCGCCTGTAGTTGAAACGATCCTTCCAAGGTAGGTAAAGGAGATTGTTTCTCTCAGGTTCCTCCCATTTATGCTGGCTGATTGCTGTTTGTTGTTGTTGCTGTTGCTGCTGTCCAGGAATCTTCATCACCTCTGTTTTCTCTATGTTCACCTGAAGGCCTGTCTTTTCTGGATGCTTTTCTGCTAACTTGTTGCTTTTCACTTGCATATCTTTCAGTTTGTGAGAAATCGGACATATATAATCGGCGAAGTCCAGATCCTCCAAGTTTTTTCTGTGTGGGTCCATTTTATGCCTGTTTCCTCATTGTCCGTTGTCTGTCGCATTATCCAATCTACTGCAATCAAGAAAATTATTGGCAATAGTAGGCAGCCTTACCTTACTCCTGTCCTCAGTTCGAAAAATTCCGTAAGCTTCCCGTTTTGAATTACTTGGTATGCAGCATTATCGTAAAACTGTTGGATGAAATGTATAGATGTTGGTGGCTGGAACGAAATTTTCATTCTCCGCTGACACGCCTATTCCAAATACAGATTCTCCGACGATGCCCCAAGGTTAAGTACATCTTTATTTGGTTAGTGATAACTAGTAATGGAATCCAGCACGTACCTGTCATCCTATTTCAAACTCATCAGATGGGTGTTTGAAACGATAGGCTGTGAGTTCAAGGATCAGTGAAAACATTATCACTTACTGAGGGCACATTTGCACCCACCAGATGAGTCCGAAAAGGGGAGGGGGACATGCCTCCTAAACTCCACTGTGAAACAGCATCAACAGACTAACAATCGATAGATCCTAATAAAAGTGTATTACCGTTGTAAGCAACATGTTTTAATCCTGATAGTTAATCATAATATGCATAAGATTATCTCTAGTTTGTTACACTCTTCATATCGAGAAGTTCATTACCAATCCAGGTTAGACTTAACCTTTAAAAACTAAGGTTTTTGGCAACAAAATATGATCTGAGTAGAGTGAGTTAAACTTCGATATTCCTTCAAAAGTTTAGTTATTTTCTACTTTCACCTTACTATGATGTGTACACTCACTTTTCCGGAGACTATTTTCATCTCCGCCTATTCTACATTCTAAAAAAAGGTTTTAGCATCTACACAATACACACTAATTATTCAAAACTTATCTTTTTGTTGACTCAATTCAAACAAATTCATTGAGGAATCTTATAAGAACAATAACAAAAAATAACTGAGACTGTTTCCGTTGATCTGATTAATTCATGTCTCGTTTTTGACTGTATGCTTGTGTGTTTCTCTCATGAAATTCTATAAATATATATGTAATGCGTCTGAAAATACTTTTGATATTCATTAACGATCTATTTATTCCACTGATCTTTAGAAATATTTTGCTCTTAATTATAATTTAGTTTTTTCTTTAAAAAAAAAAGAGAACAGTGTTCAGTCGAGAATACTCTTTACTAGAGGTCAACTACCTGGAGGGAGATGGAGGCAGCGACAGAGAGTCAAAAAGTAACATAGAATTATGCATAAATTTTGCACACTGGAGCATAATTCGAGCATATGTGAAAATGTTTTGACTTCCCTTTACAGTCTGTTTTAATTTGTCACTCAAATTGTATCTTCTAAAGTAATAAGTTATTTGCATAATTGAAAATCAACATATATAGATATTAAATATAGAAAATTAATCTGATACTCGCTAGTGACTTGCTACAGGATGGAGTTTCCTGGAGTTCTAGTGGGAATTCGTCACCAGTGAGGTTCATCTAGATGTCACGTGTGAGGATGGATGTCCCACCGACGACACTGGTTGGGGTCGCACTTAATTACGAATTGGTAGAAGTTAGAATTCATGGGCTGACTATTGAATCGGGTCTCAGTGGCTGAATGATATACGAGCTTGCCTTGTAACCGGAGGGTCCTGGGTTAAAACCCTGGCAATCGGTGAGTACTACCGATAATTTCCAAAAAGACTAGGATGTAACAGCTGTCCAGTACTCCCTGGTGGTTTCAATGGTTCTCTAACTGATATCAATCAGTGATCAACTCGTAAGCACAGATGTAGATATAATCAACATGTAGTTAAATACAACAGATGCAAGGCGATATTGCAAATATTTCCAAATTAATAATACCTGTGAAGCATTTTAGGTCAGAGTAGAACACACCAGGATAGTGCTAATGTCTACTTGTTCATTGTTTAAAAGAAACTGAGTGAGTGTATTCTGGAAACATAGTTGCACTTTTTGTCATTTTCTTTACTCCCTTTACTTCATTCACTTTAACTGTAATAAGGTTAAAGTTACAAGAGAATAATTAGAGGCCAATGAGATGCTTTAATTATTAAAAAGATAATTAATTTCACCAGATGAGAAACAATATGTATTTTGATACATTCAGTCCTGTTGATAAGTTTTGAAAGTGAGCAGAAGCATCAGTTTGGACATGGTTGGGAAGATTGCCAGCTTAGGTGATTTAGTTATGTTCTCTGAGCTGGTTTCGATAACTACTAAGCTTTCATTATCCTCCTAGACAGCTTCACAGCAAGCTTTAATATGAAGTGAAGTTATTTGAGTTCCCCATGAATGATAGAATTGTGTCTCCTGATTGGTTGTCACTTTATATCTTTATTAAATAACTTTTATTGACTTGGAGTTTGAGCTTTTTTTGGTAAATTTGATTTTAGTAATGAGTGTGCTAATCGCTGATTTATCTGAGTACCAGGCTGACAGAAATTTCCTAGAGGTTTTATTGTTTCCGCCATTTAAAATTCCCACATTATCCCAATCAAAAATAGTGTCCATAATGGTGTGCAGGAATTGATATGAAAGAATACACTTGGTGTCTTTTCATGACTAATTTATGCTCCTGGATTATGAGTCAGCAAGGACGCCCTTGTTTGACCAATATATTGTTCATCGCACTTTATACAATTTATTTTGTAAGTGCTAATGACCATGTCTTCTTTCGTTGATGGATCCTTTGGTCTGCACAATAGTGAATGAAATGACTGTGTTGTTGAGTTCAAACATTTTTTGATGAAACTGTATGGGTATTAAGTTTTCTTGAAAACAGTTGGTAAATATTTCTCTTTTATTCCCTTCTGTACTGGAGGGCTACAGTGTGTTTGAAATCTTTTTAACGATGTTTACACACAGTTTCTTATGTCAGTCATTGGATTATTGCTGTTACAGTTAATTACATTACCTCTGTGTGTTGATTTTCTGCATGATTGTTATCATGAACGGAGAGTACTCAAACCCAAGAATAACTTCTAGTGATCCTTTAATTGAAAATCTATTAAAAGGGGGGAGGTGTTAAGAGGGACAAACTGTCTTCGTTAGCTGTGAAATTATGACTGATGCGTGTACCGACAAAATAACCTAACCGCATACTTTCCGACTGATTGTTTTGAAGGATCCTCAAGGTCATTCAATTCAGCAAATATTGATTATCTATTTATGGTTTAAATTCCTGTTGATATGAAAATGAGATATACCTCGTGTTATGAATAAAAAAGGCTGTTGTCGAAGTTAAATCTGACTTCTATGTCTATCCCAGTGTTGAGAAATATTTTCAGGTGACCAGTCAGCTATAGTGTCGTGTCTGGAGCAGCACTGTAGTCAGGGGAGATGGCTACTACAAACCAGTCACACTCCATTGTGACACCTGTATTTCCACATTTTCTGTTTTGAAAGGAAAATATAAAGCATAATTCTATGAGTTCCATTCAAGTTGAATATTATATTTTTGTGTAATTATCACACACAGTGTCTTGTTGCACAGTTCCTCTCTCTACTTTAGGACTATTTGAGGTGTATAATTTTGTGACCCCAAAGGAAAACATGATTTCATTGTCATCTAATTGAATGTTTTCAATCAGTAAAGATGTAAGTCAACAACCAATCACCATAAAGGTTGTCAGGAGATACAGTTTTGTCATTGATGAAAAATTCAAATAAGTTAACTTCATATTAAAGCTTGAGCTGTAGGTGTTATCTAGTGGCACAAAAAAGCTTCGCAATTAAATCAGTCAGCTCGAAGAACGAAACTAAATCAGAATCAAGTATTGGTTTGTAGGGATTTGATTGACTGGTTACAGGATTTCGCGATGGGCTGACATCAGTTACAGGACCATTGGAAAACCTTGACGGAGTACTGGACAGCTGTTTCGTCCTAGCCCGTAGAAATCTTCATCGTTACGCACCCACCACCAGGACTTTGTGTTTACAAGACTAGCGAGCTCGTATACCATTAAGCCACTAGGTTCTAGTGAGAAGTTATGACCAGTAGGGTGCAGCAGGTCGAGTGTGAGGACAAATACTCGCCGTAGACACTGGCTAGCGGTAACGCTATGTCGTAAATTGGAAGAAGTTAGAATTCTTGGGCCATTGGATCGGGTTTCAATGGCTCAATGGTCTACGAGCTAGCTAGCGTTATAACCTGAAGGTCCTGGTTCCGAACTCCAGTGGGTGCGTATTGATGAGAATCCCAAACTAGGCTGACGAAACAGCTGTCCAGCGCTCCCAGGTTTTCCAATGGTTCTCTAACCAATGTCAGCTCATGATGAAATCCTGTAACCAATAAATCAGAATAAGATTGCGAAAACGGCACTATTGACGTACACTTTCGTTCATTCTATAAAGCAGTGGCTTATATTGAAGAGATAAGTGTCAATATATCATCACTGTGACTCTAAGAAAAAGAAAAGAAAGCATATTTATTCAGTTAGCGATGAACTCTGCTTCTTGTTTAAGGGCTAAAGACATTATCCGGCTGTTCGGTCATCAGCTTTTAGAGCGCAATCCATTGAATGGCATTGAAGCGCCTAAATCAGTGAGCTCCAGACATTTTAGGAAATTTCATCACTCGGTCATTTTATCTTTTAGCTCACTTTGAGAGCGTACCTCTGAGTTCAATTAATGCGGCTTTTATTGAGTCATTTCTTGTTAGTGGTCAGAAAGAGAATTACTTTCTGAGTTCCATGAATTAACAACGACATGAATCTATTTGTTTAACAAATACAAATCGGCAAAAGATACTGTACGCATCGAGGAAAAAGCATTTTTGAATGACACTCTAATGTCAGAATTGTATCAACAAAACACTTCACTTACTTCCAGCTAGAATGCATATACAAACATAAAGACCAATAGCTTCCTTTGAAATCCTTGTTGTAGATGGAATGTCTTCTTCCCATGGAGCTTTAAAGTGAGACTGACTCGGAGAATCAACAAATGTGAAGTATTTGATGCTGAAAAGTGATCTGTACTTGACTGTAGTTAACGCAGCTAAAATGTAGTCTTTCAACTCGTTTGTTTTAAGTAGTAGAACAATAGGATTTGTACACAAGTGTGTGTCAGTTTCTTTGCACACTAAATTTAATGGTGATGATGGACTGACCACTTCCAAAAGTAACTGGAAAAGACAAAACATTTGCAATGTGGGATTCAGACTTAAGCAGGATTGTGAGTAGTAATTACGACTTATAAATAAGATTTCTATCCCACATAATAAAGCGGTCAGAGTAAATTTCTGGAATGAAATAAACAGTTATCGGGAATTTCATTTTGTGTCTACCGATTTCAGTTTTAATCCAAAAGTTTCTTCAGCACAATGATCCTATTCCCACTTATATCAACTACATTTATTTCTTTTGATATCGAAAGATGACTGTGGACATATTTTAAAACTCTACGTATTTCGCCTTCATAATTGCTATCAAATACTGCTCATCCGAATAGTTTAAGACAGAAACTAAGTTCATAACTGTTAATATATAGACGCCAAATTTAGAAACAGCATCTATAATCTACCAAACACTCTGCCTCGAAATATAGTGAGACTGTTTACTTAGACATCACAGTGCGAAGTCTTTACAAATAAAATGCGAAGAAGAAATATGGCTAACACTGAAACAGAAATATGCATTTACCGAGGTTTTAATAGCTGGCCTTACTGAACACAAAACAGTTCTCTACTGATGTGACCTACCAGTCATATAATATCACGATATAATTCTTGTCGAATCACTGCACTCCAGAATGAAATGTAATTTTAGGCTGTCTTTCCAATAACCTTTTGTTAGAAACGCCTATTTTTGACCATAATATATAGCAAAGTTGAGCCGAAGGTTCCAACAAATGTTATATGATGAAGCTGTGATGTTATCACTGAAATTACCTAATCTTTCCTAAAGACAGAGTGAGATTACAAATACGTTTTTCCCTCTTCGCCAGTACAAAAACATCGCCTTTATCTTGGCTGCAATAAAAACGGGAAAGTGAAAATGAGATTCACAAGATATAAGTTTTTCAGATTTCCTCCAAAGAGTACTCACTACTAGATGCAAAGCGGTATCTTTTCGGCTACCAAATGAGACTATTTGTTATTTCTGCCTGTAACTGCATACTATTAAACAGATATGAAGTGTTATTTTCGCTTATAGTTATAATTCTCATTAAATGACTTGACTGAATGGTATTCAGGCTGCATGTGTAAAAATCTTAATTTCCTTCTTGAAATTTTTCTGCTATTTCAGAGGCTTTGACTGTGAAAACCTTCTACAAAAACCGTCTAAAGTATCGAATACTATAAAACCAATTACTCAAACCAAGAGCCTTTACATTAGCGTTTCAGCGATTCAGTGAGCAATTTTGCTAAAGTCAATTTTTGTTTGTTCTGTCGATTGGTTGAACTGAAATGATGGTCTTATCTTAATATATCGGCTTCCTATAGGGATGTTTCGATGAAAATTGAGTATGGGGATTAATGGTGGAATCAGGATGCTCATTTCAACCCATTCAGAATTCATCAAATGGATGCACTTCCGGTCGCCGTCCCACAAGAGGTGGTTCTCGTGGCCTATATGGTCTAGTGAGTAACACTTTGGTATTCGAAGAGAGTTTGTGTCTCAGGAAACGCCACCACTCACTGAACATTGCTAGCGTATCTAGTTGATGAGTCCCGAGTAGGAAGAAATGAACACCCTTGATTTCACTGCTTTCCACCATACACAAAATAACTTGAATGTTCTGCAAGTAAATTCACTTCATTAAGTATACAGCCCCAAAATGAATGAATTACAGATTCTAGTTGCTCAAATATTCTTAGCCTCTTAAAGACCATTTTTAGGTCTAAATTATAACAATTAATACCTAAACTGGTGATCACTTACCTTAAATTGGTATTTACTTGGAATATCTTCAACTAAATCTTCACCAGTAGATTCGTCTTTAGCAAGTCTTACAAGTGCTTGAAGAATTTGTCCTAAATTGCCTAAGAATTGATTACGATTTTCCATAAATTGTGATTGATTTGTGTTCAAGTAGAACAAAACATATTTTCTTACATAATTGTGACTTTCTTCTTCTTTCGCCCCATTGTCACAATCACCTCCATCATTTCCACATTGAAATGTATTACAAGGTTTCTGGCAAACACCGTCACCATATGTTTTTAGACATGAGTCAGAAAGTTCACAATATGACCTAAAAACGAGTGAATGAAGCAATGACAGAAATAACAATAAGTTAGAACTATTTATGTAACTTATGTAACAGGTTACTTAGTCTGTTGGTGTGAACCATCTAGCAAATAAATACATAAATAAGAAAAGAAAAGGATGTGTCGAAAAATTGATTGTTTTTTTCAGTGAAAGAAATCTTTATGTAAAAGAAATATAGTCTTGGATTCCTCTTGTAAAATGAGTCTATCTGATCCGCCGAAATACTGGTAGACAGTAACTTACGCCAGTGTTTACCACCCAAATCCTGATCATGAGAAAAAACAAGAACAAAGCCTAACCTTGAGGAACTCAACGACCAGTCACAGCAGACAGATCCGATTAGCAGATATATCACCGGGCTGTCTAAGAAACAACCACAAAAAGATGGCAGAATAACCTTCAGCAAGAAAGCAACCAGTCAGAAGACGCTGCTTCCCTGTTAACAATAACAACTAGTAACGTACATAGAAATCTATAAATGTATGTTGATTTTCTCAATAAACAATCTGTTCTCTGGCCCTTGTCTTCTGTTGTTTCACTATTATTATTGGTTATTTTATTCCTCTGAGTTCCAAGTGGAACACAGAGGTTCATTCCTGAGCTCTGAAGTTTCAGTGGCAGCGCCTTTAGTTTCACAGGTAGGGTTGAAATTCAGACGCCCAACCTTCCTTCTTTAACAAGGTTTAATACTGGCTTAGTGAGGTTTGGGAGTGCTTCGACCCATAATCGAAACCACTCGCAATAGCTTTCTATGCTGAAGCTAAATATCAGTCTGCTGAACAACGAAGACTGAATATTCACGATGTCTCCATAGTAAGTCAATATAAGTCTATGCATCTTTAAGTTCGCCATTCTATAAATTTCTTTATTCATATAAAGCATACAAAATTACTCAAACTATTTTTGTGAGTGTCAAGGCTTTCACCTGACTTTTCATATAGTTCCCCAGTTTGTATCCATATTGAATGTTTAACATCTAATCTTTTATTAATAAATAAGCGGTTATCATCAATGCTTCTAAGCGCGAAAGTAGAACACCAATAGACGAATCTGGCAACTAATTGTGTTGCCCAATGATACGACTAAATTATTCTAATCCAGCTACGTAAATTGTATGCAAAATAAGTGACAGAGCATTTGAGAAATGTAGTCACACTATTCTGATGACTCTGTAAGACTCTTTTAAAAATGTTAAGTCCCAAAACTTCCATTATACATAAAATTGCTTTCATTAAAATGGGATCCTGTATACTGCAAACGATATCTGCATGATACACGTTAGACATAAAATGAAAATTTGTACAATAAAGTAGACAAATTGTAATGTAGAACCGTATGCCCGTTTTTTTTTACTAAAACATTAACGATGATAAACTTTATGGTCTTTTGATTTATAACAGATGGGTTGGTTGGAAAGGTGCTGTATCAATGAATTCTCATAGATAACTACCTTTTACCCGAGCTATTACATGTATTTACATATATACATAGTTAGCCACAGCTAATATGAGTTATCCTTTATTTTCTGCTGACTGTTTTAAATTGACCAAAACACTCAGTCTCTGTTGCGATTTCACTTTCTAACTGAGACGCTGTCATGACACTTAAAAGCTAACATGACCTTATTTCGCTGGTGCTGGCTGGTATAATCGTTTTTCGGTGTTTTCCTATGGCTAAAACAAACCAGACTACTCGCAAATCTACTTACAGATGGCAAGACCCCCAAGAAAGAAGCTGATCACTAAGGTTGTCCGTAAAAGTGTGCTAGTTACTGATAGTGTTAAGAAACCAGACAGATACACAATCCTCTGCCCTGATGTAAATCATGGGGCGTAGTGGTAAAAGATGGAAAACCTTACACTAAGGTTAAAAACCTGATCTTATTTTGCTGGTCTACAGCTTTCAGTTGATCGTATCCATCATCTCTTCGGTGAAGGAGAGTATATCTAACACGCCGGTTCTTCTTTGCTGGTCTACTTGCCAGCTTCCCTTGACTATCTATTAGCTGAAATGCTTGAATTGGCTGGTAGTGTGCTAGTGACTACAATAAGGCCTGTATGATCCTTCATAATCTTCTATTTGTAATCTGCAATGATGATGAGTTGAACAAAAAGAAGTTCAGTGGCGTCGCCTACTTGGATTCAGCTGCCAGTCACCGTCAATTCAATAATATACAAAATTAAATTCAGCATATTCTCCAAAGAAACTTCATCGTAGCTCTATCGTAGTTTCAATAGATGTAAATTAAATTTATGGATAAAATCTAAGAAGTAAGAGATTTTCTTTTCAGAGTGCGAAAGACAAAAAGAGAATTAGAATTACTGAACTATTCATTGTCTCAATCAGTATTGTGTGATATTTAATAATAATAATGATTTACTTTATTCCACAAACAGTACTTGTGATACAGAATGGAATTTTCAGCATTAATCACAATATTGCATCTAATTTCCTCAAATTATAAATAAAATTAATCACACAGAAAATTTTCCACATTTACAATAGAGGTAGTGTCAAAAACATGCAGCATATAAAATGGAAATAGCAATAATAATGATAACAGCTAGGGTAATAATAATAAGAATACAAGTGAAAATTGCCGTTGGCTTGTGTCACACAGTATTGGCAATGTGGTATAGAAATCCTAACATGTTTAAAAATATTGAATATAATGTTCTCTTTACATGATATGGTGAAGGGAAAAACAAAGATTACAGCCGTCATGGAGATAAGTTGGTGTTTGCAATTATGAGAGTAAAACAGAGAAGTAACAGGACCATAAATATAATAGAAGTAATAAAAGTAAAACTTGAAGGTATATAAGGATGGATGGAGGAAATTGTTTATTTACTAGATGAAAAAAGGTTAGTTAATTCTTGCCTGACACTATTTTCATCACATAAAATACGTGCCAAGTATGGTATCATAGAATTCTTATACTTAGACGTGCGAGCATACAGTTTTCTGAAGTTACTCCTTGTTCTACCTGAGGAGATGCAAGGTGAAAGCTGAGGGTAAAGCGGATGCTCCAAGTCAGACAAAATCCCTTTAGCAAATTTATTGCACGAAGTCAAGTGCCTATCGACAACGACGTTAACTATGTGGTCCACTGGGACACCACTCACCCTACTGACAGTCTTCAGTATTCTACGAATTGTGACATAGTCCTTTTTAAGCAAACCAGGAAAGAATAAGGGTGAACAATAAAGAAGAATAGGTAGGATGCAAGAGTTTATGAACTGTAAGAGGAGGGGTTGAGTTATACCCGAGTGTCTTAACTTCTTAATGTAAAATGTCAGGCGGAATATTTTACTGGAGATTGCTAAGACATGGGAAGACCAGGAGAGATCAGAAGAGAGAATGAGTCCAAGATACTTAATTTCTGATTTGATTCCTATATCATTGTCGTCAATTTTACAACTGTCATGAGAATCGATGACTTCTTTTAACTGTCGTTTACATCTTAAGCTGAAATCAACAGTTTGACACTTAGAAGGATTCAGTTTAAGACCGTTAGACTCAGACCATTTGCTGACTTCCGATAGAAAGCTATTTATTTTAGTACAATCTAGCTGGGAGTTAACAGCCATTGAAACCGTTAAATCATCAGCGTACTTCACAAAGTTTATTTCATCAGAGTGAGGCAAGTCATGCAAGAAGAAAGAAAAAAGAAAAGGAGGAAGGACAGCACCTTGAGGGGCACCAGCTTCAGTAGGCAATGAAGTGGAAGACTTCCCTTTATACACGGTGTACTGCTTTCTTTCTGAGAAATAGGAATGTAACCAGTTAACAGCCCAACATTCTGTTTGACTAGCAGCAAGTTTATTTAATAAGATGACCCTAGGGACCGAGACGAAAGCAGATGTATAGTCTAGGAAGGCAACACGAACAAATTTAGCCCCCTTGTCTAGACTGGAAACAATGCTATGATATAAGACGGCAGCTGCATCTAAAGTGCTTCTACTGTGCTTATAGGCGAATTGTTTAGGGTCATTAAAGGATTTAAGCCAAGGTACAAGACTAAGTGAAAGTAATTTCTCCATGGTTTTCAACGCACTTTCCTTTCTAAGTCGACGAGATTGACTTTATAATC
This sequence comes from Trichobilharzia regenti, assembly GCA_944472135.2. NCBI lineage: Eukaryota > Metazoa > Platyhelminthes > Trematoda > Strigeidida > Schistosomatidae > Trichobilharzia > Trichobilharzia regenti. Next base: position 56,232,038 of record OX235262.1, read on the forward strand.
TGTCTAATAACTAAACTAATTTTTTTTTAAATAACAAAACTTTGTCTTAAAAATTATTTTCGCATAAAACTTGTATAAGTCAACGAACACAAATGTAACTCTGTGCAAACGGTAAAAAAAAATCACACTTAGGCAACTGATTCACTTCACTCCTCCCTATATTAGTTGCAAATTGTTTTGATTATCACACCCTTCAAGTTACATAAATGAACTACAGTGATATACATAGCACAGAAAATAACCATAATTGTATGCATGTGTTACATAATAGGTTGAATTTACATCAGCATAACAAGACAACAGATAAAATTCGTGTGTGTTCCGTTGAACAAAAAAAAATAAATAGCACAAACACAAGTGTAGACTGGAGTTATTTTAGAATAGCATAAAAATAATGAAATGTGTTGAGAAACTTTTAACATGTTGCCTGTTCGGTTACTAAGCTGCTGTTGAAATTAACTAGTTCAGAAAACGATTAGTCATTATTAGTCTGAAACCGTTCAAAGGAAATTAGTCAGTGCAATGTGGCTACCAATGATTAAATAGTTGTATAGGATAATAAATTATGCTTCTGACTTTGGAATGCTAGACTGTTAGTCCAGCATCCAGCAGCCCCACTCATTTGTCATGTTGTCTGTTATGCGTTAATTGTACAAGACAAGGAATCTTGAAAAATTGACACACTTTAGTATGAGACTCTTGGGACAGAATAGATCAGCGTCAAATTTCAAAACTTGTTAAGGTGAAAGTGAGAAGTTAGCAATGCAATTCGCTGAAATTGTTTTTCCATTCTAGGACAAGTAGACTGATGTTTAGGTCTCTGGAGACTACATTAGGCGATACAGTTTCGAATGCCTAAGAGAAAAATGAATACAAATTAAGACTGAAGCTACATCGCCCTATTGTTTGCCAGTAAGCACGTGCTTGGGGTCGAAACATTCAATCGGTTGACTTTATGTCTTGATATAACGAGTAGGAAATGCAGGTTTTTAGCTTTTAGTATGAATAGTTTATGAATAAACTCGTAATGAAATTCGATACACAATGATAAGTAAGTGATTTGTAATTTTTGTCTAAATACCAACCAATTGAACTGGTTAATTTTCTTGATGATATTAATATTATGAATAAGAATGTGTACACTTTTGATGTAAACTTGTTATTCACTAATCTCCGTTTACTCAAAACAGCTAACATTTTGTGTGATTACATTGCCACAAACAATTTTTTCATCCCGTTCCCTATATCTTACTTAAAGGATTTATTACTTCTATGTACTAACAATGTTAGGTTTACATTTGAAGGCGATTGTTTCCGCCAAGTTGATGGTGTTGCTATGGGCAGTCCGTTAGGGCCCCTTTTAGCAGATATCTATATGTCGTACATCGAGAATTTATCGGAAGATTTAATCGAAAATGTGCCACTTTATAGAAGGTATGTAGATGATATCGTAGTCATCAGTGATAAGCCTTGTTCTGCCACCTTAATTTTAAATCGAATGAATGAAGTTCAAAGTAGCATATCAGTTACATCTGTGGAAGAATAAGATATTTGCTTATCTTTCCTAGACATATTGCTTAGTCAACGGCTTGATGGGTTAATAAAAAGATCTATTTATAGAAAAACCTACCTGGACAGGACAGTATCTTAATTATCACAGTTTCTGCCCTGTTCGGTACAAAAGAGCCTTAGTAAGGTGCCTCTTCAGTAGAATTCAACAAATATGAACTGAAGACACACTTGATGAAGAAGAAAGAATGTTGGCACAAACTCTGGTTGATAACAACTATCCAGACAAGTTCATCAGAAGATATAAATTAGTCAGAACACCAAGACCCACTTTACGACTAGCCGCTAAGAAGGACGTGTACATCAAGCTACCCTAAACGGGTCATCATATCAGCTTGATAATTAGACAAAGACTGAACGCTGCTGTTAAAAAGACTTCTTTGCACCTAATATAATAATAATTGAGAATGTGAAGTCAGTATATCTATCTAAGCACTTCGAACATGCGAAAAATGATGTCACATCCTACTGTATTTACCTATTCGAATGTACGTGTGGACACACATACATAGGGAGGACTCATCGATCTCTGCAAGTAAGGGCTAGCTTCAGAGCATATTCCTAAATGGCTCCAGAAACAAATAGAATATTTAGAATACATTGATGTTGAGAATAGGAGACCTAGCTCCTCTATTGCGAAACATCATAGAGAGAGGATATAAAATTGACGTTAACACATCTTTTAAGCCTATCTATAAAGCGTGTTTGGGGCGTATACTAAAGTTTGTAGAAGCCCTAGCAATTAGAAATTTCAAGCCACCTTTATGCGTTCAAAAACAATTTGTCATCACATTAAACCTTCCTTGGTAAATTTTTTGTTTTCATACCATAGCAGATGTACTATTACCTCTGTTATTTGGTTTGGTGGTCTTCATTTTTATTTTGACCTTGAATATGTCCTTTTAACTTGACCTAAGTCTATTTTCTCACCTCTTACCTCTTTATTAATTTTATATATATTCCTATGACAAGTCCGTGTGTGATCAGATTGTTCGAAATGTGTTGCGCAAATACATTACACAATTCAGACAAATTACGTCTTCCTATTGATTCATATTATTAATTCACAAAAGGAACTAATTGTTTTAAACTCTTCGTCGTTTTCCTTGATTGATGGTGTCTGGCAGTGGAATCCAGGATGTTGATTTCTTCACACTTGAGTCTCATCATCTGGATGTACCCGCCTCTCCAGTGAGTGACAGTGTTCCCAATGAGATTCAAACCCAACACCCATCGTTTGGAACACCACTGCATTGCAAATCAGGTCACCTGACCAGGCACATAGTCAGAGCTTCTGTTCTAGGAGCCAATGTATAACCAGAGACCGAGTATTTCAACGAATACAAATTAATTAACTTAGACAAAGTGATAAACTCCTTTTTGACAGAACTTTAAGAACAACTGTAATCAATAGACAATTTTTGGTGGGAACTAAGACTGTCAAAAAAAATATGCTCCACATTTTCATTAGCTGACAATGTGCGGCTAATAGACGTTTCAATAAAACTAAAGATGCATTCACATACTATGTTTTTAAAACTGAATAGTTCATTTTAAACAGTTTCTGGTTATGTTTGCCATAACCTGACTAGTATAAAACATTCACTTACGCAGACTGCATACAATCGAAGCCATCTAGGTAACATTCATTCCGATTACATTCTGGTTGACATTTACCATTTTTAAATTGTTCTACACAAGTTGTTTGATTATACTGTCTCATAGGTTGTACAGTTAACTGTAAACATTTAATCCAATACTGACAGTCGTGTTTTAATTCAAGTTCAGCATTTAAACAATTCGCATAAATACAATTTGCTTGACAGATACCATCACCAGGTCTTGCATTGTCACATCCAATATGAGAACAGTAATCGTTGAATAAATTAAACTTCTGTTTTGTGTCAGTGTTCATTGAATTCAACTTGGATGTTTTATTCTGAATTAGAATACTTGAGGAGTTTGAAGTTGGATGTTTGGCATTATTCACAGGTATATTACAGAGGGTTCCAGTGAATCCTGTTTTATATCGAAAAAGAAGAGCACAAAATTACAGATCGAAGAAATACTACTTTTTGATGACTGTAATATAACGATACACAGTTGTATTTATCTTTTGATAAATCAGCAGTTAACATCAAGAGAACCCGTTCAGTTGACGTATATATGACAGATTGGAATGCAATTTTACATGAATATCAGTTTTCTGAAGGTTATAGGGTATTGAAGTAGCTGATTTTTTAATGTCTGTTGGCAGGAATTGAATTGATTTAAAGTTTCACCACGAATTCATATCAGTTAGATAATTACTAAAACCCAGAAATTGCCGGGAAGCAGTTTCATCCTTGTTCAGGACTTTTCAGAAGTGGCCATGACCTAATCAAGGATCAAACCAAGGACCTTCAGGTTACAAGACAAGCCCACCAACCAATTATCAGTGGGACGGAATGTAGTTGCATTTGAATACTAACCTCCGTCAGTACTTTGATACAGAGCTCCACCACTAAACAGTATCACTGATAAGTAATTATTCTCAAAATGGACTTGATGCGCCACGCGATATGGGAGAATTTAGAATTCACGGGCAGGACATCTGATTCCGATATATAGGCTGAATGGTTAGCATGCTAACCTTCTAATCTGAAGTTCTAAGTTTAATCTCTTGTAGGATCATAGATGAGTACCACTGAGGGATCAAAACTAGCACGAAACAACTGTTCAGTATTCGCGGGTTTCCATGTGGTTCTCCAATCGCTGTTAGTTCATAATCTCACTTGAAATTAGTTGAACTTGAGCAAAAGAAATCGGGTCACTTGATTTTAGTTCAATATCATCTCAGCAAAACTTGTTAATAGTTTCCGGTGATCACAGCCGTTTTAGATCAAAATTATTTAGGCTGCAAGTATAAAAATACAACTGGTAACCACTGAGTAACACGTTAAAAGTCTCAACCACGTTCAAAACCGTTCAGTCCAGATCTGTTTGAAAGCATCTCTCCACTAGTAATGAATTAAGTATTAGATAGGCATATCGTCAGAATCAATGATTTACACACCTAAAATCTGTTTACAGGTTAGCTGGTAGCTGTCAAGAATGTTGATGGATAAATCATTATTTAACCGCTGGAACCAGTAACATTTTCTACGGCTTGTTCTACCAAAATAGTCACCGTCAATTACTTTTCTCTCTGAGCTTTACTGAATCGCCAGACTACTTCTTACCTTTGTGCGCATTTTCACTTCAAATTGACTGACAAAAACTAGAACTTTCTAACCATTTTAATCATAATAATTGACGTTTTATTTGAAAGTTAACAGTTTTTCCAGCTTTATTTTATATAAGTATAACATTTATCATATTCTCTTGGACGCTTAAACGTGCACACTAAAGTGTTAGTCGTCCATTCTAATAGAAATAACAGGACTTAAAAGAAAATATCTACTATAATTTTCCAGACAGTAGGTGTTACGAACTTCCTGGAATAATTTGAGCGCCAAGTCAGACTGATTCATTATAAATTATTAATGATTAATAAAAATCCGAATAAATCTGCTGAAGAAGCTGTGGCTTACACATCAAAACGTTCAAAAGAATCCTGTTTTAATTTTCTTAAACAAGCTGGGATTAATTTAAATAATTTATAAAGAAAATATCTATCTTCCCGGCGGAAACATGGTTAAAACATTGGATCGCTAAAATTTTCTTTACCACATTGTATCAATGCAACCACTACATTATATTTTGTAAATATTGAATAATTCATTATTACTGTCATTCATTTCATACCTTCCGAGTGAAAAACAAGGATTTTGCTATGCACCTCCATTACACTCAGCTCTCCAACATCACTTTCAGTTGACTTCGCTACATGACTGCCCACAATCTTTCACTTATCCTTCACGTCATCTCCCACTGATCAGCCAAAGACGTTCAATTTTTCGAATCTAAATCAGGTTCCCCTCGACTGCTTGCAGTGTGTCCTGTATCAATTTAGCGTAAGTCACTAATATTATTAAGTTATGGTTCTGTAAGGACTCTTTAGGTTTAATTGGCTGGAGGATTTCATCATGAGCTGACATCAGTTAGAGAACCACTGAAAAACCTTCAAGGAGTACTGGACAGCTGGACAGTAATATTTCTCAGTAATTTTGCGATGAATTTAAATTGAGCTTTATTCAAAAACATGAAAGTTAGAATACTATTCCATTCCCTCTTTCGCTCGACTGTATGCTGTAAACATGTGGGCTAGTAAGTGATTGGGAACCTGACAACATGTCAGAGCACTGCACCTAGTTAGTACAACAGTCTCAATAATAATGAATTTTAAAAACCTAATCTTGAACATAAATAAATATGTGCATACATATATTCTCACCTACGGGACAAAGACAACTGTAGTTTTCTCCATTCTGTAAACAAGTTGCACCATTCTGACAACTGTTCATCTGACATAAATTCTGTTTCATATCGCAGTAACGACCAGTAAAACCAGAGCCACAGTCACATTTAAAATCTGTAATATATTCTGATTTACGAATTAAAAATGGTGGACCAGAAATTATTCTATTCTTGGATGTTATTAAATAACAGACTGAATTTTTGCCCAAACATGGAGAATGTGGGTAACATGGATTGATTTCCTGGAAAATTAAATATGCAGGAGCAGAAAAATAATTTTATTAGCGATGGAGATAAAAGAAATTTAGCTTGACTGAGGCCTAGTACATACAACTTAAGGCCCTGCTAGAAACTTAGGCTGACGAAATACTCTCTTGCATTAAACACATACTTGTAAATGAAGGAGAACGTTGAATGTTGGTTCATTGACCTTGGTCGCCATCGGCAGGCAAAGGGAAGGTGCTAATGGTTCAGTGATGTACAAGTTGGAAGAAGACGAAAGAATACGAATAAAAGTACAATACACAGCTTGTAAAATATTTGTTTATAGACTTTTGTACGATAAAGACTTTAACTACCAAACAATACAAGTAAATATTGGTCCTTGTGTTTTGGAGTCTAGGTCGATAATCGTACCTAGTAATTATCGGTTCGGAGAGTCTTCACAAATAATAGGAACTTAGGGTTAAGTTCCTTGACACACTGCTTCTTAAAGACTCCCTTCACAGTTGTTTTAATCGATCGAAAACCTATTCACTTGGTACTGTTTTAAATCTCACATTTCTAAAAATATACCAGTCCAAGTCTTTTTGTGTTCCATGTAATTCGGGAGGAAATATCATAGTAGATGGCAGTAAGCAGTGAAGTACAAGTATGTGAGTCGAGTATTAATTAGTTAGGACAGATTTTAAGTTTAGACATTATTGTTTTGACTTTACTTATAAAGGAAGCAAATCTGTTACAGTATGAAAGTACTGGACCTTATTATATTCTTACCTTGCATTTTAAGTGAAAGGTAGGGCTTCAGGCTTCAGGCCACGGATTTTCAGTAGTGGTTGTGTCGTTTTTAACAGGTTGGAGTTGCTATACTAACGCATAACCTTCCATCACTTCTGGACTTGCCAATGGCTGAGTAAAGTATAGGTGTATGTCGGCCGGGAATAGAACCCTAGACAATAATCACGATTGATGAGCATTATGCCGATGCACAGGTGAGCATTCTACTCTGTACAAAATCATTACTGTCACTGTAGTATTATCACCAGAAGTACTAGTGGTCAACTCAAAGAAGTGAAATTTGAAGCCCACATAGATATTTAAGGAATGGCCATATTTATAGCATTTACACTTTACATCTTTAGCTTTATGACCATTTAATGTATTGCAAAGCTGCATTATGCGTCATTCACAACTTCAGAAGACAGTGACACCAATATGCTTTTCATAAGGCATTAGTCTGTCACACATAAGTTTAGTCTGCAGCTCTAAGAACACTGAATTCTCCACTTGTTTCTATCAAGATTTTTCGTACTCCAAGTTAGCTAGTGATAGTGTATCCCCTCTTAAAGGCAGAATAAATCTAAGCTTATTTATGCTGAAAATATTTCCAGTGATTAAAGCTACTAATCAACCCTTTCTAATCGACCCCTTGTAATAACTTACACAAGACAATTATTCAAACTGTTGAGAATTGAATAAGTTTGAATCACTATCAGTGCAGTGAACTCTAATATCGAGAAACTTTAAATGGGCTTTTCACTGTCTTTAAAGCACTTCCTACAAGTGATAATATTTTCACCTCATAAGCTAAGCATCCTGGAGAAATCACGAAAACTTACTAGGCAGCGAATAACTTCCTCAACTCATTTTGACCTGTAATCAAAATCTACTCGAAAAATAAGTGGGTCTATACTTATTTAAAATAAGTATTTAATTGGTTGTTACTCAAATAATGTATGCGCAAATACACTCAAAATCGTCCGTCATGTCTCCCTTATAATGAGCACTAAGTGTAGGGTCACTGTGTATTACTCAGCACCACACTTGTATTATTTTGTTTTCTTAAATTTGTTTATCATTTTGTAAGAAAGTGAATAGAAATGTCAGCAATTATATCATCTACCTACCTCATCAGGTTTAATGACACTGTACATATAATTAAGTGTTTATGAGTGTCCGTCTTGTCAATTCTATCTTTATAATAAGAACACGAGTGTCATCAACTAATGTATCCCTATTTCTGGACTGACTTCACAATTAAGCAATTGTACCTGTGATTCTGTAAGTGCAATTATGTTTCCATCTTCAAATATGTTGTTTGCATATGTGTTAAAACTTTGTGTGGTGTAATTATTGAGGTCCACACTCCTTTACCTCGCTAGGCCAGTAATAAAAGACTTGTAAAGAGGAAAGGTTGGGCATGAGGTTAGCAACCTCATCCCGTAAAAATAAATACCACTGCTACCGAAACTTCAGGCTTTTAGCTTGGAGCCCTATTTTCAACCGGGAACTTGAAGGAATTAAAAAACTGTGATTCCACATTTACTATTGTAATAGATTTAAAGTGGCTTTCATAATGAATTCTATGAAAATATACAAACTATCAGGGGAAACGGGTTTCACTAGAAATAAATCTCTATAGCATACATTACTACGCAGGCTAATAACACCTTCCTTTATCTTTAAAGAATAGGTTATGAAGTTTTGATTGGTGTACAAACCTTCAAGTGTGAGTTAAACAGACTTGCTTGACTTCGAGTTAGATTTCTCCATAAACCGCAATCATTTAGATTGGATCACTGAAAACTAAGGGGTACTGAACCGTTCCCTGTTAGCAGTTAGAAAGGTCTCTCCACGATACACACCTACAAACCAAGGTGGGATCGAGCATACGGATTCTCACCCGACCTGAAAGTTCTGGGTCCATCCGTGGTCAGATCATACGTGTGCATCATTAAATACTTTGAAACTAGGACCAGGAAGCTGTTTAATGCTTCTTTGTTTTACCGGTTGTCCAACCGATCTTGTTAAGTGACAGAAGCTAGCTCCATATACTAAATTTAGACATCACAATTAAAATTAAAGAAAAGACTGCAACCAACTACATCACGATTCTTACAGATGTTTAGGATACTAAAATATCTACATCCGCCAAGAAATTACTCAACTTGGTATTTTATTTTGCTTTTGAATTCTAAGTTGAGAGCATAATACTGAAATCTATAATTTATTGTACTTTGGGCAGTAATATTCAAATCAGCATGAAAATAAACTTTGTGTAACTTGATACTGTCGGTTGTTAACTATTTGAAAACTAAGGCAAGAAATTTTATGTTGATTATTTTGGTAAATTTTTTATTAGATGTAGGTCTTCCGTAGGTTCCCTAAGTTTCCCAGGTAGGCTTGATAACATAAACAAATATATTAGATTTTGCTTTTAATCTCTGAATTACTCATGATGAATGCTAACAGAAAATCTACTTAAATATTCATTAAATACAACTAGTTAGCTGTATTTGTGGAGTTGAAAGGTTTTTTATATTCCTTTACTTTACCAGTGGAATATAGGGCTTCAAGCTAGAGGCCTAAAGTTTCAGTATCATTGTTGTTTATTTTTACAGGATGGGGCTGCTAGCCCCGTGCTAATTCAACCTTCCTTCTTTATCAGTCTTATTGCTGACTTAGCGAGGTAAAGGAGTGCGTCGGTTGGGGATCCAGCTCCGGACAACATGAGGCGTGGTCGGCGAGCATTCTACGTCTGTGCCACCGACGCACTTTAGTGATTATTTCACTAAAGTTATAGTTTTATTCTCATTGTGGAAATCCCAGTCAATGAACTCCGTCAAAGTGTGACAACCACTCCATAAAATTGTTTCAAAATACGACCGGCAGTGTAGCCATATCTAATTCTAGGTTGTTTTAAATACTGAAAAACCACAAAAAGAGATTTAAGTGGTCAGTACAGAAAACAGACGTCTTGTAGTTTTCTGAATATTATGCTGTCATGTTCAAATCTGTCATTTACACAACAGCTAAGGCATGCTGGGACGCCACTGTTTTCATTCCTATCAGTACTCACAACTTAACTACCCATAGCAGCATCAGTCTGACAAACTATGATCCCTAAACAAATGCAACAACACTTCACGAATACAAAGTAAAGAGATAAATGCGTTTAACTGTTTGGCAAAAAATGTTTCACTCACCTTTTCACAACGTAATCCTGTATACCACCGTGGACATTTACAAGAAAACTGACCAAATGGATCAGATTGACACAAACCACCGTTTAGACAAGGACTTATGCGACACGGGTTTCTATGTTCACATGTCTGACCTATGAATTAAGAATACAAAGAGAACTGTGTAAAAAAAATTATGTTTGTGAATCAACCAAATAGTTGAGTTCTAAAGGAATCATTAATAAGTGATAACATTTATTTCTAGCTTAGCACGTCTTCTCACCTATTCCTATACTAACTACACCATATATGAGTATGTAGCAAACAAACATTAAGACAACGCTAACCACGGGTTTTTGAGACACGGTAGCTTTAACTATATCAGGAATGAGTATTATATAGTTTAACATATTAGGACCAGGTAGTACTGATTGGTATTAATATTATGATTTACAAGCGTTGATCTGTGTACATTCATAACAGTCAGGCGGGATCGTGGTTGAGACTGTCTTTTAACTAGACAAACGAATTATCCTTCAGCTGCTAGGCCATGCCAATAGTTGAAATACTGCTGCATTCGTCGAATATTATCGTTGACTATTATAAGATGGTTAAAGGTAATCATTAGGAAGCCGCCTTCAACCCAGGTTTCGTGCTTGCTGGCACCAGTCAGTCTGCGTCGAACAAAGGAATAAACACATGAAACTGGTTACTCACTACGTTGACTGATTTTTCACACATTTAGCCTCATACATTCCGTCGGTCCTGATGCTTTATTAGAACCCCAGCTAGTCTGCCTCAAAATTTGTCACTGACAGGGACTGAAATAAGGCAAGTATTGTGTCTTGCTAAGATATGCTTGGTTTAACAGCTCGTTTCTCCCAAGTGATCCTGACCTCATCGCCTTGTATAAAACTGGCATCGCTAAATTAGCGTCACCTGAGGGTTCTTGGTTCACTTTATTCATGATATGCAGGAAGCAGTATATCAGAGGCAAGCGGTACTTTACCTAATACTTCCAACAATACATTGATGACCCCCTTTTAAAAGGTATATCACATAACTATTCCATCGAGTTCCAACCAATATTTATGATCAGAGGGCGTTACAATCGTCATAATCTACTGATTAGTTGAAGAAAATTGCTTCCCTTGACCATATCATTCAATCAAAAAGAGATATGTTTTTTCATTGATCGTTTGATGTCACTAACACTAATAGTCATGCTCTGTTAATTAAAGTAGACACTGAATGTTCCAGGTATATATAAGCCCATCGGTATGCTCAGCTCTAAACAGTATGAAATGCTTAATATTCGGTTACGTTGGTAGCCATGATCTATCAAATAACAAGTACGAAACGACTGGGGGAAAAGTTCAGTAAGCTACAAGGAATATATTTGGCCGGAAAAGAATACATTACATCATTATTAATAAACACGAACAAAATGCTGCATACTAAAATTGCCGTTTGTTTGTTTTGGGTCGGCTTTAGATGCTACTTTCAAACTATACAGATATAAGTAGAAAACTGTAAGGCTAAAAACATAAATAAAGATTCTTCTTGCTTGGTTGGGCTTTCTCAGTTAGTTAGTTTAATAGCGAAGTCTTCGTTGTTCTTGTGAACAACTTGTTCAGTGCGAGCTTTATTCTGAAGTGAACTTATTTGAATTCTGCGTGAATAAAAATGTTGTCTGGAAGGGCAACGAAAGCCTCACAGTTAAACCAACTAACTCACAGAACACAACTAAACAAGAATCAGCCATATGAGCTGGAAATCTCCTGCATCAGGTGAAAATTTTTGAAGCTCTAATGATTTCCAAGTGAAAACAACACCTACTTCATACCATTTTTATGCTATTTTTACTTTACGACAGTACACTGAAGTAGAATACTAAGGATAATGAATTCATTGTTAGTGAGATACAAATCAAGATTTAGCCTCAATAGGAAAGATGTCAATATCTTGGTTTTTAGGAGTCTTTCTATACTTTTGTTAATTTTAGAATTTAAGTTCTCTTTTATAAACATTTCATAACAAACCTAGACGAAATCCTCAATTTTTTTCAGAAATACCGTATATGAATAAACTTAGGGGTGATTATCATATAGTAGAATAGCTAAAGCATGTCTAACAGCCTGAAAACTTCCATCAACGCATACCTTCACTCGGTAATGAAGATCAGATCACTGGCCAGAAAAGACAAGCAATAAGAAAATCGGACAGGAACAGGACCCTATTGCAGACCGAAATAGTAGCGGATCGGATGTCCGCCATCGACGTTTTTAAAATGACATCACATTCATAGCCCTGAAATGGTAATCGAATAGGGAGTGACGGGATGAGCGTGGATTTCAGGGTGACACTGAGGACTTAATGTTCGAAGGAAACTAAAGCTTGCGGACACAAGCTGAAACAGATTTTAGAGAACAAAGTCCAATAAAGATGTGGTACTCAAGCCCTGCACTCCCCTCAAAACTCAAGGAAAGAAGAATAATATTATAAAAACAAAGTATCCAGGTCACCGCAAGAGTGAGTTAGTATCTATGAATGAAAGTATTCACGTAAAATACACATTTTTGCATCATAAATCATCGGTCATCGGTGAAATACAAAGTCAATGGTGAGAAGTAATTATTTTAGTTACAACGTTTACCATTCTATTCGACTACTATCATTTCGCATAAGGTTTTCATTTAACATACTTATGAAGTGATATCTTCACTCAGTAAGCCAGATTGAAGATCCCATAGACCAATTCGTGCTTGGTTAATGAGCCACCAGGAATTTGAGAATTCTACAGAAGAACATGTGGTTACACCATATAAACGTTGAAGTTTAAGTCCTATGATCATTGGATAAAGTCATCCAATCATAGCCATAACCTTCTCTGACTATGGACGACTAGGTTCAATGAAACCTTTATCATGAACAACCCAATAACGAAAGTGAAATAATCGGTCAAAAAAGAAGATTTCAAAATCGTAATTAAACATTATTAATCTTACCAACATAATCTGCTGGACAATGGCAATAAAATCGCATATTAGGTCTATCTTCACAAGTGCCACCATTTAAACAAGGTTGTTTAACACAGTCATCAATATCTTCTGTACAATTTTGTCCTGTCCATCCTTTTAAACATACACAGTAATAATCTGACTGTGTGTTCAATCCATTTTTTGAAGTTCTACCTTTCCAGTCATGAATATTTACACAATCAGCATTGTTTTGACACGGGTTGGATTGACAGGGATCATGATATGTGGATAATTCTAAATATGAATGTTGAAAAATGAAACGAAAGTTACATTTGAATCTATAGTAAATGTGAATTAAAATAATTTCAGAAATTTCAGTCATCACTTAAGAAATACGAAGTTAAGATTGCATATAGTTATCATATATTTCTTGTGTTCCATTAAAAACATAGAACTTAAATGGCACATCTTCATTCCACTCGCTTCTCAATTACAACTTTCAACCGGCTCCACAACTGCTCACAAATTTTGATTCTTCTCTACATGATCACCTTCATGCCACACACGGACACACGCCCTCCCAATGGGGTTTCATTTGGTGGCCTGACGTATGACGTTTCTGTAAATCTTGAAACCAACTTCATAGTAATCAACGACTGTTTCATTTGAAATTTCAACCATCATATTTGCTTACTGTTTGACAAATTTAAATTAATTATACCCACGTTTTTGACCAATAGGGAATACTTCTAAATTTCTACACTTCATCGCGGGTACATGTCATAACCACTGAAGATTTTATGCAAGTTGAATGAAGTTCTTAAAGGTCAGCTTATTTCTAGATCCTAGTTCTACTGCCCATTAGCTGAAATGAATGAAAGAACCAAAATCATTCTAGCCAGTGCGGCAACATAAACAGTGAATTAGCTTTTGAGATAAATGTCAAAAAAATAAGGGCAGATTTTAGGACAAAATATTTCTGTCTTCAGAATATCAATATCGTGATTCGAATTTCTATCTTTCAATGTATGAAATGATAAACCTTTGTTAGATTTTGGGCACTATGGAAGCATGTCATCTCATTTTTATTGGTTTATTACATATATTATACAGTGAAGCATTATTATTATTTACTGAATGACGTCTTGAACACAATCTGTTGTTGACAATCATATGAATTATCACCAAAGAAATTCGAAACTTTATTTTTGTAGTTCTTGGTCTCCTAAAACTCCGCAATAATTTTGAAGTCAAGTACGTAGATCAAAGTAGTAGGCTTGTGTAATCAGACTAACGGAACACAAAACAAAATAGCGAAATTCATCCTGACAAACTTTAACAAAATAAGAAATGTTGAAAAATGCCCAACTATACCACTGCACAACCAACTAACAGGTTGAGACAACATTGCAGTTCCAAACTTTAATGGGATCGGGTCAATGTATTGATATGAATATGTATAGTGGGCTTGATTCCATACCTGTCCCGAAAACCCAGAGAATTCTACTACGATTGTGGTAAATGAGAAGGTAGAACAAAAACTGTAAGAATCAGGTTTCAGATTTATGTAGTCACAAATTCTACATTCATGAACCATAAATTGCGTTCAAGAGGTCACCAAATAAATAATACCGTTTCAATGTAAACAAATTACAATGGAACTACACATTACTACGATATTCAAGTCTTATAGACGTGCTGATTGACTTAGTTACTTTGACTTGAATCTACTTGACAGTAATGAGTATTAAGAAGGACAAACTAATTTATATCTATGACACTTCCTAAATGCTATAATAGGCTTCAGTGTAGCGCATAATTATAAAATCGGCTGGTTTGATTGATGATTACATTCTGTGCAAAATGTATTATTTACAATCATATCAGCCCACCTGCATAATTATCCAACCATATTCTTTTGAAAGTACAATGTTTATTTAGAATGAAATCAGGGTGTGAGGACAAATACTCGCCGAAGACATTGGCCACGAGTCGCGCTATATCGTGAATTAACAGAAGTTAGAATTCATCGGCTGGAAATTGGATCGGGTCTCAGTGGCTTAATGGTCTACGAGTTCGCCTTGTAACCAGAAGGTCCTGGGTTCGAATCCCGGTGGGTGTGTATTGCTGAAGAGTCCCAAACTAGGACGAAACAGCTGTCCAGCACTCCTAGGTTTTCCAATGGTTCTCTAACAAATGTCAGATCATGGTGAAATCCTGTAACAAAACAAATTTACATTTTCGTTCTAATAATGAGCTTCATAGCCAGATTGATGGAGGAGTCGTGTCAAGTTCTTTGGGATCTATTCTTGCTGAAATGTTCAGGTGAAACCTGAAAAGAAATGAATTGCAATCTACAAGTGAAGGAACTAGTTTTTATGCAGGATATGTGGGCGAAACTTTCATGATCCAAAAGAACATGAACCATACCTGCAAACTATTGAGGCTATGGGACAATGTTTTTAGATACATATAAACGCGAAAATCGATTTCACATCCTTGATCTACCCATGATAAGAGGAGTTAATGGAATAGTCGAAAGAGGAATATACTACAAAAATACCTAGACCAAACAGCATTAAGACTATTCCACTTTCTTTCTAATAAAATACAAATGAAATTTGGTCAGTACACTGTTTGGCGTACCGCGTGAACCTTCCTCTGAAGACAGATTTCACAGAGAGATGAACTTCCTTAGAAAACGATTCTCTGAGAATGTTTTTCTAAATCGCTGATAAGATAATTCAGAAAAAAATTACATTTATGAAAAAAACTTTGTTAGAGTCGAGAAGAAGCCAAATTCACCTGGTTCACCTTGAAAGGAGATGACGGTTAGACGACAGAGTAAGAGTTACCCTTACAACAATTTATCCGGCAGCTAAACTCATTCGTTTTTATAGCACTAGCTGCACAGTCAATCGGTCAAAACTGAACAAGTACCAGTCTGAATTTACCTGAAGCCTTGTTTACAAATTCACACTTATGTGCCAGAGAAAGTTGACTAGAAGGGTGGAAAGGTTGGCGCATCCATTCACTTCTCCGAAAATATTCTAATACCCTGAAAATCGGAAATCCCCGCTCCTTTACCACCACCACTGGTCGACGTCTAGTTGAAACAGGGCACAGAGTGGGTAGTCAACTACAATCACCACTATCATAAAATCCAGCTTCACTTCGATTTGCTGAATCCACTAGATATTTTTCTTGTACGCCAGAGGATAGTATCATTATTCATTTCTATCTGCATACTTTTAAAGTTATTCGTGATTTTTCTGTTTGACATTTGTAATTAACTATCATCACTTTTCAAATGCATAAAAAAGAGGCTCACTGTTCTACTTGCATGTAACAACACGATCCATTGAAGATATGATATGTTTACCACTAGAATAAACATAGGAAACATTCTATTGAAAAGAGGAGATGCCACTGTTTGCGTGCATCATCACAATAATTAATTTTCGCTGATATTTGTTGTACCTAATTAATCACTGACAAAATTTAGAATAACTTTCAAACAGTAAACTATCTTTGTCTTAATGATTTTGTAAAGAAACAATAGACTAAGGTAGAGAGAAAGAAAAAAATGTATTCTCATGTTATACATATTATCAAGTTCTTACTTATTTGACCTTCTTTAATACAAGAAAAGATTTTGTTTAGTTGGACACTCACTACTTAATAAATTTTCAATGTTCAGTGTATTGGATGATATAGTAATTTATTTTCTACTGAGTGCATATGCACTTCATTTTTTATTTTACTAATGTTCATGATCTGGCAGTGGACAGAAATGCTATTTTAATCATTATTCATTATTTCGCAGGTAATTAATTAGCAAGGAAGTATGCTGAAGTGATCTGTGTCATTCAATTGATCACTGATTGTCTATTTCCTTCCTGCTTTCTTTCCCAACTAGTTGGTTGAAGCATAAGTTAATTTATTGGGTTTTCGATGAGTTACATTAATTTAAATATTGTCTTTGGGGTTGGCAATTAAATGATCGACCTCTGTCTTCACTCGAAGAAAACCGACATAGATGTGAGGGTGGAATTTGAACACTGTGGTAGAGTATAATCCTATATGAGATGAGTTTATTTGAAGTAACAAACAGTGATATAGTATTTGTAACTGGATAACACTCTGAGCACAACTGGTTGAGCATAAACATATCAATGTACTGACATGACTGCATAACGTCCGCACTATGTACGAGACCGGCAAAGCTGCTCAGATCGCAAACGAGATGAAAAGATACGGAATCCAAGTACTGGGAATATGTGAAAGCAGATGGAATGGGAGTGGACTCACCAAATTGTCAACAGGTGAGTCAGTGATCTACTCCGGTCACCCAGAAGATAACCACACGCACACCGAGGGCGTGGCTATCATGATGTCACCAACGGCAACGAAAGCCCTGATACAATGGGAGGCGATTTCGTCCAGGATAATGACCGCCAGGTTCAACTCCAAAGGAAGGAAAGTGTCAATCATACAATGTTATGCACCCACAAACAACGCAGACCTCGAAAAGAAAGAAGAATTCTACAGGCAACTACAGGCAACAATGGACAATACTCCAGCTGGCGACATGAAAATACTAATGGGAGACATGAACGCCAAACTGGGACCAGACAATACAGGAAGGGAACTCATCATGGGTAGAGAAGCTCTAGGAGAAATGAATGAAAACGGAGAACTCTTCGCCGACTTCTGCGCCTTCAACGAACTGGTGATTGGTGGCAGTGTATACAAGCACAAAGATATCCACAAGGCTACATGGGTGTCACCAGACGGGCAAACCAAAAACCAAATCGACTTCATCTCAATCTCAAGGAAGTGGAGGCGCAGCCTACTGGACACAAAAGCAAGAAGAGGAGCAGACGTTGGCTCAGACCACTATCTCGTACAAGGGACAATCCAAATCAAATTAAAAGCTTTCAGGGAATCAGGAGCTGCAGATAGACCACAAGCCAAGTTCAACACTCAAAAGCTGAAGGACCAGGCTACAAAGGACATCTTCATTGCAAGCATAAAGGACAAAGCCGAGACACAAATCAACACCAGCGAAAAGGTCAGCGTCGAAAAGCACTGGAACAACTTGAAAACGGTGTGGAGCCAAACCTGCATAGAAATTCTAGGCAGAAAAAAGAGACAGGACAAACAGTGGCTCACTACGGACACTTGGAAACTAATAGAAGAGAGAAGGACAGTGAAGCAAAAGATTATCCAGTGCACTGACGAGCAACAAAAACAGGAGCTGAATGCAAGCTACAATACACTGAACAAAAGAGTGAAGAAGAGTGCCAGGGAAGACAAAAGAAAATATTATGAAACCATGGCAAACGAAGCAGAACAAGCTGCAGGCAAAGGAGACCTCGCCACACTCTACCAAACAACTAGGAACCTTTCGGGCAAACGTTCGACACAGATTAAGCCAATAAAGGACGACAATGGAAAGTCAATCACCAAAGAGGTGGAACAGAGAAAGCACTGGGTTGAACACTTCAAAAGACTTCTAAATCGTCCGCCACCTACAACACGTCCAGCAATACCAACAACGGAAGCAGAACTACCAGTGAACACTGACCCCCCGACGAAATCAGAAGTCCTGAATGCAATCAAGATGCTTAAAACTGGGAAAACACCGGGACCAGATGGAATCCCAGCAGAGGCTTTGAAAATAGACCCAGAGACAACAGCGGACTTGATGACACCACTGCTGGAGAAGGTGTGGAAAGAGGGCAAAGTACCCGAGGATTGGAAGAAAGGTTACTTATTCAAACTTCCAAAGAAAGGAGACTTAAGTCAATGTAAAAACTGGCGTGGAATTATGCTTCTGTCCATTCCAAGCAAGATACTAAGTCGCATCATCCTGGAGAGAATCAAACAAGCCCTAGATGAAAAACTTCGTCCGGAACAGGCTGGATTCAGGAGAAACAAATCATGTATTGATCAAATCGCCACTCTACGGATCATCATTGAACAAAGCTTGGAATGGCAGTCACCTCTCTATCTCAACTTCATCGACTTTGAAAAGGCCTTCGACAGCGTCGATCGAGAGGTCATTTGGAAACTACTTCGCTACTACGGGGTCCCATCGACAATTATACACCTCATCCAACAGTTATACGACAATGCTGCATGCCAAGTAATCCACAACGGGAAACTTACGGAAGCCTTCGAAGTGAGGACGGGAGTGAGGCAAGGCTGTCTACTATCACCAATGATCTTCCTGATTGCAATTGATTGGATAATGCGACAGACAACGGCAACCAACGAGGGAACAGGCATAAAATGGACTGACACAAAAGACTTGGAGGATCTGGATTTCGCCGATGATATATGTCTGATTTCCCATAAACTGGAAGATATGCAAGTGAAAAGTAACAAGTTGGCAGAAGAAGCATCAAAGATAGGACTTCACGTGAACATAGATAAAACAGAGATGATGAAGATTCCTGGCCAACATCAACAGCAACAACAACAAACAACAATAAGCATAAATGGGAAGAACCTGAAAGAAACAACCTCCTTCACCTACCTGGGAAGCATCGTCTCAACTACAGGCGGAACTGACGAGGACATCAAAGCCAGAATCGGAAAAGCAAGACAAGCTTTCATTACTCTCAAATCTGTGTGGAGGTCAACAGCAATCAGCATCAAAAATAAGATCCGGATTTTCAACTCCAATGTGAAGTCAGTGCTACTATACGGATCAGAGACTTGGCGAGTCATAAAGAGCATCTCAAACAAACTTCAAACCTTCATTAACAGCTGTCTCCGCTCAATACTCAAGATCAGATGGCCAGAAAAGATCAGCAACAGGGATCTCTGGGAGCGAACCAATCAGGAACCGATTGTGAAACAAATAGGCAGAAAGAAATGGAGATGGATTGGCCATACGCTGAGGAAACCATCAAGTGACATCACTAGACAAGCCCTCGAGTGGAACCCGAAAGGGAGGCGGCGAGTTGGTCGTCCAAGGGTGACTTGGAGGAGGTCATGCGAAGAGGAGATGAAAGCATGTGGACAGACCTGGAGCAGGGTGAAAAAGTTGTCAGAAAACCGAAGGCAATGGAGGTGCGCAGCTGAAGCCCTATGTTCCTCTAGGAACTAAAGGATACAATAATATAATATATAATAATACATGGCTGCATTATTTACTTTATATATTTTTCTGTTCCCCTTTGTTTTTCACTCCAATTTTCCATCCATCCGCTGTAGGGGTGGTGTCATGTCGATTGCACGTACTAAGTGTTATTTTGATGAGCAAGGATTCAGTGATTAACCTTTATCTCCACTTAAATGTAGTACGTAGCATTTTTACTCTATCCCTTTCGACTGTGAAAGCACATGCAGGCGAATGCAATGCAAAGGCCGAGCTTTTTCTAGGTTATTTGGCTTAACAGCACCAATCATTCTAGTCTTAGCTAAATTCCTATGTTCGCATAATCTAACTGATACCGACATTTTTTTGATTTACAGCTTGATACCACACTGTATTTTCGTTACAAGTATGGAATTTTCAGCATGGATATCGGTAGCCCAAATTTTGCAGGCCGACCATTGATATCAGGTGTGCGTCGGCAGGTGGTCGAAACTCGGACCATGTTTATGGTCAGCGAGAATCCTAACCACTGTGCCACCGACGCACATACTAGTATGACCTCACAGTCATTATGTAGTATTTGGTGAATTACATTGTTTTTCATAATTGGATCTATTGGGTCCTTAAGTCAACAAAGTTAGTCTCTTAGTGAGGTGTTCTGTTTAAACGCCACCCTGATTCCAGACTTCTTAAGAATCATAAGGCTTCTGACGTTCCTCCCTTTCACAGCGATGCCTAGGATTCCTAAAAAGTCTGGAATTAGGGTGGTATTTAAACTAAACTACCGCTGGCTCCACGTTTATTTCTTGGTTATAGGCCAAGTAGGTTGTCTTATCCATTACGATTAACAGAAACTGGTGTGTTTTTTTTCGAGTTTCTTAGTTTTAAGTGTCGGTTTGTAGGGATTTGATTGGTTACAGGATTTCACCATGACCTGACATTTGTTAGAGAACCATTGGAAAACCTAGGAGTACTGGACAGCTGTTTCGTCCTAGTTTGGGACTGTTCATCAGTACGCACCCGCCGGGATTCGAACCCAGGACCTTCTGGTTACAAGGCGAACTCGTAGACCGTTAAGCCACTGAGACCCGATCCAATCGCCAGCCCATGAATTCTAACTTCTGTTAATTCACGACATAGCGCGACTCGTGGCCAATGTCTTCGGCGAATATTTGCCCTGCCTACCTGCTGCACCCTACTAGTCACGACTTCTCACTAGAACCCCAGGTAACTACCTACCTGGATAGGGCAAGTCGCATAAAATTAGCAGTTTTCGCAATAACAATAAGTATTTAAACAATAACGAACTAATACAGCATGTCGTAATTACAGGTAATGTTTTGTGAAATGGGCAATCAGCACACATAATGAGTCAACATTAATCACCTTTCAAGTTCACAGATGAAACAGTGTAGCTGGAAGTTTGTCTCGCTGCCTTTCGTCAACATTTTATCATCAAACTAAGTAACACAGTGATTAATTTTAGCGCTGAATTCTAAAATCACCAGCGAAAGATCAAAACGTCAGCTTCTTAAGTGTTGTCTTTTCAGAGATTTGATTAATTTGATATTAGACCATAGATTGACTGTTTCGGTGGCGTTATATGCCGAGAATAGATAGAAGTTAAAACTCGTGAGCTGGTCACTAAATTCCGTCCAAGTAATCGAATAGTCAATGGGCTCTCATCATAACCTGAAAGTTCTGAGTTCATTCCCAGGAGTGACGGCACAGGTGCGTATTGCTGAATAATTTGAGACTAGGACGAAACAACTGTCTATACATAGATATTCAAAGGTTCTCTAACTGATATCAGTTCATGGCCTAACTACATGACTCCTGTCAGCCGTTCGCCTTCTCCCTTGTTTTCGTATAAAAGTGACATTGCTGTTGTTCCGCCTGATCCTGAAATAATCGGATATAAACAGTTTTCCCTGGTGCATTAGTTCTGAATAGCACTCAGTTTATTAGGTCATATTATCATTCATATCACAAACATCTGATAATAATGATGATTTTGCAGACGGCGGAAATCAAACTTTATTTCAAACCACCTGCGAAAATCCCCTAGTTATTTATAATCAGCAATTATTCCAAACACATTTAAGTGAAAAATGTTAGCACTCACGAAAACTGCTATCTTTAAACATCACCTAAGGTTGCAATGTTCTTTTTTAACGTAAGCATAAGTTATGTGGATGTCGGCACAATCGTAATTAGGGTGATAAACAGAAGAGAACAAGTCAATGTATTTACAGATGTAAAAATCTACAGGGACAATAATCAAATAGGCTAAATATTTAAAACCAATGTAGCGAAAGAGAAGTACACATCTTCACTGGTAATACTGAATAAAAACTGTACACATTTCGTAAATTTCTCCTAAACCTACATTTTATCTTTCAAGCAGATTTCATTGAATTATGGGTTTTGCATAGCTTTGACCTCGTCAAGAACTAACATTAGTTAGAAAGCAATAGACAGGAATTTAACGACGCATGAATTTCAACTTCGTCATTTGATGATACAACGCTACTGTCAACCAATACCACAGATGAGCATTCGCATCAGCTTCACATAATGAAATCTGATGGAAATGACCTCTCATTAAAACTTAAAAATATCCATCCAGTAGCCAAAGATGATCTGGAGACTGATATTAAGATTCAGTTTTAGTGGGTTGCAATCTGTAGGTAGCTCGTTGAAGTGGTTTACTGACTTTGTAAATTAGTTTTGACAAAATTGTGGATGACTCTGAGCTCTAAGCATCCGGAATTAACTAACATACCTTAAACTAGGAAGAGTCTTTACCCACTAATATGTTGTGAAATAGACAGAAAAGGTTAAATTTTACGGGCATAGATATTTCATTGAATTTCATCTCAGCGGTGAATGGTTAAAGATCTCGCCTCTTAATCTTAATTTACCAGATTCCATCTCCATCGTTGTCATCAAGGCATGTCGTTAAAAAGTCCAACACGCCCAATACTTCCTGGCGAACTAGTACTTTATAATTAAAATTAGTTTACGTCGTTCTTGATTTGACATTATACGATTTCATAAAAACACATCTTTCGTTAGGTTTCAATTTGTATAGAGGTAAAAACCAAACATATGTACCATTCTTTTGACTGTTGTTGAGATTCTGCATCAAATTTTCAATTACACCCTTTTTACAGATGATGATTTTTGTTAACAATTAGCTTAAAAGTTCTTATTGGCTGTTAAGAATAAATTGTCAAATACAAATGGAGCTGTGCTTTTGGTCCGTCAGATATTAAGTTGAACCACGAACTAATGTCATTTAGAGAACTGCTTAAAACCAGAGAGTACTGATTTTGAATTCTTTAGAAGTACGTACCTTTAACACTGCTGGGGATAGAAGGCAGACTCTCAGTATACAAGGCGAACCTTTTTTATTGCTCCCTTGGGTTCCTAGTGGAACATAGGGCTTCAACTGCACGTCTCCATTTTCTTCTGTCTTCTGCTATACTTTTCGCCTGCATTCATGTTAGTCCATATTCTTTCAACTCCTATCCACACCATCTCCTGCATCTCACCTTCGGACGTCCCACACGCCGATTCCCTTTCGGGTTCCACTCGAGCTTGGCGCGCGATGTCACCCAGCGGTCTCCTCAGCGAGTGTCCGATCCATCTCCACTTTCTCCTGCATATTTGTTGGGCGATTGGTTCTTGCTTTGTTTGTTCCCATAATTCCTTGTTGAAGATTCTTTCCGGCCATCTGATCTTCAGTATTGAGCGAAGACAGTTGTTAATAAAGGTCTGCAACAGGCTGTTGGAAATATTCTTTGTGACCCGCCAGCCAAGTTTCTGATCTGATCCGTATAGAAGAATGCTGACTTGACGTTTGTACTGAAAATCGGCCGAATTTTGTTGGTGATGTTGGCTGAGTGACGAAGATTTCCAGATTGATTTCAGGCTGATGAGTGAATGTGTTTCTCGCCTTCCTGATTCTCACTCGATTTGACATCCTCGTCCACTCCTCCTGTAGTTGAGACAATGCTGTCTAGATAAAGGAATGAAGTAGCCTCTTTCAAATCCCTCCCGTTGATGGTGATTGACGTTGGATGTTGTTGCTGTTGTTGGTTGGTTATTTTCATAACCTCCGTCTTGTCTATGTTTACCTGGAGTCTGTCTTTGCTGCTTCTTCGACCAGTTTGTCGGTTTTCGCTTGGAAGTCTTCGATTGTGTGTGACATCAAACATAAATCATCGCCGCGCGAAATCCAGGTCTTCTAGGTTCTTCACGTCGGTCCAGGATATTCCTGTCTTCTCGTTTCCCACAGTCTGACGCATAATCCAAGCGAACCTGCTGACCATTTATTATAACAAAGGTTTTTGTATTTCTTAATGAATGAAAAACAAAACGATACTGAGTAAGAAACAATATCGTTTTGTTTTTCATTCATTTGGAAATACAAAAACCTCTATTATAATGAATGTCGTATACCCAATGCCAAATTTTTTCAAACCGTTAAGAGTGAACTTAGTTTGGACATATATGCTGACCATTTAGTCAAAGGGACAGAACTTGATGGCCCCTAAATTCTAACTTCTACCGATTCATGATAGATATAGCGCCACCATCAGCCATTGCAATCTCTGAATATCTTTTCCACGCCAGATATTAGTTATGTACAAGTTGTCTCAAGAAAATGTACACAGAATAATAATGATATTGATAATAATAACAGTGACTTTATTCCAAACAGTACATTTGATATAATGTGGACTTTTTATCAAGTAATTACAGTACTGCTTCTAATTTTCTATTTGCATAATACAGTGGTAAATAATTATATGGGCATTTACACTCATAACATTGTCAACAAGAATATGAATGTGAAATGAAAATTAAGGAGAAATAGTGACAACAACATATTAATGGAAGACAGAATTAAAACGGTGGCAGTAAACTAGTAGTAGTCGCATGCCTAACACTTTTCTCATAATATAAAATGAATGTCAAATAAGGTATCGTAGAGGTTCTACAATTATTCGTCTGAGCATAAAGTCTTTTATAATTTTTCTAGCCCTCCTACCTGATGAGATGTAGGCGGAGAAATGTGCATCAAGAGGGTGCTTTGAGTCTGACAAGATAATATTCTCAAATTTCTCTCATTAGTTCATGCGTCTATCTCTTTTTATTCCTTTACCTTCCCAGTGGAACATAGGGCCTCAAGTTAGAACCTTGAAGTTTCCGTACCAGTGATGTTTATTTTTACGGAATGGGGTTGATAGCCTCATGCCCAATCTTCCCACTTTACAAGTCTTATTGGTGGCTTAGAGAGGTAAAGGACTGCGCCGACTGGGTATCGAACTCCGGATCACATGAGGCGTAGTCGGCGAGCACTCTACCGCGGTGCCACTGACGCACGCGTCTAATATAAAAACTAATAAGTTGGTTTGGCGACACTTCAATCGCCCTACTGACAGCTTTTAATGCCCTCAGCCCGGAAAAGAATAAGTGGGAGCAATAAAGAAAAGTAGCTAGGCTACCGCAAATTACTTCGATACTCTGCATGATTTTCAAGTTAATATATTTAAATCAGTGCGTCAGTTGCCCAGCGGTTAAGGTGCTCGTCCATCATGCACATGGTCAGGGTTCGAACCCCGGCCACCGACGCACTGCTTTACCTCGCTAAGCCAGAAATAGTACTGGTAAAGAGGAAAGGTGGGACATGAGGCTAGCAACCCCATCCTATAAAAAATTAAACACTACTACAGAAACTTCAAGCCACTAACTTGAGGCTCTATGTTCTGCTGGGAACGTGAAGGAAAGAAAAAAAATACTAACTTAAATGTATGATGAGATTCATATGAACTGTGATCAACATTTGACCGAATAGTTCAAAAATAATTGGGCGCCGAGTGAGTAGTAATTTCTAAAATCTTAGTGAAATTGAAATGAGTAATTTTAGTGTTTCCTTCGGCAGACTGATCCAAACTTCTTCAGGGAAATTAATCGAATTTAACATAACAGAGGTGTATGTATATATAAAAAAGGACATCTCTTGTTTTAAAAACTTTGTCCAATCACATGAGTTATGGAACAGTCATCAAAATATAGTAAACAAAATTATATGAGCTGTGATCAAACTTTGACCAATATCATGGTCACATCTCGTATAATGTTTTACCAGTTTATCAGGGATTGATATCAATTAGAGAACCACTAAAGACCAGGGAGTACTGGACAGCCGTTTCATCCAAGTTTAAAAATCATCGGCAGCACGTACCCACTCACCTTCGGGGTTTGATTCCAGGACATTCCGGTTACGAGGCAAGCTGGTATACCGTTCAGACACTGGGACCCAGTTCAATAGCCAACCCATGGATTCTAACTTCTACCGAGTCGTGAGTTTAGCGTGATCCCCACCAATGTCATCAGTGGGACATCCATCCTCAGTTAGAGAACTATCGAAAACCAGGGAGTACTGGACAGCTTTTACATCCTAGTTTGGGGATCATTGGCAGTACGCACTCACATACAATTTTTTTCATTATATTTTGATGACTGTTTCAAGACTCATATGATTGGATAAAGTTTTTAAAACAAGAGATGTCCTATTTTTTTATATAAACCTCTGTTATGTTAAATTTGATTAATTTCCCTGAAGAAGTTCGGATCAATCTGCTGAAGGAAACACTTAAATTACTCATTTCAATGTCCCTGAGATTCTACAAATGTTTTCGCAAATGTCTATGGTGAAATGTAAGCATAAATTATCAAATAAGCATTACAGCACAAGTAGAAAAAATACGTTATTGTGTACAATGTTATAAACTAAGTCAGCTATCTAAAAATTCTATTTCATTATATATATATATATATTAAATATTCCCATAATTTATTCAGAACAAAATATTTAGAGCGAACAATTGTTTTCAATAAATTCTTCTTCAGGCTCTACAATTATAAATCCATTAATGTAAGCATACAATAGCCAGTAAAGGCGAATTAGAATCATATCAGAAAGTGTATTGTGGAACAAGTATAAGATGGGATGAAACAATAG
Source organism: Trichobilharzia regenti (assembly GCA_944472135.2). NCBI lineage: Eukaryota > Metazoa > Platyhelminthes > Trematoda > Strigeidida > Schistosomatidae > Trichobilharzia > Trichobilharzia regenti. The sequence continues at coordinate 56,259,314 of OX235262.1, forward strand.
TCATATAGTCATATAGTTTTTTAATATGCATGGTCAATAACAACATGGGACAGAATGAGATGAAATAATTTAATGATGTGTGTATATATATAAATATAGTTGACAGAAAATACAGGTTTCAAGGGTGAGTGTAATCAGGGTGTGTGAGGCAATATGAAAATAAACCAACGAATGGGGCGGTCTAGACTTAAGTTCAAGGTTGAAAATAACAACAATAAGAATGATTGTAAAATAATAACGATGATATGGTGTAAAATTAAAATTAAATGTACTATTGGTGAATGATTATCAAATAATAATAATGAATATAATGAAGTGGAATGAACAGGATTTTGTAAATACGATAGTAAGTTAGAAAAGCACTATTTAAACCTAAGGTAATAAAATCATAAGAAAGGTCATGAAATTATAAAAGTCGAAAATGAACGTTTGTCAATGAAACAGAGGAATAGAAGAAGGAAAAGAAAAGAAAAGAAAATCGCGAAAGGAATTTATAGTGTTAATGGAGGATTTGTTGGCTTTATTGTAGGCCAAGGTAAACATAGAGGTTGAACATACTTCTTCTGTATGCAGAGGGATGGTCTTCTGGTATTAATTGCAACTGCTTCAGCTACTGATAGAAGACGTAGTCGAGCTCCTCTAGATAAATTACTAGGAACACGGTAAATAACTGAGAACGCTTGGTCAAGTTTTATCCGGTGTCCAGTATCTACCAAGTGGGCTAAGACTGCACTATTTATGCCTTTGGTTACTCCTTTACTCAACCATACAGGTACATGTTCACGTGCGCGCATGGATAAAGCCCTCTGAGTACGGCCAATATAACTAGCTCCACATGAGCAGTTGAATTCGTAGATGCACATTGATGAGGCCATCTTTGGTAATTTATCCTTTACTTGCTGTGTGAGTACTGGTTTAGTTGAGAAGTTTAGTACCAATTTAGCTGCGGGAAATGTTCTATCTATTGCTCTATTGAGTCGACACTTTAGAATGTCAGCTGCAATTTCCCCTTTGTAACTTAACTTAAGATACAAAGGTTTCTTGTCTACGGTATCCACCTTTTCCCTGTCTATAGGTATTGACATATACTTTCTTAGGAAGCTCTGTGGATATCCATTCTCTTGCAGTGTGAGTTTTAGTTTATGCATTTCTTCCTTAATGCATTCCTCTGAGCATATTCGTTTTATTCTGTAGCTAAGACACTAACCTTTGTATCTTTTAAGTTACAAAGGGATCGCAGCTGACATTCTAAAGTGTCGACTCAATAGAGCAATAGATAGAACATTTCCCGCAGCTAAATTGGTACTAAACTTCTCAACTAAACCAGTACTCACACAGCAAGTAAAGGATAAATTACCAAAGATGGCCTCATCAATGTGCATCTACGAATTCAACTGCTCATGTGGAGCTAGTTATATTGGCCGTACTCAGAGGGCTTTATCCATGCGCGCACGTGAACATGTACCTGTATGGTTGAGTAAAGGAGTAACCAAAGGCATAAATAGTGCAGTCTTAGCCCACTTGGTAGATACTGGACACCGGATAAAACTTGACCAAGCGTTCTCAGTTATTTACCGTGTTCCTAGTAATTTATCTAGAGGAGCTCGACTACGTCTTCTATCAGTAGCTGAAGCAGTTGCAATTAATACCAGAAGACCATCCCTCTGCATACAGAAGAAGTATGTTCAACCTCTATGTTTACCTTGGCCTACAATAAAGCCAACAAATCCTCCATTAACACTATAAATTCCTTTCGCGATTTTCTTTTCTTTTCTTTTCCTTCTTCTATTCCTCTGTTTCATTGACAAACGTTCATTTTCGACTTTTATAATTTCATGACCTTTCTTATGATTTTATTACCTTAGGTTTAAATAGTGCTTTTCTAACTTACTATCGTATTTACAAAATCCTGTTCATTCCACTTCATTATATTCATTATTATTATTTGATAATCATTCACCAATAGTACATTTAATTTAATTTTACACCATATCATCGTTATTATTTTACAATCATTCTTATTGTTGTTATTTTCAACCTTGAACTTAAGTCTAGACCGCCCCATTCGTTGGTTTATTTTCATATTGCCTCACACACCCTGATTACACTCACCCTTGAAACCTGTATTTTCTGTCAACTATATTTATATATATACACACATCATTAAATTATTTCATCTCATTCTGTCCCATGTTGTTATTGACCATGCATATTAAAAAACTATATGACTATATGACTATTGTTTCATCCCATCTTATACTTGTTCCACAATACACTTTCTGATATGATTCTAATTCGCCTTTACTGGCTATTGTATGCTTACATTAATGGATTTATAATTGTAGAGCCTGAAGAAGAATTTATTGAAAACAATTGTTCGCTCTAAATATTTTGTTCTGAATATATATATATATATATATTCAGTACGAATTGACAACAATGAGTAGGCCATAGTTTCTAAAAGCCTCTTTAAGGTCATCAGACACACTTTTTCAAACAAACAGTGTCATAAGTTCCTGTCTCTTATAATTTCACATCACTCAGCATGTGTCTATTGTCCAACTACAAACATTGATGACTCAAAGCAATAAAAACAACAAAAAACAATTAGATAATTGTTGACAATAAAGTATCAGTACACTTTTATTCGTTTATTTGTATATATTTGTTTATTTTAATAAAAGTAATACAGTACAAACGTGTGTCACTGGTAGACTTTCAAGTAGTTTTTTTTTTGTTTGTCATACCAACCCAATACCATATTGATTAATTATAATTGAAAACATCTCATCTTTTCAAATACTACCATCTCTACAGAGAAATGCGTACTTGTCAAAACGGTAAATATCCTAAAGTACTGTTTCTATTGTATCAAGATTTTCATTATACTTAACACTCTGCAGGTATTTGTTTTTGTGTCACAACTATCACACCAAATTATATGCGCTAAATTTAATTGTCTGGTTCTACTCAAAGATAAGTAGTGAAGTTGATGAACCAGCTGTCTTTAAACTGAACATACAATACATGCAAGGGGAGAGAGAGAGAATACTGATAACGACGTAAATAAGAGTATGGAATGGTCATGAGCATGTTTGAACTTGCTATATAAGAATTAGGAGGGTCAGCATGCACACTGAGACTGAGATTGCATCTATTATTATTATTTCGCTGAAGGTTCTGTAGCAACTTTGTTTACAGGGTGTGGTTGCTAGCCTCACGCCTGAGAAAAGAATGATTACATTAAGTAAAAGTTTAGAGAGAAGCAACTTTTGGGTTGCTCCCCTCAAAATCAGAAAATAACGGACAAACAATGAGAACAACATCAACAAAGGAAACAGTTCACAGAAAAAAGGGCAAAAAGCGACGACAACTATAAAATAGGACAACATGTAATATAGTTCAGTACAGTTAACTAAAATGATATCTTAACCATAAACTCACTGACTTGGAGCAACTTGAACATATAAATCCAACAATATATACAATTATAGATGTGTTTATGTTTAAAAATTCCACAAATCCAAACAGTGAGTTATGTGTATTATCTGTCAATAAGATGGTATTTTTTTGATTCAGTGTTCAAAAGGTTAATAATTGTGATAATTTCCGCAAACACTTTGCATAAAATTTTAGAGTTATAAGAGATTTTATTTATGACCAAAATGTAGCGTAATAGTCGAAAAGCGCGCTCAACTATACTAGAGATTGCATCTATACTATTTGTTTATTATGACTTGATGGAAAATTGTGTTGATGAAATGATGAAATTTTCGGGCGTGATATGAATTTTTTTAAAACTGTATAAGGACTATGTTTTGGCATATTATTAAATAAATAAATAATTTCAGTCTTAAGCATTCAAAGTATTTTCTGCATTCCTTATGATGGTTGTGTTACCAAGATTGGTTTATTGAATTGGATCATGGGATTCCTTATAAGTGGGAGATAAAGAATCAGGATCAAGTCAAAACTCCCCTCCTGAACAACGGTACGTGGTAGTGTGTCACCTAGGATCTTACTTGGTTCCTTCTTTTATATCATATATATCAACGAATTACCTGGACCTATTGAATATCCTGTGCTCCTCCTATACACGGAGGATCTAAAAACTTGGAGAGGGCTGAAGTAAAACAGCCATGTGCTTCCGCTGCAAACAGACCTAAGTAATCTGTCAGACTGGTCCAAAGAATGGATGATCCCTGTCAAAGTAGTGATGTGCTCAACCACACACGTTGAGCATATAAGTATCAGCTCACATGACATAGAGGGAATACCACTTTCATCAGTTCAAACGAAAAATGGGAGACTAATATACTCTAGAACGAGTTCAAGCGAAGATCTTATGTATGATTTCTGATATTATGAATTTACCATACGAGGAATGAATAAACAGTTTGAATATCTTCTTATCACACAATAGGCAGAGAGAGAACTCATTACAGTGTTCGAAATTATGAGAAATAATTGCGGACCTGAACTATCTTCTCTTTTCTTTGCACCAGGTCGGAACATCTCAGAGTAGAATGCTTCACAGTTCAAAAGCCAAGGAGGAACTATATAACGATTACAGACTCGTTCACTGAGTCATAAACCATTGAAAACGGCTCCAAGATCAAGTAATGTCTTCGAATTCATTTTACTCGCTCAGGAAAAACTTAGAAAGAAACATACTTGCTAGAAAAGGATTAACATAAGCTTGCATCCTCAACCAAAACTCTGAGTCTAAATATTCATGGTTTGACTGGATCAAAACAACTTCAAATTGTTACCTATTATCAATAAAAGTAAGGCAGTTCTTATTACAGGAATGCAATTCTAATTTCAGGAAGGTTATTCCAAGTAATTCATGATTTAAAATTGTCATGTGTCCACTTTAGAACCGGAATACATCACGTTGAAATGCCCACGTAATATTTTTCTAGGTTCATAATAATTATAGAATTATTTAGTAACTGCTATCACTGAAGGAAGGCTTCTGTGGGACTCATAGCTAATGAATCCAGCTCTAGCCCTGTACAAAAATCAGTTTCTCATTGAACTTTAGTAATTTTCTGACTTCTAATGGTTTATAATTGAGTTGCTGCACGTTGAAAAGACAAATGTGATAAAGATACCCGGCTGCCAATAGTAAATACCAACCACTGACAATGAGAGAAAGCTGAAAGATATCGTTTGTTTCATTTACCCTGCCTAAAGTGGAAGAGACGACTATATCGCAGCCAGCCACAATAATATGGGAAAAGCAAATAAAATATTCATTACTCTGAAATCAGTGTGGATACCTACAGGACTCAGCAGAATGAACTAGTGCCAAGTTAGTCAATGAGTCAACATGGTTCACAGATTGCGTGTTTTCTATTGGAATACTTCTCAACAAACTGAGGACTTCCATCAACAACTGCATTCGCCTTACACTGGATATCAGATAGCCGACCAGAAAGGATAAACAACAAGGAAAGCTAGTGGGCAAGGAACCAGACAGGAGTCTAATTCTCAACAGAAACATGTGAAGGGAAGTCCCGATGTGTTGGGCGTACGCTGAAGAAATCTTCGAGAGACATCGAATGTCATACCCTCGAGCAGAACCTGAATAGGTGGCGATGGTTTTCATGTAGGTTCAAGAGTGGCACGCAGGAGATCATGTCAAAAGGCAAGATCGAAAGATTGTGGGCAGTGGTGTAGACAGTGAAAGTGGTGTTATGGAACCGAGTGGAGTGGAGATATGGTGTTGAAACCAGGTATCGTAACTGGAAAGAAAATAATGAATATGCTGATAATGAAATGACTGAATTTACCCTACAATCAACTGCATTCCTAAAATCTCAGTAGACTTAACATCTTTTCTTAGGTGGAATTTGTTAAATACGACCTGCAACTGTTATGTTACCTGCGCTCAAATTAAATAAATAAACAAAACATAGTAAGATAGATAGTGACCTGTTAAAACTCTTCATTTTCACTTATTTCAAAATTTATCTAACTGGCAGTAGAGCTAATAAAACGCAAATAGACAGGTATCTGCTCTTAAATATGATAATAACGTTAAAAATTTTCTACATACTTTTTAAAGAGAAACCTTAGTCACCACAGTATATCGACTTACATTCCTAAGCGAAATCGATCAAATGCGACTTTATTTATCACCTAATGTGCCAGTTATACTAGAAAGTCACAGATTATTTTGGCGCCAAATATTCGAGAAAATGGAATTGTAAAAACTGATTAACTTTCAGTTAGTGCACTACTGAAATTTATGAAATTGGAGCGCTTTAGACTATACTCAATAAACCACTGGTGTTATAAAATGCTTTTTTAATGATTTTGTCTACAAAACATATTTTGGCTGAGGGAGTAGTGATTTGAATTCCAGACATAGAATGGGTTTCTTTTGGGGCTGTGGGTATAATTTATCCTATAATGTAGGTATAATTTTATCCTAGCACTGAACATCTATACCGCTGATTATTAAAAGCCATCAAGCGATGAATTATCTGAACACGATTTATACACGTTTTACTCTTTTAATGCGGTAAATATGAACGTAGATTTATTCAGACATAAGTCAGAGAATCGCCGAAAACCAAGGAGTAATTGTTTCCATACAGGAAGTTACCTTGAGTCCTAGTGAGAAATATTGACCACCGGGGTCTGGCTAGTCAGATAAGAGAATAGCTACTCGTTTATCACGTTTACCAGCAGTTAAACTTTACATATCGCGAATAGGCAAGAGCTGGAATTCACAGGACACTGCATACCATACACTGGCTGAATCGTCTACGAGTCGCCATGTAACCGGAAGGTCCTCAGTTCGAACTCTAGTGGATTTGCACTACAGTTGAGTCCCAGACGGCTGTCCACTGCTCTCTGGTTTCTCAGTGTTCTATGACTGAAGTCAACTCGTGATCGAACCTGAACCTAAAGAGCGCTAGGAAACTAGTCGGCTACTATTCAGGAGTATTCACGGCAAAGTTAAACTTTCGACACCACTACAACTAATCAGCAAACGACCTTGAACGGACCAATCACATTTAAGAGGTATATATGATAAATGGAAATGTATATTTATAGGGGGAAAAAAGCATAAAACTGTTAGTTACAGGGGGTATCTTTCCCTAACATATGAGATAAACATCTCCCAGTTAAGCATGGGACTGTCAGTAGAAAAGTGACACCATATTCTGTACATTTATGTTCATCCAAATGACTATATAAATGTGATCCTTTTGAGATCCATTTATAGCCCTTATCAACCTGCCCCAAAATCCTTCAATAGAATTTGTATATGTCCTCGTAATGGGGTGGACAAAATCACTTGAATGGTTGACTCTATGATGAATATATATCCCAGAGATGACAGGGAATTGTAACCTTTCCATTCGTCCGTATGTTTTATAGACCCTCGTTTTATAAATCTGGTAATAATAGGTATTAAAGTAGTTGCTTTTCCGTCTGCTATCCTTTCGATGAATCCCTTTCGGAGGGAGTTGTCATGCAAACCTATTACTCAAATATTGTTCGCTCGCTGGTGACCACGGTTGTATTTCTTCTTCACCAAGACAGTTTCATCGACGTGCACAACAACGTCTTCTCCATCCAACAAAGAATTGATTTTCTCCATTTTCCACGAAGCAATATCTCTGTAGTGCTGATACACCATTGGGCTGTTAAGACTAGGCTATTCTTCGTCCCAGCAGCTGCAGCTCTCACTGGCTGTCTCAAGACCCAGTAGTTGCAGATATACAAAATTTGTGTCAAGGAGAGGTGTGACCTTGCAAAAAAGTTCCTACGAAATATTAAAATTATCACCTTACCCTCTCTAATGCATGCTAACTCGCTTCAAGCATATTGTACAACGATGGACAAATCCATCAATTGACCTGCTCAAGCTTTTTAAAGTCATGACACCACCACACAAACAAGTTCTCAACTTCCAGAGCAACCCTAAATCCAGGCAATACTGGAAAACACTATCCTCCTCGAATCGCAACCGTAACCTTGATAGGACACGCATTATAAATGCATCAAGCGCTATACAACATTGAACTAACGTTCGTGAATCTCACTGGATAACTCGACGTCGTTCGCTGATTGGTAGTTAGTGGTGAATAAAGTTTAACTTGGCCGTATTCACCCTTAATCCCATGACACATGGAAAAAACGACCTTCAAATTATGAACTGTGCCCATTGAGCATTTTGGCAAGCGCCACTCTCAAACAATGATATCAGTCATCTCCTCGTCTAACAAGATACCGGCAACTACTTCTCATTAGACATTCATGACATTCATCCTGATCTACTGATGTGACGTATGCAGTCGAGCTTGTAGTCATTGCAAGGCATTTTGTAGATTACATGATTTTGTCTAATTCGGTCATCCGTATCCTTCAGCCCACAAACCTTGTCCCTGAGTGAGTTTGTAGGTTTAAATGTCACTCTAATACCTGCTTTATTCACCGAATCCATATCTAACAAGTGAAACAGGACCAACGTAATGACAATATCAGAGATATGGAAAATATAACTACCAATTAAACCAAAGGATACGAAGTACTGGAACTATATAAGCAATGTTTGAAAATTATGTAAGTGTACTAGTATGATTTTAAGCAGTGGATTGTGTTCAAGATGTCATCAGTAAATAACACTGTTTCAGTGTATGCATTTATCAAACATATTTACTCAGTGATAGAATTATACTCAATTACACTGCCCCATTTCTCTTCGTATATCAGTAAAAAATGAAGATCTCCTCAGAGGTTTCGAAATAGCTCTGAATTCTTCATCGAGATTTTCTAGTTTCACATCAGTATAATCACGAAATCTAGTGATAATGGTGGAACATGTTCTCTTCACGGAATGACTGGTGATCAGATAAGTGAATACAGTTATTCATTAGAGACATAAGGATTAACTGAAGAAAATGAACCTTTCGATTTCCACCCACAGTTAGAACTAAGAAACACTGACTGTAATATCCAATGTTCCTAAACTGAACTTTGGTCAAAATAATCAGAGTCCCTTGTTAAGAAGCTTTGAAGTCATATAAAACAATGGTTACATGCTGTTTGACTTCTATTTACTTTCGAACTAATATCGTTTAGTGATAATAACTGTATCCAAGTGAGATATTAATTTACTTCAATAAGTTTAAAGTACATATACATGATTCCTATGATGAAAATTGATACAACTTTTCTTCCAGTAAACTAAATATCCTTGATCCTACGATCTGGAAAATATAAGCCAAATTTGGTCCTATAAACTTGTCTTCCTGAAATCTAGAATACAGAGGAGGTAGGATTTTGTTATTGCTATTTTTCATTAGTAAACGGCAATCACTAGTAGACACAAGTGTAACCTTTTGCAGATCGTAGGCCTGCCTATCTTGCGTTAATTAGACTCTCAGATATCTTTCATTTTAGATAGAATCACATATCATCATCATTATTATTATCAAATTATTCCCTTGGGTTCCAGGTGGGATGCAGAGCTTCAGTAGCGCATCGCCACTTCACTTTGTTCTCTATAGCCATTTTCAACTGACTATACAATTACCGCAAGTTGTCGTTCTCCACTCACATGATCTCCTCCATGTCACTTCTGTAGGAACGACCCGTTGTTCTGAACTCGAGTTCCACTCAAAGGTCTGGTGAGTGATATCACTCAATGCTTCCCTCTGCTTATGTCCAATCCGTGTCTATTTCCTTCTGTACACTTGTTGGGTGATAATTTCCTTGTTCGTTTATTGTTAGATTTCCTTTGTGGTTAGCCGTCTGGTCTTCAGTATAGAGCAAAGGAATCTGTTGAGAATGCATAATCCAAAATGAATGATACTAAAGACTGAGTTTAATTTCTCACGTGTATCAATTTGCCGCCTGAAAAGTGTCATGAAAGCACTTTATGTCCGCTGGCAGCACGTTTCTGCTGATATTCATAAAATTTAGGGCGTCTATGACAAGGTAATTCTTACATAGTGCTCAGCTGCGCACTTCATGACATGTAGCAGAATAAAGTAATAGCATTCATTGTACACCAGGTGTTCATCAAGCAGTCTGCTTTTCGTGTTTACTGTAATTGAAACTGGACAGTGACCAGACTAGTGTATCGTATCAAACACGCATAGAATATTATGTGTTATCTGTATATTTGTTGTGAACTGTTATATTGCACAAATAATTAATCGAGTACTTTATATACTATGTAGAAATCAAGTCTTCTCCTCTTAAAACTCTGTCCGTCAACCAGAGCGATTCACTTTTTTACCTTCCTCCTTATCAATTCTACGTATCTGAAGGCAAATGTTCTTATCATTCTAAGTTCATGTCACTGACCCCCCCCCCCACCATTGCACTACATTTATAATAATATGTTTTTATACGCCTTCCTCTTGTGTGTACTGCTACCCTCACTTGCAAATTTAGACATTCTGTAATCTACTTGAGATAATAATCACTAAAATTTATGACTGTTAAATAAAAATAACAATCGAAAAAGTGTCACAGATACCGGATGCATCTTATATATGAATAAAATTTGAAAACTGTTATGTTAAGCCAAGAGTTTTAAAAAAAGAATATGCTAACGCTGTTTGTACTTGGCAGTGCAAACCACAAGAATCTTTATCAAATTTAACATGGTATAAATTTAATGGGTTATTGGCAATATCAGCAAATGCTTGAAATAATGGAGAAGATTTGTAGCTCAGGTAGATGATGCCCTGAAGATGCTGTTTAGAAGAACGACGAAAGCTTCACAATTAAATCAACCAGTTCAGAAAACACAAAACCAATTCTAATGCTTGAAATCATTATTAATCAACATTTAGAATTTCATCTGCACAACACAAATCTGCTATGTCATTTAAATTTGCTACTAATGAAGTTTCTTCAACTCTTCTGCAACACAACTAACCTTAATTTGATGATATTAGATAGTTGGACGCAATTGGCAGGAAAGCTTGGACCTAAGTTTCATGCTAATTGACAGGCGTATCTGCAACCTTGAAGAAACTAATGTCCCTTCTAAGATTCGAACTTGCTTCACAGACGTTACCACTGAGCTACTCGGGCTTGCGATTGACCTCCTGTAGGACTGTAGTGGATACTTTGATTGGACTCTAGTAATTAATGTGACGTATCTAGTCCTTTCATTGGTGCAGACTGAATTCTATCAGGCAGGTTTGCAATGTGGCCACCATTCTAGGTAGCTCGTCATCACGGTGCATATTGCAGACACGCCTTATTGACGAGTGCTAACTAGCACGAAACCTAGGTCCAAGGGTCCTACCGATTTCCTCCAACCATCTAATATCATCAAATCTACGTGCACCATGTTGGCGAGCTACCTAGAATAGTGGCCATATTGCAAACCTCAACGGTAGAATTCAATCTGTTTCAATGAAAGGACTAGATACGTCAAACTAGTTACCAGTGTCCAACCAAAGCACAACTAGCCTTGATTACATGTTTTTTCTAGGTATTGTATATGTAAGGTGAACATAACCTACCAGTTACTATTATTAGCAATACTAATACTATCACCATTATTATTAATCCTACTCTTTGACAAAAGTTGGGATTAAAATATATTTCCGCAAATCCCTTATCCACCTGGTCAAAGTGATAATTAACTTCACCTTAAATCCCTCACTCCAGAAAGCCATAGTCTGTAATCATATTACAGCTGTATAGGTAAGATGTATAGCTGACAACCATAGATGGTTCACTAGTAGAATGCTCGCCAACCACACATATAGTCTAGGTTCTATTACCGACCAGCCCATACTTAAATCTAGACTAGTTTGTACCTGATGATAGGTCCAGAAAAAGAAGGAAGGTTGGGTGTGAGGTTATCTATCCCACCATGTAAAAACAACACTACCGACAAGGAAAATCCAAGGCTTCACAAAGCACTGCTCTATTCAGAAATAAAGGAATGAAAAAGAAAAAGATAAGTGATAAGATGAACTAATTTAAACACTCCTTAAGAACAGATTATACATTAGCAGTTTTAAGAGAGTTTTCCATTGATGATACATTTAAATTTATTGAGAATATTAAAGATTTTAACGTCTCAGACAAAGTTATGTCCTCAATGGATGTGACTTCGCTATTCACCAATGTACATTCCATGGAAACTCTTTGCCATTTATGTGATTATTTTGATACAAGTAGTTTAGAAATATGTTTGCCGACAATCCACCTCAAAGAACTTTTATTGAGATGCACACTGAATGTTCAGTTCACCTTGAATAATGAGGTTTTTAGACAGGGAGATAGTATTGCCATGGGATCATCACTGGTCCTTTACTGTCTGATTATATTATGACAAAGCTAGAAAACTCGCAACTTAGTCAAGCCGTCGATCATTTCGACATTTACAGAAGATACGTAGATGACACTTAAGTTATCTACGATAATAACGTAATTCTTGATGATGTCTTGTTTGTTTTCAACAACTGCCATCCTTCTTTACAATTCACCATAAAAAATGAATCTGAACTAAGTATTTCCTTTCTTGGTGTGTGCCTCAGTGGACAAAATGACGGATGTCTCACAGGAAACGTACATCGAACAGACAACTAACTAATTTTTATAGTTGGGCGCCTATCTCCAGGAAAAGGAAACTAATTCATTCTCTATGCTTTAGGATAAGAAACATTTGTAGTTCTGATTGAGTTGACTCAGAACTTGACTTTTTATAAGCTACGCTCTCAGAAAACGGTCACCCGAACCGATTTATTGATAATAAAATGAACGATAAGCATCTAAACTGGTCACCGACTCAGTTCCAAACAAAACCTTATTCATGAACTTGGAATTCAAAGGTGATCAGGCTTCAGATATGCTCGTAAACCGTCTCTCTAAAGCAGCCAGTAAGACGTTCTTCGCAGCAAAATTACAAATGGCGTTCATCAACTGCAAGTTTTTCACCATCTCTGTACAAGATAAGCTCCTCCGTCTGGCCGCCTCCATGTGTGTCTGTCAGTCCCCCTGCTCTTATGGAGCAGGTACATAGGCGGCAGCCAAAGAACACAGCTTTCCACATGAATACGTGAACGTCTTCTAGCATGCTTTTACGAGAGAGGAAGGAAAGGTGTGAGAATCTGTATTCTAGAACACCTAATCGACTCCTGTCACTTTGTCAACCCTGACCATGATTTTAAGATCACCTACCGAATCCATGCTAACTTGCCACGTTTTCTTCTTTCCGGACTTCTAAAGACAGCGGGGGCCTTGCCAATTCATGAATTTGCCAGAGCTTTGCGTACAAAAGAAGTATGTACAATCCGTACTTCTGCCTTGGCTGTAGAGGGATAGACATTTATTTATTTTGTTTATTTAGTTGTTCTATGTACCTTTCCTCATTACTACTATTATTATTGTGACTGTTCTCACTCGGAATTATTTCCACTTGTCCCACTTGTCATTCTAAACCCAAAATTATTGATATTTTTATAATTTATTTTTACAATACTGAATTCTATCTTATCAAATTCCACACCCTGTTATATAACATTTTTTATTCGCCTATTAATCCTATAATTATGCAGCCATTTCAACATCTATACACCTTATGTATTATTCTATATATGACATTGATTGTTTTGCTACTTGACATTTAACTATGATTACAATCACAATATCTTAATTGCTTTTCATACTATTATTATTATTTCATGTATTCACACCATTAATCTTACTCCCGCACCGGATATAATTTCTTAAAAACCATATTATACGATTGTTCAGCTTGATAATAAATTCGTTTGATTGGATGGAGGATTTCATCACAAGCTAACATCAGTTAGAGAACCACTGGAAATCCTGGAAGCACCGAACAGTTGTTTCGTCCTAGTTTGAAAGTCTTCAGTAGTACGCACCCACTGCCAAGGTTCGAACCCTGGACCTTCCAGTTAAAAGGCAAGCTCGTAGACCATTGAGCCACTGGGACCAGACTCAATGACCAGTGCATGATTCTAACTTCTACCAAATCATGAGTTTAGCCCGAATACCAACCTATTCCACCGGAGAGAAATCATCCCTACTCCCGACCAAAAAGGATTTGACTTCACGGCTTCTTACTAGAACTCCAGGGAACTCCGTCTGTAGTAAGTCACTAGCGAGCATCAGATTAATTTTCTATAGTTGTTTTGTACGGACTAGCTTTTTCCTGGGTTCGAACTCCAGTGGGTGATTACTGTCGATGATTCCCAAACTAGGATGAAACGGCTGTCCATTGCTCCCCTGGTTCTCAGTGGTTCTCCAACTGATATCAATTCGTGATCAACTCGTAAATAAACCAACTATAAAAACTGCTTATTATTCAAGCACACCGGGATGAGCTTGTAATGTGATATCTGCTTTCTCTTGAACTGTCTACTCAGGTTAAAGGTTCAAAGTATTATCCCATCGACAAAGTCATTTGTTCAAATGTTCCCTTAAGTTTATATAAATAAACAACTACCTGATAAATGTTAGCAAAATGCATGAAATTATCGTTCAACACTTAGGCCTCAGTTATCTGATATGCTGTAATGTAAACAGATACCTTTAACCTTTCACTTGTATTCAAGGCTTAATATTTGTTTAGGGAATAAATAAATAAATTATCAGTAAAATAGTAAAAATTATTATCTATGTTAAATATTACTATAAATTAATGAGTTTAATTTTCATTCTAATTGACTGATTGATTGAAAATGACTCCATATCACTTCGAATTGGTGTAACACATTTTCTGCGCAGGTAATATGCACAATATACAAAAGTGTAGTAATTTATACATATCCTGTCCTTCAACTGGTTCAAACTAATTATTAGTCACACTTACAATGATATATAAAAATGTATATATATGTATCCAATCAATAAATACTACTTCTGCCTTATAAAAATCAGAAATTATCAATAATATACAATTAAAAAATTGAATTTAATGACTCTTTAGTTAATTCAATGAACACTTATATATAGTTCAGACTTAGTCAGTTCAAAAGAGAAACTTTTCTAAGACAAGAATAGTACTTGAAGTGTATGTATATATTTTTATTATATATTTAAAGTTTCAGTGCATTAGAAAGAAGGTTTATCCAGGAATCAAAGTATTGAACAGCGATTATTAGCTGAATTCTCAAAACACCTAATGAACTCAGACCACACTGTTCCACCAAAGTGGTCTTTTAAAAACACTTTCATGAGAAGACCGAATAGTACAAAGGGTGTTATGTTCTCGGCACTTGTGTATGGTGAAAATGTCGTAGCCCTGAAAAAGTTTGTTCATTCTCGTATTCCACCACGGTCTTAAACTTTTTCCTACTCGTTTGCTTTTATTTATAGCAATTAATTCATTATTTATAACCTAACATGGTCCTTTTATACGGTTTATTAATTTAGTTTTCTTATCTTCTTCTTGAGTGTCGGTGGCATAGTGTTTAGGACGCTTGCCGACCATACACATGGTCCAGGGTTCGATCACCGGCCGACGAACTCCTTTACCTCACTAAGACAGAAATAATGCTGGTAAAGAGGAAAGGTTAGGCATCAGGCTAGCAACCCATTCTGTAAAATAAAATAAACACTGCTACAGAAATTTCAATCCACTATCTTGAGGCCCTATGTTCCACTGGGGAACGTGAAGGAAAAAAATCTTCTTCTTGACATTCGTCAAGTGGGCGCCTATCCAGTTCGTTTCTCGTCGAATAACAATTTTCACTCTGTCAAACTTCAAAACCTTACTTGATTGTCTTTGACTATTACGTAATCTTTGGAAACCCCTTCTAAATAATTATGTCAATTATATCACTCTTTTGTTACTCATTATAAAATCACTAAACATTTTTGGTAAACATAAATACGACTGTACAGCCTCTGTGAAGATAATTTAGTCGGTGGCGGAAAATGTTCGTCACCGAATTTTCTTTAATAAAACAACAGTAGATAGTGGTTATTTTCAGTCGAAGGTCTTATCAAAGTTTCAAGTACACCGTGAACCTTATTCTTGTGCTAACCTTTTGTAGTGAAACAAGAATTTCTCCTTTATGTTTAAACAGTGCAGTTGAATTGTCTTTAATGAAGTTTAACTTTCTGCTTTCTGGATTCCTATGGCTAATCACTTCGTTTATTTAAGGGAAGGCAGTTCACAGTGTTATTCATCAACTTTCACATCAAGTTTTAGTGATAAACTAATTTACACTGGACCTAAACCTGGTCCACCGAAACACTCCATAATTATATTGCATATAATTCTTCTTGTTCATTTGGTTATAAAAATATGATCTCCAACGCTGTTTTTCAATCTCGCGAGTATTTAAAATGTCTACAGCCCACTGATTCGCAAGATTCTACTAAACTTGAGAAGAACCCAAAATCGTAGCTGGCAGCTTATTCCAATACATGAGACTACTCCCCTTGAGATGATGTTCAGTGGAAACAGCCACTACCTGAGAAATGAAGTGAGTTACCTGAAGTTGTAAATTTTTCAACTATTATTACGTCCTTGGGTCAAAAAATGTACTCTTGCACCTTCTTATTTGACTTTAAAACACAGTGTCCTGCATTTCTTGAAATAAGGGAATAGTTCTCCCCTCAGTTTAGACAGTAATATGTCAAGCGACATACTATTTATTAGTTACCATTTTACGTGAATTCCCTGGACAAAGAGAAACTATTATGCAGTAATTTCCGCTGAAAATTCCGTACATTGTCTAAGCACTATCCAAAATGAAGCTATCATTATTACTTGTACTCACGAACCAATATCAAAGGATTATTGGCCGTTGCTCTTGAAACTGAGCTTTTCGTGCTCAGGACCACCTACCTACCAACAATTCGATATTAGACAACCATTCGCAAACCGTTCGGAAAGTTATCACTGAAGAATCTGCTTCCATCATCTATCATGTACCTAATAAGATGCCGACAAATTATGCATTAGATTTAATCTCAGTGACTTGTGAATTCTAATTCCTGTCGATTTGCGGAATAACATTACCTCCGATAGATGCCGTTGATGAGCATTCACTTTCTTGTGACATGCTAAGCTGGCCACAACTTTCTATTTCATCAACAACCTCATTAATTCGAGAATCCCTGATACTAAGAATCCCTAACTAGGACAGAAAACCTGTCCAGTGCTTCCTAGTTCTCAATGATTCTGTAACCAATGTCAGTTCTTAACGAAAGCCACGCTAAAGTTAATTAAATCCTTAGAAAACCCAAAATGTAAAGACTATCATTGTCTAATGTGAAGTTTATTCTCACAGCTACCCACTAAAGGTGTTGTTTGTGTTGAAAGCTGTAAGTTACACACATGCTATATATATATATATATATATATATATATATTATATATATATATCAGACTCCCCAGTTCAGCGTAGATTAGATGAAATTCGGAACATATACCAGTTATAAGAGTGCAAAAAGATTTCAAAAATAATTCTTATATAAGAGAAAAATTGTTCAGAGAAGAGTTACACTTCTCTGTGACATCATTCTCAAACTCTACAACCACATTTATACTTCATCCAATTTACTCTTCCATGTGTATCTACCAATTTAACTGTTCTTGTGGAATGAACCAGTTACATAGGCCCTACAATTAGGTGTGTTTCTCGCCGAATTTCTGAACATCACCCTGCTTAGTGGTTAAGTAAAGGACAAACAAAATCTATTCGTAGCGCCATTCTACCTCATCTTGTGGATACAGAACACAAGACTGATGTTAACCAGGCTTAAGGGTCATTTACCGCATACCAACAAATCTCAATTTCACCTTGAGAGTTCGATTACTAAATATTGCTGAAACTGTTGGGATCCACATTAAGAAGCCTAATTTGTGCGTCCAAAAGAAGCTAGTTCAGACATTATCCTCACCTTGGCCATCTAGATTGGAATGATCCTTGGTTTTTTCGGAATTCTTCTAACTTTAGTTGATTTTCTAGTTACTATTATATCTTTATTTTTATTATTATTTAAGCATCTTTAATGAACTGTAATTCCAATGATCGTATTTAACGATTTGATATTATTTAAAAAGACCAACATTGTTATTGACTACTATTCTAGAATATTCTATTTATATAAACATACATATATAATTGTAGACTCTGAAGAGGAAATTATTGAAAAAGATATTCTTTGTTCAATTATTTTGTGTTTAATAGATATCTGAATGAATATTTTTGCTATAATTTTATTTTAATTTCTACCCAATTAACGTTTACAGAATTACGTAATTTGTTATCTAAAATTTACAATTCTAATGATATATCTTTGGAAATATTCCTCTAGTTGCTAAGATAATTTATTACATGTATGTGTTTAGTAATTCTTAAGAATGATATCGCCAAAAGAGTAACTTTTCACTGTACGCTTTTTCTTTATACAACTGGCAAGTCTAAATTATTTAAGAGATTACAGAAAAAAATTATGTTTAAAATCTAGGCAATTTTATGTTATGGGTACAGGAATATTTTAAAAATTCAGACAATAGTTGGTAAGTAAACTTAGTAAATTCCCGGCTATTTTAAATCTACGAAGCTGTCGTCATTTGAAGAGTAAAGTTTCAATTTTTTATACAAATGTAGACTAGCACTAACTTATTGCTGCATAAGTAACCACTGATGCCTGAATTTTGATTCCATTTTTTATGACGCAATTTGATGCTGATACGTTTCTGCTTTCATATTAGCTTTTCTTTTAATCCAAATCTTTGTTATTATTGACCTCGCTATAATTTTGTTTGAATACCCCTTCAAGTGAGTATGGAACTACGTACACTTACATTGGAATCCACCCTCAGATTCCACAATATTCTTCTCCTTGCAATATGTAACGTCTTTGTTTTCATCATACATTTGTTATTCTAACTTTCTGTAGAATTTGTTAATTGTCTTCGCTATCAACGCTTTATTCTACTCATAATAAAATGAACTGACTATTCATTTAAAGTATGTACACTAATTAAGTGAAAGTAATATAACTGAACCAGTAAACAATATCTCAGATTTGTAATTTTTCAACATTTCCAGACGCTTTCAGAAGATACATACCAACTAATATTAGGAGTAAAGTAGTTTCCAATAAATCGTATTAGATTTAGTAATTAGTACTGCCTACGGTTATGCATGTTTTTGCCATGCAGTTTTACAAAAATTATCATTAAATCTGTAGTCAAGAAGGCATAATGGTGAAATTTAGGATGGATAATGAGTTCCATATATATAACTGGACATTTTCTAACAAAATAAGGCTTATTGGTGCAGGAATAAAATTAAAGCTTTGTGGCGGAGTATAATGCCAGTATATTATTGTATATATTATATTATTATTATTCCCTTGGGTTCCAAGTAGAACATAGGGCTTCAACAACACATCTCCCATTTGTCCTATTTTTCGCCATCCTCTTCAGATCGGTCCACGATAACCCACAATCTCTCATCTTCTCCTCCAACTCAAACGATATCCTGCATGTCACTCTCGCATCGAAGATCCACTCGTCGCTTCCTATTGGGATTCCACTCGAGGGTTTAGCGTGCGATGACATTCCACAGTCTCCTCAGTGTGTCCATAATCCATCCCCATTTTCTCAAAATATATTTGTTACTAATTCTTTCTGGCCATTTGATCTTCAGTATGGATCCAGAGAAGGCAGCTGTCGATGAAAGTCCGCAACCTGTTGGAAATTCTTTTCGTGACATGCAGTTCAAGTTTCTGACCCGTAGAGAAGGACCTTACTTACTTTACTTCACTTCGGCTATCTCCTACGGGAGGATGAACCGGCTTCATGAACATCTCGAATGTTTGTAAGAGAGTTGATGAAGTTTCATGGGAATTGGGTACGAGTGATGTCCCCAGCATCACTCGGCCTTTTGTTTGAGAGTACAGCTCTAGCCTTTACACAACCGAGTGTGACCTACAAGGCAGTAGGAGTGGAGTAGGGAGTCCACTATCCATTGGTAGCCGGTGACCGGATTCCGGTTCATACGCCTTTTTGAATGGGGCCAGACATCTAGGGCATCCAATAGGCCCTTTGTCCATACGTCTGCCGTTGAACTCCGGTGAGCTTCATACGCCAGTCGTTGGAGGTTTGGAATCAGGGTTTAGCCATCTCCCCTAGACTGTCATCCAATAAACAGTCAACCCGGTGAAGAGCGCCTGGCATCCGCTTTTGCCCTCTCACTTCGGTGAAATAAACACCTCCGCCACGTGAAGGCAGTGAGTAGGACTTCCTTAGGAGAGGCTATGTAAGACGCACGGTCATATGGGAGCATTTCAAGGGGTGTACGGTGGGGTGGCTAACCCGCAGCGCAAGGCACCCACCGCCGACCATCCTGAGGCTTTGGAGGCCGACTTGAAATTGGTGTTGAAAATCCGAATCATGTTATTTATGCTGAGGCGGAGTGCAGAAGATCTCCAAATTGGTTTCAGGATAATGAAGGCGTATCTTGCCTTTCCGATTCTGCCTGGCTGTGACATCTTCATCCATTGCGCCCGCTTGTGGTTGAAGCTGTGCTTCCCAGATAAGTGAAGGAAGAAATCTTTGTTAAATCTCACCCGTTGATGGTGACTAGTGCTGGTTGTTGTTGGTGGTGGTGGTTAGGTGGTTGGTTATCTCCATCTTCTCTATGTCCATCTGGAGTCCTGTCTTCACTGCCTGCCAGCCTCTTCTGTCAGTCTTTTGGTTTTCTCCAGTATCGGATAATTTTATTTACTCAAATGCACAATATTATTTACTAACGAAGTTTCAATCACAGTTTGACCAGCGGTGGAATCCAGGATGTGCATTTCATCCTATTTGAGATTTGCCTGCTGACCCTACCTTCATACCCTGTAACTGATGGTACTGCCATTGAAACTTAGACTTTACACCTATCGTTTCAAACGCCAAAGCAGTGGACTGTCAATTGAATGTATTGGACTGGAATATTCGACCTGTGTTGACATTTAAACTTACAGTACAAACTCTTCAAATGATCAGCATTTCGCTCACTATCGTAATTGTATTACCAATACAAACGGAATTTTCAAATATTGGTTTTGTAGAGATTTTGTTTGGTCGCATGGAGGATTTCGTCATGAGCTGACATCAGTTAGAGTCCTAAACTAGGACGAAACAGCTACCAGTACTCCCAGGTTTTCCAGTGGTTCTCTAACTAATGCCAGCTCATGCTGAAATCCTCCATGCAGTCAAACAAACAGAATTATTATGCGTAACTCTGTATATCTGTCCTAAAATTCGAAAATCACCTCAACTATTTTTGACAGTGTTACATATGATTATTGTATACTGAGATGATTTTGACATGTTTTGTGGGAATTCGATACAATCATTATGACGAATACAACGAGTTTGTGATCAAATACAAATTTACCTAACTGTTTGATAAGATTTATATATATATATATAGTTTTGATGTAAACAGTCGCTTTCATCACTTGTTTCAACCTTCAAAAATATTATGACTGATAAAAGTGAATGATTGGAAAACTTGTCAAAATGCTAAATGATACAAATTGATGACGCTTAATAGTGAAGTTGTTCATTGTGGTAAAAAAATTCTTCTCTGGACAGTATACGCGCCTATTTTGTAAACAAAAGCGGTTAATTATTGAACATTGTGTGTGCGTGTGAGGTTGGATGAGTGTTCCACACACTGATGATCAAAATGTCACTCATCTACCAATATGTACATTTTTTTGATGAATTTATAAATGATACATAACAATAGTTTTGACGTTTTAAAAATAAAACTGAATCATTCAGTGTATACAGATATCGAGGAATTCTGTACAAACAGACTTGCTGTTCCCATTAACCTTTTTAAAACACTGCACACTCGTATTGAAGTATGAATACAAGTATAGGCCAACGATGGATATACTACTGACCCGGGCCTGCAGTATAGAACTAATCACACCAGTTTGCAGATCCTTCTAGATAGGTTTCAACTAAAAAATAATAATAATACAATCAACTGTTCACTGTGATTGTTTTAATTTCTGTCGTCAATTCCGAGAAATTCGGTACATAAAAAGTCATTATTTAGGACACTTTTCGCAAGTAATTCTGATGATAGAATTGAAGATAGATGTGGTAACCACGAAACAATGACATCAGAATACATGAAAATCAATTATTGTTTCTGGTGAGCATTGGATTTGCTCCAAGCTTGGTTTCTCAACAGAATAAAACAATCCAGAAAACCACTGATAACTAAAGCACCCTAGATAGCTATTTTGTTTTAATTTTGAACTTTTGAAGTTGAACCCAGTAAACGTCAAATCATGATGAAAGCTTATTTACACTCAGCCGTCTTAACCGAGTTCTATTGGCTTACAACTTTCCAGCTTCAATAACTCAGACACTGTTATTCTGCGTTACTAGTGACTAAATGTGCAATACGTTCGAGTTTATGGACCTCTTGGAATAAAACTGCTGATCAGAAACCGAAAATTCCAATTCAAAGCTACTTTTACTGCCAGTTCAAATCTGTAATCCGTTGATAATAGTGTACTTAGGTTGAATTTTTGAAACGGTGATCAGTTTACCGATGACTTCTAGTCCAATATGGGAAACCTTTTTTCTCTCAACCTTATGCATCTGTTTTTCTACAACCTCGAGCTCATCTGAATGTGATTCAACTTGATCGATTGGTAAAGTTATGCGTACTCACTTGTAGGCTATGACTAACTAGAACTTACATGCCTGCCCAGAACGGTGGTAAGGAGGACTGTGTGCAAACCATATAAGGCTGATTCAAGCTTAATAATGCATAAATTCGCCTAGGCTGAACAACAGATTTGTGTATCATCTCGCAGATATGTGCTCATAATATTAATAACTGACCTGATCTGACCTTTCTCACCTTGAACATTATGGATGTAACTGATCTAACTACAGAACATTATTTCGTTGATTCTTTCCATTTTTGAGGGTCTGGAAGTATTCTGTTAACTAATTGTAAAATATAAATTAACTTTAATAGCAGTGAAGTAATTCAATCTTTGCCAACTTTGCAAAACTCTGCTCTTTGTATATAGATCAGTTACTAACAATATTGGTAATTCCTGTTTAATTATACAACCCCTATTGGCTGACTTACCAGCATGAAATGTAATAAGAAAATCGTATTGGTTAAAGACGCCAAAAATTGAAATGAAACTACAATAGACGAAGGTGTGCAACTGAGAAAATAATTAAAAGCAGAGAAGTGATGATTTTGCGAATCCAGAAGGTGATACAGAGTGAATACCTTTGAGCCAGTGTAAATGATTTCCAACGATATCAAATAGTCTCCAGCCTCGCATTTTTAATGTCTCAAATCCTCAATTAGACAGTCCACTTTTCTGTGCATGGCTTACACCAACTATCTATTTATTTTATTTATTTTTATTTTTGATTACAACTTGATTCCACACTGTATGCTTGGTACAAGTATAGAATTTTCAGCATGGGGTATCGGTAGCCCAAATTTTGCAGGCTGACCATAGTATGAGGTGTGCGTCGGCAGGGGATCGAACCTCAGAGCATGTGCATGGTCGGCGAGAGTCCTAACCTCTGATATTATGAATCTCACAACACGTTTTATTCTGAAAATGACTAACTCCGTTTTAGTCAGCATTACTTGTCAATGAAGGCTGTGACTAGACATGTCTAACACCTCAGTCAAAGAATTTTCACAAAGCCTTAGACTGACTTCTCCTCCCTATCTAACAGGCTGCGCCTAACCACATTTTCACCTATCATATCACCCTACGCACAGTCATCAAATGAAAGGAGACACTTATAATCAAAAACTTCGAGTGGTTTTACACCTAACAACCTGAATGCTCGTATCTCACAGTTGAAAAGTAGGATAGAGAAAATTGACGAAAAACACACACCACTTGATGCCCCCACCAAATATGAGGGATGTTTAAAAATCACAGATAGATCTTTTTAACTGCTCTGAGATCACTAGTCCATTAAGTCTGATGTAACTTCCCGAACAGGTTAGGTCGTGTCTATACGTTTAGTTACCGTAACCTCTATTCTAAGAGCATCAGTGTGTGCGCGCCACTCCTGAATCATCATGTTCCGTCTGGCAACGTGAGTTGTTGAATACTGAACATTCTAAGGCTTCTGCTCAGGTTGTTGAGAAGACTCTGCATTTTGCCATCACTTTCACCTAGAAGAAGTATATCATCTGCATACTCTAAATCGATAGGACTGTTACTCGGGAACAAGTCACTCTTTAAGTCACTAAAGTATATCAAGGTCACAATTATCAAAACATTAGTGAAATTATATAAGAATGATGACAGTGTAAACCCTTAACAGACATTACGTAGTATCCGCGCAAACACTACTTTAAATATTTTGTTAGTTACAGTGTTAGGCTTCAGTAGATAGTTTGATTTTTAGTTGGGTACAGAAGCATACTTAATATCCCTACTGTTATTATATTAACTTAATAACTAATAAAGTCTTATGTTACTTAGTATTGAAAGGCACATTACGGTTTTTCAAACTTAAGCCAGGAAAGAAATGAAGTGTTAGCCCTCCAAGATTTAGATGATTAACTACATGTTTTAGTACAGGATCGATTAGACATACACACACTGAGGGTATCGCAAGACATCAAGCTCCAGACCTCCAGTGGAATCTGAACAGGAAACGATGTGCTGGGCGTATGTCCGAGGGTGACATGGAGGAGATCGTATAAGGAGAAAATGAGTGCGTATTGGCAATCATGTAGCCAGCTAAATAGGACTGCAGAGAACACGATGAAGTGGAAATATGGTAGTGAAGCCTTGTTTTCTGACTAGGAACCATAATAATAATAATAATTTAATACAGATAAATAGAAAATCCAGTCAAGAGATGATTACTGAATTCTTAGAAAACATTTAATAAAACGCAGATGTCAGCAGTCTATTTTTGTCTCTAGACAACAAGTATTTTGCATATTTCACATAAAAAATCCAGATCGAAATTCATCAGTCTATTAGGATTGTTAATTTGTAAAGGCGATAGTAACTTCTAGTCGTAAACCTGAAGGAGACATAGAATTTACTTGTATAACTTATTATGGCGGAGGTAAAGTATAGCAGTCTCCCAAAGAGACCTTACCCCTGATCTGGAGCAAATAACCAGAATTAAGGACAAAAAATGTCGTGATTCTATTCTCTAATTTACAGTGAAATTCCAATCCTCTCAAAACACCCATTACCCTGCGAAATCTTCCCCTGAATATACATGCTATAGTCATTGCAATTATCTCCTTTTTTATACAGTAACCAAACACTCGATCTTCCTGAAACTAGTTAAGCTAATCTAGAACAGAAGGCTGTTCCACCTGGGTAACTCTAATTGGTTGTCGAAAGTAATACGGCTACTATAGTTTACCATGGCGTTCATGAAATGCAAAAAAGTCACCATTATTTCAATAATGAAAATAAAGAATCAATTATGTAATAATAATAATAACTTACTATTATTTTCTGTTTCAGCTGCACAACACAAGTAAATTACATTGAATAGTGTAATGATATGCAGGATTATGAATGAAGTATGTTCAATGTTCAACATTGTTACTTTTTTACTTTTTTTATACAAATATGTTTTTTTTTAGTACTTAAATTAACTGCTTTTTATTCTTCTCCATTTTGCATCATTTTATTATTATCAGTATTAGATAAATTTATTCCAGATAGAAGTAAACGGATTATTCAGCAATGTTTTGTTTTAATGTTTTAATGTAACATTGTTATTACTAGAATAAATTCAAAAAATGTGAGGATGATGATTATGATAATAATAACATTAATAATAAATAAGCCAGATTTTCTTTGGAAAACAAATAAGCCATACACATTTCTGTGTATGTGATTTTCACTCTATCGGATACATTTGTTATATATTTATAAATTAACGAACTGTAAAAAGAAAATCTTTAAATGCAACAACAGCAACAGTCTTCTTGTTAAGCTGAAAGACTGACTGACTATTCAATATACAATGCTGTACAAACATGAATTATTTATATGTAGGTATTATTCGTATATGTTGTAGGCATACTTTACACTAATATAGTATGTGTGTCCACGTGCAATTCTATGCATACATAGTCTGGTAGGTAGGTAGGTAGTGTAGAGACACCCATACACATTAGTCCAGACACTCGCAACTACTACATACATATAAGTGGATAGTTACTGCAGTACATGAATACAAACTCACTTTTTGTTCTTTCTCATTCTTATACCATTAACCAACCATTTCTTATGATATTAATAATACTAATAAACATCTCTATCTGGATAATATTAAAACAGATAGGGACAGAGAAACACAATGTGAGAAGGAAGGCGACAGAAAAAGACAGAGAGTGTTGTGATTAAAGGAGAGACATCCATAGATCTGAAGAAAACAAGAAAGAGAAATAAATAAAGAAATACGCCAAAACATGCCAAAAAATTCTTTTTTTTTCTTTTTTGAGTCGTTTGAAAGTGAAGAATACTTCTAGGATCATGTCAAAATGTAAACATTTTGATGTCGCCAAATCTGATTAAAATGAACACTGATCTGAATGTAAAGATTAGTTCACAGTCTTCTATTTGTTGTCGTCCTTATTTACACTTCTCTCACCTTCTTCCTTCCTTCCTACCTTCCTTGTCAGTCATACTCAATTGTACTTCACTTCAAAACTTCATGTTCATCTTTTTATATATTTATACCTGTTCATTATTATGATTAAAAACGTGAATGAAATTAATAATCTCTTAAAATGTAAATAAACTAATCACCTTGTCATTGTGTATACTGACATATCCACAAGTACACATGCCTCTATCATACCTTAATGCTTATTATTAATTACTGAAACGTGTCACTAAATAGAAACATGAGTAGTAAGTAGCACACTAAATATTAAGTGATCACAATAATCTTATTTTAAATGTAACGTTAGAAGGAAAATCAAAATTGGCGGGAAAATATGAAGCAAATTAACTAGTCAAATGGTCTGGCAAAAAATGCATAATGTCCAACTATGATCACGGTTCACTTTCATTTTGGCTTAATCATGTTCATGTCCAGACTAATATAGATTATTATTTAAAATACAAGCTACTTAGTGACTTTCACTTAATAACCCTCTTTTTTAAATGAAAAACAATGACAGAAGGATGACACATTATCCGACGTATCTGTCACTTAATTATATTTGAACAAAGAAAGAAGAAACATTGGCACAGAATAATCTGGATCCATCTTATTTCGTTGGTTCTCATCAGCTGCATACAACCTGAATATTTTTAATAACAATAAAAAGTGTACAATTTTAACAAACCTTTGTCCATTATCAAGCATACTGTCAGAGCGTCATAGTAAAATAAAGCGTTGAGGTTGACAAGGTGTCTAAAGTGTTACGACATACACAATATATATATATATATATCTTGGTAGAGAGAAGTTTCTTGAAAAAAATTTTACTAACTGTTGTGTTGTTGGGGTGGTAACAAAAGAAAATTAGCAATAGTTACGTAATTAGATAAGAGAAGATCAAAATTTTACAATTTCGGTGCACATGAGGTCAGATGAGAAGTCGATGATGTAATGCAGTGAGCAGAACTCAGAAGATTAAGAAAAATTGCCTCTTAAGAGAGTCAAGCGAAAAATAAAGGAGAGGGGGGGAGTGAAAAGATAAGCTGACAAAACTGGAAAGCAAACAGTTACTAAGAGATGAGTCATCAGGATAATTGAAGTCCAACAACGGAATCTTTTTGGACACATAAATCAGGCTTCAATCGTTTTATTGCTATAGCTTGAGAAAACCTAAGAAGACTTGAGGTACTTTGTCTGTTAATTATTTTGAATGATTCCAGTATCTGCGGGAACAGGCAGGAGGGCCTACGTCAGATTCTGCGAACATGTACCAAGGAGCCTCCGGTTAAAGGGGCTGAATTGTTTCAGCTGTTCAATCGCCAAACACCTGATTGACACAGGACACCGAGTAGATTTATGCTTGACATACTTAATTATATGATAAAATGTTAAGCAACTCAGGAATGAGGATGAAGTTCATTATTTAAAAGTTATATCCCATTTTTCTATCGTTGAAGAGTCCAGTTAGCAAAGACGGCAGAAAACAAAATGATTTCTGTATCATATTAACAAGTGGTTAACCCGGGAGAAATTATTTCCTAGTCATAAAACGTTCATAAACGAAGGGGAAAACTTCATGTTACCAATAAAAAAAAAACACTTTTAACTCATCTATTTATTTTAAGCTGATTGTGTTTATCATTCAGTGAATCATGGAAACTAAAGAATTAGATCGTAGCTGTTATGTTTTATTCCTTTGAAGAAACAATAATACTGTACAGTTATATGATCATTACTGAGTAATTTATGCATATCAGTGAATACCCTGTTTCCACGGAAACTTCATTTTCATAGGTAAAGTTGAAGTAATCTGTTCTTAGAAGCTCACCAACTGGTGAACAGTAAACTTTTATTTAACTGAAAGGTTTTCTCTGGAAATTTGACTGATATTACAGCACTGTTTGATTTTTCATTGATTTCTTTAACAGCTTAAATAGTAGATTACTTTTAAACACCGCCTTCAGCAATTCGACTGTAGATTCAGTAGGAACTATACAATTTTTTTTCCGAACTGATATGAGGTAGGGAATTATTAGAAACTAAGGAACAGCTGACAACAAATCCGTCCACGTTTGGAACTTTTCAAGAGTGACTACTTACCATCCCACCATGGATCGTATCTTAAAGCTCCCACCTGAG
Source organism: Trichobilharzia regenti (assembly GCA_944472135.2). Classification (NCBI taxonomy): domain Eukaryota; kingdom Metazoa; phylum Platyhelminthes; class Trematoda; order Strigeidida; family Schistosomatidae; genus Trichobilharzia; species Trichobilharzia regenti. The sequence goes on from OX235262.1 coordinate 56,288,109, forward strand.
GTCGTGGATTCATACACTTGGAACATCCAAACATCGGCAGAATCAAGTGTCTCTTGTTCCTTGGCTTTCAGTAGTTCTGTGAATGACTTTGGTTAATGGCAAGATTTACCCTGAAATCACTTCAACTTCTTCAACTTATCAATGCAAACTTTAAAACAATGTACCGATAAATTACCACAGTTTAAAGCTCCTTCATAAACCAATTACTGATATAATATCAACAACAAAATCCGCCAATAAAGACGACTGAAGGTAGCTTACATACTGAAAGAATGCGATAAATATTTTATACGTACGAGAAATGCTTTTCTTTTAATTTTGATTGTGAACTTATTAATTACCAGAAATTAATAGATAATAAAATGAATAAACAAGGTATGATTCCTTTCTAATGTAAAGATTTTATTAATCATCGTAGGTGTTGAAAGTGGGCTGTTCATATGTGGATTAAAAACACCGACTGAGTCTGATTCAATTTTATCTCAGAGTCCTGACTAAATGAATTTTGCTAATGTGTACTGTCTCAGCTGTTTCTTTAAATTCGTGAGTTGATTTTTTATGATTCTGAATCTACAACACTGGTTTATTTTATTTCACTAATTCAGTGTAACATTACAGCACTATTATTTTTTGCTTGAGTTTCTAGCGGAATATAGGTTGTCGGTGGTACATCTCCTTTGCATTCAACCCCCTGCAGTCATGTTCAACTGGTTCCACAACTGCCTACAAGCTTTGGTTTCTTCGTCATATGATCTCCTCCAAATCACCCTTGTATTCACACTCAACTCACCAGTTACCATTCAGATTCCACTCAGGGACACCTGGTGTGTAATGTGATTTGAATGTCTCCATAGCATAATTTCAATCCACATCTAAATTCCCTTCTGCATTTTATTGAGTAATAGGTTGATTGACTGATTCTCTACCTGAACTCCTTGTCGTATATATCCTCCAGCTGTTTATTTGATCTTCGCTATCAAGCGAAGGCGTTACTTGATGAAGGTCTGCACCAGCCTGTTAGACAGGATTGCGATGTTGTGCTTGCCAAGTCTTTGAACCATAGAGAAGCGCTGTCATGATATTGATGTTCCTTGTTTCTTCTGCCAATTGCTGTAGATATGCAAGCTGATTTCAGATTAAAAGACGCCTATTAGCTACTCCTGACATCTTCACCCGTACCACCTGTTTTACAACAATTCTACTTGAGATGAGGTCAGAAATCTGCCACTGATGGTGATTGGTGTTTGCTGTTCCTCGAAGGTGTTCAGTACCTTTCTCATATCTGTGTCTACATAAATTAGTTTTTGCACAGAAGTGATACTTTCTAACGAATTCATTATTATTATAAGTTTTTATCAGTTCACCTGCCCCCCTGGAGTTAGGTGTATAGGTCTTCTGACGTGAGTGTCGTCCAAAGGGTGTAAGAACACTATCTTGAGTGATTATGACTTGACTTTAAGAGCAAATGTCAGAACCCATCGTTGAATGATAAAAGCTGTAGGCCAGTAATTTATTTGCTCCTACAAAATTGTAAAATGACAATTTCCTAATTGGTAACTTGACAATTAGGTGGAATTTAAAACTGAGTAACACCCTGACATTTGAGCTCCAGTATTGACTCTAGCTAATTTATAATAATGTTTATTCTTGCTTCATGCTTCGCATTAACATTTTTGGGCATAATTAGACTTTACAGCGCCTGAATCACTTTAAGATAGACGGGGAAATACCCATTTTATAATGACTCAAGATTTGCAAACAAAAATTATAAAAATCCTATTACAGGATTTGTGGGGATTTCGATTTTATTTCACTTATTTTAGGTTTTCATCACCAAACAAAAATGATTGAAGAGATAACTGAAAATCAGGGAACACTGTAGAGCTGTTTTGTCCTGTTTTGGGGCTCTTCTGCAGATTAACTAATGTGAAATAGTTCTTCAATATCTAACTTCCAACAGCACTGATTTATGACTGTAAATCTATCTGATTTCTACATAGACCATACTGCTGATTGACCAAATCGGGTAAAAAATCTAAGAATAGTAAATGGAAGCGAAGAAAGCAATGATGGCTGTGTCTTCAGCCGTAAATAAAAGATGTATGAACTAAATTTTTCGAAGGGATGTGCAGTTATAGGATTAGTAGTCAAATAGAATAAAAATGAAAGGCTTACGTAAAATTGTCTGAATTTAACGTTGCAAACGTGATTTAGAATGACAAGTGGAATATGTGAAATAATGCCGGGACAGTTCAAAATGAGAATAGTAATAGTAACAACCGGCGTATTAAAGGAAGAGTATACAAATTGAATAGACAAAATGAAAAAATGCTAGAGGCAAGATATGATTAGGGATAACCATACTTTAGCATAGAGGGATTAAGACAATGAAAGTTGAAGGGGTTGAACGAACTCTTTCTCTGCAAAGAGACCTGACTTTTTTGTTTCGATGACTAAAGCTTCAGCAATACAGATGAGTCGGATAAGTAGTGATCTGGGCAAACTTATTTTTGCCTTGTAGATGACTTTAAAGGCAAAGGCAGTGGATATCGGGTGATCATTATCGACCAGATGTTCAATGATCGCTGTTCTCATTGCTCAACTTCCACCTCTTCACAGTCATTCAGGATAGTGTTCTTGGACCCTCTTGGACAAAACTCGAGTCGAACGATCAATACACCTGGCTCTACATGAGCAAGTGAACTTATAAATGCACACAGAGTTGGTCGACTGTGGAACCTTGTCCTTTAAGTTACTGAAAAGTAATGGTTGACTAGAAAACTCTATTCTCAACGATGCAGCAGGGAATGTCCTGTTCAAGGACTGTGAAATCCTTCTTTTAGTTATATCGGAAGCTAAATCACCTTTTAATTCCAAACCCATGTGCAGTGTTTTCTTGGTTTCGGATGATAAGTCACATTTCATAGCATTTTACTGTATATTCTTGTCTATAAAACGTGGTGGAAATCCATTTTCTGTTAGGATTTTCCTTAAAAGATTTAACTCTTCGTCCATAGTATCAGGACTACATATGCGTTGAATGCGAGTGGCAAGCGATAAGATCAGGTTTTGTTTTCTACCGATGGGTACCCAGCTGTAGAAATTTGTCCAAATCACTACGTGTCCGACTCATCTACTGTATTGCTGAAGCTTTGGTCATCGAAACAGAAAAGCCAGATCTATGTATACAGAAAAGTTCATTCAACCCCTTCGGCTAAGTTCTTATTTAAATTAATGACCACTTAACGTAATACTACACTGTCTCAGAGCTTGACAAATTGTCGAATATGAAATTCGATAACAGATAGGGAGTTATATTTGTCATCAGTTCAGTTTGCCATAATTCACGTTTTTAAATCAACTGAAGGATAACAGGAAAAAATTAAATAAATATGAATTATAAGATCACTATAAAGTGTGAAAGGCTATAAAAAGTTGGAAATAAGGGTTGAAAAAATGGGTTATTACACTTAAAATGGGAACAATGGTGACTGCATCTGGGTCACTGCAACCAACTCTACCATGTTATCCAATGATGACTGAATATGATTGTCTACGCATTATCGACACATTTCGCAACTACAATAAAATAGGGTTCAGTTATGCACAATACATTCAACCCTTAACAAATAATTCATTATACTGCTGACGCCATAAGCAGCACAAGTTTAGAGAAGTTAGGTGAATCTATGAAATAAGCATCCAGACAATTTAACCACTAATCAGATAGAGTGAATGTGCATTTTGCAGTAATTGAAACAACAGATGTGGTCATTGGCTTTATTCCTGATAATCAGATGCACTATAAGTAAAAACTGGACTGAGGTAACTACTCACAAATAAAGTTTCGAGAAATAATGGACTTCCTAAAGTTAAGTTAATCCATAGAAATTTTCATAATCTCTTCCATACAGCTGAGTAAAAACGTAAACAGTCGTCACTTCCAACAGACACTGATTCTCGTAAGATAAATCGGAGTATTCTCCAAAGCTTACACAAAAGGCAACCAGCTAGAAATCAGATGATTTGTAAACAGCAGAGAAAGAAAAATATTTAAATGACTTCCGCACTTCTCTGAAAAACTCCTACAGTTTTCAGCGAATACCTCATTTCTCAGAAGAGCATCAAATAATAAATAACGTATAAATTGTTCTTTAGTAGTAATATTATTATTTGTCGCGAGATTTAAGTGTGGATTATGCTCAGAATGCGGTACAAAATTTCGTTCAGTGGGTAACTACCACTAAGTCAGTCTGTCATAGTTCGCAACCTAGGTTGAGCACACACTTTTATCTTCTAAACCCTACAATTCCTTACTATTTCACAATCCACGCAGTTAATTTAAAGACGAATGACACTCGGGCACTGTGGTAGTATGTGAGTCCATGTTAATTTGTTTATTAGATAAGTCACACAGCGAAACAGTATTATTTACTGGAAGATAAAATATCTGGAGAACAGTTCAGCTATACCACTCATTACATGCAACTACATAATAGGATGGGATAAGATGACAGTTTTAAAATCTAATGTCACAGGGTGGAGGGAGAGATTGATAACAGAAGCTTCGTTATTGAATCAACTGCAAACACGTGTAGTAGGAATGATTCAACAACTGTCCATCTGGACATCTGAAGAATTCTACTACCAAAACGACAACAAATAGGAAAGAATAAAGAAAACTGCAAAATAGAAGTTGCCAAGTTTTATTGTTATAATTGATATGATTATGAACGACAATGAAATATATTCGAAACATCATCCAGTAAATAATACTGTTTCACTGGGTTGTACAGTGTACACATTTGTTTATGTTAACCTTCCCTGGCATACAAAAATAATAAACAGCTCAAAAATTTCTCCTTCATTCATCACCCAGCTTACTAAAATTCAGTCATCACTAACTCTAGGCAGGAAATCGACTGTTATTGGTGAAAACCATGTTTAATTATAAGTCAGATTATCAGTTAGAGAACCACTGGGATCCACGTAACTATGGACAGATGACTAGTCTTCATTTAATAGTTTTAGCGACAAATACCCATGATCCCACTGAGGATCCAACTCAGGATTACCTGGCGAGCCCTTTGACAGTGCGCTATGTATAGCGGCATCGGCAGCCGTTGTCACAGGCGAATACCTGTCTTCACACCTGCTTTTATGGACTCCACTGGTAGAGATCTAACTTGAAATCAATCAACTTGCTACAAACCAACACCTGCAGACACTTAATTCAATCTATTTAAACAGTGTGTATACAATTTTCGGACTTATTCTTTCATATAAGCAGATTACGACTCCTAATCATTCACAGTGGTGGAAAAATATTCCTGCGCTTACTTCGATTAAACTACCATATCACATTTGTGTTCCTCTTAAATAAGACAAACAATGGAAAACTCAGCGAGGCGTTTGGAGTAAACACAGGAGTCAGACAAGGGTGCTTACTATCACCGATGACATTCTTAATTGTGGTGGACTGACTGGATTATGCGTCAGACAGTGAGAAACGAGAAGACAGGGATATCCTGGACCGACGTGAACAACCTAGAAGACCTGGATTTCGCGCGTGGATGATTTATGTTTAATGTCACACATAATCGAAGACTTACAAGCGAAAACCGACAAATTGGTCGAAGAAGCAGCAAAGACAGGACTCCAGGTAAACATAGACAAGACGGAGGTTATGAAAATAACCAACCAACAACAGCAACAACATCCAACGTCAATCACCATCAACGGGAGGGATTTGAAAGAGGCTACTTCATTCCTTTATCTAGGCAGCATTGTCTCAACTACAGGAGGAGCGGACGAGGATGTCAAATCGAGCGAGAATCGGGAAGGCGGGCGAGAAACACATTCATCAGCCTGAAATCAATCTGGAAATCTTCGTCACTCAGCCAACATCACCAACAAAATTCGGATTTTCAATACAAACGTCAAGTCAGTTCTTGTATACGGATCAGAAACTTGGCGGGTCACAAAGAATATTTCCAACAGCCTGTTGCAGACCTTTATTAACAACTGTCTTCGCTGTATACCGAAGATCAGATGGCCGGAAAGAATCACCAACAAGGAATTATGGGAACAAACAAAGCAAGAACCAATCGCCCAACAAATATGCAGGAGAAAGTGGAGATGGATCGGACACTCGCTGAGGAGACCGCTGGGTGACATCGCGCGCCAAGCCCTCGAGTGGAACCCGAAAGGGAAGCGGCGTGTGGGACGTCCAAAGGTGACATGGAGGAGATCGTGTGGATAGGAGTTGAAAGAATATGGACTTACATGGATGCAGGTGAAAAGTACAGCAGAAGACAGAAGGAAGTACAGACGTGCAGTTGAAGCCCTATGTTCCACTAGGAAACCAAGGGAACAATAATAATAATAATTATATAAGACAAAATGCCTATGATTGTTTACCCTTCTAGTCGACATCCACCAAATAATATCAGTGTTAATCCTCAGACGTCGTAGAAGCAGCCATGCTACATATCAATAGAAGTCGAACATTTCAGTTCACTCAATCAGCGGGAAAAATATTTTTAAAAAATTTAACTTAAACAAAATATTAGCTTACTCCTTTTGCACAATATGTGGCTGTCGTGGCCCAAATTGTCCAGTGGATAACACTTCAGCGTTTGAAACGGAAGGTACTGGGGACTACATGTACATTCAGACGACAAGTCACTAGTATACTGATTATACTGATAGCCACCATCTAACAAAAAATTACACTTTATATTCTGACAACATATTTTATCATATAATAAACTGCAGATAAGAATATCATAACTGTATATTAAGCAAAGATTTCTCCCTTAGTTGTTTATTTTTCATTTGTCAGAACAGCGTCAATTGATGGTTATGTTTTAGAGGTTTTCATTTGATATCTGGCTACAGAGAAAAAGCATATTTGTGAAGAAAAAGTTGCTTTTTTTCAAGGTTAGATTTCAAAGGGGGTGAAACAGTAGATAAATTTCTCACCCCCGTAAAGCTCAGAGATAAAACTGATTTCCACTTCCCTACTTTGCAAGTAACACAAACAGAACACGAAAACATTAATAATCCTTATAAACATTCATCTATGCTATATATATATTACATAACTTAGTGACCTGGAAGAAGATATTTTCCCTTCAGCATCCACCAGTAAGTTATGCCTTGTATATAAACTGGGCAACCTGATTCCATGTGGCCTCGATTAACAAACATATACTAATTTGTATAAATTTTAACAGTCAGGAGTAGGCGTGAAGAATACCTTCTGTGATACAAACACTTTTATTTCTGCGTTACCTAAGGTAAACAAATCATCTAATTTTAGTTGTCTTTACCTTAACGATATAAAACAGACCAATGCTCTGTGGATTAAACAAACGCCTACAGTCAATCTATCTAGGCTGTTTCACAGACTTTATCTTAAGACTAATTTATTATAAACTTGTGTACAAATTGATTTTAAGAGTAAAAATGCCATTATTTATTTCACTGATCATTCCTCTTCATTTTTTGTCTGCTTCAGACAAGGTTGAAACACAGTCTCTTTGTATTGCTTGCGTTTGTGAATAAGTTACCACTTTGTTTATCCATCCATGCATACATATATGCTATTTCACATCTCAGGATTACAACTTTGGACACTGAATATTCCAAGCTGACTTCACAATATTTAGAAAAAAAAGAAGAAGAAGAAACCATTTGACAATGAATAAAATACCTCTAGCACTTTTGTAATACGTGAGAAACAGTTTACATTTGACTGATGTGCGGCATCATTATTATTAGTAGTATTATAGTAATATAATATAAGGAACTAGTTCACGTAGTACAGAAGTGGAGAATAAAAGTATGAAAACAGTTACAAACAGTTGAAACAAAAAGAAAATGTAGAATAAGGATAATTAATAGTTTTGTGTTTTGACAATACACTCAAAATACTGTATAAATTCCTCTAAATCTATTTCAGTATGTACAAGCATTCATTCAATAACAACTAGGGGTTTTTAGGAGTTAATTTAATGGGATATGATTTGTTTCGAGTATAATCACGGATTGATACCACCTGTAGAACCACTGAAAACCAAGATGTATTGTTCTGATGTTTCGTCCCAATTTTACACTCCTCATCAGTACGCCTCCACTAGGAGCCGAATCCACGGCCGTTTGGTTTCAAGGCATGCTCTTAGACCATTCAACCACTGGGAATCTGTTCAGTGACCCATGAATTCTAACTTCTACCAGTTCGTGATGTTAGTGCGACCACCAAATCAATGTTACTGGGGTGTATTTGTCCTCACGCCTGACCTGATGGACTGCACAGGACATGACTTCTCACTAGTACTACAGGCAATTTCATCGTATATTCAGTCACTAACAAGCATCAGGTTAATTTTCAGGAGCCAATTCGTAGGAATTCGATTTGTCTCGAACCCTAGTGGGTGCGTACTACTGAAAAGTCAAAGACTATGAGGAAACGGCTGTCCAACACTCTTTGGTTTTCATTATTTCTCCAACTGACACCAGTCCATCATCAGACTTGAGACCGGTGGCTTGATAGCTTTTTTATTTGCTGATACATAATCTTATGCAGCTCTACTCAGAAGTTATCTATCACTTCATGTCTAACAACACAAGGTCTTTCTGAACTTTACTTTTAACGTTAAATATTTAAATGTTATTCGATTGATAACGGCTATCAGAGGAATTCAGTATGCGCACTTCGTCCTATTTGGGACTTATCATCTGGATGCGTCTACGTTACCGAGACTCAAACCCATCCCCGATTATTTCAAGCTCGAAAGAGTTATCCACTTAACCAGAGAACCACGAAAGGCACCACCTGTACAAAGGACATCAGATTTTATTTTTTACCCTAACCTATTTTCCCTATTGATTAACGATAGTGCTTGGTGTCTTTTGCCATTTCAACTACAACTGCACCACCTAAGCTGTTGAGAAGATATCCAATCACCTAATTAGGGTTGAAAATAATAAGATGAAAGGGGATTCATGCTCATGAACTGTAGATATTTTCGAATACCCTAAGTAACTAACGACCGCTATCCTCGTGGCAGTGACGATGTTCCTTGAGTCAGATGGTTGTACAATTCATCACATTGGTCCTCTGTGAGACGTGTAGCAGATATCTACTAACCGTCTGCCTCACTCTGTATGTTAAAGAAGTTAAGGTTAAATTGGCATGAGATTTCAATGATACATGAAGCACTCAACTCTTAATAACAGATGTGTGTATGAAATTTTAGGTTGTCCTATCAATATCTACAGGATTGCATAAATCTGTGTCAGTGTACATTTTAGGTGAATAAATGCATTCAGCATTCTTTATTAATTTTACTTCTATTTTATAATAATACGCATAGTTATTTGTATAACTTACCTGGACGTCGGTGACACATGGTTAGGGCTCTCGCCGACCATAAACATGGTCCCAGGTTCTGTCCCCTGCCGACGCACACCTGATTTCTATGGTCGACCTGCAAAATTTGGGCTACCGATATCCATGCTGAAAATTCCATACTTGTACCAAAAATACAGTGTGGAATCAAGCTGTAAATAAAAAAAAAATAAAATAAATAAAAATAAACTTTAAGCATCACTAACTAGCAATGGAGTGCGGCCGCATCAATGAAATTGAAACGCTCATTGAGCAAGTTAGTGAAACCTGGCAAATAATGTTGTTATCACCGATAAAATATGCTAATCGAAGTGTTATTTTATTCAATGGGATATCTGACAAGTTTCAGCTTAGATTTGGGAAAGATTAAGTTGCTGTTTAGGCCAAGGACGCGTTAGGGTTAGGTTAACCTATTAAGGGCGACATTAGCGTTGGTTCAAGTTAAATTAGGCTTAGTTTAGGCATATTTTCACTTAAGGCCTAGGTTTAGGAAAGATTAGTGTTACTGTTAGGGCTAGAAAAAATAAATCAAAATTTGTAGAGAATGTGATTATGTTGCTTTGTTGATATAAGAATAGAACTTGTGCACTGTGGTAGAGTATAATTCCATTGTGGGTAAAATATATTTTGATTAATTCTCACAATAGTATACAGTAAAATTTACTGATGACGCTTCAAGCACAGTTTATTGCCCATTAAATATTACTGTATAACACTGTGAGACTTTATTAAAATAAATTTTACGCGCAATGGGTTTATACTCTGTCGATCCTCTAATCCAAAACTGAGAGCTATTTTTATCCTCTGTAACACTTTTATACGGTTTTTATACTTCTTTTTCATAGATCTATATATTCCATACACAAAAATGCCTCCTCCGTGTGACTGGTGCGTACGAGGTCATTCGCTGACTGGCTGTTATTGGTGCCTAAAGTTTAACTTTGCCCTTACCTGACTTGTCAATGGATTACTACAAAGTGATGTAATGTTAGGTCTTTATACTATCTGTCATGCACTAGACAATACAAAAGCAATACCTGTCTGAACTTTTCACAAATTCATATAACTGTGTTGACTTTCGAGTCACATTAAATGGTTCAGTCGTATAGCCTCGGAAGTGTTAACTGTGTCGAATCCGTAATGCTACTATTTCATAATTTAATGTTTTTATGCTTTAACATAGACTGTTCTATCTATCAACATTCCTTCCTGTTATTTGTATTCAAGAGAGAATCACAATTTGATGCTGTTTTTCAAAACTGCAAATAACATCTGTTTGTAACAGTATTCACTTTTAATGAGACGTATATATCAAAAATGAATATTGAATTTGTATCTCAGTAGCATTATTATTCATTTCGTGTATCCTGAATGAAAAACACAGCTTTATCCCCACATCTTCATCCTACTCGCTGTTGTCAAATCACTATCAGTTAACTCCACTCCACAACTGTCTACCAGCCTTTATATTCTACTCGCACACTGATATAAACGTCAGTACAACTTGTTTGTTGTCGAGTCCCTTAAGCTAATGAAATTTCCTACCTAGAAGATTTGTGGGTCTACTGTTGTGATCACTATTCATGGCATGGTACTACCGATAATTGACGCAAGAAAGAAAGAAGAAAGACCGTTACCAAGAGAACTTTTACCGTGTCGAATCAACAATGGAAAGGACTGACAAGAATTCCGTATATACAAGTTTTAAATGACCTCAGTAGAAAATAATTTCTTTGATTGAACTTAAGTTATTAACTAGTGTAATGTTTCCAGTCCTTGAATCTCAGAAGAGACATGAAATCCTTCAAGTTTGCAGGTACGCTTTGCTGATGGGTGCCAACTAGCCTGAAACTTAGGTCCCAGGCTTCCTGTCAACTGTATTCAACCATCTAATAGACACTAGTTTCATTGATAAGTTAAAAAGAATTAACAGCCAATAGAGTTCAGGCGTCATGACGGGGGGAGGGAAATACAAACATTGTGTTACTGCAAATAAATGTAATGCAATGGAAACCGATACAATGCCACTAAACAAGTTTCTTTTTCTTCTTTTTCAGAAAGAAACGGTGATGTGGCATCACTGGAGCAAGAGGAAGACCGGTTATCCAAACTTGTTATAAATGATGATAACTAACTTGTACCCGGGTAATTCGAGTCTGGCTTGCTTGAAATAAACGCTTCCTCCTCACCGTCTTTGCCTTCTTCTTCACCCGTCGTGCTTGTGGTCTGTGTGCGTTATATAAAAGTTGTAGTTCAAGGCCATCACATCCACAGCCAAACAGTTACTTCTCACTCAGCTTCCACTCGTAGATTTGCCTGATACACGATGTCATATAAATTCCCCCTCAGTGTATATCCAATTTACCTCCGCTTACTTCTGTTAGGTCAGCCATAGGCTATCCATCCAGACTTACTTATTGTTTACCTATCCTTTCATACTGGTCATCTCATCTTCACTGAAGATAGTTAACTGTTGGTGGAAGTCTAAATCCACCTGTTGCAACTGCATTTTCATAAGGCATATGCCAACTCTCTTATGCACACAGAAGAACTGACTTGACAGTTATGTCATAAATCTAAACTGTGTTTTTTGCTGTGATTACCGTAGATGTCTACACTTGTTTAAAAATGATGAGACCTTGTTTTGTTTTCCCGTTCCTGGCGTTCAAGTCACAGTTCAAATTTCACTCCTGACATCACTTAAATCCCGCCTAGGCTACTAACAGATCGTAACCCCGGAAAAATAGTAAGGCTGGGTACGGGGCCAATAAATCCATCTCATCGCTACTGAAAATTCAAAGGCAAGAATAAATTAACTTTACATCTGATAGACAAATAAAAAACAACATTATTGAAATCAACCATCTGGTGAATTATTATTTGCATAAAACACAATGTAATAAAAATAAATAAAAATCTTTTTGTTTGCTTTCTTTAACACTGTCAAATGTATTCTAATGGCAATTTATTGTTTTCACTTGCTTCGAACATGATATCATCCAAGGCATCTTCACGTTCATAATCCAACAAACCATTTCTTTGCGCTAATCTTATCCTATTTTGTATTTCTTCTTCACTTGGTTCAGGTGTTGTTGGCAGCGTTTTACGTCTCACTTTTCTTGGTAGCAATGAATTCCATGTTATCCAACGGTTTAAGCATCTGGCTAAATGGATCTTCCATGAGGCATTTGTATATCGACCACCACATATATAGCATATAACCCCCGGTGGATGGGATGGTTTCCCGGATAACTTAGCTTCATATTTCTGTCTTGCAATATCTTCATTCAATTTACGTATATAGGCTATTTTGCAGGCATCTTGATGAAATTTTAAAGATGCTGTACCGTAAAAACGTGAACAAAATTCACAGTAAACTTCTTTCTGTGTAGTAGTTGTCGTTGTTGTTACTTTTGCTGATGTTGTTCTTCTACAGGATCTGTTTCTTCTGTTCAAAGATTGATCTGAACTTTTCGATCCGTCAGTAAAATCACTTTTTGACTGTTGATTTTGGTGACAGTATGTCTCACCGTTACTAAATGGTTGTTTTATTAGGTCTTCTGTTTCATGACTATTAGAAGATAAGGTTTTTTGGTTTTTTATATAAGTGAAATTTATTTTACCGTCATCACCAAGATCAGTATTCATATCATTGATTAACTCCATATTCTTAAGTCAGCAGTATAGATTTCCTTAAAAAACTCCTCATTCTGGTTATCGTCTACAGGAATTCTATAAAAGTACGGATTTTCTCTTTTTGTTTATTCTCTGGCTTTAGTACAACAAAATAAGAGAATATGTCTTTTGGTGAATATTTTGTAAATAATCACTGGTCGACATTAATAACACTAATAATAACAATAATAATAATCAGAATAGTAATACTGCAATTGTTTTCGCACTTTAACTATGACCTCTTAAACAATATGTAAATAATAATAACTAACTGATGATGAACGGCAGTTTAATGTATATAATCAATAACCAGTATTGATTGTTTAGTGAATCAGAGATAAGAATAATTTGTAATTCTCTTAGTTAACAAATTTAGCTTTTTAGTCTGAAATTCAGTGTGTAGATCTACACACAGCACATAGTTGTTACTTCTGTGTGGCTGACAGACTTGTTGTGTGCGTCACTGAAAGCCTCTGTAACAGATGGTTTCAGACTGTTACATCAACAGCCAGCTGCCTTTTCTGATTCCATAGTTAATCTCAGATGACCTTGCAGAAAAGGTAAGCAAACGACAAAGAATTTTTATAGGCAGTGCACCAAACAAGGACCCATAGCTAGCCTGATAAATGTGCAGAAGGGAATGGATATGTGCTGAGAACTTCAAATGACGTCACAGGTCAGGCAGACCCTCTAGCGGGTGCGGAATGAGAAGTAACGAGTTGGGAGTGAGTGGGTGAATTGAAGAAGGTCGAATGAGTAAGGAATGAAAGTCCATAGGCAGTCATTGCGCCAGCTGAAAGTAATGTAAGATAAGAGACAGAAATGGAGATGTGAGGCTGAAGTTGAATGAAAGAAAGAACAGTGACGATAAATGGATTACCTAATGGCATACATGTATACCTTATTACTTAGTGAATTCTGTCAGCCAAGTGAGCAATGTAGTTGACAGTTTAGGTGAATAGACACTACGCTGAATTTTGAATAGACGTCTGATGACTGAAAGCTACCGGCAAATGGTTTTGAAACTAGATTTAACTCATCGCCAAGGCCTATCAACTATTTTGATTTACCTCTAGAGATTTGGACCTAGGTCACTTATTACCGTAGTCAAGGAAAGGTAGATTATAGTTAAACATTCAAATATAAGAAAAGCAAGAGTTGAAATGTCCCAGTGATTTGCAGCATACAGCTATTTTGACTGGACACTAGTAACTAGTATAACGTTTCTAGTCATTTCTTTGGTGCAGACATAATTTTAACAGTCAGGTTTGCAAGCTGGCCACCATTCTAGGTAACTCGCCATCACGTTGAAACATTGATTTGATGGTATTAGATGGTTGGAGGTAATCGGCAGGAAGGCTTTGACCTAGGTTTCGTGCTAGTTCACATTTATTAATTAATAAGCAACTAATAAGTAGCCTCCAAGTCTCTGAAATAAAATAACAAACTGTCATGAAACTAGTTTTCATTGTTTGGGTATGTCTTACAGTCTGAATTTTCCTAATTACCTGTATGATAACACAGTCGAAGCTACATTACAGGTAACTTAGGGGGTATGTAATAGCAGAATTGCAAACCTGACTGATAGAATTCATTCTGCACCAAACAAACAACTAGACACATCATACTAGTTACTGGTGTCCAGTCAAATCATTGAGATAAGTCAGCAACATGAAGTAAGTTCATGGAATCAAACTTTTAAGCTATGTTTGAAGAAATTATCCACTTATTATTATCATATCCTTTAATTCCTAGAGGAACATGGGGCTTCAGCCGAGCGTCCCCATTGCGTTCGGTTCTCTGCCAACGTTTTCACCCCGCTCCAAGTCTGCCCACACGCTTTCATCTCCTCTTCACATGACTCCACCAAGTAACCCTCGCATTGACCACCAACTCGCCACTTCCCTTTCGGGTTCCACTTGAGCAATGGCTTGTCTAGTGATGTCACTTGATGGTTTGTTTCCTCAGTGTATGGCCAATCCGTCTCCATTTTTTCCTGCCTATTTGTTTCACAATCGGTTCCTGCTGTGTTGGTTCGCTGTCAAAGATCCCTGTTGCTGATCTTTTCTGGCCAGCCATCCGATCTGGAGCGAAGTATTGGGCGAAGTCAGCTGTTTATGAAGGTCTGTAATTTGTTTGAGGTGCTCTTCATGACGCGCCAAGTCTCTGATCCGTATAGAAGCAGTGACTTCACATTGGAGTTGAAAATCCGGATCTTATTTTCATTTTCATGCTGAAAGCCGAGTGCTGACCTCCACACAGCCTTCAAATTAATGAAAGTTTGTCTTACTTTTCCGATCCTTGCTTTGATATCCTGGTCAGTTCCGCCTGTAGTTGAAAAGATGCTTCCCAGGTGGGTGTAGGTGAAGGAGGTTGTTTCTTTCACGTTCCCCCGTTTATGCTGGCTGATTGTTGTCTGTTGTTGCTGTTGCTGCTGTTGGTGTTGGCCAGGAATCTTCATCACCTCTGTTTTATCTACGTTCACCTGAAGTCCTATCTTTGATGCTTCTTCTGACAGCTTGTTGCCTTCACTTGCATATCTTCCAGTTTGTGGGAAATCAGACATATATCATCGGTGAAGTCCAGACCCTCCAAGTTTTTGTTTGAGTCCATTTTATGCCTGTTTCGTCGCTGCCCGACGTTGTCTGTCGCATTATCCAATCTACTGCAATCAGGAAGATCATTGGTGATAGTAGACAGCCTTGTCTCACTCCCGTCCTCACTTCGAAGGCTTCTGTAAGTTTCCCGTTGTGAATTACTTGGCATGCAGCATTGTCGTATAACTGTTGGACGAGATGTATAATTGTCGATAGCGCCCATTAGTAGCAAAGTAGTTGCCAAATCACCTCTCATTCAACGCTGCGCTGTCGAAGGCCTTTTCAAAGTTGATGAATTTGAGATTCCATTCCAAGCTTTGTTCAATGATGATCCATAGTGTGGCGATTTGATCAATACATGACCTGTCTCTCCTGAATCCAGCTTGTTCCGGTCGAAGTTTTTCATCCATATTGGCGTGTTTGATTCTCTCCAGGATGATGTGACTTAGTATTTTGCTTGGAATAGACAGGAGCGTAATTCCGCTCCAGTTTTTGCATTGACTTAACTCTCCTTTCTTTGGAAGTTTGAATAAGTATCCTTTCTTACAATCCTCGGGTACTTTGTCCTCTTTCCGCACCTTCTCCAGTAATGGTGTCATCAAGTCCGCTGTTGTCTCTGGGTCCATTTTCAATGCTTCTGCTGGGATTCCAGCTGTTGCTTTTCCAGCTTTTAGCATCTTGATTGCATCTTGGTTATCGTCTAACTTAAACAGAATGCAAACCCACACATTATATTATACCCAAATGACTACCTGAAACTTCTATCTACACTTAAATAGACATAAAAGTCAAATTTGACTGCGACAACAATGACAATACGGACATTTTGGTATTCAAAATACGGGGTATATATCATTAACAAATCCTCGGGAATTTAGGCGATACAGAAACTAATCAAAAACTTTCCAGTCACGTTAGCACGTGCATCAGTCATGACCTCACGACTAACAACAATAGTTTCTCCGTCCTAACAGAAGCCAGCTACAGTAATATCACATCGAAATTCCCAAACAATTAGTCCTCAAACAATAAGAGTAGATCTCATCTTAATGCATAAAAAATCCCTACTCCGTAATTGAGTTAGTCTGAAAGAGTTGCTTTTAAGATGTACTATGAATGTACACTTCACACTCAACAACTTTTATTGCAGACAAATTGACGGTATTGCCATGGGTTCTCCATTGGGGCCAATTTTGGCGGATTTCTTTCTTGCTAAGGTTGAAAATGGTCCAATGGAACAAGTAATAGAAAAAATCCGATTCATACTTTCGCTATGTTGATGACACGTTTATTATTCTTGATGTGAAGGTTGACAAGAATGAAATGTTAAAAAAGTTTAATGATGCACATCACTCGCTCATCTTCACTTGTGAAGAAGAACGTGATGGTAGACTACATTTTCTTGACGTTCAATTGAGCAGAAGAGAGGATGGTTCACTAAAGAGAGATGTCTATATTAAACCTACATCTGTGGGACAATATACACATTTCGTCAGTTTTGTACCAATCCGATACAATGTCAGTTTGGTTAGATACCTCACGAATAGAGCGAGACGTATCTGTACAGATGACTCCCTACAAAATGGGTTAGAATACATCCAAAATACGCTGGTCCAAATAGGTTATCCTAGTAGATTTGTAAGGAGACACATGAACACCAGGTACAATAAAGAGAAACTGACAGCATTTAAAAAGAAAAAACTTTTCATGAGACTGCAATTTAATGGGGACGTGGCTAGCGAGGTCTTACATCTGAGATTATCGAGAGAGATAAAATGGACTTATACCGCCGCCACCTTTTGTTTGTCATTTTCCAGCCGACCAATTATGATTGCTCAATTGAAAGACATGCCACCTAGCTTTGCCACTTCGATGTGTATCTATAAATTTAGTTGCTCCTGTGGAGAAATCTACAAAGGGCGAACAACTAGACAGCTTAACAAACGCATTAATGAGCACCCTCCTTCATGGTCCGGAAAAGGTCAAATAAAATCTATAAGAAGTTCTATTTTGGCTCGTTTGATTGATAGTGGTCACCAAGTGGACAAAAATAGTGCCTTCAAAGTTATCTATCGCATTCCATAGAGCCTTTCGAAAGGAATCAGAACCCGTCTTTTACACTTAGCCGAAGCTATGGGAATTCGAGAGAACAATCCTAGTCTTCGTATACAAAAAAAAATTGTTCTACCTTCGTCTCTCCCTTGGCCTAGGTGAATTCTATTCGAAACCCTCCCAACCTTTCTTATTTTCCATCTCCTTCGTATTTTTATGATATTTATTTAAACTCTGATTATCTGTCCACTTCACCTTTAGTATTACGTAACTTTTAAGACGACCTAATTTATTTATTGAATTGTCTACATATACATATATTACTATCTTTGTTATTCTTATCGCTACGTGCATAAACTTTATTATCAATATTTCGTTATCATTATAATCATCGTTATTAACCACATTATTATTATTACTACTATTATTTAATCCACAAAATCACCATCATTGGTTAAAAAATTTTTATATATAAATCCATGTAAATTAGAGTAAAGCCTGAAGAATATCTAATTGAAAACAATATTGTTAGCTTATATGTCTTGTTATAATCAATATTCACAGTGAAATTAATATTCGATGATAATTTGGTTCACCTAGCTCCTCACGTTAGGATAGAAATCAGAGACTTATTGTCTTCTAATTTTAATCCTGAAACTACTCAAGTCTTTTTCCACATTCAGCTAGTGTACAGTCTTCTTAGTAATCATAACAAATAACAGACTTTTAAACTAGGCGGAAAAAAGCAAACCGTACTATAAATAGTGTGGAAACAGACTCTTTCAGACGACGCTTTTATAAATTTTCCCCTAGGTTGAATAGTAATGTTGGCGAAATAAACAAGGCTATAATATACCTTGACAAGATTACGATTTCGTTTTTTTTTTCAATTTCTAGGTAGTAACTACATCTTGGCTGTTACAATAATAAATGATGGTTATCAAGTGTTACTTTGCAGGGATTTGACCACTTACGGGTTTCATCAAGAGCTAACATCATTCAGAGAACCAGTGGAGTACCAGAGAGTACTGGATAGCTATTTCGTCCAACTACATACCCATCGGAGTTCGAACTCAGGACCTTCCTGTTTCAGGAAGAACTCATGAACTATTCAGCCAGTGGAACTCAATCTGATGACTCACCAATTCCAAAAGTAGTCCAATACTTCCTGGTTTTCTAATGGTTCTCTAAGTGATGTCAGATCGCGATCAAAACAGTAACTGACGAAACATTCCACTAAGCTAAGAGTGATACGGGTGAATTCCAACAAGACGTTATTTATATGAATAGCGTAATGTGGTATTAGATAGTTGAAGGCGATCCGCAGGAAGCCTTGGACCTAGGTTTCGTGCTAGTTGGCACTCGTCAGCAAGGCGTATCTGCAACTTTGAAGGAACTCATGTCCCTTCTGAGATTCGAACCCGCGTCACCCACAGCTGCGATCAGAGATCTTACCACTGAGCTATTCGGGCTTGCGATTGGCCTCCTTTAGGACTGTAGTGGGTATTTTGATTGGACAAAAGTAACTAGCGTGACGTGTCTAGTCCTATCTTTGGTGCAGACTGAATTCTATCAGTCAGGTTTGCAACGTGGCCACCATTCTAGGTAGCTCGACATCACGGCGCAAATGAGTTCCTTCAAGGTTGCAGATACGCCTTGCTGACGAGTGCCAACTAGCACGAAACCTAGGTCCAAGGGTTCCTACCGATTGCCTCCAACTATCTAATATCATCAAATCAATGTACACCATGTTGGCGAGCTACCTAGAATGGTGGCCACATTGCAAACTTGACTGACAGAATTCAGTCTGCACCAAACAAAGTACTAGACACGTCACACTAGTTACTAGTGTCCAATGAAAATAGCGTAATGTATTTATGTAGCATATTTGGAACGGTCTAATTACACACGTGGTCTACATTATTATTTATATATCATCCAGCTCAGAGAATACAACTACATCATTATCAACCATCTGCGCTTCAAATCTTCTCCATCATATCTAAAGCAGGTGTATGTAAAGATTATATTTACATAAATCTCAGTTATATCTAAATAAATATTTCCAACTTTAAATCCAGCAAACTGATTCTCAAAGAAGGAATCGAAGCTAATATACCAAAAGCGTATATACATAAACTTCCTTCATGAAGTTCCATACACTTTGCTGAATTAGACGCTGGAATTATTTTTGTCTTCGTTATGACTGAAACTCATACAAATGTAATTTTTTCGGCCTAAATATCGTCTAGCCGTTTGCAAGTCCAAAAAGGGGTAGGTGGTTGAGCAGCAATACCTCGGAAAAGACAGAGTAATTGCTACTAAAAATTCAAAGTCTCAGGATTTCATCATGAGCTGACATTGGTTAGAGAACCATTGGAAAACCTGAGAGTACTAGACGGCTGTTACGTCCTAGTTTGGGACTCTTCATCAGTACGCACCCACCCAAACTAGGACGAAAAGCCGTCCAGTACTCCCAGGTTTTCCAATGGTTCTCTAACCAATGTCAGCTATGATTAAATCCTGTAACCAATCAATCAAATCCCTTCAAATCAACACCTGAATTCAAAGTTTACTTCAAGTCAGGTTAGAAATCTTCTGGCTTTGTAATTTCTCGTTAAATGAAAATCTTTTTATCTTCTCTCTTAACAAGTTGAATTTTACTTATGCTGCAGGAATCATTCACTTTCACTATTATTTCCCAAGTATTGGTTGACAGAATTCTAATAAGTTTACGTTACATTACGAACTGATATCCTTTAGAGAACGATCAAAAACTAGGGTGTACTGGACAGCTGTTTCGTTTTATTTTGGTACTATACAGAAATCATGTCACCGCCAAAGGTGGAACCCAAGAAAAATATCAGCTCATGATGTAACCTGAAACTTAAAGAGCATCTAACGCTAACTAATGACTGACTAAAGGGTAAATTTGCTTGAAGTTCTATTAAGAAGTCGGCATCAGCCATGTTCATCATGTTGCGCATGAAGACAAACATTGACTAGAGGTAGCCCGACAAATGTCAAGAAATGGCTAAAGTTACTAGTGATGATCTATTGGATTCTGTTGAAGTGTCAGGAAGTTAAACGGCTCCGCTTCAGCCTAAGGGTCCTGTGTTCGATCCTTGATGAAGTCATGAGTACGTCTTGTTAAAGAGTCCCTGGATTTCAGTATTTCCCTAACTGATATCATCTCGTGGTCTAAATTGGATTCATAAATATTGATACTATTATTATTATTATCAATAGCAGAACAAATTAAATATTTTATTTATTTGATTTTAATTTTTTGGAAGCAAATAGGTGAAATAAAATCTCTTTCATTTCAGTGTATATAATCCTTTCATATATAATATGCATTACATACATTTACAATGGTCAAGTGTATGCATTTGTTTGTCGAGTATGTTTCCTCTTTTATTGTTTCTAATGTATTGTTTTAGAAATTCAATAATGAAATAAAAAGTGTGAAAAAAAAGTTGAATACTTTTTAAACATTTGGACAGATAAAATTGGATACTAACTAAGGTATGTTGAAGTACTTCTCCAACTCATCTTTGCAAATGTTTTCATTGTTTGTTTGTTTTTATCACTTCTGTCAGAATGTGATTTATATATGTATTTTAGAAAAAACTTTCATGAACAGAGAAAGGGATCTGAGTTGATATAAATTAGCTTAATTTAGCATTGTAGTCATATTCGTCTTTATTCATGAAATAGTTTTTTTTCACATTCTCAAAGAGTTTCTCTTTCTTTAACACCAATTAAAGTATTGTGTATCAAGTTCAAAAAGTAAACGTGAACTGCATGATGCACCAGACTCTCTTTGTAAAGGTGTAACTAAATAAGAAAAAGAAAACGAAAAAATAATAAAAGTATATATAGCGAGACTTGTAAATATATTAATCTTCGACAGCCTATTCAAAACTTCGGTTACCGAAAACCTCCATTAGTATATTGTATATAATGTCTCCTACTGACTTTGTTTTAATCGATTAAAAGATGACCTCTAATGCAGGAAGAAATGAAAGTGGATTAGCCATACTCTGAGAAAACCATCAAGTGACATCACACTCCAGGCCATCGCTCGAATGGAACCCGACTGAATGGAAAGCGGCGAGTCGGTCTTCAGATCAAGGGTGACATGGAGGAGGGTTATGTGAAGAGTAGATGAAAGCATGTGTGCAGACGTGGAACCAAGTGAAAACGTTGACAGAGAACCGAACGCAACAGAGAGGTGCGACTGAAGCCCTATATTTCACTAGGAATTAAAGGAAACAATAATAATAAATGATATTATTTACTCTCATGAGTATTAAAGTGTTTACAACCTGCTGACAAGCAAGTTTCTACTAAACTTTAGAAAGCATAAAATAAGTGGTAGTGTATCCCACTACGTGAGATAACTGTTCTCAACTATGTCCTTAGGTTTCAGAATATGCCCCGAAACCTTTTACGCCTGGTTCCGCATTAAGTGCTATACATTTATTGAAGGACACAAATAAGAATATCATAATGGTTTGTTTGGAGCTTCAGATCAGACAGCACTGTCACACGATCTACTGTCAATTAGTATTTTATCTGAAGATCCTACCCGAGGAGAAATATCTTGCAATAAACTCCGCTGAAAATTCTGTACATTATATAAACAATGTCTAGAATAAAACTATTATTATTAAAATTATTTTCAGAAATGAAATACTTTAAGATAAGACATTCCGTGATATTTTGTTTATCATATGTGATGTCACTTGCCTAACTATCGGATGATGTCAAATATCATAACCAGAATGTCACTGGAAGCTCTGCATTCAAAGGATAGAAATAAAATGTTTACTCAGTTCACTTAGGTTAACTGCATTAGCCGACATGATTAAGTTTCCTTAATAGAATGTATAACAACTAACTTCCATGTACTAAGAGAAACATAAACACATACGAATTAGGCTATATTAGTAACAGATGAACCAAAATGCCTTGGAAAGCAAATAATTCCTGTAAAACTAAAAAATGTGAACCTGATAATCACGGTTCAAATGGAAATAAAACAGCTGATCATCTTTAAAAAGTCTTATCACATTTTGATCTGAAACAAAGTGACTTTTCAACAAGTAATGTTGCACTAAAGTGCAACAGTTCAAGAAGTCATACTTCATACAAGTACACAAAGGTAGTGGAAAAAATAAATGCTGTAAAACTATAATACACAAAAATGTACGGAAGGAAGAACGGTTACATAGGGAATAATGGTAAACTTATGGATTTTGGAGTTCGATAATTGTGTGCCGACAAATCTCTACTCGGGAGAAATAAACCTGTGAGAAAAAGTCGGATTTTAGAATAGGAAGAGGTGTAATGATCATAACTTCACCCTCGGAGAGATTTCAGAAAATACTTACTACAGTTCAACATTTGCCGTTTTCTTTACCTGAAAACAAAATTCAACTCTTTCAATCGAGGGGTGCTACTGAAATATTTGGCCGCGAAAGTGTACTACGCTAATCAATGCGCTCCTTTAGAACTCAGCCAGCCTAGGTGAAGACGCTAGCAAAATACAGTCTTCTGAACACTTTGAACAGAAACCTTAGTATGTTTTGCATGCCATTTGCCGCTATCACATGTAATACGAAGATCCAAGACTGGTCTACACAGACTCTTAATGTAGAAAAGGGAGTAAAATGGTCAAAGGTGTTAACCATTCCGCCTATTTAGGATGCTGCATCAGTCTCAACAGACTGATTGCTGATATCTCACCACAGATACAAAAGGCCCCTGTAGTATTTGCCAACTTATGTTACAATAAGAAGACGTATTTTATCTGAAACGTGTAATGTATTTGCGCAACACATTTCGGACATTCCGATCACACGCATACTTGTTGTACACACTTTTTATAGAAGGCAAGAAGGCATGAATAATTATTCTTTCGCCCTTATATTTCTACTCCGTAAAGTTCTCTGGATTTTTTTCTTTTTTCCCTACCTTTGCGTGCCAAATAGTTTGGCAACTAGAACTGCCACACTTATGTGAAAAGTCCTACGTTCAAAACCCAGTCAATAAGTCATTCATAAAGAGTAAATGCACTGGCGCCACTCAGAATGACTTTTCAGCTATGTTGCCGACAGCCTCTAGTAATTAGTTCTTAGAATTAAGCAGTCTACATTCCACTGCTTGGTTCAAATCAACAGTTAAAGACCTCAGGTATTAATAACATGTTCCCATTTCTCTCTTGACTTATTACTACCTCAGCTAAAATATAACTCGAATGAATCATTAAGAAGATGCTAATTTAACTGATGTTGAAAACGTTGAATACTGAGAAACACAAACTCAAAGACCACTATCAGGAGTTTAAATCATAATACACAATGCAATACCTGGTAATCTATTATCATTTAGAAATCTGTGACACATATACCCAGTACAAAATTGTTGACCTCAGAATCAAATACTATTGATTGGTTTTTGATTAAAAAATGAATAAACAAAACAGTTTGAGATGTAAAAAGAATCTTTAAGATTCTGTTTTATCCATTTATCATAGATATCTTTGATTACTTTTTTAGCTATCGCTAAACAACGTCACCAACTATTTTACCATTCTATTCTCATTAATATTCAGTATTAGGATTACACAGAAAAGGGAGACAAGACAGTTTGGTTAATCTTATAATGTCTAATTGTTAATTAGTAACATAAATGAAATGCTTTACAAGGAAAAACATTCTCACCTTTTTTAGGATGTTTACACTCATGACATTCATTTCTTCGTGTTGAAACATTAAAACAGTCATCATCATAGTATGTCATAATGTTTGAATCATCTACTGGTTCAGGTTTTGGTTGAGGTGGACAAAATAAGTCATCCGCTGTCCAAGAAAGATTTACGCAAAAGGTATCCTTTCATTCTAGTCGAAATGACAGTAGCTTTTTTTACATATACTGTGAATCATCTGTTGATCAGCAGTTGCTTCTTGGTATACTTTTAGTACCATCTATAATTACCACTATTATTTCATTTCCCGGAGTTCTAGTTGCAATAATGAACTTCAAGCCTTGAGATTTACAGTTTCACTAGCGGTGGTATTAATTCTTTTTTACTGTGTGAAGTTGCGAATTTC
Source organism: Trichobilharzia regenti (assembly GCA_944472135.2). NCBI lineage: Eukaryota > Metazoa > Platyhelminthes > Trematoda > Strigeidida > Schistosomatidae > Trichobilharzia > Trichobilharzia regenti. The sequence goes on from OX235262.1 coordinate 56,312,969, forward strand.
GAGCTCAATCTCTTCCCTTATCCTGGTTTACCGCCTACCAGTAGTGAAATAGGTGGCGTTTAGGAATTCGTCAGTTAGTAATCCAAACCTGACCAGGTGTGTAGCTGGCAAGCATCATACCAGTGAATACCAACGCAAATTTCTACCACTCCAGGCAAAAGTTTGAACAATAATACTTTATCTCTCTAAGAACTGATCTTTTTAGTAACATTTCAGATGGAGTACATGTTAGAACGTAATTGTCAAGTGATCCTATCATGTTATCAATGAGAAATAGGGATTTTCACATACCCCTTTCAACAACATAATCCAGTTTAATGTTTTTTAGTAAAGTTTGTGTACTTGTAGTGCCCTTTTTATCAATGTATCTGGGGGCTTATTCATTTCTGATAAATAAAATTAGACCAAAGGTGTTCAAATAGTGTGGTAAACCTTGTACATTTCAGCATACCAATTTGAAACTGCTGTGTACCATAATGTACAAGAAAGACTTGGATGGAACTGGTTCAGAAACACCTGAAGTACTGAAAACCATTACTGTGAGTAGTGATAGGAATGATAGAGTGTTTGATCAAGATGTTCCAAAAAAATCAGAGAGAGGAGGATTGGGACCTTAAGACAGAAGAAATATGCTTCATACAGCCGCTAATACATACACTTATTACCAGTACTATCTCTCCCAATTTGTAGCACTTTGCTGTTGCTACTATTATTACTGTTGTTATTATTTGTCTCTTGGTTTCCTAGAGGAATGTAGGGCTTTCGCAGAACATGACCATTTCACTTTGGTCTTTGAAATGATATCAGGTTGGCTGCAAGGTTTTCCATAAGCTTTCCTTTCCTCTCCACACGATCACTCTATATCACCTTCAGACAAAAATCCAGCTTATCGTTTCCCATACGGACTCCAATTGACGGCGTGCTGTGATTTCACTCAATAGTCTTCTCGGTGCATGCGAAATCCATTTCCATTCGCATCTACATATTTGTTGGGTAATAGGTCCTTAGTTGGTTCGCTTGCCAGCAGAATTTCTTGTTGCTGGCCTTCTAGTCTTCATTGTGGGTTAGACACAACCATTGGTGAAAGTCTGCAGTCTGTTGGAAACCCTTCTGATGACGCGTATGCCAAGTGCCTGGACCATATAGAAGCATTGATTAACATCGATGTTGAAAATTCAGATGAGGTTCCCATTTGTTCAGGGCATTTCTGTCAGTCCAACGTGTGCCTATCATCTATCTCTCCCACAATCTGCCACAAAATCCAATCCACTACAATTAAGAATATCATCAAGTGATGGTCAGCAGCCTTTTGATACTCCTACCTTCACTTCAAAGGCTCCATTGAGAAGTTGCCGCTAACCTAACATCCTCCTCAACAGCTATTAGTTTGTTTAAATAAACTTTGGCATATATATGCGCAATTCACATTCCATTTAGTTAGTCCTAAGCTATTATAACTGAGACAGATGTAACTTCTTTAAATTTTCCACACTTTCTATGTGTCAATTTAGCATGAATCAATTTAAAGCAGCCTAAATTTATTTAGATTATGGGATTTGTGGGGATTTGGATCAATTTAAATTGTCGGATTTTCGTAACAAATCAACATCAGTTAGATAAATCATCAGAAACTAGGGAGCACTGGACAGTTGTTTCGTCCTATTTGTGGACTCTTCAACAATGCACACTTACGGCCTCACCAAGGATCGAACCTGAGACCTTCAGGTTAAGAGATCCAGGTCGCTGACTCTTCAACCATCTGGGATGGAATTCAGTGACCAGCAAATCCCAGCTTTGTCACTCAATGGTACGGCGCTACCCTCAATTGATACCTTCTATAGACATCCCCTCCACCTTGAGACAATGGACCCAACTGGTCACTCCTTCTCAGTACTTCTCACTAGCGATATACATCACTAAATTCCGTCCTACCTATCCATGAATATCTGCTACAACCGGGGATATTGGCGATCCCATGCCAACTCCCTCAGTTTGTTTGTATATTTTCCCTTGGATTTTAAATACTGTAGAAGTCAGGCAAAGCTGCACTCCCAGCATTATGTCCTCGAGTTGGACTTTTGTCCTAAGTTCGAGTTCTTGGTCAGAAATGAGTTCGTTTCTGACTACCTCTATAGCCATATTTATTGGTATACGTGTATATAAACTGACAGTGTCAAAACTAACCATTTTTTCTTCATTATCTAATTTTAAATTATCTAATCTGTGTTTTAGTTCATAAGAATTAGTTAGTCTAGATTTTGAGCGGCTTTTTAGGGGATTGAATACCATGGCTAAATATTTAGATAATTCACAAGTAGGTGAATTTCTAAAATCAACTATAGGCCTGATAGAGTATCCTGACTTATGAATTTTAACAACACCATACATCCTACTGGGGTCATTAGTTTTTGGCATTAAATTAAACGACTAATTGGTTTAAATTCCGTCCTAAATGAAATTAAATTTATTTGACAGTTTTATCTGAAAGATTTGACAGTAATTTATAAAGCCTGCCGTTAAAGAAATTTGGAAAGTACTATTTTGTGGTTTTCGAGGCCTCTTAGTAACCACACAAAATCAGAGTCATTGTAACATTCGTTTAGATGCTCTTCAACACCTTCTAAGTCATAAATAACCCCCCCCCTTATTTTTACCACATCCTCCTTGTTTATTTAAGCACTACACTTTGATTCATTTCTGTTATCTGTATAGTCAATAAATGTGGCACATTGAATTAACACAATCTAAACTGGCGTATCTGTAATTAATAACAAAACAAACACCTTTTCCATAAATTCTTATTTTTATGAGAATCAAAAATTTTATTTAGGCAGTAGAATATAACACTGTCTAACTTTATTACTCACCTTCTTTGTTACACTCAAAAAATGATTCACGACTTTTCCATTGAACAACAAATAGAAATAATGCTTTACGTAAGCCTAGAAATTGGCCTACTTGTGTTGTACCCGCTATAACATGACCACCATGACGTGTTACAATATTCACTAAATTATTAATATACTTAGTGAATAGATTAGAGTTTTTAGTTTCATATATATCTAATTGTACATAACGATAACCTTATATAATCAAAAGAAAAAAAACAGAATATGTTTCATTAGTAAATTAAGCATTTCAATATGAAATATTTGAAAATATAAATATTCAAATATAAAAATAAATTAATTAATCATTGTGAACTTGAAGTTCATTAGTTAAAGTGCATGACTTTCTATAAAAATGGGTCAACGTGTAAAATATTGTTGTGTTTATCGAAATTTATGTATTCAGGTAATCGTGGTAGTAGTAGTAGTAGTACTGGTAGTATTATTATTCTTCACGGAATAGGTATGCCGTAATACCTATTCAATATACGTAAAATTGGCTGCAGAATTGATATGAAAAAAATATGAAATCATTAATCATCCATCATGTGATTCTGGCTACAATTGTTCGAATGTAAGTTCATTTGAAGTTATTAGATGGTTGGAGGTAGCCGACAAGAAGTTTTAGACGTAGGTTTCGTGCTTGTCAGTACTCATCAGCAAAGCGTATCTGGAATCTTGAGGGAACTCCTGTCCTCTCTCTCTCTCGAATCACTGTTACCCAGTGCTGCAGTCATAGACGTTACCAGTGAGCTATTCGGGTTCGCGACTGACCTCCTGTAGAACTACTGTATTGGATAATTTGACTGGACAACTAGGTAGTAAGTAACTAGAGTTATGAGTCTAGTGCTTCGTTTTGGTGCAGACTGAATTTCGTCAGTCAATTTTGCAATGTAGCCATCGTGCTAGGTGGTTCACCATCGCAGTGAACTCCAATAGAATTCAGTCTACGCCAAACAAAGGACTAGACGAATAACACTGGTTACTTACTACCTAATGTTCGAACAAAGTTTATTTGATGTAACATAAATATACAGTATTAATAACTGAATGTTGTTTCCTGGTAATAAAACTAAAAAATCCGACCATGCCCATGAGAAATGTTTGTAAACGAATTTGAATAACTAGATATGACTGATTGCTAAGATGGACAAAAAAAGCAGAAGCTGAGTTCATTTCACACTGCACCGAATAAACAAGTAAAGACGAGTGCTAGTGTGGAATCAAGCTATAATAAAATATAAAATAATAATAAATAAAAGATGCTCAAGGGAACCAGATTACGAAGGAGGAAGAACAAATAAAACAATGGGCTGATCACTTTAAAAGGACTCTTGAATGGACTGTCTCCTGCAACTTACCTAGAAACACCACCAACATCAGGCATGGAACTGCCAGTGGACACCGATCTTACAAAGAAAGCAGAAATCCTAAATGCGATGAAGCTACCGAATACGGACAGGAAAGGAAGCAGGACTAGACGGGATTCCCCCACCTTGAAGCACTGAAAACACATCCAGAGACTGCCGTGGTTGTGCGCACGCCATTGTTGTAAATGGTTTGGAAAGAGGGAAAGGTACCTACCGATAGGAAGAAAGGCTACCTTGTCAAGCTGCTAAAGAAGGGCGACTTAGGCCTCTGAAAGAACTGACTGGCGTGAAATAATGCCCTTGTCAACACCAAGTAAAATACTTAGTCGCATCATCCTGGAGATGCACTGCATACAGAACTCCGCTAGCCAGGAACAAGCTGGATTCAAGGAAGGCAAAGTATGCTCTGATCAGATTGCAAATCTACGCATCATCATCACAGAACAAAGCATAGAATGGCTGTCAAACCTCCACCTCAACTTCGTCGACTTTGAAAAGGCGTTCACCAGACAGCGTCGAACGAGAAGTAATTTGGGAAATACCTCAACACTACAGCATGCAGTACCCAAGCCTTTATCAACCTCTTTCAACAGCTACATGAAAATGCCACGTGTCAGGTGATCCACAACAGGAAACTCAGTGAGGAGTAAGACAAGACTGCCTGCGTATTATCATCAACAATGATATTCTTAGTTGTGGTGAACTGGATTATGCGTCAGACTGTGCATCGCTAGTGAGGAGATAGGAATACGCTGGACTACCGAGAAGAGTCTAGAAGATCCATATTTTGTGTGGATGATATGTGTCTAACGTCACACACACAAAATCGAAGACTTTCAGGCGAAGACCAACAAACTGGCAGAAGAGGCTGGCAAGCAGCGCAGACAGCACTCCACGTGGACACAGAGAAGACAGAGATGATGATGATGACCAACCACCTAAACAACAACAACCAGCACCAACCACCATCAACAGGAGATAATTAGCAGAAGTTATGTCCTTCACTTATCTAGGAAGCACGGTTTCAACCACAAGCAGGCAGAATAGATGAAGATCTCAGAGCCAGACAGAATTGGAAAGGCAAGATACGCCTTCATCAACCTGAAATCAGTTTAGAAATCTTCTGAAATCCACAGCATAAAGAACGAAATTTGGGTTTTCAGCACAAATGTGAAGTCATTCAGTTCTTCTATACAGGTCAGAAACTTGCACCGCATATCACGAAAAGACTTCCAACAAGCCACTACAGACTTTTACGAATAGCTGCCCGTGTCCCTGGCTCCATTCTGAAGACCAAATGGCCAGTCAGAAAGGATTAGCAACAAGAAACTCTGGCGATAAACAAACCAAACAAGAGCCTAATGCTCAACAAATATGTAGGATGAAATACAGATGGATTGCGCACATGTTGATGAAGCCATCGAATGACGTGGCGCCCAATGGATGCCACTGCTCGAGTGGTACTTGAATGGGAAATGACGAGTGGGTCATTACTTTGAGGGTGACATGGAGGAGATCGTTTGACGAGGAGAAGATGACAAATTATAAATAATCGTGGTTCCAGCTGAAGAAGACAGCAGAAAAAAGAACAAAGTGGAGATGTGTTGTTGAAGCCCTATGTTCCAAAGGGAACCTAAGGGATTAATAATAAATAATATAATAGACATAACTCTCATGAACCAGAATATCGGTACATTAGAGATTACGCAATACAACCTAATTACAGAGAGCTAAATATAAGGCATATGAGATAGGAGTCGATGTAAATAGTGAAGATAGTATGTTTTGACATTTTTAAACAATGATAAGTTAAAGAAGCTATGATTTTCACTGCAAATCTGTCATTTTCCATACTTTTATGGAATCTACGCATAGCACAGTATCCTCAGTGTACTTTAATGCATAATATTTACTTCTAATATAAGAAATTAAAATGAAATATTCGTTGACAATATGTTACACAGTGTTACTCCATCTGAATAAAAGATTGAATCCTTTATGATATTTTTCTTTCTATTTCCTCAGAGAAATTTATAGCAGTGCACTGAAAGCTCACAATGTAGCGATCCAGTGATGTAAGTGGACGATTAAACGATAAGGCAGAGAGGAAGGTCAGTGCATTAGGTTAAACAGAAATTCAAGTAACCTACTGACTTAAGCACTTATCTGTCAGTGTTCAATTTTTCCACTATAAATATGTTCATCCCAATCAGATTATTTAAATAGTTTTTGAATGAGTGATAATTACCTGCTTTAATAAAATATAATACAGAATTTCAAACAGCCTAGAAAGCTATTAATATAACACATACTGTTTACCCTTCACATTTTCAAATTCCTTGAGTTCCGAGTGGGACATAGGTCTTGAAGTTTCATCAGAGATGATGTTATTTTCACTTTACTTTTCCTGTCTTTCAATTTTACTACCGGTTGGTAAACTAGGTGGGAAGCAAACTCAAACCACCCACATAGCTAGCTAGCATCCTACCACTAAACTACCGACGCACAGAAAAGCTTATATTGTCTAGGAGATCTAAATCTAGTAGCTTTTTCTTGATACCAAGGTAATTCTTGAAAGATCAGAATTAAACACGATCATACCCATTTATGCATCTGAGATAAAATGAAGAGTGATGACACCGAGTATCCCTTATGAATACCGGCGTTTGTCACCAAGTAGCATGATTACTCTTCATATGCTGTTACATAGCTACATGAACTCGAGTAGAGTGACTTAGTTAGGATAACCTACTTTCTCGTCACCCCCTTCACGTTTAGAATTTCCAGAACACCTCATTGTTGCTTCTGGATTTCGAAATGGTGTAAGTGTGAGATACTCGTAAATATGTTTGTGTTCTAGAGTCTTTCGGAGTGGAAATGTGATCGATGCATCAACATCCAAGACTGTTAATTAGGAATTATTCTCAAGCTCTAATTAGTCTTTGTATGACCATAAACCCTGGAATGTTGAACAACACATTAATCAATCTAATCCTCTAATAGTTGAATTACAACATCATTGGAAAACTTGAAAGTCCTGAAATTCATTAAGTAAAGTAATGAATGCGCTATCCTTCTGTCCTTTACTGGTAGTGAATCTCTGGATATAACAAGTTCCTGATGAAAAACAAATTACATAAAAAATTGATCATAGATACTAAATGACTTAAATGAGGACTATATTTATGCTCGTCAACTTACCTGGCCATGATTGCATTGGATTACATAATGGAACTATATAAAGTTCATGACCACCATAATGATGTGGTTCACGTAATTCAACTTTAGATTCAATACATCTTTTAGCCTCTTCAACATGATCAAATGTTAAAATACCAATATTTTGATTTCTTGGAAATACGCCTTCTACACAACAAATATCCTTCAATGAAGTGTAAATAGGATGAATAATTAGAATTAACAAATTCAAATTGAAAGCTAAATAAGTTTCATGACTAACAAACAAAATCTTTTCACTCCAACATCAGGACTACTACGCCTGCCTTAAAATAAACTTAACGATGATCTGGATACTGTTTTAAACATAACGTATTAATAATAAGATTGGTATCCTATTTTCGACAACACAGAAGCGTTTCATGTCGTAAGATATTAAAATAATAGATAAGATTTGTAGCTCAGGTGGATGATTTGGAATTAGGTGTGTGTCGCTGAGCTGGTTAATTTAATTGAGAAGTTTTCTTCGTCCTTTGGACAACCTCTTCAGTGCAAATTCTAGCATAAAATGAACTGATTTAAATTCTCCATGAATGATAGAATTTGTCTTCCGGCAACCATCTTCGTGACTAGTAGTCGACTACATTTGTGCTGATCATTTTTATTGATGTAAATCGACTACTAGTCACGAAGATAGTCGCCGGAAGACACAATTCTTTCATTCATGGAGAATTTAAATCAGTTCATTTTATGCTAGAATTTGCACTGAAGAGGTTGTCAAGAAGGACGGCGAAAGATTCGCAATTAAACCAATCATCTCAGAGAACACAACTAATATCAAAAGATTGGTATCGCTAACAGACAAAAATGTCTTTTATAAAATTCCTTATAGCCTCTCTTCTCATATCTTCAGAATAAACCAGTTAATCGTATCAATTTTCGTTGAATGCATCCGAAGCTACGGTAAACCTGAGTTTCCCTATGCCTAAAGGTACTTCAGGGTTACGGATTATCTACTCATAAATACACATTTCACATATCTTTCCGTCATAAATAAATTACATATGTGAAGCAACTTTCTATAAGCAAGGTGTTTCTTCACCTTCTGATTCATGTGAATGCAGACTGATTCTTGGATTCAACCATGACAGTCATTTTCCAGCTAAATAGAGAGCTTATTTAACGGTAGAATTAAATGTATATAATTCTCAAGTAATCCAACCTTAGTAATGATTGATAAGAGGTTTTAAATGACTGATTGGCGAAGGGCAAAATGTTCTTCTGCATAACTTCTTCATAGGTATTCATTGTATTTTCTTCCATTTATGCAGACAAAAGGTCTGTGTGATTTAACAACCACCGTCTGAATGACATCTTACTGGGATGCACTGCGTATGCTTCGGCACAGAGACTTGTAATAAACTTTACGATAATGATTTTATTCTATGCAACTATTAACGAAAGAATATGAAGTGAAAGTCGATGAAGTCATCCATAAGAATATTCTTCGCTCACTAATAAGTCTTTTGAAATCTATAATGGACATCTTCATTCAATTAGATTACTGAATACAAATACGAATTCTGAAAAATTCATCCAAATAAAAAAGGGGCAAAAATATAGTGTCTAATCATCTTTCGACAGTCTTAACAACATGATACACGTTATTTCATTATCAAAAGGTTGTATGTCAACAACCAGTGAGTAGATCAGCTCTCACCATCAGTAACTGTGAAGATTAAGCTGCCTTCCAAGCCAACTAAATACGATACAGCAATCATAACGATCTCTGACAGGATAATGTGTATATCTGAATTCTTTTAATTGATGTGAACTCCACTTATATTATTATTATTAAGAAGATACTTATCTAAAGAGGAAAGTTTTAGTTATTAATACTGAGAGTTAACAGGTCATAAACAAAAAGTTGTGGTTACGTGTCCAGTTTCCTATATGCAGTTGCAGATGTTTAATATTATTGTTTTTATTATTATTTTATTTAAACGCATAAAAAAACTTAGTACAATATGTCGCCAAGAAGCATGTGCCACACAATAATAATAAAACAACATAGATTAAAAGTATTAAAAAAATATAAGTAGAGAACGGATAAAGAATTTCATCAGCAAGGAAAACACTCATGCTTAACAAGTTCAAACAATATTCGTTAACTACCAACCGGAAGGGAAGAAAGAAGGAAATCGCAACACGTTCGCCATTGATTACGATTCTTGGCCATATCCGATAAAGTTTCGAGCCATCGATTCGAGCTATCTCGAGGACCCCAGCCAGGGAGTCGTGACACACCAACCGATGCTAATCTAGCACAAAAATCCTTCATCTCACGACCCCACGTCATGGACTAACCACACCTCCACCTTTTCCATCCCGTCCCAGGGCTAGCGAACAGAGACCTGTACGGAAGCCTCTGGGGTGACATTCGGAGCACATGTCCAAGCCACCGGAGCCGGTGTTTCCAGATGACGACACTCAATGAATGGTGATCTCCACTGTGTTCAAACGTACGCCGCCGAACCTCAGAATTACTCCCGCGATGATGCCATCGAACGCAATCAATCCTACGGAGACAGCGATGATGGAACACGCAGAGTCGTCGCACATCCTCAGCTCAGAGAGGTCAGGTTTCAGAGGCCTGGCGTAGAGCAAGACAGCCTGCACCGAAGCATTGTATACCTGACATTTAACAGCTAGGCTAACATCGCGACGGCGCCATAGGTGGCTCAAGTTGATATATGCCACTCTAGCCTTCACTATACTGTTGGAAATCTCATCCGTCACCCCTCCGCCAGCACTTACACAACTACCCAGGTACACAAACTTATCAACAACTTCAAGCGGTTCACCCTCAAGCATGAGTGCAGGTACATGCTCCTGCCAATCTTGTAACAGTACTTTGCACTTAGACGGCACAAAGCACACACTATACTTACAGACACTGATCGCCAACTGATTAAGTGCGATTTGGGCAGCCTGCATGCTATCGCACAGTAAGACGATATCGTCTGCATACTCGAGGTCGAAAAGTCTATCTCCAGGTAGCAGATCTACACCACTTTCACGCACATCCTTCAGAGCTGACTCCAGAATGTCATCGATGGCAAAGTTAAAGAGAAATGGAGAAATTAGGCAACCCTTTCTAACCCCACTGTTGGTTGGGAACTGTGATGATAGTTGGTTGTATGCCCTCACTCTACTCGAGGTGTTTCTCTAAAGGGATTTCAAGATGTTAACAAATTTCTCAGGTACACCTCTCTCCAACAGATATTATTGTAATATTATTGTGATACTTGAGTATTATTTTCAATAAACAGTTTACTGAAGAGAAATGTAGAACCCCTAAGATAACATTCTATTTTCAAAAACACTGACATCATTTACTGAATTAACTAGTTCAAACAAATTTGAGCATTAAGATTATTTCTATAAGTTATATTTACAATGTTCAATTTACACAGTTCGAAAAGGTGAGATCTCACCATTTTCTTTTGGAAACCAAAATTATTCAGATCATAGTATATGGCCTGCTTGATACTATGAATGGCAATCAAGAAGGTAAGCATATTTGCATAAAAATGTGTACTACTGATTGACCGAGATAAGTAGTTTGTATGCCATTCATACAAACCAGTAGTGCTTGCTGGCCAGATCGAGATGATGTAAACACCAGACGGTGGTTTCGCTCGTTTCAGATTCAGCTTATCAGCGGTATACCTGATATGGCTCAGCTCAGACAGGCGAATCAGTTCAAACTACTTGATGTCTGGTTAGACACTTCGATGAACTGGTAATGTGGAATCAAATTCATAAATTACAAATTGATTTGCAGTTCATAATTCACACAGTATGCAATGTATTAGATGCCATAAATGGTAATTAGAAACCAAGCATATTTGCATAAAATCATATACTACTAACTGGTACGGATGAGTAGTTGTGTACCATTTGTACCAACCAACAGTGTCTAATGGCCAGATCGAGGTAGTATAACCACTCTTTCACCGAAGCAGCTAGCCAGAATAACGGAGTAATTTGAACTGATTTGGCTCTATGAGATGAGTCGAACTGGGTACACCGCCGATGAGCCCGGCCGAAATGAGCCAAATAGTCGTCTGATGTTTAGATATCCTCTATCTGGTTAGAAAGCACTACTGGTTGATATGAGAGGTATACAGCTACTCATCTGGATCAGTTGGCAGTATATGGTTTTATGAGATCACTCCTAACAGGTAAAAGACTGTCCGTAACATATTGGGTAATAGCATATTATAGTTAATTGTTTATGTTCAGGATTGGGAGCAGTGTTATCATCGCTTTACGTACTTTCGGGAGATCATATAAGCACTGAGCTACGAAATCCAAGGGTAGTAGTTACTCATCCCTCATCTTCTTCAGGATTGGCTGATTATTTTCTTTAAGTTTCTATTGAAAATTTATATTCATCCGATATGGAGGTTGGTGTTTTATCGATATAAATTTGACTATTCATGAGGACGATGCCAACACGTTTGTCGGGACGAATCAACACCATCTCTTTATTACTTGGGTTATTAAATAGTTGTCTTCTGTGCCAAAGTGATGTCAGTCATTTCGCATATGCTTTGTTTTAAATATTAGGATAAAACTTTTAACTTGAACTGTTCACACATTTTGTTCGAAACTGGAAGAAGTACAACAGACATTTTCTTCTACTTGTCAGAAATCATATCAATCATCAGTGCGTCACATTAATGTGAATTCATCAATTTAGTAAATAATTATGCAAAAATATATCCACTACTTACAAGTAGATAATTTTGCAAGTGAACATTTTGATGAAAAATAATTTGAAGTAATTAATGATGAACTTACTTTAGCAATGCCTAAAAATTCTCCGTTCCCATAAGCTCGCATCACAGGATTATGAGCTATCATAGTGTTACGAAATTTTCCGAATGAAACTTCATCCAGATTGTAGTAGATTAAGACCATACACTGACATGTATTACGTTTAATATTCTTGCATTAGAGAAGAAACAATAGTTTATTGGGAAAAAATAAGAAGACAAATTTATCTAACATTTTGTTACACACTTACTTACCAAATATATTTATGTAAAACTCAAAAGAGTATCAAGGGGTGATTTCAACAGATTAGACGTAATTGTATCAAGTTTATTTGAGGAAGACGTTTGCAGATATGTAGTTACCTTGTTTGTACATAGTTCTTTCTTATGAAATGAAGTGGAAAAGCATGGCAGTGGTTTTTTGTGTTATATAAACACATGCCTACTCCGTCTGTAACAGTTGTAAGAGCCTACTGGCTAGCCATCAAACTGGAAGACCATGGATGTAATTATTAATATGATTATTGTAGGCAATAAAACGTAATTGAAACGCCAACAAGTAATTAACACTTTATAATTGTGTGTTATGTCGAATGAACTTATCTAATACGGAATTTCTATTTTTTATCATAAGATGTCGCCATTATGATTTCAACAGGATCAACTAATTGTTTTAAGCTTTAACTATTGACGAATTTATTCGTACAATCTACCTGTTAGCAATGATTTTTAAGATTAAAAGGGAGAAACATTCACAGTTTAGCTTAGTGGGTGTGGAATTCAGCATTAATCTCGGAGTTTGGATAAAATTCTTCGAATGGGAATACACTACTGACATCACTCAACTTTAAAAAACCAAGAAGAATACATTAGGCAGGATAAAACGACGTCCTGTTCAATGTATTCTTCTTATTTTATTTAAGTTTATCAAGGAAACAACTGTTTGTATTTTAACAAATCAACTACAAACATTTTTCATGTCTGACATTGGCCATATACATAACTGAATTTCGTTATCAGTCAATCATATTACAAACCTCATTTACTTATTATTTCAAGGGTTCCTCTCAACTCACCACAACCTAAATGATACAAAAATATGATTTAATATAAAATATAAATATAACTGAAAATTTAAGCATACTGTTTTCACAATGACAAGCAGTAATTGATAGGTAATAAGAGTAACATAATTCCAGAATGATGTTAAATTGTTGTTAAATTATTAAAAGTTAGGAGAGGTGAAAAGAATCTCTGAAAGAATAAAATACGATTTCATATTATCCTAATGTATTTCTCTTCCTTGTGTTGTTGAAGTCTATTAACAAGAAAAATTGTATGAAGTTTTTAATTCAAGTTGGTTAACTGGTTTAAGAAATTCGTGTAATAATGAATATATTTTAAATTCGATCATAGTATAAAGGAAGTTGATTAAAAGCACTCACTAAATACTTATTTTGAAGTGAAGCTAGTTCTTATCTTGGGGCGTCAGTGGTTCAGGGTTCGGTTAACGAGTGACGCACTCCTAAACCTCTCTCAGCCTGTAGTAAGACCGGTCAGCAAGGAAGCCTGGAAGTGAAGCTAGCGATTCCACCCTGTAAAAATAAAACTACTGCCACCGAAACTTCATAGCTCTAGCTTGAAGCTTCATGTTCTACTGGGGACGTAATACAGTAAAATAAAATAGTTCTCGTCTTAAGTAGTAGAGCATTTAATATCTGACTTGTCTTTAAATTCATAAGGAAAAGCTTCCCTTCAAGGATATCGTTCTCTGAAACAGTACAATTATATTTATATTTACAACAAAAATATATGTCTTTTATTGATAAAAGTGTGAAATTCCTATAATTATATAGTGTACATAGATAGGATAAAAGTTGTTACTTAAGACAAAGAGAAACTACATAATGACTCGTAGGCTGCACTAGGCATCACCTATCTGCGAATTTATTATTGAACATCAACCAAGATGATAATGAATGTAAGTCAGCAGTTGTGGGATTCAAGAATTAGTTAACTTTGGTTATGAACATTTACCAGAATATTCCTATAAATCTATTACTATATTTGAACGTAACCGCAAAAATGGAGTGAAAATTCAAAACTTGTCCACCAATTCGATTTTGTGTTCTGTGTACAATAAATGTTTCTTCGGTCTTTAAGTTTGACTGATTTTATTAATCCCTCCATTCAAACAATTATTTCACGAAACACTAGTTAAATGAGTTGGAGCTTCAATGCTAGAATATTTGCTAAACACACCACATGGTCATGGTTCAATTCTCAGCTGTATGCACCAGTCACATCGATTGGTTTATTAGCTCGAAAAAGAGTAAAGGTTGATATGAGGCTAGAGATGCAAGCCCATAAAAACAACACAGCTGCTACTAGAAATTCAAAGCCTGAAGCTCTTTGGACTGATCGGAATGATAGGAACGAAAAAACGTTTAACACTAAAACTTTTACCATGTTCCCCGTTCGTGTTCTTCATCCATACTACTGTACTTCGTATTTAGTAATAATTTTCACATTATTAAATTCTAGATATTAATTATTACTTTCGTGTTCTCCTGAACCATTCAGTAATCCATAATCAAATGTGAACTAGAAAAAACCATAATCACAGCCGAGAATTTCAATCCATTAGTCTGGAGAAAAGAAATTAGGTCTAACACCACCAGTAAGATGTCAGCGTCACTTAGAAAAATTCCAAAATTCATCACGTTCCATATCGATTTGTTTATTAGACATATCACACAGTGAAACAGTATTATTTACTAGATAACGTTTCGGACACAATTTACTGTTCATAATCACATCAACTGTAACCACACAACTTTGAAACTTTCCACATTTACAATGTGGAAAATTTTCTGCGTGATTAATTTCATTTATAATTTGAGGAAATTAGATGCAGTATTGTGATTAATGCTGAAAATTCCGATCTTTATCACAAGTACTGTTTTTGGAATAAAGTAAATCATTATTATTATTATAGTTTTCGCCCTATTACTTAAACATTTCACCAATCGTATTAACGACAAAATGGATATCAAACATGCAAGGAATGATGGCAACACTAACAATAGAGAATTTAAATCATCAGTAGTAATTCCATACACGGAAAGAATCTCGGAAAACTTACACAGAATCCTCAACAAGGCAGGAATAAAAGTGACTGGTATTCACACTCACAAACTCAATTAGAAACAAGCTTTGTCGGTTAAAGATCAATCCTGTGGAGCCTATGAAACAAAACAACTTAGTTCATCTAATTCCCTGCCTGCGATGATTGTCAGGTCAAATACATAGTTCAGAGTAGTAGAACAGATGCAGTCAGACTAGCGAAGCATAAAAACCTAGCAAAATCTAGATTGGTTGACCCGAATAAGATAAGAAATCTAGAGATTAGTTCAGTTATAGCACTCACTACATGCAATTACACACAACCATACAATAGAATAGGATAAGATGACAGTTTTAAAATCTAATGTCACAGGGTGGATAGAGGGACAGATTGATAACAGAAGCTTTGATAATCGAATCAACTGCAAATACGTGTAATAGGAATCATTCAACACCTCTCCCAGATATCTCTAACATTCTACTACCCATACGACGAATGGGAAGGAAGAATGAGAACTACATAAATCAAGTTTCGAAGTTGTGTGGTTATAACTGACATGATTATGAACAATAAATTTTGTTCGTAACGTCATCCAGCAAACAATACTGTTTACTGTGTGACATATCTAATAAACAAACCAATATAGAATTACATACTGCCACAGTGCCCAAGTTCTACACATATATATATGTTGCATGATATTCCGTCTATTATATTGGACTTTTTCTTGTTTAGTAACCAAATCACTGATATAAGGAAGAATGGTTTTGACTGGGAACTCAAACGGCACGAAACTCTTAACCCTAATTTAACGAATGAACTATATACAAAACTATCATACAAATTTTAGTATCCTCATGAATCATCCTTTCAGCAGTAAGTGATAAATTACAATTCAATTTATATGTCTCATGCCGTACAAATTATATCTATATAGTTACCAAAAATGTCTGAACAAGTATACTTAATATGAAAATTCTAAAGTGGTCTATCATTCATTCAGATATTTAAATCCTCTTAGTATCCTACAAACTAAAAATGCATTTTTTTCAAAATGCATGCCGATAAATTTCAAATTAAATAATATTTATCAATGTATACTGGTAGAGTTTACTAAAAAGTAACCAGTAACTTACCAAGTTATGCAGGCTTATTCCTGCTTCCCATTCTGGACAAATGGAGGATTAGTATCTATTGAGAAATGATTGTTAGTAAATTCCCGAAGAATTCATTATGCATTTATCTTACTTTCCATAACAGTAGACATTTTTAGAGAATTCGTGTATAACCGCTAATATTCTGTTTAAATTAATTCACTAAGAAACGGATCGATACCTTAGTGCTTCAAATTCTTTTGGATCGATAGTCACTTAACATACACATTATAGATAAGAAATATTGCTGTATTGCTGTAGATAAAATGATACGCTAATTTCATTCAAATTAGTAGCTAAATATACTGACTGGGAAAATATGGGTAGTATTCTTGAGTCCGATCAGTACAGCGGCATATAATGCAGGTATGTAGCAGACTGTTGCTTACAGTGTGTATCTCACAAAATTGCATAGCTTCATCGATAATGATCTTTTTCACAAGTTTCCTAATTAATTTCGCAATCACTAATAATTAGCTCAGCTTCACAAAATGACAGTTAGACAAATAAAACGCACTGAACACTTGTGAATGCCAATAATTTCTTATGTTAGACATTGAAAATATCTTGTCTCTAGGTTTAATCCTACTGCGACAGGTGGCTACTTGTTTTGAAAGTAAGGTGGCTTTAGCAAACCACTGACCGAACAAAAAGAAAAGGAAATACATCAACATAATTAGGCTCCCAAAATAAAAATAGTCAATAAGCCATTCTAACATTCGTTAATTCATCATGATTATCGTTTAACTTTTTAGGTAGTCAGCAATGACATAACTCAAAATTGGCAGATGTGATGTAGATGCAATTTACATTTTTCTACACGCTTAGTCTGAACTTCTCTGATGAGAAATGACAACTGAGCGACTGTTTACAGTCATTTGTGATGCCAAAATTCCATCTTAGGTTCAATTTCTTCAAAATATTATTTGTCAATTTATCAGACTCAACAGTACGTTTCGTTTGAAATGTATATTTAGAGAAAATATCTACAAATAGAAGATGAAATTTCAACAGGGTCTCCTTCTGGGCAAATTCTTGCAGACTACTTTGTGGTGGGTCTAGATAATGATCAGCCAAAGTCTAGAATTAATCATTTTTTAACTGTTTAGAAAGTGTGCGGATGGCACTTTTATGATTTGTGATGATAACTTTGACCTGACTAAATATCTTCCACCAGGCGGCAAAAATCACTCATGAAATAGAAAGTCAGTTTAGCATTCCATTTGTTGGCATAAAGAAATCAAGAAGGGGTCATGATAACTGGAAGAGATTGATTCATTGGAATCTGACATTGAATAGTTAGCTGACAAATTCCTATACTTGGATACACATTAGTTGCAAGGGACATACCATTATATCAGTTGCTACTTGCATTCGGCATATATACAGCCCTGATACCACAGGAGAAGAGACGAACCTCTTGAAAAATCTCTTCATTAAAAATAGTCTATCAATCTGCAGATTTCTTAATCTGACAGCGGAATTAATGATAATAACAATCTGCTCTATTCGAAAACAGTACTTATGGTGCAGTGTGGAATTTCCAGCATCTGGTACAATATCACATCTAATTTACTCGACAACGGAGAAATCGAAGACTAAAATAATATTACAGGATTGATAATAACAGCTATCTGGCATTAGCAGTGATAATAAAGTCAAAAATGTACAAAGATTGTACAATTATAAGTAAATTATAGGTGTAGTTAACTGAAATAGTGTCAACATAGATTATTAATGGCAGAGACATGATAAGTTGTAGGTTTTGAGCTTAACATTATCTCTATCACAAAGAAGGCTGATATCATTGAGTTTCTGTACTTGGTTGAACAGGTATATAATCTTTTCGACTCTGTCCATCAAGAGGGGCGGTGGCAATGTTTGGCTGTGAAGGTAGTACCGAGGTAGTACAACGCACTAGTCAAGGCACTCTACTTTAACTCAAGCAACCGCGTAAGAGGCTGAGGAAGTGATGCCAACGGGCAGTGTTCGCCAAGGATGCCCATTATCTTCAGTTTTGTTTAATTTCATCATAGATGTACTAATGGGATTGACCTGTAATCAGACGTACCTGCATTCACTGTTTGTAATCTCCTAGATTCATTGTAATTCTTATGTTTTTCCATATAACTGTCCCCACTGCCGTACATTTCTGCTCATTACAGTTCTTTTAGAACTCTTTTTCTCCCTTTTTTGTGCGTGTTACATGGGGTGTATCAGTCTGAAATCGTGCATTTCTATTCTTTGTTGAAACTCAATCAAACATCAAAGGCACTTCGCTTTCGGTTCGTAGATAAAAACATCATGTCAAAACCTCCTGGTTAATATGTGTAAACCTTGGGGACTGTGGAAGTAAGTAATTCCATACTAGTTTGTTTATTAGATGTATTACACAGTGAAACAGTTCATAATCACATCAATTACAACCACATATCTTCGAAACTTGATTTATGTAGTTCTCATTCTTCCTTCCTATTAGTCGTATGGGTTGTAGAATTTTCCAGATATCAGGGACAGGTGATGAATGATTCCTATTACACGTATTCACAGTTAATTCGATAAACAAAGCCTCCGTTATCAATCTCTCCCTCCATCCACCCTGTGACATTAGATTTTGAAACTGTCATCTTATCCTATTCTATCGTATGGTTGTGTGTAATTGCATGTAGTGAGTGCTATAATTGAACAATTCGCTAGATTCCTTATTCGAGTCAACTAATCTAATCTAGATTTTGTTAAGTTTTTATGTTCGGCTAGTCTGACTGACTGCATCTGTACTACTATTTTGACCTATGTATTTGACCTGACAATCATTCCAGTAGTGTGTTAGACAAACTAAATTGCTTTGTTTTAAAGGCTCCACAGGATTGATCCTTTAACCGACAAAGCTTGTTTCTACTTGAGTTTGTGGGTTTAAAATGCCAGCCGCTTTTATTCCTGCCTTGTTAAGAATTCTGTGTTAGGCTTCCTAGGTTCATTCCGTGTATGGAATTACTACTGATGATTTATATTCCTCATTGCTGGTGTTGTCTTGCGCATGTTTGACATGCATGTCGTCATTATTATTATTATTATTATTCTACTACCCCTACGACCAATAGGAAAGGGTAAAGAAAACTATAAAACTCAAGTTTCGAAGTTGTGTGATTATAATTGATATGATTATGAACAATAAATCTTGTTCAAAAAGTGATCCAGTAAATAATACTGTTCCACTGTGTGATACATCTAATAGACAAAACCTCCTGGTATGAGGAATTTTTTAAATCGGAAACGATACTGTTTACTAAGATAATATACAGCGAATAGACTCTTTCCACCAAATTTATTTTCAAGCTGTACAATCTACATTAATTAATTTCTGAGAATTACTCTCAACATGTCTCATTTTACGTGTAATATCAACTCTTCTCTATTTTATCTAGTTACTCAACATCTAATCGATAATGAATATTCATTTATTTTTCACAGATTGACATAAGCTAGAGAACTATTGAGAACCATAGAGTAGTATACGTTTTCACCTTCCTAGCTAACGACTACTCCGTAGTATACATCCACAATCCCACTAGAGATCCAACTTAGGACTGAATCAATAAATTCCAGCTTCTGCCTATTCGTGATATACAGCTCCATTACCACCCAGGATTTCTCCTCAAATCTGACTTGGCGGGTCCCGATAGTCACGACTTCTCAATGGGCTTACCTTGCCAATTAAAGGTCCCAGGTCCAATCCCCGGTAGGATCGTCAACACGTACTGCTGACTGGTCTTTAACCAGAACGAAACTGCTATCTAGTATTCCTAGTTTCCGATGTTCCTCTAACTGATTTCAACCTGTGATCTAACTTGAAATATTATTATTTACTGAACCTATCTTATGTCACAACTAACACTCGTTAATTTCCGTATTATTAATCCCCCTCGTAATTATGTATTTTAAATCTAAACTTATCAGATACATTAATCTAACAATCTATATAGCTGCCATTGTACAAGTGTGCCAAATGAAATAACCGGGGAGTGTCTTAATGACACTTAGATAAACACAGTCAAATAGACTCAATAAATTTGTTTTTCCAGACCAAAAAGCTAGATCAACATAAATCTTCGCACAGATAATCACTAGTTTAGCTTATCCTACTTCTAAAAGGCATAGAAAGAGAAACTGAATGAATAGACAGTGATTAAACCGTAAATCAAATAGGTATTGGACATACTTGCAATTATAATAAGTGGTTTTTGGTCGTTACTCACAGTCTCAGTCTATTGATTCTTAAAAACTGAACAGAAGAGTGCACGAAACACTTGACACCCAACACAGTCGGTGAATATCTATGCCTACATCAATTACTTTTATCAAAGTCCACGTTCGTCAATCAATATTTGATCATATACATCTATCTGCATTATACACAGCAATCACATGTTGTGTACTTACTAAGTATGAGATACATTGCGTAATGAACAACACTAGCATAGAATATTATTCTTTTAGGTTCTGAGTGGAACATCGAACTTCAACAACACATCTCCATTTTATCCTGTTCTCTGTAGTCATTTTAAGCTGACTGCATAATTCCCATAACCTCTCATCTTCTCCTGAAAATATCTCCGTTCCATGCGCGAACATACACCCAAATCACTTCCCATTTGGGTCTTACTCAAGCAATAGCCTGGTGCACGATGTTACTCAACGATCTGCTTAGTGTATGTCCGATCAATCTCCATTTTCTTCTAAATATTTGTTGAGCAATGTATCCTTGAAGTTGATTTGTTCCCAGAGTTCTCTGTTTCTAATTCTTTCTGGCTGTCCACTTGATCTTCAGTATGGAGCGAAGACAGCTGTTGATGCTTTTTGTGATACGCCAAGTTTCTGACCAATACGGGAACAATGACTTAACATTAATACTGCAAATTCGATTTTTGTCTTTTATGCCGAATGTAGAAGATTTTCAAACTAATTCTACAGTAGCGAAAGTCTGCTTTGCCTTTCCAATCCTGGTTTTGACGTCCTCAACGAAGAGACAGAATGGTGTGGACATGTGAAGGCCTTCAGGAGGCCAGTCAGCCGACGTGTCTTCCCTCAATACCAGTGAAGAATCAATTTGTTTTTATATTTCTGTGGTGCTTTAAAGTTTCTGTCGTGATTAGACTGATTAATAAACCCACGCCCAAACTTCCTTCTTCTCACGGGCTTAGGACCAGTTACAAAACTAGTGAATTAGACAATCAGGCGAGGTTTTAACTCAGATAGTCGTACTCAACAATGTAAATTTATTTGTACTAATCCATAAGTCATTTCTACTTTATAAATGCTAAACACGGTATCTGGAACTATAACTTCACTAACAGAAATGAGACGAGCAATAAATGCTAACACAGTAGGACTTAAGGGATTCATCGTACTCCGCTGGGACTCTTTAGCTGAACACTCCACATACAGCGTTACATGTACTGTGGGAAATACATACAGATATATGACTAGTAAATAAACTACAGTTAATCAATTATAGCAAAAAGAAAAGTAAAAATGTTTGGCGAGTCGAGTTCAGATGAATAAGGATAGAAGGGGTTAAAACTAAGGTTAAAAACTAAGATTATGATGGATCACGGCCTGGTTGTATCACTATAAGAAAAAATTAGTTATCAGCAAGAGAACTTGAAAATATTAGGAGTCACAGAATGATAAATAATAATAATGCGATGAAATAAACAATAATGGTTACAAAGTAAAAGACAATACCGTGGCAAATCCAGAACAATCATCATTTCCCACTGTACAAAAGGATCGTATTGAAGACCCTAATTGTAAAAGCTTCTGCGACTGCAACCATCTTTCTGTTTGTTTGTCTGTTGATAACAATGGATTACTTGACATCTTCAATATCATGTCTGCAGTCTAAAAGGTGCTTTCTAATCTACATAGTTGGTGTCCTTAGCCTTAGCTTTCTTTTCAACCAATCGAGTAAGTGCCCGATCATGAGAACAGACAAACACCTTAGCATATGACCCATTTACTTGCATCCATAGATAAACTCAAATTGTTTCCAACAGAAGCGATGAATTTTGATATCTGGAAGTGATGACTTAAAATCCAGTGACTAGTGTATTGAATCACAGCTTTTTACAGTAAACTGAATGACGAAATAAATCTGACAAGAAAACATCCAGCCAAAATTGAGCGATCTAAGAAGTCATGTTCCAGCCGTAGGGTAAAACACTTAGTTGCTTTCAGTACTGAAGTGACAGACAGAGAGATTATCCATGTGGGACTAAATGTTATTCATATCAAACCTTTAACCTGTATATAACTAGTCATTATCTGTAATCAAAGTAAAAACAAACAAGCAGCATATAAAGAGTACTTTATGAATAAATTCTGAACAACGCAGCCAATCTAACTTTTACACCGTTTCCTAACGGCGTCCCTTCTAAATATAAATACCCCGACTTGCGTGATTTTGTGGAGTCTGAAAGAATATGATTGTACAGTTTTTGTTAAATGTTAAAAATGAAAACACTGTACGTAACTTCTATGTAAAAACGAGTCATTGTAAAATATGAATAACGACGGAGTACAACCTAAAATACAGTGCGCTACTCGACGTTTCATATTTTCACTGGTTCATACTGTCTACTTGCTTCATTACTAACCGCATTGTATCCTTTGGATTTTGCAGGAACCTCTCATCCGAAGGCTATTCCACAAACGGTGCACAGCTTCTACTACTGGACACGTCTCTAACAGTGAACGCTTCTGTGGATTATATTAATAATTTGCAGTAACCATTAATTTCTAAAATTCGTTAACTGTATTCCTCATAATATACTGTTACACTATCCTTTCTTTGACTTGGATTTTTTATTCTAATATTTGTTCTGTTACCGAACTCGCTATTAAGTCCCCTACAATTTATCTTATTGCATTGTCTAATTTTACATTAGTCAATGAATTATAAGGAGCCAATAATTATCGTGAAATAACTTCCAGTGAAAAGTGCGTTGAAAACCTCGAATCTTCTTAAACTCGCCTTTATTGAAGACTGGATGTGATAATTACCTTTAAAACTGTTAATTACTTCAGCAAACTTAAAAAGATACAAATATGATAACATTTCAGATTGAGAAAGGAGCAATATAACTTCAGGAGGATTATTTCTGAGTAAACTCACCCACCTGTAATCCTGCAGTATATAGTATGAAAAGTAATGATAAATGAATACGTGTAAGAAAAGGAAGAGGGTTAAAATATTCTTAAGTAAATTGAATCTTGGTCCTAAAACTGGATTACCGAGGCAGATTCAGAGGAATGACGAATAATTCTTGGACACATAAAATACATTCAAGCCTTTTTATGGTCAAAGCTTTAATGAGTTGAAGTATGTGACCTACACATGAAATTAGTATTTTTTTTTAAATATATTTATGCGTCGAAGTTTCTGTAGAAATTTGGTTAAGTTTTGGGGGTGAAGTTGCTAGCACCACGTCCAACCCTCCCTCTTTATGCGAGCTTGGGACCGGCTAGAAAACTAGCGAGCAACTTCGGTATAAGTCCTCGTATTTCGAACTCCTAAAAGGGAACAAATGCAATTAAGAGGGCACTACTGAAATCAACCTGTCTCTATAGTGTGGAAGAACCTATCCTCCATAACACTTTCCTCATTACAGAAACAAGCCTCATAACTTGGACTTAACTTTTGCCTTAGTCAAAACTATTTCTCCCAACTTAAAATCCATGCACAATTTGAAAATCTGTACGGCCAGCTGAAACCTCTTGTTCTTGTTGCTGATGATCATCACGGTTTGTTCAAAGCTAGATAAGTTGACATTGCACATCAGCTTTGAAATGGTCGTACAGCATTCTGAGAACTTTAAAGATTTAAAAGAACTAAAGCAGAATAATAACACTGCCATCTTGAGATCAGATAAGGGTGTTGGTATAGTTGTAATGGATAAAACTGAATATAAAAGTAAAATGTTATGCATCCATGAAAATAAAGACATTTACCAGAGACTCCACTTTAGAAGAGGTTAAGGCTGTCTAAAGTAAAGTGACAAACAATCCAGTAAAACTCTTAAGTATGAATGCGATTCATAGAGAGCTTCAATCCATTAAAACCCACGGAATCCCAATTAAAACAAATTTATGGTCTGCCAAAACACTCAAACCTAAAATCCCTCTTAGTCGCATAATGTCGCTGGGCAGATAACCAACCTGAAAACTTGTACAGTGGTTAGTGGAAATACTAAAGCCTATTAAAAAAACTCCAGTAAATTTGCTTCGAAAGGTACCTTTAGTTTAATAGATTGTTTTCATAGCATCACTATAAAGGATAAAATCATGTTTGCCCTTGACGTAGATTCTCTACTTACAAATGTACCTCTGTTGCAGACAATTGACATTTTATGTGAATGACATCCCCAATAACAATTTTTTATTGCCAGTTTCTATATCTTATTTGAAAGAGTTACTGCTTTCATATACTAATGTTAAATTTACATTTGAGAGTAAGCATTTCCGCCATATCGATGGTGCTGCTATGGGAGGTCCCTTAGGTCCATCGTTAGCTGATGGTATACATATCACATGTTAGGAACCTACCTGGAGACTTAATTGGGGAAGTATATTTCCGTGAGAGATAGGTGGATGACATAACAGTCATTTGTAACAAAACCAACAGATACCACAGAAATCTTTAGCCGGATAAAATGCGTGGAAGAAAATAATGATTCATTCGTACCCATAATACACCAACGAGATGATCTGTGAATAGGAAGCCCACCTGGATGGAACACTATGTAAATTACCATAGTTTCTATCCTCTCCAGCATCAAAATACATTGGTGAAACGTTCGTTCACACGCATTCAGCACATATGCACAGAGGACAATATTGAAGAAGAAACATAAAACCTCACTAGAACATTGTTAGGCAACTACTAATAACTATCAACAAACGTCACAGAAGTACCAAACAAAGGACTCCGCCAATCCAATCAGCTCCTAAAAAGGACGTATCTATATATCCTCACCGTTCAAAGTCTGATCACTGAACAAAGAATCAGAGCAGCAATTAATAGAGCTCAATATGCAGCTAAACTTATTCATAAGGAAAACGAGATTTATGCTGTCCTGTAAATCCTCACAGCATCCAAACGACAGTGTCACATTCCACTGTGTTTACCAATTTACACCTATGTAAAGCTACACGTAAATAGGGAGGACCCATTGGTCTCTGCAGGTTGTGGCTACAGAACACAAAATAGCTGCAACGACAAATAAAATCAACGAAGACAATTAGTCCTGGAAATGGATGTCCAACATCACCCATCGCGGAGCACATGATAGAGACGGATCGATGTCAATAATACTTCGCAACCCAAGTGTGGGTCACGTACTGCAATTTGTTAAATCCTTAAACCTATTTCATGCGTCCAAGAATTATTCGTCATTACCCTGAACCTCCCTTGGTAATCCAATTTTAGGACCAAGATTCAATTTACCTAGAAATATTTCCAAATATCCAGTCTTTATCTTCTTATCACTCCGTATTCTTACTTCATCTTCCTACCTCGTATTTATAACGTTGACCTGTACAAGATTTGACCTACATTGTAAAAATTGGCGCTCTCTTGCCTCCTATATAAATGCGCACAACAAGTACGTGTGTGATCTGCATATCCGAAATGCTTTGTGCGAATGCACTACACGGTTCAGATAAATGACGTCTTATTGTTTTGTCGAAACTCATAAAGGGAACTAACTGCTCTGGAAAATAGATTCAGCAACTTCATGTATGACGTCTTGTTATGTACTCGTCGCCAAATTATTGTTATGTACTGGTCGAGAATTTAATAGTCCTGACGCAAGAAGGCGGAAATCAGAAGACCACTAGGTTTGCGATGATACTTCTATTTTCCAAAACACCAGGCGAAGCAATAAGTGGTATCACACCAAAGTGGTAAGTCAGTCACACAAATTGTGAGAGCGAAATATATATGAATGTTCAGACAAGGGTGTGAACAATCATTAGACAGTCTTAACGTGAATGGCTAATTACAATGAAGTATCGATCCATATATACATAGCGAAATATAGCGGACATGTCAACAACCACCATATATGGATATATGTCACCAAGCAACGGACTGTCAACAAACACTCATATTATATATAATATAAGGGGAATACACATTGTTAAAGGAGACAGGTTCATCAAAGTGAAATGGTCACAGACTAAGCGAGAAAACAGATTGAGAGACCAACATACACACACACATAAATATATATATGTGGATACATATCACGTCTGATACGATGAACTGGGAAAAACCTAGTTTTTAGTCCAGTTCAGATCAATAACAAAATCATCTTAATGCTTATGCTAGAAACGCTGTAAAAGCAGAATACAGTGAGAATTTACTAGTGACTATACGTTCAGTAGGTGCTACCCACCTAGAGGCTTTTAGCGCTAACCACTGTTTACTGATTACATCTATAAGCTGGTCATATAGTAACAAATGGAGCAGGTACAGCTAATTTCAGGGAAATGGACACACCTCGGTGTCTAGCACAGAAGTTTATGATATCTAAGTCCTTGGGTTAAGGCTGACTGATACCAAAGACTGCTGTCAGCGTTTCTAAAGTGACAAAGACGTCACCAGCCAATGATGAAAGTTAATGGTGTATTAAGCATAGAACTATATCATTGTCTGTCTGCTTTCGACATAGAACTTTGCACATATGTGCGGCAGTTGAAGTCCCCACACTCCATGTAGCACACAAACCAAGAGAAGAAAGTACAAGGGAAGCATAATAGAGACAGTAAGCAGAGGTGTGAGATAAAGGAGGAGTAATAACGAAGAACAAAACAGTTTCATTGGAGATCATAAGTCATAAGGAGTGGATGCATCTGCGCCACTGAGGACGATTTTGAGCCATGTCACCAATTGTTTCTAACCATTGGTTTTTACCGTCCCGAGGACCCCAACCAGGAATCCAGTCTACACCTTCCTACGTGGCTTAGACACTGTTGTAGATTTCATTGACTGGTGCCATGTTTTGGTTTGACCTCCGCTAGCTTTTTTTCAGCCTGACCCTATATCCGCTAACATTGCTCGTCGAGGGAGGCGATGGCTTGGCATACGTAACACATGTCCTAACCATCTCAGTCTTTGTAACTTCACGACTTCAACGATTGATTTCCCCTGTTTACCTAGAACTCTACGCCTAACCTCAATGTTGCTCACCTTATTATGCCACTTCACACGGGAGAGAGAACGCAGGCACCTATGATCAAAGACAGCTAATCTTTTCATGTCTTCCACTCTCAGTGGCAGTTCTCACATCCATAAAGGAGGACGGAGAGGACTGATGAGCAGTACACCCGCCCTTTGGTCGATAGTCGGATATCTCGTCGACGCCAGAGACGGCGTAAACTGCCAAATGCGAAACGAGCCCCCTGTATCCGTACTGAGATTTCGTCAGAGATCAACCCATTGGCATTGGGGCTGATGTTACTTCCCAAATAAGTGAAGCGGTCAACGTGCTCTACCACTTCACTCCCTATTTCTAATCTTGGACTTTATCATTGTACACCAGAATTAACTTTAAACTAGTCACGAAAAAGTCTATGCAACTTATAAAACATAAGATGTTAATATTTTGAAGAAACATATTTACAAAATATATATATTGCACAGTGAAAAATACAAAATTAATTATCAATTCGGTAAAAAAGCATCAGGTGGGAGGAGTCCAGCTGCATGAACTTTTTGAAATGACTGTAATGCAGAATCTAAACTGAATTGACACTCGGTTAGGCATTGAAGAGAATAGGCTTTGTTCATCCCAGTTGCAACGCATAACTCTTCAACTAATCTTGCAACAACAGTTTCATCAAATGCGCAACCAGCTTGCTGAACTGAAGATGACGTAGGTGATGCTTGGGACATCATGAAACTAGATACAGCCTCCGTAATAATCAAAGAACATTCCTAAAATAATGAAGATAGAAAATATTACAAATTCAAACATTTTATTTCGTGACTAAACCCTACTTTATCTGTATTGAAATAGTATAATGCAGATGTTCAGTATATATTTATAGGCCTCATTATGTCGTAAAAGCTAAATCAGTATCTCACTGAGTAGTTTATACCTACATGCAAAGCAATGGTACTGTTACAAACAAGCAAAGTGAGATCACTACATAAATTTAGTTTTAAATCAAGTTCACAAGATGTAAGATTAGAAGTAAATTGCATTTCGGTCACAGTTTCGACAACTGGCAATAGTGATCTAGAGTAAGAGTAATTTATATTATGCGGAATACTGATCAGATTCCCTCTTTTAGACGTTATGTATCTTATAAATTCACTACAGATATTACAAAAGTAGTAAAAACAAGTGTTAATACAATTAAAGAAAAAATTAATTCTAATGAATACTGATAAGAGCGGTTGGAAGTGCTACTCAGCTGAGAAAGCTAAGAATTTGTTCAATGAAAGGTAGTAAGCTCTAAGAGTACGTAATCTAACTGAATGTGTCTACGAAACATTTTTAAAGCTAATACGTCGTCAAAACCAGGGATGTTAAAGCACAAAATCCTACCGATGATTACAATATCACCAAACACAAGTCTTTTCCGCAAAATCTAGTTTCCTATTATTTGAGTAAAACCATTACAATAATATTTCATGAAACAGCTTGAAGGATAGTGACTAACAGTGAAATTCAGGATGCATATTTCCTCCTATTTGGAGCTCCTTAGGTGGTTGTGAGTGTGTAATCGTCAGTGAGTGATGTTCCCACTGAGATTCCAGGCCAACACTCTTCGTTTCAAATTCACTAGACCACTTGGGCTACGGAAGCCATCTTGTGTGCAAAGCGCATCAGTTATTATTCAACTCAATTTTGATTTTCCCGTTGACTGACAGGACCGAAATGTTCGACCTTTGTTGACATGCCTAGTGGATTACGCTCTAGCGTTTGAAGCGAAGGGTATTAGGTTCGAGTTTCAGTGGGGACATCACTTACTGAGGATTACACGCACAACTAGCAGACGAGTTTCAAGTAGGAGGAAATGTGCATCCTGGATTTCCCTGCAAGTCACCATCCACCAAATTACTCCATGTTAATCATCCAATAAAATTGAAGCATCCGTAACTAGGAGTTGACATGTCAACAGAGACCGGACATTGCGGTTACATTAACTAATAGGAAAATCAAAATTCATCTAAACAAATAAAGTCTCATAAAATAAATGACAGCATAACACCAACATTTACTATTAGTCAAAAAGCATACCAGTGGACAAGTATTGACAGAGACAAAACAGGATATAAAAATGACCAAATTTTTTCGTTACGTGGAAAGGAGTATTACAAGAAGTGTACATGCACATGTACGTGTGGAAACCTAGTTGAAACTAAACTACTTACTGGTGAAAATTGTTTCACATCGTGTATCTGGACTTCTATATCAAACTGCGAATACAGTTCGACTCAAACAGCCAGACTTTAATGTAGCAAGTTATGATTGGAGACGAGTGTCTCTTAAGATCATTCTTGCGGCAGGCCACTAGTATTAACAATATCAATGCTTTGCTGAGTATTTTGTATGTACACACGAAGCAGTGATAACACTACACAAAAGCGAAGTGAGATCAGCTACATAAATGTAGCTATGATTTGCATCTTTTGAACTTTATTTGACATTAAGACATAAATTAGGTTGCATTCATTTATTCGCATTTTCCAAGAATGAAAATATTTTATCAAACAGAGACCCAAGATTCTAGTGACTTATAATTAAGTAGAGTGCTAGTCAAACTTTCTTAGTAACGCGCAATATGTCACGAATACATTCTAGGCATTACAAATATCGTGAAGACTAGTGTTAATACGATTAAAGAATGCAAACATTCCTCTAAACACTGACAACAATAGTGAGAAGTATTACTTATTAAATGAAAAAGTCGTACCTAGTACACTCCAAATGGGTGCATTTTCAATGCAACGTTTTCACAAAACATTCTAAAAACTAACACGTTTTCAAAACTAAGAATGTTAAAATAGAAAACCTTATAGGTGAATATAATATCAACAAACATAAGCCTCCGCCTCATGAAAAAGCTTTTTTCTCGTGATTCAGAGTGAATACATCAGTGGTCCAGGGTAGAATGTCCACCAGCCAAGCACATGATTGCGATTTCATTCCGAGTCGGTACATTCCTAGAGTTCTCGAAGCCGTAGTATGCCCGAAAAATAAGCAAGGTTTGGTGCGAGGCTGGTAATCACACTCTACAGAAACAACATCACCGCAATTTAAAATTTAGTGCACAAAGCTTGAAGCCGTGTGTTCCCCTCAAAACATAAAGGAATGAGTGAATTCTGAGTGGAATTAGTGAAAAATTGTGTCATAAAATTAAAAAACGTCATACAAACATTGACTTTGAATTCAGAAAGATACTAATGAACTCATGGTCACAAGTATTAATCGATGCAGAATAGTACTGAGTGCAAAGGAGTAATGTGCGAAAACCTAGTTGAAACTAAACTACTTACTGGTGAAAATTGTTTCACATCGTGTATCTGGACTTCTATATCAAACTGCGAATACAGTTCGACTCAAACAGCCAGACTTTAATGTAGCAAGTTATGATTGGAGACGAGTGTCTCTTAAGATCATTCTTGCAGAAGACCGCTAATATTAACGACTTTAGTTAAGATAGAAATGCCAATTCAAAATCTCAGGCTTCCAGAAACTTAGTTTGACCACCTGTCATATAAAGTTCTTGATTAAACATATATACTAGTGGTATCTTTTAGCAAGCCTAGTAAAGTAATACGACTTACCTGAACATATGAACTCGGCAGTGGTGTAAGGCAAAGGTCTTCTTGTATAATTTTACCCATATGGTGTAATATGAGCGTTCGATTAACCAAACGAACAACAAACTTGCCATAAGGAGCGATATCTAACAACTGATCTGAAACATTTTCCAGGTCACTAGGGCGAGTGTCCTTTGGGACTAACTCCGCAGCGATACAAGAATATCGTAGACACACTACTGGTGGCTAAAAAATCAGATTGAAGTGTTCACCTACTTCAGATGATATCACATCTAAATGTGAATACTTGTCATTCTTTACATGTATAAGATCTGGTAAGCGACAAAGCAAACCTAAGACCTGGTCGACTCCACGACATTCCATCCTAGCCATTGGTGGAGCTGGTATGCCACTTCTCCAACGGTCTGGTGCGCTAGAAGCTGAGCGTGAAACCGATACCAGTCTTTGTATATGTCCTGTTTGATAGCTTTTAAGTGCTTTCAACAGTTTCCGATCTTGTTTTGGCAGACTAGAAGAATTTCTGGACTTTTTAGGCATTGACTCTTCTTTGATTGCACACCAGGCCCATGAAGGAAGAGGAAAACCACCGGGCAGGCGATTAACAGCAAAACGTTCATACACACCCCACAAAGGTTGATACTTGGGCCGAAAACTTTTGTCGGAGCATTTCTCAACTGCAGGTTGACAAACGTATGGGGCAATCTGAAAAGTAACATACGCCATAGTATCATAAAACTGACGCAACTCAATTCTTGATAGTTTTGCGTTAAATACATCGATGTACCTGCAAGGAAAAAGAATTTTGTTACGACATACACATAAATGGAGAGAGACAGATAGAAGCGAAATAAGGAAAGTTGAAATAACTAAATGGAAGAGATATGGAATGTTACCACATAATGGGCCATTCGCTACATATTGTATGCTATATCCGGATGGAAGTAATTGAACTAAAAAGACCCAGCCGGACAAAACGGGAAGAGTGGGTGAATAACGGACATGGTCCATAGTATATAAGTGGGCGAATCTTGGCTATGTGACGAGATTTTTACCATTACTGAGCCATTCTCTGATCATTTTTTTCCGGTTGGGGAAACTAACACATGTATAACCACAGAACAGACACAATGGTAAATAGGTTAGGCACTAAATATAGACACTAATCCCGACATCTCGATGGCACGCCTATCGGCCCATCGCCAGCGAGTAGTATACCCTTATGTACGACAGAACTGAAAAATACCAAACTACAGTGCCGACCTATCAATTTGTTGGCTGTTAATTCGAGCCAAGTATGGATTTGATGGGTCACTTTAAACTCAAGTACTATAGTGACATTTTTTATGATGTGAAAACAAAAACTGATACACTTATATGAAATGCTCTACATTGTGAATTCATTAAGTTGTATTTTGTCTGGAAGGTCAAACAACATATAACTTTGCTGTCATGATACAAAACACGCCATATGTGGATTTTTGGACTCTTCCCATGAAATAAACTATTTTTATTTAACTTCCGCACACCTTAGGTTTGTCCAACTAAAGATTTTCGTCGCAGAGTACTTCTACTAACACATGAGCTTACTTTGTTAGCATATTCTCAGAGTCAAAGCAAAAATCTGACGGCAAACAAGAGGAAATCCAAACAGTAACATGGAATGGGCGTAGTCAGTGAAACAAGATAATACCTGCCCTTATTGGCTAGGAGTTAATTAATCTTGGTGTATCATAGAAAAAGAAATTATAACTTGATTCCATACTACGAGGTGTTTGTTTGAGGACAATCATGACTATTTCGAGGTCACCTACTTGTTGGTTCTACTAAGCATTACACCAATTTCCCTGAAAAAAGTTCACGCTAAGCAAATGCACCGGTGGAAATCCGGGACAAATTAGTCCGTATATACATATGTATATATATATATATATACATATGAAATGGCGAATTTATAAAAGCCAGAAACTGCTGTATACTCTACGGCACACTATCATTTAGGAAATTCCCTTTGAAAAGAAATGTAATCTGGCCAAATTTCTTAAGTATACAAAATCTGCAAGTGGACTGACACTGGTAAGTCGGAGAAAGGCATATAAAAATGAGTGGGCCAAACTGACACATTGTAAGGCTATGCGATTACAAATATGTTGGCTTAAGCCAACTCCAATTGGAGTTTCGCAAACACAAACGACATATCATCTCAAAACTAATACTTACCTATTTACGAAAGTACTGAGAAGATTAAGAAGTTCAGCGCTGCTACACGAGTGTGGCAAAATATCCGGCAATACCTTGTCAGTTTCTGGTGATTTTGCAACCAAATAATCACTGCAAACATTGAGAAAATGTACGCTGTCGAGATTTTTCAATGACTTTTTAAGACGTCGATGCTTGTTCTTCAAATTCACGCGCCCTGTATTCAGGATTTTAACGTCCACCATATCTTCCCCATCATCAAACTCAACACATCCTACACTTATTGGTGACTTTCAGGGGAAACATCCTACCTTTCTTTCTGGAACCACGCCGCTTACCCATGGACGTAGCGCCTCAAATTCTAATTGGTCACTACATATTCAACAGACTTAGAAAGGCGCATATTTCGAAACTGACATAAATGGGTTTCACATTCAGGTTATAAGGAGAGAAGACTCTTGTTGCCTATGTTAATCCTTGCAATATATATCTCTGCAGAGATTCAGTTTCTCTTTGGAAGAATCCGCCAATGAGGCTGTTACTACTGAGTTAGGTAAGGAGTTCCAGTCGTTCACCACTCAGTAAGAGTCTAAATTCCACACATTTGAGCACCTTCTTGTGATAACCTGGTAAATTTTTCTCAGAGGGAAAGAAAGGGTTTGAAAGGTAAATCCCTACATCAACCTTTAATGTAGGGTCAGCCAACATGAAGTCACCTCTCCTCCTACGGTATGATAATGAGAACAGATTTGAATGCTCCATCCTCTTATCATAAGGAAGGTGTGATATACCACTAACTAGTTTGGGTCCTGGCCAACTACCAGCTCTCAAAGTGTTTTGAGTGCAGATCTCACTCCTGTGATATAGGTGAAAGATGTTCTGTTAAAGAACTCTGAGTTCTGTAAATTAAACCGCCTTGTGAAAGATAGCCAGAGGCAAGTGAGTGAACTTCAGGAAAAATTAGGTCAATTTTGATAGCATGTCACTGCCAATCTCAAATATCACGGAGAGCCGTTCTGATATTGGCCAGGTTAAGTCTTTACTGGATGTAGCTCAAAACAAGCTTGCGGATTTGGACAGAATAGCCTGTCTGTTAAAAAGGCATCCTAAAATGTCTCCAAATAACTTAGACAAAGCTGAAAATCTGATTGACTGCTTGGCTGTGGAGGCGATGAAGCGTATGGCCTCTTCTCACCAGGCTATATTTTACAACGTCCCAGATTCTCTGCCTCTGAAGACTGTAAATTGCAAAATCCTCGGCTGTTGCGGTATGGCTAGTGTTCCATGTGAATGCAAAAGACTTCGTAAAAAGTCTAACCAGGCTAACTGTCCCATCATTTTTAAGTTCAGTATTTCTCGTGAAGCTGGTAAGTTGACTACATGTCAGGATCAATTAAGACTGAATAGCAACTGTAAGTCTGTAACCGTAGCTCAAGATAAAACACCGTGTTAGCGCAGAATAATGCGTAGTAATAATCTGGTCACCTCATCTGGCTTAAATTTACCAAAAATGGTTCGTGCACAGCAACAGTCACCTAGTGCTGACACTAGCATTCAGCGGACCACACAACAACAACTACACTTGCCAATGGAACTAGGAGCTGATTTAGATACCAGTACCCCTGTAAATAAGGCCTCATCAAAAGATTTTAAAATAGTTAGAATTTCTGCGAGTTGTTCTAAGAAATTTTCCCCCAAACGTGGTAACCTCATCACAATGAACAAATTTCGCAGGGTTGAGACTAATGATCGGGAAGAATACCTTGTATTCAATAAGCCTGCTGAGAGTAAGAATGTCAACAAACCCTAACTTGTTACGAAAACTCCTCTCGAAACACAAGTATATCTGAAGGTTTTCAGCATGCTCCACCTTATAGAAGGTCAGGCTCAAATACCACCAAAGTCTTGCAACCAAAGCACCTCCCTCAAAATTTCCTTTAAGTTATAATAACAACACGAAGGTGTGTACCGGTATGACGAATAGCAGTTGGATGGGTAGAACTTTTGTTGCTAGGATTTTTAACCGTCAACCCAGGCCCAACCTTTACTATCCTTATATCCAGGAGCACATGGTAAATTTTTGGGTGTCCCGAATCACTGGTACGACCCATGGCACCTAGGACCACCTCGTCTCACTCTAACTCCGATGTATGAACACCCGATCCGACTCCCTTATCATCCGTAAACTCTTGCGGAGCTGACGCACAAATAAAATTAGGTTATGGTGATATTTTAAGCTAGTTTGTAGTATACCGTGACTTATCCACGATATTACTAATAAATGTACGTTCCTTAATCAACAAGATATCTGAAATAAGGACATTAACATTAATATTAATCGTCAAGCTTACTGCGGCTCTGATTACTGAATCATGGTGTCCATCCTCTGTAACTGATGTGCATATAGGTACAGATGATTATGTTGTACACCATGAAAATAGAGATTGCAAGCGTGTTGGAGGATGTCTCATATATATACATAACTCATTTGTAGTCAGTAAGGTGCAAGATGAAATATTGAATGAGGTACCTGATTCACTCTGGGTCGTCCTACATGGAGATGGATACAAACTTCTCATAGGCGGCGTCATCCAACTCTCAGAAATTGTCAATGTCCATCTCTTACTGCGCTGGACCTCACTCAGTCCCTTGAAGACTTTCAGAAACACTTTGTAATAACCAACGCGAAAAAACTAGAACACAGATTGGTGACTCGAGAATCCTCCATTCTTACGCCAATATGTAACCAACAATAAGGTAATCATACACAAGGATTCTGATAGTTTTTTATCTTCCACTGAATAACAAACGATGAGACGATGACTGATGGATTGATGACTTCCGTGAAAAATATGGAGGAGTTGGGTTTGAGCAAACAACCACGAATTGATCGTTCAATCTTCAACTACATTAACAGGCTGTGTTTATCGAGCACCAAGCGCAACAAAAGAAACTGATGCGTTATTAGCTAAATCGTTTGCGCACGCCTCCTTGTTTAGTGCAAATTACAAAATAATTGCAGGGGACTTCAATCTTCCAGAAGTCAATTGGCCAACTAGTTCCGACCCCCAACGCTTCGACGAATTACTTGCCACTATCGACTGTTATGGATGGCGACAACACATCCAGACACCTACTCGTAATAACAACATGCTGGACCTTGTGATTTGTCATGACACGATCCCAGTATCCACCTATGTTGGTAACAGGTTTACCAGTAGTGACCATAGAATGGTACTCTGCTCTCTGCCTTTCTTACCACTAAATACAGGAAACAAACAAGATTCGGGAAGCATGATATGTCGTAGTTACAAATATACAGACTGGGGATTAGTCCAAGAACTCATCCGACTCTGTCAGTGGGATGACTGTTTTACCACACTTGTTTCGACATTTGTTGAAAAAACGGATGCCGTCGACGAGGGATATCCCCTACTTACTTTATAACAAATTAATCTAGAATGAGCCTGCCACCATCTCTGAAGTTTTCAGTGAGTGGTTTGTGAACTTCGGTTTAGAAAAGCGCATCCTCGATGAAACCGCAACCCTTACGAGCTCTTCCCTCGGGAGCGCAGTATTAACCAGTCATCTGATAGAACGAGCACTTAAAATTCTTCGACCTTCTACTAGCACGGAACTGGATGGCCTTGCTTCAATAATTTTCAAAAACTGGGTGTGATATACCCCTGTTACTTCTTAAATTCTTCTCAATATCTATGGACACTGGCACTTACCCTGGCGAGTGGAAAACTAGCTTCATAATTCCACACTACATATCTGATGATAAAGAAAACGTCCGCAATTACAGACCCATAAATATAACCCCAGTTATCTCACGAATCATGGAGAAAGTCGTAAAATATCAATTGTCAGACTACCTAATAAGGGAAGATCTTGTCACAAGGTCTCAACACGGATTTTTCAAAAATAGATCCTGCGTTACTTGCCACTTCGACTTTTTCAACTGCATCACTAGTAGTCGCGAAGCACGTAAGCTGGTCGTTGTTCTCTACTTCGATATATCTAGGTCATTTGACATGGTATCTCACAGTATTCTCTTTGAGAAGCTGTACTCATGTGTAATTCGCAACCCATTAATGAACTGGTTAAAATCGTTTCTAGGCAACGGGGTACAAAATACCAAAGTCGGATCTGTATTGCCTCATCCTGGGCAGATCTCAAGTGGGGTCGTGCAGGGTAGTGTCCTAAGACCACTTTTATTTACGGTCTACATTAACAGCATTCCTAACTGTTTCACCTCAGACAAACCATTCCTATATGCTGACGACCTCAAAGTCGTCTACTCCTGCTACACTCATGAATTAAGCGATATGGTAGATAAAATACATCTTGAACTAAGTAGTCTCGCAATACCGTGTGCTGAGTACTGCCTAAAGTTAAAGATTTACAAATGAGGCTGGATTCGCATGGGCAACAGTAAGCTTGACCTAACTCGAAGTAAGTGGGCGAAAACTAGCCAAGCTCAACTCAGTCGTAGATCTCGGTATTAGATACTCTAGTAACCTAACGTTCTCTGAACAAACTGATTATGCCAGTCGTAAAGCACGAAGGCTGATAGGTTGCATAACACACAATTTCTTTTGTTGTGAAACTAGGGTTTTATTATATAAAGTATGTGTCCGACCTATCTTAGAATACTGCCCGTTTATTCTTAGCGGACCCAGACAAAATGACAAGCTTAAATTAATGGGAGTGCAACAGCAGTTTACCTCAAGAACTCTTGGTTTAGAAAGTGGTCTGGAATACCATGAGCAATGCAACAGACTGAGATTAGAACCACTCTGAAAAAGACGTCTTAAGCTAAACCTTATCTTTTACTACAAGCTAACTATGTGGATCATGTAAATGCTTAATTTATGTGAAATTAATCTCCCCTTGCATTCCTCCTGGCCAATAACTAAACCTACCACTGTCACCAGTTACAATCTTAGAAATCATCACAACCTAGCTGCTATAGAGCATTGTCAGATTTATATGCGGTACAACTTCTTAAATAAGTTTTCAGTCATTTGGAATAGACTACCAGCTAATGTGCGTGATGCAAACATACTCCCAGTGTTCATCTCCTCAGTCATCAGACTGCTCAAAGATGGCAATGCACTCCTACGTCTAACACTTACACCCTCTTTTTCACCCTACATAGATATTTTAAGTTCATTATACGTATAAGTTTCAACAACCTACAATTTTAAGTGTTAATACTATTGGAAGTACATAATAGCAATAATAATAATGTATATTCTCATATAAACATATAAATTTACATGAAAATGCATGTCATTTTTACAGGCACGATCAAGTATGGTATAATATCAAATCGTAGATTGTCTACAAGTTAGTAATGTTTCAACAGTTAAATATTTGATATATATATAGATACACTCATTGTCTGAACTAGGCAGTATGGTTATTGAATTGTACAATTGTCCTCCAGGTTGAGCGGGAAAATGGACTTCGTTTCGTTTTCATCCCGTGGTTGTCGGCATACGATAACCAACCAATATTGAGGTAAGTACAACGTTTACAAGGGATTCAAAGCTGTTTTAGAAAAGTAAAAGTGCTAAGGTGAATCAATAAAACGTGATGAAATGGGTAAGTGCAAGTATCACTAATAAATGCATTAATAAAGGAAACTCCTGTAGCGGTAAATAATTCCCCAAAATTATTGACCACAGCAATCACTCATTGGATGCTGACCACCACTGTTTAAGTCGACTTGTTTAGCTGAAGGCTTCCGGTCAAGCATCCCCGCCATTTGGTACCTCGTCGTGTCACGTGCACGATCACTAGCTAGCTAAGCGTTCGTCTAACGGCTGGTTTTGGTTCCTAAATATATATCTTGGTTTGGACGATCAATTATTGGCTTTTGCTTTGTCTTTGGTACGCGAGAATAAATTAATTAGAAGTTGTTGAACGAGATATCACGTCAAACCTTATATCCGTCAACCTCTAAACTGGTGAGCCCAACCGCGAACTTCATCCACGATAAATCCGCAGATAACCCCGGTGAGTTCGTTCCATTTTGTATTTGTTCTTGTACCATATATTATTCGACATAATTTTCGTCATGAGTGATCTTAGTCCCAAGGTCATCCGTATCCGCTCAACTCCTAAAACCATTCAGCTCGTACCATACTGGCCAGATAATGCTGAAACGTGGTTTCTGCTAGCTGAAGCAGATTTTTGTGAGCATGGGATAACCGATCAACGTTCACAGTTACTTGCAGTTATTCACGCCCTACCGCGGGAATTCAGCAAGTACGTAACATCACAGATGTTGAGTCCCGAGGTAAGTAACTCGTACGAGTTGCTCAAAGCATCCCTCCTCAGGAGAAACGTTCTCACGGACCGACAACGTCTAGATGAATTATTTCGTAACATCGAGTTAGGAGATCAGTCAGCCGTGAGCATGCTGACAAGAATGAAAGAAATCGTCGGCCAAAGTCAGTTCGACGAAGGACTGTTTAGAGAACTCTTCTTAACCAAGTTGCCACAGTCTGTACAGACCGTACTTGTGACACTTCAGGGTACTGTAATAGAGTACTTAGCTATTACTGCAGATAGGATTCTAGAGATAACTAAACGGTCTGTCCCCGAAATATGCTCGATGACTAAGCAGACTTCGAGTAAGGATCCTGCAATGATAGAGTTATGCAACTCCATCCAGCAGATGTTTAGGTCAAACATGCATTCTAAATCCTCCGACCGTCGTCCTAAATCTCCTCAACGCAGGAACTCACGTGGTCGATCTAAGTCCAAACCACGTTCACTGAAAAACCCTGACTGGTGCTGGTACCACAACACCTATGGCCAAGAAGCGAAGTGTTGCCGTAAGCCTTGTAACTTCGGAAATGTCTCAAAGTCTGCGGGAAACTATCCCGCCGGCACGCGTTAGCGGCAACCGTCGCCGGTGGCACTAGCCGCCTACTTTACATCCATGATGTGATAAGCCAGACTCGATACTTAGTCGACACAGGCGCCGAAGTCAGCGTCCTTCCTGCTACAGCAGCAGATCGACAGAAGGAACCTACCTTCAACTTACAGGCTGCAAA
Organism: Trichobilharzia regenti; assembly: GCA_944472135.2. Classification (NCBI taxonomy): domain Eukaryota; kingdom Metazoa; phylum Platyhelminthes; class Trematoda; order Strigeidida; family Schistosomatidae; genus Trichobilharzia; species Trichobilharzia regenti. Next base: position 56,353,655 of record OX235262.1, read on the forward strand.
TGGAAAACCAATCGCAACCTTTGGTAGGAAATACGTCTATCTGAACGTAGGTTTACGCAAACCTATTCGGTGGATTTTCCTTCTCGCTGACGTTACAATGCCCATCATTGGCACGGACCTACTTAATCATCATGATTTACTCGTAGACGTCCGCCGAAAACGACTGATTGACAATACTACTAGTCTGTCTATCAAAGGCATCAGCTACATAGGCCCTAGTTTGTCACCCGTTAAGATAAAGGCAATCCTTGATCCAACTTTTCAACCTATGGTTGACAAGTATCCGGAACTTAATTGCCCGTCGAACGACCTACCGTGCATAACCAGCAATGTTATGCACCACATCATTACCACAGGACAACCTGTGACATCTAAAGCACGACGATTAGCTCCTGACAAACTGAGAATCGCCAGGAATGAATTTGACCATATGCTTAGCCTTGGCATCATTCGACCTTCGAATAGCCCATGGGCATCCCCACTTCATATGGTTCCGAAAAAGGATAGCAACGATTGGCGACCCACCGGTGATTACCGGCGAGTGAATGCCAAAACAACCCCTGATTGCTACCCGTTGCCTCATATACACGACTTGACGGCAACCTTATCCGGCGCGACTATATTCTCCAAAATCGACTTGGTTAAAGCGTATAACCAAATCCCGATGGCAACAGAAGATACCCCGAAAACGGCTATCATTACGCCTTTCGGACTTTTTGAATTTCTACGTATGCCATTCGGTCTCCGGAATGCAGCCCAAACATTCCAACGCTTCATCGATGGAGTATTTCGCGGTCTCGACTTTGTATACGCATACTTAGACGACTGCCTCATTGCCAGTCCAGACAAGGAAACTCACCTTAGGCACTTGGACTTGGCATTTGACAGGTTACGCCAACATGGTGTTACCATTAATATTCAAAAATGTCAAATCGGTGTTGACTCACTCGACTTCCTGGGTCACACTATTGACTGCAAGGGCATTCGCCCACTGGCTACTAAGGTTGAGCCTCCTAAGAAAAACCGTTCTGGACGCACCGTAAGGTTCCCAGAACATTTGCACACTTATTTGACTTAACGAATTCGTGTGATTCACGCAACTCACTCGTTCGTGGTACTAACTTTTTTTTTGACGTATAAATTTTTTTTATATACAGTACCACCGAACACAAAATAAAAATTAATTAGATGTATTTTTTTTCGATGTTCTGAACTTAGCATTATTTTACTGTATAGTAAATGCACATCATTTTTTTTAAACAAAAAAAGCTGATTTGGTACATTTTCTTCGACATGGTTAATAGCGTTCTTGTTTTCTTTTCCAGGTGCGACGGGCACTGGACGGGAAACAAACGAAGCACGGAATCCAACGAACAACACCAGGAAGCTATGTACAAACATCCCATTAGCATAGGCAGACAAACCAGTAGGCATAAGACCAAGCCACTCGGAAGATTTTTTTCACCCGAAAGGGAACCATCGAGTTTTTTTACTTCCGACTGGTTCTGTCTTAGGGTCCTCACGACCCCACTAGGGAGGGAGTGACCTGTAGCGGTAAATAATTCCCCAAAATTATTGACCACAGCAATCACTCATTGGATGCTGACCACCACTGTTTAAGTCGACTTGTTTAGCTGAAGGCTTCCGGTCAAGCATCCCCGCCATTTGGTACCTCGTCGTGTCACGTGCACGATCACTAGCTAGCTAAGCGTTCGTCTAACGGCTGGTTTTGGCTACTAAATATATATCTTGGTTTGGACGATCAATTATTGGCTTTTGCTTTGTCTTTGGTACGCGAGAATAAATTAATTAGAAGTTGTTGAACGAGATATCACGTCAAACCTTTAATATCCGTCAACCTCTAATCTCCCTAGGCTGACAACTTTCATTTGCAATGTATAATGCTTCCTGTACAGTTTGCACTATCATGATGTCCACTTTTGGTTTTAATACATTTTTTCCTTATGCCGGTTTTTTTATTTATGCCTTTTTGTGCATTCGGTGCACAACCGTACCCTGCAGAGAATAGGAATAGAATAAGTCGAATCAAATTCATAAAGAGCTATAAAATGTTAGGTTTAATGAGATATAATGAGGATCAAGTAAAGACGTTATTAGAAAATGAATGAGATAAGACATTGTGAAGTGTTATTTAAAGATCCGACAATGGACAGCAAGTTAGTTTATAAGATGCCCCATAAATCTGTGCAGAGCCCAGTGTGCGTCGGTAGCACAGCGGTTTTGACTCTCGCCAACCATGCACATGTTCAGGGTTTCGATCCCCCGCTGGCGCACATCTGATACTTATGGTCGGCCTGCAAACTTTGGGCTACCGATTTCATATGCTGAAAATTCTATATATGTACAAAATACACCCTCTTTTTCACCCTACATGGATATTTTAAGTTCATTAAACGTGTAGTAACAACAAACAACAACTATAAATTTTAATATTATTGCGACTAGATGATAAACATTTCTACATAGGACAGTAATATTAGTTCACACATAATATAAAAGCAAACATAACAGGACTAGTTAGTTAGTTAGCGTACCGAAATTATCACGGTTCATTTCACAGAATATATATATATATGTAAATTTACAAATCACTCTCTGAGGACTCTACTTGATTTCATCTTTGCTGTTGTCGTTTGTCTTCTTATTTTTCTCACCATTTCAGCTTCTATATGAGTTTTTGAATGAGAATAGAGGATGTACACGTTTGACCATTTACAACGACAGGTGATCTGCAAACATTATTGGTCCCATATCCTACAACTGCCTCGTGAATTACTCATTACCTTCCCCCACGCATCCTGGATTACGGCTATGGAATATACCTTTATATCAATGAAAAAGTAATAATTTATAATACTTCACGCTTTTAATTTATAACAACCGGTCGTGTCAGTAAAAATGGCTTGTATTTCTTGTGAACACCCGTTTATAAGAAAATATAACTCATATCAGTATTCACTGAGCATAATTCATCTCTGGTGTCACTTACGATGAAAATGCTGACAAGATTATACAAGCACAACACTTATCTTAAATTAATACCCAATTTGGATGTAAATCAAGAATAAGATTTGATGCTATACACAGTTCAGAGGCTGAAGATATAGACGTTCAAGGATATTACGAATTATGCTAACGCACCATCTAACACCCACAAATTCTACAGTATTCTTCCTGCGTAGACCAAAGGCGAAGCAAAGCACTTTAGCTGACGGTTCAAATTACGAGATATATTTCAGGACCAAATCGGAGTGCGTGACGATTGCTTAGGGATCGTCCACGAACGAAAGAACGAGACACGACGGAGTACCAAGTGACATGGATGCTTGACCGGAAACCTTCAGCCAAACAAGTTCACGTAAACAGTGGGGTCAGTATCCAGTGTTCAGTAGTGAATGCTGTGGCCAATAGTTTTGGGGAATTATTTACCGCTACAGCTCAATCCACCATAGTAGGTTTGTGAGGACCCACCCGGAAGTAAAAAATACCCAATGGTGATCCCATCGACTTGATGAAATGCCTACTGGTCGGCTACCTATGCCGATAGGGTGTCTATACATCGCTTCGTTGATGTTTATCTGTTGGATATAGTGCTTCGTTTTCTTTTTTTCCAGTGCCCATTGCACTTGGAAAAGAAAACAAGAATGCTAAGAGCCTTGTTGGGGAAGATGTACCAAACGTAACGTTTGAAAGATGATATGCATCTACCATTATTATTATTGTTCTTTTGTGTTTCTAGTGGAACATCGGGATTCAGCTGCACGTCTCCACTTGCTTCTGTCTTCTGCCGTACTTTTCACCTGCATCCACGTTAGTCCATACTGTTTCAACCCGCCTTCACACGATATCCTCCATGTTACCCTTGCACTGACGTCCCACTCGCCGCTTCCCATTCGGGTTCCACTCCTACATATTTGTTGGGCGATTGGTTCTTGTTTTGTTTGTTCCCATAGTTTCTTGTTGGTGATTCTACCCGGCCATCCGACCTTGGGTATAGAGCGAAGACAGTTGTTGTTAAAAGTCTGCAACAGGCTGTTGGAAATACTCTTTGTGACCCGCCTGCCCAGTTTCTGATCCTTATAGGAGAACTGACTGACTTGACGTTTGTATTGAAAATCCGACCCAATTTTGTTGTTGATATTGACTGAGTGACGAAGATTTCCAGATTGGTCTCAGGTTGATGAATGTGTTTCTCGCCTTCCCAATTCTCGTTCGATTTGACATCCTCGTCCGTTCCGACTTCCTGTAGTTGGGGCAATGCTCCCTAGGTAAGTGAATGAAGTAAGCTCTTTCAATTCCCTCCCGTTGGTGGTGATTGGCGCTGGATGTTGCTGTTTTTGTTGTTTGGTTACTTTCATAACCTCCGTCTTGTCTATGTTCACCTGGAGTCCTGTCTTTGCTGCTTCTTCGACCAGTTTGTCGGTTTTCGCTTGTAAGTCTTCGATTTTGTGTGACATCAAACATAAATCATCCACGCGCGAAATCCAGGTCTTCTAGGTTGTTCACGTCGGTCCAGGATGTCCCTGACCGCTCGTTTCCCACTGTCTGATGCATAATCCAGTCCACCAAAATTAGGAATGTCATTGGTGATAGTAGTCACTCTTCTCTGACTCCTGTGTTTACTCCAATCTCCTCGCTGAGTTTTCCGTTGTGGATCACGTGAAATGTGCCGTTGTCGTACAGCTGTTAAATGAGATTGATGAATATTTGGGTTACGCCGTAGTACTCGAGAAGTTTCCAAATTACTTCGCGGTTAACGCTGTCGAAAGCCTTCTCGAAGTCTATAAAGTTGAGATAGAGGTTTGATTGCCATTCCATGCTTTTTTCTGTGACGATGATGCGTAGAGTTGCAATTTGGTCAGAACATGATTTGCCTTTCCTTAATTCAGCTTTTTCTGGTCGCAGTTCTGCATCCAGTGTGTCCTTTATTCTCTTCAGGATGATGAAACTCAGGATTTTACTTGGCGTCGACAGGAGCATTACTCCTCGCCAGTTCTTGCAGAGTCTAAAGTCTCCCTTCTTTGGTAGTTTCCCAAGGTAACCTTTCTTCCAGTTAGTAGGCACCTTTCCCTCCTTGCAGACCTTTAGCGATAATGGAGTCAGCATGTCTGTTGTAGTTTATGGGTCCGCTTTTAGTGCTTCGGGGGGTATTCCATCTGGTTCAGCTGCTTTTCCAGCTTTCAGAGGCTTGATTGCATTCAAGACTTCAGCTCCCGTTTGAGGATTGGTGTCAACTTGCAGTTGTCTACGTGCTGTTGTTGGTATTTCTGGACGGCTTGCAGGTGATGGTCGGTTCAAGAGTCCTTTGAAGTGGTTTGACCTTCGTTTAATCTGTTTTTCTTCCTTGGTGATTGGGTTCCCTTGGCTGTCTTTTCTAGGTTTCACTTGTGTTGATCTCTTCCCGGATAGAGACTTGGTTATCTGATATAATGTCCTCAGGTCCCTTTTGCCTGCTCCCTTCTCAGCTTCAGTGGTCAGGTTGTCGTAGAATTGTCTTTTGTCCTTCCTAGCACTCTTCTTCACTTCTTCGTCCAATGCTGTGTAAGTTGAGCTCAGCGTCTCCTTCTCCTGTCCGTCCTTGCATTGAATCATTTTCTCTTTCACCATTCTCCTCTCTTCTATTAATTTCCAAGTGTCCGTTGAGAGCCATTCCTTGTCTTGCCTCTTCTTTCTTCCTAAAACTAATGAACACGTTTCGTTGAAAATCTCCTTCAGAGAGTTCCAGTGGTCTTCCACGCATGATTCTTCAGTGATGTCGCGTAGTGTTTCCTGCTTTGCTCTGACAGTTGCAGTGATGGTGTCTTTTGTGATTGTGTCATTCCGTAATTGAATGTTGAACTTGCATTGTGGCCTATCCCCAACTATCCTCTAGGCTTTTAGTTTCACCTTGAAAGTCCCTTGTACTAGATAGTGGTCTGAACTCACATCTGCTCCTCTCCTCCACCTTGTGTCCAGTAGGCTCAGTTTCCACTTCCTTGAGATTGAAATGAAGTCTATTTGGTTTTTGATGTGTCCATCTGGTGAAATCCATGTTGCCTTGTGTATATCCTTATGTTTGAACACTCTGCCACCAATCCCCAAACCATTGAAGGCGCAGAAGTCTGAGAAGAGTTCACCATTGTCGTTCATTTCATCAAGGGCCTCACGACCCATGGTGAGTTCTATTCCTGTATTTTCGTCTCCCAGTTTTGCATTCATATCACCCATCAGGATTTTGATACTGCCACTTGGGACGTTGTCCATTACTATTTGTAGTTGTCTGTAGAAATCCTCCTTCCTTTCTTGTTCTGAGACGTTTGTAGGCGCATAACATTGGATGATTTTGGCCTTCCTTCCTTTTGATTTGAACCTGGCTGTCATTATCCTGTAGGAGATCGGTTCCCAAAGCATAAGAGCTTTGGCTGCTGTTGGCGCCATCATGATAGCCACTCCCTCGGTGTGCTCGTGTCTGTCCTTTAGGTGACCGGAATAGATTATTGTCTCTCCAGTTGGTAGTTGGCACCTACCACATACGTTCCATCTGCTCTCACAGATTCCCAACACTTCCATTCCATATCTTCTCATTTCTGTGCGAAGATTCCACGTCCCCATTCTTATTTTTGCTTTCATCGAAAGAAGGCACATCGGCTGACTGGCTTCCCGAAGGCTTTCACCAGCCTGCGTCCATTCACTTCCCTGATTCTAGCGAAAAATAAGGTTATTTTTTATATTTTCAGTATTTTTAACATATTGGTGCATTGAAGTTTCTGTAGCAGTTTGGTTGAGTCTGGGAGGTGGAGTTGTTAGCACCACGTCCAAACCCTCCCTCTTTGTCCCGGCTTGGAATCGGGTAGAAAACTAGCGAGCTAGTAATCTAAGCGATGTTCACATCCATCACATGAAACATCGAAAAAGTATACACCTAATTTTTTTGGTAGATGTAACATGCACGGTTATAGGAAAGTCTTTACTTGTGTTGCGGAATACAATATGAAAAAAATTGATGTGCCTAATAGAAAAATCACCACAAACAAATAAGAAATGAGTGAATCGCATACCTTGGTTATGTGGTGGTGGTGTAAAGATGTTCTGGGAATCTCACGTTTCGTCCAGAACCCATTTTTGGGGCTTGATAGGAGGTTTGGTGGCTAGTGATTTCTTCGGGGACCAACGGATATTCGGTCACTTGTGTATTAATGAGAATACTCAGCTCTGGGCTCATGAGATTGCCTTCTAAGCAGGTCGCTTTCAGAACCGATGCTTACTGTGTCTTCGCGGCCTTTTTGTCTAAGACAAAGAATTTATCAATAAGTTTAATGACGTTATACGGTCCGTCCTATGGGGGATGCAGAGGGCAACGCACAGAGTCACGACGAACAAATAAATGCGAAGATGTTTCAAAATACGGATGTACTAAGACGTCTGTGGACTATGGTCGAAGGGGAGCAGGTTTAACTGAAGGCACTGCGTTTCTAAGCCTGCTGATGTATGAGGCGTGATCTACCAATGGTGGGAAGCCCAAGGGAAAACGAACTCACCTGGCGATCGAAGTGTTGTGTCATATACTAGCTCGACAGCAGTACAACCAGCATCATTTTTCAAGGCGTTTCGTATCCCTAGGAGAACTAACGGTAGTCATTCAGTCCAATGTGCATTGTTTGCAGCTGATAACGCAGCCCCAACTGTCTGTATAGACGTTCTACCATACCATTAGCTTGAGGATCATAGGCTGTTGTTCGGAAACGCATACAACCTATGATTTTATTCTGGGCGAAGAATAAGCCGCTTTCGAATTGCCGCCTGCGATCAGTTGTTATGGAGGATGGGCTCGAAAAGTTTGTGATCCTTCATTCGGCAACAACGTTCGCAACTGTTTCAGCAGACACATCCTCGTGGGGTACTGCCTCTAACCATCGTGTGAAATGTTCGATGCAGGTTAAGTAAAAGGTGTATCTGTGAGATTCTGGAAGAGGTCCAACCAAATCTGTATGAAAGTGTTTTAAACGCTTTTGGTGTGTCTTACTACCTTGCACCTTTGGCAGGCTAAGCACGTGTGTCCATTCCCTTGCTTCTTTATTATTACCGGGCCAACAAAACCGACCATTTATGAGCTTGGCGGTAGTTAGAATACCTGGGTGGGATAAATCATGCAACGTACTAAAGACGTTGTGGAGATAACTTTTAGGCACGATGGGGGTGGGGAGTACTCGTAGAAATGTCACATAGGATAGTAACTCTTCCCATACCTAAGGGTTTCTCGGCTAATTGCAGTGTTGTTTTTGACAACTCATATTGAAGCTTGGTGTTTTCTTTTTGAAGACGAACCGATTTCACAAGGTATATGCCACTTATTTGGGTGACGAAACAAATGCGCGACAAGGCATCTACCACACTGTTGTTCCCTCCGGATATGTGGGGAATATCCGCTGTAAACTGTGAAGCGTAGTCTAGCTGTCCCGATTTTCTAGGTGAATACTTATATGAGGTAAAGTTCAGAAAGTACGTCAGAGTTGTGGTAAGTTAAAATCATAAATTCACGACCCTCCACTGAATGTCGAAAATGACGTGCAGCACAGTTTAGAGTCTGACGGTATCGACGTTCGCGAATTGTACGGAGTATACTAACGCAAGATCTTATACCAAAAACCTCTATAGTATTCGTTTCTCGTGAACCAAAGGCAAAGCGAAACAACTGAATTGGTTGTCCAAATGACGGTATATATTTCGGGACCAAGACGGATTGCGTGCTGACTGCTTAACTGACTAGTGATCGTGCACGAATGTGACGTGATGGAGTATCAAATGGCATGGATACTTGACCGGAAGCCTTCAGCTAAACGAGTCGACTTAAACAGTGACGGTCAGCATCACGTTTGAAGAAATTTGATTACTGGCAGGGCGTTAAGTGAACTTTCTCGTGTGGTTATCTTAATTGTTTGATCGTGGGTAAACCTATATCATCATTTCATGCTGTTAATGGCAATTTAAACATATATTATTAACACTTGAAAATTGTTTTAATTCCTTGATGTAGTAGTTTCTATGTTTGTAACAAACTTGTCATGATTCGAGTAGAGCATTTTCTGCGGGAAAATAAAAGTACCCTTCATGAAGTACATTCTCTGGAATCAATTACTTTGGAAAAACAGTTTGGAGATTCCCATTTCAAATTCCGTAATGCTGCTCGTAAAAAATACCGCGAGTTGCTACAAAAGTTCGAGGGATATTTTCCGAAGATTAATACATCTACACACTTTTTGTATTGGGGATTCCTAAGAATAAAACTTGCCATCAATTACCTTGATTTGGGGGATGCATCTAAAGGTATAACTTCATTTTCCATTTCTTAGTATTTAGCTCAGGAAATTTTGTCTCCATGTGTTAATAATAATGATCGATTCCGATCTATTAGTTCTCTTATTTCCAAAATCACTGAGAACGGTAACCAGTCTTATCATTTTGAATTTATTTATAGAATTCCAGGAGAAAAATTGCCTGTCAGCTAAGGAGCTGGTCCTCTTCAACAGCATAGCTGGTGTATTACAAACACTGTTCAACGTACTTGCTGCTATTCAAGTTATAAATATGCAGAACAAACAGCTTTCCACGTCAGATAGTAAACCTATGCACTGGCTTCGTTGTGCTCAGAGGGTCTACAAAATATATGTAAGACAAAATCCGCCGAATACAGGACCAGAATTCTGGGACACACTGGTGTTCCAAGAGTGGAATAGGGGACAAGAACCCAGTGGTGGCTATAATGGATCGGATCTATCTATAAGCCGCGTGATGTTTGAAAATGGATACACAACAACGTTATTTTTAATGGCACAGGTTGCATTCATTTTGTTTCTGTTAATCATATATTCATCAGGTTCATAATTTATAAATATGTATATGTGTAGTAGACTTGTAGGGGACTAATATTAGAGTTCACTAACATTCCAAGTATAAAAGTAATAATCCAAGTCAGTGGAGTGTTAAATCACAATATATTACCAAAAATACAGTGACGAGTTATAGCAACAAAAAGGATTACTTGGTTATAAAGTGTAAGTCCTCGGCTACAAATTAATTATATAATCCACAGGCACGTTAACTGTTTGGACTGCGTCTGCTGTAGCTGCCGTGTTCCGGTTGTAGAAATGTCTTCGGATGAAAGTAGTAGGCTCCTACAATAAATCCAAAGTTACAACACGGTGTGAGTGGAGCAAGTAAGTAGAGGTGACCAGGGAGAAGACGAAGTCTCCAACAGCAGAGTGTATTTTTCAATCGTACACGGAAATTATGTATATTTCAACAAGAAGCGATTTAAACAAAAATTATGTACAATATCTCGAATTTATACAAGTACCTAAAAAGTGTACAATCACATTGTTACGTACTCAACACGGCTCCCCCCTAGAGGTCCGGAGAGACAACCGGAAAATGATACGTAAAACTATGAAGTAAGTAATAATAGTAATAGCAACTTTTGGATAAAAATAGGGATATATTACAACATGCATAAACGCGAGAAGGTATGTGAATCATGTAAAGTCTGAAAGCATATACAATAAGTTCAGCAATAAAAATTGAAATAGAAAGTCATGTCACTTAAATTTGCACTAACCATGAACATAGATTTTTAATGTATAAAGAAAAATATGTAAATACACAGTAATTAAGGAGGGGAAAGAAACATTAAAAAAAATATGGATTAAAGATCAGTAGTTTTTGGAAAGGACACTACCTGTTTTTTGGTGAGGTACATATAAATAAATAATAGTGATAGTAACATCAAAGTTTACGACGAAATACTAACGGTCATGATGATAATGTCTAAACGAAAAAGATAATAATAATTTTTAATTATTTTTCTTTTGTTAGTCCTCAAAATGAACGTAGCGAGCCGGTTTACTGATTTGCCGACCACTACGTGTTTGATATGGAGGGAGGATAAGACTTGGTGCCGGTGGAGTGGAATCGGATGTTTGATTATTTGATTGCGCAGTTGCCGATGTAGATTCGAAGTCGTTGTCGGTGTATGCGGGTTTGATTCGATCAATGGAAATAGTCTCTCGTTTTCCATTCTTGTTCACGGTAAAGTGTTTGTCTGAACGTTTAATAACTTGAAAGGGTCCTTCGTATGGAGGTTGCAATCCTTTTCTGATGGCGTCGACTCGAATGAAGACGAATTTGCAAGTTTGTAGATGTTTGTTGATCTGATCTCGTCGGGGAGATTGTCGAGGTGCTGTTGGTTGAAGTTGAAGCATTTGTCTAGTTAATCGGTTAGTGAAGTCGGCAATGTTCACGTCTGTGGAATCGGCTGAGGGGACTAGCTGTCCAGGCAAGGTTAGGTTGGTGCCATAGACAAGTTGAGCCGGTGTACATCCTAAATCTTCTTTGATAGTAGATCGGATACCAAGTAAAATCAAAGGTAAGTATTCACTCCACTTAGATGTATCATTCTGCGCCATCAGGGAGCTTTTCAGTTGTCTGTGGAATCTTTCCACTAGACCATTCGCTGCCGGATGATAGGCTGTTGTGGAGATATGTTTCACTCCCAGAAGTCTCGTCAGTTCGCGAAAGAGTGTCGATTGGAATTGAGGACCGCGGTCGGATGTAATAGTAGTTGGTACACCGTAGTTTGACACCCAACGGTCGAGAAAAACTAAAGCAACGTTTTCAGCAGATATGTCGTTTAAGGGGCATGCAATAGCCCAACGAGTAAATCTATCAATCGCTGTCAGGATATGTGTATATCCCCTTGATGTTGGCAATGGTCCCACGATATCTATATGGATATGCTGAAATCTCCTTTCGGGTAATTTAAACGTCTTCGGGGTTGTAATAGTGTGGCGGTGTACTTTGGAGCATTGGCATTGGATACATTCTCGTGCCCATCTCCGAATGTCAGAGTTCATTTTAGGCCACACGAAGCGTTCGCTGATCAGCCTGACCGTGGCGCGTACTCCAGGGTGGGAAAGCGAATGTAAATGTTCGAACAATGCTTTTCGGCAACTGAGAGGGACAAATGGACGATTAGTGCCGGTAGATACATCGCAGACTATGGTTGCATCTGATAAGGGGATAGGCACATCTTTGAGTTGTAAGGAAGAGTTTCTGCGGCAGGTTTGGAGTTCAACGTCATCTCGTTGTAATTGAGCCATACGATCAAGACTGATGTCTACCGACGTTTGGAGCTGGTTAATGTCACTTCTTGAAAGAGAATCGGCTACCACGTTCGCATCCCCTTTGATGTACTGAATGTCGGTTGAAAATTGGGAGATATAATCCAACTGTCTGGCTTCTCTAGGGGAGTGTTTATCAAGTGAAGTAGTGAAAGCATGACACAGGGGCTTGTGGTCAGTAAAAATAGTGAAATGCCGGCCCTGTAGTAAGTAACTGAAATGCTTCACTGCAAGATATATGGCCAGCAATTCTCTCCCAAAAGTGCTGTATCGTGTCTGAGCCGGTTCCAACTTCTTAGAAAAGAATGCGAGTGGGGTGACTTCGCCCTTCATCTTTTGTTGTAATACTGCCCCTACAGCTACTTGGGAGGCATCTGTGCACAAAATAAGCGACGCTTCGGGGTTGATATGGGATAGCATAGTAACTCTGGATAAGGCATCTTTTGCGTTGCAAAATGATTCGCGTGCTTCAGCTGACCACTGAAACTTTTTAGGATCATTTTTAAGGAGGTCGGTTAACGGCTGGACGATGGAGGCACACGAAGGAATGAAACGCCGATAGAAATTAAACATCCCCAAAAAACGTCTGACCTTCTTGAGTGAATCTGGTTCGGGGAAGTTTTTGATGGACTCTATCTTTTCCTCCGTAGGCGTAATACCATTCGTGGTTATGTGGTGTCCCAGAAACTGTATAGAGGAGACACCGAATATGCACTTTTTGGGGTTAATGACGACTCCATATTGCTCAAATCGTTGAAATAAGATGGTGAGGTGATCAGTATGTTCTTCGGGCGACGAGCTAGCAATTAAAACGTCATCGATATATACAAATACAAAGTCCAAACCTTGTGTGACCTGATCCATGAAACGTTGGAAGGATTGTGCTGCGTTCTTTAGGCCAAATGGCATGCGGAGAAATTCAAACAAACCGAAAGGTGTGATGATGGCCGTTTTTTCGATATCCTCTTGGGCAACTGGTATTTGGTGATAGGCCCTGACCAAGTCTACTTTAGAAAAAATGGTTTTTCCGTGTAATGTCAGGGAGAAATCATGAAGATGAGGAATAGGATAACGGTCGGGAACTGTGGCATTGTTTAAATGTCGGTAATCCCCACATGGCCTCCAATCATGATCAGCTTTAGGCACCATGTGTAAGGGCGAAGACCAAGGACTATTGGAGGGTCTGATGATGCCGAGCTGCATCATGTGTTCAAATTCTGCCTTGGCTGCTGCCAATTTGTCCGGGGGTAATCTACGGGGACGAGCACGAACTGGTTGACCCGTAGTAACTATCTTGTGAGTAACTGTGTGAGGGACGTCCTCGATGTTGTACGACGGCTTAAGAATTTTAGGGAAACGGTGAAGTAGGGAGGAAAAAGGGCAATCTGCTGGTCTTTCAATACTGATATTATAGACAGAATAGCTGGAGATAATTCCATGGATCTTTAGATGGGTGTTGTTATCAATCAGTTTTTTATTGTTGACGTCAACTAACAGGTTGAAATTACTCAAGAAATCTGCTCCGAGGATGGCGTGACTGACGTCGGCTACTATGAAAATCCATGTGAAACGCCGACGTAAACCTAGATCCAGTATGAGGGATTGCTCTCCATACGTCTGTATGCTTGTGTGGTTAGCTGCCCGGAGAGACAGTTTTCCGGGTGTCCGTGTAGATCGCCTGGATAGTGAAGGAGGGATTACGCTAACTTCTGCTCCCGTGTCTACCAGGAATAAAGTGTCTGAAGTTTTATCCTTCACATAGAAGAGGCGACTTGTTTGCTTGCCAGTAACAGCTGTCGCCATCACTGTCTGGCTGAGGCGTTTCCCTGAGCCTGGTTGGCTTCGCTAAAGCTGCACGGTTTTACACATTTCAGGGCATGACGTCCAAACTTCCAGTGATACCAGCATATATTGCTATCCCGAGAAGACGTGTAAGAACGCTGTCGTGAGAAGGATCGTCGTCGTGATGGTGACCTTCTTTGTGAAGTCCGTCTCCGGACTTGTCGATCAGACTTATTAGTTTCCAAATTGTCAATCCTTGCCGCTAAGTCTGCAATGGCGGCGAGTATCGGTGTGTCTGCCGTGGGTGTGGAATGACACGGTGTGGCACTATCAGATGCTACGTGACTTATGGTGTTATCGGATAAAACATCCAAAATACTATCTGCCATGTCACTTAGTTGGTCTAAGTCATACGACTTTCCTGAGATGATTAAAATTTGCTGGACATTTCTAGGTAAACGTTGCAACCACATCTGTTTCAGCACTACCTCGTCTACTTTATGGTGTCCGATTAACTGGCGCATGTGCCTGAGCAGCTGGGATGGTTTACGTGGGCCTAGTTCACAGCCTGTGAGCAATTGTTGGATTCTTTTCTCATCCGACAAACTGGTACGTTGTATGAGGAGGGCTTTAAGTTTATCAAATTGATGTTCCGTCGGAGGATCTTCGATGAAATCGCTGATTTCTGTCAATACTGACGGAGGGAGTTCTGCCAGCACCATACCATATTTGGCTATTTGGGACTTAATGCCCCGTGCTTCTAGCAACGGTTCAATTACCGCAAACCAAATCCTTGGTTCTGCGAAACCGTATTGGGGTAAACGAAAATCAGTGATGGCATTTATTGTGGCATTTGTCTCGCTATTAGTTGTCTGCTCGTTTGATGTACCGGACTGAGGTGATGACATTATAAATATGAGGTATTGGTGCAAATTAGGATACAAATATAAACCACACACAAAATCACAATGAATATAAAAATAGCAAAAATAAGAATATAAATATGCCAAAATAATCCGTGTTCTTATCGGGCTCACCAATTAATTTGTAGGGGACTAATATTAGAGTTCACTAACATTCCAAGTATAAAAGTAATAATCCAAGTCAGTGGAGTGTTAAATCACAATATATTACCAAAAATACAGTGACGAGTTATAGCAACAAAAAGGATTACTTGGTTATAAAGTGTAAGTCCTCGGCTACAAATTAATTATATAATCCACAGGCACGTTAACTGTTTGGACTGCGTCTGCTGTAGCTGCTGTGTTCCGGTTGTAGAAATGTCTTCGGATGAAAGTAGTAGGCTCCTACAATAAATCCAAAGTTACAACACGGTGTGAGTGGAGCAAGTAAGTAGAGGTGACCAGGGAGAAGACGAAGTCTCCAACAGCAGAGTGTATTTTTCAATCGTACACGGAAATTATGTATATTTCAACAAGAAGCGATTTAAACAAAAATTATGTACAATATCTCGAATTTATACAAGTACCTAAAAAGTGTACAATCACATTGTTACGTACTCAACAGACTGAACTTTCATCTACCATAATACTAGTTGTGTTGCAGTTGTTTAGGCATTATTTGCCACTTAGGCTCTTACATAAAGTTGCCTCACCTCAAATAATTTTATCAGTGTTGTGATATAAGTCAAATGACTTTCTTCTGAAACCAGTGGTTTACTTCAGATTTCGTGTTAATATTGTGCATAGATAAGTATTCTCCTTCAAGTTTACATTCTAGCTTCTAATAGTCTATCACAAATGGGTGCAAGATAGTTGACTTTTTTCCTTTAAGTGTTAGGCATTTAAAAACTATTAATGGGTCATAATTATAAGCAAAAAATACTTCCCATTTGTAGGTGGTGGTGTCAGTTGGTGAGAATACTCCACTTACACTCAATGGGTCTCATGTCTTGAGCCTGCTCCATTTAATATGAGACTGAAATTTGTGCACTATCTTAGAATTTAATTCCATATCATATGAAGGAAGAAGGACATGCTTTCAACAACAAATCGGTACTAAAGTACTTCCACTGTGTTTTTAGTGCGTCAGTCAACCTATGTGAAAAATTCCTAAGCGTTGAATAATATTTTAGGAAAATAACTTGTTTTAAGTTGTATTTACTAGGTGAAGTCAACGATATGACATTTTCAGACCCCATATAATCATGTTTTAAGGAATTAACTAAATGTGTTGATTATTTCTTGCAATGACCTTTCTTCCAAATGTAATGCATTCATACTCAGACACTCGGAATCGTTAGGCCTTAAGCTAGAGACAGTTTACCATTTTATAAAAAAAGAGTGAGTATGACCTGCTTGGCATAGAGGTGCAGTGCATAATATACCCGACTGTATATTAGAAACGAAACAAAATTAGTAGTATCAGTTTAGACCATGGATTGATATCAGTTAGGGCACAGATGAAAAACAGGGAGTACTGAAGGGCTGTTTCGTCCTGGCTTGGGACTTATTGGCGGTACACACCCACTGTCAGGGTTCGAACCCAGGACCTTCCGGTTACAAGTCAAGCTTGTATACCATTCAGACACTGGGAGTTGATTCAAGGCCCATGAATACTAACTTCTACCACTGCATTGCATAATGTACCCCTCTGTATATTGGAAACGAAAAATAAATGATAGTAGTTCAGAATAAATCATGGTAGTATTTTTTGGGAGTAGGGTTGTAAAATAACACCATGGGTTCTTTGTGTTTAAATTCCTGTAACCGCCAAAACACGTGGTAAAATAGAGCAGAACATCTTTAAAAGTCTAGCAGTGTATTAGCCGACTTATTTGTGATGACCATAGCGTGATGAAACCAACTGCGTTTCCTTATAACTGCTTATTTCTAACTTGACAGATCATTTGACTTAAAGCTAAATCTTACATTTTGATCTATGGGGTAGTTGAACAGATACTGTGCCGAGAAAAAGGGAATTTCCTTTATTCATCGTTTTTACCAAATCTTTCTTACAGAGCAGAATGTTTTCTTTGAAAGGATGACTGATTGCTGTTATGGTTCAAACTTTAACAGCAAAGTGATTTGCTTAGTGCAGTGTTCATTTTTGTCTCATTTAAATGTGAAGTTGCATGGATTCCAGGAGTTCGATACAAATGTAAATATCCAATTTAAAATTTATTGGTCCTTAATTCATCTTTATACTGCTAAAATGCGTTTCTCATATTATCTACAACTTCTCTAAAACATCTAAAACATGTAGCGGTGGTTTTTCTCTCACAATACAATCGGTAGAATAATCATTTCAAATTTTGTGTTCCCTCCCACTTTACATGCTCTAATAATCTATAATCAGTCTGATTAGTGATCTGGACATTTTTCTAGTTGAACAATATCATGGAATAGTGTGATTTCCGCACTTCATCTAAGCAAACACATGAGCCAAGTTTGTCGTTTATTTTCCATCCTTTTTGGGGGAGTTTAGGAGTGTGACGGCAGAGGACCAAACCCATATCCTTCGCGTGACTGGTAAGCATTCTTCCAATGAGCCATCGATGCGCTCTTTATTCCTAGGCAAGGTAAAGTAGAAGTAAATGTTGCAGAAAATTTAAATATTTTATAATAATTTAAGATTTTTCAAATATTGAAAATGATGGTCTGGTTGACATTGAATCTCTATTATCCTCCTGAATTAGGATCACATTGACTCACAATACCTTAACACTATCCAGAAAGGCCTTAGAATAGCTGATAATCAGGTACTGCTTATCATTCTCTAATACGTTTTTGTGAGAATATAACAAAAGGCAAGTTGTATACTGCTTGTATATTTTGGTAGCTATGGAAATTCTGTTGTTTAATTGTCTTACTTTTTACTATACATACAAAAAATTGGTGGTGAAATATGTCTGTATGGGAAAAATATGCTAGTTTGTTATAAGTGTACTTCTAATTTATAGAGCTTTTTAAGTCTTCTGATGTACAGAAGGAGCTTATTACTTTCTTATGCATATATATATATATATATATATATATATATATATATATATATATATATATATAAAACGAACCACTAATGCTGTTACAATCCATAAAATGTTCTACTCTGTAGGTACATCAGTTAGCTGGAGAACGAAGTTTATCAGCTGATCATTGTCAGCTTACCTTATTACGTCAACTAACTTTTGCCAAGCCTCTTATGAAAGCTGTGAACAGTGTGTCAAGCATTCGAATGAGCAAAAAGCTTCGTGCTAAATCAGCTCATCTGTTTCGAGATTTAGAACAAGACAAATTTACTAAACAAACTGGAGAAACAATAACGCATTCATTTCTTTCTATTCGCGCATTCGATCCTGTTGAATGGGCCACAAATGCTGTCAGCCTGAGTGATTATTTTTCTTCAATTGAAGGACCCAATAAATACTATCATAAAACATTTGAATGTTTGTTATCTGCAATACAGTAAGAAAACAAAAGGCTTTCTATTGGGGTTTGTTTTGGTGGCATTTTTCTGCGTGAACTAGGCTATTTGAGTTATACTCTTCTACTTGTGTATGGATGAAACTGAAGTTGATAGGTTGAGAGACCTATTTCTAAAAATTGCAGCTCGAAAGAGTAGTGAACATACGGTATTATCTTTATATCTTCCAACTTTTATCGCAAACCTTTATGTCACTATTCACAGAAGCCTTCTGAAATAAAAACCACTACTCATAATAAAAGTAGACTAAGCAATATCATATTAACATTGAAATGCATGTGATCATAACGCTTAGAAAATATTTTTCCCAATCGATGTGATTCTAATCGACTTTAACGACTTAGGAATTGACTTTTTGCCAAGAAACAGTCCCGTTGACTCAGAGTATGTAAACTGCGTTGTCATTCTAGGTGAAGACTAATAAAATGCAGAGTCTTTTGAATACCTTGGAACGGAGTCTTCAGCTGTCTGGCTTACGATTCACCTGTGTCAAGTGTGAGATAACGCTGAAAGATTAGTCTGCACTGACTCCCAGTTTATAGACAGGGACTCAAGCGGTTGATTATGTTGGAGAGTTGGATCAGACCTAATAGGCTGATTGATGACTAAATCTCAGTACGGATGCAAAAGGCTCATATGGCATTTGCCAACTTACGTCACCTCTGATGTGAATGTGATGTCTGGCCATTGAATAAATGATGTGTGTATTGCACACAGATCCGCTCTGTACTTATTTATGACCGTAAGACATGGCCATTAAAGCAGAATACCTGAAGAGGCTAGCTGTTGCTTAAAATGGGCGTTTGCGTACTAACCCCAGTGTTGAATGGTGTAAAATGATGAGTAATATCATGGTTAAGCTCAGAGTGTTATGTAAAGAGTTAGTAGAGGGGGTTATGAAAAGACATCGATTGGAATGGGCAAAACACATGTCACTTATGTTGGACCATCGCCTTGCTTCATCGAAGTGATATAAAATTAGTTTTAAAAAGAATTGGGATAGGTCAAATCAAAAGACGACATCACTTGATGATGGTTTTGACATTTGTTTCGATTCGCATAAGGAGGCTTGAGACTGTCGGTGGGGGTGTCTGGAAATCGTTCTCAGCATCTCAAAAACATTTACGCCATCAAGCCCTCATGTTTCGCCTTGTAATTGTTCTTTGTTCAGTGCATTCCTGCTCACTATAATTCTTTTGATTTTTTCTTTTTTCTCCGCTTTTGTGTGATATATGGTATCTGGTAAACTGAACTGGCTTATGTATGTACTAATTTCTATATTGAAAATAATTCCGTCAGTCAGTCATATGGTTCTATTTATTAAGAAAAGAAATGAAAGTAGCAGATATGACAGTTAACTGATGAAAGTATAAAACGGCTGTCTTTTACTATTTATGCCACTCAGCTTTCATTCAGTGCTTTCCGAGTGGAATACAAGTCTTAAAGTTTCAGTGTAGATGATGTTTTCTTTGCAGGGTGAAGTCTCTAACCCCAAGATCAACCTTATATCTTTTCCAGGTCTACTACTGGCTATTAAACCAGGTGAAGTTTAGGGGTGCATCGGCTGGAAATTAGTCCTAGACATCCTGCGTCGCCAGAAAGTATTCCAACAATAACCCACCGATACAAACAACGAAGCACTGGACAGATATTTCGTCCTAGTTATGCACTCTTTAGTAGTACGCACCGATAACCCCAACGGATATGCAGCCTGAGTCCTTTTGTGTACTAAATGAATCCTATGATCACTCAGCCACTTTCAAACAAGAATATTTCTCCACCAAGGCATGAAGTGAGAACTTTCTGCACTTTGAACAAACGTAAGGACGACTACACTATAGAAACCTCAGATTTTTTTAATACATTAATTTGTAAAACTGACTATTGCTGATTACAATAATTCATTTGTTTATTACAGAGAATGTGCATTTTTGCATTTATTTTAGTATTATTGAAGAAGCGAAGAATACATGTGTTAAGAAGAAAGATGATTATACACTGAATCAAATGAATAATACTCTAGCGAATATCTATCGTGATATAGTACGAATCAGTCTTGATCTATTGGAAGTAGGCGCAAATTCATATGAGAAGTCAACTGGTAAACAAATAACTAGTATCAAAGTTGACAAAGATCATTCTAAGAAAAGAAAAACTGGTAAGTTAATTACTGACAAAATGTGCTGTACATATATTCTTTGTGCATGATCCCACTTACAATGACTTAAGAGTGTTTGTCGTTAAACTTTAAGCGACATTTAATGTGCACATTATTCAAAGTGAATGATTATAGAGTATAAGAGTGTGGATTATTCACAAGCCTTTGAGTGGGGCTATGATTCAGTGGTCTAAGCGTGCGGCTTGGATTCAGTGAGTTGGCGGTTTAAAGCATACTCCAGTCGGGTAGTGTCGTTGGACCTCAGATAACAGGTGTGGCTCATTACCAAATGCATGAAAATTCAAGTGATGGTTAAGCTAAAGTAAACGACTGCTTGAAATAATCAAGAATTTAAGAAACTCTTCTTAATTTACTTACGGTTTTTTTATTTTGACGGGCTGAATAAGTTAACTGTTTCACAGGTAGTGGAATAACAGCAACAATATGCCTACATTGGTTTGATGTAATGTAGATTTCTTCAGCTAACATATGTATACTCATTTTAAACACTTCACAACTCTCCGCTCATAATCCAAATGGCAGATTAATTTGGACCTTGTGAATCTGATTGAAGGCACTATCAGCTCTCTCGAGTGGGTAGTCAGAACTCCAGTGGCTTGAACTGACTTGATGCTTTAAGCTGGGTCATATCGCGTGCAATTCTGAGCATCACTGCCCAGAGTGAGCGAAAAGGTTGTTCAGTGTTCAGGTCATGGTCACCTGCCTAACAAGTACTACTAGTTGGTGGGAGTAGTATCAAACTACTCATATCAGCCAATCAGTAGTATATAGATAAGTTAAATAATAGCGGTCAGAAACCAACTAAACATCGATCCTGTACTCAAAGAAAGAAATAACTTATCAGTTGGTGAGTTAATGTTGGGTATTCAGTTTTGTAACTTTTAAAGTCTATATATTTCAAATAAAATAGACAAATAGACAAATGTGATTTTAATGGTATCACTAATATCCTCAGTAGTAGCAGATATATTTTTAGATAGTTGGGGATGTAAAGATCTTACGATGTATAATCCCACTCCTAAAGTATGGTGGAGACATGTTTATGACAAAATTAAAGTTTCAAGGTCCAAACACATCTTTGATTTCTCTGTCCATAAACCCACCAGTAGACTGAATCCAGCTCACCTTAGAATTAGAGAATGAGCAAGGTGAATTAGCTATACCAGTTTGTAAAATTAAGCGGAAATTAGCATTTATAAGAATCTGTCACATGCTAATAGATATTTAGACTAGGAATCATCTTACCCAAAACTGGTAAAGTTAGGCCTAGTTAAAAGTTTATATGATCGAGCTAGGAGCTAACAAGTAAGTCAGATGATTGAAAAGAATGTCAGTGAATAACTACTCTTTTGACTTCACCCAAAGATTCATTAAGACTAGTAATAAGAACAAAATGAATCTGATATTCACTAGCGACTAGCCCTATTCAGGCAGTTAACCGGGATTCTAGTAGGAAGCCATAACCATTAGGGTACAACAGATTGAAGGTGAGGCAGTAATCCATCGAAGAAGACATTGCGAAGTGGTCGCGCTATATCATGAATTGACAGAAGTTAACGTTAGTACTACTAGCAATGAAAACAGTATAAATGAAAAGGAATACAAAACCTTGATGGTACTACCATATAAGGAGGGAACATGGAAAACACCAAATATTTCTAGACTGCAGATGGTATTTAAACAAACCAACTTTCTCAAAGATAAATTTTGTTACCGTAATGACCCAATAGATCCAATGAAGAAAAGCCATATAATTTACCAGATGCCATGGAATGACTGTGAGTTCAGTTACATAAGTCAAACTAGTAGATAGTGGTCAATTAGATTATCGAAGCAGAGAAACTTACCTAAAGCTAGAATGATTGACCATGCCAAGTTAAATAATCTAGAAAAAAGCTGGAGCATGGCAATGAGTTCGCTTGTATTTAATCACACAATAGTGTAGAAAAGAGTAAAAGTATTAAAAAGCGATAACAGTTAGGTGGAGAAAGAGGTTAATCACTGACTCTGAATTCATCAGATTTGACGCAGAACACGTGAAATCAGAATGATTCAACGCCCGTCCCCGACATATGAAAAAATTATATAATGAAAAACAGTAGGATCAAGGCTGTATAAAGTAAGCTCGCGTTGTGACGAGAATGTCCTGGGTTCGACCCACGGTAGACGCGTACTGCTGGAGAGTCCAAAACTAACGATAAAACTTTTAACTACTCTCAGGCTTCCCAGTGGCTCTCTAACTGATGTTAGCTCATGATGAAATCCTCCAACCAATCAAATTGAATCCCACAAAAACCAGTACTTGAAAATAAGTTATTTGTGTTGCGTGAACACATTGATATGATTATGAGCAATAAATGAGGCCCGAAAAGCTGTACAATTACTAATAATGTAACACTATGTATGTTATATCAAATAAATTTATCTAACGTAAACATTATAACTATATATATATATATATTCATTTTCTTATGATTTTAAATAAAGTTTCGTCTTTCATAAATGAAATCAGCTTCAGGAACCGTTTTTCACTGCATAATATCATGTATAATTATCAAAACTATCTAATTTATCGTGTGAAACAAGTCGAACAAACATAATAAAAACATATGAAACATTAGAAAATGGGGTTAAAAAGTCTACTTTGACGATAAATACCACAACTGAGTGTCGTTTTAGATTAATTCAGTGTGAACGAATTCCATAAAGAATGGTTCAAATGTTTCTCAAGTATTGGTTTAGCAGGTTGGAGGATTTCATCATGAGCTGACATTTGGTGAATTGTCGCAAGTTAGTATTCATGGGCCATTGAGTCGGGTCCGAGTGGTCTAATGGTCGAGCTCTTCTTGTAACCGGAAGGTCTTAGGTTCGAGCCTCGGTCGGTGCATACTGATAGCGAGTCCCGAACTAGGAGGAAACAGCTTTCCAGTACTCTTAGCTGGTTTCCCAATGGTTCTCCAACTGATGGTTAGTTCATGATGAAATCCTCCAACCAATTAAATGTTTCTGTAAACAGGCGCTTGTATTACTTTACACTAAAATCATTCTCAAAACATGACATTTTTAAATCAACTTATATGCTATGTTATTTGACTATTTAGTAAGATGTTTTCGTTAATCGATAGTAGAAACCTTATGACGAAATTCATTCTAACCTCTTTAATAGTTGAACAGATTATATTATCAGAGTGAGTGTACACTGTAAGATGTAAAGTAGGTGACTTTGTGGTGAGAGCTGGCTGTTAGTCAAAATTGGTGAACAGTAATTTACATCAATGTTTATGTCCCCAATATTGGTCGTGAGAAAAATGAGAACAAAGGCTTTGCGTAGGCGGATACAGTTAACATATAGATGATCTAACATTCAAGAAACAGCCACTAAGAGAAGCAAAGTTAACTCTCTGTGAGAAACAACCAATCAGAAGACTGTGTTTTTCGCTAGAATAATCTACAATAATGTACATGAAAATCTATAAATATGTGTTGATTTCCTTAATAAATGATCTGTTGTCTGGCACTTGTCTTCTCTTGTTACAACTTAACTACATTTATGCAGAAAATATCACTTATACTTTTGTACGATATGAATTATATGTTAAGACAATCACGAGTTTAAACAGTTACACGTATATATGATTTTAGGTGGTTGCAGGCAAACAACAGGGAGCCCTGGACCTAGGTTTCGTGTTTGCTGGCACTCGTCGGCAGGGCTTATGACTGAACTGTAGGGCGTAGTGGCCATTTATATATATATATCAACAACTGTAAGGAAATCGATTATTTCCGTTGATTATGGCTGAATAACTTGGAAGGTTAACTGAATGAAAAATTCCAATGTCGTGTATGTATTCTTATAGCTTGATTGATATTCATTATTTCGTTCAGTTTAAAATCCACTCTTAGTGTTACTATTATGACATTATGTATAGAAGGAGGTTTAGCTTTTATATTCAATGTTGGCTTTATACAGTTGTAAAACTCGAACAGCCTATGTTATCGGCTGGGTGATACGACTTCTTAACATGCTACATTTGATCCTGGTAAGACTTTCATACCCTTATTATTCTTTTAATTCCTTTGCGTTCCCAGTGGAACATAGGGGTTCAAGCTAGAGGGTTGGAGTTTCTGTAGCAGTGGTGTTATTTCTACGTGATGGGGTTGCTAGCCTCATGCCCAACCTTCCCTCTTTACCAGTCTCATGAGTGGCTTAGATAGGTGAAGGATTGCATCGGCGAGGGATCGAACTCCGGACCACTTGCGTGGTAGGCAAGTACTCTGCCGCTGTGCCACCGACGCATCCCTTCATTATTACGACTTATTTTGTTCCCTTGCGTTCCAAGCAGAATATAGGGCTTTAAGCTTGGGTTTAGGCACTTCCGTGGCAGTGATTTTTATCTTTATAGGGTGTGTTGCTAGCCTCACGCTTTCATCAGGCTGGTAAGTATCTGATTAATTGTAAAAACCATATGAAATCTAAGACTAACATTAATTCTTAAATATTTTTAAAAAATTTATCCTTTTATAGCTGGTGAGTTTGGATCTATGTTCAATTTGGAATTGAAACCAATATTTGCCCGATTATTGGACTGTAATGCAGATTTACAGCGAACAAAAACTAATCAGCACGAAATGAAAACGAAGGAGGTAGAGTTTAATCAAAGTTTAGAAATTGACAATTTAATATATCAGACAGTTACACCGCCAACAAATTACAAGACAGCCTTGGGAATATTTCGTATGATATTACATTGTATAATGGAAGCAGAAGATTATTATTCTCTACAGAATTACTGTTCTGATGCAGTTGCTTTAATTCAAGATCGAAGTAAAGCTTATCGTTTAATGGTTACATTTGAAAAGAACATTAATAGACAGGTAATCAGTGAAATTACTTTTTGAACTCACATACACATTAGTTATTTGTAGAGTTTTATACAATATGGGGCGGAAAAACTATATGTTATTAAAGTGAAGCCATATAAGATGATCTCATTGAGAAGGAAATATTTCTTCGATCAATTCCTTTTTTTGAGGCTGCTGTGTAAGACATAGTGACTGTTAAGAAGTATTAGTTCAGGGGAATGAAATTAAATTGAACACACACACACTCTATTAAGGCAAGATGAATTATGTAATATATAGATTAGCCAAAGGAATGCATATGCCTTAGGCATGGAATTAGTAAGATTGTGGTGAGATCTGGCTACTAGCCAAAATTGGTAGACAGTAATTTACGTCAATGTTTATGTTCCCAATATTGGTCATGAGAAAAATAAGAACTAAGACTGACTCAACAACCAATCACAGCAGACTTTGCGTAGGTGGATACAATTTGCAGGTAGATAATCTAAACTTCAAGAAATGGCCACAAACAGATGAAAGATTAACGTCCAGCGAGAAACAACCAATCAGAAGACTATGTCTGTCTGTTAACAATAATCTATAATAATGTACATGAAAATCTATAAGTATCTGTTGATTTCATAAATAAACTATCTGTTGCCTGGTTCTTGTCTTCTGCCGTTAAAAGATTAGCAGGTAAATAAAAAAAAAACCATGTAACAAGGAGAGAAATATGATGAATATGGAAAAAACTACACTGAATTAAATTAACAAAGGGTAACAACTGAGATAATAAGGAAACTGTTCGAATTACAAATAATGATGATGATGATAAAAATAATAATAGAAATAATAAGGGCTGTTTATACAGATCATTTAGAGAGGAGGAATAATAAATAGAGCCAAGACAGAAATAGTAACTACGCTAATTTAATATAAGCGGGTTAAAATAACTGAAAGGAGTGTTTAAGTAAGCTCATTGTGTATGTAGAGCTCTTGTTTCTCTATTTCAATGACTAAACCTTCACTCGGATAGGTAATGGTTTTGGTGAGTAATTTTTGGCCTTATTGATTGTTTTAAAGGAAGAGGTTGTGAAGAAAAGCTGACCAGTATTGGCCAGATTTTCAGTTATTGTGCTTTTAATAGTTCCACTTTCATCTTTTCATAATCACACAGGGTAGTTTCATTGCACCCATTTGAATAAAATCCGCATCGAATGACAGACATACTTAGCTCCATAGACATCGTATTGAATTAAAGCATTGCACTTTCTTGATAGTTCATGTATATAATGTAGTAAGAGTTGATATATGCGTAAATATTTGGCATTGTGGCAGAGTATAAGTCCATGTTATTTTGCTTACTTCATTTTCTTATTGTTAATGGATTTATTGGTGAAGGATATTTTTAATACACTTAACCGTTCATAATTATGTCGAAGCAATTTTAAGACTTTCTTAATTCATATGTGTAATTCAAAAGCACTTTATTGTTTCAATTTTATTTGTAGTAGAATGTCCTAAGTAAGTAAAGTGTTATGCTAAACTGAGTGGATGCAACACGAATGGTTTGATAATCATAACAGATACTTTTGAGGAACTCTGTCACAAATAAAAACGAGGAAATAAGGTGCTTACTGGAGAGTGTTTTATATGCCTAGGAATCGCCTTCCTCGACAGGCAATGTTAACTGACATAGGATCAGGTTAAAAAATAAATAGTGTTGGTCAAACCAAAACATGGCTTCATCAGTCAATGAAATCTACAACAGTTAGTTTAAGCCAGCCACATAGGGAGGTGTAGACTGTCTTCCTGTTTGGGGGTCCTAGGGACAGTAAAAACCAATGGCTGGAAACAATTGATGGCTCAAAATCGTTCTCAATGAAACATATTCATCCACTCCTTGTGACTTATAACATTCAATAAAACCATATTATTCTTCCATATTACTATTGTTTTGCCTCATATTTCTGTTTATTATCTCTGTTCTGAATCTCTCTGTACTCTCTTTTCTTGCTTTGTGTGGTACATGGGGAGTGTCAACTCGAATTGTTGCACATCTGTGTAAAATTCTACGTTGAAACCAGTCACTCGGTGGGAGGGTGGAACTGGGGCTCTGTAGTACAGTATAATTCCAAACTAGATTAGTTAATTTGATGATACAGTATTAATTAAAGGATTGTATTTCGAGCACAATTTATTGATCATAATCATATTATAACCACTGTGTGTTATATTAAATAAGATCACCCACCATGAAATTTCATCCTACCACAATGCCCAAATTCTACTCTTGTGGTAAGAGTTGTCTGCTAGCCGAAATTGGTAGACAGCAATTTACGTCAATGTTTACGTCCTAAAGTTTGGTCATGAGAAAAAAACAAGAACAAAGACCAACTCAATAATCAATAACAGCAGAATTAGTATGAGGGGATACGATTAGCAGATATATCAACGGGCTGTCTAAGAAACGCACAGCAAATAGATGACAGAATAACCTTCAGCAGGAAAAACAACCAATCAGAAGACTTTACTTCTCTGCTAATAATAACGAATGATAATATACATCAAAATCTATAAATATCTGTTGATTTTCTCCATAAACGATCTAATTATTTGATTGAATTTTAGATTTTCCCGTCGATTGACTGCACCGAAGTGCTCGGTATCAGATTGACATTTCGGTTTCTTGTGCGTCGGTGGCACAGTGGTTAGGACTCTCGCCGACCACGCACATGGTCCGGGGTTCGAGCCACGCCGACGCACACCTGATATCTATGGTCGGCCTGCAAAATTTGGGCTACCGATATCCATGCTGAAAATTCCATACTTGTACCAAAAATACAGTGTGGAATCAAGCTGTAAATCAAAAAAAAAATATAAAGATGCTTTGACGATGTCTGAGCATGTAATTAGGTTTTAATTGGTGGATGGTGACTAGCAGTGGAACCGAAATAGAACGAAATGCACAATCTGGATTCCACTGCTAGTCACTATCCACCAGTTAGACGACCTGTTGCCTGGTCCTTGTCTTCTATTGTCACACTTATACATTAATGATAATTATGGTTTTCCTGTCCGGTGGCTGATCAATAAGGTCACACAACCTATCTCATACAGAAGTAAGATTTAGAAGTCATCATATTTTTAGTATTCGATGATTACAAAATGGAATAATTCTTAAATATCTTCACGTGGGCATATTAAAAAAACGTTTATACGCTCAATAATCTGTGCTCGAAACGTCATCCGCTTAATAAACACTGCATCATTGTATGTTATGTCAAGTAAAGCTGTCTAATGTGGAAATATATTGATAGTGTGGGAGTTGTTTTATCCTAAGATATGTTATAATTAGTCTAGGTGAATAGTTGTTTAAGTTTGAAATTATAGGAAATATCTGTAGTTCGGATGGATGATTTTTATATGGTTGTATTCTCTAAGTTCGGTGGTTTAATTGAGAAGCATTCATAATCTTTCTTGACATTATCTTCAGCGTAAAACTTACCATAAATGGTTCAGATTTTAGGAATGATTGTTAATCTACATTAGTAGTGATCGTCTCGGTTGACTTGAAATGTGACTCGTCTGTGTCATGTGATTTGTCCTTTAACAGTTGAAAAATTTGATGTATAATAGTGTGTTTGCTGACTGCTGATGTGTCTGAGCACCATACTTCTGGGAATTTCCTGGTATTTTTCGTGTTTCCACTGTTTAAAGGTTTTACATCTCCCCAGTCAAAATGTATCCATAGTTGTCTACATGCATTAATATAACAGAATACAGGTTGGGTCTTTCTATGTTATTGGACTCAGGGTCGAAAGGAATGTCCGCTTTGACCTATATTTTTTACATAATAGATCCAATTTATATCATAGATTATATTGATCTTGTCTTCTTTTGCTGTTTAGCCTTGTGGTCTGCAAAGTATGCAATGCAGTGATTGTGTTAGTTTGTGTACGATATCTTTTCCAAGTGGTTTTAATTATCCAGCTGTTATTTCAGAGGCATTCCCAAATACATGGCAGGATGTATTCTTTATGTGATTTTTGAGGATAATTTCTTGCTGGTTTGTTTCAAGTTTTGACATTTTTCTACTTTGCAATGCATGTAAACTGTTTATGGCTTGAAATTCTGGTGTTCACGTTTTAGGCGCCTTAATTCTGTAACACTCATCGTTATTATTCAAACATTTTTTAAGGAATTCCTTTTACGCCCCTATTGGAACATAGGGATTCAAGCTAGAGGCTTGAAATTTCTGTTGCAGGAGTGTTTATTTTTACGGGATGGAGTTGCTAGCCACATATTCAACGTTCCCTTTTTATCAGTGTCATTACTGGCTTAGCGAGGTAAAGGGTTGCGTCGGCGGGGGATCGAACTCTGGACCACTTGCGTGGTAGGCGAGCACTCTACCTCTGTGCCACCGACGCACATTCGAACATTGAGTTGTTATTTTCATTCTTCTCTAGTCGTAATTTCCAGTATTCTGAAGTTGATAAAAGGCTGTGAAATAATATGATATTATTTTATGTTGCTTGTTTTACCTTACTTTGATAAATTATTTGCTCGTTAATCTTATCATGACTGACATTTTACTACTCTTGTGTGTATTCAGAACCCGCAATCTTCTGATTGCGGGTTCGAGTCCCGTCGGGGTCGAGGCTTGTGCGTCGGTGGCATAGCGGTTAGGACGCTCGCCGACCATGCACATGGTCCGGGGTTCGATCCCCGCCCGGCGCACTCCTTTACCTCGCTAAGCCAGTAGTGAGACTGGTGAAGAGGAAAGGTTTGGCATGAGGCTAGCAACCCCATCCTGTAAAAATAATCACCACTGCTACAGAAATTTCAAGCATCAAGCTTGGAGCCCTATGTCCCACTGGGAACGTGCAGGAAAATGAAAAAAATATGTTTATTCAGTGATATGCCATGTGAAAGCCGTGTTTAATTTTCACTATTTTATTTGTATATATGGTTTATACAACTTCAATAACTGAAATACGATTTTACGTTTAATGGAATTGTGGTATTAATAGTAAGGAACTAATATAATGCATCTTTTCTATTGTATTCACATTAACGTCCCAGACCTTATGTAGAGGTAGAACAGAGAGGTATTCAGGAGCAGAATTGTTCACTTCTTCAATTAGGGTACAGTTATTGAAAAGTACAAAAAAAGTTCCTTTGAAATCTCCATCTGTACATGCTTTTTAGTAGTGTTTCTTCAGTTTTTCCTTCATGCTTTTTATTTGGTTTTACGAGAGTGTTTCATTTCTTCATTTCGCCATTTAATCCACCTCTCCAACATTCACTCTTCACGCGGAAGACACCATACACATTATACTACTTAAAGGCTCTCGTCAGTAGCACACGTCACATCAGTTGACTGAAAGCTTATCAACTAACCATATACTTTTTTGGCGTTTGAAACTATGGGCACTGGGTTCGAGCCTCGGTGGGAACATCATCACTCACTGAGAATGCAGGTACATCCTAAACTGACGAGTCCAAATAGGACGAAATGCGCTTTATCCTGGATTCCATTGCTAGTCACCATCCACCAGTTAAATTCTAACCATATACTGGTGAAATATAGAATCCAGTAAGTTAAAAATTATTGTTTTTATGAAAACTAACTGAATCTTACTAATGAAACTTTTTAGTACATTGTTAATTATTATTAAGTATTGTCATACCCTCAATAATTGCCTCATTTTCTGTTATGTAGTGTTGTATGCATAAAAGACGAATTGATATGCTAAGTGATGTACTGAAACAATTGAATCCAGATTATTATTTGAATATATGCTTAGAATTAACATTTGAGTTAGCTGGAGCGGTGAGTACACTACGAGATTTAAAGAAGAAAATATTCGATGAGGTTAGTTGTTATTCTGTCAAATTTAGCACACCTTGGTTCTATTTTGTTTTTTTTCCATGGAAATGCACTTTTAAAATCTCAGTAATCATGATTACATTAATAATAATTATTATTATCTGTCTGTATGTCCGTTTTCGACATAGAACTTTGCACAAATGTGCGGAAGTTCAAGTCGCCACACTCCGTGTAGCACGCGAAGCAAGAGAAGAAAGTACAAGAAAAGCATAATAGAGATAGTGAGCAGAGGTGTGAGACAAAGGAGTAATAAAGAAATACAAAACAGTTTCATTGAATATCATAAGTCACAGGGAGTGGATGCATCTGCGCCACTGAGAACGATTTTGAGCCATGTCACCAATTGTTTCCAACCATAGATTTTTACCGTCCCGAGGACCCCAGCCTGGAAGTCTACACCTTCCTACGTGGCTAAGACCAACTGTTGTGGATTTCATTGACTGGTGCCAAGTTTTTGTTTGACCGCCGCTAGCTTTTTTCCAGCCTGACCCTATATCCGCTAACATAGCTCGTCGAGGGAGGCGATGACTTGGCATACGTAACACATGTCCTAACCATCTCAGTCGATGTAGCTTCACGACTTCGTCGATTGATTTCCCCTTTTACCTAGCACTCGACGCCTAACCTCAGTATTGCTCACCTTATTATGCCACTTCACACGGGAGAGAGAACGCAGGCACCTATGATCAAAGACGGCTAATCTTTTCATGTCTTCCACTCTCAGTGGCCAGTCTCACAACCATAAAGGAGGACGGAGCGGACTGATGAGCAGTACACCCGCCCTTTGGTCGATAGTCGAACATCTCGTCTACGCCAGAGTCGGCGTAAACTAACAAATGCGAAACGAGCCCCTTGTATTCGTGCTGAGATTTCGTCAGAGACCAGCCCGTTGGGGCTGATGGTACTTCCCAAATAAGTGAAGCGGTCAACGTGCTCTACCACTTCACTTCCTATTTTTAAACTAGGCGTCGATGTAGTCCAGTCCTGTAACATCATCTTGCATTTGGCGGGAGCGAATCGCATGCCAAACATTCGTAGATTGCGGCTCAAGGTGTTTAGAAGACTCTGCATTTTGTCAGCGTCTTCGCCTAGAAGGACTATATCGTCTGCATATTCCAAGTCAACGAGATTATTCCCAGGTAGCAAGTCAATCCCTGAATCGCTGAAGTCACCTAGGGTTAAGTCCATTAACACATCTATGATGAAGTTGAATAGAAAAGGAGATAATGGGCATCCTTGACGGACACCACTGGTCGTCATCAGTTCAGATGACAGCTCGCCGTAAGCCCTCACCTGGCTGTATGAGTACGAGTAGAGTTCCTTAATCAGTGCAATATATTTCCTTGGAATTCCCTTTACAGCCAAGCATTTCCAGAGAACTTCCCGATCGACAGAGTCGAATGCTGCCTTTAGGTCAAGAAATATAATGACTGTTGGACGCCGGTAGGAATGCCTATGTTCTAGAATCTGTCGGAGGGTGAAGATATGATCAATACACCCTCTTCCTATTATTATAGTAATAGAACAGTAAAACTGATAGTGTTTTTTTTTTGGTTTTGGGGAAGTAACTTTATTATTAAATAAAATCTTTATGAATTGTTTGTCAGGTTTAAACGTCTTTTTTCATTGTTCAAATTCCATATTTTTATCTGGGTAAATCAAGTTTGAAAAGTAATCATTGTATTGTTATTATTCCTTCGGATTCTGAGGAGAACATGGGGCTTTATCAGCACATCTCCATTTCAGCCTGTTCTGTGCTATCTTTTGTAGCTGGCTCCATGAGTGCCCATAAACTTCTGTTTCCTCCACGCACACACACACGATCTCCTGCATGTTAACCTCATAGCCACGCCTAACTCGTCCTTTCATATTTGGATTTAGGCCTGGTGTGTGACATCACTTAACGGTATTCTAAGCGTGTCTTCAATCCAACACTGTCTCCTATTGCAAATATATGCGTCGGATAATAAGCTATTGATTTGTTCGCTACAAGAGTTCCTTGTTGCTTATCCTTTACAGGTGGTCAACTTATTTTCAGTATCGAGTAAAGGCGTCTGTTTATGAAAAGTTGCAGTATGTGGTTGGGAATATTTTTTTCATGACACACTGACTCCCTAAATCATATAGAAGCTCTGACTGAATTGACATATGTGTTGAAAATTTGGATCTTGTGCCGTATGCTGATTAAGTTATATGGCTTGCCTCACTGATTTCAGAGACGTGAATACCTCTCATCGTTTCCCGTTCTTGTCTAGGTTCGACATCCTCATCCGTGCTGCTTGTAGTTCAAATAATGCTCCATAAGTCAGATAAGTGTAAGAGAAAACTTCCTTCAGATTTCTTTCATCGATCGATGGCTATCGACACTTAGATACTATAATTTTGTAAACAATGAAAGTAACCGGGTTGTTTTCATAATGCGCCTTCCTCTTCATGTGTATTTTCAAGCAAATTTATAATTAGTTTTTAAAAACAAACAGAAGAAAACCTAGAATACACTGGAATTTGAGTCAGCGCCATTTGGATTATGGATAATAAGCCCTGTCTGGATCACAGTTCATTGTGCAGATTATATATATATATATATATATATATATATATATATATAATATTATATTATGTTATATTATGTTATATTATATTATATTACTTTACAATACATGAGTCTGCCTCCTGGAAAGAATCAAACAAGCCCAGGATGAAAACTTCGACCGAAACAGGCTGGATTCAGGAGAAACAAGTCAGTATTGATCAAATCACCACAGTACGGATCATCATTGATCAAAGCTTAGAATGGCAGTCACCTCCCTATCTCAACTTCATCGAATTTGAAAAGGCCTTCGACAGCATCGATCGAGAGTTCATTTGGCAACTACTTTGCTACTACGGGTTGCGGCGGACAATTATACATCTTATCCAACAGTTGTATGACAATGCTGCATGCCAAGTAATCCACAACGGGAAACTTACGGAATCCTTCGAAGTAAGATGGGAGTAAGACAAGGCTGCCTACTATCGCCAATGATTTTCCTGATTGCAGTAGATTGGATGATGTGACAGACAGCGGGCGATGAGGAAACAGGCATAAAATGGACCCACACAAGAAACTTGGAGGATCTGGACTTCGCCGATGATATATGTCTGATTTCTCACAAACTGGAGAATATGGAAGTGAAAAGCAACAAGTTGGCAGAAGAAGCATCAAAGATAGGAAGGACTTCAGGTGAACATAGATAAAACAGAGGTGATGAAGATTCCTGGCCAACACCAACAGCAGCAACAACAACAGACAACAATCAGCCAGCATAAACGGGAGGAACGTGAAAGAAACAACCTCCTTCACCTACACCCACCTGGGAAGCATCTTTTCAACTACAAGCGGAACTGACGAGGATACCAAAGCCAGAATCGGAAAAGCAAGACAAGCTTTCATTACTCTTAAGTCTGTTTGGAGGTCAACAGCACTCAGCACGTAAAATAAAATCCGGATTTTCAACTCCAATGTGAAGTCAGTGCTACTACACGGATCAGAGACTTGGCGCGTCATAAAGAGCATCTCAAACAAACTACAGACCCTCATTAACAGCTGTCTTCGCTCAATACTCAAGATCAGATGGCCGGCCAGAAAAGATCAGCAACAGGGATCTCTAGCAATGAGCGAACCAACAGCAGGAACCGGCTGTGAAACAAATAGGCAGGAAGAAATGGAGATAGATTGGCTGGCCATACACTGAAGAAACCATCAAGTGACATCACTAGACAAGCCATTGCTCCAGTGGAACCCGAAAGGGAAGCGGCGAGTTAGTCGTCAGTGCAAGGGTGGGGTGACTTGGAGGAGGTCATGTGAAGAGGAGATGAAAGCGTGTGGGCAGATGTGGAGCGGGGTGAAAACGTTGGCAGAAAACCAAAGGCAATGGAGACGCGTGGCTGAAGCCCTATGTTTCTCTAGAAATTAAAGGAAATAATAATAATAATATGAGTCTGTCTAGCTAATAACATGTCCGCCAAAGCAACAATTCATCAGTCTGTCCTGCTGTTTAATTCATTATCATAAAAATTGTCTTGAGATTCTGCTTGGGTAGATTACGTGATGATGAATGATAAACTACTGCGTATAATTAAAACAATTAGTCCCTTTGATAAATTTGAACAGGGCATTGAGAAGACAAATTTCGCGAGATGATATCATTTCGTAGTTTCTTTACAACCGCTTTACAACTAACATGGTTAACAATGATAAAATAAAGTTCATGAAAATTACTCAGCTGCGGTGACACGTATATAGGTAGAACTAACAGAATGTTCCAATGTCGTCGAAAAGAACATATTCCAAAATGGCTAGTAAATCATATCGAAAATCCCAACGCGATTAATCTTAATAGAAATCCAGCATCATCCATTGCAAAACACTTATTAATGTCTGGTAACGAAATCAATATTAATGACTGTTTCACGATTATTTCACATAACTCTAATTCAAGGTTATTGAAGGTGATGGAAGCCCTTTGGATTAATCACATACAGCCTAAACTGTGTGTACAAAAATCAATAAACTTCAATCTTTGCCTACCCTGGACTACATGACCTATTTAATTGTGATTGGTCATTAGTATGTACTTTTGTTTTTATTTAACTGAGTAATTTTCATGAACTTTATTTTATCATTGTTAACCATGTTAGTTGTAAAGCGGTTGTAAAGATACTGCGTATAACTCAAATATAGAATGACAGAGAAAACTTGTTTTTATAAAGGGATTATTCTCCATGGATCTGAGTGATTTCAAGTTAGACCACGAGATGACATCATTTAGAGAATCTTTGAGGACTTAGGAGTCCTAGAGAGCTGTTTTATCCTAGTTTGGTGGTAATTGGCAGTCTGTAAAACTTTTTATTACAAAACTGTTGGTTCAGAATCACCTTTTAATGAATTATATCACACATGCTTTATAGTATCTTTAGAAGTGGAAACCAATCTGCTTTCAGGCAACATAAGACGTCTTCAATTTGATATTTATCGCAATCAACTTAACGACATAAGACAAGGGCCAGGCAACAGATCGTTTATTGAAAAAACCAAGAAATACAGATTTTTATGTACATTATTATTCGTTATTTTAGTGGAGAAGCAACATCTTCTAATTGGTTTTTCTTGTTGAAGGTTATTCTTTACTGTTTGTGACCGTTGCTTACATTGTTATCTATATATCTGCGAATCGTATTTGCAAAAGTGAAGTTTGCTGTGATTGGTTGCTAAGTTCCTCAAGGTTAAGCTTTGTTCTTGTGTTTTCTCATGACCTCGATTCGGGACGTAAACATAGACGTAGACTGTTGTTTACAATCTTGCAGACAGCTCTCACCACATCAATACTTGAATATAGTCTAGTTTGCCAGGGTTATGGGATACTTCATTATTGTGTTTTGTTTCTTTCGTCTGCTTGAAACATTGTAAGTGGGCTGAATCTGTGTGTTCATACATCTTACCCGAAGCTGTATTTTATACTGCAAGAGACAGTGGGTTTTTTTAAATTTGAGAAAGGTCATTTTACGAGTTATTCACCTCTAATTTGCCCTTTGAGTATTATATAAATAATTTCGTCTACTCTCCGATAGCTTGTACAAAAAAATGATCAAAATGCCAATCACTATGCACGTAAATCTAATGATCTTGCAAAACAAGCAATATCACTCTATCAGAATTTTCTGGAATTATATCGAGCTAAAAGTAGTGACAAAACAAATTTAGATTTCAAAGAAAACGATGTCAAATCAATTATTGTAAGTCACTTTTTATTTTATGTGTTTAAAGAATAAATAGGATGTTTACGTTTCCCAGAACAGGGAATATCACGACGACATGCATGTCAAACATGCGCAAGATGACACAAACAATAAGGAATCTAAATCACCAGTAGTAATTCCATGCAAAGAAGGGACCTTGAAAACCTTACGCAGAATTTTTAACAAGGCAGGAATAAAAGTGGCTGGCATTCAAACCACCAACAAACTCAATTAGAAACAAGCTTTGTCGGCTAAAGGATCATGTGGAACCAATAAGACAAAACAATTTAGTTTATCTCCCACACTACTGGAATGATTGTCAGGTCAAATACATAGATCAAACTAGTAGAACAAGGTCAGTCAGATTAGCCGAGCACAAAAACCTAGCAAAATCTAGATTAGTTGATCCGAATAAGTTAAAAAATCTAGAGAACAGTTCAGTCGTAGGTAGCACTACATGCAATTACATAGAACCATACAGGGTGGAGGGAGAGATTGATAACGGAAGCTTTGTTTATCGAATCAACTGCAAATACGTTTAAAAGGAATAATTCAACACCTGTCCCAGATATCTGGAAAATTCTACTACCACAACGACGACAAATAGGAGGGAACAAAGAAAACTATAAAACTCAAGTTTCGAAGTTGTGTGGTTATAAGTATTATGATTATGAACAATAAATTGTGTTCGAAAATTCATCCAGTCAATAATACTGTTTCATTGTGTGATACATCTAATAAATAAACTAATATGGAATTACTTCCTACCACAGTGTCCAAGTTTTAAACATATATTAAAAGGGAATATCACGACAGATATTCCAACTGTGTAAAAAAAATTTGCTGAAACTCCCATAAAACAGCACCAAAAGTAACATTTAATACGGTTACACCATTCCTCTTAACACATAATATGAAATCGTATGAAACCAACTACCGGAGAATATTCAAATCGTAATTGTCCACCTCCATTCTACCTATCCAAGTAGGTGGAAATGAAAACGAGGTATATTTGTGTTTGCTATTACTTGTATACACACTCAATGAATAGCGACATTAGTTTAGTAGTCCCAGTGTGGTGAGAGCAGGCCGTGAGAGAATATGAGCAGGGCTGATTCAACAACCAATCACAGCAAAGTTAACTTGGCAAAATATGATTCGCAGATAGAGAACTCTATTTGTCGAGGAATCCCGAAACAACCAATCAGAAGCCTGCGTTTGTCTGCCTAACTTCTGATAAACAACCAATCAGATAACTGCGCTTGTCTACTTGCATAAACTATAATAATGTATGTGAAATATGTATAAATACGTGTTGATTTTCATAATAAAACGATCTGTTGCCTGGCCCTTGTCTTCTGTTGTTACACCAGTATATTCTGTAGGTTTTAGTTGGCTTTTATTAGCAAGATACCATCATATACTGAATTATTAGTCCCCACTGATAATTTTCGGAACACCTATCAATAAGAAGTAAAGAATAACATTGTCTAAAGAGATAATGAATTGAAAATCTTAGAGGAAATATGTAGTGAATTCATAAAGTAGCAGTTTGCGCTAGTTTTTCCTTGAGAAACTTCTGAAATACCTTTAAATATTGCATTGAAAGTGACAACTGTCTCACCATTATAAACCACTCTGCCAATAAACTCACCTTCAACCAACTTTCTACTTTAATATTCATCTTATTGA
The DNA here is from genome assembly GCA_944472135.2 of Trichobilharzia regenti. NCBI lineage: Eukaryota > Metazoa > Platyhelminthes > Trematoda > Strigeidida > Schistosomatidae > Trichobilharzia > Trichobilharzia regenti. Next base: position 56,392,437 of record OX235262.1, read on the forward strand.
CTAGAAACAACTTAACTCATTGCATTTGTAGTACACTATGTGTACGTCTTTCTTATGATCTATCGTTGGAAAACATTCTCGCTATTGATATCCAGAAGAATGTGGCCAGTCATCAGTTTTACTAAGTGTACACGAGTGAGTAATCAGCAACCATTTGTTGTGCACGTACCATGGAAGCAAAATAAATCTGTAGGGGACTAAATAGAGAGCTCGGTAACGGTACAAATATCAGGATAAAAATCCAAGTTAGTGAAAGAGTATTGTAACAGTGTGTCATAAAAATACAGATGACAAGTTGTAGAAATTAATGGTTACTGGGTGATACAGTTAAAGTTTGCTGTTACAAATTATTAATATAATCCCCAGAAGCGTTCACTGATGGAGTCGTGTCCAGTAGTAGAAGCTGTGCACCGGTTGTGGAATAGTCTTCATATGAGAATGAGCAGTTCCTTCAAAATCCGAAGGATACAACACGATTATTAGTGAAGCTAGTAGATAGTATAGACCGGTGGGAAAACAAAGCTTTGAGTAGCACACTGTATTTTCGATTGTACTCCGTAGTTAGGCATATTTTACAATGAATGGCTTTAAACAAAAGCTGTATACAATGTTTCCATTTTTAACATCTAACAAAAAAAGTTGTACAATCATATTGCTCCAGACTCCACAAATCAAGGCTTACAGTAAAGTAAATCAAACTAAATCAATTTAATAAACGTTAGACTCACCTACGTCTACTTTAGGTGTTTTAGGTGATGTACATCCAACCAGGATGAGACGCCATCTTTTTTCTCTTATCCTTTGTGCTAATAACATGCACATACTCAAAGTCTTTAGTTTATCCATACTAACCAGATAAACTGTAAAATCCTTTTCTCCAAACAATCTTAGCATTTTATTCTATTTAAATGTAGTTCTCGTCAAAGCATATTTATAAATGACTCATTATTATTGATTCGTATCTTTTCATCAATACTTGCAGGTTAGACGGTGTAACTGATGAAGTGCTTAATTGGGCACATAGTGTTTAGTAAGGTTGTCATGGTTTAGTGTATCAACAACACAACCAGTCCCTTACACAACTACTGATGGTAGAGGAATGTCAGAGAGTCCTAGACTTAGACTAAGCGTTAGATTGCTATATCGGTGGCGTATGCTTAGAAGTTAAAGGATATGATATCTGGGATGAGATCAAATGTAAATAAAATACACCTTATCATAAATTTTGAGCAGACTGGTTGCTGGAAAAAGCATATTCTCCTCAATAGCTTCTTGATGAGGTTCTACATTCTCACATCCGTAATAGTTAAAGAATAATTGTTTTATTGGATAGAGGATTTTATTATGAGCTGACATCAGTTAGAGAACCACTGTAAAACCTCCAAGGAGTACTAAACAGCTGTTTTAAACCCAGGTGGGTGCGTACTGCTGAAGGGTCCCAAACTAGGCTGACGAAACAGCTGTCCAGTACTCCCAGGTTTCCCAGTGGTTCTCTAACTGATGTCAGCTCATGATGAAATCCTCCATCCAATCAAACAAAATCCCTACAGAACCAATACTTGAAAATAATTGTTTCCAACTATATGACAATGTTTTACGAGTTGACCACGGTTTGATATCAGTTAGCGAATCATTGAAAACCAGGGAGTACTGGACAGCTGCTGTTTCATCCTAGTTTTGGGAATCATCGGCAGTACGCATCCACTGGGATTCGAACCCAGGACCTTCCGGTTACAAGGCAAGCTCGTATACCATTCAGCCACTGGGACCTGATTCGATGGCTCGTGAATTCTAACTTCCCAGTGGGTGCGTACTGCCGATGATTCCCAAAACTAGGATAAAACAGCAGCTGTCCAGTACTCTGCTGGTTTTCAATGGTTCTCTAACTGATATCAATCCGTGATCAACTCGTAAAACATAACTAATCCTTACAAACCAAACTATAGAAATATGACAATGTTTCAAACAACAATGAGTTATTAAAATTAATAGTATATGCTTCAAAACATGTGTATACGATAACTGACATAAATGTAGCACTAAAATGAATATCAGATAAATAAATAAAAATAATGCAAAGGTTCTCGGTATATAAATTCCACAGCTATAGTCACTGGATTTTTTTTTGTAGTCAAAGTTCCGGTTGTTTTAGGCGATTTATAATACCTTATTCTGTTCAGAGTATTCGGTATCTAGAGGTTTATGACAATTTATTTGACACCCGATAAGTAACAGTCTGTCTGGATGCGACATAGAACTTGGCACCGAAGTGCACCAGTTCCAGTTGCCACTTTCCAAATAGCACACAGAGGTAGACAAGAAGATGAGTGAAGAGAATCAATAGAGTTTGACAAGTATAAGAGCGAAACAGAATGGGTAATGGTAGAAAGGAATATGAAAGATTACAGAGACTGAATACATATGCGCTGGCCATTGACAACGATTTTGAGCCATGTCACCTATTGTCTCCAGACATTGATTCCTAGAGTCCCGAGGGCCCCAACCCGGGAGTCTGCATCTCCCTACCTGACTCAGTTTAACTGTCAAGGATTTCATGGGTTGATGAGGCCATGTTTTTGTTTGGCCACCACTTACCCTTTTCCAACCTGCATCTATATCAGCTAGTAATGCCCGTCGGGGGAGGCGATGGTTAAGCATGCGCAGCACGGGACCTAGCCATCTCAATCTATGTAACTTTATAGCCTCGTCGATTGATTTTCCCTCTTCGCCCAACACTCTACGCCTGACGTCAACATTACTTACCTCATTAAACCACCTAACGTGAGACATAGATCGCAGACATCTATGATCGAAAGCAGTCAACCTTTTCATGTCTTCAACTCGTATTGGCCATGTTTCAGAGCCATAGACAAGGACGGAGCGAACTGTTGAGCAGTACACACGTCCCTTGATTGATAGCCGGATGTCACGCCTACGCCAGAGATGGTGTAAGTCAGCGAAAGCAGCTCGAGCTTTTCGGATCCTTGCTGAGATTTCATCGCCAATCAGTCCGTTGGTGCTAATACAACTTCTCAAATAGGTGAAGTAACAGTAAAAGATTCTTTAATTCTTGTTTTATGGTCTGTTTGAACCAGCCGATCCAATATCGAATTCATGATGATCTTTACTAAACCTTTATTTAACCACACTGGCAAATTTTCCCAAGCACGAAAAATTTAAGTAGCTAGAGCAAAAACTACCGTAACTGGATCTTCGGAAGCAGTCCTATTGGTAGATACAAAAAGATGTGGATAGCCTCGGTACTTCGTCTTTCGGCTGAAGAATCACAACGAGGAAAATATGAGCTGTAGCTTACTAATAGTCGCTACTATTACTAATACTACCACTACCATGGTCTGCTGTGCAGCCTAAGAACTGATAAATTCTGTATTGATTTTATTAATTTGGGATAATCCGTATAATGTTATTGTTGATGTCAATTATCTTATAAGCATGTTGTGAAGTGTAATCTATTGACCTTAATGACATGATTTCATTATGCATACTAAACTATAGAACATGATGAAGAAGTTATTGAAAGGCATATTGTTTGTTTACTAATCAGTCTTTTAAACTTATTTTTATATAAGTAATTTTCTAGTGAATTTCGTTGATTTTGTCTCTTCGTTTGTTTGTTTTTTTTTTGTTGTAGAAGGCATATATTTATACAGCTCGTTTATACTCCCATCAGATATCATTTGATAATAATGAAAAGATTCAGAATTTAACAAAAGCTTTAGAATTTTATGTACAAACAGTCAATATTGCAGAGCACCATATTAAAAGTCATCCTGAAACGTTGATTAAAAATTGTGAAGAGGTTAGAATTGCTAAAGAAATGGTTAGTTTATTGCCAGTTAAACTTGGCAGATTATCTCGTGGTGAAAGTATACCAGATTAATGGAAACAAAATAACAATCATTTCTTAATTATTAATTCATTAATTGTACATGTTATCATTTGTTTTGTTTTAATTTCATTTTTTTTTATTTCCTAATAAATTTTGATTTTGTTAAATTTGTTTTTAAATCTTTTCATTATTTATTTTGCCTACATGTAGAGGCAAGTTGTAATAATTAGAAGCAGATAATATAAAGAAAGAAACAGGTATATTATTGAATGTCAGATAATAAGATGACGATTAGTAGAACTCTTGACAGTTGTTCACAGTTGAATACTATCCGAAGTAGTTCAGGATTATATCACCAAGATTCTTCAATCAAGGATTTTTAATAACCTTATGATATCAGTAACACAATTTTTAGCTTCTGTTGCACGGTCAAGGTCACCAGTCTGAAATGCTAGTTTGTTGACTTCAAACCATGAAACACTATGAAATTATTCTTTTGTGTTGTTTTACTCTCTACCCTGGATTCTTTAAGTGCATAGGTTTTTCACTGTCCTTCTAGACATCATCTTCAATGTTAACTTCTTTGTAAGATTAGCTCGCAAATTTATCTATCAATAACTCTGATTATACATTGTTATCTTCAGAGGTTTTCTCATCTTTTCATCTCGTTGTGTTGGTACTGATTGACTCTTTTCGACTGGAATTTAATGAAAACAGAACATGGGGTTCAACGAAGAGACTCTTTTCGACTAATTTATTTTCTCTAGCTGTACAAACACATATACAAGTTAGGGATTTGATTGGTTACAGAATTTCATCATGAGCTAACATCAGTTAGAGAACCATTGGAAAACCAGCTGGGATTACTGGACAGCAGCTCCGTCCTAGTTTGGGACTCTTCATCAGTACGCACCCACCGGGATTCTAACCCAGGACCTTCTGGTTACAAGGCGAGCTCGTATACCATTAGGCCGCCGGGACCCGATCCAATGGCCCATGAATTCTAACTTCTGCCAATTCACGACATAGCGTGACCCCTAGCCAATATCTTCGGCGAGTATTTGTCCTCACACCCGACCGGCTGCACCCTTCTGGTCATGACTTCTCACTATAACCCCAGATAACTACCAGCCTGAACAGGGCAAGTCACTAAAGCATCTCATTGTTATTCAAGTGTTGGTTTGTAGGGATTTGATTGGTCTCAGGATTTCATCATGAGCTGACAATTATATACACAAAGAGAGTAGTAACAGAAGTGATCACTTGTCACGAACATAGCTGTTAATATTCGTCAATGCATAAGAGATGAATAGTGTACTATAGTTACGTAAAAAGACGAATAATTTAACGAATGGGTTGAAATCGGGATACACATAGAAGAAAAAGGAAAATATGGAATTACTCAAGAGTTCTAGAGATAAACAAGAGTTATAAGAGGTTAGAAAAAACAAATAAACAAGAATCAAGTCATTAAAAATCAACAAAGTTGTTACCTTGATAGTAGAAGTGGTTGAATAATTTTCTTTTGTGTGCATAGCTGAGGTTGGTCTAACTGACGGGCTAGAGCTTCAGCAGTGCAAGGGAGACAAAAGAAAGCTTTAGCAGGTTTTTCTTCACTCTGTAGGTTACTTTGTAGGAGGAATTTGTTGAGATGGAACGACCAGTGTTGACAAGGTGTTTGGTTATCACACCCATTATAGCACCACTTATTCACCTCTTATACAAAGACTAACATTAACAACTATGTTTGTGATCACTGACCACTTTTGTTAATATTCGGTTTGTGTAGATAGATGCGACTGAACAGCTAGAGAAAAAGAATTCGTTCAAAAGATTCACTCTGCTCAACTATGAGTTTTGTTTTCATTAATGTCTGGGTAAGGATTATTCATGGACTGGTATTTGGCCTTTAAGCCATTTGATTTCTCATTTATTATCGGTATGTTAGAGATGAATCGACATTTTTGATGAGGGCACATTATTCCGAGGGGCGAGGATATAGGCTAAGACCACCTGTTTTCGCGCAGTTTATATGTTACCGCGCTCACGCCTATAGGCGTCATAATCGCTTATTTTTGTGAAATTAGATTATATTTTAATAGTTTTAGATATCTGTAGCCAAAAGGCTGTATTTTGTTTGTAGTAAAGCGTAAAATTGTCTTTATAGCCAGGACCAATTATTAATAAAAAAGTTATCCCTTTTAAGAAAGTTCGCATAGAAAGATTATTATTTGCGTTATAGTGCGTTGAGGATTTGTTTTTTGCGATTTGTTTCAGATCTTAAGGTTGTAAATAGAATAACAACCAGTGGTGTCCAACAGGGATGTCCACTTTCCCCATTTCTGTTGAACTTCATCATAGATATGCTGATGGAAGTATCCTTAACTGAACGAAATGACTTAGGAATCGACTTGTTACCAAGGTATAGTCTTATGGACTTAGAATATAAAGATGACATAGTCCTGTTAGGGGAGGATGATGACAAAATGCAGAGTCTTCTGAACACCTTGAACAGCAATCTTCGTATGTTTGGCATGCGATTCGCCCCTGTAAAATGTAAGATGCTGCTACAGGACTGGACTACGTCAACTCCTAAAACAGTGATACGGAGTGAAGTGATAGAACATATTGACCACTTCACCTATTTGAGTTGTATTAGCACCAACGGACTGATTGGCGATGAAATCTCAGCAAGGATCCGAAAAGCTCGAGCTGCTTTTGCTGACTTACATCATCTCTGGCGTAGGCGTGACATCCGGCTATCAATCAAGGGACGTGTGTACTGCTCAACAGTTCGCTCCGTCCTTGTCTATGGCTCTGAAACATGGCCAATACGAGTTGAAGACATGAAAAGGTTGACTGCTTTCGATCATAGATGTCTGCGATCTATGTCTCACGTTAGGTGGTTTAATGAGGTAAGTAATGTTGACGTCAGGCGTAGAGTGTTGGGCGAAGAGGGAAAATCAATCGACGAGGCTATAAAGTTACATAGATTGAGATGGCTAGGTCCGGTGCTGCGCATGCCTAACCATCGCCTCCCCCGACGGGCATTGCTAGCTGATATAGGTGCAGGTTGGAAAAGAGCCAGTGGTGGTCAAACAAAAACATGGCCTCATCAATCCATGAAATCCTTGACAGTTAAACTGAGTCAGGTAGGGAGATGCAGACTCCCGGGTTGGGGCCCTCGGGACTCTAGGAATCAATGTCTGGAGACAATAGGTGACATGGCTCAAAATCGTTGTCAATGGCCAGCGCATATGTATTCAGTCTCTGTAATCTTTCATATTCCTTTCTACCATTACCCATTCTGTTTCGCTCTTATACTTGTCAAACTCTATTGATTCTCTTCACTCATCTTCTTGTCTACCTCTGTGTGCTATTTGGAACGTGGCAACTGGAACTGGTGCACTTCGGTGCCAAGTTCTATGTTGAATCCAGACAGACAAATAGAATACAGGCAATGGCTTTTGTCACTCCAGTTATTCTATGATAGTCGGGCATGTGAAAGAGAAATAGCCTGCAGACATAAGTTAGATGTTTGTTTTTAGGATGTTAAACGCCTCTGTTATCATCCGTGCCGAGTGAAATATTCCATAACACATCGACGAGATCATGCGAAGAATGAGACAAGCTGCTGAATTTCCTGGTGGTTATATCTATTTTGATGAAGTTCCTAGTTAAAACTGCTTAAGCGAATATGTGATACTAGTTTCATTTACATTTGCACATGGAATTTCAGAAGACCGTAGTTGCTCAGTGCATAAAATGGCATCAGATTATGTTGATATCAGTGTGCATTGGGGCACGAAGAATAGTATGGATGGTCTTTCTAAAATGTCAAACTACTTAAAATTAGTATCAGCTTTCTGTCGATTAGTAACCAGAAGCTGTGTCATACAACTACTACATCTGTTACATAAGTTATATCAGTCTTATTAATTATTTGGTTTCAGATCACTAAGATATTCTGAGATCCTTAATGACTTACCTGGGCTACGAGGGATATGGAAGATGCACCAATGGCTCATATCTTTGAAGCAGTTATTATTAAACAAGTTATCTGTAAGGATTTTGTGATGTTCAAGTTACAATGCTTGAGTGTTTGGGGTTACTGCATGCTTCTGTGCGTTAAGGGAAATTTGGTGAAAATCATGATACAATGAAGGTTCCTATAAACTCACTATGAATACTGCAAACTGTCGATAAGAAATTGCATCAAAGGAAAAATTACGAATAGATATAAAATATTTTTACAGTTTCAGTGATTGCCTTTTACATTTGGAAATCATCTTTCCAGAGTTCAACGAAGAATGATAAAGGAGAATGAATCTTTTTCAGAAAAGTTAGGTAAACATAAAGCGTTCAAGTTTAACATTACTTCTTTCTTGCTTCAGCGATTTAGAAAAATACAGTTTACTTATTTGCAGACATCCGTTAACGTTAGTCAGCCTGGTAACAACAATTCGACGTCGCCGAAGTAATTACAACTGCTTAAAGACCATTGCTTGTTATTATTGTTAATTAAATATATTTAACATCCTGCTAACAATACCTGTCTTATTCTATCTGAGTAAAACTATATTTGTCATGACGACTAGATGCAGGCATGACTTATCAATGAGACAAAGTGATTGGTGGCATATTTCAGTGTAAGGTAAATCTGACTACGATTGCTACAGCTCAACGAATTCAATAATTTGTCTCGTGTAGACTTCATTTTACGCTAAATGTTAACAGCCGTAGTCATATGGATTGACATCAAGCTTTAAGTAAAACATTAGTAATGCAATACTTTTGAATACACCTAACCGTATACGAACTGGAACTCGAATGCAGTGCCTAAGTTCTGCCTATTGTTGTCATTGGTCCCTAAAGACTTGCATATGACTATGAGACGTATCCACGTAACTTCACTAAGATACTTATAATTTACCACGTATACCGACCGATATTGTTCCTACAGAATTATACTTACGTACAGTAGTTAAAGTCCTAGGGAGCACTGGTCTAGCATGCCGTGCTCACAAAGCGAACATATGAATTGAAAGACAACAAGATTTACATGAAAAGTTCATTTTAATTATGATACAGACTTAGTTTATTTACATATTAAGAACACGACTGATTCCTGCGATTACTTCTGCTCAATAATTAGCGGCAAACACTTCTCTAAATTTGCTCGAAATACCTTAAGTAATTAACAAGTACGTCAACGTTACCTTTATTAACTGCGGCTTTCATATTTTTAACGTCGGTACGAGTTATATCCTTCTGGAACTTCTCCTTAACATGCATTATTATTTCATCGGATGAATGGGATTGCTGAAGGAGTAGTTCCACGTTTTCTTTCTCTTCCACCGTTAGTCGTCTAAACCAGGGGTCATGCTGCATGTACACCCTGCTGCATGGATGATTATGTACCATCTTGTGGGAAGCAATTATGTATTCACTAAAACGCAATACCACGCGAAATGAAGACGTACAATTGCAACACTTAGACCTTAAATATTCATCAAATCATAGTATACTTCTTCTTACGGCTTGTTTTTCAATTTCAACCCAGGTCCTGTACGATTCACTCCAAAACTGCATTTAAAACCAACGTAAGCGTACTTAAATCTGTCATCCGGTATTTTTTTGCTGTTGGTATGAACATAGTGAGTGCAGGACAACTACATTGTAAGCTTTAAATGACTTCCTCACTTTTTGAAATTCTGCTAACGACTTCTCAAATTCGTCCCAGCTGAAGAAACGCCTTCCAAGTATTACTTCACCGAAAATTCCACTTACGTCTGCTCTCCTTTCACTCGAATTGACTACCTGCAACGAACTAAAATGGATTTGTCAGTTAGTATTCATCTATGTCACAACTATTCCAATTCGTAAAAAAACAACATTGAAATACATGAATGATCAATAACCCTCAAGAAAATACCGCACGTATACCCTAAATTACAGAAAAGCAAAAGAACCCACCGGTTCGTTGACATCGCAAGCAACCGATAGGCCAAACAACGGAGTGTTGGACAAACCAGGCCTAGTACATGCACAAATAAAGAAAATCAAAGCGTTAGAATAGTAAAAATTTACATTTATAGTCATCACATATGCTGGCAAACGACGCAAACACAACCACACAAAACAGAACCCGATAGCACCTACGAGATAGGATAGCGGCACAAATGGCTTATGCAGAGGCTGAGCACTTCAAGGTCACTTATGCACGCTGTGATTGGTAGATTTTCCTTTGCGTAAACGTTGCGGCTAATACGTGCCTTACGTTACTGAAGCGGGCTTTGAAATAGCAATAATAAAAGCGGATAGACATTATGTTTTCTAGCCTAAGGGACCAAGTTAACATGATTACAAATTTCACAGATGTGAGAAGCATTAGATCCACTTACAAGGAGAATACTACTGGGTAACTTGATCAAAGAAATATAAAGTTTGAGGATTTTATCTCTTTCAGTTAATTGTAACGGATGGATAAGAGTCACGTGTATAATATTTGCTTTTTATAGAAGAGAAAATGTGACAGGTGGTTTGGAAGTTACACAATTCCTGAAATACATCGTGGAATATATGGACGAGTAGTCTATAGAATTTCACCAACTCTGTGGTTGTTCCTTGCTTTGTTCACATATTCAGTGTTGCTAAGATTAGGAATTGTTCACAAGAGGTAAGATTAATTTACCTGATATGTATATATCCTCAGAATTTTCTCAATATGGCTGAATGCATTCGAAGGAATACAATCTCAATCTCTGCTTGAAAAGTTCATATCTAGTTTCTGCGAACGGATCTGGTGATGACGAAAACTGCAAAGACTGGTTCAACACCACTAACAACGGAAGCAAACGGATACAAATGTTGTGGATAGAGTGTTTGGTGGACTTAATGATGACTATGATGCAGCTACAAAAAAACTCTACAACTGTGATTTTTTCACTGGATTGCTATTAACTCTCTGTAGTGTAGATATGCACTCTTTCATTCTGAGTCATTTTTAACTTGATTGATTATTGTTTCCTTACAAATATATGCATTTATGTTGACTAACATTGTCTCTTTCACTTATCATTTGGACGACATTGCAGAGCTAACGAGAATATGGTAGGCAACGTATTAATACTTATGTGAAATGCGTCAGTCTTAAAATATTACTATTTCCTCAATGGATCATCAAGCCTTGCGTAAAGTGTTTCAGTTGCGTATAATATTGGTATTCGCGATTGTTAAGAAAGTAGCCGTCAAACATGTTTTCGCACTGTAATAACGAAACATAACCTAGCAAATATGGGTTCTATACGTACACGACTTGTAGTGGTAGTCTAGGCACTTCGTGCGCACTATGCAACGTATATCCTATTTATCACGAATAGTCTGCTATTCTTATGTTGCGTTTAACACTACTACCTCAAGGGAAATCGTTGCGTAATAAAGAGATAACTACATTACTCTTCTTGTGCTATCATTTCGTATTAATAGGCTCTTACATGATCACATTAACACTCAGACTCGTGCATTAGCTGATTACGTCACTAAATTTGATTGATTACTTTGTTATCATAAAATACTGTAACGCATTAGATAGGCTTTTGTTGTGCATATCGGCTGTTTGAGGTTTACTAGCGTAAGCGATAACAGTACCCCCATCGTGTCTAAATTCAACCAGGTGTAAATATGGCACTTTACCAATATTATATCTTCTACACTAGCATCACTTTGCAACTTGACAAACAGTAAGTATTATTAGTGTACGAATAAGGTGCAAAAATTTTAAAACAATATTTATTTCGACAAATACATTCATAATATCACAAATATTTCATCAATTACACAAATATCATCCTTTTTAACCCCACTGGAATGTCTAAATGTATTGAGTGATTGCGGGATTGAAGACCGTAACATGGAAATTAAAAATGACAAAAATTCAGTCAGGAAATGATGGGCGAAATAAATAACTTGAAACACAGTACCTACCAGTTAAATGACTGTTTATTCACCGTTATCTGACGAAATTACCAACTCAGTTTCCTTTATTACTGTGAAATTTTGTAAACATAATGAAATCATAATTACCTAGATATTTAACTCCCTCCTAATCATTTACGTAAAATACACTGAAACAATTGGAGTTATTTTGCATTTTATATCATAATTGACATTTTCCAACAAATTCTGACATTTCTTATGCACCTCAGTATGTCAATTCCATAAAAAGAGAGCATTCTGTAAACACATTGAAAAAGACAACTTTTCTCACTTTTTACACGTTTTTTCGTTAAAATGCGATTTTTAAAGTCCATTTCTGTCGAAAAAACTACTAAAAACAACGTAGAATAGCCCAAACACAGAGGCACAAATCAGCTGATTTCTGCAGTTTTAAGGCGTTATCGTGGCGCTGTGTTTGGGCTATTCTACGTTGTTTTTAGTAGTTTTTTCGACAGAAATGGACTTTAAAAATCGCATTTTAACGAAAAAACGTGTAAAAAGTGAGAAAAGTTGTCTTTTTCAATGTGTTTACAAAATGCTCTCTTTTTATGGAATTGACATACTGAGGTGCATAAGAAATGTCAGAATTTGTTGGAAAATGTCAATTATGATATAAAATGCAAAATAACTCCAATTGTTTCAGTGTATTTTACGTAAATGATTAGGAGGGAGTTAAATATCTAGGTAATTATGATTTCATTATGTTTACAAAATTTCACAGTAATAAAGGAAACTGAGTTGGTAATTTCGTCAGATAACGGTGAATAAACAGTCATTTAACTGGTAGGTACTGTGTTTCAAGTTATTTATTTCGCCCATCATTTCCTGACTGAATTTTTGTCATTTTTAATTTCCAGGTTATGGTCTTCAATTCCGCAATCACTCAATACATTTAGACATTCCAGTGGGGTTAAAAAGGATGATATTTGTGTAATTGATGAAATATTTGTGATATTATGAATGTATTTGTCGAAATAAATATTGTTTTAAAATTTTTGCACCTTATTCGTACACTAATAATACTTACTGTTTGTCAAGTTGCAAAGTGATGCTAGTGTAGAAGATATAATATTGGTAAAGTGCCATATTTACACCTGGTTGAATTTAGACACGATGGGGGTACTGTTATCGCTTACGCTAGTAAACCTCAAACAGGCGATATGCACAACAAAAGCCTATCTAATGCGTTACAGTATTTTATGATAACAAAGTAATCAATCAAATTTAGTGACGTAATCAGCTAATGCACGAGTCTGAGTGTTAATGTGATCATGTAAGAGCCTATTAATACGAAATGATAGCACAAGAAGAGTAATGTAGTTATCTCTTTATTACGCAACGATTTCCCTTGAGGTAGTAGTGTTAAACGCAACATAAGAATAGCAGACTATTCGTGATAAATAGGATATACGTTGCATAGTGCGCATGAAGTGCCTAGACTACCACTACAAGTCGTGTACGTATAGAACCCATATTTGCTAGGTTATGTTTCGTTATTACAGTGCGAAAACATGTTTGACGGCTACTTTCTTAACAATCGCGAATACCAATATTATACGCAACTGAAACACTTTACGCAAGGCTTGATGATCCATTGAGGAAATAGTAATATTTTAAGACTGACGCATTTCACATAAGTATTAATACGTTGCCTACCATATTCTCGTTAGCTCTGCAATGTCGTCCAAATGATAAGTGAAAGAGACAATCTTAGTCAACATAAATGCATATATTTGTAAGGAAACAATAATCAATCAAGTTAAAAATGACTCAGAATGAAAGAGTACATATCTACACTAAAGAGAGTTAATAGCAATCCAGTGAAAAAATCACAGTTGTAGAGTTTTTTTGTAGCTGCATCATAGTCATCATTAAGTCCACCAAACACTCTATCCACAACATTTGTATCCGTTTGCTTCCGTTGTTAGTGGTGTTGAACCAGTCTTTGCAGTTTTCGTCATCACCAGATCCGTTCGCAGAAACTAGATATGAACTTTTCAAGCAGAGATTGAGATTGTATTCCTTCGAATGCATTCAGCCATATTGAGAAAATTCTGAGGATATATACATATCAGGTAAATTAATCTTACCTCTTGTGAACAATTCCTAATCTTAGCAACACTGAATATGTGAACAAAGCAAGGAACAACCACAGAGTTGGTGAAATTCTATAGATTACTCGTCCATATATTCCACGATATATTTCAGGAATTGTGTAACTTCCAAACCACCTGTCACATTTTCTCTTCTATAAAAAGCAAATATTATACACGTGACTCTTATCCATCCGTTACAATTAACTGAAAGAGATAAAATCCTCAAACTTTATATTTCTTTGATCAAGTTACCCAGTAGTATTCTCCTTGTAAGTGGATCTAATGCTTCTCACATCTGTGAAATTTATAAGCATGTTAACTTGGTCCCTTAAGCTAAAAAATATAATGTCTATCCGCTTTTATTATTGCTATTTCAAAGCCCGCTTCAGTAACGTAAGGCACGTATTAGCCGCAACGTTTACGCAAAGGAAAATCTACCAATCACAGCGTGCATAAGTGACCTTGAAGTGCTCAGCCTCTCCATAAGCCATTTGTGCCGCTATCTTTTCTCATCCTATCCCAGCACCTACCCAAATCAAATACCCAATTGACCGCCACTGTTCTAAGATAAGGTAATCCAATATCGTTTTTACGAGCTAGTATAAACCAATTTGATTTCTTTGTGCTCGCTTCTTGATTGTAAGGTATAGGTTCCTGATCTTCTGTGAACTTCTGCGTAGCTCGTCCCGCCAACCGACTGTCGTAGCTTTTGTTGACTCCAGAAGGAGTAGTGCCGGGATTAATTTTATGTGGTTTGTAGTATGAGGTGTGTTAAGACTGTTACTACTGTGAATGGATTTGATCCTTTCGCCAGTTAGTCCTCCGGTATCGTCGACAAGAGAAAAGAGATAGTAATAATAATAATAATAGTAATAATAATAGATATAATACTGGTCGCGCGCTGTTTGAAAGGGAGTGCTTTTTTCACGTATTTCACGTTTTTGACAAATCGCTGTTTTGTTGTGTTATTCACTTCAAGAACATTTAAAAAGACTTTAACTTGACTTTTGTCTGTTAAGTTTTGATTTTAACCACTTATATAGTCTATATTGGGTAAATTGTCTTGGCTGTTTCCAGTAGAAGTTCATTAATGAACATAATTATGTCAAAAGTACCACATAAATGTAATAGGGCGGAGTGTTGAGTACGTAACAATGTGATTGTACACTTTTTAGGTACTTGTATAAATTCGAGATATTGTACATAATTTTTGTTTAAATCGCTTCTTGTTGAAATATACATAATTTCCGTGTACGATTGAAAAATACACTCTGCTGTTGGAGACTTCGTCTTCTCCCTGGTCACCTCTACTTACTTGCTCCACTCACACCGTGTTGTAACTTTGGATTTATTGTAGGAGCCTACTACTTTCATCCGAAGACATTTCTACAACCGGAACACAGCAGCTACAGCAGACGCAGTCCAAACAGTTAACGTGCCTGTGGATTATATAATTAATTTGTAGCCGAGGACTTACACTTTATAACCAAGTAATCCTTTTTGTTGCTATAACTCGTCACTGTATTTTTGGTAATATATTGTGATTTAACACTCCACTGACTTGGATTATTACTTTTATACTTGGAATGTTAGTGAACTCTAATATTAGTCCCCTACAAATTAATTGGTGAGCCCGATAAGAACACGGATTATTTTGGCATATTTATATTCTTATTTTTGCTATTTTTATATTCATTGTGATTTTGTGTGTGGTTTATATTTGTATCCTAATTTGCACCAATAACCTCATATTATAATGTCATCACCTCAGTCCGGTACATCAAACGAGCAGACAACTAATAGCGAGACAAATGCCACAATAAATGCCATCACTGATTTTCGTTTACCCCAATACGGTTTCGCAGAACCAAGGATTTGGTTTGCGGTAATTGAACCGTTGCTAGAAGCACGGGGCATTAAGTCCCAAATAGCCAAATATGGTATGGTGCTGGCAGAACTCCCTCCGTCAGTATTGACAGAAATCAGCGATTTCATCGAAGATCCTCCGACGGAACATCAATTTGATAAACTTAAAGCCCTCCTCATACAACGTACCAGTTTGTCGGATGAGAAAAGAATCCAACAATTGCTCACAGGCTGTGAACTAGGCCCACGTAAACCATCCCAGCTGCTCAGGCACATGCGCCAGTTAATCGGACATCATAAAGTAGACGAGGTAGTGCTGAAACAGATGTGGTTGCAACGTTTACCTAGAAATGTCCAGCAAATTTTAATCATCTCAGGAAAGTCGTATGACTTAGACCAACTAAGTGACATGGCAGATAGTATTTTGGATGTTTTATCCGATAACACCATAAGTCACGTAGCATCTGATAGTGCCACACCGTGTCATTCCACACCCACGGCAGACACACCGATACTCGCCGCCATTGCAGACTTAGCGGCAAGGATTGACAATTTGGAAACTAATAAGTCTGATCGACAAGTCCGGAGACGGACTTCACAAAGAAGGTCACCATCACGACGACGATCCTTCTCACGACAGCGTTCTTACACGTCTTCTCGGGATAGCAATATATGCTGGTATCACTGGAAGTTTGGACGTCATGCCCTGAAATGTGTAAAACCGTGCAGCTTTAGCGAAGCCAACCAGGCTCAGGGAAACGCCTCAGCCAGACAGTGATGGCGACAGCTGTTACTGGCAAGCAAACAAGTCGCCTCTTCTATGTGAAGGATAAAACTTCAGACACTTTATTCCTGGTAGACACGGGAGCAGAAGTTAGCGTAATCCCTCCTTCACTATCCAGGCGATCTACACGGACACCCGGAAAACTGTCTCTCCGGGCAGCTAACCACACAAGCATACAGACGTATGGAGAGCAATCCCTCATACTGGATCTAGGTTTACGTCGGCGTTTCACATGGATTTTCATAGTAGCCGACGTCAGTCACGCCATCCTCGGAGCAGATTTCTTGAGTAATTTCAACCTGTTAGTTGACGTCAACAATAAAAAACTGATTGATAACAACACCCATCTAAAGATCCATGGAATTATCTCCAGCTATTCTGTCTATAATATCAGTATTGAAAGACCAGCAGATTGCCCTTTTTCCTCCCTACTTCACCGTTTCCCTAAAATTCTTAAGCCGTCGTACAACATCGAGGACGTCCCTCACACAGTTACTCACAAGATAGTTACTACGGGTCAACCAGTTCGTGCTCGTCCCCGTAGATTACCCCCGGACAAATTGGCAGCAGCCAAGGCAGAATTTGAACACATGATGCAGCTCGGCATCATCAGACCCTCCAATAGTCCTTGGTCTTCGCCCTTACACATGGTGCCTAAAGCTGATCATGATTGGAGGCCATGTGGGGATTACCGACATTTAAACAATGCCACAGTTCCCGACCGTTATCCTATTCCTCATCTTCATGATTTCTCCCTGACATTACACGGAAAAACCATTTTTTCTAAAGTAGACTTGGTCAGGGCCTATCACCAAATACCAGTTGCCCAAGAGGATATCGAAAAAACAGCCATCATCACACCTTTCGGTTTGTTTGAATTTCTCCGCATGCCATTTGGCCTAAAGAACGCAGCACAATCCTTCCAACGTTTCATGGATCAGGTCACACAAGGTTTGGACTTTGTATTTGTATATATCGATGACGTTTTAATTGCTAGCTCGTCGCCCGAAGAACATACTGATCACCTCACCATCTTATTTCAACGATTTGAGCAATATGGAGTCGTCATTAACCCCAAAAAGTGCATATTCGGTGTCTCCTCTATACAGTTTCTGGGACACCACATAACCACGAATGGTATTACGCCTACGGAGGAAAAGATAGAGTCCATCAAAAACTTCCCCGAACCAGATTCACTCAAGAAGGTCAGACGTTTTTTGGGGATGTTTAATTTCTATCGGCGTTTCATTCCTTCGTGTGCCTCCATCGTCCAGCCGTTAACCGACCTCCTTAAAAATGATCCTAAAAAGTTTCAGTGGTCAGCTGAAGCACGCGAATCATTTTGCAACGCAAAAGATGCCTTATCCAGAGTTACTATGCTATCCCATATCAACCCCGAAGCGTCGCTTATTTTGTGCACAGATGCCTCCCAAGTAGCTGTAGGGGCAGTATTACAACAAAAGATGAAGGGCGAAGTCACCCCACTCGCATTCTTTTCTAAGAAGTTGGAACCGGCTCAGACACGATACAGCACTTTTGGGAGAGAATTGCTGGCCATATATCTTGCAGTGAAGCATTTCAGTTACTTACTACAGGGCCGGCATTTCACTATTTTTACTGACCACAAGCCCCTGTGTCATGCTTTCACTACTTCACTTGATAAACACTCCCCTAGAGAAGCCAGACAGTTGGATTATATCTCCCAATTTTCAACCGACATTCAGTACATCAAAGGGGATGCGAACGTGGTAGCCGATTCTCTTTCAAGAAGTGACATTAACCAGCTCCAAACGTCGGTAGACATCAGTCTTGATCGTATGGCTCAATTACAACGAGATGACGTTGAACTCCAAACCTGCCGCAGAAACTCTTCCTTACAACTCAAAGATGTGCCTATCCCCTTATCAGATGCAACCATAGTCTGCGATGTATCTACCGGCACTAATCGTCCATTTGTCCCTCTCAGTTGCCGAAAAGCATTGTTCGAACATTTACATTCGCTTTCCCACCCTGGAGTACGCGCCACGGTCAGGCTGATCAGCGAACGCTTCGTGTGGCCTAAAATGAACTCTGACATTCGGAGATGGGCACGAGAATGTATCCAATGCCAATGCTCCAAAGTACACCGCCACACTATTACAACCCCGAAGACGTTTAAATTACCCGAAAGGAGATTTCAGCATATCCATATAGATATCGTGGGACCATTGCCAACATCAAGGGGATATACACATATCCTGACAGCGATTGATAGATTTACTCGTTGGGCTATTGCATGCCCCTTAAACGACATATCTGCTGAAAACGTTGCTTTAGTTTTTCTCGACCGTTGGGTGTCAAACTACGGTGTACCAACTACTATTACATCCGACCGCGGTCCTCAATTCCAATCGACACTCTTTCGCGAACTGACGAGACTTCTGGGAGTGAAACATATCTCCACAACAGCCTATCATCCGGCAGCGAATGGTCTAGTGGAAAGATTCCACAGACAACTGAAAAGCTCCCTGATGGCGCAGAATGATACATCTAAGTGGAGTGAATACTTACCTTTGATTTTACTTGGTATCCGTTCTACTATCAAAGAAGATTTAGGATGTACACCGGCTCAACTTGTCTATGGCACCAACCTAACCTTGCCTGGACAGCTAGTCCCCTCAGCCGATTCCACAGACGTGAACATTGCCGACTTCACTAACCGATTAACTAGACAAATGCTTCAACTTCAACCAACAGCACCTCGACAATCTCCCCGAAGAGATCAGATCAACAAACATCTACAAACTTGCAAATTCGTCTTCATTCGAGTCGACGCCATCAGAAAAGGATTGCAACCTCCATACGAAGGACCCTTTCAAGTTATTAAACGTTCAGACAAACACTTTACCGTGAACAAGAATGGAAAACGAGAGACTATTTCCATTGATCGAATCAAACCCGCATACACCGACAACGACTTCGAATCTACATCGGCAACTGCGCAATCAAATAATCAAACATCCGATTCCACTCCACCGGCACCAAGTCTTATCCTCCCTCCATATCAAACACGTAGTGGTCGGCAAATCAGTAAACCGGCTCGCTACGTTCATTTTGAGGACTAACAAAAGAAAAATAATTAAAAATTATTATTATCTTTTTCGTTTAGACATTATCATCATGACCGTTAGTATTTCGTCGTAAACTTTGATGTTACTATCACTATTATTTATTTATATGTACCTCACCAAAAAACAGGTAGTGTCCTTTCCAAAAACTGCTGATCTTTAATCCATATTTTTTTTAATGTTTCTTTCCCCTCCTTAATTACTGTGTATTTACATATTTTTCTTTATACATTAAAAATCTATGTTCATGGTTAGTGCAAATTTAAGTGACATGACTTTCTATTTCAATTTTTATTGCTGAACTTATTGTATATGCTTTCAGACTTTACATGATTCACATACCTTCTCGCGTTTATGCATGTTGTAATATATCCCTATTTTTATCCAAAAGTTGCTATTACTATTATTACTTACTTCATAGTTTTACGTATCATTTTCCGGTTGTCTCTCCGGACCTCTAGGGGGGAGCCGTGTTGAGTACGTAACAATGTGATTGTACACTTTTTAGGTACTTGTATAAATTCGAGATATTGTACATAATTTTTGTTTAAATCGCTTCTTGTTGAAATATACATAATTTCCGTGTACGATTGAAAAATACACTCTGCTGTTGGAGACTTCGTCTTCTCCCTGGTCACCTCTACTTACTTGCTCCACTCACACCGTGTTGTAACTTTGGATTTATTGTAGGAGCCTACTACTTTCATCCGAAGACATTTCTACAACCGGAACACAGCAGCTACAGCAGACGCAGTCCAAACAGTTAACGTGCCTGTGGATTATATAATTAATTTGTAGCCGAGGACTTACACTTTATAACCAAGTAATCCTTTTTGTTGCTATAACTCGTCACTGTATTTTTGGTAATATATTGTGATTTAACACTCCACTGACTTGGATTATTACTTTTATACTTGGAATGTTAGTGAACTCTAATATTAGTCCCCTACATTTAAAAAGACTTTAACTTGACTTTTGTCTGTTAAGTTTTGATTTTAACCACTTATATAGTCTATATTGGGTAAATTGTCTTGGCTGTTTCCAGTAGAAGTTCATTAATGAACATAATTATGTCAAAAGTACCACATAAATGTAATAGGGCGGAGTGTTACTTTTTGGTAGATGATGGAATACAGTGTAATAACTGCGAAAAGTATGCTTCCAAGACCTGTGTGGATAGGCCAGACCGCATAGGAAGCCTGAAGGTAGTGTACACTAATATACGTAGTATCGGGAACAAGTTTCACGAGCTAGGTGTATTAGTAGAAGACCTTAGCCCAGGTATTGTGGCCATTACTGAAACATGGCTGGTTTCGGGATTAGATGACACACCTGAGCTATGCGGATTTAGTTGCTTGCGCAGCGACAGGGTTAAGGGTCGTAGAGGTGGCGGGGTTGCTCTGTACATCAACAACTCCCTACATGTTCGTTCCGTGAAATCTGAAGCTCATGACAGTGGGACAGGTGAGGTAATTAGCTGTGAAGTAAGCTTTGCAACCGGCACTCTACTCATTGGAGTTCTGTATAGAAGTCCCTTTGTCAGTGTGATGACTTCATTTTAGATCACCTCAAACAATGGAGTAAACACAGTAGCTGTCTTATTCTAGGTGATTTTAATGCACCTCATATAGACTGGGTAGCTGTCACATCTCCAGGATCCGCTGATAAGTTTGACAGCCGGTTACTCTTGACAACCATGGAAAATGCCCTGACACAACATGTCTTAGGTAGTACAAGATTCGGTTCTACCCAAGGATCTTCCTTGCTGGACTTAGTGCTTACTCATGACAACGACGACGTGGATGGTCTAGTTATTCATCCACCTCTAGCAAACAGTGATCATGGGGTGTTAGATTTTAACTTAAGGGCTGGCAATTTAGTCAGTTTTCAACCCGAATCCGGCCTAGTGTTTGGCATGCTGACATAGTGGCTATAAAGGAGCGTGCTTCAACTGCCGACTGGTCAGTCAACATTGTCTCATCCATTGAAGATGAATGGGATAGATTTAAGAATACACTTGAGAGGGTTACCACTGATCTCATCCCCTGGAGGGTTCCTAAAAGGCCAACAAATCGGCCACCATGGATAAATAGACAAGCTATTACACTCCTGAGACGGAGAAAAAGGTTCTGGAATCTCTTTGTTTCTACTGGGCTACAGCAGTTCCGGCTGAAATACTGTGAAACCAGAAACCAGTGTAAAACTTTGATCCACCAGTCAAGGATAGCTTACGAAACCCAGTTAGTTAAAAGTTCACCAGGATGCCCAAAAAGACTCTTCTCATATATCAAGAGAAGAACACGTAAGAGTGATGCTATCCCACCTCTTATGCTTGAAGATGACCAGACAAACATGGCTGAGGATAACTTGACCAAGGCTGAGGCTTTGTCCAAGCACTTTAGTCAAGTATTCTCTGATAATATTGATACCAGCTTTGTAAATTTTCCAGAAGGTAACTAGAAAATGGCACCCTTATACATTGGAAAGGATACTGTCCTAAAGTGGCTTCTAAGGCTCAATCCTGGTAAGTCCAGTGGCCTTGATGAACTCCACCCACGTATATTAACAGCATTGGCTGAAAGCATAACCGAGCTATTGTCGGTAATCTTCAATATGTCTCTGGACCAGTCTAAATGTCCAAGAGACTGGAAAGATGCCATCATTAGTCCGGTCTTCAAAACCGGATCTAGAAACTTACTTCAGAACTATCGTCCTGTTAGTTTGACCAGTATTGTTGTTAAACTACTAGAAAGAATAATTCGTGATGCTATCATTCAGTTCATTGAAGGGAACAAACTTTTCGCTGTGGAACAGCACGGTTTTAGAGCAGGTCATTCTTGCTTGACCAACCTTCTTTTGGCCAGAGAAAGTTGGGCAAGCTCAGCTGATGCTAATATACCGGTGGATGCCATATTCATAGACCTTAGCAAGGCGTTTGGCAGGGTTTCTCATTCAGGTCTTCTAGTAAAGTTAGGTAGTCTGGGAATCAATAAAGTGGTTACCGACTGGATTCAAGACTTTCTAAAGGACAGAAGACAAAGAGTACGAGTTAACGGGGTTTTATCAACATGGGAATAGGTTAAGAGTGGCGTTCCTCAGGGTACAATTCTAGGCCCACTTCTTTTCCTGATATATGTTAATGAGATTCCATCGGTAGTTAAGTCATCCTGCTTACTGTTTGCTGATGACATCAAGATATGGAGGGCTTTGCACGATGACAGTGATCAACTTGCCTTGCAGGAAGATTTAAACTTGTTAAGTGATTGGTGTAAGCGCTGGGCCTTGGAGATTAACTTAAGCAAGAGTGTAGTTATGCATGTATCCCATAGTCACGTGCACAATTACTCAATGAATGGCATTACTCTCCCAGTGGTCACTGAGTACAAGGACTTGGGAGTGGTTGTGCAGCATGACTTGAAAACAGCAACAAACTGTAGAACTGCAGCCACTAAGGGTTTTCGAATGTTATGGGCCATACGCAAGGCTTTTGCGAACTTTGACGCTGATATATTTCGTATATTATATCCGACTTATATCAGACCTCATTTGGAATATGGGATCCAGGCAGCGAGCCCGTGTTTCAAATACGAAATTGACTTATTAGAAATGGTGCAAAGAGTAGGAACTAAGCTAATAAAGGGTTTCTCAACCCTGTCATATGAGGAGAGGTTAAGTCGACTGGGTTTATTTCCACTGTCATACAGACGACTTAGGGGTGACCTAATACTAGCATACCGTATCCTAAGAAATGATTTTGGAGCTAATTTATCTAAATTATTTCTTCCTTCTAGCACCAACCAATTGCGAGGACATCACCTCAAGGTTCAAAAACCACAGTCGAATCGTCTGCGTCTGGAAATCCGTTTTTCGCATCGAATTGTGAACCATTGGAACTCCCTACCGGAACATGTCGTATCAGCGCCATCCGTTGATTCATTCAAGGCGAGATTGGACCTCCTGTATGAAATAAATCGAAAGGATTAACACAGGCATATAGCCTACTATCCTAAATAAATTGTAAACTGTAAACTGTATAATTAGTTTTTTTTATTACAGCTTGATTCCACACCGTATTTTTGGGAAAATCTGTTGCAATAAGCATGAGGTACAATATCCGGATTTTCAACATTGATGTCAAATAAGTGTTTTTGTATGGTTCAGAGACTTCGTGCACGCATTTCCAACAGACTGCTTGTCGCAGACTTTCATCAGCAACTGCATTCGCTCTAGGCTGAAGATCGAATGGCCCGTTAGAAAGGATAAAACAACGAACCATTCAAAAACCGATTACCTAACAAATGTGCCGAAGGAAATGGAGATGGATTAGACATAAGCTCAGAAGACCGTCGAATGACACTGCGTACCAGGAGGCTCTCCAGTTCAACCCAGATGGGAAACGGAGAGTTCGGGGTGTGCGAGGGTGACATGGGCGCAATCATGTGAAGAGGAAACGAAAGCTTATGGGCAATTATGACGGCAGCTAAAGATAACTGCAAAGAATAGGATGAATGGGGATTTGCTAATGCAGACTTATATTCCACTCGAAACTCGAGGGAATAACAACAATAATAACTATCATATGATACCGCACTACATCGACATAATGTTACTCACATTAACTACAAATAACTGATAGAAAGTAACTTTACAGAAACCAGAACTAGAAGTATCGACCAGATAACTATCCGGCACCATCGCAACCTCTCCGACATTGTATCATGAACGGTGATGCTTTAGAAAACAAGAATTAAATTAAATTCGCAATCTGTTAATATGCGAATAATGGCAATTCACACAGTCAAATTTCGCCAAAGTTTTCTTTGGTAACCGAAATTATTCAAGTTACAATACACCTGATCTACTTGATACAATAAACGTCAATTAAGAAAGCAAGCATAAATGGACGGGTGCTATATGTAGTACTGATTGACTCATAAGAGCAATTGGATACTACACACATCAACTAGTAGTAGTGCTTTCTAGCCAGATTGAATTGCTCTTAACACTCAACAGCTGTTTGAAACAGACTGCACTAGTTATGTACGCGGTTTGACTCAGTGTTCAGAGAGACGAATTTATCTATCCAAGCTACCAACAGGATTTCTTACTCACTTCCTTCAAAAATTTGAGCAAGTGACTTTTGTTCTAGGGCTGTACTGCTCTTGACGCTTAGAATAATTTCATCAATTATCCAGCTGGTCAGATATGCCTTAGCACCAATATATTGTTAAAACACAGAAAGATGCTCTCATGCACCAGTAAAGAAATACGTTATGCTGCTTACATCCAGTCATTGACAAATGCCTTGATTAATTCAATTTGATAAACAGGGTCTATTTCATTTAATGCACACGAAATAATAATAATAATAGTGAAAAGTTAACAAACCTCTAATTTTCGACGATGTACTTCAGCTTTCTGTAAAGCATCATTCAATTCTTTTTCTAAACGCTTATTCTCAGTCTCCAGATGCTGCAGTTTTTCGGATTGTGAATCCAATGACTGCTGTAATAGTTTTGCTTCATCGACGGATTTAGATTTTGAATCTGATAACTTTTTATTGGCTGCATCCAGGCGAGTCTTCAAGTTCTATGAATTCAGTTTGTAGAAGAAGAACAAGTGTTTATCAATAAGTGGAACTCATTCCTCGGAGATAAGCTTTGTAGATCAAAAGGATCCTACTGATCCAATTAGATATAATAATTTAATCTACAAAATACATTCTAAAGACTGTGCAGCCAAATACAAAATTCATACCAGTATTTTGATTTTTGATTACAGCTTGATTCCACACTGTATTTTTGGTACAAATATGGAATTTTCAGCATGGATATCCGTAGCCCAGATTTTGCAGGCCGACCATAGATATCAGGTGTGCGTCGGCAGACGATCGAACCCTGGACTATGTGCATGATCGGCGAGAGTCCTAACCACTGTGCCACCGACGCACAGTAGATCAGAGTCCTTCAGGTTATGCGAACATAGGAAATCAGCTAAGCGTAGAATGAATAATCCCGAAAAGATGAACAGCTTAAAGAAAAACTCAGCAATCACAGTGCGTGGATTGACACACAATCACACAATACAATAGGACAGAGTTACAGTTCTAAAAAGTAATATAGATAGGTGAAAAACACGTTGATCACTGAATCTCCGTTCATCAAACCTACACTAAACACGTGCAACAGGAATGACGTAACGCCGATACCATAGACGAAATAAATTACCACCAATACAATCAAAGGACAATTACGACACAATGGAATTGCATGAACAAAGTTTGGAAGTTCCATGAATGCCTTGATGTAATTATGTGAACAGTAAATTTTGTCCTAAACGTCATCAGTAAATAGAACTGCACATGTCTTTATCAAATAGAATTATTCTATAATGGAATTACCACAACTGCCTTACACTACATGCTCTCACCAACGATCTGGTACGGCCGACGGTAGGTGGATTTTGGTCATCCTCTCGAAATGCTCTCATACAACTACGCGTTAATAGCCCCTATCAGGCAAGTCATATACACTGCCTTCACGCAGCGGGGATGTTCCTCATAGTAGTGAAAGGGCAAATGCGAACATTTGACGCTTATAAAAGCACTGGCGGACATGCTGGTCTACATAAGGGAGCTGGAAAACCTTGATTCTATACCTATGGCGTACAGGCATTCTAGAATGCGAAGGGATCGAATGGTGTATGAACCTGTTCTGGTCATAGAGATCCACAAGAACGCTGCTCCTCACACTGTTTCTATTGTCTTGTGGATTAAACTTCAAGCCGATGGGTCGTCAACGACCTCTTAAACCAACCATCTGCTTCGATTTGGACGTTCAGGTAGTATCCTAGCCCTCACACAAACTACGAGATTTTGTGTTTTTCATTAACAATAACTTACACTACACAAAATGTGAGCCAACAACCCATGAATTTATATCCATTTAACACGTCTAGGGTAAGCGCATTCGTAACCCCACATCTGACTGGCTAATCGTCGGTATATGGAGCGAGATTTGAACCAATGCCCTAGCCAAAAACCTACAACTCCAACATTACGTTAAGTGGTTATTAGCAAGTCAGATTCTATAGCAATTATAAGGTCGGAGAAGAGAGAAAATTTACCAGTAACATCAAGAAAAACCTTCAATAATGAACCGTCTCAATAGCAAAAACACCAAACACAACAGCAAAAGTAGAACCACAGAGGAATTTTACGTTTATAACCAGTAGGACAATTTTTTTCTATTATAGCTTGGCTCCACACTGTTTGTTCTATACAAGTCTGGGATTTCCAACATGTAATACCGGTAGACCAAATTTTGCAGGCCGACCATTGATATCGGGTGTGTGCAAGCAGGGGATCGGACCCCAGACCATGTGCTTGATCGGTGAGAGTCCTAACCGCTGTGCCACCAACGCACATATCTTAACTTCGATTTGAATCTACTTCATGTACAAACGTTAATGACCACCAAAGACGATTTTATGATATAATCAGTTAAAATAACTAAAAAAACAAATCTTACCGTATAAATACGTGAATACAGGCGACCAACAATAACAGCTCATAATTACTAATGAAGTCGTAGATGCCGAACAAAAGAAAACAACGATGGCCTGTCTCAATAATCACTGGGTTCCCAGGGTTTCCACCCACTAAAATGCATAAACTCTTCAACATTTCTCACTGTTTTGACCACGTAATCAAATCAAATGATCACAATACAAACTCGCGGAAATATTCAACAAGCAATCAAAGAAACGCTGAGCAATTCTTGAAGGAAATGAAGTAAAGCAAAATGTACAGGATTGGTTCTCTCTTCATATGCAACAACACTATGTCACACGACATCCTGTACGAAGACGAAATATTTCGGAGCGCTGAAAATCTTTGGACTATGTGTTCAAATATTGTTTGAAATAAAGCCTTATTATTATAATTATTAATTTTGTGGTTGACAAATTACTGAAGTCAACTCAACAAGTATGTGAACTTACTTCACTACGTTGTTGATATATCACTAACGAAAATAGGAAACGTAACAACAGTCAGCTCATTAAGTTTGAAGAATAATATATATATCGGTAATAGTAATAATAATAGTAATTATAATATTAATAAGTTGTCAGGAGAGTAAGACGGGAGAGAATGTAAAGAAGTAAAATGACGAGTTTGGTATATGCGATTTTAAGGAGATAGGCCATTTGGATGCAGTCCTTGTATCGCTGCATGGTTGTCCAGCCTTCGCTTAAAGGCGTCCAAAGACGGTGCCATAGCTACATCTGCCGGTAAGGAATTCCAGGGACGACAAACCCGCAGTGAAAAGAAGTGGGAGCGCACCCGGGTCCTTGCCCTCTGGTGAGCTATCCTTCTGGGATTTCCACGTGGAAGCCTATACCTACTCAATGGCAGAACACCTTTGTTTGGGTGATTCTGGTCATTTGTTATTTTGTAGGCAGTAATCAAATCCCCCCTAAGCCGACGGTAACTAAGTGTGAACAGGCCTAATTTCTTCAGCCTTTCATCATATGGTTTGTTTCGGAGACCAACCACTCCTTTTGTTGCCCGTCGTTGGACTCTTTCCAAGAGGTTGGCATCTCTTCTCAGCATTGGGGGTGCAATAATATTATGCACCTCAAGGTGTGGCCTGACGTATGTTTTGTACAACATTAGAAAGAGCTCAGGAGTGAGTGCACCTAACTGTCTATGCGTAAAGTGTATGACCGCATATGCCCTCGCTACATCCCCTGTGTAATTTACGCTTGTGTCCATTTTTTCCGTTAGAACTAGACCTAAGTCGCGTTCCGACGTTGTGCAGGACAAGCTTTCATTGCACAGGGTGTAACTTGCATTCTGCAGTCTACAGGTGCGCAACTTCACTACTTTGCACTTTTTCAAGTTGAAAGTCATGCCACTGGCCACCGCCCAGTCTTCCAGAAGGTTTAGGTCTTCCTGTAGCCTATCTGAGTCCTCCGGACACTTTATCGCCCTCCATATTTTTACGTCGTCAGCGTACAGGAGAGTCGGGCAGCTCAGACGGCGTGGTAGATCATTGATGAAAATCAAAAACATCAGTGGTCCTAGGATAGAACCCTGCGACACTCCTGATGACGATCTGTGCCAAGATGATCGGACTCGGTTAACCTTAGTGCAAAATTGCCTGTCGGCTAGGTAGTCCTTCAACCATGACAGAAGTGGCTCACCTATGCCTGCCTGGCTTATTTTATGTAGGAGAAGGTCATGGTGAACAGTGTCAAATGCCTTCTCAAAGTCTAGGAAGACCACATGGACTGGTACGTTCAAGTCCCAGCATGATGTCCAGTCGTCCCAAGCTGACAGTAGGTTAGTGACGCAGGATCTGCCTTTTCTGAAACCATGTTGGGCTTCATGTAGTATATTAGTCCTATCGAAATATTCCCTGATGTGGTCGTCAATAATACTTTCCAGTACTTTTGATACCACTGGGAGTAGAGCTACTGGTCTATAGCTAGCAGCGTTTTGCCTGTCCCCACCCTTGAAGATTGGAGAAAGGATGGCTCTTTTCCACTCCCTTGGCAGGGTCCCCGAATCCATTGAGTGTTGGAACAAGTCGCACAGGGGTCTACAGAGAGCCTCGGCGCACTGTTTCAGAACAGATGGCCTGATGTCATCACAACCTGGGGACTTCCCAGGTATGAGTCGCTGTAGCTTCCTTAGTACTATTGCGGGGTTTATTTGGGGAGTAGTCGCTAGGTCTTCCTCCTCTGAAATAGTGGTGCCACCATTTTGGTCCGTAACTGTAATATCCACATTGCTGTTTAGCGAAGGCTGAACTGAATGTTTCAGCCATCTCCAGACTAGTGAGATATTGACCGTTTGGGCCTACTAAGGCGCATGCCCCTTGGTTTGTCGGTTTTCTTTCCGACATGAATCGGTACAAGTTTTTAGGGTTTGATAGGAGTTTTTTAGCAAGGTTAGCCTGGAATGACCTTCTGTCCCTCCTAACTCTTGCATTACACCGGTTCCTGAGTTCGAGGTATGCATCATGGTCGGTCTGACTCTTAGATACACGCCACGTAAACCAAGCCTTCCGCTTTGCTTGCAGAATACGTTGCGTGCCTCTCTTCAACCATGACGTCTTTCTCTTGGGCTGTGTTGTGACTAAAGGGACGGTATCCGAGATTGCTGTATGGATAATCTTTTTTACCACTTCCCAGTGTTCATCCACAGATAGGTCGTCCCATGCTAAGGGCCAGTCTGCGTCGGACAAGAGCCTCCGCATTTCAGCATAGTCAGCCTTGCTGTAGCACAGACATGGTCGCGTAACATCCCATTGCAAACGCTCACGGAGGACAAGATCGAAACCTATGACTGCATGGTCACTGCTTCCCAGAGGAGTCATGATCTGGACCTTTTCGACGAGTAGCTGGTCACTAGTTAGAATATAATCTAGTTTTGATGACTTTCCACTAGGGCCCCACCTAGTGTCGTCTCCAACATTCTCAGTCAGTCCCGTGTTTCGAATAGTTTGCAGTAGGTTTCGGCCAAATTTTCCCTTAGCACACCCGGAGCCGAGGTTCAGTGATGGAGCATTGAAATCTCCAGCTATGGTGATTTGGTCGTAGCCCAAATCTCGTATTCCTGTGATAGTGCTGAGCAGTAGCTGATTGTGCTCTGCCCCACAGGTGGGAGATCGGTAGATGCCACCCAGTAAGTGCTTGGTGTGGCCTACGGTGAAATGACACCATATGGAGTCTGGGAGTTCGATAAGTGGTGGGTCCGTTGCGCGCACACATTTAAGTTGCCTATCAAAGTATATAGCAACTCCCCCTCCTTCCTTATTATCCCTGTCTCTTCTGACCAGTACCATATCACCTATACTGATTTCATTGTCGGCGATAGTGGGGTTTAGCCACGTTTCAGTAAGAATGATTATTTTCAGTTGAAGGTGTGCTTGGAGATTTCGGAGTTCACCTACTTTCCCTCTCAGCCCCCTCACATTGCTATATAGGCAACTGACAGTGAGTCTAACAACCTCAGAGTGTTGTGGGGTAGTTGACGTGAAACCGTCTGCTGGTGGGGGACTTGATGTTGGAACTAGTTGGCCGATTCCGATAGAACCGGCCCGTTGTAGTTTTTTTCAATGGATTTAGGCAGGACACTTGGGAGACACAGACTATTATTCTCAGAGCTGCATCGCTCTAGTGTCACCGAAGCTTGGGGTCGTATTAAAGCCTCAGTTTGCTGCCTCCTTATATTTCTGGGTCTGCTTTCACAGCATCGGATGTGTCCTCCAATTTTTCCCTTGGTCTCATACCACCGTTGAAGTGATATGGACAACTGCTCCGGGGAGTTGAATGTGACACACAGCAGCTTTGGAGAGTTAATCAATGTTAGATGAGCGGGACGAGGTAGTCGGAAAATGGAGATGGCTCCAGAAGCGCCAGGGGCCATCTGAGATGACAGCCATCTCCATTGTTGTACGTCGTGCATGTGTTTTTCACAAGCAGTGCCGGTTTCCAGCTCCGGAACACCGTGTACCACCATAGAGGTGGAAGGCATCAGTTCCGGTGACTCCCTCGCCATATTTCTGAAGCCCATGGTCTATCTTGCCGCGCCCTTATGTTAGAACTTCTGTCCAGGGCTAGTACCTGAGCCATTAACAGTACTTTTTCGGCCTCTTCGGCAGAGTCCAGTGTAACCCGTAATGGGGGTGGCTTACCCTGAGGCGTGTGGACACCCCTGTACAGTCTGCACAGTTTTGCTGAACTAATGTTCAGACCTAGTTTGCTGCACAGGTTGGACCACTGTTCCTGATCAAACAGGGCCCGTTGTTCGAGCAAGCTATCCGTGCTCACAGGTACGTTAAAGAGGATGAGAGAGTTAGACCGACTACCCTCAGACTTAGGTTTTGCCTTCGGCTTCTTGCAGTCCTTTGCATCATTAGCAACATTAGGCTTCATCGGTACCTGGACAGCCTTTTTTGTGTTGCCAGGCTTGCTAGTGGATGCAAGTGGTGCCTTTGTAATTTTGCCTTCCCCTGATGTGGATGGAACCTTGCTAATCTTCACCTTGTGAGAATTGGCATTTCCAGTCAGTAGGGCTGGTGTGTCCTTCTTTAAGTCTTTGACCAGTTTCGGCAGTGCGAGTTTAGCAGGGGGGAGCTGCATGATACTGTGTTGGGGCACAAGAGCGTGTTATTTCTGCTATCCGCAGACACGCTTTGTGGGACTATGCCAGGGCGACAAAGTGGACACACGTACCAAAACCATGGGCATGGGTTATTTCTCATAAACTCATAGTATGCTTTCGGTACTTCTTTGTCACAACGGCAGTGCACCCATCGTTTGCAAAAATTACATTCAAACGCTGAATCAGTTTTAGAAACTGTGATGCTGCACGCCTGACATTCATCCCCTTTCCTTGATGACGCCTTCGAGGTCTTATGACGTCTTGAACGTTTCCTTTTAGGCTTGATGTGTTTCACACACTGGCCTACAGTTGATGCAGGTGTAGAATTCTGTCCTTCTGGTATTGCCTGTGCCGTTTCAGTACTAGACTGTGGCAATGCAGGCGTTGTATCAGGGCAGACTAAAGCTACACGAGACTTTAGGATCGGTATGCGGGAAGGGGTTGAAATCCCTGGATTTTTTCCTTCCCTGGCTGAAGCCCTTGTGACTACAGAGTACGGTATTCTAGTGGCTTTTTTAAGGCTGCTTTCGAAAACCATATTAACAATCACTATAAATTATGCTATGTACGTCTAAGAGAGCAACAGTTTCTATCCAAAAGAGCAAGAATAAGACTGAAAAAGTATAAGGCAAGGAAAAGAAAAGGTTTTCGACTTTACCTAGTACTTTCTGAATGATCGGCTTCACGGCAATCACGTGGTAGACCAACAAGTCTTGTTTCTCTGAACGAGTGAGGAAGATGCTGCTACAAAAGTAGCACCTGAAGCTTTGGCAGTAGTTCGAGACAGCTGGACTTACCACACAGAGATTTACTATGTAAGTAATGGTTGAATTAAATTCACCGGCTAGGAAGATCAGGTTTCCCAAACGGATAATTCACAGAATTGGTATTTTCCGGTTGGAGAGCTTTATTCCAAAACAGTACTTTGTGATACAGAATGGAATTCTCAGCATTTTTACTATAATATTGCATCCAGTTAGTACATTAACAATAAATAAAGTTCTACATAGATTAAAGTTATCTCAGTCAGTTTTGACAACAACATATTAGCATGTCGGTAGCAAAGCCAAAATTTAAACAGTGTTTGAAGGTGTTGGAAAAGTAAATACTACTACATACATACTACATATTTACTGGCGTAAGCGATAGCAAAATGGTCGAGACATACAGAATGTGAAAGAACGAACAAGAATGTTTTAAGTAGAGTTTGCAAGGAAGAGAGAAACAAAAACAGCACATAACAAAAATAAATACAGAATGAAAAAATGGTAGAGAGAAAACGTTGTACCTGTAAATGATGTGAGTTGGAAAGACGGGGTCCATTAGTTCTACTGACTATTCAATAAGTTAAAGGTTTCACGCCTAATGCTTTCTTTATGGCACAGAACACGAACTAAGTAGGGTATGGATGAGTTTTTACTTACTAGTGCGAGCATATAGTTTTCTATGTAGGCTTCTGGTTTTCCTGAAGAGATACAAGGGGATAATTGTGAATGAAGAGGGTGTTGTGAGTTAGATAAAATGGATTTTGCCCATTTTTCACATGAGTCCATGTTCCTGTCAACCAGAATATTAACAAGCTGGTTGGTTAAGTGGCACGTAGCTTATCCTGCTGATAACCTTTAACATCCTGCGTAATAAGGTATAGTCTTTCTTCAGTGGCCAGCCCTGGAAAAACTAAGGGAGATGAATAGAGAATAATGGGCAGAATACGGGAGTTAACGAATTGTAAGAGTAAGGGTCGGATTATACCAGAATGTCTTAACTTCTTGACGTAGAAGGTGAGACGGAATATTTTCTTAGAAATCATCAAGATATGAGACGAGCAGGAAAGATCAGAAGATAGAGTGACGCCTAGGTATTTAATTTCCGACTTGGTTTCCACTTCAGTGCCATCTATGTTGCACATCTCGTGAGTGCTAACCAGTTTGTTTAGATCAGATTTGTGCCTAAAGGTGAAATTAACTGTTCGGCATTTGGAGGGGCTTAAGGCGAGACCGTTTTCCTTGGACCATGGGCTGATTTCTGATAAGAAACCATTTAGCTTAGAGCAGTCACTTTGACATTTGACAGGTAAAGATACAGTTAGGTCATCAGCCTATTTGACGAAATTAATGTCATTTGAAGATGGTAGGTCATGTAGAAAGAAGGAAAAGAGAAGTGGGGGGAGTACAGCACCTTGGGGGACACCAGTTTCAGTGAGCACAGCAGAGGAGGATTCGCCCTTGTATACGGTGCACTGCATTCTGTTTGAAAAGTAGGAATGCAACCAGTTAGTGACCCAGGACTCGGTTTGTCATGGAGACCTTGTTTAGCAAGAGACATCTAGGTACAGAGTCGAAAGCAGAAGTGAAGTCAAGAAACGTGCAGCGGACGTATTTGCCAATGAGAGACGAGAAAACCTGAGGAGCGGAAAATATAACTGGTTGTTGCCTATATCCTCGATCGAGGATAGCGGCACAAATGGCTTGTGGAGAGGCTGAGCACCTGAAGGTCACTTACGCACGCTGTGATTAGTAGAATTTACTTTGCGCAAACGTTGCGGTAATACGTGCCCTACGTTACTAAGGCGGGCTTTGAAATACCAATAATAAAAGCGGATAGACATTATATTTTTCAGCTTAAGGGAACGAGTTGACATGCTTATAAATTTCACAGATGCGAGAAGCATTAGATCTACTTACAAGGAGAAGACTACTGAGGAACTTAATCGAAGAAGTTTAAAGTTTGAAGATTTTGTCTCTTTCAGTTAATTGTAACAGGTGGATAAGAGTCACTTGTATAATATTTGCTTTTTCTAAAAGAGAAAGTGTGACAGGCGATTTGGAAGTTACGCAATTCGTGAAATCTATCGTGGAATATATGGACGACTAATCTATAGAATTTCACTAACTCTGTGGTTGTTCCTTGCCTTGTTCATATATTCAGTGTGGCTAAGATTGGGAATTGTTCACCGGAGGTAGGATTAATTTACCTGATATGTATACATCCTCAGATATTTCTCAATACGGCTGAAGGCATTCGAAGCAATACAACCTGAATCTCTTGAAAAGTTCACATCCAGTTTCTGCGAACGGATCTGGTGGTGACGAAAACTTCAAAAACTGGTTCAACACCACTAACAACGGAGGCAAACTGATGCAGATGTTGCGGATAGAGTGTTTGGTGGACTTTATGATGACCATGATGCAGCTATATAAAACTCTACAACTGTGACTTTTTCACTGGATTGTTATTAACTCTTTTAAGTGTAGATATGTACTCTTTCATTCTGAGTCATTTTAACTTGATTGATTATTGTTTCCTTACAAATATATGCATTTATGTCGACTACCTTTGTCTCTGTTACTTATCATTTTGAGGACATCGCAGAGTTATAGAGAATGACGGGCAACGTAGTAGTACTTATGTGAAATAATAATAATAATGTATATTCTCATATAAACATATACATTTACATGAAAATGCATGCCATTTTTACAGGCACGATCAAGTATGATATAATATCAAATCGTAGATTGTCTACAAGTTAATAATGTTTCAACAGTTAAATATTTGATATATATAAACACTCATTGTCTGAACCAGGCTGTGTAGTTATTGAATTGCACAGTTGTCCTCCAGGTTGAGCGGGAAAATCGACTTCGTTTCGTTTTCATCCCGTGGTTGTAAGCATACGATAACCAACCAATATTGAGGTAAGTACAACGTTTACAAGGGATTGAAAGCTGTTTTAGAAAAGTAAAAGTGCTGAGGTGAATCATTAAATTGTAATGAAATAGGTAAGTGCAAGTATCATTAATAAATGCATTAATAAAGAAAACTCCCTAGGCTGACAACGTTCATTTGCAATGTATAATGCTACACGTATATCTCGTACTATCATGATGTCCACTTTTGGTTTTAATACATTTATCCTCAGTTGTGCCAGTTGTTTTTGTTTTATACCTTTTTGTGCATTTGGTGTACAACCGTACCCTTCAGAGAGTAGGAATATAATAAGTCATAAAGAGCTGTAAAATGTTAGGTTTAATGGGATATAATGAGGATCAAGTAAAGACGTTATTGGAAAATGAATGAGATAAGACATTGTGAAGTGGTATTTAAAGATCAGTCAATGGACAGCAAGTTAGTTTATAAGATGCCCCATAAATCTGTGCAGATCCCACATGGTCGCATCTCAACAATAGGCTGAGCGAATGGTATATATTTAAAGGTAGAAGCATGATCTGTCAAGGCGTTCATTATTATCTTTTTCAAGATAAAGATCTAAGCCCTCATAAAAATCAGAAATATCTCGAGCCTTTAATTTGTGTATTGCTGTTCCTGCAGAATGGGGCGATTCACCTTAGTGACCCCCACCATATCTACTGATCAGCTAACGCCACCCTCCCTCCTTTTTTGATGTTAAGCTCTGAGACTATGATTATTATGGCTACCGCAAATATATTGCTTGGTACCAGACATGTTCGTACCTCATATTCCATCTCCCTAGCTTTCTTAATGAGTGCTTCCAATAGGTCTCCGCGTACATCTTTATGAACATTATATATGTATGCATGCGTCCTAATGAACAGATTACTTTACAAGAAGTTAGAACCTTAAAGAATAAAAAGAATAGGTTTTGTGAATAGTGAAGCAAGATTCAGCAGAACAATATAGTTAGGGATCAATGTAGGTAGTATGAACTGAAGGTAAGGTCGGTTGGCAGGACTTAGTGTACTAAATTATCATGACAGTCTTGTATATAGTAGACATCTGACATTGCAAAGTAACGTGTCTAAACATATTATAAAAAGATATTAACAGAACCAACAAAATTTCAGCATTTGTTTAACAATACTACAGAAGGGTAGTTAGTACTACAGGTAATCGTAAAGTAAATCAATCTATGTATAATAAGAGCATAGTCAGTGTCATAATTCGTATTATCAAAGAATACATTAGGCTCAATAACTGAGTGTTATAAGGGAAACAAGCATGGTAAAGCAAGAGAACACTTGCCGCATAGCTATTTTAATCATTTTAAGTATTTTAATGACAATCGAATTTCAAGTATTGAACCTACATAATTACTAAGTGTTATTATATTGGTATTGGGACTAGTGTACTTTCCGTAGTTAAATATTGAAAAGCCATTGTCTCTCCACTCTACCAGCAGTTGAGATCTTTGAGGCGGGCTAGGGTGGACATGTTTATATGTTTTTCTAGGCTCCTTTTGAAACTGTCAGGCCTTTCACAGGATCTTATCTCAGAGGGTAGTTGGTTCCAAAGTTTGCAATATTTAATGGTGAAGAAGTTAGCTCTAGTGGTGAGTTTATGGGTGTTAACCTTGAGAAGGTAGTTGTGGTTGCGTAGTCCATACGATTTAGGATTAGCCCAGGTTATGGACGAGTTACTGTTACAGTGCTTTCTTATAACTTTGAATAAGAGAAATAAATTGCACTTCACTCTCCTTAACCATAAGGGCTCTAAGTCCAGTCGAATACATCTGTCAAGGTATTCTATTTGCTGACCATAGCCTAATATGCGTTTCGTAAGGAATCTTTGGACACTTTCAACTTTTTTCTGTCTGCCGACTTGAAGCTACTGTATAAGTGGGCACAGTATTCAAGTTTGGGGCGAATGCATATCTTATATATGGCTAATCTGGCTTCTGGAGTGTAAAAGTTGCGTAGCACAAAGCCGGTTAGACGTTTACAATCAGATACCACCTTATTTGCATGTTCAGTAAAGGTAAGATCTGAGTATGTTATCCCGAGATCTGTGACTGTGTTTGTGTTTGAGACAAGGTCACCGTACATGTATAGACACATGCTAGGTTTCCAACGTCCGAAGTATGTTATCCCAGATTTAGCTGGATTGAACGTTAACTGCCACTTTTCACTCCAATTACATAGACTATTTAGGTCTTCTTGGATTTTACTAACAATATTCATATCATTATAGTCAAAATCATAGACAACTTTGAGGTCATCTGCAAAGAGGTATGGCTTGCCATACTTGATCATAGAGACAATATCATTTATGAATACAATGAATAGGGTAGGGCCAAGAACACTACCTTGTATCACGCCGCTGGTTATCGGTTTGGATGTTGATAAGTGATGGTTGACTTTAACTAACTGTTCTCTTCCTGTAAGAAAGGAAGTTATCCACTCAAGAAGCCTTCCACTTATTCCATAAGATAGGAGTTTCAGTATGAGTCTTTTATGTGGGACTTTATCAAAAGCTTTCCTAACATCTAGAAATAATGTTGCTGCCGAACGACCTTTGTCTACACATTCAGTAATGTGGTCGAAATAATCTAACTGGCACGTAATGCACGATCTTCTATTTAGGAAACCGTATTGGAAAGGGGATATTAAGTCATTCGAGAGCAAATACTGAACAATTTGCTTCTTTACAATCTTTTCCATCACACGTGAAACTACGGAAGTAATGTTGATGGGGCGGTAATTATCTATGTCCGCTGTAGGTCCGGTTTTGTGAATGGGTACAACGTAGGATTTCTTCCAGCTATTTGGATATGTTCCACTCCTTATCGAAGTTGAAAATATCTTGAGAAGAAGTAGATTCATGTCATTTCCACCATTTTTTAAGAGGACGGAAGACATTCCATCTGGGCCGGGAGTATTAGTAAGCTTAAGAGTTGTGATAGCTTTATCGATTTCTTGGGCGTTTAAGACTACATCGCTTAGACACTTTTCTGTTTTACGAGGGAAATCTATATCCTGGTCATTTTCTAGAGTGTACAGTTTGGCAAAGTGCGTGCTAAACACCTCA
The DNA here is from genome assembly GCA_944472135.2 of Trichobilharzia regenti. Lineage (NCBI taxonomy): Eukaryota > Metazoa > Platyhelminthes > Trematoda > Strigeidida > Schistosomatidae > Trichobilharzia > Trichobilharzia regenti. The sequence goes on from OX235262.1 coordinate 56,431,099, forward strand.
CATATATCCTCAGCACTTTCGTGAGTAATGCCACCTAGGTGTATTATTTTTGGATATGTTGATTTGGAGTTAGTTAACCTACTTTTGAAGAGTTTGGCTATTTCTCCAGTGTTATGTGGCGACTGAATTGCCCGCGTTTCTTTATTCCTAAGACTTAGATTTTTTAACTCATGGATTCTAATGAGGATTGATTTGATAGCGATTAACGACGATAAGTCGTCATGTCTATAGTAACTTAATGAATGCTTCCGCAAACTTCTTCTTAATGATATTGGAATAAAATCACCTTGAGGGATTTTGAATTTAATCAGTTTCACAGGCGCTATGACATCATTAACCGACTGTATATTGTCATAGAAGTTTTTAAGGACTTCCTCTAAGGAGTCATTGGTAAAGTAGGAATCCCAATTAGAGTATCTAATCAAGTCCTGATACAAGTCCCAATCAACCCGCGTGTATGGTCTTATAGGTGTCCGACTAACTTCGTTTCTGTGTATAGTTTCTGGGGAAATGTTAAACGAACATGCAACTATTTTATGATCGCTACCTGGGAATTCATGTCCCACATGAATTGTAGATGGTGCTACGTTGATCGTGAATATAAGATCAAGAATGTTATTGGACCTAGTGGGTACATTTATGTGTTGCGTCCATCCTCCAGTAATGATGGAATTAAGAAGATTATCATACCTCGAGGGTCCACGAAGTGTACGCCATGATATATCAGGCAAATTGAAGTCACCTCCAATTATATTATAACTGAAGGGGAGATTGGATGCAACACTAAATATGTTGCTGAGTACGTTATCGTATTCGCGGTTGGATGATGGCGGTCGGTATACGCACCCTATAAGGATAGGTTTACTTCTGAGAACTTTTATTTCGACCCACACCGAATCATTAAGTTGTGACAGAATAGGGTGACTAAAATGCGTTGCACAAATGGGTTGTTTAACGTATATGAGTGTTCCACCCCCACGACCTGTTTCCCTATCCCCTCGAAAAAGATTGTACTTATCAATTGATAAGCTACCATCCACAATGTCACTTGAGCACCAGGCTTCAGTGATCATGATCAGAGACGGATTGCATATAGAGGCTAACGTACATAATGCTAAATGTTTGTTAAGAACTGATCTAGCATTTATGAGGATGACGGATAGACTTTGACGAAGTGGTTTTAGTGTATGGGCAATATCATAATAAAATACTCTATGGTTATCAACTGAATATGTGCAGTCGTTATTGGATTCATTAATTACAACATTTTGATCACTAGAGACGGTTTCTTTAATTTGATAGTTAGGGATGGGTTGTGAAATGTCACTCGTGAGTAGTTGGTCGTTTAGATATTGCGTGCTATGGGAGATACTAGTATGATAATCTATGGTATTACTATTGGTATTAGGTGTGTATAAGATGTTTGCTATCTTTCGGGGAAGAAGCAGTTTCCCTGTTGTAAGGTGTTCGCTATACCAGCAAGGAATTGGTCTGATATCATGCGTGCTATGTGCATGATCCCAGGCGTTTCTGCCAGTTGTCGCTGGAGAAAATTTTGGTCATATGGATTGGCTAGTGTCGTGTAATCTGCATAGTTATAACCGAAATGTGTGATCGGCGTGTTGTTGTGTGCATATGACTTAGATCCCTGTGTCTGATTAGAGTACTTCCTAGGCCATGATGAGCATTGTGCTGAAATTGGCATGTGACCCCTACTGAATGCATGAGAATTATGACAGGGTGTAACGACAGAAGACAAGGGCCAGGCAACAGATCGTTTTATTACAAAAATCAACACGTATTTATATATATTTTATATGCATTAATAAGGCTTATGCAAGCAAAAAAAAGGCAGTCTTCTCATTGGTTGTTTCTCGGAAGTTAAGCAGACAAACACAGTCTTATGATTGGTTGTTTTCGATATCTCTCGGAAAGTAGAGCCATCTATCTGCGAATCATATTTGTCCACATTTAAGTTTGCTGTGATTGGTTGTTGAAACGGCCTTGTTCCTATTTTCTCACGGCCCATATTAGTGACCTAGACATTAACGTAGATTAGTGCCAACCAATCGGAGAGCAGCCTGCTCTCACCACACTCGTCCCCCCGTCAAATACGTGCGACTGAAGTCGGCTTGATCTACTTGGTGCAGGCGTCATCGTTGGCTTGTCTCGCTGTATCCATTTCTGGAGCTCGCTGACGTTCACGCGCCTCTCATTGTTCGCCATTGCGATTGTGTCTGCGTAACCCCATCTCGAAGTGACCATATATGGTCCTTCCCACTTTGGAAACTGTTTGCCTGACCCTGTCGAACATTCGTCCATACTTCGGCCCACACCTTCATATGCTGCTTTCGCCCGACCTCCCAGCAGCGTCTCAAGTAGCAGCTCCATCGCTGACAGATCTTGAACGCCACTCAACTGCGCAGAAGCCTTGAAGTCCTGCCCGAAGATCCATATGTCTCCATCAAAAACTGCAGGGTATAGGCTTTTCATTTGTCGGTAGGCAGCGACACCAAATGTAACGACAGAAGACAAGGGCCAGGCAACAGATCGTTTTATTACAAAAATCAACACGTATTTATATATATTTTATATGCATTAATAAGGCTTATGCAAGCAAAAAAAAGGCAGTCTTCTCATTGGTTGTTTCTCGGAAGTTAAGCAGACAAACACAGTCTTATGATTGGTTGTTTTCGATATCTCTCGGAAAGTAGAGCCATCTATCTGCGAATCATATTTGTCCACATTTAAGTTTGCTGTGATTGGTTGTTGAAACGGCCTTGTTCCTATTTTCTCACGGCCCATATTAGTGACCTAGACATTAACGTAGATTAGTGCCAACCAATCGGAGAGCAGCCTGCTCTCACCACAAGGGCACTATAAGCGTTTTTGGACTAACGTCTGTATTCTCAAACTGATGTTTCCTGTACATCATGGTTGAGGGTGCATTCGTGAGGGGTTGAGCAACTTCGTGTTTTCGAAGTGTTTGGTGAGATATGTGACGATTGTTATTTCTTATCATAGGACTGGTAGTGGAAGTCGGAAATGATTCAGCTCCTACGGTATGTGAATTACGTCTAACTTCAGGAACATGACTAAGTTTAGATGATTGTCTATCAGTAGAATGAGCCAGTGACCCATTTGAAACTTTCCTACTTATGGGCTTTAGTGTTCCGGGTCTAACGTTTGGTTTAGCTTTATCCGTATTAGTCGGCCTGTATAATTTGGGCTGCTGGTGATTAGTAGGATTTCCTAATAAACTGGATTTCTGATGAATAGTCTCAACAGTTTTTTTGGTGTTCCTAACGGAAATAGGACGTTTATCATAACGCCTTGTATTTACACCTACCTGGGTGGCCACATGTGATTGCTGCTTCACAGTAGCCGGGCTAAGAGGTTGTGAGGTATATGACTTCCCGAGAGATTCAAAGTGTACTACTGAATTCAGCTTAGACTTTTTCGAGGGTTTGGCATTAGTGCCAGTGTGCGAGGGATGCACGTCAATACTGTGATCTGTTGACATTTCTATGTCTGAAATTTCAGTATTTCGAGCTAAGTCTTCAACAGTTGCTTGACTACTGTTAGTTTGTGTATGCGATATTATCTGGTGCTCTTGGTCATCAGGCAATACAACGAGGGAAGTATTAACATCGGTTGTCTTATTGGGGTTGTCTTCCCTCAGTTTACCTGCGCGGCAACGTCTTTGGCAAGAAGTTAAATCAGGTACAATCCTGATATTGGTGTAGGGTGTTGAGGAGCCAAGAGTTTTGCCAGACTCCAAAAATTTCTTAGCTAGGTCAATAGACTTAAATTTGAAGAGTACAGGACATGGGTGGTTTGCGGATTTCTTACGAAGACGCAGAACCTGGCAGTCAGATACTGAAATGTTGCATGCCTGTAGATAGATTGCTTTAAGTTTGATAATAGGTACATTGTCTGGTATATTATATCCTAAAACATTGTATGAGGACATGACCCTCTTTACAGCCTCTGCAGTCAAAAAGTCTAGCAGGCGCTCAGATTTGAGGAGTGAATCTAAGCAAATTTCTTGTGATGGATCACAAAGTTGGAGGAAAGGAGTGATACTTTCGAACTTATCCTGCAGGTCTGTTATAGATTTCTGAAGGATCTTTAGATCACTAGTGTTACGGGCTACGTTATCGATTAGTTCTTCCATTAAGTTTGGTACTATAACTCTCGGTGTATCAATTGATCTTAGTACAAATTCATCGTCAGGACTAATGTTTCTAGTGACCGGCTGACTATTTGATGCTAGTCTCTTAACAGTACTAACTCGTTTAATAACTTTGACCATTATGGAGGTAAAGATTATAAGAATTTCTCAAAAATTGACAAAAGTGTGTGAAATACTGTTATATTATCTAAGTAGATAAAAACAACAATAAACAGGTATGAATGTATGAAGTACGAACTAAAAATAGACCACTATCAAACGAGTTAACTCTGACAGTTATAAACAACAAAACTAAGGACTTCTCTATAGTTCTTTTGTGATAGATTGCTCTTTATTAACACGAATCTGACTGGATCAAAACAGTATTCTGGAGGTGATAAATTTGGATATTTAGCTACCGGAGGTGCAACCAATATCAGCTATAATTATATAGTAGTCAAATATAGACCACGATATTCCAGAATTCGAAGAGATATTTCCACGTTATATGGAGAGATTGTAACGTCCTACACGAATCAATCACTAATCTACTACAGCACCTAAAAGACGCACTTCAACACCCTTAGCAATCTAAAAAATATAAATAAACTAGCAGCATGGATGCATAAAGACTTAGTACGGAACATACAAGATTAGTTTACCCTTAGAAATAGGACGTGTCACTCCAGTGTAACCTTCAAACGCCTGCTATATAAACTGTTTTGTCCCAATGACTATCCCTACCAGAACCCATCACTTATTTCTAAAACGCATCAGTCATTAGAACACTAAAACGCTTAGACTCATTAATACACATTATGACACTAAATGAACTCTAAGACTTCGCATAAATACGTGAAAACACAACCAAAATGTAAATTTTTACTAATGTATAATATACAATTGGCATAAACATTTGTAAGTGCATAAAATATTAATGTCCTTTTCATTTTCACATACTTTCTCTTTCTGTTATTCTGCTGCTCCTATTCATCTTCTGGTCGATGTCGAAAAACCCTGCATCTAAACTGAAATATGGATTAATTCCAAACCATTTACCTCATAACCACTCAAATTCCATGAACGATCCAATTCTACCATTTGAAGACGCTGGCGAACATGCTGTAAATGAGTATTCATGATCTGAAATGAAGAAGCAACTGGTTTTCAAACAGTTTTCAATATTTTACTCAACTTACGAATACAGTCCTCCATGCAGACACAAATGGAGCAAATGGAGGATTCTGGAATCGACCTCGGCACCATTTGATGCAGTAAAACAACTTAACATGACCTTATCTATTTTTCGCATCCACGATCAAATTTCTTTCCCGTTATAAAACTACGATAAGACTGATGAAAAAGTGGAATAAATATATCACTGATCTCAACATAATACATCAATAAACTTTAAGCCAGGGGTTCTGTTCACAACAAAGTTATATAGGAGAATTGAATTCAAGCTTTATTTTTCCCAGATACCTGTATTACATTCATCTGATGTCTGGGTTTTTGTTAATGCGAAGACAATATTTCTATATTCCTTTATTTGTTGCACAAACAGACTTTAAAGCAGACTTTTCTGATGGACTCTAATGTCAGAAAGAACAACCACACTGTAAATTCATCACACCAAATTATGTGTAATTTATATGATAACTTACCCATGGCTGTACAATTGGTATGTTCCTGCATAAACAGGAAGAAATATATATCTTGTGCTGTTGACTTCCACACAGAGTTAAGAGTAATGAAAGCTTGTCTTGCTTTTCCGATTCTGGCTTTGATATCCTCGTCAGTTCCGCCTGTAGTTGAAAGGATACTTCCCAGGTGGGTGTAGGTGAAGGAGGTTGTTTCTTTCACGTTCCTCCCATTTATGCTGGCTGATTGTTGTCTGTTGTTGTTTCTGCCGTTGCTGTTGGCCAAGAATCTTCATCATCTCTGTTTTATCTATGTTCACCTGAAGTCCTTCCTATCTTTGATGCTTCTTCTGCCAACTTGTTGCTTTTCACTTCCATATTCTCCAGTTTGTGAGAAATCAGACATATATCATCGGCGAAGTCCAGATCCTCCAAGTTTCTTGTGTGGGTCCATTTTATGCCTGTTTCCTCATCACCCGCTGTCTGTCACATCATCCAATCTACTGCAATCAGGAAAATCATTGGCGATAGTAGGCAGCCTTGTCTTACTCCCATCTTTACTTCGAAGGATTCCGTAAGTTTCCCGTTATGGATTACTTGGCATGCAGCATTGTCATACAACTGTTGGATAAGATGTATAATTGTCCGCCGCAACCCGTAGTAGCAAAGTAGTTGCCAAATGAACTCTCGATCGATGCTGTCGAAGGCCTTTTCAAATTCGATGAAGTTGAGATAGGGAGGTGACTGCCATTCTAAGCTTTGATCAATGATGATCCGTACTGTGGTGATTTGATCAATACATGACTTGTTTCTCCTGAATCCAGCCTGTTTCGGTCGAAGTTTTTCATCCATATTGGCTTGTTTGATTCTCTCCAGGATGATCCGGCTTAGTATTTTGCTTGGGATGGACAGGAGCATAACTCCGCTACAGTTTTCTTTGGTAGTTTGAATAGGTATCCTTTCTTCCAATCCTCAGGTATTTTGCCCTCTTTCTACACCTTCTCCAGTAGTGGTGTCATCAAGTCCGCTGTTGTCTCTGGGTTCATTTTCAATGCCTCTGCTGGGATTCCATCTGGTACTGCTGCTTTTCCAGCTTTTGGCATCTTGATTGCATTCAGGACTTCTGATTTCGTCGGGGGGTCAGTGTTCACTGGTAGTTCTGCTTCCGTTGTTGGTATTCTTGCGCGTGTTGTAGGTGGCGGACGATTTAGAAGTCTTTTAAAGTGTTCAGCCCAGTGTTTTCTTTGTTCCACCTCTTTGGTGATTGACTCTCCATTGTCGTTCTTATTGGCTTAATCTGTGTCGAACGTTTGCCCGATAGGTGCCTAGTTGTTTGGTAGAGTGTGGCGGGATCACCTTTGCCTGCAGCTTGTTCTGCTTCCCTTTCCATGGTTTCATAATATTTTCTTTTGTCTTCCCTGGCACTATTCTTCACTTTTTTGTTCAGTGTATTGTAGCTTGCATTCAGCTCCTGTTTTTGTTGCTCGTCGGTGCACTGGATAATCTTTTGTTTCACCATCCTTCTCTCTTCTATTAGTTTCCAAGTGTCCGTAGTGAGCCACTGTTTGTCCTGTCTCTTTTTTCTGCCTAGAACGTCCAGGCAGGTTTGACTCCACACCGTTTTCAAGTTGTTCCAGTGCTTTCCGACGCTGACCTTTTCCCTGGTGTTGATTTGTGTCTCGGCTTTTTCCCTTACGTTTGCGATGAAAATGTCCTTTGTATCTTGGTCCTTCAGTTTTTGAGTGTTGAACTTGGATTTTGGTCTATCTGCAGCTCCTGTTTCTCTGAAAGCTTTTAATTTGATTTGGATTGTCCCTTGTACGAGATAATGGTCTGAACCAACGTCTGCTCCTCTTCTTGCTTTTGTGTCCAGTAGGCTGCGCCTCCACTTCCTTGAGTTGCATTGAGATGAAGTCAATTTGGTTTTTGGTTTGCCCGTTTGGTGACACTCATGTAGCCTTGTGGATATCTTTGTGTTTGTATACGCTGCCACCAATCACTAGTTCGTTGAAGGCGCAGAAGTCGGCGAAGAGTTCTCCGTTTTCATTCATTTCTCCGAGGGCTTCTCTACCCATGAAGAGTTCCCTTCCAGTGTTGTCTGGTCCCAGTTTGGCGTTCATGTCTCCCATTAGTATTTTAATGTCGCCAGCTGGAGTATTGTCCATTGTTGCCTGTAATTGTCTGCAGAATTCTTCTTTCTTCTCGAGGTCCGAGTTGTTTGTGGGTGTATAACATTGTATAATTTACACTTTCCTTTCTTTGGAGTTGAATCTGGCGGTCATCATCCTGGAGGAGATCGCCTCCCATTGCATCAGGGCTTTCGTTTCCGTTGGTGACATCATGATAGCCACGCCCTCGGTGTGCGTGTGGTTATTTTCTGGGTGACTGGAGTAAATCACTGACTCACCCGTTGGCAATTTGGTGAGTCCACTCCCATTCCATCTGCTTTCACATATTCCCAGTACTTGGATTCCGTATCTTTTCATCTCGTTTGCGATCTGGCCAGCTTTGCCGGTCTCGTACATAGTGCGGACATTCTATGTCCCCACACAGACTTTTTCTTTTGGTGCAAAGAGGTTCATTGTGCGGAAGTTTCTGCAGCAATTTTGTTTACAGGGTGGGGTTGCTAGCCCCACGCCTGAGAAAGGAATGGTTACATTAAGATAAAGTCTAGAGAGAAGCGACCTTTTGGGTTGCTCCCCTTAAAATCGGATAACAGGAGATAAAACAATCAGAACAACGCCAGCAAAGGAAAACAATTCACAGCAAAAAGGGTAAAAAGCGACAACAACGATACAATGCAACAACGTGCAATATAGTTCTGCACAGTTAACTAAAATGATACCAAAACCACAGACTCACGGCTTTGGAACAACTTGAACCTATAGATCCAACAATATATACAATTTTAGATATGAGTTTATGTTAAAAATTTCACAAATCCGAACAGGTAGTTATAGGTATTATCTGTCAATAAGATTATACCCACAGTTTTAGTGTTCGAAAGATAAATAATTGTAATAGTTTCCACAAACTCTTAGCATGAAATTCTACAGAGACGAGTTTTGATGTAAGTAGGGAAGTGTAGCACAGTAGTCGAAAAGCGCGCCCGAGAAGTCAAATTAAATTAAATTCCTTCTCATCATTTACGCGAAAAAAAATACAAAAATTAGAATTAATTTGAATTTTCTGTCATAATTGACATTTTTCAACGAATTCTGTCATTTCTTATGCCTCTCAGCATGTCAATTTGATGAAAAGACAGCATATCGTCAACACACTGAAAACGACTATTTTTCTAACTTTTACACGTTTTTCGTTGAACAAGATTTTTAAAATGCATTCCTGTCGAAAAAACGCTAAAAACAACGTAGAATAACCCAAACACAACATCACGATAACACCTTAAAACTGCAGTGATCAGCTGATTTGTGCCTCTATCCTCTACCTATATCCTCACCCTTTGTCTGCATGCACTGGTATGAAGAAATGTATGTGATGGTTTTTGGATGCTGGTTGATATTCTTGGATAAGAAGATGAAGTGGGCGTCCAGTTTTATCATTGGAGTGCTTTCTAAGTTTGAGTCGGCTTTGTCTTACTTTGCGTCCTATCTTCTTTAGTGCATTTAATGATGTGATCATATGAGTTTACTGGGCATATCTGTCACAAAAAGTTTAGGTATTCCGAAACAGGGTTCAGAAGTACACTTCCTATATAGTAGAGTGGTTTTTCCTACAGTTTCTGCGAGTGGTTTCTTCCGTTTGTCTTTTGATTCGAGTGTAGACACGGTTTAATGAAGTTACGTGAGTGTCCATCTTTCCTGAAGGCAGTCGGAAAACATTTCTTTTCCCTCTCTCAGGGAAATAAGTGGCTAAGTTCGTTTATACGCGAAATAAAAGGGAAAAAACAAATACAAACATTCAGATTTATTGGTTGAGGTTAGAAGGCTTGGGGCCTATAACAACTTTTTATAGTAATTTTCTGTGGTTGTCCAAGCGCTTTTCGAATGAATCAGTTGAGGTCGCAGACACCACTTCTTATGGGAGTGGGTCCCAAGAGTTTATGACCCGATGTGAGAACCAGTACTCAACAGCAATATGATTTCTCCTTGGCTTTTGAACTCTCCTGCTATGTCCTCTAAGGTGTTCCGGCCTGGTGGGAAGGAAAAAGAGAATAGGTCAGGTCCGTAGTCATTACTTGAAATTTTAAACATTGTGATTAAATCTCCCTCTGCCGACGGTATGACAGGGGGAATAGATTTAAATTGTCTGCTCTTTCCTCGTAAAACAAGTTGGTCATGCAGAGAACCATGCGTGTGGCCTTCCTTTGAACCCTTTCTAGAATATGTGAGTCCCTTATAAGACAAGGACTGGCGGCCTGGATGCAGTTTTCCAGTCTTGACCTCACCAGAGATGTATATAAGGAGGTGAACATATCTCTGGTGATTCTAGTAAAGGCCCTGCGAATTTCCCATAAGGACCTGAAACTAAGTGCAGCCACCGCGCGACAGTGTGCTGTAGTTTTTAAGTCGTGACTATGACACCTAAGTCCAAGTGAGTCTGAACAGATAGAAGCGTTATTCCCTCTAGTTCGTAGGAGCTAATGTTTGCTTTTCCGACGCGCATGGCTGCACATTTGACCACATTGATTGGGAGCACGTATTCTATGCAACATTTTGACGACTTGCTGAGGTCCTCTTACAAGGTGAACGTATCACTGTTGCCCTTCAGCTCTCTCCAAATTTTTAAGTCATTTACGTATACGACCATAGGGGAGTCGGTGAGCAGATGTAACTCATTGATATACAAAATAAACAGGAGAGATCCAAGTACCGTGCCTTGTGGCACTCCGCTACGCAGTGCCATCCAAGAGGAGAGTTTCTAGTCGATCCTATCTATGAGGAATCCCCCGAACCAGTTTAGTAATCTGCCTTTGATACCAAGATATTCCAACTTCATGAGTAGTCTTTTGTGAGGTACTTTATCAAAGGCTTTGCTGAAGCCCATGAAGAAGACGTCAACGGGTCTTCTGTTGTCCGTGTATTTGAACCACTTTCTCTTGCAGTGAGGAGATTTGTCAGGCATGAGAGTATTCTTTGATAGCCGTGCTGTGCCATGGATGAAAAGCTGCTATTTCCCAGATATGCCATGATGCTTTTCTTGATGATTCTTCCCACTGTCTTGATTAAAGTGCTGGGGAGAACAATAGGCTTGTAATATGAAGGGGTTTGTCTTGATCCTTGATGGGGCTTACTATGGCGTCTTTCCAGTCATTAAGGAGAGAGAGCTTGAAGATCGTGGTCAAAGGGCCAGCTACGTGAGCTGACAGCTCCTTCGGATGCCTGGGTGAAAGTTATCAGGACCCATTGATTTCCCTGCATCTAGTTTCATTAGGCGATTGAGCACTATGCCTTGGTTGATGTCAACGGAATCTATCCCGTATTCCTCTGATGCAGCGTGAGCTGATCCTATGGGGAGTGATGGCTCCTGATTGAAGACTTAAGAGAAGTAGTCTGCCATTGCTTCTGCTTTTTCTTGTACATACATGTATGTAGAAAGGAATTCAGTCCACATAAATTAATATACACATGAAATACATTTATTTGGTGACTTATAATTGTCTCAGAATACACAAACATAGAGGCACAGAATCGAAGTGACGGAGCATTCTTCTTCCTGAGTATACAGTTGCTCACTCCACGTAAGAGTATGCCAACGGGCCGAGGGTACTTGCGGAGAAAAAACAGATTGAAGCAAAGGATTCGAACTTGGGTGTAATGATTAGGTAAGAGCCAGATTTGATTGACAAATGTGGAAAGCGAGAAGCTTTAGAGAGTGTTATAATAATAATATATTCTCATTTTGTATATGAGGGACGCCAGTTTACAGGCATCATCAATATGATAAATTACATATACGATTAGCATTCATACTTAATAATAATGTTTTAATAAAATACATATTTTTCCTACCTGTGTAGGACACACCAAATGTACAGGCATGGATAAGCATAATTTAAATTTCATACATTTGGTTTACGGTTAAATTACATGGTTGCTGACGTTTTTGTCTTTGGTTTGTGGGAACAATATGACAACTAGTCATTCAATGGAGCACAGCAAGAAATATAGAAATATTGTCTTCGCATTAACAAAAAAACCCAAGTATGTTTTGGATGGATTACAAATACTTGGGAAATAAATAAAGCCTGAAGTAATTCCCCAGTATAACTTAGGTGTGTACAAATCTGAATCTTATTCTTGAGTTATATCCAAATTTGGTAATAATTAAAATAAGTGATACACTTGTATAGTTTTGTCAGCATTTTCATCGTAACATCACGAGTGAATTGTACTCAGTGTAGAATAATGATAGTATATATTTTCTTATACGTGGGTGTTTCCTAGAAAAGAAAGCTATTTTTACAGATAGTAAGGCAAACTGGGCCTTGGTAGAATCAATGCTAAGATCCTCCAAATGGGATGAATACTTCACTACTGATGACCTATCGAGAGCCCTAACCATCTTCTACCATAACTCAAACATATGCTTAGATGCTGTCATTCCACTCCAAACACTAAAGGTTTCCCCACACAGAAAGTCATTCATAAAACCAAAGGATCGTAAGAAACTGAAGAAACTCTCAACAAGTTACTTCAAACACCACGACTTTGGCACTCTAGGTCTAATACTTAAAACCCTTAGCTCCATCACACAAGCTCAAGATTTCCGTATGAGAAAGGAAGAACGCATCGCAGTAGCCAGTCCTGCTAGAGCGTATGCACTCACAGAAATCTTAAGGAAGCGAATGAATCGCAAAAATCACAGCATTCCTCTCCTCATAGACAAAGGCAGGCTATGCACTAACTCTGCAGACATATGTGAACTATTCAACAAAACGTTTGCAGGTAACTACCTTAAGCCCTCAGTCCAGCTACTCGATATACACCCTATTACTAAAATGGCACAAACTCCATCTCCACTCACACCAAACCAAATTAGCACTGTTCAATTCACTTACGCTGACATTAACCAAACTATAAGAACCCTCAAAAGTTCAAAAGGTTTCGGTACCGACGGTATATCATCTTACTTCTATAAATATGGTGGCCCTGACATTCCTCTACTACTGCTTAAAATATTCACAATGTCCCTAGAAACCCAAACTTACCCTGACATATGGAAGACTACATTCATTATGCCTAAACACAAATCTGGCTCGAAAACTGAAGTCAGTAACTACCGGCCAATCAATATCACACCTATAGCATCTAGAATCATGGAGAGACTAGTCAAAAATAACCTAATCAAACATATGCTTAGCTGCAACATCATAAGTCCGAACCAACATGGATTCCTGAAATCCAGATCATGTTTAACATGTCACCTAGACTTCTTCAATTTTGTAACCAGCAGTCGTGACAGACGGCAACTAGTACTTGTCATCTACTTTGACATTTCTAAGGCATTTGACCGTGTTGACCATTTACTGCTAACAAATAAACTGAACTCCTTAGGAATACGTGACCCATTATTAGGATGGCTTAAATCATTCCTTAACAATAGGTCCCAAATAGTTAAACTCGGGTCTGCAACCTCCAAACCTAGCCCTATCACTTCTGGTGTAGTACAAGGTAGTGTCATTGGACCCCTCCTATTTACACTATACATCAATGACATATGCGCTTGCTTCACGCACGGGAAACCATTCATCTTTGCAGATGACCTAAAAGTAGCTTATACATTCCAACGTGATGACTTAGGGAACTTCGAGAATGTAGTACAGAAGGAATTAGATAAAATGGCTGCTTGGTCGTCCCTATGGAATCTCCAATTTAATCTGAACAAATGTGGCTGGATCTGCTTCGGTGCACCCTCAATTGACCTGAAATTAACGCTCCAATCTGCTAACCTAACAAGACTCCGAAGTGTCGTTGACCTAGGCCTGAGGTACTCTAGTGACTTGACATTCTCAGAGCAAGTAGCATCACAGACTAGAAAATCGAGGATGCTCTTAGGATGCATACTCAGGAACTTTCACGACAATGAAGCCAAGCTAATTCTGTACAAAACATGTGTCAGACCACTACTAGAATACTGTCCATTTATTATAAGCAGCACTCGCACACGTGACAAGCTAAGGATGGAAAGTATCCAACGATATTTTACCTCAAAACTGCTTGGCTACGATTGTAAGAAAGACTACATCTCACGGTGCATGATCCTAAAACTCGACCCACTTTGGACAAGGCGACTTATTATAAACCTAATATTCTTCTTTAAGGTCCTTCACAAAATATCTTTCTCAGGTAACAGGGACATACAATTCGCACAGGAAGGTTCTTACGATCTGCGTAACCAAACTTCCACAGTGACAACTCATTCTTTTAAGTCAACACTCCGTGAAAACTTCTTCACAGTCATGTATTCTAAAATATGGAATAGCCTACCCCTAGATATCAGAACTTGCTCTTCGGTTACAAGCTTCAAACGCTCTCTATACAGACTGTTTCACTCTACTGATTATATTAATAAACTATTTACTCCTAGAACGAATCAAGCACTAATCTACTACAGCACCTAAAAGACGCACTTCAACACCCTTAGCAATCTTTAAACTATAAATAAACTAGCAGCATGGATGCATAAAGACATAGTACGGAACATACAGGATTAGTCTACCCTTAGAAATAGGACCTATCCCTCATTGTAACCTTCAAACGCTTGCTATATAAACTGTTTTGTCCAAATGACTATCCCTACCAGAACCCATCACTTATTTCTAAAACGCATCAGTCATTAGAACAATAAAAACGCTCAGACTATTAATACACATTATGACATTAAATAAACTCTAAGACTTCGCATAAATACGTGAAAACGCAGATACAATATAGAAAAATGTTTACTTAAGTATAATTAAGATAAACATTTATAAATGAATCATGTATTAATGTCCTTTTCATGTTCACATACTTTCTCTTTCTGGTATTTTGCTGCTCCTATTCATCTTCTGGTCGAGGTCGAACAACCCTGCATCTAAACTGAAATGAGGATTAATTCCAAACCGTCTATCTCATAACCACTCAAATTCCATGAACGATCCAATTCTACCATTTGAAGACGCTGGCGAACATGCTGTAAATGAGTATTCATGATCTGAAATGAAGAAGCAACTGGTTTTCAAACAGTTTTCAACATTTTACTCAACTTACGAATACAGTCCGCCATGCAGACACAAATGGAGCAAATGGAGGATTCTGGAATCGACCTCGGCACCATTTGATGCAGTAAAACAACCCAACATGACCTTATTTAGTTTTCGTATCCACGATCAAATTTCTTTCCTGTTATAAAACTACGATAAGACTGCTGAAAAAATGGAATAAATATATCACTGATCTCAACATAATACATCAATAATCTTTAAGCCAAGGGTGCTGCTCACAACAAAGTTATATAAGAGAATTGACTTCAAGCTTTATTTTTCCCAGATATCTGTATTACATTCATCTGATGTCTGGGTTTTTTGTTAATGCGAAGACAATATTTCTATATCTCTTTATGTGCTACACAAACAGACTTTATAGCAGACTGTTCCTACTGACTCTAATGTCAGAAAGAACAACCAAACTGTAAATTCATTATACATTAAATTGTGTGTAATTTATATAATAACTTATCCATGCCTGTACAATTGGTATGTTCCTGCATAAACAGGAAGAAATATATATATATATATAAGCAGATACGATCAGTTATGTTATAAGTTACAGTCGTGAAGTTGTATTATAAATTAATACTTTTCCATTGACATAAGATGTCACTGGAGTTGAAGATTGAACGATCAATTCTTGGTTGTTTGCTTAAAATCAACTTCCCCAATTTTCGCGGAAGCATCAATACGACAGTCATCGTCTCATCGGTCGCTGTTCAGAAAGAAGAGTGAAACATCGTCAGAAGTAATACAATGATTTATTATTGTAATATTTGTTTTCAGACCTTAGTTCACTTATTCTTTTTATATGTTGGTGTAACAATAAAGAAATATCAAGCGGCAGAACGGTGTTTTGGTTTTTTCGTCCGTTATAACTAAGCGTTTCTGAAATCTTCGAGGAACAGCGTGGGCCCGAGCGTAGCGAGAGCTGGGCATTAACGGTTTATGAGACGTGATTGACAGTTTCTGACGATTGAAACAGATCTGGCGGATTCAAACAGTTGGTGAAAGTTTGGGTAGTCGCCGTTCATTTTTCCTGGTGCCGGTCAAATCCTCTTTGAACAAGCAATATCTGGAACTATTTTGGAATTGGGTCAAGTTCAACAATGCCTGGGTCAAAGAAGGGACAGAGTGTCTTCGATACAAACAGGAAAGTAAGTCATGGTGACTTGTCTGTTAATTGTAACGATGTGTCTGATGTTAAGCATGACATGGTTGATGTTACTGTTTCGCCGTTCAGGGATAATAGGAACATCAAACTCCCTAAGTTTGAACCACGGTGTTTTGATGGAAACCCGGCTGATTATTTACAATTTGTAAAGGAGTTTGAGATCATGTTGAGTGGTTTTTTATTAAATGATGAATTGAAGTTAATGTATTTGATGAGATATTGCACTGGAGATGCTGCAAGAGCTATACAGTGCTGTAAGTTTATGAAGCCAAAAGAGGGCTACTACGAGGCTATGAGCATATTACGTCAAAGGTTTGGAAGACCTTCGATGATTGCAGGGAAATTATTCGAGGCTGTTAAGGGTAATGGTGGTCAATTACAGGATGACTCCAAGGCACTCACTGAGTTTTTAGATAATTTGCTGATTTACAAGAATGCAATGATTTCGATGAATCGCACGAGTGACCTCAACTCGAGTTTTATACTAGAAGTAATAGCAAGACGTCTACCTACTCGACTGCAAAGGAAGTGGGTGAAGATGAGCTCCCGTATGGAGGATGAGGGTATCGAGCCAAGGTTTGATGATATCCTGAAACTGGTAAAAGATAGCGTCAATCAATCTATGAGCAAGTTTTCCAGTCTATTAGATCTCACCCCTAGAATAGAGCAGTCTGAGGGTAAAACGCACTCATTGATGACGAATAAGCCTCAGAGAGGTGGATATCGAGAAGGCACCATGATGTCTAGTAATGCATATAGACCTAGTGAGTGTAACAGGTTTCGTAGTACATCCTCAACAGATAAGTTACAAGATGCAAGACAAACACGGCTTTGTTCTACACGTGTGCAAGAGGTGCATACAGAAGTGAACTGTGAACCAGTGAGCAAGTTCAGTGATAAGCTAAATGTAAACTCCAGGTCTGACTCCGAATTGTGTGACGATAACGTTGTTGTGAAGAAGTTTGTAGATGCAACTGGTAAGCCGTTGCTGAATAGAGTGTCACAGAATAGAGTTACTGCTTCAGAGTGGAGTTCTGACTCCAAAAGTTTACAAAGTATAACTAGTCAGAGTGAAGATGTAAAACCTTTAATGATTTGTGAGGAGGAACCAAAATTGTCTACTTCTGTTATTAAAGAGTTTGAAAATGATGAAATTGACGGTAAATTGAATATTTGTGATAATGATCATGATAGTGCAGATTTGTCTTTGGTTGATCATGATGAAATGGAGGGAATGCCTACTACTGCTAAGTTAAATAAAGGTTCTGTACAACTTGAACGTGAAGTAGAAATGAATGCAGATGCAGTTGCAGAAGGCATGCATACTTGTGAGACCGTCAGTGTAATTGATCAGCGTGTAGCCCACCTATCATCAGATGATAGTGCTAAACCCGAACTAGTAGTGAAAGACAGCAGTGGTGGTAATCTTGCAGGTAGACAAATTTCTGAAAGCCGAGCAACAACAGCTTTTGATCCACCGCTAACTTCATCAACTGATATCAATCAGTCGTCGTTGGTGTTGTCATCCACAATGAAACAGGCACCCATGAACTCAAGTATCTTGTGCAATGACTATGGTAGTATCAGTTCGTTTGAAAGGACGAATATCAATGGTCAGTTTAGTGAGGATAAGCCAAGTGTAAACGAGAGAGTAATTGTTAAATTGACTTGCACGAATAAAGGCATTTCTAGTTTCAAGTTACTATTTGAATGTTATTATCTTTGGTGTAAATTACTCTGTTTTTACACTTGGTTGATGAGATATGTCGTGTGTTTGTTGGTCATCTATATTCTACGATACAATGACATGGGCGTGTTGCCGTTCAGATTTGAGGATATAGCTCATAGAAGGAAGTTAGCAAATGAACTCTGCGACGATTTTCCAACCTAGGGCGTCAACCTGAGAAGGGTTGTAGGCGTACTGCTGTAAGTCCTACAGTTCTTCAAGGGTAGTTTGCCGTGCCAGAATCCACAACATTTGATGTGTTGATTGTACATATGTTTGTGTTAAATAATTGTGTGAGTTCCAATTGATGTAATTGTTGGTTAATCTTGTTTGTGTCCGGACATTCCACAAATTACAATCGTCAACCTGAGAAGGGTTGCAGGCGTACTGGTGTAAGTCCTGCAATTCTTCAAAGGAATTCCACCAAGACATGATCGGCGAGGTTATGTGTACTGTTTGTATATACGTGTGGTGTGTCATAGCAATTGGTGTTTTTGGATTCATTGTGTTTACTTGTTGTTTTCGTATCTTGTTGTTATTGCGTAATTTTGTTAAAATTTTCGTCGTGATTATTTCTGAAGTTGTTTCGAGTCTTCTACATCCGTGAATGAATTGATTGATGTTAAGGACAGCAGATGGGTCGTTTACGCCAGGGAGGCTAGGCTAGTGCTGAGAATGACATGCACACGGAGATAAGCATTAGCTGTGGTCTCACGCTCCGGGGAGCGAGAGTGTCGACGACTGAGGCTTGCATACGTCACCGTCACTAGAACTGAGGCAGAATGAGTGACAAGCGATTGCAGTGGTAATTGGTAGTGGGTAGATAAGAGGATGTGCGTGGAGTATCATGAGGTTGTGCTATGGTCACGTTGCATTCTGCAAGAGTCATTCTAGCAAGTGGCGATTGTGTTGCAAGATGTCAAGAGGATACATTTAACTGGAAGGCGCAGGTCGTCATTGATGTGTGAGATTGTGCTGTGGGTATGCTTGTGGTGTGTTGGCTTTTCTGTTTGTTTTCCATTTCAGCTCTGTCCGTGTGACCCAGGTTCTCGCAATGGCATCCAAGTCAACGTGCATTGGTCGTGAAGGAAAAAAGGGTTGGATCCCTTTTTTGCCGGGGAGTGTCAATGGAGTTGAAGATTGAACGATCAATTCTTGGTTGTTTGCTTAAAATCAACTTCCCCAATTTTCGCGGAGGCATCAATACGACAGTCATCGTCTCATCGGTCGCTGTTCAGAAAGAAGAGTGAAACATCGTCAGAAGTAATACAATGATTTATTATTGTAATATTTGTTTTCAGACCTTAGTTCACTTATTCTTTTTATATGTTGGTGTAACAATAAAGAAATATCAAGCGGCAGATCGGTGTTTTGGTTTTTTCGTCCGTTATAACTAAGCGTTTCTGAAATCTTCAAGGAACAGCGTGGGCCCGAGCGTAGCGAGAGCTGGGCATTAACGGTTTATGAGACGTGATTGACATAAGAGTATATTCCACAAATGTAATCCAGGCTGCGTCGTGGGGGAAGGTAATACGTAATTCACGAAGGAATTGTAAGATGTGGGGACAATAATGTTTGCAGATCATTTGTCATTGTAAGTGTTCAAATATCCACTTGCTTCATTCTCACTCAAAAAGCCAAATGGAAGCTAAAATGGTTAGACAAACAACAGCAACGCAAAAGAAAACGAGAGGAGTCCTTAAGGAGTGATTAATAAATATATACATATATATTCTGTTTAGTAACTATGGTTATTTTTGTTCACTAACTAACTAGTCCCGTTATGCTAACTTTTATATTATGTGTGAACTAATATTACTGTCCTGTATGGAAATGTATATCATCTAGTTCCAATAATATTAACATTTATAATTGTAGTTTGTTGTAACTACACGTTTAAAGAAGTTAAAATATCTATGTAGGGTGAAAAAGACGTGAGAGTCAAACGTAGAAGCGCATTGTCATCTTTGAACAGCCTGGTGACTGAGGAGATGAACACTGGAAGTGTGTTTGGATCACGCACATTAGCTGGTAGTCCATTCCAAATGACTGAAAACTTATTTAAGAAGAAGTTGTACCGCACGTGAGTCTGATAGTGCTCTATAACAGCTAGGTTGTGATGATTTCTAAGATTGTAACTGATGACAGCGGTAGGTTTAGTTAATGGCTCGGAGGAATGCAAGGGAAGGTTAGTCAGCTTCTAGTAAAAGATAAGGTTTAGCTTAAGACGTATTTTTCAGAGTGGTTCTAATCTTAGTCTGTCGCATCGCTCATAGCATTCCAGACCACTTTCTAAACCAATAGTTCTTGAGGTAAACTCCCGTTGCACTCCCACTAATTTAAGCTTGTCATTTTGTCTGGGTCCGCTAAGAATAAAGGGGAAGTATTCCAAAATAGGTCGTACACATACTTTGTAAAACCCTAGTTTCGCAACAAAAGAAATTGCGTGTTATGCATCCTAGCAGCCTTCGTGTTTTACGTCTGTCTGCTAAGTTACTAGAGTATCTAATACCGAGATCTACGACTGAGTTGAGCTTGGCTAGTTTTCACCCATTTATTTCAAGAGTTAGTGCCATGCTATGACTCATTGTCTGAACCAGGCTGTTAGTTATTGAATTGCACAGTTGTCCTCCAGTTGAGCGGGAAAATGGACTTCGTTCGTTTTCATCCCGTGGTTGTGAGCATACGATAACCAACCAATATGAGGTAAGTACAACGTTTACAAGGGATTGAAAGCTGTTTTAGAAAAGTAAAAGTGCTAGGGTGAATCAATAAAATGTAATGAAATAGGTAAGTGCAAGTATCACTAATAGATGCAATAATAAAGGAAACTCCCTAGGATGACAACGTTCATTTGCAATGTATAGTGCTTCCTGTACAGTTTGCACTATCATGATGTCCACTTTTGGTTTTAATACATTTTTCCTCATGCCGGTTTTTATTTTACACCTTTTTGTGCATTTGGTGCACAACTGTACCCTACAAAGAATAGGAATAGAATAAGCCGAATCAAATTCATAAAGAGCTATAAAATGTTAGGTTTAATGGAATATAATGAGGATCAAGTAAAGACGTTATTAGAAAATGAATCTGATAAGACATTGTGAAGTGGTATTTAAAGATCCGATAATGGATAGCAAGTTAATTTATAAGATGCCCCATAAATCTGTGCAGAGCCCACGTGATCGCATCTCAACAATAGGCTGAGTGAATAGTATATATTTAAAGGTAGAAGCATGATCTGTCTAGGCGTTCATTATCTTTTTCAAGATAAAGATCTAAACCCTCATAAAAATCAGAAAAATCTCGAGCCGTCAAATTGTGTATTGCTGTTCCTGCAGAATGGGTCGATTCACCTTACTGAGTTCCACCATATCTACTGATCAGCTAACGCCACCCTCCCTCCCTGTCTTCTTTATTTGTTTTCTCTATGGCAGGTAATCCCAACTTCTGCCATAATTTCTTTGATATTATTGTAATATAGGATGCTGTGTCGATTTGTAGGCGTGCCGGCCGAGTATTCATCGTCAGATAGATATATTTGCGAGGTGCCGGAGTACTAATATGATATGCGGCGGTAACGCTCAAAGACACCGTCTGGGTCGACTATGAGATCCGGGTCGTTTGTTGCGTTTGCAGTAGCCATCTTTGTGACCAACAGCATGGCATCGACGCCATTCATGCGGTTTGAATGGGCACAAGTTTGCAAAATGCCAGTAGCCACAGTGCTAGCAGGCTGACGGTGGCTTATGCTGAGGATGAAACGGTGCGGTTGATGCCGACGGTACCGGATGCTCCGCATGCACTTCTGCTGCATTTTGGCTGCCAGACTGCATCAGGACGGTATCGTTATGAATGTTGATTAAATGCCGGTATTCTTCACCGACGTTTTTCAAAGTCATTCGTGGATCTTGTTCCAGACGATCTAATAGGCGTGTGCGTATGTCAAAAAATTTGGGGGACTGCAAACCACAAATGAAAATCAATACCTAGAACTGGTCTTCTGGGATCGATTTCAATGTAAAACGATCACACGTGTGATTGACTATACCCAACTGAGTATGGATATCATCATTTTCGTTCAGAACTAGTTTCATACAATGATACTGAATGTTGAATAAAGATGTGTGATCACCAAACTGATGACGAAGGATATGGACAGTTTTATCGAATGGTTTTCGTCAAGCTTCTGTGGGGGAATTAAGTTGCAGTATTCATCTAGCTCACCTGCCCCCAATTTACGAAGTAGGAGCCGTACTTTCCAGGCGTCATCTATATACGCAAAGTCTACTCGAAATCAGTCTTCATATTTTCGAAACCAGGTATCAAAAGTCACGTTCGCGTCTGGATCATAAACGAATTCTGAGATGCTACTGCCAATGCTGTCGTTGGCTATGCATGAATCGGCAGAACGTGATATCTGTAGACCAGCAAACATTTCCATCGTTTTTAGCTGCTGTTCCATTAGTTTGTCTAAACACAGTGGGTCCATCTTGAGCGATCCCGTCGCCAGATTTGTTATATATCAATATTATGACCTTGTAGACTACGAGCGAATCTAACATAATGCACTGGCTAATCTGTCCTGATCGCACTTCAACAACAACAACAATAATACAGCTGGGCACGCAAGACAATGAAAGAAGACTGGACGTTGGTACGATAGCTTTTACTGTCTCTACAACAGTCGAAAATTTCGAGCCAACCTCCGTATTTACTCAGTCAGGAAAATCAATGTCACATTTTAAAAAATCTTAACAACCAATGCGAATTCAGTAAATTCAATCATGCAGGTGCGAGAAATAATTAGTCATGCAGGTGCGAGAATCAATATTGATGAGACACCAATGTATGTATCAGAGGGAACTTTTGTCGTCTGTATTGCGCGCTGAATGAGATAGTGTTTTTATTGAATCTTGCTACGCTGGACCTCACGCTGTCCCTCGAAGAATTTCAGAAACAATCGGTAATAACCAACGCGAAAACCAGAACACTGATTGGCGACTCGAGAATCCTTTATTCTTACGCCAACATATAACCAACAATAAGGTTACTACACAAGGTCTAAGAATAAGTGTTATGACAACAAATCATGACAATACTTCTAATAGTTTTTTATCTTCCCTGAACAGCGAAGGATGAGACGATGACTGCACTATCGATGACTCCCGCGAAAAATATGGGGGAGTTGGGTTTGAGCAAACAGCCATGAATTGATCATTCAATCTTCAACTACATTGATAATCCCCGGCAAATAAAGGGATCTATCCCTTTTTTCCATCACGACCAATACACGTTGTCTTGGATGCGAGTGCGAGAACCCCGGTCACACGGACAAAGCTTTAATGGAAACCAAACAGGAAAGCCAACACACCACAGGCGTACCCACAGCACAATCTCATACATCGACGACGACCTACGCCTTCCAGTTAAGGGGATGCTTTTGACATCTTGCAACACAGTCGCCACTTGCTAGAATGACTCTCGCAGAAAGCAAAGTGACCGTAGCACAACCTCATGATACTCCACGCACATCCTCTTATCTACCCACTACCAATTACCACTGCAATCGCTTGTCACTCATTCTGCCTCAGTTCTAGTGACGGTGACGTATGCAAGCCTCAGTCGTCGACACTCTCGCTCCCCGGAGCGTGAGACCACAGCTAATGCTTATCTCCGTGTGCATGTCATTCTCAGCACTAGCCTAGCCTCCCTGGCGTAAACGACCGATCTGCTGTCCTTAACACCAATCAATTCATTCATGGATGTAGAAGACTCGAAACAACTTCAGAAATAATCACGACGAAAATTTTAACAAAATTACGCAATAACAACAAGACACGAAAACAACGAGTAAACACAACTGATCCAAAAACACCAATTGCTATGACACACCACACGTATATACACATAGTACAAATAACCTCGCCGATCATGTTTTGATGGAATCCCTTTGAAGAATTGCAGGACTTACACCAGTACGCCTACAAACCTTCACAGGTTGACGATTGTAAGTTGTGGAATGTCCAGACACAGACAAGATAAATCAATAATTACAATTATTGGAACCCACTCAATTATTTAACACAAACATATGTACAGTCAATACATCAAATGTTGTGGATTCTGCCTTGAATAGCTACCATTGAAGGACTGTAGGATTTACAGCAGTACGCCTACAACCCTTCTCAGGTTGACACCCTAGGTTGGAAAATCATCGCAGATTTTATTTGCTGACTTCCTTCTATCATCTATATCCTCAACTCTAAACAGTAACACGCCCATGACATTGTATCGTGGAACGTAGATGACTAACACACACACGATGTATCTGACCAACACAGCTAAGGTACAGGGTAATTTACACCAAAGACAATAACAGTTGAATAGCAACTTGAAACTTGAAATGCCTTTGTTCGTGAAAGTCGGTTTAACAATTACACTCTCATAAACATTTGGCTTATCCTCCTTAAACTGACCATTGACTTTTGCCCTTTAAAACGGACCAATACTAGTATAGACATAGCATATGGCTCGTGAGTTCAGCAACGTCTCTGTTATTGTGGATGACAACACCAACGACGACTGAGTGACACCAGTTGATGAACTTAGCGGTGCATCAGTTTTTAGAAGATTGCCTAACTGCAAGATTACCACCACCGCTGTCTTTTATTATTAGCTCCAGTTTAGGATTAACATCTGTCGATAGATGGGCTACACGCTGATCATTCACACTGACGGTCTCATGAGTGTCCATACCTTCAACTACTGCATCTGCTCATAATTCTACTTCTCGCTGAAGTTGTACAGAACTTTTGTTCAACTCAGTAGTAGTAGGCTTTCCACTCATCTCATCGCGGTCAAACAAAACAAATCTGCACTATCATGATCATTATCACAAATATTCAATTTACCGTCACCTATATGTTCGACTTCATCATTTTCAAACTCTGTAATAACAGAAGTAGACAATTTTGGTTCCTCCTCACAAATCCTTAAAGGTTTCATACCTTTACTGTGACTAGTAATACCTTGTAAACTTGTGAAGTCAAAACTGGACCCTGAAACTGTAGCTCTCTTCTTCCGCACGAACTGCGGTGTCGTCTGCGACACTCTATTCAACGATCGCTTACCAGTTGCAACTACAGGCTTCTTCAAAGCACCATTATTGTCACACAATTCGTAGTCAGACCTTGATGAGGCTGATTTCACATTTAGCTTACTACTAAGCTCGCTCAGTGCTTCACAGTACGTCCTTGTATGCAGTTCTTGCAAACACGTAAAACAACTGCGTTTGTCTTGCAACTTGTAACCCATCAGTTGGGGATGTCCCACGAAGGCTGTTACGCTCACTAAGTTTATCTGGATAACTAGACACCATAAAGCTTTCTCGATATCCACTTCTCTGAGACTCTTTCGTCATAAATGATTGCGTTTTGCTCTCAGACTTCTCTGTTCTAGGGGTGGGGTGCAATATACTGGCGCACTTGCTCATAGATTGATTGACACTATCTTTTACCAGTTTCAGAATATCATCAAACTTTGGCTCAATACCTTTATCCTCTATACGAGAGCTTATCTCCACCCACTTCCTTTGCAGTCGAGTAGGTAGGCATCTCGCTATTACCTCTAGAACTGAACCTGAGTTCAGTCTGCTCATGCAATTAATCGAAATCAACGTATTCTTGTAAGTCAACAGATTATCCAAAAACTCAGTGAGTGCCTTAGAGTCATCTTGCAATTGACTACCATTACCTTTAACAGCCTCTAATGCATTCCTTACAGTCATCGAAGGTCTTCCGAATCTTTTACGCAGTATACTCATCGCCTCCGAGTAACCTTCGTTAGGGGTATCAGTCAGAAACTGTCAATCACGTCTCAGAAACCGTTAGTGCCCAGCTCTTGCTACTCCAGGCCTCTCATTGTCCCTCGAAGCCTTTCAGAAACGCTTAGTACTAACGGACGCGTGAACCAGAACACCGATTTGTGACTCGAGAATTCTTTATCCTAACACCAACATATGAGCAGCAAAATAAACTAAGGTCCATGAACAAATATTATAATAATAAGTCACGATATTATTTCTGACGGTTTTTCTACGTTCTTTTTGAACAGCGACCGATGAGACGATGACTGGTGTGGATTGATGCCTCCGCCAGAATATAGGGAAGTTGGGTTTGAGCAAACAACCATGAATTGGTCGTTCAATCTTCAACTACATTGAAATCCTTTTTTGAACAGCACCACCTTTTTTCATTAAGTACTGGGGCGTTTCAATATATAAGCCAAAATATACCAGCATGATTTCATAAAATTCACTAATATAATTAAGTTTTGAACTCAGTACCTTCTAAATCCATTACTTTGCACAGATATCCGTATAAAACAACAATTGTCCGAAACGATTGAAGAAAACGTGACGCAGTCCAAGGGTATACTGCCACCAGCAATATTTTATTTTGATTACAGCTTGATTCCACACCGTATTTTTGGCACAGGTATAGAATTTTCAGTATATAACATCGGTAGTCCAAATTTTGCGGGTCGACCATGGATATCAGGTGTACATCGGCAGGGGATTGAACTGCGGACCGTATGCATGGTCGGCGAGAGTCCTGACCACCGTGCCAACGACGCGCACAAGAGAAAAATTTTGATGTGAAGTTTGATACAAATAGTCCACACAAATATAATTTTCGCCACTGCAGTGGACTACAACTCTGTGATTATTGTGGATATGCAGCAGAGCCACTCGATGAAATTTGCTAAGTAAATCCCTCCATATATTACGGACTAATCTCATTCGTTGCTCAGGGTTATTACGTCCGTCTATTATGTGGTTTTATTTTTGGTCATATGATTATATACTTCCACCACTGCTCTATCACATGATGGAACACTTTCTGACAAGGTAGGTGTAGAGAGAAGATTAGGAGAGAAAAACAATAGTTTTTTACTTCATTGTAAGCAGTACCTACACACACGAGCATACAGTGGAAGAACCTTATTGACAAAATGACAACGATGGTGACATGCTACGCAACCTACGGTCACTTTCAGTTGATATTGCCTTTCCAATTCAGAACACCTTGAATCAAGGTGATCTGAATTCTTTAGACCAGTCGCAACTCACTCAGTGCTCGCCGTGAAGGTATCACCTAAGACAGCCCCTTAACGACATCATTTAGTCTGTACTGCTTATCGAACGTGAATACACAATGATAGCTGGTTCGAATAATTCGGTGGTGCCATTTTGTTAAAGATTTTAAATCAATGAAATCACATGGATAGTTTGTACCAGTGCCACATTTAAAAATGCACAACACCTATCCAGTGAAATAATTTCCTTATTGTCCACATTAATTCCTGCAGTGAGACAGTGAAAGTCGATATTCAGAAGGAAACAGAGGTATTCAGGAAACCTACAACTGATGTCACACTCCACGTGGACTGTGAAGAGGAATCCGATTAGAAAGTGATAAACTGGACACACGAAATTGAGATTTAGCTGAAGTGGAAATTATTGCTTATGAGTAGTACCTGAGAGGTCTCGATGTGTCGTCGGAGACCCGGTGCAAAGCAGGTTTTTCAATGAAATCAAGATTTCCTGGCCTTACTCTTTTAAGTGTTTCAAGGAGATGACGAGTGTTGATGGTTTCGCAAGATATGCCGTACACAGATGCAAGTTTAAGCCTTCCGGTTCCCATAGTATTCATTTTAGTGAAACCGGAGACAAAGTGAGACAATACACTGATCATCTAAGTGAAAGGTATACTTCGGCATCAGGACCACACAGAGACGATGGCTGCTTAACTAGCTACAATGGGCTTACAAAAGCCTGGAAGTAACCCAACATAGCATCAAATGGTGAGGGTGCTTTACTGCATACCTTTGGCCCTACCAGGGATTAGCACTCTACGAATGATGAAAAATGTATGCGAGGAAATGGAGTGAGTTGTTCATCTCAAGAGGTGAAACTGTTGTGTTAGCAATCAAAGTTGTAACCCTATCATGTGTCTTGTTCTCATTGTTTAGTTGCACAGACTGCAACTCTGGCTGTGTGCAAGACCATACTTATTTGTGATCACTAAGCCGCCTCGATGAATTAATTTCTGAACTGAGATGCGCTTAGGGTGATCGACATATTCTGGCACTCTTGTTTTCACACAAGCTAGTCTCAGATATCCCTGTTCTACCGTGGTGGACAATGCATCCCTTACTTCAGGGCAATCCACGAGATGTGGAGTTGGACTACTACAGAGTATGTCCACTGTGTTCCTGTGAGGAAGCAAAGGTAGAAACTTCTATTACGGCTTTCAAAATATTTAGCTAGGCTGTTGGGCCTGAAAACTACAGGAGTGTTCAACACAACTTGAACATTCATTTCTGAGCGATTCGCCTAATGTTTTCATCTTCACCAAGACACACTGACACGTGGGAGTTTGGAGATCATTACTTGAGGGAATTTCACGACATATCCTTTTCCTCCATTTAAACACGGTCGATTCCAGTCCCAGAATGTGTATGAACATAGTCTGTTAGATGAAGATTAGAACGGACACATGAGCGGTCGACTCCATACTTATCAGTGACATTTTACTAATATAGAGTTGGGGATGTTTATGGCAACATTGTCACCGTCCAAAATGTGTAGCTTTCGCCTATTTAATATGCAGTTTTGTGCGGTGTTAGTTTTATCACTGCCGGAGTTTAAATCTTCATTCTACGGAGGAATTCGACTGTTGCAGTTATTATATGTATGCACATTAGAAAACGGAAGATGGGTATTTAATTTCTATAATTTAACAGAGTGGCCGTTGAAGTTCACACGCAGAGAAACTAAGATCAAGAGTGGATTATGTATGTGGACCGACAAAAATTAAAAACGAGGCTACAAATGACTTGTCATTATAACAAATCCGAAAGTGCCAGGAATAATCAATCTTCATTCGAAGTGGCTTAAAATAAGGTTTGTTTGACACAGTTTTGTATGGAATCAACTACCCCTGATAACATTTCAACCCCTTAATTTTTAATTTTTTTTATTTTTGATTACAGCTTGACTCCACAGTGTATTTTTGGTACAAGTATGGAATTTTCAGCATGGATATCGGTAGCCCAAATTTTTGCAGGCCGACCATAGATATCAGGTGTGCGTCAGTAGGGGATAGAACCTCAGGCCATGTGCATGGTCGGCGAGAGTCCTAACCACTGTCATACCGACGCACATACTAAGTCACTCGGTGTACGATTTAATGACCTAATCTAGAATGACATTAAACTGCAAGAAGTATGAAACATAATTTAAATTTCGTATATAATTTTTGTGAGCATTTATATTTACTCAGTGTGATACGTAAATACCCAAATATGAATTAATTCCATTGGATTTTGAATACATACGTCACGAGCGGTTCCCTCCAAGTGTTTAGTCACTTTTTTGTAGAGCGGGCTGTTTATCACTTTCTCCCGTGGTTTACTGTGAGTCGTGAGGGTGTTCAGCACATTTTGTATGATATATAATAATTTGACCTAAAGCGTATTTGTTTGGGAATTTTTAGTGGAACTTTGTCGATTCGGAACAATAGTTCAATAAGTAGGTACTGAATAACTGAAAATACCGTGGTGATATAGTGTAGTTTCTATTGTATACTTATGTAGAACGTCTTTTTTGACACTAATAAGTGTCAAATGAAATTTTATTTAGAAGTTTCTAGTCTTATATTAGTTGAAATCTGAGGACTTATCATAGTGTCACGTTAATGTTAACTGTATTTATCCAGTGCTGTATAACTTGGTCGTACAGTGGGTTTGATTTTCCATGAAGTTTTGGGCGACGTTTTGCAAATATTCGTCTACCTATGGTCTAACTATTCGTTTGATTGTTGCTGTATAAATACATTCCAACTTCTATTTAAATTAGTGTGACGCTGGTAATGTGAACTTGAGTAACTTGTTTGTTCATTTTGTCATTTTGTATCAGCAGAAGTCACACGACAAGCTAGGGAAGTATCTGCTTTGCGTCTAATTGTTACTTTATATTTTTCTGTTTCGTATTTTCAAGTTCTCCGTTGTTTCTTTTGGTAGTTACACTGGTCTCATAGTTCAACCGTAGCTCATATATAGGTATTCTTTGTAAGATGTAGTTAATGTGTGTAACTGCTGAAGCGAAACATACTTTCAACTGGTGTTTTAAGTCTCTGTATTAATTTAAATCCCATAATAAGCAATATTATCTCGCTGTCCATATGATATTTTCTAGTTCATTGACCATGCAAGCTTCTAGTACTTTTCTGCAGTGAAACCAAGTCTTGGGAGAATATTAGTAAACAGTGGTATTCTAAAAA
This sequence comes from Trichobilharzia regenti, assembly GCA_944472135.2. Lineage (NCBI taxonomy): Eukaryota > Metazoa > Platyhelminthes > Trematoda > Strigeidida > Schistosomatidae > Trichobilharzia > Trichobilharzia regenti. The sequence goes on from OX235262.1 coordinate 56,461,374, forward strand.
CAATATTTAACACATGGAAGATCACCACACTTGGATATGAAGTTTCGAATTTACAACGAAGAGCTTCACGTTGGACATTTGTAGGCATTTGCAGGTTTTCATAAGAAATGTTAGAGACTGGCTTGTAACAGAACTAGATGTAGTATCCATTTTCAGGCGATTGTGTCGTTCTCCTTGTAGATGTACTTTGCACTGTGATAGGTTTATGCAACAGCATATATTCAACAGTAAATGATTTTAGGTGGAGGCCCATTTTCATCGTCCTATGACATTACTCATGTACTTGTAGAGTGAAGACAACAGTCTTTGCCAATGCAGTTCACGTGTTATCGTAGCATAAATTATATTGAGTGCCACAGTTACTAGCGTTATGATGCCTAATTGAATTTAAGAGAAAGGGCTTTGAGTTTAGAAACCTACCGTACATTCGATCTGGTTGACGGGATAGTTGTATACCCTCTTCTTTCATTTCATAGCAGCCTGTTACATGAAAAACGTGTATTTGGTACTAGGAAAAATGCTGAGTGTGTCACTTCCAAGTGTAGTTGATATCCCAAGAAGTATTTCAAATTGTATACCTAGTGCTAACTAGTACCAAAACAAACAGGTTACTTGTGTGTTTTTCCTGTATTACGGGTTCCTTAGTAATCATTTTGCATTACAGGTGTATTTTTAAATCCATTATGAATAGATAATTAGGTTTTTACTCATTAAGTGTAAACTGAAAGGTTTTTACGTACCTATCCTTTTCCATGCACTGCGTTGCCTATATTACAAGATTACATTTTTTTTCTTATTTAGGTAGACACAAATGAACTTTATGAAGTGGATTACTGGTTCCAGTGGAGATTCTACCAATAATGATGAATTAGATTATTCATTTATTTTTCCAGTAACTATAGGAGTAGGATCAATCCTCATTTGCCTTGCCGTTCATTACCGAAACGAGTTACGTTTGAGAATCTACAAAAATGCCAAGGACGAAAAACAAGCGCCTATACGTCGTGGTAATCCGTATACGAAAGAAAACAAAAAGAAAACTAAACATTCCAACAAACCTGAATCACGTATTCCTGAAGTTCAGGTTCAAAAAACAACGGAAGTTAAAAGCCAGACACCTCCTGTTGTAAATGAAACGAAACCTCATGTCGTATCCACTGAACAAACCCAACACACTGCTGTCCAACCTCCTAAAATTAAACAAGAAAATGTAAGCAATACCATCGATAGAATTGAAGCTGAATTCTTTAACCCCGTACCAAAGAAGCCGAAGAAATCCAAGCGTTCATCTAAAACGAAAGATAATGATGGTCATGGTTTACGTGAACAGGCTGAAGTCGATCCAGCGTGGGTTACGGTTACTTCTAAAAAAGTGAAACTCACCAGTCGAAGTTCCCAAAATAAGACAAAGAGTGTAGAGAGTGAAGGTAAAATTTAGCGTATGTAACTTAGTTCAAATGTCTTACGTCATATTTTTAATAACTCAGGAATTTTGGATGTTTGAAATTTTGCATAAAAGCTTGTATAATTTGCAAAAACTCAGAGATGACAGCATGCTATGGAGTAGTGCGTGCGTTAGTCCCTCTTTCTACTGAGGGACAATTTCTAGGTTGGTAAGGTCAACCTTGTCAAGATAGTATTTAAAATCACTTCATTAGGCTATTGTTCCAAAAAATATTACCTGTTTGATCTTGAGCACAGCTTATGATTCTAACTCGTGCGTTATGTGAACGAAACGTGTTAGACTTCTTGATAATTTTTGTCGGCATGTTACACCTCTTCTGTACTAACTTGTGTCAGTACATGACTTGATGAGTTCTAAACACAACTGGTGCTAATGGATAACACTATTCTTAAATGTTTGGAGAAATGGTTGGAGTTTTTTTTGGGGTGGGTGGTGTATTCCAGTTTGTTTATAGCTACACGACTGCTCACCTTCCAACCCTAACCTGAGTATGATGTGGACATCTGCCGTCTAACTGAAGCTGAGGTTCCCAAAGCTCTCCCTATTCCAAATTGAGGCAAAACTATGACCTGGTGATAACTCCAGAGGCGTTTCACTATGAGGATGATTTATTGGTTAGACCGACTAATATGTTAGTTAGTATATGGGGTTCTGAAATAACTTCAACTCACTTGTGCAGATTGCTTACCAATCCAGTTTACACAAAAGAAGATAAATGTCCGTGTGTTTACCACCTCCTTTGATTTCATCAGTCGTTAATTGCTGTGGCAGTGTCTAGCTGTAGAGCGAGTGAGGATAAAGTATATTTTGCTAATCAAGGCACTTATGCAGCCTTGTAAGAGACCATGAGGAGTTTGAAATAAAGACCAGTGGTGTTTTTCTGGTGTACCCAATGTCATTCCTTATATTTAATTTCACTATGGATGGGAATGACACTGCTCGACTGTGACATGCCAGGGAATGATGTTATCAGCAAAACCTCTTCGATATAGGGTATGCAGATGATATTATTCTTTTAAGTGAAGATTCTGACAAGACACAGAGTCTTCTGAACACCTTGGGCAGATATCTCGATATATTTGGTCTGCGATTCGCCCTTGTCAAAGGTAAGATGATGTTACAATACCAGCTTTCACCAACCCGTAGTTCAAGGATAAGGAATGAAATGGTTGAGCGCGTTGACCATTTCACGTATTTGGGAACTGATTGCTAGTGAAATCCCACCACTAGTACGAAAGGCTCGTTTGGTATTCGTTGATTTTCACCTGACTGTTCAGCGATGGACGTGCGTACGAGGCAGCTGTTCATTCAGTGAAAGTGGTTGGAGAGTCCAACAATCTATAACCGTATATGTCTATGTCTATAATCAGTAATGGTAGGGTTCGGCTTCAGGTTAATTAAGGAGGCAAAGTCAATAGATGAGGGTATGAAACTGCACCGATTGCGATGACTAGCAAATGTGTCACACATACCTGGCCACCTCCTTCCTCGACTAATAACATTGAAAGGTAAGTAAGGGTACAGAAATCCCTAAAGCCGTTAACTATTGATTTAAGCTTTATAGGAAAATGCAGATTGTCCGGCTAAGGTCCTCGTAAAGATAGGAATCAGTGGGTAGAGACTAACGGTGACATGACTCAAAATCGTTTTCATTGACTTAGATGCATTCGTCCGTCGCGTTGTTCCAGAATCATTACCCCCCTCCCCCTTTATTTTTGGTGTGATTATCCTTTCTGCTGCATATATCCGTTTGTTGTATTTTAGTCATATTTCTTCCCTCCACCTTTTTGAATGCTGTACGAGGTGTGATAACCTGAACGACTACAGTTTTCTTGTGGAGCTCTATGTTGAAAGTTCCAACAGTCAGTCAAATCCCCAAGGAAATGCATTGTACATAATCGTTACCTAGTCTAGGAATGATAAATTCAGTGACTACTCCGGGCATATACTGAAAAACAAAATTATTTGTCAGTACGAGAGTTAAAGTTTTGACTAGTGACTCTCGTTATATGGAAGCCAAAACCGTAGAATACTGTTTGTAAAGCGACATGTGAAGATAGAATTACTATTTCAAAAGAAAGTACATACTATCTATAGGACAAAAGGTTGAAGGCAATGTCCAAGGATAAGGCAGTAAAAGAGCGATCAACACACTAGCCCCATATATATATATCACAAAAATTGAGTTTTTCTGGAGGAAGTGAACTGGAATAAAGTGATATCAGGATTAAACTAATAAAAAAACTTGATACGGGTTATTGTAGATGTTGATTGTTTTGAAAATGCTGAGCAGTTGAAGACAAGATAACAACTGAGTGAGGCTGCGTATTCTCTAAATCTTTATAACTTGTTTCATCCTTACATAGTGTTTTTCTGCAAATCAATCTAGATAGTATTGTGTTTTCTCTTCAAAAAGTATCTTCATCATATTAAGAAAAACTTTTTATTCACACAGCATCAGGGGATCAATCAGTTTCGGACAGTCAATCACCATCGGACTCAGTAAACGAATCACCTATTCAACATAACCAAGGAAATTCTAAGCAACAAGAATCTCCTGTCAATAGTAAGGATAAGGTAGGTTCTGTAGATTTACATATGTATGACTTTGTCGTGTACTTTTGGAAGATTATTTGAGTGCCTTTTAATTAAGATTATTTCAAAAGTGGAATTGTTTGAGTACGTAAGCAATTACTTCAAGGGTGAATTGATTCCTTATGATTGCCACTATGTGAGACGTGTGACTCATGAATACGCGTTTGGTTGATGAGTCGTGAAATATATGTCTAGTGTTTGTAACGTTTAACACCACTAGGTCGTTGGTATTATATGGTTGGACGCAGTCGGTAGAAAACCTTTTACCTAGGTTTCGTGCCATTTGGCACTGATCAGCAAGGCGTATCTGCAACCTTGAAGGAACTCATTTACCCTCTGAGATCCGAACCCACGTCATCCAGTGCTGCAGTCACAGACGTTACTACTAGGCTATTCGAGCTCGCGATTGACCTCTTGTAGGATACTTTTATTGAACACTGGTCGCTGACCAGTGCGTATTGTGTCCAGTCTCATCTTTGATGCAGACTGAATTCTATCAGTGAAGTTTGCAATGTGGTCATCATGCTGGGTGGCTTGCCATCACGACACGCTGTGAATGGTTGGTATTATATGGTTGGAGGCAGTTGGCGGGGAGCCTTGGACCTAGGTTTCGTGCTAGTTGGCACTCATGGTAGCCACATTGCAAACTTGACTGAAATAATTCAGTCTGTGCACCAAAGACAGGATTATACACATAACACACTAGTCAGTATTATTATTTATTTATTTAAACGCAGAAAAAACTCGGTACAGTGTCGCCAAGAAAGATGCACCACACAATAGTAATAAAACAACATAGATCAAAAGTAAAAAATATAAGTAGAGAACGGATAACGAACTTCATCTGGAAGGAAAACACTCATGCTTAACAAGTTCAAACAGTGTTCGTTAGCTATCATCGGGAAGGGAAAAAAGAAGGAAATCGCAACACATTCGCCATTGATTACGATTCTTCGCCATATCCGATAACGTTTCGAACCATCGATTTGAGCTATCTCTCGGACCCCAACCAGGGAGTCGTGACACACCAACCGATGCTAATCTAGCACAAAAATCCTTCATCCCACGACGCCACGTCATGGACTGACCACCTCTCCGCCTTTTCCATCCCGTCCCAGGGCTAGCGAACAGATACCTGTACGGAAGCCTCTGAGGTGACATTCGCAGCACATGTACAAGCCCCCGGAGCTGGTGTTTCCAGATGACAACATTCAATGAATGGTGATCTCCACTGTGTTCTAACACACGCCGCCGAACCTCAGAATTACTCACACGATGATGCCATCGAACGCAAGCAGTCCTGCGGAGATAGCGATGATCGAACACGCAGAGTCGCCGCACATCCTCAGCTCGGAGAGGCCAGGTTTCACAGGTGTAGAGCAGGGCATCCCGCACCGAAGCATTGTATACCCGACCTTTGACAGCCAGGATAACGTCACGACGGCGCCAGAGGTGGCTCAAGTTGATATATGCCACGCTAGCCTTCATTATACGGTTTGAAATCTCATCCGTCACCCCTCCGCCAGCACTCACACAACTACTCAGATACACTAGTCAGTGACTAGTGTCCAATCTAACTTCACTGGATCCATTGTAGCTACTGCTTACATAAACATTTTAAGATGAATTTATCAAGAGTTTTATTTGTATACTGCAATGTTTACTGGTGTATGTGTGCTATCAAAATGAAGTTTATAGGAATGTATTCTCGCCTACACATTAGTTCTTAGTTTTATAAACTTAAGTGGATTACAGTTGACACTTGTTTTCAGAAGGTTCAATAAAGCGCCTATGCACGAGTGTAAATTTCCTAGCGTACATTTTTCTTTAGGAAAAAGTTGACTTTTCTCCCGTCATAAACGTGAGAAAGTGGGTACCCGTATTATTATTATTATTCATGTGTATATGCACAATTGCAAGGCTATTTTGTATGCTCTTTTTGTATCATCTTGACATCGTATAAATCCCTTTTTCAACTCCCCCCCCCCAAATATGCACTACAACCCACCCGCATTTCTAACTACATTTTTGTAAACTACCTGATTGTTCATTTGATATAGAGAGAATTCTGGGTTTGTGTATGTGTGTGGAAGTTTCGGTTGTATTACGTGCGTTGTGTAATATGTGTGTAGCTCAAATAATTCAGACGAAACGGACGACTTTGGTCGATTAGATATGAAAATAACTTTCCATATATATATATATATATATATATATATATATATATATATATCCTATAAAGGACTCAGTATACACAAGACTTCCAATTTCTTCATATCATGGGAATCAATCACTGTATTATGCATGATCAGATGATTAGTGTGTTGGAATTGTTTTCGTAGTTTTTTCAGGCATAGTTTTACTGACGTTTGAGGGTGCAAGCGGGACCACAAGTTGGTCACCTGTGTTATGTATTACTTTGAAAGCAAATGAATAGTGATTTTTCAGTTAGTCAAATTTCATATAACATACCTGAACGGAAATAGCTTGCCAGTTGCTAAAGAAAACCTTTGTAAAAAGAAAAGCTACTGTTAAATTAGACTAGTTTAAAGAGGTTATTAACATATACTCCTAAGAATTGTCTCATAACAAGTTGAATAATAAGGATACACAGTGATTCAAGAACAGAGTTATGTAATATATTATTTTAGTTAAATGTTTAATGAATTCTTCTTGAATTGTAATCATTCAGTGTATACTTACCTGAAGATCTGGTGCACAACATTTCATGTAAGCCTATTGTCAAAGAGATGTCTCTACAGGAGAAATGGTAGGAATAGTAAACGTTTGTAACTATAGAATTTCAGTTGAAACGATTACCTGTGGGGTTTTCGTGTGATTAACGTTTATCGTTTGCCATATCCCTTGACAATTGTCTCATTCCCCTGCCTGGTAGAGTCAAGGGATCAATAACTCTCTATGTACTGACTTCGCTCAAACTAATTTAGGCGTTGAGTGCTAGGTAAGGAGGGGAAATCAATCAACGAGGCTGTGAAATTACATCGACTGAGATGGTTAGGATATGTGTTACGTATGCCTAGTCATCGCCTTTCTCGACTGACGGGAAATGTTGGCTGACATAGGGTCAGGCTGGAAAAGAGCAAGCTAATGGTTGTCAAACCAAAACATTACACCAGTCAATGAAATCCTCAACAGTTAGTTTAAGCCACGTAGGAAGATGTAGACTTCCTGGTTGGGGTCCTCGGGATGGTAAAAAAAAATGAAGGCTGGAAACAATTGGTGATATGGCTCAAAATTGTTCTGAACGGCTAGTGCTGATGCATCCATCTTCGCTATTAATATTCTTTTGTCTCACACCTCTGTTTACTGTCTCTATTATGCATTTCTTCTCTTGCTTTGTGTGCTACAAGGAGGGAGTGTGGCGACTTGAACTTCCGCACATATTGTGCAAAGTTCTATGTCGAAAACAGGCAGACACAGACATGACTAGTCATATACAGGCTAAAGCGTTGATATCAAAAACTTTCAGTCCCAAGTCATGTCAGTCTTGGGTAAGTGATTAAATTTATAGCCTACTGACAGAATAACATGAATCTGTTTGTTAAAGTTAACGGAATAGTTTTGTTGTAGCCGTTAATTCAGTCTTCGCTTTGTTGCTTTTGTTCATGATTCCGTTGAGAAATAACTGAGGATACTTTCTTGTTCATTGAGTTTTTCTTCGTCATCCTAAGGGTGTATTTCGTTGTTTATGCCCACATTACTTATTGTCATTCATAAATTTGTTTCATTTGTTTCTTTAAAAAATTTTCATTAGCCTACGAAATTAGAATCCAGTGTAAAAACTACAAATTCTCCTAAACAAGAGAAAGTCACCACGCCATCTGGACGCGGTGAACATGTTACAGTCGCCGTTGAGAATCCAAATCCTACAACATCCTATGAAGAGTTACTATTAAGGAATCTTGGCGCTGAGACTGTGACAGCTATCCGTTCTCTCATTCTTAATAGTGAGAGTCATATACCTCGTTCTCCTGAAGCTCATTCCTCTCCTCCTCCTCCTCCTGCGAACAATACTGAATTAAACAAACAAGTGAGTTTAAAAAAATTAATAAAAATCTAATAGATCTAACCAGATGTAAACCTGTTAACAGGTCGGTTAGTAATTAGATAAATGAGTGGGTAGGCAATGTATTATATTGCAAATTTTCAGAAGTTAAGATGCGTCGTGAGCCATTGGATTCTGCCCTTGTGTAAATGGTCATTAGTTTGGTCTTTTAGCCCGAAGGCCTTAGGTTCGATGGTTGAAAGGGTCTCAAATCAGAACCCAGGACCCCCCCTTGGTTTCCAGTAGTCGTCTAACTAATATTGATTTTTGATCTAACTAGACATAACGGCACTTTGTTCATATCTCCTTCATTTTCTTTATTTAAGTGCTGCTGACAAAGTCTTCGTTGACGTTGTTTGACGTAAAATCAACTCAATATAAGGCGAACAGGTCAAGACGTTTTCTTCTAGCGGTTAACTTCTAGTAGAAGTGGTGATCTACTGCTTATATGATCTTTGATCTTATATGAATCGTGTCCGATACTTTAACGACTGTGTATTCTGTATTGTAGACCTAAATGCCAGTAGAGTGTAAGGGAGTGTTCACAATCATCAAAAACCTTTTGGTAATAGTTTCCACTACTATAAATAAAAGATTTTATTCCAAAGGATACTTATTTTGAAAAATTGTATCTCTAATGTACAGATGTATTACTTTCTAATATTCTATCACGAGTTAGTTGCAAACTGAGTTCGTTTACCAGCATCTTAACAGTTAATAAGTATTGTTATTCACGCATTAGTGGTTGCAACAGTGGCACAGCGGAGGAATGCTCTCCAACCACGCAGGTGGTTCGGGGTTCGATCTCCGGCCAACGCACTCCCCTGCCTCGCTAAGCCAATGGTAAAACTGATAAAAAAGGGAAGGCGAGGCATAAGGCTAGCAAACCCATCTCGTAAAAATAGACATCTCACTGCTATTGAAGCTTCGAAGCTCCAACTTGAAGCCCTATGCTCCACTTGGGACGTAAAGGAAAAGAAGTCATATAGTAGTTAATAACGGCCTCAGTTTTATAAACGCTGATAGGTTAAAGCCTTTAATCATATGTTAAAAGAAAAGTTTCTTATTGATTAAGTCATAATCTTACGTGCTTACCTATTTCATAATATTTTCCAAGTGGCGTGTATTTGAAAGACTTACCATGGAAAGGATATAGGGTGTGAAGATGGATTGTTCTAAGTCTGATATTATTTGGTTTTAATCTTCTAACTTGTATTGTGAAAGCAATTTTTCTGAATTATGTTCACATGCCGTTATTAGTTTTGATTTTTTATATACATATCATTCTCTTTTTTGTTTTTGTACGCAGAAAACATCACCTGTACAGTCAAAGGAATCGAATCAGGCACCTAAAAAGAATGACCTCATCTCACAGCATACGACAGCACAACTACAAGCCAGAGAAGCTGAATGTCAGGTATGGGCTAGATTATTATATTCTCTTATTTCACGTCTCACTTTTTTTCCCATTCCATTCCTCGGCGTTGCAGGTGGAATGTATAGCTTGAAGCTTTGAGCTTAGAGCGTTGGTGTATTTGTATTCAGTGGAGTTGATAGCCTCACGCCCAACCTTTCCTTTTTACTAACCGGGCTTAACAGACTAGGCGAGATTTAGGAGTGTGTGTGTCGACCGGGGATCGAACCCCGACCATGTGCGTGGCTGATGCCTATTCTGCCATTGAACCACAGACGCCATCTCATACGCATTGGACAGTTTTAATTTGTTATCCAAGTATATGCATGAACTCGTCATTAAATGAATCTTGATCTCAAGGATACATTAGAAATACAACATCATAGTTACACTGTTACATGAACATTATTCTATCTTGTAGGATTATTTATGTTACAGTATAGAAGTATGTGTAGGTTTTACTGTTTGTTGGCTGTATTTTGCTGTTATTATTATTGTTGTTCCCACAGTTTTCATCTAATAATTGAATTATATTATACCCGTTGTTCTGTTTCAGAATGTAAATTACATGAGATAGAGTTGCAGATCTTAAAAATTTTTTTCAATATGTTTGTGAATCGGCACACATTTACCATAAAGTTGTCATTATATATAAAATATATCCTGCATTCTATGGTTCATCGGTCTAAGATCGCAACTTTCTATCAGTGCGTCATAAGTTTGAACCCTGACCCACCTACTGAGGTGTTTGGGCAGCCAAGTAGTATGACTAGCCATCACACAATAGGTGTGGTTCATTGCTAACACCATAGAATTGCAAGTGGTTGTTAGGCAAGGTTTCACTTTTTCTTTGTTTCAACAATATCCTCTTAACTTTGTTGTGTATGGAGACTGGTAACAGTGCTAAAAATACTTGAGGAGTGTCGTCCAACTACACAATGCATCCTAGGAATATGACTGGTGAAGGCTTGTTGATAATGTTGTGTCTGAAAGTTAGTCAACATATTATAGGTAAGTATATGCAACTGTAGCTGCCTGCTATTTGCTCTAAATATGAATAGTTAGTGGTTAGCTGTTTAACCACTCTTGTTGAAGTAAAGCGGGTTGTCTCTAAGGTGTAACAAGAAGTTTTGGTTGTTCTGTAGAAACCTTTAAGGATTCTATCGAACTGATCCATATCTTTGTTATTCCACTTTAGAGAGAAAATTCTATTTAACTACAACAGTTCTAAATTTCTGGCCTCTGTATAGATCAGATGGTTAACTGGAGTTGAGGAACTGAAAGAGGCAGGTTGTGTCGACCAGTACTTTATCCTTCTTAGGTTTATGAAGTGAAGCGGTTTTGAAGTTTTAGATGTAAATGCTGGTTCTGCAAAGGGGTATCAAATAAGTTGATGGACGCTGTTCACTTGATTTCATAGAATCATGTAGCCGATTATGAGGAAGTAGTTGTATCAATGAAGGCAAATGCACTTATCGTTGGCTTGTTTATTTTCAGTCCGCTGCGTATAGAGCATCCAGTTGATATAGAGTATCCAAGTAACAGTGGATTTGGACTCAATCCATCTGAACACTTCAGTCTACAATTTGTGTTACGAGTTCGAAATTCATTTTATTTGTCAAGATTTCGGTTGTTAAATGACAACACTAGTTTTTATGCATTAGACGCTTTTTTTCGTGTAGTCCAGTAACTGATGGATTAACTTGGAACTTTGCACAGAAGTACATCGACTCATGTTATCGTACTTTGTAGAAGACAAAGTGTAATAATTTGAATTTAGTAATAGTACGATAGGCAGAAATAGGTGTGGTACAAAGTCTTAATAATACTATCTTATTAATATTTTCAAAAGGGAATGCGCCTGTGCCATTGAGTACCCTTAATCTCCAATCATCGGTTCGTATTATCTTGACGATCCTAGCCAGTTAGTTCACCATTGCTTACGCGGCTCAAACCAAGTCATAGGCTTTACGGATCGATTCCAATGTTTTGATTTCTCCATCCTTATCTTTTTTCAACCTAAACGTATTTCAGCTAACATTACTAGTGAAGAATGGTAGTGACCGGATATGCGCAATAGACATTCGAACTATCTTACCTGATAAGGCTTGCATTTTTAATGATATACCTGATTTTCTCACTTAATACAATGCACAAATTTAAGTTTAATTACTGAGTTTTTTCTACTCACGAAGCAAAAATGCTGGTGGATGGTGACTAGCAGTAGAATCCAGGATGCGCATTTCGTCCTATTTGGGACTCGTTAACTGGATATGCCTGGAATTTCAAAAAATTTGACGAATTTTCATTCACTTGCTTTCCTCTCTGATATCTTTCCTTCTTTGGTATACTGCTCTACATTTGTTCATTTTCTTTGTATTTTTGCTGTATTATAAGGTAGCAACATGAATGAATGTATTGTTGTCCACTTTCTTGCATTGTTCAGTTTTCTGTAATATTATTATGACCAACTAAAGAAAGTCGTAACCAATGAGTGTATTCTATGTTATTTTATCAATATTTCTTTGTGTTTTATTCTTTCAAGATCCTACGCACAGAAGTTGTACATCTTAGAGAAGAAGTGACAATGTTGAAATCACTGGCTATTAACCACATTCCTATTAAAAAGCCAGTGACTGATGCTGAAACCATGACTGATGCAATGTGAGTTTACTATATTTCCTTTGACTAATAATAATAATAATATTTTCTGTATGACCAGTATAGCACACACTGTGTTCGTTTACTTCCTGTAATTGTGATCTTCAAATTATGATTATTATTATTATTACTGTCTTTCCCTTGGTTTCAGACTGGAATATAGGGCTTCAACAGCATATCTCCAGTTCACGACTACCCCTAAGCTTTTATCTCCTCACAGGATCTCTTCCATTCCACCCTCGGATGCCTAATTCGTCCTCGTCCAGTTCCATTCAGGTTCCAATCGGTGACCTGACACATGATGTCATTCAGAAAGGTCTTCTCCTCAGCATATGTCCTATCCATCTCCACTTTTTATTCAGCAAATATGCTGAAGAAAGCTTGGTTGATTTGTTGTCAAGGTTTCTTGTCTGGTCTTCAGTATAGAGCAACGGCAGTTGTTGATGAAATTCTTCAGCAGAAACCTGTTGGAAATGCTGTTGGGTAACACGCCAAGTCTTTGAATCATGTTGGAGAGATTAGCTGTGCTAACTATTATTGACAAATTTTTAATCAGTTGATAGCTATAGTGATTAAAAACTATTTGAATTGGCGTAATTGTTTTTAATTGAATATTTTGGCACACTTTTCTCTATGCCAATCATACACTTGTCATCTTAACAATATTTATCGAAAGTGCATATGTTAGGAAATTCGTCTTAGTGATAAGTGAGAACTAGTCGGTAAAAAGTACTTCTTATTTTTTCTTTTTTGCTTTCCATTGTCTTTCATTGTTACCTCTTGATTTTTTTATCCTTTATTTTCTTTCTTAATTATTTTTTTCAAAGGGAACAAACAAAGACGTCATCGAACGATCCAGATGCGGTACTGTTGTCTACTCTTCAGGCAGAAATCGCTCGTTTAGCCAAAGAAGTAGTGATATATCAACAACGTAGTGAAGTAAGTTCACATACTTGTTGAGTTGACTTCAGTAATTTGTCAACCACAAAATTAATAATTATAATAATAAGGCTTTATTTCAAACAATATTTGAACACATAGTCCAAGATTTTCAGCGCTCCGAAATATTTCGTCTTCGTACAGGATGTCGTGTGACATAGTGTTGTTGCATATGAAAGAGAACCAATCCTGTACATTTTGCTTTACTTCATTTCCTTCAAGAATTGCTCAGCGTTTCTTTGATTGCTTGTTGAATATTTCCGCGAGTTTGTATTGTGATCATTTGATTTGATTACGTGGTCAAAACAGTGAGAAATGTTGAAGAGTTTATGCATTTTAGTGGGTGGAAACCCTGGGAACCCAGTGATTATTGAGACAGGCCATCGTTGTTTTCTTTTGTTCGGCATCTACGACTTCATTAGTAATTATGAGCTGTTATTGTTGGTCGCCTGTATTCACGTATTTATACGGTAAGATTTGTTTTTTTAGTTATTTTAACTGATTATATCATAAAATCGTCTTTGGTGGTCATTAACGTTTGTACATGAAGTAGATTCAAATCGAAGTTAAGATATGTGCGTTGGTGGCACAGCGGTTAGGACTCTCACCGATCAAGCACATGGTCTGGGGTCCGATCCCCTGCTTGCACACACCCGATATCAATGGTCGGCCTGCAAAATTTGGTCTACCGGTATTACATGTTGGAAATCCCAGACTTGTATAGAACAAACAGTGTGGAGCCAAGCTATAATAAAAAAAAATTGTCCTACTGGTTATAAACGTAAAATTCCTCTGTGGTTCTACTTTTGCTGTTGTGTTTGGTGTTTTTGCTATTGAGACGGTTCATTATTGAAGGTTTTTCTTGATGTTACTGGTAAATTTTCTCTCTTCTCCGACCTTATAATTGCTATAGAATCTGACTTGCTAATAACCACTTAACGTAATGTTGGAGTTGTAGGTTTTTGGCTAGGGCATTGGTTCAAATCTCGCTCCATATACCGACGATTAGCCAGTCAGATGTGGGGTTACGAATGCGCTTACCCTAGACGTGTTAAATGGATATAAATTCATGGGGTTGTTGGCTCACATTTTGTGTAGTGTAAGTTATTGTTAATGAAAAACACAAAATCTCGTAGTTTGTGTGAGGGCTAGGATACTACCTGAACGTCCAAATCGAAGCAGATGGTTGGTTTAAGAGGTCGTTGACGACCCATCGGCTTGAAGTTTAATCCACAAGACAATAGAAACAGTGTGAGGAGCAGCGTTCTTGTGGATCTCTATGACCAGAACAGGTTCATACACCATTCGATCCCTTCGCATTCTAGAATGCCTGTACGCCATAGGTATGGAATCAAGGTTTTCCAGCTCCCTTATGTAGACCAGCATGTCCGCCAGTGCTTTTATAAGCGTCAAATGTTCGCATTTGCCCTTTCACTACTATGAGGAACATCCCCGCTGCGTGAAGGCAGTGTATATGACTTGCCTGATAGGGGCTATTAACGCGTAGTTGTATGAGAGCATTTCGAGAGGATGACCAAAATCCACCTACCGTCGGCCGTACCAGATCGTTGGTGAGAGCATGTAGTGTAAGGCAGTTGTGGTAATTCCATTATAGAATAATTCTATTTGATAAAGACATGTGCAGTTCTATTTACTGATGACGTTTAGGACAAAATTTACTGTTCACATAATTACATCAAGGCATTCATGGAACTTCCAAACTTTGTTCATGCAATTCCATTGTGTCGTAATTGTCCTTTGATTGTATTGGTGGTAATTTATTTCGTCTATGGTATCGGCGTTACGTCATTCCTGTTGCACGTGTTTAGTGTAGGTTTGATGAACGGAGATTCAGTGATCAACGTGTTTTTCACCTATCTATATTACTTTTTAGAACTGTAACTCTGTCCTATTGTATTGTGTGATTGTGTGTCAATCCACGCACTGTGATTGCTGAGTTTTTCTTTAAGCTGTTCATCTTTTCGGGATTATTCATTCTACGCTTAGCTGATTTCCTATGTTCGCATAACCTGAAGGACTCTGATCTACTGTGCGTCGGTGGCACAGTGGTTAGGACTCTCGCCGACCATGCACATAGTCCAGGGTTCGATCGTCTGCCGACGCACACCTGATATCTATGGTCGGCCTGCAAAATCTGGGCTACGGATATCCATGCTGAAAATTCCATATTTGTACCAAAAATACAGTGTGGAATCAAGCTGTAATCAAAAATCAAAATACTGGTATGAATTTTGTATTTGGCTGCACAGTCTTTAGAATGTATTTTGTAGATTAAATTATTATATCTAATTGGATCAGTAGGATCCTTTTGATCTACAAAGCTTATCTCCGAGGAATGAGTTCCACTTATTGATAAACACTTGTTCTTCTTCTACAAACTGAATTCATAGAACTTGAAGACTCGCCTGGATGCAGCCAATAAAAAGTTATCAGATTCAAAATCTAAATCCGTCGATGAAGCAAAACTATTACAGCAGTCATTGGATTCACAATCCGAAAAACTGCAGCATCTGGAGACTGAGAATAAGCGTTTAGAAAAAGAATTGAATGATGCTTTACAGAAAGCTGAAGTACATCGTCGAAAATTAGAGGTTTGTTAACTTTTCACTATTATTATTATTATTATTTCGTGTGCATTAAATGAAATAGACCCTGTTTATCAAATTGAATTAATCAAGGCATTTGTCAATGACTGGATGTAAGCAGCATAACGTATTTTTTACTGGTGCATGAGAGCATCTTTCTGTGTTTTAACAATATATTGGTGCTAAGGCATATCTGACCAGCTGGATAATTGATGAAATTATTCTAAGCGTCAAGAGCAGTACAGCCCTAGAACAAAAGTCACTTGCTCAAATTTTTGAAGGAAGTGAGTAAGAAATCCTGTTGGTAGCTTGGATAGATAAATTCGTCTCTCTGAACACTGAGTCAAACCGCGTACATAACTAGTGCAGTCTGTTTCAAACAGCTGTTGAGTGTTAAGAGCAATTCAATCTGGCTAGAAAGCACTACTACTAGTTGATGTGTGTAGTATCCAATTGCTCTTATGAGTCAATCAGTACTACATATAGCACCCGTCCATTTATGCTTGCTTTCTTAATTGACGTTTATTGTATCAAGTAGATCAGGTGTATTGTAACTTGAATAATTTCGGTTACCAAAGAAAACTTTGGCGAAATTTGACTGTGTGAATTGCCATTATTCGCATATTAACAGATTGCGAATTTAATTTAATTCTTGTTTTCTAAAGCATCACCGTTCATGATACAATGTCGGAGAGGTTGCGATGGTGCCGGATAGTTATCTGGTCGATACTTCTAGTTCTGGTTTCTGTAAAGTTACTTTCTATCAGTTATTTGTAGTTAATGTGAGTAACATTATGTCGATGTAGTGCGGTATCATATGATAGTTATTATTGTTGTTATTCCCTCGAGTTTCGAGTGGAATATAAGTCTGCATTAGCAAATCCCCAGTTCATCCTATTCTTTGCAGTTATCTTTAGCTGCCGTCATAATTGCCCATAAGCTTTCGTTTCCTCTTCACATGATTGCGCCCATGTCACCCTCGCACACCCCGAACTCTCCGTTTCCCATCTGGGTTGAACTGGAGAGCCTCCTGGTACGCAGTGTCATTCGACGGTCTTCTGAGCTTATGTCTAATCCATCTCCATTTCCTTCGGCACATTTGTTAGGTAATCGGTTTTTGAATGGTTCGTTGTTTTATCCTTTCTAACGGGCCATTCGATCTTCAGCCTAGAGCGAATGCAGTTGCTGATGAAAGTCTGCGACAAGCAGTCTGTTGGAAATGCGTGCACGAAGTCTCTGAACCATACAAAAACACTTATTTGACATCAATGTTGAAAATCCGGATATTGTACCTCATGCTTATTGCAACAGATTTTCACACTGGTTTCAGAGTACTAGTGCCTGTCTTACTTTTCCGATTGTGACTGATTGTGACATCCTCATCTGTGCCGCATTTAGTTGAAAGACTCTGCCCAAGTAAGAAGTGAAAGAAGTGACTTTGTCCGGATGTCTTCCATTGATAGTGGTTGGCTATCGCCGTCGCTGTTTCGGTATCTTCATCACCTCTGTCTTCTCTATGTTCACTTGAAGTCCCGTCTTTGTTGGCAGTCTGTTCCCGCCACTTGTTGGCTCTCGCATCTAGGTCCTTGAGTTATATCATATCATATCTTGTCTCAGTGTTTTAAACAGTAATAAGCTTTTGTTTCGTCAATATTTCATTTCATATTATCTCATCATGTAGCTGCTGATCATTGATAGAGAGAGGCTTTGTCGTTCAGGTGGATGATTTTAGTATAATTCTATCCTCTGAGGTGTAGAGGTGGTTCAGTTGCAAAACTTTCCACTGTCTTTCTACTAGACACAACATCTTCACCAGTCACTTCCATACCGATAAGTGTTATTTATTCTCGGAGTACAATTCTTAAGTTATATGTGGAGTTATTTGTCAGGGTCTACTGGACTCCATTTGGATTTTATTTATCGACACTTCATACTACATAGAAGAAATTGTCAACCGACAAGAAGTCTAATTATCCGACTTAGAAAAGTATCTGGTTGTAGAACTCAGTTATGTTTGTTAGGCGAACTGGTTTTTTCCTTCATGTTCCCCAGTGAAACATAAGACTTCAATCCACTAACTTGAAGTTTCTGTAGCAGTGTTTATTTTACAGGATGGGGTTGCTAGCCTCATGCCCAACCTTTCCACTTTACTAGTCTCACTGCTGGCTTGGCAAGGTAAAGGAGTGCGTCAGCCGGGGATCGAACCCGGACCATGTGCATGGTCGGCGAGCGTGCTAACCGCTATGCCATCGACGTACCGAATTGTTTATTTGGCAAATGTAATGATAAAATAATTTTAAAAAAAGCCTTACACTGAAATTTCATGTCACTAAAACACGTCAAAGTTATTGGCTAGACTGTTATTTAAATCAAGAACGTCTTAGATACGTAGATGTGTAGGTGTATTTGTCCACCGAACTATAAATGAACGTATATACATATATACTTTTCATTGTATTTCAATTGTAATTAACAATTGGCCGTAATGAATTTTTATTTTTACTGTGCGCTAACTGATGAATCTTATTCACATATTCTTTGTTTCCATTCAAGGTCATCCAATAATAGACCTTGTTTTGGCATCCTTGGCTTTTTTTATTTAGTGGATATATTAACATAATTTGTTATGCGTAACCGACTGGTTATTTCTTTTTAAATGTATATTACTGGATTATGTGTACAACAGTATTGTTAGTTGTGCTAGTTTGTGTTAGAGAGGGTGAATTACAGATTGGAAGGGTAGAACGCTTGTTAGTAGTTGTAGTTAGCGCTTGCCTTTTTATGCCAGATGTACCATTCATTTATATGTGTGAAAGAGTTCTGCTGTTCTTAATCATCATCATTCTCTAATAGACACTATGTCTATTTTATTTGGTCTAAAATAGAGAGATATGTTAATAATGTGTTGCGTGTTATAGGGTAGGCGTTTACGTCTTCACGTTATTGACATTTTTGTGATATTATTTACTGGCTCCAAGGTACCATCTTTGCACTTTTGGTCCATTTGTTGTATGTGTCAATGTTTTAGAAACTCCTTTTCGGATGGTTAGAACATCTGTTATTTTGAGATATTTTTTGCACAATGATACCAGATTATGTTGTATTGGTAGCATATAACTGATTTCAAGTTTATTCATAACATCACTTAAGTTAAAGAACAAGTGAAAACTATGGCGTACTAGATACAGGTGTTTTGTTCTAGTTTGGAATTCTTCAGCAACGCTCACCGATGACTCTACCCACCGGGGATTTATCTCAGACAAGCTCGTTGTCTATTTTGAGCCACTGGGAGGGGCATCCAGTGGTCCATCAATTCTAACTTCTGCTAATTCGTGATATCTAGGGTGTTACCATGTAGGCACTACTCATTTGAACGTACCTGATTGGGCTTCATCGTGAGTTTCAACCCACCTAAGTACAGTGGTAAGCCCCCTCCCTTAGGGGTCAAAGCATTCTTGATCACACTGAGCTCGTTGCAAGCTTGTTGGATCCCTTTGGTTACTACTTCTTACTAGGACTTCAAACTACATAATCTTATTGTCAGTCACTAGTGAGGACTAGATTAATTTTCGAGTTTTGGTTTATAGGGATTTCACTTGTTTCAAAACTGATCACAAACTATCTTTAGTTAGAGCGAACTGTTGAAAACTACAGCTACAAGCCAGCACTTGTAATAATTTTCTGACTGTAATCTTGTAATTCGCCCAACAAATATGCAGGTGAAAGTGGAGATGGATTGGGCACTCGCTGGCTAAGGAGGCCGCTGAGTGACATCGCGAGCGCATCAGGCCATTGCTGGAGTGGAACTCGAAAGGGAAGAGGTGAGTGGGACGTCCAAGGGTGGAGGAGATCGTGTGAAGAGGAGTTGAAACAGTATGGAAACTAACATGGATGCAAGTGAAAAGTACAGCAGAAGACAGAAGGAAGTAAAGACGTGCAGTTGAAGCCCTATGTTCTACTAGAAACCCAAGGGAACAATAATAATAAACTTGTAATCCACATTTAATCCAGACGAAAGTGGATTTTGTGGTTGCAACACTTGGAGTAGATTTTCGTGTCTGTTCTTCCCCTTTGAAACTAACTTACTGAATATATGTTATGCAATACTTACGAGATTCCTTCAATTTATCACAATACAATATACTACCAACACTATATATGCATTGTTTGATATATTCTCTATGCTTCAGGTCAAAATTTTTCAATAAATGTTCTATTTTTCTGCATTTTTAATCTCTTAATAATCCACATTTGATTGGATATCATGGAAAGTGTGTATTCTACTATCGCGCTTTACACAATTTTGTGTATTGATCTATCCTTTTGTTTTTACCATTTCCCCTATATTTCCGTTGAGTTTATTGTTCCAGGTTGTGGTGTACACCATGAGATGTAGTCTATTATAAATTGTTGAGCTTAGTTTCTAAATATTAGGAAAGACTAACTTCTTTCTCGTAAAAAAAGTTGCTTAACTGTTCTCAGTTGATTTATTGTCTCTTTTCCCGTACACTATGAGTTGAAGTACAGCTAATTAAAGTTCACCGATATGGTTTACTCAGTCTTCATTGTGATTAGTGGAGATGTTGTTTATTTTTTGTGTGGAGGTGATAAAATTATCATTACTGTCATTCGTCTCTTGGGTTCTGAGTTGAACATATAGCTTCACTAACACATCTTCATTGTGTCCTATTCTTTGATGTTTTGTTTAATTGACTCTATGACTGCCTACACGTTTTCATTTCCTACTCATATAATCTCCTTCATGTTTAAATTCAGATCTACTCTCAAAAAGCTGATTAAATATTTTCCTGCCAATATAAGGTGCTTATTACCGCGTATTAAAGTTGTCTGGTGCGCATGTATAATCGTACTGTCTAATGAGATCTAGTGTGTCTAGGGTATATTCCTTTCGAAACAACGGTTGGGGTTGCGCTATAATCACGAATTGCTAAAAGTTAGAATTCATGAACTGGCCATTGAATCGGGTCCCAGTGGCTGAATGGTATACGAGCTTGTTATGTAACCGGAAGGTCCTGGGTTCGAATCCCGTAGGTGCATACTGCCGATGATCCCCAAACTAGCATGAAACAGCTGTCCAGTACTCCCTGATTTTCAATGATTCGCTAACTGATATCAATCCGTGGTCAATTCTTAAAAAGTACCAACTTATGGTCAAGAAGATAACTTCACATTTCATCTTTTCCAGTCAGTGTAGTCATTCCTTTCATTGTTGACAGACAGACACTTCTAACTTCCATTCTTACCTCATTTTGATTGTCAAGGTGTTCGTGTTCTTAGGACCAGGTAGAAAAAATACCCAGCAAACATACCAATAAATATTTAACATGAATGTGATAATTATTCCACTGGATTCCATTATGGGTATTATGTATACTCTACTAGTGGACAAGTTTTATTCTTATATCAATTCCACTGGATTATTGTTGAACCGAAGTCAGAGGCATGACTGTTTTCTGAATTTTCCAATAGTCATATGATGTTATCAAGCAATTAGACCTTTGTAATCTGTATAATAATAATATCCCAGTACAAATGCCTAATACTGTAACATCCTATGTGTTATTTTTATTTTACTAGGAAAGCGAACACAATGTCAATCAGCGATTAGAGGAACTTGAAACACTTCGAGTGGATATTTCATCGCTTAGGAAAAATTATGAAGTAAGTCAATCAATATTTTTATGCTTACATACATATTAGTAATAGTTGTTCTTATTGTTTCTGTGGATATGTATATACATAGCTCGTGGGTTGAAGCAGGCAGTTATTTCCAGGGTTGTATTCTACTCCATTTACTTTGACCTGTGTAACTCCGTAATATGATCAGCCCTCATATGAAAAAACCTGTCCTAGGAAACTTAACTTTGATTAACTATTGACATCTTATATAAGGATTCTGACTATTCTCATCTCCAGCTTTCACATGATTGATTTACAGATAGGTGAGCTTTGGAGTACCAGCTCACACCTCTACTGAGTAAATTACTGTATATCATTTTTTATCTACGTTGCTTTGAGCATTTATCCAATTCCTTTTTAGTTCCTACCATTGTCACTAAATACTTTGTTGCTATATGCTCTTGCGCTGATTTACATTGTTGGCACATAGGTTTTGTAATTCCTTGCCCTTAGTCGTAGTAGTATGACAACAAGCATTCATCTGAAGGTAGGCTAGTATGTAGGCTAATGTCTCGTATCTTGTATCTACATTCAAAAGCACCACAAAATATATCTAAAACCGGTCGCATAGGAAAGGATACATTAGAAACAATTTGAAAATTATTCAGAAATTTGATGTTTCGGCATTCCTGTGATCTCATCCTAGGCACTTCTACAATCTTTGTGGTAGTCGTTTAACCGGTGAGAAAATCAGTGCTAGGAAATCCAAAAGTTTGTCTAGTGAGGCTACCACCTACATAATGCCTCTCTTGTTTGTAGCCTAATCAGGTAGATGTATGTTATGTAAACAGAAGAATCTTGTATCCTTGTATGTTATTTGGCATCTGTACTTTCAAAGCCATTTCTTCTGTGGTAGTAGCAAGCGTGATGTCGCCAACTTGAAGTTGCAAATGAACTCCAACTAAAACAACTAACTATTGAATTGAATTTTTGATTTTCCCGTCGATTGATTGGACCGAAGTGCTCGGTCTCAGGTTGACATGTCGGCTTCTTGTGCAGATGCTTCGACGATGTCTGGGTATTTAATTAGTATACAATTGGTGGATGGTGGCTAGCAGTGGAATCCAGTGCTAGCCACCATCCACCAATTGTATAAAACAACTAACCGTATAATTGTAGTGAATTCAAAATATGAATCGATCGTAGAGAAATTTCGGGAACAGATTCCAGGAGTCTGTTGAAGACAGCTTTAGTAAATCTCTCATTCATTACTTACAACGTTCCTGGCGTCTAAAAATGTCGGAGGAAACTGAACCTCTTTCATTTCTGTTTAAGTATGTTGTGATTTGACTTAAAATTAATACTCACTTTTCAAGTATTGGTTTTCTAGGGAATTTTTGTTTGATTGGTTGGAGGATCACATGATTAGCTGACATCAGTTAGGGAACCCTCGGAAAACCTGGGAGTATACTGGACAGTTGTTTCGTCCCAGTTTGGGACTCTGCAGCGGTATGCACCCATCGGGGTTTAAACTCAGGACCTTCTGACTACAAGACGACCTCGTAGGCCATTTAGCCACTGGGACCTGATCCTCACTTTCAGTAGTCCTACTGATAATTTGCATAATGTAAAAACGAGTTTTCATTTACGGTATTAACAAGTTTTATAGAGTTTCTTTCAGTTATCTCTCGTTTTCTGTAAATGTGTGTCAGCTCATCTGTTATCTTTACGACAGGTACACAGTATATCTAGGCTCAAGTGTCTGCTCAATATTTGTAAATATGCTTTCATTTGTCACTAAGAGTCGTACTAGTGTGGTATCTGTAGGGTGAGATACACAGACAACTATTTGGCTTATATCAATTATACTCTACGACAAAGCTGTAATTACAACTTTCATTCACCTTATTATTATTATTATTATTATCATTATTTCAGGCTCTTGAGGAAAGCAACTCTTTACTTCGTGATGAAAAAGATACATTGACGCGTAACTATGATGAATTGAATAAGAAACACGCAGTAAGTCGTCCGTCTTTTGTAATCACCATTGTAGTGTGTGTGTGTGTGTATGTGTATGTATGTATTTTCTATATCCATTGTTGTTTGTCAACTTGTAGAGGTCATCTATTATTATTATTTCGTATCATCTAAATTTAAAGTAATAATATCTGTGTTTTAACTTTAAAAAAAATAATAACTCTTTAGAACAGAAATAGACACGGAGCTTAGCGTAAATCTGATCGATTCGGTGAATAATGAAACACAGTGTATAGTCATTCGTTGTTGTTGTTGCTGACCAGTCACACTTCTTCTGAATGTATTCAAGTACACTACTTCATACTTTGTTTTTATCTTTGAATAGTGTAAGCCTAGTTCCACAGTTCATACTGCTTTTGCATCATGTACAGTTATAATTCACAGTTATGATACGTAGGTAGGTAGGCCCACCTACTTTAAGGAGTGTCTAAATCACTTGAATTTTGAATTAACACTTTAGTAATACTGACTGGTCAACACTGTGTAGTTGTGTGTAAAAGAAAACACGTTTCACTGTTACTCTCTACGGGTATAGTGTTCTATTTACCTGTCTTGTTAATTTTTTCTATAACTGTCAGTCTGTAATCACCTCAGCCTATAGTTACAATTATTGGTATTCCTGTAGCACATCTCCATTGTGTACATCCAGCTCTTTGTTATCATTTTCAACTAGCTCTTTTTAACTGTTTATAGGCTTTCATTTCCTTTTCATATGATCCAGATGTCACCTATTTTCAAACTCTTGCTTACCAGTCAGGTTCTACCCAACGGACTGGCGTGTAATGTCAGTTAGATATCTCCTAAGCGTATGTCTGACCCATCTTCATCTTGGTTAGTTCTGTGCATCAACATAGTTCCTTGTTTCTTGCTTATTCTTTCTTACTGACTATGGTATCTTCAGTATTGTTGGGAGAAGGCATGCGTTGGCCTGTGGAATCGTTCAACACTCTGTTAAGACGACGCAGTGACGAGCACACCAAGTCTCTGAAGCACATAGAAAGAAGCACTGCGTGACTGGACATTAGTGTTAAGAATTCAGGTGTTCTGAATTAAAAAAAAAAACAACATCGACTGAAGGTGACTGTAGATTATGTAGCATGTCTCAGTCGATGTCGCCTTGTCAGTAAGCCTTTTCTATTGTATGCCTGTGTGTGTGTATGTATTGCTTAAAATAAAGTTAAAGTCTATTGTTTTCTCTCTCTATACCTATCTTATCAGAAATTGTGCTATCATGTGGTGGTGGTGGTGGTAGGGTAATAGTGAGAATACATTGTCATATGATCTTGTTCTTGAACAACACTATGTTATGTTCTCTATACATACATGTATATTTAAACAAGTCAACTATGCCTAGTGATAGTAGTGGTAGAGGAGTAGGTAATGATTATTACTCTTTCTCTTTCTTTCTGTCTCTCAATCATAGTTTTTCTGTCACTTTTTTCCTCTTGTGTGCATAAGAGAAGCATCTTCGTTGACTAACAGTTAATGAATTCACTGACAGACTAGCAAACAAACAAACAAGCAAAAAGAAAACTGTGCATTCTATAAACAATAAAATGTATCTTGATCATGATACTTCTTATAAATTTGTTTTTTTTTGAAGTCATTTAATCAACTGTTAGGAATATCTATCTCTTTTCTATCCTATATTCTGATGACTTTTTTAAATTGGGAAGTTGCATCAGCCCCAACGGATTGACCTCTGACGAAATCTTAGCATGGATACAGAGGGCTAGCTTCGCATATACCTGTTTACGCCGTCTCTGGCTTAGTAGACGTGATATCCGGCTATCAACCAAAGGGCGTGTATACTGCTCATCAGTCCGCTCCGTCCTCCTTTATGGCTGTGAGACCTGGCCGTTGAGAGTGGAAGACATGAAAATCCTCAGTAGCTATCTTTGGACATAGGTACCTGTGTTCTATCCCCGTGTGAAGTGGTATAATAAGGTGAGCAATATTGAGATTAGGCGTCAGTTGAGTGCTAGGTAGGTGGGAGGGGAAATCAATCGACGAGCCTGTGATAACACATCGACTGAGATGGTTAGGACATGTGTTACGCATACATGTTTAGTCATCACCTTCCTCGACTGACGGGAAATGTTAGCTGACATAGTATTGGTCAGGCTGGAAAAAAGCTAGCGGCGGTCAAACCAAAACATGGTACCAGTCAATGAAATCCACAACAGTGAGTTTAAGCCAGGCATGTAGGAAGATGTAGACTTCCTGACTGGTTGGGGTCCTCGGGACGGTAAAAGCCAATGATTGGAAACAATTGGTGATATGGCTCAAAACTGTTCTCAATGGCTAAAGTAGATGCACCCACTCCTTGTGACCTATGATTTCCAATGAAACTACATTGATCTTCGTTACTTCTATTTCTTTGTCTCACACCTCTGTTTACTGTCTCTGTTATGCATTTCTTCTACTTTCTTCTCTTGGTTTGTGTGTGGCGACTTGAACTCCTGCACATGGGTGCAAAGTTATATATCGAAAACAGACAGAATTTTTTAAATATTTTTTGTTGTCATACCAGTTTTTCTTCTGTTGCAGTGCGTAATTTTATTTGTAAGCCTGTAGGTGTGAGAATATCTTGATAAGTAATTGCCGATAAAGAGCTTACATGTAAGGTACTTAATAAACAAGGCATTTTTCCAATATTTTCAGTTCTGAATATATCAACACGTTGGTTGTGGTATACTGATATACCATCATGGATGTAGTTTAAGTAACTGCTCAGATTGGGAAAAAGTGAAAAGAAGTTGTTACTTTGATTTGTTGTGAATGAAGGTACCAGTGAAAACTTCTCATTGAAGCAAAATTGTATTGTTTGCACTCACTGATGTAGTTTCAACATAGAACTTTGCACAGAAGTGTGGCAGTTCAACTCGCTACATTCTGTGTAGCACATAAAGGTGAAAAAAGGAGAAAAGTGAGATTCGAAAGAACTGTAATGAGAAGAAATGTGTGCGAGAAAGAATAGTAACATGAGAAATTGTGAGGAATTGATGGATATGGGAGATCACAGAAAGTGGATCCATCTGCGCCATTTAGGGCAGTTACATTAGGTAGTGATCCTTAGCATCTTATGAACCTCGACCAAACAGTCCACAACGCTATACGTGGGTCAAATGGAGACTTCATCAAATAACGCTGTACTCTTCTCCAACCTCATCCTATGCCAGCTGGTATTGCTCGAGGAGTGAGATGATGGTTCCGCGTATATCACACGTGTGTGTTGCTAGTCAAATAAATGGGATGTAACTTCACAATCTGATCTATCGACTTATCCTTCTTCTCTAACACTGTGCGCCTGATCTCAGTATTAGTCACCATGTTGTACAAGCATATATAATTCATGTTTAAAAAGCCTAATTTTTAACTTCACACCCTCCTGCATCTTATTCAGTAGAAGACTAGGTAATCGTGTCCTACCTATTTTTTATATGTTCACTGTCATACCATTTGTGTGAATTAGATCTTCAGATTAACCTTGATTAATTCAATCGTATATATATGTATTTGTTTTCCAGTGGTTTTATTTCGTTGTTTTCTTCTTCTTGTGTTTTCTGCAAAACTAAATAGACGGTTGTATCCGAATTGGCTGCATCTCAATCACAGTGTAGTGCATTCCATCGACAAGTAACTGAATATGAAGAACGTTTACATAAACTGAATGAACAACATCAACATACTGTCGATGACTTAAAAGAACAATTAAAGTCATTACTGTGCAATAGTCAAACTAATGAAAAATCACACATTAATATGATACATACATTGGAGGCAAAACTGGAACAGTTAACTAAAGAAGCTGAGGAACAAAAGAAACAAATTAGCCTGTATGAAGTTGAAGTGAAGCATTTACAAGCACAGAAAGATAATCAGGTTACTGAACAAATGAATACTGTGTCAAATGAAGATAAAGATATGCAGACTTCTGATGATGTGTGCAATAGGTAATTGTTTACGCTAAACATAATTTGTCGGTTATTATTAGAGATTACTGCGAATTTTAACGTGTCTGGCCATTGTCTGCTATTTCTCTTTTTAATTTCATCCTAAATGGATTAGGAGGATTGACTCTAACTGACTTTATCGACTTGGAGATTGTCTTGTTATCAGGGTACAGTCTCGTCGATGTAGATCGTTCAGATGATATTATTTTTTATAGGTGAAGATGCTGACGAAATACGAAGTGTTTCAGAGCACGGGCGAAAATCTCAGTATCTTTGGCGTCCGACTCTCTTCTCTAAAATGGAAGATGATAATGCTTCAGGACTGGTTTGGACTGACTTCTGGTTTAAAGGTAGGGAGTAGTTGGATTTTATAGACCACTTCACTTATTTAGGAAGTAGTGTCAGTCCTAATCGACTGATCGACTGACAAAATATTGTTACTGATAAAAAGGCTCTTGGGGCTCATATCTGGTGCAGACGTGATAACTGGCTATCAATCATAGGGTGTGTGTACTGTGCACCGGTTCAGTCTGTTCTTTATGTGAGACATGTCTATTGAAGGTGGTAGGCTTGAAGAGAAAATGTGTCTTTCACAATCGGCGTTTGTTTGTCTTAAGTGGTATAACAGAATGAGATAGTCTTAGAGGGTTAGGTAAGGTGTCTGTTGATGAGGTTTTCGTGCTGTATTGATTAAAGTAGCTAAGACACGCGTGTAACGTGTGCCAAACTACCGGCTAGTATTGGCTGACATAGGATTAGGTTGGAAAAGAGTTTGACCCACCATTATCCTCCCCCTTCAAAACTGTGATGAAGGCATTGATTAGTCGCCAGGACGTAACCATTGTCGTGATCCTAGTCCTTGGTGATGGACCAGATTGAATTCTCCTGATCAATTTGGCACTGGGGGCACCAGTTTAATTCAATATGCATTCTGCACAATGTTTATACTTTGTTCTTTAAAGATATATACTGGTTTAGAAGCTGTTACAACTCTCTGTGCTCGTTTGATTATTATCTAGCTAGTCAAGGAAGATGGGGAAAGTCTAACCGGTGAATTTTGAATACTGTGTCACCTGGATCTCTACCTGTTTTTGACACAATTGAATGTATTTTTTCACCAGTCTGTCCAATGAGAAAAGATACAGTTAGTATCTGTTTTTTCTTTTAAAATGGTAATTTAGAGTCCTTATTGCGAGTGTAATTCCATTTGCTAGAGGCGTTAGCTATAATTTCTTCGGTAAACTTCATGGTGTAACCAACTGCTGTCACACATGCATATAATACATGCCTGTCTGCTTAACTGTAACAATTAAACCTGTCAGCATTTTTGATTTTTAGTCTAATTTGATTTTCCCATTGACTGATCGGACCGAATTGTTCAGGTTCTGTTGACATGTTGGCGCCTTGTACGGATGCTTTGACGATGTCTTGAGGATTGACCTGAAGTAATTTTGATGGATGGTCAGCAGCAGCAGCAGCAGGGGAATCCAGTATGAGCATTCCGTCCTGTTCGGGATTCATCATCTGAACGTACCCACAATCCCCAGTGAGTGGTGTTTGAGTCTCAGTGAGAGGACACCATCACTCACTTGTGACTGCAGGTACACACGGATGACGAATCCTAAATATGACGAAATGCGCATCTTGGATTCCACTGCTAGTCACAGTCTCACTAAACTATATTGTTAGCATTTGCTCTCTCCATCAGTAATACGCGTTAGTCACTACACGTAAAAAGACAACTATTAGCAAATTTCAATAATCATTTTTTCTAAAGAAGGTACGCATTTTGCTTTACATATTTCAGACAAAAACAGAATTAAAAAATAATTTACTCGGTTTTCGTCTTTTTTATTTTCTATTGTTTATTGCATTTTTCATGTCTTGAAATCAGTTTTCTGTTTCAGTATGTATCACACATGTAGTAAAAGTCATTTAGGTGCGCTCGATATTTCAACAGCTTGTAGAATTGTGATGATGCGTAACTCTTATAGAGATATGTGTTCGACAGATATTATTCCATGTAAATATTGATCAGTACGCCTGGCAGTCATGATGATGATGATAATAATATTAATAGTAATCGTTTCCTAGTTATTTTACAACTTTTTTTTACCGACATAAATTGAATGGAACGTTCAGTAGATACAATTTATTGTTGAGCGATTCTGTTTATATATATATATATATATGTATATGACAAATCAGTTGCATAACTAACCATGTGGAAACAAGAATGCTGGCGTTTATTATTATCGTTATCACTTGTGTCGACAAATATACAGATTGATTCAGTGAGGGAGGTGTATGGTGTTGGGCGCTTACAATACGCATATAAATGATGGCAAAACCCCATGGTTTAAGAAGTGTCGATGTGACTCATTGGCTCAAGCAGCCGACTTTCAGTCACTGGGTTGGAGTTCTACTGCTTCTACTCAAGCCTTGGCGAGTGAGTAATTACAACTCACTAGCCTTCACACAGCAAGTGTTTGGGTTCATAACCTGGAACGTGAAAACCCCTTTTCCAAACATTCAATTCAAACAACATGATTATAGAATCTCGGTGTTTCAGACACAGTCGGTTGTCGCCTCTCTCCCCTTCCGCCTTTATTATGATTATAATATGCCATTTGCCTTTTAGCTTCTTATTAATATGTATGTAATTTTGAGGTTTCGCAATTTGCACCAGTGATGCAACGATATCAGGCTGAACGGACATCGTTATCGACAGAAAAGAGGCAGAGATGGGAACAGGTTCATCACTATTCACTTGTATCAGTGGTTGGATTCTTCTCTATCATAAGATTTCTAGGTTTTCTGCAAATAGTCATCTGTATGGTATTGATCAGCTATAGTGTGTTATTCGAACATTTCGGTGGTGTATTCAACTTAGTTCTTATTTTGGACAAAACGTATTTTTCGTTCCGGTAACTTATATATTTAGCATAGGCGTGTTTTTTTGTTAATATTGCAAAATGTATTCGTGTTTCAGTCCATTCATTGCATAGTGCTTGATTACACGGATTCGTGTGTATTCGTAAATACTGGCACCCTTATGTAATCAGAGTAAAAAGGAGTGTGAAAAAAACACACGTTTGAATTAAAGACTTCTGAAAATAGCTATTTCTCCATTTGGGATTAATTTATTTATTTGACTTTCTGTGACCAGAAAATACTGAGAAATAAAAACATCACCTACTCACGGAAATTTTGATCGATTGTCAGTGCATACGTTCTTTTTTCGTTTTGAATATGACCGTTGAAGTTGGTTGCATGTTCAATTTTTTTGAGAGCTTATTTCTTCATTATAAAATATCTCTAATACCCATCTGACTGTACCTTGTCAAGCAGTCGTATACAACGCAGTAGGTGTTTTCTGTCGATAACAGCTTTAAATCTGAATTTGCCGTTTGGAAAAACTACCTTTGGGTTATTGTTATTATTAATGCCTTACGTTTCGAATGGAATACAGGGCTTCAGCAGCACATCTCCATATCACTCGGTTCTCCGCAGTATTTTTTTTGGCTAGGGTCACTATTACCCATAGATCTTCATGTCAACTTCGGACCGATACCCAACTCGCCTCCTATCCGGGTTCCACTATAAACGGCTTGGCACGAAATTTATTTTTTATTTTTATTTTTTTGATTTACAGCTTGATTCCACACTGTATTTTCGGTACAAGTATGGAATTTTCAGCATGGATATCGGTAGCCCAAATTTTGCAGGCCGACCATAGATATCAGGTGTGCGTCGGTGCGGGCTCGAACCCGGACCATGTGCATGGTCGGCGAGAGACCTGACCACTGTGCCACCTGATGGTATCCTCAAAATATATCCAAGCCATATCCATTTCCTTCTGGTTATTTTATCCGCACTAAGTTTTTGGTTGGTTCGTTTCCAGAATTCCTTGTTGTTTATCCTTTTTCGTCGACCACATGTTCTTCTGTGTGCAGCGTTAGCAACTATTGATAAGAGTTTTTCAGGAGGCTTTTGAGAATGCTTTTCGTGACACCACCATAATATAGAAGTACTGACTGTCTCGACACTAGTATCAAAGATCCAGAGCTTGTGTTCTATGTTGTGCAGAAGATTTCCGTAATGATTTCGGAGTACTGAAGGTGTCTATCTTGCTTTTTAACTATCCTTGTTAGCTTTGACATTCCCATTTGAGTCACTCCTAGTTCAAATGAACACTGCCTAGATAAGTGAAGAAGGCAACTTCATTTAGATTTTTCCAGTTGTTGGTAATTATTACTTGCTGTTTTTAGTCTCTTGAGCGTGTTCATCAACTCAATTTTCACTTGAATACCTGTCTTCGTTGTCTTCTTCTTTCTCATCTTCTTCAAACTTGCTAGTCTTCACCTGCAAATCTTCGTGTCTATGTAACATTAAACATAAGTTATCTGCCAAGCGCTGTATTTTTAGAATCTTTCTGGCAGTACAATGTATGTGTATCTTCTGAATCCCCATGGTCTGCCGCATGATCTAGTCTATTACAGTCAGGAATAGCATTGGTGATAGTAGACAATTCTGTCTACCTCCTTTCCTTTCCATTGTGAATCACTTGACACATGACATGGTCATTTGGCTGTTGAATGAGACGGATAAAAATATAGAGCATTCCATAGTGTCGCAGTTTCCAGATTTATTATTATATATATATATATATATACTTTCAGGTCATGGCCAATATCAGTGTGAACACAATTGCACTAATTAAGGACATTAAGATTATTGAGCCAAGATTTGCTAACCTTATTACTTACTCACTTACTGTAATCTCTTTTTGTTGTAAGAATATTTTGTGTAAGAAATCTTCACAAAAAAATCTTCATGCACTCAAAGTACATGTAGTTAGCAGCATTACTTATATTAGCTTTATGAAGGGTTATTCGCATACTGTTGATTACTATATATACAATTCATGCAGATAAACAGACAAGATAAGAATCGGGTCCCAGTAGCTGAATGGTATACGAGCTTGTCTTGTAACCGGAAGGTCTTGGGTTCGAACCCTGGTAGTGGGTGCGTACAGCCGATGATTCCCCAAAACTAGGATGAAACAGCAGGTGTCCAGTACTCCCTGGTGGCTTTCCAATGGTTCTCTAACTAATATCAATCTGTGATCAAACTTGTAAAAACAAATCTAATCCTTACAAACCAACTATTGAAAAAGATAAGCATCAGTTGGAGTAACTATAACGTGAGTACTACAAAATATAAATGCAACCTATGCATATTAGGAAGAAAAATGATTTTATTGGAGCAGGCAGAAAAGAAAGTATAGGGTGGTTGGATGTTCCGAGTTCAAGTATACAGTTAGGTGACTGACAGTAGACAGTCTTTGACCGGCTTATATTTAGCTGGGCAGGGGAGGTGGCGGACGGGATGTTTGTCTCAACTCGACTGTTGATTGATATATGTTTGTACCTAGGAAATCATGATTTCTTCGAATCTCATACATTATTTGATAAATATGAATTTTGTTTCGAGTTTGTTTTGAAGGTGTAGCCCATTGGTTAAAACTTTCAACTGTTGGTTTCGAGGCGCATATCTCATTTTGACTTACTTCGACTTGAACAACCCGAAAGTATAGTCTCAAAACTAACTCATTAGGTATAACTCCCTATAGCTCAACTTGGAAATTTGTCCCACGTTTCTAAGTTACATCACTTTTCAGAATTCATATTGGGGTGAGGGAAATTACTATGTGGACCTAATAAAATCTGTCAGTTGCATCTTCTACTCCCTGGGAGGTTACAGGTTGCCCAGTTCCTGTGTTGTTTTTCTTTTTTGCTTCTTTTATAAGATATTGAAATAGTTTCCAAGTGTAATTCTATATTTCCCTTTGTCAAACTGTTTGTTTGTTTTTTTCTTTGCTAAACAGAAAATCGAATGTCAATCAGTCAAACAATACAGAATCCAATCAGTATATTGTTGAGTCTATGGAGTATAGATTGTTACAAGCTCAGGTGGAACAGTATAAATCAGCACTGGATGCTACAGAACTAATGTTATCGAAACTACAAACTTCAGTGAATGAAGAAGAGGCACGTTGGCATAAAGCGCTTGATGCTGCTAATATTGAAAATGAACTGGTAAATAAATTTTTTAAAATTTTGATAATCTTCTGCACACCCCCATGCTGCTTCCATGGAGGATTTCACCATGAGCTGACATCAGTTAGAGAACCATTGGAAAACCTGGGAATACTGGACAGCTATTTCGTCTTAGTTTGTGACTCTTCAGCAGGTTGCACTCATTTCACTTATGTTTCTTTTATTGTGCTCCACTGGATAACACACCTCTGAGTTATGAGTTGGAACTTCGCTCCTCCACGTACAGAGCCTCTGACCAACGAGTTATATCAGTTGGTGATATTAATTGGCAACTCCATGAAAGTGCTAGTAGTTGTTGATTTACATTTCTCCTTTATAATATTGAGTATAATATATAATAATAATAATATAAGGTATGCGTCAGCGGTTCAATGGTTAAGGTGTAGATTCAGTTTCTGACCAAATCACTGCCAAAATTCAATCCAGAGTCGGTAGTAAAGCTGATGGTTGTACAGCTTGAAAACAACACTACCGCTACTGAAACTTTCAAAGCCTGAAATCGTATGTTCCATTCAAAACACACAAGGCAATGAAAAGAAGAATAAGTCACTTTAATGTTAATAGTATACTAAATACAGTTTAGCGAACACCTTAAATCAATTGGCATAGTTAAACTTTAGGCAGCACTAACCAGCAATCAGCAAATGGCCTCGAAAGCACCAATCAAGTGAAGAAGGTATTTTTGTATATGGAATACATATATTTATGAAAAAATTGCATAAAAACTGTATAAAAGTGTTACAGAGGATATCATCCTCTCATATATGATAAAAATAGCTCTCAGTTTTAGGTTGAAGTATCAACACAGCATAATTCGATTGTGGATAAAATTTATTTTGATAAAGTTTCATAGTGTTATAAAGCAATATTTACTGAGCAATAGATTGTGCTCGAAACATGGTCATCAGTAAATATTACTACTGTATAACACTGTGAGGCTTTATCAGAATAAATTTTACCCACAATGGAACTAAACTATATCACAGTGCGCGAGTTCTATTCTTATGTCAACAGAGTAATTTAACCACATTCTATGGATGTAATTATTTAGGTCTTCTAAACCTAACAACAACCCTAATCTTTCCTGAACCCAATCCTAACGTGAAACTATCCCTAAACTGTCGCCCTTGTTAGATTAACCTAACCCTAACTTGTCCTTGGCTTAAAGAGTAACTTAATCTTTCCCAAACCTAAGCTGAAACTTGCCAGATATCCTATTTAATAACATAATGCTTTGATGAGCATATTTTATTGATGATGACATTATTATTTGCCGAATTCCACTAACTTGCTCAGTGAGCTTTTCAAGGTCATTGGTGCTGATGCACTCCATTGGTAGTTAGCGGTGCTTAAGGTTTAACTTGGCCAATTAATTTTAGTTATATTCTATTCACTGTATTTGTAGTATGCAAAAGTTAGCAGAATATCTTATTTATATTTTGATGGTTAATTGTGTATGAATCTGTATGAATCATATACAACCTATATCTAGGTCATATAGTTATGTAGTGTAAATACGGAGGCAGATTGCTTGCTAACCATGCACGTGGTCCAGAGTTTGATCACCGGCCGACGCACTCTCAAACCTCTCTAAGCCGGTTGTAATCCTGACGAAGAGGGTAGGTTAGTTGTGAGGCCAGCAACTCCCCACCCCATAAAAAAGCACTACTACTGCTGAAACTTCAAAGATAAAACCTGAAGACCGATGTTCAACTAGAAACGTAAAGGAATAAAATAATGTGTTCATCAGTGATTCTGTTCCTCATCGATGTAGGGAATTCTAATGGTAATTGTAATGAGCGAAATTTACCTGGCGCCGGGTTCAGGGTTATCAAGAATGCTCTAACCCCGGGTGGAGGCTCACCATTGCAGCTCGGTGGGCTGAAACTCGTGACGGACCCTAATCGGGGGCTCTCGGGCGTGTAGTTTTTGTCAGTGAGGAGGCCTCACGGTCCTCTCTTTATTTGTGCGTCGGTGGCACAGAGGTTATGACTCTCGCCGATCACGCACATGGTCCGGGGTTCGATCCCCTGCTGACGCACACCCGATATCTATGGTTGGCCTGCGAAATTTGGGCTACCGATATCACATGCTGAAAATTCCATACCTGTACCGAAAAATACGGTGTGGAATCAAGCTGTAATCAAAAAATAAATAAATTTTGGTCTCAACTCAAGAAACCAATCGATGCGTTCTTCTCCTTTCTAGCTTATCAAACTTCCATCAGTGGTGCACAGTCTAAAATCGTATTCCAAAAATATCAATACACAATTTTGCGTGGTAGAACAAAACTACCTCAAGAGTGCCGCCTGTTAGTTATACAATTCTATAGTTACTCAGGTTTAAAATACACATGGAATATCAGTAAGAATATTTTCAACCAGGTGGGATCAAAACTCTGTCTGTAAGAATCAAACAGAGTAGATAGAACACGTCTCCTGCAGACACTCCTTGATGCAACTTTGTGACCTTCACTCAATAAAGCTTGAAATAGTAAAACGCCATCTTATTATCTACGATCCACCATCTTACCCTATTAAACGGAAGCATTAGAGAAATAAGGGTCAACCAGAAACAAAAAGAAATAAGTATAAGAATTGACAGGAGAGAAGGTATGCAAACATGTTAAACTGACATTGCCGTAGATCAGGAAAAAAAATTTTGATACAAAATTAATTGAAATATTTAAATAAGTTTGAAATATTGTAAGTAGGATTGTGCATGAAGGGATTTTCAGACCAACCATTTACCTATAGTGATAACCACTTTTGTTATGTTGTATTGCTCTCCTTTTTAAAGTTAAAAACAAAGTCAACTAAACTTGAAGCAGCTTTGAACGAATTAGTACAGGATCGTAATGCCTTGACAAAGACAATTGAAGAGGTTAGTGATATTAGATGCTAAAGTCGTTTTGTTTTTCCTTTTTCAAAGAGCACATTCATTGAACTTAATTTTATTATTATTGTTGTGCATTTTTGTTCCTTTTGTTCCCATTATTATTATTATATATCGTACTATGCCTTAAAGGCTGTATTAAGTTAAGTGGAACTGTGACTTTTTAGTCTAGGTGTGCTCATCATTGAATTACTGGGTGTCATCTGCCATCATTTCAGAAGCTAACTGTTAAAACAATAGATGTTTTCGATCACTGGCAACAGTAATTAAATTAGCTATTTCTCTTATTTAAAATTGGCATGCGTAGGTATATTTGAAATATAAAACTTGGATACTGTAGTAGAGCATAACTCCATTATGGATAAGATTTTATTTTGATAAATCACACAGTGTTGTACAGTAATATTAGCTGATGACGTTTCGAGCACAAACTATTGCTCATAATCATATGATGTCGTGGTGGTCGAGCTTGAATACCGCAGTGACCTAACAAGCTAAACTTACTGGGACTCATGTTCCTACAGGTCCTACCATGTCACGAAGGTTGTTTGGATAGCGGTTAGACTAAAAGCAGTTACCATGGGGTACATGGGCTCCAGAATCCAAATGGCGTATGAACCCATATTGGTCACCGATAACCATGCGAATGCAGCTCCTTATGCTGCTCCGCTGCCTTGCGGATCAGAATCCAAGTCAAAGACTCGGGGGGTGGTCCCTTAAGAAAACCACCTGCTTCGGTCTGGGCGCCCTGGCAGTATCTCAGCCCTCACACAGTAAATGAGATGAAGCAAAGTGAAGATAGAACAGGACTATGTACTTGTTTCGTCCTGGTTTGGAACTCAGTGACATGCACTCAGGACCTTCATGGTACTAGTCCGTCCTGTTGGTCGTCATCATCCAGCCAATAGCACGGAATACCTGATGGCCCATAAATTCTGACTGTTATCAATTCATGGTATACAGCACAACAGCTAACTGATGTCATTTCGTTTACGTAACTTTGCATACTAGCACTTCAAAATACAGTTGGTTTTTCAGTTGGCATACATTATATATTATATTAATACATATTATATTAATTTAGGGTGCTCAATTAGCAATTTTTGAAGTGAACACCTGCTTATTCAAGCATTTGGAATAAATTTACCTGAATTTTCTGTCAATGGAAAACCTCGTAGATTAGCGGTTTTGTCTCACAAATTTTTGAGAATTATTTTAGGATTAATAAATTAAGTACTTTCATCATTCATTTACTTGTTGGTAGACGAAATTCAGCCTATACTGGTTTGTTGTTGTTTGAACTCCGTCTTTCTCTTTCTCTGATTTCATTTTCTCTGCTTTATTCCTGTGGGTTCCACGTGGAATATTGGGCTACAAGCTGTGAGGTTCGGAGTTTCAGTAGTAGTTTTTACAAGCTTTATTTCCAACCTACCCTCTTTCCCATGTTTACAATCGGTCAGATGAGGTTTTTGTGAATGAATCAGTTGGGAATCGAAATCTACCCCTTGAACTACTTATGCACTTACCTTGAAGCGATTTCGTATGTAGAAGACTATGAGTTTCACAATTGTGTTTGGGTCGCTACTAATATTAACCACAATTATCGAGGTTAAAATAAGGCGAAGCGGTGTTTTTGAAGCTGCAACTCATTGGTTGAAAGACATGTGCTTAGTCCAATGAGTCACACTTTCGCAGCATTTAAATATTAAAGTACACTGTCGTTTATTTCTTCATGTTTAAAAAAAAACTAAAACCAATCTCATTCTTCACCTATTTATCTTCCTTTTTCTTTTACAGCTGCGTAATAAAACTCAGTTGAATAATTGCAACTCGATTGATACACCAAATAATAAAACTGATAAATCATCGTCTATTTCACCGTCACCTTCGTCACCACTCTCGACTACTACGACGACAACAGACACAGATGAACAAAATATGTCTAAATCTGAATTGATTACTTTAGTGACTAAACTTCGTTATCTTGTTGAAGTTGAAAGGAATGCCTTGAAACAAGAACAATCCTTATCAGCAGAGTTGAGAACAAAGCTGAATGGTACAAATTTATATGATGACAATATTAGTAATAATCATAATAACAAAAATAACAACCATTTACCAAATTCTTTTGTGGATGGTGATGATGATGATGCAGAGAAGACGTTGAACTCAAAGGATCAAGTAAGCGTAAAAACTGATTTCAGTGGATGGTGTAATATAATGAGTACTATTTATCAGGTTATTCGTAGAGTTGATTAGGTTGTTAAAGGCTGTGTCGGTTTGATGGATAGGACACGTGCCACTCATGTCATACCATCACCTTTCTTGTTAAGAGATGTTAAGTCATTGGATTAGATTGATAAGAGTTAGGGTTGGTCAAGTGAAAACCTGGCATCATTCCATTGAATTGATTGACTATTGATTAGAGCTACCTAGGGAAGTGTTGACTATTGTCGACTGGTTGAGATCAACGAGATAGCTGAGAACTAATGGGTTGAGACTGTGTTGGTTCTAAGTGGTGCAGGTGAATTGTACTCATTGTACTCTCCC
This sequence comes from Trichobilharzia regenti, assembly GCA_944472135.2. NCBI lineage: Eukaryota > Metazoa > Platyhelminthes > Trematoda > Strigeidida > Schistosomatidae > Trichobilharzia > Trichobilharzia regenti. The sequence continues at coordinate 56,500,323 of OX235262.1, forward strand.
AGATTGTGTGTCGGTAACACGGTGGTTAGGACGCTCGTCGACCATGCACATGGTCTGGGGTTCGATCCCCGCTGGACGCACTCTTTACCTTGTCAAGCCAGCAGTGAAACTGGTAAAGTGGAAAGGTTGGGCGTGAGACTCGCAACTCCATCCTGTAAAAATTAACACTGCCACTGAAACTTGAAGCCCTATGTTCCACTGGGAACGCGAAGGAAAAAAAACTCTCTCAGATTCATGAGAATCATCGTATTTCTTCATGTGATGATTCTCTTTCCCATCCATTTTTGCTAATTTAGTTTGTTTGTTTTCTATGCCTTTTTGTGTTATATGGAGGGTGGTGGTGGTAACTTAAACTGGTTAACTCATATGCAAAGTGCTACGTCGATACTCAGTCAGTCAGTCAGTCAGTGGATGACTGTAGAATATTTTGTCATGATTAATTATTGTTTTTGGTAAAAGGAATTTGTCAAATCTAGAGGATTCCTCCTCGTTGAGTAATGGTAGGTGATTGGTAGGATGAAGACAGAAGAGCATTTAGGAGTGATTCAATCCACGCATGACATTATTCCATCAAGTCTTTGACTATTGGTTCTAGCCATATATGGAGATGTAGACTGTGTGGTTGGTGTGTGTGTGTGTGTTATCAAGGCGCTAAGAACTCTATTGGTTGGTTCAAAGCCTACCGTTACCTAGACTTTTGTTTACTCCTATAGTCATCTAAATTTTGCTGATAAGTCTTTTTCCTTTATATTTTAAGAGTTTACTGTTTCCATGTATATTTAGTTGAAGTGTTGTTTTTGTTTTCTTTGTTTTAGCCCTCTTCAGGTGTAAGTCATACCAAAGATAATGATAAGTGCGTAAACCACAAGGATATTAGTAATCATTATAATACGCACAATAATAATAATAATAACGGCCAAAAGGACACCTCCGACAATGATGATGAGGATGACGGATGACGATGGTGATGATGATAATGGTGATATGGGCAAGTGTGAAAAAAGCAACACTTCATATGATGTCATCTCCAAAGTAGCCGATTGTATTCCACCACATGAAATATCATCAAACGATAGCGGTTATATCCTTTTATCGAATGGTATAAATGGAAAGGCGGTTAACAATGGTGCTGAGAATGGTAATAATAACAACAATAATGATGGTGATACTAATTAACTTTTAACTGTAATGTGATTTTCTTTCTGTTGTTTTGTTTTTCTTGTTTATTTTGATGCTCTTGTTTCACCCCCCCCACCACATGGTTTTCTCCCCCTCCACACTTTATTCACCTATTTCACTTTCATGGTGTTACCCCCCTATTTCCTTCTTGAATAGATCGCCGTTTCATTCAATCTTTCTTATATCGAATCGTCTTTTATTCCCTGTTTCTTCTCTTTGTCTTACTCATCACTCGTTTCAGTGTGATACAATCAGGAATGAATGTTTTCAATAATGATACCATTATTCTTATGACATATTTGTTCTTCTCCCAACTCCGCGCTCTGCCCCAACTTTGTCTTTCTATATGTGTAACACTTGTGTGCTTGCGTGTGGATTCATTAGTCTGTATAACCGTCTGGTTTGTTATGCCACATGTGGGTTTTTGGGGTACCCTCTCACTTTTCTTTATTTTTATTCCCTTTTCTCCTTCTTTAATGTAAATATAACTGTTGTTCTTTTTTTGTGATTGTTGTATCTATCTAAGCTTTTCTCAGTTGAATACATAATCATATATATGTATGTGCATGGATGTGTGTGTAGGCTGCTCATAGCGATCCTGTTAACAGACAAACGACACATAGTTGATTTGTATTACAAGTTCACATGTACACGCATGCATACACTGATATACGCACACAGAAACAGTGTGTACTTAAGACTCAATTGGTTCTTGTATGCCAAAGGGATATAATGTGCACAGCAGCTTTTGCGTTCAAGTACAACAACACTCCATGCTTTCATTGATATATTTCTGTTTGTCTGTCTGTCTATCTCTCTCTTTCACTAAAAGTGCCTTAAAATGTATGAAATAAACAATTTTGATTATTAGAACTACTATTACACATATGTTATATATATATATACATATATTAGCATTAAATGCAATAAATTAAGGTGTTTTGCTAAGAAAAATAAATTTTCCTTTTGTACTTTGATATCAAAAAAAAATTTTTTGTTTGTTGTTGACGGAACATAAAACACACAATTACTAACTATTGTTACTATTGGGATTATCACCTTCTATTATTATTATTATGAATACTATTGGTAATCTATCGAATATTGAATATATATACAACAACACATACTATGATGTGGCCTGTATGACTGAGTTTCCTGCCCCACCTTCTTGTTCGTTCGGTCACCATTTTGTATTTTTTCTTTATTTATCATGTTGCAGACTTTCCGCCTTTTCTAATTTCTTGTTCATTGCTATTGTTTTCACTGTTCTGTAATGTACACGTTGGGAGTATATTTGTGCATGTTTGTGGGTGTTTTTCGATTTTCGGGATACACCCATGATTTGACAACACAAACTCTGTACTCTTCAACACCTTCCTCTTTAGTGAAAAAAAAATAAACCCGAAAACAAACATAGGCATTTGTTCAAATGTGAAGAGGTTTTTTTTTCTAAGTGTGTATGCGTGTGTGTGCGATTACACTTTGTGTTTTTGTTTCTGCACAATTTTCTCGGGTAGGGATAAACATAAGTATTGATTTTTTTCTTTACTTTTCTGATTAACAATTTGTTTGCTTTTTAAAATTGTCAAGTGTGTGTGTGTTTGCTGGTTTGTGAGCGTTTGTCTCCTCATCGGGATTCACTATGAAGAGATGACAATGAAGTAAAAGATGATGGTACTACGATCAGTCGATCAAGGGTTGAACTGATCACTTGTGGTTTTTTTTGTTCGTCTTCTTCTTTTCCTTTATTTCTCAATTTCTGTTCCCCTTTTTGTTTCTTATATTAATTATTTATATAAATATATATACATGCATACACATTATACATTTTTGTGAAGTCAGTTGATTGTGTAATACAATTGTTTCGTTACAGTATTGCTGTGTTTTGTTTTGCCTATTCTGTAGATAACATGCGTGAAAAAGGTTAATTATTATGAGGACAATGAGAATTAATTATGTTCCCCTTTTAGGTTGAGCTTTTTCTACCTGCATAGTTCTACATTCGTAATCTCAGCGATAATGTGCTACAATAGTGTGTTCCTGGGTGGCGGGGTTTTTATTGCCTTACATGTTTGATTTTCACAGTGTAGAAAATACCTATCTGCCCATCGGAGAGAGAGAGAAAGAAAGAAGGCGTAAAAAGGTCAGCGTTTTCATTTTATGCCTGACTGCATAGTTTCATCCGCCAAATTAAAATTTAAGCAGAAAGGAGTGCGACGTACCAATCACATGGAAAAGACGATTTTTGCGTACTTATGAAATGAATGAAAAGTGAATAAATTAGCATGAAACTCTTCTTCTTCCACGTGTGACAAAAATGCCCTCCAGTTTTGCACTGGAATGTTGTCAGTAGGATAATTAAACGTTAAAATCGTTCTATAAACATCCTCTAGCGAAGTCTTCTAATCTTAACCTTAACCAATAATCTATTTTAAAAAAAATCTAACTCTAAAACAAAACTAGCCTTAATCGGATTCACCTTAATCCTAATATATCTCCTTAATCGGTTAACCTGTCCTTAGGCTAAATCTTAACACTAAGCCGACCTAAAAGTTACCAGGGATATCCTGTTTAATATCATAACATTTCAGTTAGCCTATTTTATTGATGATTATAGTTTTCATCTATCTGGTTTCATTAACTTGCATAGCAACTAAATTGCGTAAGATTATAGAACAGTTGCGTTATATGCAAAATAGCTTTTTAACGAATACATACCGGTGTGAAAGGGATGAGCATAGAAACACAGTGAAGAAGTAAAAGACGATTAAGAAGCCACACTGAACTGGATCCATGGTCTATGTGTACATTGGAGTAGTTTCCTTTGAACACATAACTCAGGCTTCTCGAAACATATGAAGACAGCTTCTATAGTATCAAGAAGTCGGCTACACACTGCCTTTGGTAGATTTTTGCTCACTTTGTAAATGACTGTAAATAATGAGTCAGTGGAGATGCTATGATGAGGTGTTGAACTATAGCAATCCTGATTCGGTTAGTGTGGTGTCTGTTTTTCTTCTGTACCAAGTTTCAACCAGTATGGAGCTTGGTTGAATTTCACTCTACCTACTTCATTCAGCATTGGCAGATGGATAGTATTATGGTGAGAGCTGGCTGCTGGCCGAATCGGTAGACAGTAATTTACGTCAAAGTTTTCGTCCTCAATGTTGGTCGTGGGAAAAATCTGAATAAAGACTGATTCAACAACCAATCATGGCAGACTTTACGTAGGCGGATACAGTTAGCATATAGATGATTTGCTGCCTGGCTCTTGTCTTCTGTTGGTACAATATCACCGACAGTCATACAGTTAGTGTGGTCTGTTACAGTGACAGATATGTCGTCGTCACTGACTAAGTTCAATGAATAATTAACCGGATTTTCTTCTTCTGAAGCGCGAAAATAATCAGTTGCTGGTGTCATATTCTAGTCTATAGGATTTTCATATCGACATATCGCATTTCAAAGAAATACGCTGATTATCTTTGGGGAATATTAAATTACATGGGAATGAGTTCAGTGGGTTACTTTCTGAGTATTTTTGAAACAAATTTTGAATGTGTCCATGAACTTTATTGCACCATCAATTTGAGTGTTGATTAATATAAGATGATGTGTTCTATATTTTGGTGGCTAGTTTCATGAGTGTGTTCATTTACTGCATTGCAATCTGTGCTCCTCGTTAGATGCGTACAAATTACATATAGTGATGTGATAGCATGTATCATCTTTTTGGGTATAAAACACCGAATGGGAAGGTTATCTGAAGTATATGTTAGATGGTTGAAGACGACAATCGCCTAGATTTCGTTGAAGGATCTAATATCCCTTCAGTGTCTGTCACCCACTATTGATATCAGGGACATTTTCCCACTAAATTATTATTTCAGCTGTTTCCGACCTTATTTATGACTGTAATGAACACATTAATCGGTAACTATGCCGTGCCTTCTACTTGGTGTATCTCCTGTCACCTTATTATTTGTTGTAAATTCTCATATATCCTCTGTGGGTATTATTGATATAAGTATAAAACTTCGGCACTGTTGTAGAGTATAACTCCATTATAGGTAAGTTTTTATTTTGATAAATCACACAGTATTGTACAGTAATATTAACTGATGACGTTTCGAGCACAAACTATTACTCATAATCATATCAAGTCACACAACTTTCTTGCTTCATTTATATACATGAGTGGAATTGATTAGACATTTGGATAAAATCAGTATAGGATAAATTACATTCAGAAATAATAATATGAGTGTTATCAATTAAGTACAAGTGAAATTAATATTGATAACATAAATAAGAGAGAATATAAGGCATCTACAGTTATACCATATAAGGAGAAGACCTCTGAAGCCCTACGTAGGATTCTCAATAAAGCAGGAATTAGGGAGGCATTCAAACCTACAAACTCACTCATAGACAAGCTCTGTAGGCTAAAAGACCCGGTGGACCCAATTAAACAAAATAATATAATTTACAAAATACCTTGCAATGACTGTGAGTTAAGTCAACTACATACGTAAAACTAGTAGGTCGGGAGTAGTCAGATTGTCAGAACATAAGAATTTAGCTAAGGTAAGAATGGTTGACCCCGAGAAGATAAGTAATTTAGAAAAAAAAAGCCCAGTAACTGAACTATATGCATTAACACACAACCACACAATAGGGTGGGAGAAGGTTAAAATTCCAAGAAGTAATATAGGTAGGTGGAGAGAGAGATTGATTACTGAATCCTGCCTGGTTCATTGAGTCTACACCTTACACATACAACAGGAATGACTCAATGCAAATACCAGAAATATGGAAGATATCATTACCACGAGTCAGGCAAATCAGAGTAGGATAATAAATAATCTTAAAATTCTATTTCAATTCACGTACATTATAACATTCTAAAAAGTTACTTATTTTGACTATAAAAACGTCTTAGTTCCCATCTGATTGTATTTGATTGATAACACTCATATTATTATTTCTGAATGTAATTTATCCTGTACTGATTTTATCCAAATGTCTAATCAATTCCACTCATGTATATAAATGAAGCAAGAAAGTTGTGTGATTGACTTGATATGATTATGAGCAATAGTTTGTGCTCGAAAAGTTGGTCATCAGTTAATATTACTGTACAGCACTGTGTGATTGATCAAAACAAAATCTTATCCATAATGGAGTTATCCTGTGTAGATGTTGCGTCATTTCGATTCGATAAAGAACAATTCGGTGATTAGCCTCTTTCTCCACCTAACTATATGTCACTCTCTAATACTTTCTCATTACTGCACCCTAATATTATTATGTACAACTGAATGAATTACAATGGTCGAGCTTTTTTTTCTCCAGATTACTTAATTTATCAGGGTGGATCATTCTACTTTAAGTTCAGTCCTTATATTCCAATAATCTAACTGATCACAACCTACAAGTTTTACCTATGTAATCGACCTGGCAGTCATTATATGGTTTTTACTATATCTTATTCACTACCTTCAAACGGTGTCAGCGTCCCCAATGAAGTGAAAACGTAAATGCAAACTTCTGGCGTTTATAATATCAGTCTACCTAGGGAAGCTGAAAGCTCACTGTGCAAAGCTGTAGTCTGCAACAATCTGAAAGGACTGAGTAGCGTATGAACGTGTTTTGGTTACCGGGAACGCAGGTCAAGATGCTGCACAAATGACTTATGGATTTGACCTCAAGTCAAAAGCTGGGGAGGTGGCCCATTAAGACAAACAACTGCTACGGTCTAGGCAGTGTCGCAACCTTTACACAATCTATGGCATTTTGTGATATATATATATATATGAGAATGGAAGGCTTCGTGTGCTTTTGGAAGTGAAGTTACACCGATTGAGATGGTTAGGACATGTTTTACGTATGCCTAGTCATCGCCTTCCTCGACTGATGGCCAATGTTAGCTGACATAGGGTCAAGCTGGAAAAGAGCTAGCGGCGGTCAAATCAAAACATGGCACCAGCCAATCGAATCCACAACAGTTAGTTTAAGCCAGTCACGTAGGGGGTGTAGACTGGCTTCCTGGTTGGGGTCCTTGGAATGATGAAAACCAATGGCTGGAAACAATCGTTCTTAATGGCTGGGGCAGATGCATCCACTCCTTGTGACTTATGATTTCCAATGAAACTATATTGTTCTTCGTTATTACTATTCCTTTGTATCACACCTCTGTTTACTGTCTATATTATGCATTTCTTCTACTTTCTTCTTTTGGTTTGTGTGATACATAGAGTGTGGCGACTTGAACTGCTGCACATCGATGCAACGTTCTGTGTCGAAAATAGGCAGACATATATGAATCGATTACGAATATCTCAGAGCTGAAATGTGTACTGTTTTGAATCCTTGTTTTCATCTGGTAGACTGACTGATTCTGAAATTGGCTGGTGTGTATAGAAACGTCTAATAAACACTAGACAACTGTGGCATTATTCATTTTAGTTGTTTGTGTGACTGAGTGAATTTCAACGTAAAACTTTGCACAGAAAGAAGCACATCAGTTCAGGTTGATACACTCCATGTAGCACACAAAGAGAAAACCAAAAAAAAATATTCAAAAGCACTATAATGAGTGGAAGCATACAAAAGACGGAATGAAGACCTAATGGATCTGTCTGAGAGATAACAAAGAGTGATGAATGCATCAGTGCAGATGAGAAAGATTTCGAACTATATATCACTCATTGAAGTCTCAAATCATTGGGTTATCGCGTCCTTAGGATGCCAGTCAGGAGGTGTGTTTACACCTCCCTACATAACTGGCATAAATCAACAGTCGGAGAACTTGATTTACTAATGCCATATTTGATTTGGTCACGCTTAAAAATCTTCATTTATCCCATAATATATAGACAGGCACATGGTGATTATGACGGTGATTTAGCCTATTCAGCAATCGATATGCTGTGTAAACGACAATACAACAACCATTGAGTAAAAAAATTAACAGCTTCCACAGTTGACCTGCAAACACTTTGAAATCAATGAATAATATATTTATGTGTGAGTGTGTGTTCAGATGAAATCTGGAAGAGAGGAAGAAAGACCAATAATAATAGTTTTGTGTTTCTAATCTGTGTGTTTCCAAAATTCAGGCTTCTTTGACCTAATTGACTGAACAAAAGACATTGATGTTTATTTGATATTATTATTATTGTTTTTCCTTTTATATTATATTTATTTATAAGTAGGAGATAATTAGGAAGAATAACAAAGAGGATGGATAGATAAACAGTTTACAAAGTCTCATATGCACACTTTTATTCACCACTTGGTTAGAGCAATATTTGGCCTTTATATGAAAATAGGCTTTTGGTTAGTGAACAAAGAATATTTAAGTGTTGGTTTGTAGAGATTTGGTTGGTTGCAGGATTTCATCCAACCAACTAAATCCCTACAAACCAACACTTAAATATCGATGAGATGCTCACTAGTGACTTGCCCTATTCAGGTAGGTAGTTATCTGGGGTTCTAGTGAGAAGTCGTGACCAGTAGGGTGTAGCAGGTCGGGTGTGAGGACAATTACTTTCCGAAGACATTGGTTAGGGGTTGCGCTATGTCATGAATTAGCAGAAGTTAGAATTCATGGGCTTGCCATTGGATCGGGTCCCAGTGGCTTAATGGTCTACGAGCACTCTCGCCTTGTAAACAGAAGGCCCTGGGTTCGAACCCCGGTGGGTTCGTGCTGATGAAGAGTCCCAAACTAGGACGAAACAGCTGTCCATTACTCCAGGTTCTCCAATGGTTCTCTAACCAATGTCAGCTCATGATGAAATCCTGGAACAAAGAGTACTTTTTTTATTCGATAACTTCGTCATAATCATCATCAGGTTCTACATTTATACATCCCTAACGTAACAGGGAGAGAATTTTTGCCTATTGACAACATTTATAGTATAGCGAAAACCATTGTTAGTTCAGCAGTCGACCGCCTGGTTCATCAAATAGACCATAAAGCCATCTTCGAAGAAAATAAATACCTTTTCTACAATCGATCAGGTACGGAATAAAATTACCAGAAGCCTCGGCATACTGAATATTCCAAACAGCAGAAGTCGATACAAATCGCTGAAAGCTGTCGGAACTCTTTATGTACAAAAGAAACACGTGAATCCACTATTGGCTATCCTAGCGTTCTGTGGAACCTTTATATTCATAAATTCTGTATTATTTTTCTTAATTTCTCTGACATGTTCTTCACCTTACTGGTATATTTTTTTTGGCATATTATTGCATCCATATGGTTTTTTCTATCATAATCTATTGATCTCATAGATTCGATGTTATTTAAAATATTTATGTTGTCAAAAACAACGATTCTTTAATGATTATGGACACATAACTGTAAAATCACATAAAAAGGAAGCTATCGAAAAGAATATTCTATGTCCACTAGTCTTATATATTTATGTATAGATGAAGTGGTCAGTGTTCAGTGTTGCTAGCGAGAAATTTCTGTCTTTCTTTTAATTGGGTTTTTAAAAATGAAATATGTACTGTGCAAACAGCATATCGATTAGGCTAGCTAGAACACTTTTTTCACACGCCGCCAAATCATCATCTTCCTCGATGAGTTGTATTAGTCTGTAGGTGTAAGGTTTATTTCCTAGGCGAGTTTGCCTGTCACACTTACAAAAAGATTAACTTCCTTTACCTATGCCATAGTCAGTACTCTGCCTATCCTGCAAGTACTGACGAATGGGTGAACGGCAGAAATAAAAAAGGACGTACGACGTGCCCGTAACCACTAGTATATTTATAACAAATGTGACAGCACTTAATAATATAAAAAGGGTTGTAAATTATCTGTACACAGAGGAGTAGTGAGCTCGAAGAGGTGCTTGTATAAGAGCACAGCGAGAGAGCAAGTGTGTAAGCGCCCAAACGTACAGGTAGCGAAGTGCGGTGAAGCAAAGCGAAAGTGAAGGTGAAAGTAGTGCCAAAAAGATAGGTAAGCGAGTTTAAACAAAAGTTCCATGATTCAATGTACACTACAAGTCGATATAGGATAAGGTTGGGAAAGTGTTGAACACAGGCGGTGGATGGGTTGGCAGTCATACTAAAACCTATCATCAATCCATCTAGTCATTGACAGTTGATGTGAGAGCTAGACATGTAGGGAGGTCCTTAGGATGCTAAGAGCCAATGACTGCAGATTATTGATGATATGACTTAAAATCGTTCTCAATAGTGCAGATTCATTTATTCTTTGTTATTTCGTGTTTTTTTCTTGGTACTATTCTTTATTCGGTACCTTTCTGCTCAACATAGTTGTTTTGAATCCCATTTTTCTCTTTCCTTTACCTTTGTGAGCACTTCTTGCACTTTTGTGCAAAGTTCTATGTTCAATCTCAGGCAGACTACACAATAAGACTTGCAAAAGGCACAATATACCCTTTATTTCTTAATCAGATTCTTTTCAAACTTTGTCTTAATGTATCCAGCTTGAAGCATAAACTAGTGATGGTTATTTCGTAAGTAGGAGAAGGTTACAAATTCTGGCTAATCACAACAGGAAGCAAAGTAATGATGGGTGTGTCAACATGGATAATAAAAAAATAAAACAATTGAGCAAAGAAATATCCATTTCTCTGTCAGATCCTTGTCAGTGTTTACATTCACGTTATGATGGTCGGAGTAAGGAAGATGGCTGCGTGAATTTTTTCTGAACATACAGGTCTGGCTACTTCAGGTGAATTCTGAAGGCCTCAGATGTATGTAGAATACGAACGCGTAAGGCAAAATTAGTATTGGCCTGAATACGACAAATAACTTTAAATGCTTTATTAACAACAACTTTTTGCTCAATGACTACAAGATATGCTAAGATGAAGCTTCGAATAGATCTTGTGTGTCCCTTGTTTAACCATACAGAATGATATTAAGAAATGGGATGATTAAACCAGTCACAGCTGGAGTACAACTGGGCATGTTCATAGTTGGATTTTCGAACATCATCCTGCTTGGTTAAGTAAGGACAAACTGGGTAGATTCAGACTTTTGGAAGTGTGTAGGCGGTTGTTAATTCCCGGCTGCTCACAACATGGAAGTTGTTTGCGTGACCACAGAGCCCAGGGGACAACTGCTTGAGGCCGGTCACACGCGGCCTGTTTTTGTTTGTTCTTTTTTGTTTGGTGTGTCTCAGTCGCATATTTATCACTTCTGCCCTGTGACATGGCAGCAGGAAGCGCGGTCGTTGTTAATCCGGCCCCGACCGATCCGGCATGATATTTTGTGAATTTGTTTGAAACATAGTATTGGATTAGGTGGCTGCTTTTTGTCTAATCGCTATTCAAACAACCTTTCTGGCATGGAAGGACCTCAAGCGACATAAGTCTCAGCCAGTATAGCTTGTTGGATCATTGCGGTGTCCAAGCCCGACCACAGCGTCAAGGTAGCAGCTTTCGGTTGGGGGTAGATTCAAAGCTCTGTTTTCAGTTTCAGTCTGTTGGTACTGAGCATAAAGTTGATGTTAACAAGGAATTTTAAATTATTTATCGCATCCAGACCATATTAACTTTGCTTTACGACTTCGTCTTCGGCATACAAAGCTGAAGCCACTGGAATGCACCTAAAGAAGCGAACAGGTGTGTTTTTCTGAAGAAATTCGCTTAGCCGCTTTTCTCTCCTTATAAAATAAGCCCAAGTTTTATACTTATATCAGAAAGGGGAGCTTTCGACGTTAGATTGTAGCGTGAAAAGGAAAGAAGATGGGAAGTTAAACACTAGTGTTTACAGGAAACCCACACATTCAAACAGATATTTGGACTTTCGATCATCCCATCCTATGTCAGTCAAAATAGGATTGGTGAAATGTTTAAGTGACAGAGCACAAAAAATAAGTAGTACCAAGGAAAATATAAGACAGGAAATGAGGAATATAAGAGAAGCTATGAAACCTAGTAATTACCCTGATAAATTAGTCAGGAAGTATGTAGGGAAATGTAAAAAAAAATAATGATTTTAGTGATAGTGATAATAATAATAATGACGACATGCATGTCAAACATGCGCAGACAACACCAACAACAAGGAATCTAAATCATCAGTAGTAATTCCATACAAAAAAGGAACCTCGGGAACCTTTACACAGAATTATTAACAAGGCAGGAACAATGGCTGGCATTCAAATCCACAAACTCATTTAGAAACAAGCTTTGTCGGTTAAAGGATCGTGTGGAGCCAATGAAACGAAACAATTTAGTTCATCTAATTCCCTGCAATGATTGTCAGGTCAAATACATGGGTCAATTAGTAGAACAAATGCAGTCAGATTACCCAAGCATAAAAATCTAGCAAAATCTAGATTAGTTGACCTGAATAAGATAAGAAATCTAGAGATTAGTTCAGCCATGGCACTGCATACAATTACATACACCCATACAAAAGGATGATGGAATAAGATGACAGTTTTAAAATCTAATGTAACAGGGTGGAGTGAGGAAGAGATTGATAACAGCTGAAGCTTTGTTTATCGAATTAACTGCAAGTGCGTGTAATAGTAATGATTCACACTTGTTTCAGATATCTGGAAAATTCTACTACTACAACAACGACAAATAGGAGGGAATAAAGAAACATTATGAATAATAAATTTTGTTCAAAACCTTGTCATCCAGTAAATAATACTGTTTCATTGTGTGATACATCTAATAAACAAACTAATATGATGCATTACATAATCACTTTGAACACTGATTTATTTCTCATCTACCCCTTTTAATTTCCTCAAAAGTATTTAATTTTTGTAATTATTTCTACTTACAATTAGTTGTGTTCTCTGATCTGGTTTGTTTAATTTAGGCGCTTTCGTCGTCCTTCTGGAAAAAATCTTGTGCTGAAGACTACAGCAATGCACCAACTGAAAAACACAAATATACAGAAGTGACAAAAATATATCACTATCCACAAGTAATCCATGTAGGATGATAGGTTTCACAATAACACGCACACTAGTTTGAGTTTTACTAGATGCAAAGAACCACTGTTGATGAAACCCACCTTCCTGTGAAATTCTCCGGATTTTTCTGCTGAAGACCACTTGTTTCTACCGTAAACATATTGCACAGTTCAGTAAAATTTTGAAATATGACAATGCGGAATATCCTTAGTTTCAGAACCCGTTGTAGATGTGTACATTCAGTGGTTTTAGCTGACAACACCAGCTTAAACAAGGTTTTGTTAATGCCCAGAAATTGTGACTGAAGAGTAAAAAAGTCAAAGCTGACTTCTATCCTAATGCAAATATTGTTTTTTACAGACCAGTGAATTCTGTGCTGTTTTGAGTTGGTCAGTGGGAAATTTGAGTTGCAATGATATGTAGTCCAACTATTTCAAGACTCTTAATCGGTTCTCGAACACGCATACTATTGTTATTATTGCTTACTCCTTGCCTTCCGAGTGGAATATTGGGCTTCAGCATCCGGTCTTCTGCCAATACATGTAGCTGACTGAACTATTCCCTACAAAATTTCATTTCTTCTTCACATGATCTCCTCCAATACTTGCCCGATCCGCCGCTTCCCATTCGGCCTCCATTTATGAGCCAGTCTTACGTGTTATGTCATTCAAAATTCCCTCAAATGATATCCAGTTCACCTTCATTTCGTCCTGCAGTAGATCAGCTGACTATTTCTCGGCGCTCTCACGTTTCTTTATTGCATATCCTTTCTGGCTATAAACGTGTACAAGCACCAGTGTACTCTGAAGCATTTCGACACTTAAAAATATTTTATTTCCCATGCTTTGCTTGTTTTTTTCTGAATACCTTAGCACATTTTAGGAAAATTTCTAAATCTGCTGAATATATTTTTACAAAATCCAGAAGTTGTCTACTTTGGCTAGTATGAAGTTATATTGATGTATTTCTTGTTATCCTATTTCATGACGTTTTTAATGTCTAAGTAGACATATTTGTTATATGATCTGCAAAATGAATAAAAAATAGCTGATTTCTGGGTATGCCGAATGATTTTGAACTCGTTACACAACATATATACATATACAATACATGTTGTTGTTATCTAGTTTAAAAGGGCTATACTATATTTAGACAATTCTGTTGTAGTTTCATAGGTAAACAGATAAATTGTCATTGATCTTATGTTGTTTAAATGTTGGAAATATTTGATAGTCAATTCTGAATCTAGCTAATCGATAGCTATCTTACATATACATATATATTATATATATATATCTTCATTTCTTTGCGTAGAGCTCCAGCCTTTGAGACTTAACTTGTGGCGGTTCTGTTTTTACGAGGAAGTGTTGCTAGCCTCATGACCAATCTTCTTTCTTTCCTGGGTTTACTCTCAACAAGGTGTAGTTTACGAGTGCGTCGACGAGAAATCACACCCTTACCTTCCACATGGCTAGTAAGTATTCTTAAAGTAAAGCAAAAAAGCACGAAACCACCTACGATTACTGGTAGTCGAACTTGGATCAGTTGTTTGGAAAGCGACCATGGCAACTCACGTATATATATGGATCAAAACTTTTGGTGCTTTTTGACATATTCGAGTCTCAGTAGGATTATCATCTTTCAGTGGGGGTTCAGGTGCATGACGAGTTTCAAGTAGGACGAATACGACATTCTGGATTCCACTCCTTGCTAACATCAGTCAAACAAATTACCGCGGACGTTCAGATGTCGTTGAAGTATCCCTATTAAGAGTGGATAAGTCAACAGAGATTTATTATTTCCGTGTGATAAAAATTAAATTAACTTAAACAAATAATACAATGAGGCGGCTGTCGTGGTCCATTAGTCTAATGGATAATTTTTTGGCGTTTGAACTGATGGAGGCTGAATTTGAGGTTTATTCGGAACACTATCACGCACTGAGGATGCAGAGGACTTCAAAATGAAAGATGAGAAATTTCCCAGTAGTGCAGTTACCTATCACCAGATACATAGTGGCCACGGTACTCACGTGTTAAAATCATTTAACAAAATCAAAATGCAATGTAGGTCCAGTTTACTATATACTACTGTTGTGATGTAGCCAATTAAAAGCTTGGTAACCAACTGAAGCATTCTATCAATAGTCAGTGTTTGTAACTCCCAATCATCAGTTAAATCATTCCGGAGTAATGTTACTTATACTTCCTACCAATTACTCCTTGTGATCGTGGAAAAGTTTGTTCAAATCTTAATGTAATTCATATTTTTTTTATCGTTCAGGTTGTAATCAGTTGAGAAGAATCCTCGATTAAATAATAAAAGATGAGCTCATATTATCCTGGTGCAATTGTTGTTCTTGTTTTGTTCAAGTTTATTAATGGGATGAATTGCATGAAGCTTTATTTATCGAATTAACTGCTATTACGACCAGTAAGAACGATTAAGTATAGGTTCCGAACATCTGGAGAAGTCTACTTCTCCTATGACAAGTCAAAAGCGAGAAAGAGCCATAAAAATCAAGTTTCGAAGTTGTTTATTGACAAATGATTCTGTTATGAAGGATAAATTGATTTCGAAACGTTATCCAGTAAATAATACTGTTTTGTTGTGTGCTGTATCCAATACACAGATAATATGAAGTTACAGGTTGCTTCACAAACTGACATCAGTTATAGAGCCTTTGAAAAACTGGGGAGTACTGGACAACTGTCTCGTCCTAGTCCTGGACTTTTCAGCACCACGCACCCCCAAGAGTTTGAACGCAAGACGGGACCTAGTGCCCATGAATTCCAGCTTCTGATGACTGGCGATGTATAAAGGACAACCACGCGGTTTGGTGAGAAACTTTGCTTAACTTTATTTCGCCTTTGTCATTTCAACATCAGGTATTCCTGCGAATATCGTCTCATACTGCTTTACTCATTTCTATTTCTCATCATTCATACTCTCCAGTTGAATATTTCATCTCTACTCTACTGATTATCACCATTTCTATGCTCTCCGAAATATCAACATCTCCAACTATCACACAACGTCTGTTACTATGTGTAACAGAATCACTGGTCAGAATATCCATCCATGAACAATCTATTCACACGGCTCATACTCATCTGAAAATGTCAACTCATTTTGTGACAACTGTCATTCCCCCACCCTGACGTGTGTATCACTGTTCTAGTATTCGCATATCACCTTCCGACTCAATTATTACTATTCGTCTTTATTTCTGGTTGGTGACTAATTTCAAAGCTTCATTATGCTGTTTTGTGATAGTGGACTGTTTTTGATGATGTGTTGTTTTATGATTGCAATTTTGCTTGAATGAATTCAAGGTTACGCCTTGGAATGACTGTCTTTAGGAAACATGTTTCGTCGTGTTTAAGTCTTGTAGATAGAGTTTTGACTCCACCTTATTGGGAATATTTTTCTATATTGTCAGGTACCCAACGTTTACTTTTGGTTAATTGATTTTGTTTTACCACAATATATATTGTGCGGTTGAGAAACCTTCGGATTGTATAGATGTCGGACATTATTGTTGAGATAGTTTGGTATTTTTCACCAACCTGACAGATTCTACCATGCAAAACGGCTTCTTGATATTGTTATAATATGATGTTTGACTTTAGTCCCCACAGCTCCATCATAGAACATCTGATAGAATTCTGACACCAAGCTTCACCCCAAACAAACTTCAAAGTCGTCTACAGAGTAAGAAGTAGTCTTCCTAAAGTTGTACGAATCAGACTTCTTCAAACTGCAGAAGCAATGACGATTCACTTGATAAGCCCTGAACTCTGCATACAGAAGAATTCCGTTCAATCACTACACTTGCAATGGACGTAGTCTATCTTATTACCCGAAAAGTAAATTCTACCTAATCTTCTTTTTTTTGTCTCTTCATTAGTATTATTTTATCTTCTCAGTTGTAATATTTTACATTTTCAACTTTCTTGTTCTCTATCCCCAACCGATTTAATTTCTACACCTCACTACCACTGTTAGTGACTTGACCGACGCTCACTTCTAGTCATTTATGTTACGTCATCCAACTTATTTGCTCACTTTCAGTTCTTATTTAAATGAGATTATTCTCTACCCCACTTCTACTTAATCTCTACCTCTAATTTCCTATGTTGCCATCCTGATCTAAGTTGAAACATTTTAGTCAATTATACTACGTCGTCATCTAACGTACTAACTCAATCTTACTTTATTTGCTGTCTGATTAACCTTGTTTCTATATTAAATCATTCTTTTATTACCTAATCAATTATCTAAACTTGACAAACCTCATGTACACACATACAAATAATTCGATATAAATGCGATTGTACAGCTATGTGAATAAATTCGCCGAAAACAGTCTCTTCGCTGAACGTCTTCTCTTTTTCATATGACTTCACATTACTCGTGAAAGTGTGACAAACTAGGCAGAATAATGTATCGATTGATGTTCTGTGTCGAGACTGAAGTACTTAGTGTTGTCCGTTCATTGTATTGTCTTTCTGCCCCCTTAATTCATTTCGAACTTCTCATTATAACCGTAGAATAATTTTCACACTTATATATATATTTTTTTTCTTTGAGCCCTTTCAGCTTTCGACAACGTAATATTAATGTTTACCCACTTCTCATTCTATAATTATAGTTTGTGAATATTTTCTATATTCATATTAAAATTCCCATTGAATTGTATGCAGTCAGCAGGATCAAACAGTACTAAATGATGTAATGATATCTTGTTCAATCTGTTGTTCTTGCTTTGTTCAATGTCATCAAAGGACAAACTGGGTTGTATGAATGAGGTGGCTTGTACGAACGACACTATTAATAAACTGATTGAAATACTAACTACTCACTAACTGCATACTGGATAAAGAACGACTTATGCTTGCGTATACACTTGTCGTGTCTATTCTAATAATATTAACCGCCTAAATTTTACTAATATTATTACAGAGTAAAGCACAAACGGGTTGAAGAAGCAGCAAAGACAGGACTCCAGATGAACACAGACAAACAGCAACATCCAACGCCAATCACCATCAACGGGAGGGATTTGAAAGAGGTTACTTCATTCATTCACTTATCTAGGGAGCATTGTCTCAACTACACGCAGTCGGAACGGACGAGGATGTCAAACCCAGCGAGAATCAGGAAGGCGAGAAACACATTCATCAATCTGAAACAAACTGGAAATCTTCGTCACTCAGCCAGCATCAACAACAAAATTCAGTCGGATTTTCAATACAAACGTCAAGTCAGTCAGTTCTTCTATACGGATCAGATCACAAACTTGGCGGGTGGGTCACAAAGAATATTTCCAACAGCCTGTTGCAGACCTTTATCAACAACTGTCTTCGCTGTATACCGAAGATCAGATGGCCGGGCCGGAAAGAATCACCAACAACAAACTATTCCTGGGAGGAAACAAAACAAGAACAAACCAATCGCCAACCAACAAATATGCAGGAGAAAGTGGATTGAGATCGATCGGACACTCGTTGAGGAGGCCAGTTGGTGACATCGCACAAGCGTCAGGCCATTGCTCGAGTGGAACTGGACGAAAGGGAAGTGGCGAGTGGGACGTCAGTGCAAGGTTGATATGGAGGAGATGGTGTGAAAAGGAGTTGAAAGAGTATGGACTAACACATGGATGCAGGTGAAAAGTACAGCAGAAGGAAGACAGAAGCAAGTGGAGACGTGCAGTTGAAGCCCTATGCTCCACTAGGAACCCAAGGGAACAATAATAATAAAAATATAATAATCAAGCACAACAGAAAGCTCTTTAAAGCGTTTGAAATACAGGAATGAAGGCATAAGACTAGGTTTTCTACAATGATCGGTACTATTCCTAATTCTAGTGGACTGAAGCATGTTGCACACTGTGCTTGTGAGAATCAGGAGAAGAATATACATTTCATTAACGTGAAGACTTTAAAAGATATAAATTGCGCAAATTATTTATGTCTGGTATCACAAAACTCAAAAATCTACAGATGAAAGCCAACAAGTTGTCATAGGAGTTAATGAACGCAAGAATTCAAGGAAATATAGAGAAGACAGATGATGGAGTTAAATAACTATTACCAGCAATCACCAAACATCATGAACAGGAGAAATCTAAGCGAAGTAGTCTACTTCACTTATCTGAACTGGGCAACTATTTTTCAAACACAAACGATGCCCATGACAAGATCGAAGCTAGTCTGGATGGGGAAAGAATTGCAGGTGTTTATTATAATGAAATCAGTGTACAGATATACGTCACTGAAACCAAAGAATAACCTCCTGACGCTAATGTCATTTATGTGGTTGACAGACTTAGCGAACGCGTCATCAGAAGCTTTCCCAACAACCTGCTGAGGCATCTTATCATAAAATGTCTTCACTAACTCAATAATGAAGATCCAATGACCTGGCAGGAAGGATAACCAACAAGGTACTATGACAGACAGTGAACCACCAAAGAACCGAACGTCTAACAAATATGCAGTAGGGAATGAAGATGGACTCGATGCCTACTGAAGAGACCACTGACTGACAACACGCACTAGGATAGACCCATGACAAGGTATCTCAATGGGAGTCATAGTACTGAGTAGGGATCTTCGGGTGACATGGGAGAGGTCATATGAAAGGGAAGTGGAAGCCTGTAGACAGTCAATGAGCCAAATGAAACTCAGGATAGAGAAAGAATCAAGTGGAATGTGTAAGCGTTCAACTTTGCAAGGAATAAGTAGAAATAACAAAGCACTACACTGGATTCATGGGTCCCAAAGATTGATTTCTTATAAAATCGAATGCTTTGTCAATAGTCACTTCTAAGAAACACTAAGCGAAGGAATCGTCTTTATAGAGAAGATTTGTAGCTCATGGATGATTTTGATGTGGTTTTGTTCTCTGAGCTGTTTCTGAGCAAACTAACATCCAGCTCAGAGAACAAAACCACATCGGAATCGTCTTTATTTACTATCGTTTTTATCGTATGAAAATAGCTAAATACACTCTCTTATCAATACAAATAGATAATATATGCAGCATTAGAATTTCAAAAACAGAATGAATATTATCAGTCAATATCTTTTAATCATAATATCATTGTTTTTATATTCACAAATTATTTTTTTTAAACTGGTCACTATTTAAATCTATGTTTGAATCGATTTTTTGCTTATCACGTGATTTAACTTCATTGAACTTCGAAGGCAAGCAAGTCTGTCAGTTAGAATTAATTTGAAATGATTATTTATCTATCTGCGTATCATCGTCTATAGGCTACGATGTATATATATATATATATATATATATATATATATATATATACTTGCTAAGTGAAAACCGAAGCCAACTGTAATACCAATGAAAAGATGGTTTGAAATATTGTACCAAGTAGTTATTGGTTTTCAATAAAGGTATTAACAAGGATGTATGTTTCACTGTGTGCCTGTGCGTGTGTGTGTGTGCACATCTATGCCTATATACATCACATTATTACTATGGGCTTTCACTTTAAAGCCTTGTATAGAATGCATGAAAACAAGTGGACGCTTATAATATAAACAAACTAAGCAAGCAGATAAGACTATGCGAGATTGGATTTAGTGAATAACTAACTAATCATAAGGAAATAGAATTAACTTATACAAGTCGGCGTGTCGAGTCTTTTGCTTATATATTCTGTACAAACTGTATGTCACTTCAATGCAATAAGAGATGTGGTAATGGGTAATTCCGTATTTATTCTTAGATGAATTTGTATTCCCCGTTGATTGATTGTGTTGGAGCGAAATGCACGGTCGCTGCTGACATGCCAGCTCCTAGAACCAATGCTTGGACGATGTCCAGGAACCAATGTTGTTATTTTGGCTGACAGTGACTAGAAGAAGAAACTACAATGAGAGCATTTCATGCTGTTTTCGATATCATCATCTGGGTGTAACAAAATTCCAAGTGACTGATGGTGCTACCCTTATCGTCTAGTAGATAATACTCTGGCATTTGAAATAATAACCTAATGGCTTGAGTCTTAGTGAGCAGATCACGACTCAATGGAAATTCAGGTACACATCCAACTAACGAGCCCCATTTAGGACAAGATGTACATACTGGGTTCTACTGCTAGTCACCACAATAACTCCTTTTCACCAGGTATTGGTTTTCACGGATTTGATTGGTTAAGGGTTAGGTCACGAGAGGATACAACTTACAAAATCATTGCAAAATCAGCTCGTAGTCAAACCTGTAACCAATCAAATCCCTGAAAACCAACATTTGAAAAGTAATTTGATGTTCACTAGCAAGTGAGTCTATACAAGAAGTTACCTGGCGTTTTAGTGAGAAGTCGTAGCCAAAGGAGACCAGCGTGTTAGGTAAGAGGACGGTTACCTGTTGATGACATTAACTAATGGTTGTCCTTTATATATCGCCAGTCATCAGAAGCTGGAATTCATGGGGCACTAGGTCCCGTCTCGGGTTCAAACTCTTGGGGGTGCCTGGTGCTGAAAAGTCCAGAACTAGGACGAGACAGTTGTCCAGTACTCCCCAGTTTTTCAAAGGCTCTATAACTGATGTCAGTTTGTGAAGCAACCTATAACTTCATATTATCTGTGTATTGGATACAGCACACAACAAAACAGTATTATTTACTGGATAACGTTTCGAAATCAATTTATCCTTCATAACAGAATCATTTGTCAATAAACAACTTCGAAACTTGATTTTTATGGCTCTTTCTCGCTTTTGACTTGTCATAGGAGAAGTAGACTTCTCCAGATGTTCGGAACCTATACTTAATCGTTCTTACTGGTCGTAATCGCAGTTAATTCGATAAATAAAGCTTCATGCAATTCATCCCATTAATAAACTTGAACAAAACAAGAACAACAATTGTACCAGGATAATATGAGCTCATCTTTTATTATTTCGAGGATTCTTCTCAACTGATTACAACCTGACGATAAAAAATATGAATTACATTAAAGATTTGAACAAACTTTTCCACGATCACAAGGAGTAATTGGTAGGAAGTATAAGTAACATTACTCCGGAATGATTTAACTGATGATTAGGAGTTACAAACACTGACTATTGATAGAATAATAAGACATTAGGCTCGGGAACAAAAAACAGAGTTGCGTATGTATGTGTGTGTAGAAACATGGTTTAGCTGGAAAGAGCATAACAAAAAGTAGATTATGTAACTAAAGAAAATGTTTTATCTAATAGCCAGTCAATCTCTTCTTCCATTCTGCTTTATTAAATTTTAAGACTGTTATTCTGTGCCATCCTTTTACGTCGTTGTGTGTAAATGCATGTAGGGCTACAGATGAGTTACAATCTAGATTTCTTATCTTATTGAGGTTAACTAATCTGGATTTTGCTAGGTTTCTGTACTCCACTATCTTAACTGACCCTGTCGTACTGTGGTGAGAGCTGGCTGCAAGCCAAATTGGTAGACATTAATTTACGTCAATGTTTATGTCCTAAATATTGGTCGTTAGAAAATATGAACAAAGACTGATTCAACAGCCAACCACAGCAGACTTTTCGAAGGCGGATACAGTTAACATATAGATGGTCTGACATTCAAGAAACAGCCAAAAAGAGATGAAAGAATAATTTTCAATGAGAAACAACCAATCAGAAGACTGTGTTTGTTTGCTTGAATAATCTATAATAATGTACATGAAAATACATAAATACATGTTGATTTCCTTAATAAACGGTCTGTTGCCTTGGCCCTTGTCTTCTGTTTTTACACTACTACTTTGGTCTACATATCTGACCTCACAATCATAACACGGACTAGATAAAGCTAATTATTTTGTTTAATGAGCTCCACAGTATCCTTTAATTGACGTAGTTAGTTTCTTATTGAGTCTGTTAGTTTAAATGCTACTTTTTATTCCTCCCTATTTTTTAGGAATTCTGCTTTACGTTTCAGAGTTTTCTCTCGGTATGAAGACACTAATGATGTAATATATCCTGTATTCTTGATGTTATCACTTTCTGTGTATGCTTATCACGCATGTTGTGTTCACTATTATTCTGACATTATTATCATTAGTTTCAACTTAAATTTTCGTAAATATTTCTTGATGAATTTATCAGGGTAATGCCATACTTACTTACTTTACTTCGACTATCACCTACGGGAGGATGAGCCGGCTTCATGAACATCTCGAATCATCGCTGCTCAGGCGCGGCGATCTGATGCAAGGTTTTGCGACAGGGTTATCCAATTCTTGTTCCACAAACGGAGTCCGTAGACGGTTTGTAGCCCCAGGCACTCCATATCAGCCTTGACTGTACCAAGCCATGTTTTCAGCTGTCCACCCCTGCAACATCGGCAAGATGGAAATGGCGAGGGATTCAAAACTGATTTGACCAGATCGTCATCTGGTCGGCGCAGAACATGGCCAAACCACTGAAGGCGATGTTGTTGGACCAGTACTGGAATTTGGTTGATGTTGTAGAGAGTTCATGAAGTTTCATAGGAATTAGGTACGAGTGATGTCCCCAGAATCGCTCGGCCTTTTGTTTGAGAGTGCAGCTCTAGCCTTTACACAACCAAGTGTGACCTACAAGGCAGTAGGAGTGGAGTAGGGAGTCCACTATCCATTGGCAGCCAGTGACCGGAGTCTGGTTCATACGCCTTTTTGAATGGGGCCAGACATCCAGGGCATCCAATAAGCCGTTTGTCCATACGTCTGACGGTGAGCTCCGGTGAGCTTCATACGTCAGTCGTTGGAGGTTTGGAATCAGGGTTTAGCCATCTCCCCTAGACTGTCATCCAATGAACAGTCAACCCGGTGAAGAGCGCCGGGCATCCGCTTTTGCCCTCCCACTTTGGTGAAAAACACCTCCGCCACGTGAAGGCAGTGAGTAGGACTTCCTCAGGAGAGGCTATGTAAGACGCACGGTCATATGGGAGCATTTCAAGAGGTGTAAGGAGGAGTGGCCAACCTGCAGCGCAAGGCACCCACCCCCGACCATCCTGAGGCTTTGGAGGCAAGGTATTCATTACTAGTGATTATATTTAGTTGTGAGTAACAGTAAATTTGTCAGGAATGTTCAACGTCAGTCGTCTGTACTATCTGTAATGACTTCAATCGAAGTATTCTGGTGTGAACTCAGACAGTCAGTCAAAATATTCTTCTGTATGGCTTAAAGCACAATTAAAATTTATATTCCGATAATACCAAAAGACAGTTGTCGCTTGATAAAGTCTGATGTCCTCAACAACGCCGACCAGTGGCTATTCAATCCAAAAGTTTCTCAATTACAAAATAAGTTAGAGAACCACTGGCAAACCTGCAGGGGTGCTGGACAGCCGTTTCGTCCTAGTTTGGGACTCTTCATCAGTGCACACCCACTGGGGACGAAACAGCTGTCCAGTACTCCCAGGTTTTCCAGTGGTTCTCTATTTTATGTCGCCTCAAGATGAAATCCTCCATCCAATAAAAAAAATCCCTACAAAGCCAATACGAAATAAGTACTGAGAATCACGAAGAATGTTCTCAACAAAACACCTCGCCTAGTTTACTAATCGGCCCTTAACCATGGAAATCAACCTAATCAATACAGAAACTTCAAAACACAGACAAAATGTATACTATAAACCGAATTGTAACTCTATGAAACATTATCGAACAGGGAGTCGAATGACGAATAACTCTTTCCCACAGCTTCAACAATTTTGGAAAGGCTTTAGATTGTGGCAGTTGTGAAATAATTTGGAAACTTCTCCGACACTACGCAGTGTTACAAATCTTTATAAACCTCGTCTAACAGCTATATGCTGATGTCACAAAGTGATTCGAAACGGAAGGCACAGTGAAGCCTTTGAAATGATGACAGGAGTAAGGCAAGGCTATCTATTGTCACCTACGATATTCTTGATTGTGGTGGACCGGATCATGAAACATACTGTTCAGAACAAGAGAATGGGATATGTCAGACCGACTAGAAGATAATGGAAAGTCTGAGCTTTGTGGATGGCTTATGTTTAATATTACATATACTCAAAGACCTGTGGGCGAAAACGAATAAGTTGGTAAAAAAGACGATGAAGGTGGGAATTAAGAAGAGAACATGGAGAAGACAGAGCTGATGAAGATTTACAACCAGGAACAACAGATATTAATCACCCTTATTGGGAGACATCTGAGGTAGGTCACTTCTTCCACCTTTTTGGGGGCATCGTTTCAGCTACTGAAGGCACGGATATCAAAGCCAGCCAAGACTCGAAAATGAAGACGAAGCTTCAATGATCTGATATCATTGTGGGAGTTTACTGCACTAATCACAAACAACAATATTCGAATATTTAACGCTGATATCAAACCAGTGCTTCTATATGGTTTGGAGACTTGACGCGTCGAGAAAAGTATTTCCAACAACGTGAGGCAGTTATTCACCAAATAACACATGCCTTTCTTCGATACTGCAAACCAAATGGCCTGACTGAAGTGCTAAAAACAAGGGATTCTGGAGAAAAACCAACCGACGACTTATTGCCCAACAAATAAATGGAACTGATTAGTGATAAATTGGATGTACGCTGAGGAAACCGATGAGTGGCATCCCAATGGCTAACAATGAGTTAGGATCTCAAGTATAACATGAAACTAATGAAGGGCTATGGACAGTCTTGGAGACGGATAAAAAAGAAAGGCAGAGAAAAGGGTGAAACAGCGATATGCCGCCTAAACTCTACGTCCTACTCGGAACTCAAAACAGTAGTAATAATATGATGGCAAGTCCCAACGAAGTGGGATGAAAATTCAAAACCTAAAGAGACACTTTTCCTTTAGTTTGTTCAACATCAAAGATTTGCTCTACGGCGTAACCTTGAATTCACTTGAACAAAATCGCAATCATAAAACAACACACCATCAAAAACAGTCCACTATCAAAAAACAGCATAATGAAGCTTTGAAATTAGTCACCAACCAGAAATAAAGACGAATAGTAATAATTGAGTAGGAAGGTGATATGCGAATATTAGAACAGTGATACACACGTCAGGGTGGGGGAATGATAGTTGTCACAAAATGAGTTGACATTTTCAAATGAGTATGAGTCGTGTGAATAGATTGTTCATGGATGGATATTCTGATCAGTGATTCTGTTACACATAGTAGCAGACGTTGTGTGATAATTGGAGATGTTGATATTTCGGAGAGCACAGAAATGGTGATAATAAGTTGAGTAGAGATGAAATATTCAACTGGAGAGTATGAATGATGAGAAATAGAAATGAGTAAAGCAGTATGAGACGATATTCGCAGGAATACCTGATGTTGAAATGATAAAGCCGAGATAAAATTAAAAGTTATTTTCTCAGAACAATAGGGAAAGTTTATACGAGTTGCATTTGAAGCCTTTACATTGGTTACTGTATCAGAAATATATATGGCAAACTAGAATTACTGTGTACCTTAATAATCTAAAATAATTTTAATCTGTCAGTCCCATGATTACTATACTCTATGTGCCACGTGCTTGCACTACTGTTAATTTTAGATGCGTGAACAGAAATTACGCAAAATGATTCGTTCTCGTGTGTTTCGCAATATCTACGGCACTGTGATAGGAAGTTTATTGAGTATCTCCTAATTCAGCACCAGTTTCTTTCTAAATCTCTCTTGGTCATTTCATATCCGCTTGATTCCATTCCACCTAATACATAACAAAAAATTGAGACCTTTTGGAACAAATTAACCGCTTCTGTTGCCATTTCTTAATTCTGCCAAATCTTCTTTATTGTTCCGCCTTATTCTCCCTTGAACTTCTCAAGAAACACTATGTCATGTTACATAGAACACTAAATGGTGTAAGCAGAGTTAGTGATGTTTCTTTGACTCAACTAACTGATATTGTTTTCTGACTGGCGTCTTAATTCTTACAACTAGTCAGCTAAAGTGTTATCTTGCCTGATACTGAATCTCCTCTTCATTTGCAGCTTTCTCCTCATTTATCTTTGAGTAAAGACAGAATAAGTTTGATAAGAATTTGTGCTTGTACAGCATACTACGTTTACCTTGGGTTTAGTGTGAACGGACCAATGTCAGAAAGGAGCTGATAAACTTTTCAAATCAATAAGTTAACAACAAAATTATAACCAGGATTACTACAAATGTTATTTTTCATTTATTGCATTCTACTAAATTCCATTTTTTTGTAGTTTTATTATTTTTACTATGTGATGTATTTCTATATATTTGTAAAAGAAGCTTAATTGCTACAATGTGTAAAAAATGCTAAAAATTACATTCTGAATAATTATTATTGTTTGGAGGCATTTGCCAGGAAGCCTTGGACATAGATTTCGTGCTATTTGGTACTCATCAGCACAGCGTCTCTGCAACCCGAATAGCTCAGTGGTAACGTCTCTGACTGCAGTACTCATTGGATGACGTGAGTTCGAATCCCAGAGGGGACATGAGTTCCTGTAAGGTTGCAAATGTGCCTTGCTGATGAATGCCAACTAGCACGAAGCCTAGGGGCGAGGCTTCCTGTCGATTGCCATCAACCATTTAATATCATCAAATTAATGTGCACCGTGATGGCGAGCTACCTGGAATGGTGGTCACATTGCAAACTTGACTGACTGATAGAATTTAGTCTGCACCAAAGAAAGGACTAGACACATCACATTAGTTACTAGTGTCAAATCAAAATATTATATTATATTTTCAAGTACTGGTTTGTAGGGATTTGATTGATTCGTTATAGGATTTCATAATGAGCTGACATCAGTTAGAGAACCATCGGAAAACGTTGGAGTACGGGATGGTTGTTTCGTCCTAGTTTGAGACTCCATCAGAACGCGCCAACCAGGTTTTCCAATGTTTCTCTGACCGATATCAGCTCGTGATGAAATCTTGTAACCAATTATATTATATTATATTAATGAGGGTTTTGCACTTTTGAGTCCGAATACCTGTGAATTATTTGCCTTCTGAGTGCTCACCTGACAATTTATTTGCTTTATCACATAGACTTAAGTTGCTACGTGCAGTCAGAGGTAATGATACGCTGTTTGAAATAAATTATTGATAGGAACTTAATTTCCACTCTCATATTAATTTTTAATTCATTAACAATAAATAAATATAATAATCACTTTATATTATTGGGTTAGTACTGGCTTGCAGGGGATCAATGATCTCATCAACAGAAGATAACTGCCTCCCCTAAAACTGTTAGTATCTTCACTGAGACTTGAATTCAGCACATATCGTCTAAAATTTCAAACCTTTATCTACTAAGCTAGTGAGCAATGACAGCCATCTCTTGAGCAACAGGCTTCGGCCGTTATATATTTAAGCCAATTTTTATTTAAAACAAGCAATAAAGGTTAATAAAGCAGGATTTAATGAATTCATCAAATTTCGGTAGAACTCGTCAGCTGAATACTCTACATACACGAATATATATACTTTTGAAATTACATTGGGAGATATAAGACTGATAAGTAAACAAACTACATTGAATTAATCATGCAGAGAGACAGGTGCGAATATTTTCCAGGTCATGTTCAAATAGATAAGGGGAGAGAGAGAGTATGAGAGATCAAAATTAAGATAAATTGCATTACGCTTCAATTACATCACTTAGATAAACAATTAGTCATTAGGGAATATAACGAGAATTGCAAACAGACTAATATCAATAGTAATAGTTTTAATAACAATAATAATAATAATAGTGTTGAAGTGAGTTAAGATAATCTTACGGATAAAGCATAGATTTAAATGAATCAAGAATAATAATAATAATGGTAGTAATAATAACAAAAATAATAATAAGAAGAGGTAGAATAATAGTAATAACAAGTAGAGAATAATAAGTAAAGCGTATTACCATGGTAGATTCAGAGTGACGACCATCTCCTTTTGTATACAGAGGGCTGGTTTGTAAATTCGAATTGCACAAGCCTCTGCAATTGCAAGCATCTTCTTGTTTCTTTGTTTGCTGACGATGGTGAATGACTTGACGGCGTCGATATCATGTCCGTAATCCACGAGATGTTTTGTTATTGAGGATTTTGGGACTTTGCACTCAGCTGTTTTCAACCATTTTGGCAAATGCTCCATCATGCGAGTAGACAATCGCCTTTCCGTACGACCTATGTATTTGCTGCCACAAACACACTCAAATTGATATATGCAGTTTGAAGTGTCGAGGATTGGCGACTGGTCTTTCCCAGATTGTTGAAGCACTCGCTTGGTGGTGTTAAGGATAACAAGTTTTGCAGCATAATAAGTTCTCTTGATGGCTTTGTCAAGTCTTCGTTTCACTATTTCCTGTACGTCATCTCCTTTGAATGGCAAATTGATATAGACAGGTTTCTTTGGAACTGTCTGAATTGTTTTGCAAGGGGTAGTTTCTTTAGAGTATTTATTAATGAACTTCTCAGGATATCCATTCTTACATAAAATATCCTTCAAAGATTTTATTTCATGTTCAAAGTACTGTCAGAACAAATTTTTCGTGCTCTATTGAACAGTGTTCTGACTAAGTTCTTTTTGTATTCGATTGGAACAAAGCTCTTGAAATGCATGTACTGTCCTGTCCATGAGGACTTTCTAAATATAGATCTTTCGATTGTGCCATCATTCATTTTGGTCAGAAGAACGTCTAGAAATTTAATAGTATCGTTTTCCTCGTGTTCTACTGTGAAATTGAGATTTGGATGGCATGAGTTGAATTTTGTTAACATGTCTTCCGCTTTTGATCTGCTTTCACAGACAATAAAAATGTCATCAACATATCTTAGGTATGCATTTGTTTCTTGTATATATTGCTGCAAAGTACCGGTTTCTAGGCGTGACAAGAATAAGTCTGCGAAAAGTGGTCCCAAAGGGCTTCCCATTGCGACACCATCAACTTGACGGAACAGACGCCCGTTGAATTGGAATTGGACATTTTTAGTACATAAAAGTAGTAATTTCCTCAATTCCGATGTTGGAATGGGTATGTCTTCAGCTTCTTTACATATGAAGTCGATAGTTTCAACGACTGGCACATTTGTGAAAAGGGAGGTAACATCGAAAGAGACTAAATGCTTATCGGATACATTGAAATCTTTAATTTGATTGACAAATTGAAATGAATCAGAGACTATATGTGTTCCGAAACGTTTCAGCAAGGGCTGCAACAGTTCACATAGCCACTGTGCTAATCTGTGGTATGGTGAGATTATCATAGAGTGTATCAATCAATTCGCATGATGGAGCATTTGCCAAAATGGTTGAAAACAGCTGAGTGCAAAGTCCCAAAATCCTCAATCACAACACATCTCGTGGATAACGGACATGATATCGACGCTGTCAAGTCATTCACCATCGTCAGCAAATAAAGAAACAAGAAGATGCTTGCAATTGCAGAGGCTTTTGCAATTCGAATTTACAAACCAGCCCTCTGTATACAGAAGGAGATGGTCGTCACTCTGAAGCTACCATGGTAATACGCTTTACTTATTATTCTCTACTTGTTATTACTATTATTCTACCTCTTATTATTATTATTTTTGTTATTATTACTACCATTATTATTATTATTATTGATTCATTTAAATCTATGCTTTATCCGTAAGATTATCTTAACTCACTTCAACACTATTATTATTATTATTATTATTATTGTTATTAAAACTATTACTATCGATATTAGTCTGTTTGCAATTCTCGTTATATGCCCTAACGACTATTGTTTATCTAAGTGATGTAATTGAAGCGTAATGCAATTTATCTTAATTTTGATCTCTCATACTCTCTCTCTCCCCTTATCTATTTGAACATGACCTGGAAAATATTCGCACCTGTCTCTCTGCATGATTAATTCAATGTAGTTTGTTTACTTATCAGTCTTATATCTCCCAATGTAATTTCAAAAGTATATATATTCCTGTATGTAGTGTATTCAAATTATCACTCTTATATCTCCCAATGTAGTTTCAAAAGTATATATATTCGTGTATGTAGAGTATTCAGCTGACGAGTTCTACCGGAATTTGATGAATTCATTAAATCCTGCTTTATTAACCTTTATTGCTTGTTTTAAATTCGTATCGGGATATAAATGTTTTGAATTTTTGTTTTATTTGTTTTATGTTGCGCGAAAATTCTTGATGTCTTTTGATGTGTCTGATTGTTTGTGAAGGAATTTTGAGGCCAATTATTCTAGTATACTGCTTTAGTCAGGATTATGCGCTCCATAAATCATCACATCATTTCGCCTCTCCGACTGCAGCGAAGAATATGGTCATTCTTTGAATTTTTAGTATTTTTATATATTTTCTGTGTGTTGAAGTTTCTCCAGCGGTTTCATAGGTCTAGTAGTTCAGGGTTACCAGCCCTTCGCCTAACGTTGTCTCTCTGCCCGGGCATGGGACTGGCTAGAAAACTAGCAAGCTGGTTAACTAGGCGAGGTTGTTCCACTCTATGCTGTACCAAAAATTTCAGTGACTGCCTAGAGCCTTCTATTTCCTCTTTATATTATTTCTTCCATGTTACTAGCATGCATCCATAGTGCTTTAAAGAAAGAATTCACAATATGTACCCGTAGTCTCTTAGATGTGAAGTGAAGTTAGAAGGCGCATTAGCCCTAAATTATCCGGGTAGCAACTGATAGGATTTAACTGCACATTAATGCATTTACATTCCTCTACGGAGTGTATCATTCGCTGTCTGTGGACTGCTATTATCCTTTAAATGATAGTATCTTCAAATTATTTACGTTCCTCGTGATAATCTGCTGATGTACCATATTTTAAGAACAAAGGATTACGTGTACAGGAGGGTAATTTTTTAAAGATTTTTGGGATGAATCAAATTTAAGAAAGGTACAAACGCACCTACCAGTACTTTGCGTTTTACATCACTAAGAATAGGGTGAAACAAGATTATGAGTAGAACTTTTCAAACAAATGACATTAAGAGAGCAAGTATAAATCCCTAATTTGATTGGTTATTACAGAGTAAGCAGTGTCATCTATCTAGTCCTTGGTACTGATGCTGACTGAATTCTATCAGTCAAGTTTGAAATGCTGACACTAAGTTAGGTAGTTAGCCATCACTGTGTACTTTGAAATAATGCCATATGGTTACAGGCAGTTGGTCTGAAGCTTAGAACCTAGGATTCTTCAGTCTGCTCCCGCATCAAGGACCAGACATATGAGATCAATTTTTCCTAAGTGTTCGGTTAATGTATCCAATACAAGCGCACAGGAGGTTAGTCAGTTGTGAGTCGGAATAGCTCGATGAACACGTCTTTGATTGCACAACTGGATGATATAAGATCTTCCTGTCGAGTGCCTCCAACCAACTTAAAATTCCAACTAGTTAAGGGAAGATAAGAGGCGGACTCGTTGAAATGAATATGTATGTGTAAGAAAGCTAATGACATAATGGCAAGCCATTCAAATATATTAGAGTAAATGTGTTTCCCCATCAGACATAATCACAGTTAGATGGCCAACTGAAAACGTCATTATTCCAGTATTGTTTCTCTGAGCTATTTCACAGTTACATACAGAGTCATGAGAGTTCTCATACTATCAGTTTACTCGTTGTAATTCTCTAGCTAGATTCCATCAAAAACCAACAGCGGTTTGAGAATCACTGAGAACCAAGAGGTAATAGCGAGTTGTTTTGCCCTAGGTCGTGAATCTTCAACAATTCATACCCATGACCCTACTTAGGATCGAATCTAGAGCCTCCAGATTACCTGGCGAACAGGTTACCATTCAGCCTAACTTTGAAATTGATCAAATCACTACAAAAAGAGCACCTGAAGAGTGTTGTGACTAGAACGGTGGTATATGCATACTAAAACTGTAATCTGTAATAACTCATCTAAAAAATGATTTCCTCAAGTATAGAAATGTTACATTGAAAGATTTAGACGACTTACAAATGAACGCAAACACGAAGAAACAAATTAGCGTTCGTTCACCTACATTTATTAGTGTGCCTAAAGCGAATTTTGTTAATATGGTAAAAGAGCATTCCCTGCTGCTGAATTACGCTGTCTTTAAAACCACTCCTCTTCTGATTTCAGAAGTAAAAGATTAACTGCCTAATTTCGCCTCTTCCATGTGTATCTACCAATTTAACTGCTCCTGTGGAACCAGTTACATATACCGTACAACTAGGCGTGTTTCTCGTCGAATTTCTGAACATCACCCTGCTTAGTGGTTAAGTAAAGGACAAAAAAAATCTATTCGTAGCGCCATTCCATTTTATCTTGTGGATACAGAACACAAGACTGATGTTAACACCAGGCTTTCAGGGTCATTTACCGCATACCAACAAATCTCAATTTCACCTTGAGAGTTCGATTACTAAATATTGCTGAGACTGTTGGGATACACATTAAGAAGCCTAATTTGTGCGTCCAAAAGAAGCTAGTTCAGACATTATCCTTACCGTGACCATCTAGGTTTGAATGATCCTCAGTTTTTGTAGAATTTTCCAAATTTTAGTTTATATTCTATTTGCTACTATATCTTTATTATTATTATTATTATTATCATTTAAGCATCTTTACTTAAATGTAATTCCATTATTCTTACTTAACAAATCGATAATATTGTTATTGACTACTAATCTAGAATATTCTAGGCATATAAACATACATATATAATTGTGGAGCCAGAAGAGGAATTTATCGAAAAAGGATATTCTTTGCTCAATCATTTTGTGGTTTACAGACGTCTGAATGAATATTTTCACTATATTAATATGGGATTAGACATATCAGTAGATAAATTCTTAAGATAATACATTCCCTGTTCACTTGATTAAAGTAGAGAATAAGGCTAAACTGAAACACAGTATCAACAAGATGCAGCTTCGTCTAGACACATTCCCATTTTGAGGTATCTTTTTTTTCTCCTCATTTTCATATGGTGATATTTCTATTCCAAAACAAAATGGTTGAGATACACTGACAGCAATTTTGATAAACTAATTTCACTTGTTGTATTATTGACAAAAATAAAACGAATATTGTCAGAACTACCGTTTCATTTATTGATTCTAGACTAATCAAAGAGATCTTAATCTAGCTGTTAATTTCTGTAGCATTTTATCATAGTTGATGCTTGATTATTTGTAGTGTACTTCCTGAAAATCCGTAGCATAACATTTTAGTAATATTAGTCAACGAAAAGAATAACTCAGAGAATCGAATCTATATCACTCAAAGCCTTAGGGCAAATCAAAGACTTATGAGATATTAAGAAAGACTATTTTGAATGAAGCGGTTATAAATCTCTCTAACGGAACCAAAATAAGTTATTAATTACGTGTAAATTTTGACTGTGAGCGACTGAAAGCCGAGCATTTAGGAATAAACTACTTCCCTCTCAGGAAACGCCTTATTTTACTGATGTTTTCCACTTCAGTTTTATGAAGGTCCTCATTTGCTGGTTGGATGCCTTAACGTGAATTAGTTTTCACTTCTTATTGCGAAAAATAAATTGTTCTAAAATGCAGTATAAAACACTTTTATGCTCTAAGTGATATAGTGAAACCTGGTTTTCGTATTCTATGTAGGATATTCTGTTGAACCCATTTGCCATAATTGATGATGAACAGTACACACTTCTCCTGTACACAAAGGCTTAGCTTAAATTCATGAATAATCAAGGCCTCCGTTGTTTTCAGAAGTTTGGAATGAAGAAAACGTGGCATTTTTATGTGGATTCCATCTATGATGTTAAAATCACTGTCAGGGTAAGTTAAATGACATAATTTGATCCAGTGTTAACGAATAGAACTTCTCAGGCCCTTTCTTTCAATCTTGTTTAACCATATCAGGATAAGGGTGTAGAAATCATTCTCCGGCTACCGCCTACGTATCTTGCTCAACAAGAGCAAGTAAACTCAGAAATGCATACAGAAGCGACTAGATGACAGAGTATATCTTTTACAAAGGCCTAGAACACCTATCGGTTGCTGAAAGTCATCTGAAGTTTCCTTTCACAGAGAGTTTTCCTAAGGATTATTTTAAGACTGTTTATCAGGTTCATGGAAGCCTATTACTCTCTCTTCGTTTGAAACTAAAAACAAAGGGCCTCCAGCGTATTCATGGATTTGATGTATTCATCGATTTGGTAATTATCTAAATCATGAATCCATGTCTGAATCAACTGTTATTCCAGAGGTATAACATAAAGTTAAGAATGAAAACCTTTCACTGACAAAGTTTCATTCCAGAAAATAATATAAAAAAGCAGCATTTCATTATTACTATTTCCTTGTGTTCAAGTAGAAAATAGCGCATCTGGAGGACATCGCCGTTTCCCTCTTCTCTCTGTAGTCTTTTTACGTCGACTCCATGATTACCTACAGGCTATCATTTCTTCTTTACACGATTTTGTCTATTTCAACTTTGGACACAAAACCCGTCGTTTTCCTTTCGGGTTCCAATCAACATCCTGTCAAGCGCATGATATCATACAGCGTATGTAACATTTATACATATGTACTCATTCATTTGCTTTCCAAGTGGAGATTTGGAATTTAAGTAGTAGTAGACTTGTTTTTACTGGTTCGGGTTACCATCCTCACACCGAAAGCTTCCCCTTTTTAGGGCTTATTACTGGTTATTAAACCATAGTAAACTAGACTAGGTTCAGGAGTATGTTGGTGGGGATTTGATTTCTTTTTGATCAATATATTTCGTCTACCACTGAGTAGGTGGTTTGTGTGCATCATTTACTCCCGAAAATGGAGTTAGCTTTAATTTTAATGACTTGGTAGTGTTATGTCTCTACCTTTTATTGTATTGATCGGAAGAATTATAGATATTTTGAAGTATACATGATTCTGTAGGATTTATGCATTGGTATATTATAATAGTGTGGTGATAAGTCGAAATTTTCTCGCTCATTAGTGCCTAATATCTGGTATCAGAGTACTACTACTGCTTTAAGAATTCATGCCAAAAAGCGTTCCAAATTTTCTTTGTTATGTTTTATCACTGTGAGCATAATTATGAGATTTCTAACTTCTGGAACTAATTAGATAATTTTCATAGAGAAAGAAAGACCAGATTTGCAGTATAAAATGATATCATTCTATTTCACAGGTTCTCATCAGCTGCAAACTACCTGAAATTACAATGGTTATAAATAATAACATTTCATACTTCATTGTTTGAAAGGTATTAGAGAAAACATTATAAGGTGAACGCATCTGAAATATAAGTATTATAATCTAAGTCACCATCAATTTATATACTATCAAACTATGAAAGAAGAAAAAAAAGGAGGGGGATGAGAGAAGACAGAAAAATCTAATAAACAGTGTCAATATAGCAACTCAAAAAGGTCAAGGTTCATCAATTTGAAAACTTGCTTAGTGAGTTGAGCTCACTAGTGTTATGACTAATCAGTGTAATGAAAGTGATATGGTTACCAAGGGAGTGAGAGATTGACCACACTCTCTTTCTGTATGCATAAGTTTGGTCTGTGACGTTTGATTGCAATTGCTTCAGCAAATCGTAGTAGAATCGCTGTCCTTTGTATGTTTAATATTTTGAAGGATTTAGAAATCTCGACAAAATGACCCGTATCCACAAGGTGTCTGGTAATTGAACTTTGTAAATATCTGCTTCCTTTTAGGCATAAGTTTCTTGGTTTATGCTCTGAAAACCGGATAGAAGTCCTTCTTTCTGTCCTTCCAATGTACTTGCTGCCGCAGGAACACGTAAATTTTTAAACGCAGTTGGAGGTAACATCAGCAGGGTACTTATCCAGTTTTGATTGCCTTATAGAGCACGTAGTACTGTATAGTGTCACCAAATTGGCTGCAGGAAAGCATCTCTTTATTGCTCCCTTCATCTTCTTTTCAATCTTTTGCGATACGGTTTCTCCTTTGTATGGGAGGCAAATGAACACTTTCTTCTTCTCAACTGTTGGAGATTTCTCTTTCTCATCTCCTTCTTTGCTGTACTTTAGGATAAATCCTTTTGGGCATTTTTCGACAAAGCTTTATTCTTCTTCTACTTTGTTAGGCGAACATAACTTCCTGGCCCTGTCGTATAGTGTTCTCACTAATCCCCGCTTGTAGCTCATAGGGCAGAAGCTGTTATAATGAAGGTATTGTCCGGTCCAAGTTTCTTACCTGTAGATGGACTTTTCGACCGTTCCATCGTTTCCTTTTTACATTTAGGTCCAGGAAATTAAACTCATCGTTGTGTTCGTATTCCATGGTGAATTTAATGTTTGGGTGGACCTCATTTAGGCGGTCAAATATTACGGATGCATGACTCATGTCGTTACAAACAACAAAAGTTTCATCGACGTATCAACGGTAGTATGTTGTTCCATTGATAGCGTCACTCAGTCTTGTCTGTTCGAGATAGCCCATGAAGATGTCTGCTAGAATGGGTCCTAGGGGTGAACCCATGGCGACCCCGTCAATTTGTCGGTAGAATTGGTTATTGAACCTAAATTGGATGTCTTTTGTGCAAAGAATTAGTAGCCGTTTCATCTCTGACTCCGGTAGTGGCAATAGATCTCTTTGCTTACAAATGATATCTATTGTTTCCATCACTGGTACATTTGTGAATAAGGCAGTCACGTATAAATGAAATAATTAGATAATGTTAAAAAACAAATTTTATATGTCTGGTGATTATAGTGAAAGCATTTATTATACTATGAGTATGTTATTTAAAATGAACACTTAAGCAGTCAAAATAAGCTGCTTTACAACGAAAATCTTCGTAAAGGATAATAAGGAGCTGTCTTTATACATAATTAAGTAGTGGTGAATGAGAGTAGTCTATCAATGGCTTTTGATGTATAACCGTTTGTGAACCATAGGGCCCCTGTGACAACCGCATCACACTTGCTTCTCCAGTAGCACTTTCAAATGGCTCTATGACTGCACATAATCTTTCACTTCCTCCTTCACATGATCTCCTGCATTTCATCTGCGGACTCATGCCAAACTTGTCGCTTCCTATTGGGGTTCAAGTTTAAGACCTTTCTAGCTTGTTTTGTCGCTTAAAGATTTCATCAGCATATGTCTAATGCTCCTTCATATCATTTTGTATATTTGTTGAGCAATAGATTCTTGGATGGGCTGTTGCTTGCTAGACTTCCGTGTTGCTTGTCCTTGTTGGTCGGCGATTTGATATTCAGTATCGAGGCAAAGAAGGCAGTTAGCTATGGATAAAAGTCCACGGCTGACTGTTGCAAATGCTTTTGTTCATGTGTATGCCAATACTCTGAAACATAATACAGCAATGATTTAATACTAATGTTAAAGATAAGGATATTTTTCTTTCTGCTGAGTAGAGTACATCTTCACAATAACTTCAGAATTATGAACACCAACCTTGTTTTCCCAATTCAGTTTTATTCGGCTTTGAAATTCCCATCTGTAGCGCCTGTTGTTGAAAAGATACTGCCTACGTAAATGAAAGGAGTATTATTGGTATTCCCTTCCGTTCTGAGTAAAACATAGGGCTTCAACAACACACCTCCACTTTGTTCTGTTTTTTACCGTCCTCTTCAGCTCGGTCCACGATTGGCTATAATCTCTCATCTCCTCCTCCATGCCACATGATCTCCTTCATGTCATCCTCGCTCTGACGGGCCACTTGTCATTTCCCATTTGGATTCCACTCAAGTACCTGGAGTGTAATTTCATTCGGTGGCCTCCTCAGTGTATGCCCGATCCACCTCCATTTTCGCCTACATATTTGTTGAGCAATCGGCTCCTGATTGGTTTATTCCCAGCCAGAGCTTCTTGTTACCAATTCTTTTCGATCGACCATTTCATCTTCATTACGCAGCTATCGAAGGTGGCAGTTGTTGATAAAAGTCTGTAACTTCAAACTAAAGTATGCGCTGAAGATGTTGCCTATTAGGGCAATGAAAGCTTCGCAAATGAACCACTCAGCTCAGAGAAGACAAATACATCAAAAGTCTGTAACTTGTTGGAAATCCTTTTCGTGACATGCAGTGGAAATTTCTGACCCATATAGAAGGACCAACTTCACACTAGTGTTGAAAATGCGAATCTTGTTCTTTATATTGGCTGAGTGTGAGTGAGATTTCCAAACTGGTTTTAGGGTGATGAAGGCGTATCTTGCCTTTTCGATTCTGGCCAGCTTTGACATCTTCATGCGTGCTGTCACCTGTGGTTGGAATCCTGACTCCTAGGTAAGTGAAGCAGGTAATCTCTGTTAAATCTCTCCCACTGATGGTGTTTGGTGATGGCTGAGGTTGTTGTTGCTGTTGGCTGGTTATCTTCAACACCTCCGTCTTCTCTATGTTCGCCTGGAGTCCTGTCTTCGCCGCCTACCAGCGTCTTTTGCCAGTTTGTTGGTTTTTACCTGCAAGTTTTTGAGTTTGCGTGACATTAAACATAAATCATCCACGCAAGAAATTCAAATCTTCTAGAGTCTTATTGTCGGTCGTCCAGCGTATTCCTGATTCCTCGCTCCTCAGTCTGTCACAATCCAGTCCACCACAATTAAGAATATCACTGGTGATGATAGGCAACCAGCCAGCTTGTATTAATCCTGCATGCACTTCGAACGTGCCACTGAGTTTTCCGTTGTGGACCACCTGACACGTGCCATTGTCATGTAGCTGGCTGCTGAATGAGGTTGATAATGATTTCGGCACTGTATGCCATAGTGCTGAGGCAGTGTCCAAATTACTTCTCGGTCTACGCTGTCTAGTGAAGACCTTTCGAAGTCGATGAAGTTGAGGCATAGGTTTGACTGCCATTTTGTGCTTTATTCGACGATAATGAGTAGAATTGCAATTCGATAAGCACATAATTCGCCTTTCCTGAATCCAGCTTGTTCCGGGTGAAGTTCTGCATCCAATGTATCCTTTATTCTCTCCAGGATGATACGACTTAGTATTTTACTTGGCGTGGACAACAGCATCACTCCACGCCAGTCACTTCTTGTAGGTGAGGTCTAAGTCACCCTTCTTTGACTGCTTGACGAAGTAACCAGCCTTTGTTTCAATCAGTAGGTACCTTTCCTTCTTTCGAAACGTTTAGCAATAATGTCGTGAGCACATCCGCGGCAGTCTCTAGGTCCGTTTTCATTACTTCTTAATGGGGGAATTCTGTCTGACCCTACTGCCTTCGCAAAATTCAGTAACTTGATTGCATTTAAGATTTCTCCTTTCGTTGGAGGGCTAGCGTCCACTGGCACGTTCTGCTTAATTATTAAGGATAACATTCATGCTAATAAATAACTAACTATAAGTTATAACATTTAGATGTCTACACTTAGTAGAGTGAAGGCACATCCGTCAAAGAAGTTGACTTTCAACGAATGAGATATCAGGTTTAAAGTCTTTTCCTCCACTGAGATTGCACCTGGTGGATAACAGTATCAACAGACCTCAAACAATAAATATATTGCCTTATTACCAAAAGTGATTAATTTTCATGGGTATTTATGTATACGCGTTGGCAGATACTCTTCGTTGGTTTGCATTTCCCCCCGTCTAATGTTTTTCACTAATTACCAGCAAGTCATCGCCTTCTATTGTTGTTTTGTTTTTCAAATTTTTTACCGGATGTTTGTTTGTCAGCGTTTAGTGAAATGCATAATTCATTAACAAGTGACTTGTTTCTTTTTAATACTTTTGTCAATACATTAGGAAACTGAGCAGAGACCTGTTTATTATTTTCATTCATTGTGTGACTGTGAGAACATCACAGTTTTATTAATATTGTTGTTTCAATTCTACAAGATACTTTTGTTGACTGAATGTTGACTGAAAACGCCTATTGTGTACTATGAAGACTAGAGAATATAAGCAATATGGAACAAGTGATCAACATGTTCTACCTTATTTCGTTTTATTTTTTGTGTTTACCTGATAAGAAAACAATGGCGAACAAATGTTGCCGCTGAAAAAGTTAATCCAAACAAATGCACAGAAGTCTTTTTCTTTTAATAAAAAAGGGCTGAATTTGTTTTTTTTGTTGTTGTTTTATTTCGGTGAGTAATATGTTTGTGCTGCAGCGAAACCATGACCTCTCCTGGTATACTAGTTTGCTAGGTTTCTAGTCGGTCCAAAGCTCGGAAAAACAAGGGAAGGTTGAATATTGGACGAGTGACTCTACCCCTAGAAACCAATCCAAAAGCGACAGAAACACCAAAGCACAAGAAAAACACTTATTCTTCGCTGAGATTGCTGGTGAAAACCTTTGTGAAGCCAGTCAGATGACGTATCTTCTTTGAATGAAAGTGAAAATAAGCAATTAAACTATGGTAAAATGAATGCAATTCATTTTTGAGGAGGTGTTCTGAAGTGAAATCCAATTGTGTTTGTATAATTTGCTCAGTGAGTCTATGCAATATTAGACAGAAAACTCCACAAGCTTTAGGATTCATAACCTGCTTTATAATATGCATGGGACGAAATTGAATAGAAATGTTTATTTTTGGAAAACCTTGTCTGTCATTCGAACATCAAATCTTGAACTCTGTCAAAACTCCTCATGTCAAACTAAAGACTAATTATAATGGATTTTACCTTACCCCCCATTAGTACGCACTGGAGCTTTGTAACTGTGTTATTATGCGGTTTAAACTCTGCGAGAATGACTAGTTAGTGTAGGTGAGTAAGAAGTTATAGTGTTGCCGTCGGTTACTAACAGACAAACTGATGACACTTGTAAAACGTTTCTCTGTTTGGTTAGCAGAATGAGTCTGAGGCGAAGGTAAACACTGAACACGGAGAAGTAAAAACGCATCACTCACATGAAAAAGGAGACTTCTGCATATGAACACATATATTTATAAAGATAATGAATAAATTTGCATGAAACTGTTATACAGGGTATTTTCGTCTGACATCTCACAAAAGTGGTCCTCGATTTCGGACTGGAAAATCAACAGAGAAATTAAACCGAATTCTATGCATGTAGTCATCTAGATGGCTGTAGTTATATTCCTTTTGAGATCCGTCCGTCTCTGTGATCCTATTCTTCAGTATTCCCAAAATTCCTCAGTAGAATTGGTTTGGGTGCGTGTAACTGGATCCAACAGATCATTGGAATGGTTGACTGTGTGGTGAATATAACCAAGGAGTAACAATGAATTGTATTATTTCCATTCATTTGTGTGTTTTGTAGATCCTGGTTTCATCAGTCTAGTAATAAGGTGTATTAAAGTAGTAAATTGTCTGTCCGAAATTCTTTCGATGAATTGCTTCTGTGAAGTTGTGTCCTACAATCCAAGGTCCCCAACTTTATTTGATTTTGCGTGACCTTGGTTGAGTTTTCTCTTTAACAAGATTGTTCCATCTGTGTGTAAAGCAACACCTTCTCTCAACAAAGAATTTAGTCTATTCACCTCTCAGAATGTAATGGATGAAACGATAATATTCTCCATTTCATCAGTCGAAGCTCTCATGACATGTTTTAATACCTGGTAATTGCGAATGTATAAAATATGAGATGATGAAAAGTGAGGTCTAGCAAAAAATGTCCCTATGAAATGATATAACCACTAGCTTATCTTCTCTCACACTCACTCGCATCCAGAAAATTTTTAACGGTGAATGTGACCATCAGCAGCTCTGCCGAACCTTTCTGTACTCCTGATACCTCTATAAGGACGAATTAATCTACTTCCAATCAGTCTCAAGTATAAACGACACTGGAATTCCAGACGCAATTTTTTTACAGTAAGCATCTGACTTGAATCAAGAGGAATAATACCTTGGACTCACGTGAAGAATCTGACTGCTGCTTTCATGTTTGTTGAACCAGATGCGCTCATTAGGTACTTAAAGTTCAAAGTGGCCGAATCATATGCAGTTATCAGGGAGTTATTGGTTTAAACAAGTAAGTTTTGAACCTCGCCTTGTTTACTGAGCTTAGAAAAAAGGGAAGGTTGGATACATGATTAACAACCACTTCCCTTTAAAATGAGACCATCGCTACTGAAATGTTAAAGCTTGAAACAGCCTTTTATTCCGCACGGAATGTGAAGGAATGGAAAAAGAAACCAGAACTTGTTTAAAAATTTTGCTATACCTTGGAATATTTCTTGCCAGTGACTAGCATACTGACTGTTAGTGCTTATCACAAGGAAACTGAGAGCACGTCACGAGTGAATAAACACTACTGTAAATTAGACGTAGTGGTCACACTTTGTGTTACAAAGAGGCTTCGGCACAAGAGGTGTTCAATGAAAACAGGAAAGTCTCCTTGAATTTTTCGGAAATCTTCTATACTATCTTATACAACTGTAATAATGACAAAATATCTTGTACCTGAAAGAAGACTGCAGAGAGTGAGAAAAAGTCAAGATGTACTTTTGGAGCCCTACGTTCCATTGGAACCCAAAGAGATAGTAATAATAGTAAAATCTTCCAAATGCGTTCAGTGTTTTTTTAAAATAACCTGTTTGCTGAATCTGATTTCCCTAGTGCCGTGAAGCAA
The DNA here is from genome assembly GCA_944472135.2 of Trichobilharzia regenti. Taxonomy (NCBI): domain Eukaryota; kingdom Metazoa; phylum Platyhelminthes; class Trematoda; order Strigeidida; family Schistosomatidae; genus Trichobilharzia; species Trichobilharzia regenti. Next base: position 56,543,898 of record OX235262.1, read on the forward strand.
AAATTATTTTGCGTTTGGTTTCTCAAAATATCCCTCCCTTCCAGATATTTTCACCCATTTAGAAAAATTGCTAGTGGTCTCTATACTGAACGTTCCATTTTATATTTCGTATGCACACAAATATTGTTCCAAGTTGATAGTCTGAAGAGCATTCATAACAAAAACACTTTTTGTTTGTAATACGCTTGAAGGTAAATGAAGTACTTAATATTAGATTTATAAAGAAACATTGTATTAAGATTACTGAAGAAAAAAGTTCTTCCGTGGTTCAGTGGTAGAATAATCGACAGCCATACACTTGGTCTGGGTTCAACTCCTTGCCAATGCACTCTTAAACCTCACCTTATCTACCAGTCAGTGATAAGCCTGGAAAAGAAGGAAAGCTTGACGTGGTACTAGCGATCCCACTGCGTAAAAAAACAAGATCACTACTATTGAAAATTCAAAAAAAGACTAAAGCTTCCAGCCCTATGTTCCATTGGGAACGCAAGGAATAGAAAAAATGAGTAAACTATCTTTTCTTGTGTGATTTCTCAGCTGAAGGTGATTGGAGAAAACTCTGGAACCATGTCTTGTGCTTACTGACAATCGTTAGTAGAGCGTATTTGCAGCCTCACTACAGTTTCACTAGGTTTTGCACAGATAATTATAGGTTTGAGTTAGTTAGATTTAATCATTCTTCTTTAATAATGAGTCAACTTTTAACAACAGAAAAAGTATTTTATGCATTCTTTTCTTAAATATTAATTGAGAAACACGTAAATAATAACTATATTACAATTACCTATATATACGTATATATAGAAGTGTGCACGAATAAGACCTTTATCACTGTCAGTAACTCTCATTACTATTTTATTTTGGAGTAAAAGTTTCAGGGTCAAGTGAGTGAATTTACTATTAATTACAATAAGTTTTTCTTATTCAGACTAAATTGATTCTAAATTTAGTGAATAAGAAAGAAGCCGGATAAATAAGGTCAACTGGTAGCACAAAATACACAGTGGTATGAATTAAAGTAGGTGAACCTACAGTTAGTTAGTTAGTTAGTTAGTTAGTTAGTTAGTTAGTTAGTTAGTTAGTTAGTTAGTTAGTTAGTTAGTTAGTTAGTTAGTTAGTTAGTTAGTTAGTTAGTTAGTTAGTTAGTTAGTTAGTTAGTTAGTTAGTTAGTTAGTTAGTTAGTTAGTTAGTTAGTTAGTTAGTTAGTTAGTTAGTTAGTTAGTTAGTTAGTTAGTTAGTTAGTTAGTTAGTTAGTTAGTTAGTTAGTTAGTTAGTTAGTTAGTTAGTTAGTTAGTTAGTTAGTTAGTTAGTTAGTTAGTTAGTTAGTTAGTTAGTTAGTTAGTTAGTTAGTTAGTTAGTTAGTTAGTTAGTTAGTTAGTTAGTTAGTTAGTTAGTTAGTTAGTTAGTTAGTTAGTTAGTTAGTTAGTTAGTTAGTTAGTTAGTTAGTTAGTTAGTTAGTTAGTTAGTTAGTTAGTTAGTTAGTTAGTTAGTTAGTTAGTTAGTTAGTTAGTTAGTTAGTTAGTTAGTTAGTTAGTTAGTTAGTTAGTTAGTTAGTTAGTTAGTTAGTTAGTTAGTTAGTTAGTTAGTTAGTTAGTTAGTTAGTTAGTTAGTTAGTTAGTTAGTTAGTTAGTTAGTTAGTTAGTTAGTTAGTTAGTTAGTTAGTTAGTTAGTTAGTTAGTTAGTTAGTTAGTTAGTTAGTTAGTTAGTTAGTTAGTTAGTTAGTTAGTTAGTTAGTTAGTTAGTTAGTTAGTTAGTTAGTTAGTTAGTTAGTTAGTTAGTTAGTTAGTTAGTTAGTTAGTTAGTTAGTTAGTTAGTTAGTTAGTTAGTTAGTTAGTTAGTTAGTTAGTTAGTTAGTTAGTTAGTTAGTTAGTTAGTTAGTTAGTTAGTTAGTTAGTTAGTTAGTTAGTTAGTTAGTTAGTTAGTTAGTTAGTTAGTTAGTTAGTTAGTTAGTTAGTTAGTTAGTTAGTTAGTTAGTTAGTTGATCCAATGGTGATACTAACTGAATCTGGCCGAAGCACAGGAAGCTGGTTATTTTTTTCGTGTCAGTTTTCGTATATCTTGTTGATTGATTATATTATATAGAAGAGTTTGGTCTACATTGATATATCTGCTCCTGGTACGGAAATAACGTTTTCTGTTTGATCGCGGCCCAAAGGATAAAGGTGTATCATTTGAAACGTTGAGTCTCAGGGGGAGGACAATCACTGACTGGCTGAGATGAAGATTCAGTAGATAAAAAGTCCCGAACGGATGAAGCGCATATCTGAGATTCCACTGCTAGCCACCATCATGTATTTTATAAAAGACTGTTACCTTTGAGTACACAATGGAAACCATCAAAATCGCAGATTCCAGTATTGATTATCGTGAGGTTGAATCTTCGCTGGATCCTGCATGACATTGTAAAATTCTGCATGCACTTCACTGCTACACACCTACAAACATGAGACTAGTTCAGGAAGGTTTTCTTTCCGTCTTTTTCTAAGATTTAATAACAATCATGCTGCATCACACAATCGTACGATACTAAGCTATTTTTACCATACTCTAATCTAGGTCATGGCCCAATAACCATTGTATAACGACTGACGAGCCTTTACTTGTTACTTAATGAACAAGTTGTTAATACAATCTCCAAGGTGATTGCTGAGCCTGAAATCACTGTGGATATGTGTTTCGTTGTAATAGTAATTACTTTAAAAGCAATACATTCTTAAATAGGATTGTAGTTAAGATACATTTTAATGAGGATGCTTAATTTGTTTACCATTTTGTAAGTCTAGAATTACAGAAGGTCATCTAGTTCGTCGCCATTAGTTTCTAGCGTCATTTAAATCAAATTTAGGGTGATTAGATCATTTTGCTAACATTTTCTTCTGATTTTTATAACAGATTTCAGCATACATTTATTCGGGGATCAACATTCATAAGGGAATAACTGAAAGCCAAGGAGCACTGGACAGTTACCTAGTTCTAGTTTGGGACTCTTCGGAAGCGTTCACGGATGATACTGTTAGGTATTGCACCGCGGATCTTTATTTTTCGATGCAAATCCACTAATCATTCAGTCGCTGGTTTGTAGTTCAGTCACCTAAGTGTTCTAACTTCTGTAAGCTAGTGATATAGCACTACCTTCAACCAATACCAAAGATGAGCACCCACTCCACCATGAAATGGTAAATTCCATTGGTCATCAAGCCTTATTAGAACTTTACAAACTACATCTTTTAGCCAGTCACTGGTATACAGTGGATAAAATGTTGGTTTGTAGAGATATAATGGATTTCAAGTAAGATCACAAACTTACATCGGTTGAAGTATCATTAAAAACCAGGACACATTGGGCTGCTGTTTCGTCCTAGTTTGGCAGCTGACAGACGATGTAATTCACTGGCGACTGGAATCTTTTCTTTCTGGCTCAGAGAGGTAAAGGAGTGCGTCGGCCGGGGATAGAACCCTGTACCATGTGCATGGCGAGCGTCCTAACCGCTATACACGACGCACAATCTTTTCTAGTGACAGAATAGTCAACTGGTTGGCCTCATAACCTAAAGATCCAGGATTTCATCTTTGGTGCCGTCATTGGTGCACTTTACTGAAACGTCCCAAACCAGGAGGAAACAGAAGTCCAGTGATTCTTATTTTCCAGTAATTCTTTAACTTACATTGGACCGTGACGAAATCCACACTGTAATTAATTAGAATCTTACTGTTATAGAACTATTATATAATAGTTATGTAGGCTAACAAGAAGATAGATTTAAAATCGTATCAGTTATGAACTAATTAAACTGTTCAGTGAACAGTTTTGTTTTAATGTAACAAAGTGAATGCCTGATTACTCTACATACTTCTATCTTATTTATTGTGTCATTCAATAATATGCATCTGTTGAGAAATGAAAAATAAAATTAACTGCAATTGATGTTAATTTGAAAAACCAAGTTAGAATACAAACCCTAGTTTTCTTATCGAGTTAATTACGGTGAAACTGGAGAAAGTTTTATATTAATGGCTTAAAAATCAATCTATTTTCTACGTGTGCTTTAGACTATTTTCAACTCTTTGCGTAGAGTAGCACTTGAACATATAACTAACTAACTATCCTACTTAAGGCCTCAAGAAGAACTGTGTTAGTATAAATACATACAATCTCCGATTCGGTTTCTTTTTGATTTCATCAAAGTATGCGAGAACAGTGAACCAATTAGGCATTTCATTTAATGCTTTTAAGATATTGGTAAATATATGAAAGAGGTCACTGAACTATTCTTTAATGACATGTTATGTTTCTTGTAATATGAAAGGATGCTGTTGTCTTCTTCTTGAACTAGGCGTAAGAAGTCGAGAAATCTACTTTGAATTAAGTCCAATAACAACAAATGATGTATATGAATATTGATCTGCTGCTCATTACTCCAGCTATAATATGAACCACGAGAATCTTCGTTGTGATTTCATACCTGATGCAGGTCAGGTGAGACGGATGTTTGCCAGGTTTGGTAAAAAGTGAAATTCATACACGAATGAATTTCAAATGTGGTTGTTTTAAGTGTTTGGTTTCATCCTCTGACGAGGAATGGGGTACGTATTGCTGACGGGGAAGATAGAGTTGATAGATAGAGTTACCTCCTTCGGAAATTCCTTGTCTATAGTTACTGGAGATTTTAATTCTAGTGATCACAGCTTCCTAATTTCACTTGGACATGATAACATTGTCAACTTCCCGACTAGAATGGATAACACTCTTGATCTTGTGTTTACAAATGACACAGGAATATTTGAAGCTCGAAAAAGAGCCCCACTACTAAATTCAGATCACTGTATCATAAGAATATTGCCCAGATGTTATTCCCATGACAACATACTGAATCTAAGGTCCATGTTAAAAGACACAAACTGGGATTATTTACTGAACAAGCTCTTGATAACACAATTGCCAACATAACACATTATCTTAATTTCTGTCTTGATGTTTGTTGTCCAAAAGAGACAATCTTCTTAAAATTCGATCGCTTCTCCTCTTCTCAACTCAAAAAGCTCCGCCGGAAAAAGAAAGGTTGTTCAAAATGAAAAACAAATCTGGTGTTAAGAGAATGAACACTTTGATTAAGCTTGAATTACAAAGATTGAATGCTCTCTATAACCAGAAGTTTCTTTCATGTAAATCCCCATCAAATATGTGGAAGTTATTAAAGGAAATCACAGGTGGTAAGCAAATGATGAATGATATTTCTGTAGATGTTAACATGCTTAATGAATCCTTCATATGTATCCAGCAAATGTTATGATTCCTAACTCAAATAGTGTAAAAATGACTGCTTCTCATGCTTTAACACGAATGATGTCCTCAAGTGTCTTCAATCTCTCAAGCCTACTCAGTCCCTTGGTCCTGATGGTGTTCCTGCTGTTATCCTTAAGAAGTGTGCCGACATCTTGTGTTCCCTAACTGACATTTTCAACGAATCGTTTTCCAAAAGTATTATACCTGAATCATGGAAAAATCAAGATCGTTCCAGTGCCTAAATCACAAGTGGACCTAATGTTAAGTTTAGACCCATTCATTACCTCACCTTTTTGAAAGTTATGGAAAGACTTATTTTACTTAATCTTGAACCCTCTTTAAAGCCTTTCAACGACCCCAACCAGTTTGCTTATAAACATAGTAGGTGTACGTTAGATGCCGCTGTTGTCCTACACATAGCATAGTCTCTAGTTTAGATAAAGGAGCTAAATACGTTCGCTGTGCCTTCCTTGATTACACATCTGCATTTGACTCTGTTCCCAGGTCTCTCTTGCTAAGTAAGCTTGCTGCAACACAGGCTGAGAGCTGGACAAATAAGTGGTTGCATTCCTATTTTTCTGAAAGGAAGCAGTACACCGTCTACAATGGAAAGTCCTCCACTACCTCACTTACTTTAGCTGGTGTTCCTCAAGGTGCTGTTCTTTCTCCCTTTCTGTTTTCCTTTTTCTCATTCTGATGTAGCCACTTTTGTTAAGTATGCCGATGACCTCTCGGTTTCTATGCCTGTCAACTCTCAGTCAGATTGTTCCAAATTAAATAACTTTCTGTCGGAAATTAGTCAGTGGTCCTCTTCAAACGGACTTAAGCTTAATCCGTCTAAATGTCAGGTAGTCAATTTCACTTTCAGACGTAAATGTGACCTACAGCAACTAGTTAGCTCACATGGCCCCACTATCATTGACGGCACAGAGGTTGAAAATACATCTGATGTCAAGTACCTTGGGCTGAGTTTTTCCACCGATCTTTCCTGGTCTTCCCACATCTTGCTAGTTACTAGAAAGATGTTTCGCTTAACGTTCTACATTAGGAAATTTAGGCAGTCTGGCATAAAGCAGTCTTTGCTTTCTCAGTTTGTAAATTCTTGTATTCTACCCATCCCCCTTTACTGCTCCCCATTAATCTTTCCTGGACTACTTAAGAAAGACTTTGCTTCGCTGAGAAGGGCACTAAAAGCCGTTAGTAGGGCAAGTGGGATATCGTTAAACCAACTGGTTAACACTATTGTAGATAGACATATTATGTCATGTAAGAAACTAGCGAATACAATATTGTCGGACCCCGAGCATCCTCTCTATACGCATCTGTCTCCTTGCATTTCATCTGGTAGAACTAGAAGCAGCTATAGGAGGCTATATGCTAGGACTACCAAATACAAAAACTCCACAATACCATATCTGGCACAGCTGTTATGTGATGAGAAATCCGTTAGGTATGACACGATAAACTTACTGCGGCACTCTAACAAATAGTCCCATTAGTTTTTGTTTTCCTTTCCTCGTTACTATTACACTGTTGTTCTCATCTTCTATCACACATCAACTTTATATTTCATATCCTGTGGTGCATTGTTTGAAATGTAAACTCTACGCTGCTTTTTTATTTTTATTTATTTTATTTATTATTTATTTTATTTTTATTTATTTATCTTTTGATTTTAAAAATCTTATATAATTTATGAGGTAATTAGATGCAATATACTGTAATGCACGCTGAAAATTCCATACCTGTACCACAAATACCGTTTGGAATAAAGCTGTTACTATTATTATTATTATTATTTTATTATCAGTGCTTCCTTATTTTCAGTGGTTCTGAAACTGACATCAGCTTTTGACGAAGTCGCTACTAGATTTCTACAACTTCAATATCTTAACATTTGCTGGTGACTACCATTTGAAGCGGGGACACTAGTTTCATGATATTTGAGGCTTGTGAGCTGAATATAAGCTCCACTGCAGTGATACTGTTCCCACTGCGATTTAAATCAATATATCATCCCCTTAAATGTTAACATGTTATCCAACGGACCATTCAGTTACATTTTTTTCTGCAATGGAATTGAAGTATTATTCAGAATTCTGTCTAGAAGTGCTGTTATCACAACTATTTATTATACACATACAAATAGACAAATATTTCCAGTTACTCAAAGAATTACAAAATATTAATAAAACAATGAGGTAGATTTCGCCAAACTTCCATTCTGTCATAAAAGCTATTTTACGCCTCAGAAGGATCACTAATACATAAGCAAATCCATTTTACTTTATTCATGATAAGAATGAACCAATGAGATCACTACAGTGGAGTTCTTAACACTTTACTGATTTGCGCTCATGAATTCAACAGGCTTCTGTTTCTTCTTTAAAAAAAGGGCTGCTTTCTGAGTCGTATACTTAGTTTTATCAATCATTGATATGAAAACGAAGTATAGCGAATTTGGGCTTTGGCACAGAAGGTGACTAATGAATATTTGGGGCATCGTTACGGACAATTATGAGTTAGAGAATCAATGGAAACCAGAGGCTGTTGGGAAGATTTTGTCCTAGTTTGAGACTCTTCAACAATACAGTCGATAACTTCACTAAAACTTTCAGATTACAGTCCAAGCACGCTACTATTTAACCGTTAGGTCGCTTGATAATATAGAGCCTCCATAAATCTTAGACAGGATTGAAAAATAACATTTTTATTATGTTTCGTTGATAAGTACTATCTCGTTCTCTTAAGTGAAGGAACTACGGTGATTTCTGGGAGTTTCCATTCCTTCACATTGTTTCCGACATTAACAATCCTTTCTGAAATAGATGACCTATTAATGTTTAGGTGTTGTTAGAATGAAAATGTCAAATGCTAAGTGATTCACAATAGAAAACTCACTGTGGCCTTTGCAATGAAGACAGGATTAAAATAAGTCTGTCTTCTACTATCAATGATCTACCCCACAGTAGTGAACTGTAGCATGAGGCAAAGAACAAGGAAGGGGGGAAGAAGAATGGTATATGTTGAGCGGAGAAACAGAACTTGAACTTCGCGTTTATCTATGTTTAATGTCACAAAGACTAGGAGATCTACAGGCAAAACCCAACAATTCGGCAGAAGTGGTGGCTAGCACAGAACATTAGGTAAACACAGAAAAGACGATGAAGGTGGTGAAAATATCTAAACAAAAACAACAAGCACTAATCATTGTTAGTCAGAGAAGTGGTCTCTTTCGACTACTTGTACCGGGAACATTGTTTTAACCAAAGGCAACACGTATAACTACGCCATGGCCAGACAGGATTAAGAGAGTAAGACGCTTTTATTACTATGAAACAGTGTGGGAATCTACACCACTGAGCAAAGCGAACTAGATCCGAGTCTTCAATACCAATATCAAGCCAGCCAACGCTTGTATATGAAGCAAAGACTTGGCACGTCCCGAAAAGTATTTCTAAGTGGTTGTATACTTCCATCAACAGCTAACTGCCTTCGTTCAATACTGAGGATCAAATGGCTCGCCAAAAACCCTAAGCCACAGTAAAAGCTATGGAAATGAAAAAGTCAAGTATCTTTTACCCAAAAATTGGATTTGACATACTCTGAGGGGACGGCTGAGTGACATCACTCGCCAGGACCTCAGGTGGAACCCCAATGGGAAGCCACGACTTAAGCATGAGACAAAGTGTGACATTGAGCAGTTCATGTGAAGGCGGAGTCAAATCTTATGCTCAGTCATAGGTCCAGCTAAGAAAAGCCGCTCTGTTGAAGCCCTTTTTCATATAGAAACGCCAGGGGATTACAATAACAATAATACGTCACAAAAATGCGCCTAACCAGTCACGAGACCGGATTCTGTATTGGTGATTTATTACACAAATCACTCATACAGTCAATATTTGGTGGTCAGTTTGAAGCAGTCCCATAAAAAAGAACCAGATGCTCTGCTGAGTTTTGAACAGTGTATTAAACACAATACAATTACAGAATGTTACCCTACATAAGGTTCTCACTTCTACAACGGACAGTCACACTGAAACATGGTAATTCTTATTTCATGAAATGCAACAATCATAGTCACAGCATTTTTGAACTAAATATCTATCAAAAATCGATATACTGATAATAAACAGAAAATTCTAAAGTTGATATCAGATAAAAATATAAATAAAGATGAATGTATGTAGATCAGCAGTTGTAAGGCGTTTACTTTTGCATTAACTTTGGTTGTTTTAACTGAGCACATGATTAAACAATCTCACTTGTGTTTTGCTCTCTGTGTTAAGCTATTGCAGTTATTTTTATTCGCTTAGAACAATAAAACACTTCAAGCTATCTGCACACATATAATCACTTCTCACCTAAAATTTAAAAACGGATTTGCTTATTTATAATACAGATGATTCTTTCTAGAGAAACCGATAAGTATTCTACCAATTCACAAAGTTTAGTGGTTCGACCACTAGTATGACGAAGTAGGTGTACGGAGTCAATTGCTGTCTGAGGCGCCATCATCAGTAGCCTGACCATAGAACAGAAACCAACTTCTCATCCGGTTCTTTTTCTATTCTCAGCCGACTCACTATTACAACGTGTCTACCTTACTAGCCAATAGTAATTAACTAACCCAATAGTAATCGTGGTAGAAAAGGAAGGTTAGGAGTGAGGCTAGCAACCCTACCTTGTGAAAACTACATGGCAAATGAGACAGAATAGGTTCGAGCTTCATGTTCTACTAGAAACTCAAGGAAAGAAAATAAAACAGCCGTCAGGAAGCAAAAACTACAGAAATATACTCGATCTGGTCACGTATATGTTTTTCACTCAAGTGTGAGAAATCTGTGAACGATGCTGAAAGATAGTCTCCTGGTTGCAGATGCATATTTCCCTTATCCTATTAACAAAAAAAACAAATAATTAAAAAAAATCCAGAAGTGCAGCTAAACTGACAGAGAAATAAAGCATACAGTTAAGCAGGTTAGATCTATGCGCACCAATAACTAGCTAGTTGCCATGCTGCCTTATTCTGTTGTGAGTACTGTTTTTTGGAGATGTAATATGTACAAGGTTGACTGGTTGGTGAATGTATTAGGTTCATATGTTAAGTGAATATTCGGCTGACTGTTCCTCTCCACCAACAGTGCTAGATTACAGTCAATTAATCATTGAAACAATTCTACGAAATTAACTAACATAACAGCTTCCAAAACTCTAGGATGAACAGCTGGTGGATACAGAGTGAAAGTCGACACATTCGCTTAACTAAAATGTGATATTAATGACTCTCAAATATACTCAGTTTCAGATGTTACAATACTTTAGAAGGAATTCTATAAGAAATTCGACCGATAACTGTGTCTGTTGAGTAAGTCGACGTTAGTTACCCAGATCCATAATTAGTTATCATGAAAAAGTGAACTGCACGAATTCAGTTATAATTCCGATAATCATTGTGACCGAAATAGTAAGCTAGTTGTTGAAATACGTTAAAACGGTCTCAATCCGGATGGCGTGAATGAAGCACTAATGGACAGACAATGGTTTTGTCTTATCGTCAAAGCTTTCCTGAGGTAGAAATGAGTAAAACGGAGTAAAGGGAAGAGGTTGAGGTTTACTTCTGTCTCGATGGTATAAATTACCCGTAAATATTCTTTAAATCCTCTCAATGGAACACAAACAAATGTTGACCAATATTCAGATTATTGGATTAGTGAAGATTCGGTTTAATTTTCATTTGTAGATTTTGTCACGAATCAACATCAGTAAAAGTTCACTGAAAAACGGAGAACACTGGAGAGCTTTTTTGTCCTAGTTTAGTACTCTTCATCAGTGTGCATATACGATGTAACAAAGGATAGAACCCACGACCTTTAGGTTATAGGACTAACCTCGTGTCCACATTTATTTAGTCTAGAAGGCATTGAAATGTTCTCAGTGTTGCGTGTTATAAAGTTAAGATCAGTTCGAGAACCACTGGAAAACCTGGCAATACTGGAGAGCTGTTTCGTCTAGTTTGGGGCTCTTCAGTAGCACGCATCAACTGGAGTTCAAAACCAGGACCTACTGGTTACAAGGCAAGCTCATAGACCATTGAGCCACTGGGACCCAATCCAATGATCCTTGAATTCTAACTCCTGCCAATTCACGACATAGAGCGACCATTTTGCAAAGTCTTCTTCGATGAGTTACTGCCTCATCTTCAGCCTGCTTCACCTTACTGGTCACGGCTTCCCACTAGGGCGAAACAGCTGTTCAGTACTCCCAGGTTTTCCAATGGTTCTCTAACTGATGTCACCTCATGATGAAATCCTCCATGCAATCAAACAAAATCCCCACAAATCCAATACTTGAAAATTATAATGTTAAAGTGTATGTGTTTAAGTTGTTTCTTAAAATTTCTAAAACATCTTCTTTCTACCTTTGATCTTTAAATGTTAATTTGTAGAGATTAAACTGATTTCAAGTTTGATCACGGATTGATATTACTCAAAGAATCACTGAGTTGATAGAAGTGAGAATTCAAGGGTTACAGGATTCCGTCCAAGTGGCCAAACGGTCATCTAGCTTGGCCTCATTACCTGAAGATCTCGGATAGTGTTCTTGTTGGAGTCGTGCATAAGCACTCCTGAAGAATCCCAAACTAGGACGAAACAACTTCCAGTGCTCTACAGATTTTAATGATCTATAACTGGTGTTGGTTTTGATGAAATCTGACAATTTAATTTGATTAGTTACTATGTCTTAAAGATATACGTTTGAAATGAAATTTTAATAAATGAACCTGAAGATATCTTGGATGGGTACCTGAATTCTTTGTATAGATGAATATCTAGTAAAACCATGCAGAATTATGAATAAGTAGCAGAAATGAAGTGATTTTGATAACTTTGAAGGTATTATTGTTATAACATATTATTCATCTTTCGTGTCCTGTGTAAGGTCATTCAGTGGTCTCCTCAACAGATATCCAATCCATTTCCATTCCCCTCTACATACTGGTTAGACAATAGTTTGTCCTCTAGTTCACGGTCGAACAGAGTTCTTTATCCCTTATGATTTCTGGTCGGTTGTCTGACCTCCAGTATCGAATCTTCTAAGTCAGATGTTAATGAAATTCTGCAGATGACTGTTATAATGCTTTTGGTGACGCTTGCATTAAGTCTCCGAATTGCATGAGATCACGGACATCAGTGTTGGAAACTCCTATCTTGTTCCTTGAGCTGAGTGCTGTAGGTCTCCTCACTGCTTTGGGAGTAATGAATCTCTATTTACTGTCCACACTTGATTCTGGCTTGCTTTGACATGGTCATACATGTCATCTATAGTTGAAACGACGTGCCACTTTTAAACTTTTTTATTCCTTTATTTTCCCAGTGGAACATAGGGCTGCAAACTAGCGGTGGTTTTATTTTTACGGCGTGGAGTTGCTAACCGCACATCCAACCTTCTCTCCTGACCAGTCTTATTACAGGCTCAATGAGGTAAAGGAGGGCTTCGGCCGGGAATCGAACCCCGAACCACTTGCGTGGTCGGCGAGCATTCCACCTCTGTGTCACCAATAAATTGCTTTAGATTTCTCTTAATGATGGAGGCTGTTGTTTGTTTTCGATCGATTGGGTACCTTCATCACTTATCACTCATCTTGTCTACATTCAACTAACATGCGGTCTTCGCTGCCTCTTCTGTCAGCGTTTTGATATTCGCTTGTAAATCTTTCAGCTTTTGTGATATGAAGAATAGATCATCGGTGAAATCGAGATCTTCTAGGGTCTTTAGGGCGGTTCATCGTATGCCCATATTCTCACCCTCTATGTCTACCACACGAAATCTACAGGATTATTAATTACAACCATTTATTGGACTATTTTTAATCAGTCAGTCAAAACACAGAAAAGAAATAAATAGGAGATATTTTAATCAGTCGACATGTTGGTCTACGCCTTCCTAATACAAAAATATATAATACTAAGAAATTTACTCGAAAGCATTCCCTCGTAAATAATTCAATATTATTTTTTTAATAGCAACAGTAGAAAATATACAACCGAAATGATTGACTTTCATTCAACTTTTTGTTTATCTGAGGTTTTATTTATTATTATGCAAAATAAATCATGTTAGCGCCTAAGAGACGAGGCAATGAATCAATCAATTATTCAATCAGGTGTTGAATTGTGTTTCAATCTTTAAAGACCACCATTTTTGTTTGTTTTTCTTTCGATTTTTTTTGTTTTTTGATAAAATTAAAAGTGTACAATATTGGTTATTCTGTCAGAAGTAAACATTTTAATTTATTGTCTATTGTGTAAAATAATAAAAAACAAATTCGCTAAAACGTTGTTTAGCTAGTGTATTTTCTTGTATATTATTTTCTCACATTTCTTTCTTTTTATTCGTATTAGTGGTGTTAGTATATGTGTAAAACTTGGGCACTGTGGTAGTAAGTAATTCCATATTAGTTTGTTTATTAAATGTATCACAAAGTGAAACAGTATTATTTACTGGATGACGTTTCGAACACAATTTATTGTTCATAATCATATCAATCAGTTATAATCACACGACTTCGAAACTTGAGTTTCATAGTTTTCTTTGTTTTCTCCTATTTTTCGTTGTTGGGGTAGTGGAATTTCCCAGATATCTGGGTGGGCAAGTGTTGAATCATTCCTATTACATGTATTCGCAGTTGATTCGATGAACAAAGCTTCTGTTATTAATCTCTCCCTCCATTCACCCTGTGACATTAGATTTTAAAACTGTCATCCTATCCCATTCAGCCTATTGTATGGTTGTGTGCAATTGCATGTAGTGCCATGGCTGAAGTAATCTCTAGATTTCTTATCTTATTTGGGTCAACTAATCTAGATTTAGCTAGGTTTTTATGTTCAGATAGATTGACTGCACCTGTTCTACTAGTTTGACCTATGTATTTGACCTCGCAGTCATTGCAGGAAATTAGATAAACTAAATTGTTTTGTTTTAAAGGCTCCACAGGATTGATCCTTTAACCGACAAAGCTTGTTTCTAATTGAGTTTGTGAGTTTGAATACCAGCCACTTTTATTCCTGCCTTGTTACGAATTCTGTGTAAGGCGTCCAAGGTTCTTCCCTCGCATGGAATTACTACTGATGATTTAGATTCCTTATTGTTGGTGTCGTCATTAATTATCACTATTATTGTTATTATCACTATTCATGTTTTCATTATTATTATTATCACTATCGCTACTATCATTATTTTTTTTATTTTTACGTTTCCTTACATATTTCCTGACTAATTTATCCGGGTAATTATTATGTTTGAAGGCTTCTTTTATGTGTATCACTTCCTGTCTTAGATTTTCCTTGGTACTACTAAGTTTTCGTGCTCTGTCACTTAAACATTTCCCCTAATCCTATTTTTACTGACATAAGATGGGATGATCAGAAGTCCAAAGGTCTGTTTGAATGTGTGGGTTTTCTGTAAACACTAGTGTTTAACTTCCTATCTTCTTTCATTTTTACGTTGCAATCTAACATTGGAAGTTCCCCTTCCTAACTTTCCTAATCATAAGTGAATTGAATTGTCTCTACCTTCGAGTTGATGTGTTCGAAAAGTCTATCTATATCTTGTGTTCTGAGTACAGTGAATGTGTCATCTACATACCTCAACCATTCTTTTAGGATGGGGATGAACGTTTTCAATCGCTATCTTTTCCCACCTATCCATGAATATATCTGCTACAACCGGGGATACTGATGATCCCATGGTTAATCCCTCAGTTTGTTTGTATACAAATGTAATGTCACAGGATGGAGGGAGAGATTGATAACAAAAGCTTTGTTTATCGAATCAACTGAAAATACGTATAAGAGGAATGATTCATCACCTGTCCCTGATATCTGGAAAATTCTACTACCCCAACAACGACAAATAGGAGAAAACAAAGAAAACTATGAAACTGAAGTTTCGAAGTCGTGTGATTACAATTGATATGACTATGGGCAATACATTTTTTTCAAAACGTCATCCAGTAAATAATACTGTTTCACTTTGTGATATATCTAATAAACAAACTAAAATAGAATTACTAGTGTTAATCGAACTTATGCATAATGGTTTCTTGTATGGGATAAGTTTCTCAAAACCAGAAGAAATTTAAGTTTGGTAGAACTCAGGGGTACAATATGATTTTGAAGTAAGTGCTGAAGATATTGTAACATACTAGATGTGTTACCATTGTGTGGCACTTTACTAACGTGACTAATTACAACGTGCTCAAGTATCCACGTAATCAGTACCTAGACTAATAACCTCTAACTACCAATAACAAAACACCAATGAGAGAACGTCGGATGCTTGTAAAGGTGCTGTGAAAAACAATTTATTTATCTATAGTAAATTTTAAAGTAATTTGAGATTTTTGGAATTATCTGCTTATCACGGCTGATGCACAAACTCTGGCAATGTGCATATTAAGCAGAACAAAGGGAAGTGGTAAATGGCTACTAAGTCTTGTTGTATGCATACCGGTTTGATTATAACTTAAACATCCAAAGGTGGGATAGGAATTTGTTGAGTTAATTCAGTTTATTCTATTTATTTTCGGCCCTAGCTGTATTATGACACCATGGAAGGTAAACCACAACACTAAACAGCTTTTCCCATTATTGCAAGCTGTAAATCCTCTGTACCTATGTGGATGTGTTTTACGAATCAGAAAACACCATTATGACATTAAACTACATTTCTTTACAGACAGTTAGGGAAAAATACTGTAGACCAGAGAAAGACAGACAATTGTTTTCTTCTTATGTCAAACCCTTCATTAACCTGCACCCATGACTTTATCTGGCATTATAGGGCGATTGTGTTTATCGTTCGATCATTGTGAACTCTGACTAATGTCAGTTAGCAAAAGAGTGCCAGTCCAATTCAGTGGCCACATCATCCTGAAAAAAATCAAACACGCCCTGGATGAAAACTTCGACCAGGATATGCTGGATTCAGGAGAACTAAGTCATTCATCGATCAGATCGCAACACTACATATCATCACTGAACAGATCATGAATAGCAGTCAGTTCTCCCCTTCAACTTCATTGACCTTGGAAAGGACTTCGATAGTGTCGATCGAGAGGTGATTTGGAAACCACTTCGCTACCACAGGATGCCGCCAACAATCATACAACTCGTCCAGCAACTGTACAACAACGCTGCATGCTTAGTAATCCACAAAGGGAAACTCACGGAATCCTTCGAAGTGAAGACGGGAGTAAGACAAGCTGGCTGTCTACTATCTCCAATGATTTTCCAACTGCGGTAGACTGGATAATGCGACAGAAACGGGAAACGATGACACAAGAATAAAATGGACCCACACAAAAATCTTAGCGGATATGGATTTCGCTGACGATATATGTATGATTTTTCACAAAGTAGCAGCACTCAGAATGAAAATGAAAATAAGATCTGGATTTTCAACGCTATGTGAAGTCACTGCTACTATACGGATCAGAGAAGTGGTCGGTACGTTAAGAAGGGCAATTCGAACAAACTACAGACCTTCATCAACAGCTGCCTTCGCTCAGTACCCAAGATCAGACAGCGAAAGAAAATCAGCAACGGGGATCTCTGGGAGCGAACCAACCTAGAACCGATTATGCAACCAGTATGCAGGAACAAATAGAAGTGGATTGGCCATACTATTAGAAAACCATCAAGTGACATGACACACCAGGCCATCGCTCGGGTGGAACCCAAATGGGAAGGTGTAAGTTCGTCGTCAATGCGAGGGTGACTTGGAGGAGGTCATGCGAAGAGGAGACGAAAGCATAATGGCAGACGTGGAGCCAGCGAAAACGTTGGCAAAGAACCAAACGCCACGGAGATGTGTGGCTGATGCCCTGTGTTGCTCCAGGAACTGAAGGAAACAATAATAATACCGATAGAACGGCTGAATGCTAACGCAATAATATGGTAAATTGAGGATCCTATTGTCAACTTTGTAAGTGCATGGTGTTAATGAGTCATCAAAAAGATGAGGATTGATGTCATTAAGGGATGAAATTTACCTCTAGATGAATTAACTGCTCACAGATCCAGTATCATGAATAAAACTGTCAATCAACCCTAGCTAATGATCATATAATTTTTTATGTGATACTGGAATATAATAATAGTGTAAACTGTACACAAGCTTTACCTAAGATGTGTAAGTACCACATAAAAATTTAGATGTTATAAGAATTTCATAAGCCGAGCTCAAAAAGCTTGAATTACTGAGCTGTCTTAATGTATGCTGGTTAGAAGCTCTTCACAGATGAATTAATCAAAACCATAGTGGTATGGTGTTATAAGTTATGTGAAGTGGAATTCCTCAGTGGTATTTCTGAATAAACCTTCTGATTAAATTTAATGCCAGTGGGTAAATCTTATGAGCTGATAAGCATAACAGCAACCTGCAAGTTCGTAGGTTATTTAGAAATTATATCATTCACAACACGTACTGCTTACTAAAGACTAATTACAGGATGTAGTAATTGAAGTTCTAGGGAAAAGAAGTGACTATAGAAGTCGAAAAATTCGAGTGCGACGATAGATATCCATCGATGACACTGGCTGGTGGCAGCTCTACTCATTGCAAACTGACAGAAGTTAGAACTCATAGTTTATTGGATTCCGTCTCAGTGAATAAATAGTCATCTGGGGGGTCTCCTAACTTGAACGTCTGCCTAAGAGTCTTTAAGTGAAGTTAAACTTGAATTCTGTCAAATCATTACAAATCACCACTTGAATAAACTTGTTGTGTGTCTTCGATGTTCATCAGACATTTCCCCCTGAAGCCCCATATTTCACTCGGATAACAAAGAACCAAGACTAATAATAATATAAATAAAATATCTGCAGTACCAATATCAAGAGTCACTCAGTTCATATCATAAAGAGGAATTTTTGACAGACAGATATTATTGCTGAAAAGGTTTTCACACCAACTAGGGCGATAAAATACGTGTTCTCCACTCCGATCACCTGAGATGTCTATAGTTAAACACCTAATATATTCACAGCTGATTAAGTGAAAAACTGAGGCAGTACAGATTTTCACTTACACTGAAGGGATGTTAAGTTCTCAGGCGAAATTCTAGAGGGGATTTTCTTCATCAGTACATTACAACGTTTAGACATTAGAATCAGTCCTGACATCAACTCTTGACAATGAATGGAAAATATATCACCAGATTTGAAGAGATTCTAGCATTAACTGTAACATGCATTCCAATCAACTTAGTATTTGTGGTAAGTTTTCCAATTTTCTTAGTAAATTTTTCCAAAAGTCAATTATTCGACATCTATGAGGACTAAACTATTATTACTTTGGCCTAGTGCGCAATCGGTCAGCAACGTGCACTACGAAATGAACACATGAATTAGTTTAATGTCACTCAATCTCATGAATAGAAACTTACCTTGACTTTAAGTCATTCCTGAACATAGTAAGAAACGTCACGATTTATGTAGCATAAGAGTCTTTTCATTTAAAATATCTAGATTGTAATTACTATTCGAAACTAAATATCTGATGAGTTAATCGTCTTGCAAACATTACTATATTATATATATATATTATATTACTATATACTTTGTATGACCACTGAAAGTAGTATCTTATTCGTTCTCAACTCTCCTTCTCTAGATTATGAGTATGTTTGGGATTTGGAATAATTTCAGTGCATATTTTGTCACGAACTAACATTATTTAGAGAATAAGAGAAAATTAAAAGGCACAAGATAGCTGTTTTGTCCTAAATAAAGACTCTTCAGAAATGAGTACTTACAACTCTACCAATGGATCGAGCCCCGGAAGTTTTAAATCATGAGGCCAAGCTGGTTGACCAAACAACCATTTGGGAAAGAATTTTAAACAACGTGTGGATTCTAACTTTTATGAGTTCATGATATAGTACTACTACTGTCAACCAATGCTGTAGATGAACATCATAGTATGTACCCTTCTGACATCAACTTCTCACTACAATTTCAGGATATCCGTCCAGTAGTCGCTAGCCAGCAAGAAATTGATATTTCGATTATGGTTTTTGTAAGAGTTTGGATTAATTTCAGCGCAGATTATTTCCTTCTTTAACTTTCAGTTTAGTTTATTTGTAAATGTGGAAAATCGATTCGTCTAAATTTACTGTTTCTCAATGTCTATCACAAAATTAGTATTATAATATTGGGAGTATCATCACATGCTTTTTTATATATATAAAGTTGGATTCTACTTAATTATTATGAATGACACTTCATAATACCTTGTTATTCTGCCTTGTAATACTATTTGTTCTTGTGTTCCAGATAATTGTGCATAGATGGATGATAATCGACTTACATGTGATAGAAGGTCTAATGCATACGTACATGCGTTTACTTGGATTTACGCATAGAAAACTAAGGAGTAAATCAGACGTGTTTATTATTATTATTTATTATTGTATCCTTTAGTTCCTAGAGGAACATAGGGCTTCAGCTGCGCACCTCCATTGACTTCGGTTTTCTGACAACTTTTTCACCCTGCTCCAGGTCTGTCCACATGCTTTCATCTCCTCCTCGCATGACCTCCTCCAAGTCACCCTTGGACGACCAACTCGCCGCCTCCCTTTCAGGTTCCACTCGAGCGATGGCTTGTCTAGTGATGTCACTTGATGGTTTCCTCAGCGTATGGCCAATCCATCTCCATTTCTTTCTGCCTATTTGTTTCACAATCGGTTCCTGATTGGTTCGCTCCCAGAGATCCCTGTTGCTGATCTTTTCTGGCCATCTGATCTTGAGTATTGAGCGGAGACAGTTGTTAATGAAGGTTTGAAGTTTGTTTGAGATGCTCTTTATGACTCGCCAAGTCTCTGATCCGTATAGTAGCACTGACCACATTGGAGTTGAAAATCCGGATCTTATTTTTGATGCTGATTGCTGTTGACCTCCACACAGATTTGAGTGTAATGAAAGCTTGTCTTGCTTTTCCGATTCTGGCTTTGATGTCCTCGTCAGTTCCGCCTGTAGTTGAGACGATGCTTCCCAGGTAGGTGAAGGAGGTTGTTTTTTCAGGTTCTTCCCAT
This sequence comes from Trichobilharzia regenti, assembly GCA_944472135.2. NCBI lineage: Eukaryota > Metazoa > Platyhelminthes > Trematoda > Strigeidida > Schistosomatidae > Trichobilharzia > Trichobilharzia regenti. The sequence goes on from OX235262.1 coordinate 56,564,279, forward strand.
TTATGCTTTGTGTTTACTTCAGTCTATTATTGATTTTTACCAGTATACACAGAGTAAGTGGTTAGCTGTAAGCTGCCTCATTATGCTCAGTGTAAGAGAAGAATTTGGGTACTGTGGTAGTATATATACTTCTATATCAGATAAATTCATTTTTGATATAACATACAGTGAAAAACTTCATAATTACTGCATGTTACTTGTTGAATTATATTATTTTTTCTAAGTGGATCTATTGGGTATCGAACTGACAAAGTTTTCTAGGAGTTAGTTGGCTTGTTGAAGTGCCAATGTGATTCTAGTTTCATTAAGAATCCTACTTAGTGTCAGTTTACTGAGATTAATAGGTTTAGACATTGACTTGAGTTATTTGGAGTCATCGAGAGTTGAATTCGTTTTTATATCCTAATCGTAACGGTGACTATAGGTTTCTTATACTCTTTATATAGACCTGTTTCAATATATCCATTGGTTTTGGTTAATGTAATCCGAGTCTGTCCATAATTACTGATGAATTACTCCTTTCATATTTGGCAGTTACTTTGTTGTTGTCATTCCTCAAACATTTTACAGTTAATATTTTTTCTTTTCTTCCTTACTTCTGATATTCCAATGTCAACGCAAATTATACTTAGACTTGTTGAGAAGTTAACACTGAAGTTTAATCCTCTTCCAAGTAATTTAAAAAATAGAGATTTCTCAGGTGATAAATGTCTAATGTCACAAAAACTCGAAGACTTGCAGGCAAAAACCAATAAACTGGCTGAAGAAGCAGCGAAAACAGGACTTCAGGTGAACACAGAAAAGACGGAGGTGATGAAAATAACCAATTAAACAGCAACAATAACCAGCACCAGTCACCATCAATGGGAGAGGTTTAACAGAGGTCGCCCCCTTTGCTTATCTGAGAAGCATCGTTTTAAATGAAGGCGGAACGGGAAAAGATGTCAAAGTTGGACGAAATCGGAAAGGCAAGATACGCCTTCATCAACCTGAAACCAATTTGCAAATCATCTGCACTCAGCCAGCATAAGGTACAAGTTTTGCATTTTCAACACCAATGTTCTTCTATACGGATCAGAAACCTGCAATGCGTGTTGCGAAAAGGATTTCCAGCAGGTTGCAGGTTCTCATCAACATAACTATTTGGATGGCCTTGGTGACCTGTTTGAACATTTTGGGCTACCATATTCCATGTACACTTTGCATATATTTACTCACATTTTGTTGGTGTTTACATTTCAAATTATGCATTCTAATCGTATTTTTAACTCTCGGGATTATATAAGATGCTTAAAACCCAAAAAAAACTTTCATATTTTTAATAAACTCAAGAAAAAGCATCATGGTGATTGGAACGTGTTTTAAAATCTACAACCATACATCACACCACAGTTCCGGTTATCATTAGTACCAACTGCCAGTCCCTGCCTAACAAAATTTTGGATTTTCAGATGCTTTCGCTGACTTCATTCTGAAGAGCGAATGGCCAGTCGGAAAGAATTATTAACAAGAAACTCTGTCTGGGAGCAAATTAAACAAGAGTCGATCACGCAACAAATATGTAGGAGAAAATGGATAATGGATCGGGCATACACCGAGGAGGCTACTGAACGACATTGCACGCGACGTGTGGGTGGTCAGTGCAACAGCGACATGGGGGAGATCGTGTGAGGAAAAGACGAGAGAGTTTGGTCAATTGTGGACCAAGCTGAAGAGAACGGCAGACAACAGAACAAAGTTGAAGCCCTATGTTCCACTTGGTACTCAAGGGAATAATAATAATAGAGTACGTTTATTTCATCAGAACTTAAGGCACTTGGAATGAAGCCATTATTATTATTTAAAAATTCCAGTAAGTAGTTATCCTTAAGAAATACTTCCTGTAGGTGTTGCGTTGGGCTGTTATTTGTTGTCCTAGTGACTTAAAGTACAGTCACTGTCTAAAATGACTACCACATTAAAATATCCGAACACTGAAATTCATTCATTTGAATGTATTCACACAATTGAGTAGGATAGGGTAAGATAATGAAAAAATCATTCTCATCAGGTGGAGAAAGATAGAGAGGTTACTCACCTAATCTTTGTTCAATAAATCAATACTAAATATGTCAGTCAACTGATACAATGCTTATCCCGGATATATGAAAAGTTCCAATGAAAACTAAGAGGCAGTAAGGTTATACAGAGCAAACTTTGAAGTTAGATGAATATATTAATATAATTTTAAGCTATCAGTTATGCTGGAACTCATCTTACATGGGAATGAATATATTTGAACTCAGTGCCCATATTCTCTTACATCAGAAGGCTGTAAATTTTATTAGTTACTGAGTGAACTGTTTTGACTGTAACATCGTTTTGTCTGGCATTACGTTCTTGTAATTATTAAAGCTGCCTAACACTACCGACTAGTCTGACTAGGCGTGAGCTACTAGAACACATCTGACATACAGGTAGTTTTTGTATTTAGTTTCATAGTTACAGTACACACAAACACAGGCTGTAACTATTCGGGTTTTGTGCAGGTTGGCTCTTGTCAATAAGGCGTATCTGCAGCCCTAAAGGAATTTATTTCTCCTATAATATTCAGTCATACATCAACCAGTACTGTATCAACGGAAATTACCAATGAGCTTATCAGGTACATGGCGGAGCTCCTGTGGGACTGTAAAATATACATCAATTTGTCACTGGAATGTAACCAGTGTTATGCGCTTAGTTATTAATGTTAGTAATTGGAATTTACCAGTCATGTTTGCAATGAGGTCAGCCACCTAAGCGACAGCCTTATTACTTTATATCACTATTTAATTCCTTTAAGCTTTGAGTGGAACATAAGGCTTCAAGCTGGAGTTGTGCAGTTTCAGTAGCAGTGACAGGATCTTTACGGGATGTTGCAATCTTCCTTCCCTCTTTAACGGCCTTACGATCAGCTTAGTGAGATTTAGGAGTGCGTCGGCTGAGGATTGAACTCCGTGCCAAGTACGTGGTTCGCAAGCATTCTACCACTGAACAACTGACACACACATTATACAGTGTACAGTAATATGATATCACTTAACCGAGTGGTCGAAAGGCTAGAAGTAAAGAATTCGTATCTACAAATGATGCAATAAAGCCCGCAATTGCTGTACTGTTGACATAAGTCAGGTAAACATAGATGAATGTGAGTTAGATGGTGTTTGACTGGTTTCCTTAGTATCGCACTACATCACTGTCTAATGACTAATTAATAACCTGGTTAGATAGTACTCTGGACGTTAATATAGTGTGTATATTAGTATTGGAAGTTTAGATGTTTTACGAATATACATGATGGATCCTCTGATGCGTCTGTAGTTTAGTAATAGAAAACTCACCAACTAAGCAAGTGGTTAGGGTTTAATCCTCAGTTGGGGGACTCTTTAACCCCGCCTAGTTAATATTAATTCGAAAGAAGAGGAATTGGCGTGACGTCGACTCCGTAAAAACGGCACTGCTGCTACTAAAACTTCATAGCTCAAACCTTGAAGTCCCATATTCTACTCTGAAAGCTTTGGTATCATGATCAAACCACTCGGTAGTGTAACACATAAGATAAAAATGTGTTAATTATGATACTATTTACAGTTTCCATTATTTCCATATTCTACTAATCCTTACCAACTTTAAAGTTTCCTTCTTTCGTTTCAGAGTTTTACTTAATTGTCTGCTTGTTTGTTTTTAATGATAAATTTACCTATAAGCTAAACAGCATCAGTGAAGTTATTTCAATACACAAAAGTCACATTGATTTTCTTAATATCAGAGTAAAATAACCTTGACCTGTCTTTTTGTCATGACAAACACACATGTGACAACCCATTTGTTTTTTGTGCAGAAATAACTCTGTTCATTCTAACAATTAGAGTGGAATAAAGGCTACTATTGAATGCGTGTATGTGCAGAGGCTTATTTTAAGCTGATAAATATCATAATAGGTGATGCCGGGATACAACAAAAATGTTTTAACTATGCGCAATAAAAAAGTAAATGCACATAAGGTTGATTTACCTACCACTCAGAACTATTTTCACTTCAACCTGGTTATATTTACGTATAAGAAGATTGGAAATTGTCTATTCTAAAATTAAGAAATAAGGATTTTGATTTGTTTGTATTCTCTGAGCGGGATAGTTTATTTGCGAAGCTTTCATCACCCTACCAGGCAACATTTTCAGCGCATGCTTCAATTTAAAGTGATGTTTTAAACTTCTGCACGAGTTTATTAGCCATCCCTCCTGGTGACTTGAACGTGATTAGCTGACTTTTGTGTTTTCAGATGAACTAGCCAACTGTGTCTTCCTTGTTTGACAGTCTTCAGCAGTCTTCTATTCACTGACTACCACCCCACCGCAAAATAAGAGTTAAACCCAAAAGTGGAAATTAAAATGTTCGACTCAAACCCTGATGGATTTAGGGGGTTGTACACTGGTGACGAGTTCTACCTAAGAGGGGAACACCTACTCAGTTCTCTGAATGATTTCATTCCATGACGAAATTCACCATTAAATCAAAAGATCACAAAAACTTTTAAAAATAACAAATAACAAAGTTTTATAGATTTACTAACACTAGCATATAGTCAGTCTTTATACGATGAAACATACTGTAGATTTGTATACTGTATAATTTTTATGATTAACGAGACTAAAGTTCATGATATTCTAAATCAATAAATTCGTACTTTTTCAATATAATTAAATAAAATAGCATGATATAAAAAATTAAAATTACAAAAACTGTATGCATGATATAGTTATTTATAATATAATTAAGTATTACAAACATTATATGTATAAGATAAATATAAGAATTACATAAAAATTTGATACATTACTCATTATTACTGACTTGTTTGTACATGGATCATAAAACTCTATGCCGATTTAGTTAGTTAGTTAGTTGGTTAGTTAGTTTAAACACTTGTGTGAACTTTCATCATGTACAAGTCCGTAAGTGGATGAATAAAGGGTGAAATAAGAAATCAATCTGACTAATATTCATTTCTCTCCTCACGTGTGAAGATGGATTTTCCACTGATGACGCTGGTTGGTGCCAGTCGCACTAAATCACGAATTGATAGCAGTTAGAATTCATGGGCTGGCCATTGAATCAGGTCACAGTGGCTGAGTGATTATATCAGCTTGCCCTGTAAACAGGAGGTACTGGGTTCGAACCCTAGCAGGGAGTGCGTACTGCCGATGATTCCCCAGAGAACTAGGATGAAACAGCTGTCCAATAAATACTCCCTGGTTATTTGTGGTTCTCTAACTGATAACAGTCCATGGCCAAACTCGTATAAGAAAGTGAAAATTTTAAAATATTAATTATTACTAAAATAAAAATTAAAGATTTCATTAGAAACAAACTTTCAGTGGACTAAAGTGTAACGCAACAATTGCTTCGGAAATTCCTTCTGCACGGTATAATTCTCGTCTTTTCTGCCTAGGCTACATATCATTACCCTATAACTTTCGTATATCGTCTGTTGATTTAATCCTTATGATTTGTCTCTATTTCTGTTTTACCCTCTGATTTTAATGCTTTTGTTTGAGTAGGCCGGTGTCTTTCTGATGTTGGACTGTTTGAGAAAATTGGTTGGTTGGGTGTGTATGATTTTTGTTGATAGTGTTTTCATCTCACTTTGATTCTTAGGAAGGTACTTCATAAAGTTGATTTTGGCTAAATAAATCTGTGGTATAATACTTGTTTTGTACCCCCGAGAAACGACTGGATCTGTGTAGCTGCCTAACCGCATTGTTGAAGTGAGTTGCTCGTTTTGATATGCTATAACTTTGAATAGTATCCAAGAATTTTTTACAAATAATTGTATTTTTCAAGTGTTGGTTTGTACAAACCAACGTGGGGTAGTTACCTTGGATTCTAGTGAGAAGCCGTGACCAGTAGGGTGTAGCAGGTCAAGTGTGGGGACAAATACTCGCCGAAGACATTGGCTAGGGGTCGCGCTATGTAGTGAATTGGCAGAAGTTAGAATTCATCGGTTGGCCATAGGATCGAGTCCCAATGGCTTAATGGTATACGAGCTCGCCTTGTACCCAGAAGGTCCTTAGCTCGAACCCCGGTGGGTGCATACTGATGGAGAGTCCCAAACTAGGACGCAACAACTGTCCATTACTCCTAGGTTTTCCGATGGTTTTCTAACCAATGTCAGTACATGATGAAATTGTATTTTTGCTATCACTGGGGCATTTTGTCACTGTATTATTGTGACTCAAGGAATTTCAGTTAGCTATACAGTAGGACGCAAAGATTGGCTATGGTTTAATTCCAGAAAATAACCAAGGAGTTTACAGGTGATAATAATTTTCAAGCTAAAATGGAAATTTGAATGTACGAACATAGATTACAAGGGTCTTGGAAAGAAAATTACACAAGACTAAAAAACGGTTGCGTACTGTGTAATATGGTTTTTAATGAATACAGTTGTGAACAGTATGAACATAGAAACAAATTAAAATAATAACTTTTACAAGTGGAGATGAAAAAGATGAAGGGAATGACAAACAAGAAAAGGGAAAAAAAACTACGGAGTCAAACCGAACTAGATCCATAGTAAATGTGAGGTTGGAGTAGTTTTTATTTTGAACATACAGCTCCTGTATTTTGATACATACACTGAGGTCTTCTACAGTACAAAGAAGTTGTAGACACACACTGTCTTTGGTAGATTTTTATTTACTTTGTAAATAACTCTGAATGATGTGTCAGTTGAGATGCTCTGATAAGTGTTGATAAGGTATTCAGTTATGATGCTTCTCACTGAACTACTGCCTTCTATTTGCAGCCATGCTGAGCAATGTTCTCTAACACGTTTTGAAAGGATGCGCATAGAATGATCTATGTAACTAGCTCTGTTTGAGCAGGTGGATTGATATACGCTCAGTGAAACGGTCATACGCGGGGGGTTTGCTCTTCAAATTTTTTGGATGCAGTGAGCGGCTAGAGAATATCATCTTTAGTGTAGTTTCAAGAAAGGTCTTCTTTAGGGAACTAAAGATTCTCCTCATTAGGATATCTCCCATTAAGTCTTCTCTGAAGTTCAGATTCATATACAGTATTTCTTCGGGTATTGAAGTGTGTTTTTCACTTTCCGGCTACAGTTTCATGTCGTTCTCTGTGAATCGTTCAACGGTATCCATTTTCAGTCAGGATATGTTTGAAAAAAAATAATAAGATCTCTTCATCTAAGCAACCACTGATACAAATTCTTCTGATACGATGTGTGGGCGATCAATCAATTCACTCTAAAGATGAAGAGATGACAAAAATCAGAATTACCAATTAATAATATAATAGTGATGATGATTGAAAATAGCATTTCATTGATTGAAAGCATCAAAATTTAATTGATAGAACAAACGTGTAGATGAATATTAGAGATGCATATATACAAGATACTAATTAGTTTCTAAATATAGGCCACTTTTGTTGTATTAAGTCAGGCTAAGTACTTCTATGATTAATGTTAAATGATGATAAAAGTCAACTGACTACAACAGAAAAAGAAAAAGAATAATGAATACCGTTCAAATAACATTTTGGTAAAGTACAAACTAAAGAAACCAACTATAAGTAATTGTAAACTTTTATTACAAGACATTTTCACAAAAAAAGGAACACTTTCTGAATGACATAATATCGAATTGGAGAAGTCGTATGTTTGTTTATAAGATGATACAGATACAAGTATATTATATCACTGAAAAAGTACTTTGTTGGAGTTTCTGACATTTAAACGCATGCTACTATTTTAATTCATGCGCTACATTTTATCTTTTAAGAATTTTACAGTGTTTTAAGTCAAAATACAAGTAACTGCTGGTCATAATGCTTATCCGAAATGCTCTCCTCAGCCTACTGCTTAGTAGGAATTACAATGTGCTACTCATCGATGATATACTAAAAAGTCATCAGTGATTTGCTAGAATTAGTCAGGTTTTGTATCTTATTCACCGGCCTAAAAGTAATGTTAGTACAGATCAAAAAACTGAGACAAGGTTTATCACTTCCATCTGTGAATAACCCTGGAAGCTTCTTTTTATTCGTATAAGTTCTCAGTAGAACATAGAACTGCAGGTTACAAGCTTGATATTTCGGTAGCAGTGGTGCTTATTTTTACGGGATGGGATTACTAGCCTCATGCATAAACTTCCTATTACTGGCTTAGCGAGGTTTGGCAGTGTGTTGGATGAGGATCGAACCCGGAACCACCTGGGTAGTTAGAGAGCATTCTACCACTGCTCCACCAACGCACAACCCTGAGAATTAACCATTATGTATTTCAAAAGACGATTATTAAGTAAAGAATCTTTTCATGCTCAGCAACACTCTGGAATGTGGCTAAATAAAGGTGTAGTAAAAACTGTAAACATTTCGAAAGGAGATCATCTAGTTCAAACAGGTTACAAAGCTAACATTGAAGAAGCCTCTAGACACCGAGGACTTTAAACAGCTGAATTCACTGCAATTCACGTAAAACAAAAGGAGCTCTTGGTACAAAAAACAGGCCCAACTATTACTACTTTCATGGGCTGGTATCTATTACTTTTTTCTAAATTCGTCTGATATTCAAATGAATATCTTATTTATGCATATTATCACTTGCAGATGCTTTTGAACTGCAATCAACTGACACTGGAGATTCTTTCTTACTTACTTAAAACAGTAATTTTGTCGAGAACAATTATTTTTAACTATTATAAATACATAAATGTAGGAAGTGATGAACAGGAAGCTATCGAAAAGAATATTTAATGTTCACTAATATCCCCCTTTCTGAAAATTCTAATGGAAATCTTTAGTCAATTATTTATACATATATTCCAGTGGAATGCATTATACATACATTCAAATAGTTAGGTACCTTAGCTTTTTCAGTATTTTTAAGCTTTAAAGTACTAGAAAAGTAATAGACATGGCCTTAGATTAATAAATTTAAAGAACCAGAAGTTTCTTTTTTTGCATTGCCCCGTCATTTGACATCGTAACTAATAACTTAATTGCATTCTTTCTCCTTATACTGTCATCTAAATTAGTCCATTCAAAGTCTATAATTCTTATCGTGCTTTTTTTCTATAATGACTTGCCTAGTTCATTATAGAAGTATAGTCCATATGATGTGCAGTTGAAAAAATCAATATTTTTTAGCTGTATTATTTGAACTAGGCTTTAACTTGCTATTCATGTATGTTAGAAACTAAACTAAGACTAAATAAACAAGTTGAGTGATGTAATCTAATTGACATGGTTGAAAAGAGTTCAACTAAAATCAAAATTGAACGAAAGTCAAGTTAACAGAATTGGTGGCAGATATTTATTAAGGGGTGAGGGGGAAAATAATACAGTTAAGAAACAAGCAAATATAAAAAGTTTTCTATAGTTTGATTTGTAAGGGTTAGTTATGTTTTTACGAGTTGATCTCTAATTGATATCAATCCGTGATCAACTCGTAAAAAAAAATAAAAAAAGACTTAACAAAAATACGTATTTGGTGTTAAGAAAGGTCAGGTCAACTATCGATTTAATGACTGAACAAACTATTGTATGCAGAACTCAGGTTTTAACATGTGAATTGCCACTACCTCTGCTGTTTCAGCAAGTTTGATTAGTACTGTTTTAGTAAGTTTTCTACATGTTCTGTAAATGACTTTGAAGGTGTTTTGTTGGATAGCTTAGCGTCCTGATTCGATCAGGTTTTACAGAATAGAGCTTCCGGGAGGGGGGCGTTTTTCTCCTTCATAAAACCATGAGAGTAAATATTATTAATGTAAGTATAAAACTTGGGCACTGTGGTAGAGTGTAACTCCATCATGAATAGGATTTTATTTTGAAAAATCAAACAGTGTTGTACAGTAATATTAGCTGATGACGTTTTGAACACAAATTATTGCTCATTATCATATCAAGTCATTTATACAAAATCACTGTAAGATAGAGTATATTCAGAAATAATATTAGTGTTAATAATCAAATAAAATCAGATGGGAAATAGGTGTCCAATGATAAGTTTGGATAGAAAACGTTGGGTACGGCCGATATGTCTGGCTCCACAGATGGAGCAGGTGAATTGGTAGATGAACACTGATGAGGCCAACAGTGATAGTTTGTCCTTCACATCCATAGGAATCATAATTTTCGTAGAGTAGGTTAGTCGGCGTTCATCCGCGAAGATTTTCTTCCCTGAGTGGCACAGGCGGTTTCTCAGTCTTTCTGCCGATGTGTCTCACTTTAATTGTTAGTTCAGGTAGAGAAGTCTTTTTAAAGCAAAAAATGCGGGCGGTTTTCGTGGTTTACGAATAATAGATTTTATGACAAAACGTTCTCGGTAGTCATTTTCGAGAAGCATTCTCCTCAAAAGGTTTAGCTCCTCTTCCCTAATATGAGGACTGCAAATTCAGTGGATTCTGTGGCTTCGTGAATGGATCAGGTTTTGTTTTGCATATGGGGGCACTCAAATGTGAACTTTTGTAAGCTGTCCGTTCCATGTCGGCAATCTGTAGATAGATCTTTCTAGTTTTCCATCTTGCTCAAGTCTTGTTAATTGAACATCTAGAAAAGATATTTTTCTGTTGGATTCCTTCTCTAGTATGAAGTGAATTGATGCATTGCAGCTGTTGAAGAAGTCCAAGATGTTCTCCAAATTCTTCTCACCGTTGAAAATAATGAAAGTGTCGTCCATGTATCGCCTATAGAACCCAAAATTGTCAATCATTTTCATTAGATTTGTGTTTTCTAGTTTTGACAGGAAAAACTGCAAGCAACGGTCCAAGTGGTGAACTGTGGTGATTGACAATTTCTATCTCTGTATTGTTTAAATACTTACTGTTATTTGTTAATATATTTATTATATGAATTGAATTATAATTCCGCCAAATAAAAATTCCTAAATTCATCTCTCTCTGTGTTTTTGGTTGAATTGCTGTAATTCGGTCATTGCGAAATACAAATACTACTATTACAAATAATTACAACATGAACCCGTAGCTCTGCCATCATTTCGTCAACATATTTCGTTATTGAAAGAGAATTAGCCGTTTAGGGTGCACTTCAACAGGAATTCCCTCAAATATCCAGTGGGCATACCATTTTCCATCCCCTCTGAATTGACAAAATCGAAGGAATCTCAGAATGAGTGGCAGGAAATTTGCCTTCTGACTGATTTTAGTAGGTCTACTGGCCATTGAGCAGTGCGATGATAAGGGGAATTAGTCACACCGAGAATGGGTCGAAGATGTATTTCTTTCCTGTGCAAATTTCGGTAATCCATCAAGTCAAGGTGTATTTGAGCCAAACAACTTCAGCAATTTGAGGGTTTCATTGTCAATGAATGATTCAGTGTTTAGTCTTTGGAGAATGTCTGTCAGTCTTTGTTCAATTTACTCAATTACTTCACAATTAATGACTACACTTCCCCCCCCCATCTTTATCAGGGCATGTCAGAAGGATGTACCCTCGCGCATACCTTATCAGCTTCCAGCTAGACGCCCTGCAGTTCTTGTGAGAAATAAAGAAAAAACTTACAGAATTTGATCTTGCCCCAAATTTGCAACAACTCTAAGTCGCATGATATGCTTCAGATTATTACTCTACATGTAAATCCTGTATGAATAGGGAATATTTTGGAACAAAATATGCTGAAAATTTCTGTAATATATTTAATATATATCAATATAATAATATTAATATTGTTTGAAATTAAGCTTCATTATTATTATTATATTTTCACAACCATTCGAAAGTTTTTCCGAATTTCCGAAAATTGTTATTCAGCACAGTTGAAAGCTTCTCTAGACGGATCTAAGCCCAGAAAAAAGACAAAGTTGGGCTTGATGTTAGCCACCCTACCCGGAAAGTTAATGCAATCGCTGCAGAAACGGCAAAGCAAGACAGAAATATTTTAAAAATCTTATTCTTCCCTCAAATCGAAGAGACAAAATGACGTGGGCTGGTAAGAGCCTTCGAGAAGACAGTCAAACGATGTGTCTCCCAACGATGGAAGCAAAAAATAAGAATGGGCATGTGGAATGTCCACAAGATAGACGAGGCTAGGAAGGCTGACCAGTTTACTGGAGAAATACGCAGAGAAGTACTCGGAATCTTTGACAACAGGTGGAATGAATGTGGACTATTCGAATTGCTAACTGGAGAGTCAGTAATCTACCCCGGTCACCCAGATCATCATGATGACACCAGAAATAGCTAAATCTGTTATGCAGTGGGAACCGACTTCATCCAAGATTATGACAGAAAGATCCGAATGAAAAATAAGGGTGGTTACAAGTATCCATTGCTACAATCAACTTGGAGCAATAGGAGAAGGAACTACAAACAGTAATGGACAACATCCCAAATGGTGACATCAAAATCCTCATGGGCGATACGATTGCCAAAATGAGAGCAGGCAATACAAGAAGAGAACCTGTCATGAGTCAAGAGTCGCTCGCTCGGTGAAATGAATAGCAGTGGATAACTCTTCGTAGACTTCTTTGCCTTCAGTGCCTTGGTGATTGGAGGCGGCGTATTCAAATACAACGTTATACACAAGGCAACATGGATTTCATTTGTCAGACACAACAACAAAAGCAGACAGACTTCATCTCAATGTTGCTGAAGGAAGCTGAGACGCTGCCTGCTGGACACAAAGTAGAGAAGAGGAGCAAATGTGGACTCAGAATATTTTATAGTGTGAGAAACATTTGAGATTAGGTTTAAGACCTTCAAAGAAGCTTAAGAAAGACCACAAAAACTATAGGAAAAAACTACAAAGACTTCCTTTACTAGAGCCATCATGAAAACTTTCGAGATACTATGTAGCGTCACTGAAGGAGTCTGTGTGGAGGAACACTTGAACTATCTAAAATCAGAGTGGAAAGATGGCCACATAGACATGTCAGGAAGGAAGAAGGGGTTAGACAAGAAATGGCTCTCTATGGACATCTCGAAGCTCCTAGAGGACTAAAGGATGGTTAAAACGGTGCAGAGACGAATAAATGAAGGAGAAGCTAAGTGTAAACTACAGAGTACTAGAAAGAGAAATGAAGAAAATTTCTGGAAAAGACAAAAGACTCTTCCCCAACAAACTGGCAATAGAAGCAAAAGATGGTGCAGGCAAATAAAACCTTGGGAAGCGATATCAAAATACCCTAGCACTATCCGGAAATCGGTAAACCTGGATGAAACCAATGAAAGATAATGAAAAGGGCCTCATTACCTAAGAGATAAGGCAAAGGAAAAAGTGGACTGATCACTTCAAAGGACTTTTAAATGCACCACCAGCTGAAGCTTGTCTTTGTACATCGCCGACAGCCACGGAAATGCTAGTGAGTTGCAGTTTTCCGACAACAAAGGAAGTGCTGAAAGCCGAGACAATGCCAGCCGGCACCAAATGACGTGAACGTTGAAGCACGAAAAGCGGACTTAGATACCTCATCAGACATGCATATGCCATGACTTTAGAGTGTGAATAAGGGGGGAAAGGCGTGCACTAATTGTGATTAATACTTTCTTATCAAACTGTCAATGAAGTCAGACTTAAGCTTACATAAGAATTGCCATGGAATTATGCTCCTGTCCACTCCAAACAAAATATTAGGTCTCATCATGTTATGAAAACTAAAAGATGCCCGCAATGGAAGACAATCTGAAACAGACTGGGTCCAGGAAAATCGGCATGTGGGATTCAACTGCAAAAACACTCATAATCAACAAACAGAGCACAGAATTGCAGTCATATTTCTACTTCAACTTCATCGACTTTGAAAATACCTCTAATAGTACCCAGTGTGAAGTAATTCGGGAACTTATCTAACACTGTGAAGTGCGCCAAACTTTTATTAACTTCATTCAGCAGCTATATGATGATGGCGTTTTTCAGGTGATGCACAAAAGAAAACTCAGCGTAACCTCTGAAGTGAAGATAAGAATAAGACTACAATTTCTACTATCACTGATGATATTCCTGATAGTGGTGGACTGGATCAGGAAACAGACCGTAGGAAGCGAGAAGATGGGAATAGACTAGCCTGATAAAATGATCCTAGAAGACCAGGACTTCGCAAACGATTTACTCATAATGCCACTTATACTTGAAGATCTACTGGTAAAAAACCCACAAGTCAGTAGTAGGGGCAGAGAAAACTAGACTAGAGATGGAAATAGAGAAGACTGGTGGAAGATGATGAAGATATGCGATCAACAACCAATCGGAGAAATATAAGGAAACCCACCCGTTTTACTTATTCGGGCGGCATTGTTTCAGAGAGGAATGAGGATATCCAAGCTCACCAAGATCGGAAAAGCAAGGTAGACCCCCACTTACCTAAAGTCACTGCGGAAGTGGCACAGCGGTTAGGACTCTCACCGATCATGCACATGGTCCGGAGTTCGATCCTCTGCCGACGCTCACCTGATATCTATGGTCGGCCTGCAATATTTACGCTACCGACAACACAAGCTGAAAATTCAATACCTGTACCAAAAATACGGTGTAGAATCAAGCTGTAATCAAAAAAGATGGACATTTAAAGGAAGCAGAATTAGCATCTCATAAGCCTACCAGGAACGAAATACTAAGCTTAATCTCTTAACTGTTTATTTACACATATTTTCAAACAGTAATAAAGTTACAGTAATATAGAAATTTGTTTTATTTAATTTATTTTTGAAAATCAACCTTGTGAAGTATTTCAATAAAATTTAGATAAATTCAAACATAACAGTGCAATGCTGCGTACAAATTATATCGTAAGATGTGAAATACTTGGAACAATATGGTGTGATTTCTCAAAATGAAGTGCTGAAGATGCACGTATTCATCTATGTATATAAATATTTATATAGTCCAAAAAACAAAAAAATTCTGATATAATGATGAGAACATGGCTATTCACTACTAGGTTTACGCGAAAAACCTTATCTGGAAGAAGAAACGAAACATCGCAGTTAAGTCATCCAGCCCACAGAATGATTCTACCCGAACTATAATACTTCATCATTCATCCTTGTATATTATAGCTACAGTGAAAAGAATACGTATTCTTTCCAATTATTTAGACTGAACATGTTTATAGACGAATTTAATCGATATTCAACGTGCTACAACACTCCGACAAGCTGCATCATGCAATGTATCGAGGAAGTACTTCGGAACACTATTTAATAGGTTAGCCAGTATTTACCCAGATTAAAATTAGTTCACCTCTTAGTTTCATTTACACAGCTGATTCATTTGTTGACTGATGTGAATAAGAGTTGATTGAGATATAAGTCCAACTGATCCAATTACCTGACATTCAGCTTCCACACGAGGGCCCTCCTTATTTGTTGTGTTATAACTTGAATGTCTCCTCACCATATGTTCAATCCATATCCAATTCCTTTAACATATTTATTGAGCAATGAGTTGTTGCTCGCTTTCATCCCGGAGTTCCTTGTTGGTTTTCCTCTCTCATCATCTGATCTACCCTATTAAGCATCAAGTCTCTCAAACATATAGAAACACTGACCTGACATTAGTGCTCAAAATACCAGTCACGCTCTTTACACTGATTGCAGCAGATTGCTCAGAATATTGAACGTCTGTCTTGTCTCTCCAATCCTGTCTTTGTCATCTTCATTCATGCTGTCTGAAGTTGAAATGATGCTACTCAAATAGCTGAAAGCGGTGACTTCATTCAGATTACTCGCATTGAATTTGATTTTTCTTGGTTGTTGTTGCTGTCGGTCTTCTCTGTCGCTGTCTTCTCCACGTCCCCCTGATGTCCGGTCTTCTCTGCTGTTGCTACTTCTTCTTCTGCCAACTTGTTGTTTCTCGCCTGTAAATCCACTAGTTTATATGACATTAGACACAAATTGTCCGCGAAGTCTAGAACTTGAAGAATCTTCTTATCAGCCCAATTCATGTCTCTCTTTTCGCTCCTAATGATCTGCCGCCCTAGTAGTAAACAGTTGATGTACTTTACATTTATAAAAAAGAACAAAGAAAGTATCCTCTTTTATGTATTTAAACCTATTAATTGATGTTAGTATGTTTGCTTTTCTAACTCTTTATAACTTTTGTATTTCTTCAAAACTCTTGCATAATTCCACATTTTCCTGCGTTTCTTTTTTCATCCTAATCAAAACTCACTCAATTAAGTTATTCATCTTGTTACGCAACTGCGATACATTTATTCAACAATTCTTATGCGCTGACCGACATTGACAACGGGTTTTGACATCTCATCACCACTACCCTCACACTAATCTTGACACCCCGCCTTAGTTATATATATATGGTTGTGATTGCACAGCTAAGTGAACGAAGTCTCCGAAAAAAGTCGTTTCACTGAACTACGTGTTTTATAATATAATATTTCCTTTAATTCCTAGAGGAATATAGGGCTTCAGCCGCGCGTCTCCATTGCGTTCGGTTCTCTGCTAGATTTTCCACCTGGCCCCAAGTCTGCCCACATGATTTCATCTCCTCTTCACATGACCTCCTCCAAGTCACTCTTGCACTGACGACCAACTCGCCGCTTCCCTTTCGGGTTCCACTCGAGCAATGGCTTGTCTGGTGATGTCACTTGATGGTTTGCTTAGAGTATGGCCAATCCATCTCCAATTCTTCCTGCATATTTGTGGCACAATCGGTTCCTAGATGGTTCGCTCCCAGAGATCTTTTCTGGCCATCTGATCTTGAGTATTGAGTGAAGACAGCTGTTAATGAAAGTCTGTAGTTTGTTTGAGGTAGTCTTTATCACGCGCCAAGTCTCTAATCCGTATAGTAGCACTAACTTCACTCTGGAGTTGAAAATCCGGATCTTATTTTTCATGCTGATTGCTGTTGACCTCCACACAGACTTGAGAGCAATGAAAGCTCGTTTGTTGAGCCAACTTATGCTCCTCTTCTTACTTTTGTGTCCAGTAGGCTACGCCCTCACTTCCTTGAGATTGAGATGAAGTCATTTTGGTTTTTGGTTCACTCATCTGGTGACACCCATGTAGTCTTGGGATATCTTTGTGTTTATATACGTTTTCTGGTTTGAATTATTGTCTCGATGGGGATTATGTCTCATAAATATAGGTATTTAGCTGTATATAGAATGACTGACCATCCCAGGTTAATTAATCTAGGAAAAAGCTCAGCCATTGTATTGCATTCACTTACATGTTACCATATAACAGTGCGACGTAGGGAATGTTAATCAATGAATCTTTGCTCATCGAATTAACACCAAACAAGTGCAATAGAATTCATCAATGCCTATCCCGGATATAAAAAACTGGAGGGGACTAAAAATATGCAAAGAAATTTATCAAGTTATTTGAATGCTAATACAGAGAAGCTGAGTAGTTCAGCGAAGAGTCTCATTTCGGCGAATTCGTTTTCACAGCTATACAGTCGCAAATATATATGGTTATTGTGTGTGTGTGTGTGTCATTAAATTTGTCAGACGAAAATGAAATTAGTAAGTTTTTAGTGGAGTTACGTAATACGAAAAGCGTTCACAGGAATTGGATGTTGATATAAGAGGGTAGTAACAAAAGTGATGAGTTGTCGCACACGACTGTTAAAGAAGAGATACGTAATAACATGAATAGTTTGATGAAAGAGTTGTGCTCAGGGCGTACATGGAAACAAACTATGGAATTACGTAAGAGTTTTAAGTAGTTAGAAAAAGCAAACAGACAGACAAACGTCAAGTCAAATCAACAGAGTTGTCACCATGATAGTAGAAGTAGCTGAATAATTTTCTTTCGTATGCATAGTTCTGGTTCTTCTGACTGAATGGCTTGGACTTTTGCAATGCAAAGAAGACAGAAAAGTATTGTCTTTGGCAAGGTCATTCTTCACTTTGTAGATTACTTTGAAAGAGGAATTTGTTGAGATGGAATGAGCAAGGGTGACGAGATGTTCGATTATTGCACTCCATATACGGTCACTTCTTCCTTTCTGTAGCCACGCTGGTTAGTGTTCTTTGACCCTTTTTGACAGGATTAGCGTTGAACAACCAATGTACCTTGATATGATTATGAGGAATACACTGTGCTCGAAACATCATCCAGTTATTAACACTACAGTCTTTCTGCATTTTTTCAAAAAGGCTTATATATTAGGGAACTACATTTAGAGCCTCGGTGGGAAAATCATCACTCACTGGGAAATGCAGGTGCATCCAGTGACGAGTCCTAAATAGGACGAAATGCGCATCCTGGATTCCAATGCTAGTTACCATCCTCCAATTAAATTTCACCAAAATGCCTAAATTCTTCCCTTGAGTTGAATATCTTCTGGCTCGTTCCAACTAATAGTTAATGATGACTAACAGGCTCTATGTCACTGTCTACTTTCTGTGTGTGTGTTTGTGTGTATTTGTGTGCTAATGTGTGCGGCTTTCTAGTTCACATCGATTAGGAAAGTAGACCAGTAGACAGAAGAAAACAAATATGTAGCCCACATTACTAAGATCCACTTAAAAGCAACGAAAATGAATCCCTTTATTCGTCATTTCAAGTGATTTATAGACAAATAATAACAAATACCTTGGTTTTATTTACATGTTTACAACTCTCGATTTGTTCTCGGCTGCTATGAATTATGTTATTGTCAATGCTAAATGTCATGACCTTCTAAAAATGATTGAATTACTGTTTTTGTTATTACTATTATGATTATTCGGTTATTTGTTGAAGTAAGTTAATATTTCGAGACATTCATTATTGATTTTTTTTTATTAGATATTTATTTGTCAGTTAATTATTCGCTGTTATGTACAATAATTAGTGTTAACATAAGGTGGCAATATACCCTACATATAAGCGATTAGCACTTATCAAGCATAATTTATGTGCGTCGGTGGTATAGCGGTTAGGACGCTCGCCTACCATGCACATGGTCAGGGTTTGGTCCCCGGCTGACGCACTCCTTTACCTCGCTCGCTAAGACAGAAATAATGCTGGTAAAGAGGAAAGGTTGGGTATGAGGCTAGCAACCCCATCCTGTAAAATTAAACACTGCTACAGAATCTTCAAGCAGCTAGCTTGAGGCCCTATCGTCCACTAGGAACGTGAAGAAAAAGAAGCATAATTTAATAAGCACTTACTTCAAAGTGAAATAAACAGGAACGAGGCCATGCAGTATGATCAGCCTTTCTGCTTTATTTCTTTGCATTCCTAGTGGACACATAAGGCTTTAAACTGGAGCTTTGAAATTTCAGTAGCAGTGGAATTTCTTACAGGATCACGCTCAACCTTCTCTGTTCACCTGAGTTACTGCTGGATAGGTAACATCTAGGAGTCCATCAGCCAGGAATTGAAACAGGGACCACCACGTTTGTGATTAGACAGTGTTCTACAACCAAACCAGAGACACATGAAAGGCTGGCAGCACGCGGTATTCCCAGACAGTCATTCATGCAAGTAATAACTTGGCCCACTTTCGCTTAAATTTGGTAGTCGGACATGAACTTCTATGACTGAACCCAGAAATTCCAGGTTAAGAAGTGAACGCGATAGCTATTCACACATTGGGAGGGAATCCAGTTCACGATATACGGCACTAAAACAAATCAATGTCAGCCAAAAAGTACCTGTGCTAACATCAAACTTGGTGGAACCCACTAGTCAAAGCTACTTAATGCAGCCGAGGACACTCTACCTTGCAGTCACTTATTAGTGGGTAGTAGGTTAGTTTTCAAGTACTAATTTTCAAGAAGCTTTCAAAATGAACCACAACACCGATAAGATTAGAAGTAGAGGTTGAATAAATTAACTCACATGCTAAAATCAATCGATTTATTTATTCTTCAGTATTGGTTTGTAGATGTACAATTGATATCAAAATAGATTTCATCAAGAAGAAACACGAGTAAGGGAAATCAATAATTGCTGAACAGCTGTCTCGTTCTAGGTTGGGTCTCTGCAACAGTATGCATCCGTGGTTCCAACACAGAATAAACCGAGGAAATTTAAGTAACGATTTATCTATATGTGGTGTGTGTATGTGTGTCGAGAGAGGTTGAACTGACGATAGTCCCTGTGACATTTTTCAATAAATTATATTTATATCTCAGACTGCTCTATATGTGTTGAACGTCTCTCCATGCCTAATAATGATTGATATTTTAACTAATCAGTTTTGTCATTTGGGTTTGCAGATGTATAAATTTCCACATTTAGGGAGAATATTTATCGAAAGTGAAGATATTTAATGCTTATTCACATGACGTCATCATTAGAAACACGAACAGAGAGAAAAAAGGAAAAAAAGGAAAATCTTTTTATCTTTGAGACAAAACTGAAAACGTTCCGAAAAATGAGACAATAAATGTCAGGAAAAAGCAAAATAAGAGTAAGTTTAGAAATGCATATATCATCGGCTTTGAAAAGGCTTTCGACAGTGTTGATGACGAAATGATATGCAAACTGCTCTAACTGTACAGAGTACTTCGACTTCATTCAGCAGCTATATGGTAATATACATGTCAAGGGATACAAAACAGAAATACTTGACGAAACATTTGAAGTGAAAATAGGAGTAAGGGAAAGAAAATGTCGTTGATGGTTTTCCTGATTCCAGCGGATTGGATAATACGACAACAGAAGGCGAGTAAAGAGAAATAGGTTGGACTGATAAGCAGACACTTGAAGTTCCGAAATTCATGGACGATTTAAGTCTAATGTCACATAAACTAGCGGATTAACAGGCGAGAACCGACAAGTTGGCAGAAGAAGAAGAAGCAGAAGCAGTGAAGAGTGGTGTTCAGAGAGACGTTGAGAAGATAGACGTGATGGAGATACTTAACCGAAAACCAATAATAAAAAAGCAATGTCTATAAACAGCAAAATCTAAATGAAGGCACTTATTTCACCTATTTCGGGAGCATCAGTTAGGGACGAATATCAGGTAACGAGTTGGACTTATAACTCCATCAACTACTATTCAAAACAGTCAACAGATGAATCAGAAATGTAAATGAAGCTAAGAGGTGGAATAAATAATTCTCGGTAAACACTGGCTACCATATTGAATAGATCAGGTATATATAACCTACAGAGTGGATGACATCAATGAGAAGACATGAGATGCAGTCAGCTAGTCAAATACCAGTAAACTCAGCTACTCTGACAATGATTTACTCTGCCTACACACATCATGGAGACAGCCTTCGTTCCAATTAATACTAACAACAGTTATATTGACATCATCAAAAGTCCAAACACAATCCAGAAGTTAAATGAATCCGTTGGACTGTCAAAATATGCAGTTATTGATCTAACATTCATTAATTGGTTACTCAAGGTAACAATAATGTAGAATTTCAGTTATTTAAAGAATCTAAAACGTGAAGGAATTCATCATACTACAAACTCCCGATAACACATTCTTCTTTCACAAACATAGTAATCAGGTCAACAAACACACTGATTATAAATGTGAGTGTTGCACTTTTAAACCTTCAATTCCATCCATTGAGCGAAACTGCATGCTTCATTTGTAGGCACACAGACATACATAGTGTAAACATACGAATGTTGACATCATACCTGAAAGAACTCATGCTTCGATGTACTCAACATCTCCACTCTCTCTTCAACAACGAAATCTGTGGACAGAGAGGTGGAGTAGTAGCTTTGGGGTCACCACTTGGTCCACTGCTAGCACACTTCTTCTCGGCCAGTGTGGACAGCAATACTCGAGCACCTGCTGTCAAGGCATTCATATTTTACAAAAATACGGGGATGACACTTTGATTATATGCGAAGACAACCGCGAGTGGGATGACATCCTGAAAACATCCAACGACAGTCATCCTGATATCCGTCTTACACTAGAAAATGAAAGTGAGGGTGAAATATCTTCCCTAGATGTGCTACTCACAAGGAGAGCTGATGACTCTGTGGAAACATCTATTCAGAGAAAATCTACCTGAACATGACAACTTATCAACTTTCATAGTTTTGTCTCCATAGACAGAGAAAAGAATCTAATCTGTTCTCTCTCTCTCTACATGCGCCCGAAGAATTTGTGGTGAAGACGGTGTTGATGATGAACTCAAACAATTGACATAAACGCTCATGGAGAATGTGTATTCACTACGCTACGTCGAGGCCAATAGCAAGTTAGGTGTAGCAAATGCAGCGTGGAATAAAGTAACTAAAAACAAAAGTGTTTCACCTAAACTTGGAACTGGGTGTTGACATTGCTAGTGAATTACTTAGAATTCGTCTGACGATATCACTGAGAAAACGTCTTTTGCTGCCACTTCACGCATAACTTTGGCCGTGTCCATTGTCAAAGAAATGTTACTTTTTTGTCTAATTCCACGTGTATTTATTTGTACAGCCGCTCTTGGGCAACTAGGTACGTAGGGCGATCATCTAGATACGTATTCCACCGCGTTCAACAACACTTCCCAGCTTGCCTGAGCAGAGGAGAGTGTCCAGGTATTGATTCATTGATATTGCCACATATAGAGGATACTGACCACGCAGCATGTGATAAATCGTTTGATATAATCTACAAAGTTTCTGGAAAGTGATGCATATACATTTGCTTTCTATAGCTGACACCTAGGTAATGCATAATGTGAAACGAGAACTTAGTGTACAAGCAATATGTCCTATGTCCTTATTATCCTTCTCTATTCCATGTTCCATTTTTGTTTTACTGTATTTCACTTACTGTTATCATATCCGAACTTTTATCTGGTCTACTATTTTGAAAGCACTTCACTCATCTTATATTCCCAACATATAATATTCACATATTCATATTTCTGAATGTACTTTATTTTCCTATCAACTACTTCACAGATTTCTTTTGAATTTTGGGTTAACCTGTATTTATTTATTTATATATCTAATCATTTCTGACCCTTAATCATGTATATATATGAGATTAATACAACTATGAAAATGAAATCGTCGAAAAGAGAGTTTTCTTTGCTGAATTCTTCGCTTTCATTAATTTGATTTAAAAAGCTTTAATTTATTAAAAATAACAGTTACAATCGGTAGTGACATTAGTTGCACTATTGTTATTATCACTAAGATTAGTTTCACATGAACAGTCTAACAAGGGACTTTTCTATCTTTCAGAAAATATAACCGATTCACTGAAATATCTTATTAGTTTATGCGTGAAGTGCTGCAAAAGAGATCGCGTAATTAAGTGGATCTACAATTCTCCGTATACTCTGAATGTATGATCGCTGCTGTATATAATTTCGTTTTCATGAATTTTATACAATACATAGGAACTGGTAGAATAGATTCAAAAAACTTTAGATACTGGTTACCTGCGGTTTGTACCATCCACAAATATGTCTTGGTTACGAAACTGAGAGAGATGAAGTACCTAGAACAGTCACTTCTTTGTGTGTGCATCAATTTAACTACTCTTGTGGATCCAGTTACATTAGCCGTTGTTCTAGAAATTTAGATTTTTAAGCTCATGAATTCTTATCAGTATGGCTCAATGGAAGTTCAGTGTTAGATCACTCGGTCTAAACAGATCATAAAGCTATCATTGAAGAATCTGTTTCGATCATCCTTCGGGTACCCAATAAATCAACAATGCCTATGTAAATTTCTGAAAATGGCGGGACTCTGTGTACCAAAGAAACCTGTCCAGTTGTTATTGGTATCTTGGCTTGCCGCGGTATTTATAAATTCATGAATTATGTATTACTTTTCTTAATTTTTCTGATATTCAGTTTAGTATTATATTCGTGCATATTATCAATTACAGATGCTTTTGAACTATAATCTATTTATTTTTAATTATATGATGTTATTTGAAACGTCAGTGTTGTTAACAACATTCTTTCTTTAATTATTATGAACTAATATAACCAAGGGTAAAACTCGATGAAGATGAAGTTGTCGTAAAAGATATTCTATGTTCACTGATCTCATTCTTTTGTACTATATAATGAATTAAGATTCGGTAATCTTTGATTTCCTGTGGTTCTTTAATTGATGTCGGTTAACAGGATTTCATCATGAGCTGACATTAGTTAGAGAACCATTGGAAACCCTGGGGGTACTGGACAGCTGTTTTGTCCTAGTTCCAGTCCCGATGAGTGTGTACTGCTGAAGAGTCCCAAACTAGGACGAAACAGCTGTCCAGTACCCCAGGTTTTCCGATGGTTCTCTAACTAATGTCAGCTTATGATGAAATCCCGTAAACCAATCAAATCCCTACAAAGCAACACTTGAATGATGTCGGTTAGTTGTCCAACCTTAAATCAATTATATCTACTCGAGTCATTAACTAGTGAGTGTTAGTCGAAATCTGATGGAAATATAGTAAAGGCGAATAATTAAAGATGCAAAATAGCAGAATAAGACAAAATGCATAAAGAAGGGTGTTATCACCATAAAACACAACCGATTGCCTCCAACTATCCAATATCATCGAATCAATGTGCACCGTGATGGCGAGCTACCTAGAATAGTGGCCACATTGCAAAACTAACTGATAGAATTCAGTCTGCATCAAAGAAAAGACTAGACACGTCGCACTAATTACTAGTGTCCAATCAAACACCATAGAAACAGAAAATAAGTGATAATACAGTTAGATGCAGAAAGAATGCTTCCAAGTGAAACACATTTATCCTTCATAAACATAACAGTCTATGTTAATTTGGTCTGTTATTTTCCCCTCCAAATTTCATTTATTAATTTGGTAAGTTTATCTGATTCAACACACAGTAATTCAGCATTCATAGCTAGATGCTGTTTCGAGCACAATTCATTGCTTATAATCATATCAGTCTATCCATATTAATTCCTAAATTGCTTTACTCCCTGAATTTCCAACACAGAACTTTGAACAAAAGTGTACCAGTTCAAGCTGTTACACTTCATGTAGCACACAAAGGTAGACAAAAGATAAAAAACAATCCCAATGAATTATAATGAACGAAGAGAATATTTACATGATAAATAATGAGAAATTCATTTATCTAGGAGTTTATAAACAGTGAATGCATCTGAGCTATTTTACGACAATTTTGACTTCTGCCACCAACAGTTTCCATTCATTGATTTTAGAGTCTAGAGGACAACAGCCAGTAGACAGTGGTCTGTACCTCGAATTCCTTCACTTAGCAGTACAGTCACAATAATATAATATAAGATTTGTATGTGTATGTAAATTGGCTCTATCGGATACTAATAAAAATGAATTCGGTTAGTTGTTTACGTTATCAGAATAATTAGGAATAGTATGTAGTAGCACAGGACGTTTTTCTCAGTGATATCGTCAGACGAATCCTAAGTAATTCACTAGCAATGTCAACACCCAGTTCCAAGTTTAGGTGAAACACTTTTGTTTTTAGTTGCTTTATTCCACGCTGCATTTGCTACACCTAACTTGCTATTGGCCTCGACGTAGCGTAGTGAATACACATTCTCCATGAGCGTTTCTGTCAATTGTTTGAGTTCATCATCAATACCGTCTTCACCACAAATTCTTCGGGCGCATGTAGAGAGAGAGAGAGAACAGATTAGATTCTTTTCTCTGTCTATGGAGACAAAACTATGAAAGTTGATAAGTTGTCATGTTCAGGTAGATTTTCTCTGAATAGATGTTTCCACAGAGTCATCAGCTCTCCTTGTGAGTAGCACATCTAGGGAAGATATTTCACCCTCACTTTCATTTTCTAGTGTAAGACGGATATCAGGATGACTGTCGTTGGATGTTTTCAGGATGTCATCCCACTCGCGGTTGTCTTCGCATATAATCAAAGTGTCATCCCCGTATTTGTCGTAAAATATGAGTGCCTTGACAGCAGGTGCTCGGGTATTGCGTCCACACTGGCCGAGAAGAAGTGTGCTAGCAGTGGACCAAGTGGTGACCCCAAAGCTACTACTCCACCTCTCTGTCCACAGATTTCATTGTTGAAGAGAGAGTGGAGATGTTGAGTACATCGAAGCATGAGTTCTTTCAGGTATGATGTCAACATTCGTATGTTTACACTATGTATGTCTGTGTGCCTACAAATGAAGCATGCAGTTTCGCTCAATGGATGGAATTGAAGGTTTAAAAGTGCAACACTCACATTTATAATCAGTGTGTTTGTTGACCTGATTACTATGTTTGTGAAAGAAGAATGTGTTATCGGGAGTTTGTAGTATGATGAATTCCTTCACGTTTTAGATTCTTTAAATAACTGAAATTCTACATTGTTGTTACCTTGAGTAACCAATTAATGAATGTTAGATCAATAACTGCATATTTTGACAGTCCAACGGATTCATTTAACTTCTGGATTGTGTTTGGACTTTTGATGATGTCAATATAACTGTCGTTAGTATTATTTGAACGAAGGCTGTCTCCATGATGTGTGTAGGCAGAGTAAATCATTGTCAGAGTAGCTGAGTTTACTGGTATTTGACTAGCTGACTGCATCTCATTTTTCAGCTACAAATGCTTATCATTTAGAAGCAGATATTTTTTGCTTTTTGATGTATACTTATACATTTTGAAACGCAGTTCTTCTCCATAAACATTTTCTTACAGCTTTGATTTATTCAGTTGTTTTCTTCACGTGAAATAAAGATTATACGTCACCGTAATCCTAGTCAGTGCTTTTGTATATTTATTTACTCCTTTAGTCCTAAGTTGAATCAATTTTAGGATCAAAGATAAGCCTTTTGTTGTCGAAGGAATCGCCATTCCAACTTCATTGTTGGGTTCAGAAATGGAAGAAGAAGTTGGAATATAGTTATGTGTAATTTACATGACTTAGTGACAACCAGTAACGCTATGTATGATAATCACGAACTGAGTTTTGTGCTAATTTGAGAGTTAGTGCTTGTAATGTGTCTTAAACTTGGATGAAATACGCATCTAGCATTCTTTGTATTTCAATAATCATCCAGCTGACATAGAGTTATCATATACAATGAGATAAGGCAGAAACTCGTATGGCACGCGGTGAATAACTTATCCCTTCAGGAATAAGTTAAGGGACAATTCTGATTGCATAGTTTATGAACTATCATCTGGTTGTTAACGTTTCAGGCCCAATTTATTGCTTAGAATCATCACAAGCGTCTTACATAATTTTTGGATTTCTCTTTACTTCAGATCCATTACTTCCTATCTGTTGATTTCATTAGTAGTAATAGTTTTCTCATATCTCTAAGATTGGTGCTGTGTCATTGCTGTTCCACATCTTTGGTGTAAATTCGGGGTAAGAAGTGAATCAGTGATCAGCCTCTTTTCCCACATGCCTATATTAAATTTTAGAACTCTATCTCTATCTCCCACCCTACTGTGTGGCTGTGGGTTAGTGTATGCATTGCGATGGCCAAGCCAATCATCTTCCTCGTATCGGTTTTCCTACAATTAATTAAATTCCTATTTTTAGGTCATACTGACCTCCTGTTTTTCAATGTGGAAGTAATAGTAGTTTAAGGGGCTTGACTATAGATTTTACATGTTGTCATCACACATCAATTTACCTGTAATGAACTAAAACATGTCAGGTACATATGTTATTAAATTACAATTGACAATTAAAGTAACACAGAAAAGATTATCTAACTGGTCCTGTCCTTTATTCCAGTTTAGTTGGGATTATGTAAACATTACCACGGATTTTGAACGCCAAGAGATGTAGACATACTTATATATGGACACAATTATTATATTATTAGACCAAAATGGTTGATGATATGATGAATTCCTAATCCCCTGATTCGATTAAATCTTCTATCTTGCGTGAGCACTAATCTGTATCTGTCTGCACTAGTACGCATTGACCTAACTAATCATAGAGAAAATAGAATAATTTATAAGCTTTTTAGATTATTTTTTTATTTATTATCGTCACAAAAATTCTAATCTTTGCATAGCCAGTGTGAAAATCTACCGTGCTCAGAATAAGGAACAAGATCGGGATCTTAAACACTCATTTCAATTCACTGCTTCTATATGATTCAGAGATTTGTTGCGTAAGTCATGATAAGCATTTCCAACAGGCTACTGTAGTCCTTCATTAACTAATGACTTTACTCCATTATGAAGACCAGATAACCTGCTAGAAAGGATAAGCAACAAGTAAGTCTGGTGACAAATCAACCAAAAGAACCTGGAAATTAATTAGACATACACAGAGGAGGTCGTCGAGTTAAGTCATGCACCAGGTCCTAGAGTGGAATGTAAATACCAATCAACGATTTGAGTGTTTATTTGAATGTTATACGGAGGAGACAGTGTGGGGTGGAAATGGAAGCATCTATGTGGTCATAGAACCAGGACTGCAGAGAACAGTAAAATGGAGATGTGTTCCACTCGGAATTAAGGGAAGTAACAATATAGTACTGATATGTAAATGCAGAAACGATGGATTATCCTTTTGTGGTTATCTTCTCTCACGCGTTCACCACTGATCATATTATATATATATATATATATTTCATGTAGTGTTCATGTTGAGCACGTCTGTGTCCACCTCAGCGTTCTTATTTCCTTATTCAGCCTTAATGTTTTTTTATTTTGCTGAATATAAAATTACAGACGGAGTTGTTGGGTTCTTTGACGTTGAACAGATTTCTCTACCAACCACTTTAGTCCTTTGTGGACTCCACAGTTATCCACAAATCAATGAACTTCATCAGACCTCTTAATCCGCTGGCTTAATATTTGACAAAACACCCCCTTTTCTAATCTCAGACATCGATTGTCCTGTTTATTCTTTCAATATCAATCGACATCCTAGAAGAAATCTCCATCGTCCTGCTGGTATTGAATGTTTGGTACTCGTAAAATCTTGTCCGTGTAATCAATGCCGATGCGAAGATTGCAGTAATGTTGGGCACAAACACGGTTTTAACTTGCAACACACACAACAGTCATTCTCAACAAGTCGTCGGACACGCCATTGCCAGTCAGAACCTGCCCATCGAAATTTCATCACAGTTCGGACTTTACGTTTCCGAGATAGTGTAAAGCCTGTTTCTCGACCAAATAGGCCTCTACCACGTTCTCTAACACCACAAACTAACGCTAATCTCTCCGTCTCGAACAAACAGATGCTCTCAAGAGTTCCATATTTCACTCTCTGATGGGGAGGAGGCCACGAATGATCAAGACTTCTAATTAGCAACATACAACTCCCTCGACGTCGGTTAGCCAGGTGCAGAAATAGACAGTGCGGTTCCGGGTTTTTCCCCAATTAAAATATCTTCTTTAAATGGGGAGGTTACATGTAGATAGAAAAACAATAGATTATCCCTTTATGGTTATTTTCTCGCACGTATACACCGTTCATCATGTTAAATACTTTCATGCATATTCCTTACGCACACATCATTGGACACATATTAAGAAATATTTCTATGTCATTATTTCCTTATGTTAACATACCGTTACTAGTAGTGAAACATACTCCTCGTCTTACACCGATGTGTGCCGTTTCTTAATTAGAGAGGGTTGAAAAGAGGTTACTGTCGTGTGATGTTATTGGCACGGCCAAACGGTATTCGTGTTTACCGCATCCGCGTCCTCCCGGTCTACTCATTCCTAATTTCAATCTCAACGTTATTATTAAATATAAAGGACAAAAACTTGGATACCTAGTTATTTCCTGACAGTCGTTTCGTCCTAATTTGGAATTCTTCGGTAGTGCTTACCCAAGACTCCACTAGCGACAGAACACGGCGCTTTAACGTTACAAGGCTAGCCGGTTGACCATTCAGCCGATCAATGATTCCCTAACTGATATTGGTTTGTAGCGAAATTTACACCGCACCCACAAAACCTAAAATCTAAATTATTTTAATAATAATTTTTTACCGATTTTAAAAATACACCTGTATATAATTCTATCAAAATCCTTTGTAATAGTTTTCATTAATTAGAAAAAAGGTTGTGTTAAACAATGATCTGTGTTGCTATTATTAATTCTATTCTTATTACCATTATGATCATTATTCATTCTGTGAATTTCGGGTGAAGCATATGGTTTCATGCACACATCTCCATTAAGCTCTGTTTCTTGCCATCACTTTCAACTCGCTCCACGACTGTCACCAAGCTTTCATTTCCCATTCACCTAATTCATTTCATGTCATCCTAGAACCTAACCTGGAATAGTCACCTACTATTGTCGCTGAAATGGTGCTTTCTGTTGAGGTAAGTTAAAGAGATGAATTCCTCTAGATTCCTTTCATTGATGGAGATCACTGTTTGCTATCGCCAGTCAGGTATCTTCATCACCTGTCTATCACCAATCTTCTCTATGTCCACCTAAAATCTTCTTTTCACTGCTTCTTTCGCCAACCTGTCGGTTTTTGTTTGTTTGTCTTTGAGTTTGTGGGACGTAAGACATAATTCCTTCGCAAAATCCAGATCTTCTAGGGTCATTTTGCCGGTAAATCTCAATAGTATCCTGAAAGATCAAACAGTAATACATTATGAAGTAAAACACGTAAATCCATTTCAACGATGATAGATGTTGATCAGAATGATTTGTTATCACAGCATGGGTGCATGTTGTTTGTAATACTGCCTTAGAAATACTTTACCAAAGACCTAAACAAACATTAGTATTCATACTGATCATTTCGTGCTGCTTGCAGGCTTCTATCGAAACATAAAATGAATCTGAAATAATCATAATAAGAAAATACTTTTTTATCTTATTTGCATCGTTTGATCATTTGATTCGTCTGTTAAAATGACTGGTAAATTGCCTTTCAGGTTAATTTCCGATATCCCGTATTTTTACGTGTTGCTTTTAAGCGGTCTATTTAAGCTGACTAGTGCCGGTAGCTGCACACAAATTTGTTTTCATAAAATTCTTTTCTGAAAGTTTCATTACTACTATTTATTATAAGTAATATTTTCAAAGTCTTAATTTTTGTTGTACTATTCACAATGGCAGTTGACTTTCTGTTTTGTGAATACAATAATGTGTTTGTTGCTGTAAATGTATCAGACAAAATAGGCACTGTAAGTGAATAAAAATTTCATTTTAGAAATCTTTTTTGCAACAAAAAACCAAGACTGAGTATTTCTAAATACAGTGTGTGTTACTTATAAAGATACCATATAACTACAGGTATTAAGTTTCCCTCAAAACGTCACAAAGTTGGTTATACAGTAACTTCCTCACTTTAAAAAAAAGATACCTTTCAGGGAATTAAAAAAATGAAGAGCTTAGCAGAAGATTCCTTTTTTGGTCCAAACTATTTCCAATGAATTTACAATTGTCATTTATATAAATTTTCGTCCTGCTATGTGGTATTAAAATACAAGTACTGTCTGACTGTAGTAGCGAACCAGCCAACAAACCTATTGCCACAAAAAAAGTGTATTCTGAAGTAAATGGGGGTGGATTGGAAATACTCTGAGGAGATAATGAAATGACATAACACGCCAGAAAGACCTTCAAATGTAGCCCAGAACGAGAAGCGATAAATCTGGCATTAATCCGGTGATGAGGAGGAAATGAAAGCTTGTTGGTAGTAGTGTAACCAGTAGAAAGTAGTAGCATGGAGCAGAGACTAATACACATGTCCTGCTGAAGCTCTATGTTTCAGTCGAAACGCAACGGACTGATGACAATAATAAGTATTGAAATCAGAACCATACAGGTTTGTAGATACAATTCTGTAGTACATATTTTTTTAAAATTAAAATGTAATTGCAACACATACAGACTGAATGAAATAAACATTTTTGATCACAGATGAAAGTGAATGAAGGCGACGAATATAAGATAACACAAAGCAAACAAAACTAGTTCCAACGTATGGAAAAATCCTCATTTAGACATTAAGATGGCGAAATGCTTGAATGAAGAAATATCTACTTCTCAGTTAGATCCTCATATTTGGATATATATGGCATTTTAAATACAATGCAAGAATTTTATCAATCTAGTGGCACCAAATCAAGCCAGTAAGGTAACAGCTCTAAAACAGCTATTGATCTTAAAATTGCTTGTCCTCATTGATAACATCAGAGAAATAGTAATACATAGCCTGCAAAATGCAGTTAAATGAGCATTTAGTGCAACAGAGTCACGTTGCTTCTTCACAACCACCCAAATTTACTTTCGACAAATAAGAAGAAATTACTCAGTTTTAACTCCTCTATGCGTATCCACCGATTGATTTATGTGAACCAAATATTCCTTTGATAAGTTTATCTAAGATGGTTTTACATCAAGCGACTGTAAGAGGCGAAATAGAAACGTGGATCATGATAGCATGCTTATCATCCATTTAAGGATTGTAGTTCCAATCTAGTGACGCTACATCACCATCCAGAACACCAAAATAAGATTTAATTAGTTAATGATTGTGAATTCTGATAAAAAAGTATTTCGTTTAGTCTACCTATCGCCCCCACCATTTTACTCATAATATCACGACTGAAAGTATTTACTATATGCTGTAGTACATTTTTTAAAGAATTTTATTCCTACATGTTCCAAGTGGAATATAAGGCTTCAAGCTAGAGCTTTGAAGTTTCAATTGCAATGGGTTTTTCATTTTTACGGTGTGCGGTTGTTAGCATTAAGTCCAACCTTCCCTCTTTAGGACGCTTACTGCCAGCTTAGTGAGGCTAAGGAGTGTGTCAGCCAGACCACATGATGTACCACAGAAGGACGAGCATTTTTATAACCTGTAGAAGCTTGATTTGACAGATTACCGAACTAGTAAATAATAATTGAATTTCATACATTTGGTTCCCTTGATGAATTTCCATAGAGAAATTAAGACCAGATTTGAGGTATAAAGTGATATTGTTCTATTTCACAGGTTCCCATCAGTTGCAAACTACCTGAAATTATAATGGTTATAAATAATAACATTTCATACTTCATTGTTTGAAAGGTAATAGAGAAAACATTATAAGGTGAACGCATCTGGAATATAAGTATTCCAATTTATACTTTAAGTTATCATCAATTTATAAACTATCAAACTATGAGAGAAGACAGAAAACAGAAAAATCTAATAAACAGTGTCAACATGGCAACTCAAAAAGGTCAAAGTTCATCGATTTGAAAACTTGCTGAGTAAGTTGAGCTCACTAGTGTGTATGACTGACTAATCACTGTAATGAAAGTGATGTGGTTTCTGTGTGCATAAGTTTGGTCTGTGACGTTTGATTGCAATCGCTTCCGAAAATCACTGTCTTTTGTATGTTTAATATTTTGAAGGATTCGGAAATCTCGACAAAATGACCCGTATCCACACGGTGTCTGGTAATTGCTCTTTGTAAATATCTGCTTATGTGCATATCTCCATAAGTTTCTTGGAATATGCTCTGAAAACCGGATAGAAGCCCTTCTTTCTGTCCTTCCAATGTACTTGCTGCCGCAGGTGCACGTAAATTTATAAACGCAGTTGGAGGTAAAATCAGCAGGGTACTTATTCAGTTTTGATTGGCTTATAGAGCATGTATTAGTGTATAATGTCACCAGATTGGCTGCAGAGAAGCATCTGTTTATTGCTCCTTTCGTCCTCTTTTCAATCTTTTGCGATACTGTTTCTCCTTTGTATGGGAGGCAAATGAACACTTTCTTCTTTTTAACTATCTATCGGTTTGACTGCGAAGACAGCTACGTTTAACGTAAAATTGGGCCGGTTCATTATCGTATTTCCAAACATCACCCTTCATGGTTAAGCAAAGGAAAAACAAGATCTATTCGCAGCTCTGTTTTAGTACACCTTGTAGATACTGAGCATAAAACTGTTTTTAATACGGCATTTCAAGTTAATTATCGCATTCCAACTAGTCTTAATTTTGCTTACTAACTTCGTCTTCTATATACAGTTGAAGCTATCGGAATCTGCTTGAAGAAGCCGAATCTGTGTGTTGAGATGGTGTTTGTACAGCTTTGGTTGCCTATTACGTTATCAGCCTAAACACCCACTTATTCTTTCATTACTCTTCATTTTTCTAAAATTTCGCATTATATAATCGATTTGTTGTAATCATTCCTACTCTCTAAGTGCTTATGTAAATTTTCTTGGATAATTTTCACTACCATGACATGTTGGTCCTGACTTATTATTGTTAACAAGCATATTGACACTAAACTGGCAAAATTGTATCGTATTAAAGATGTATGTTAGAATAGAGCCGGAGATGATCTGACTGATGATGATGATCTAACTGAGAAGCACATATTGCTTCGCTCACTCCTTTAACTTCCTAAAACTAGTTTCCTAGTTGATACAGCATTTGAAATAGCTTTATTCAAAGGCATATCCATGGCTTGTTCATGTATATAGAGGGGGGTAGCTGCAGTGAAAAGGAGTCGTAAAGGTATTCTCTTGAGTAGGTTACTTTTTAAGTGTATAAAGTGACGACTCTATAGATAAACCGACTTCAAAAGGCTAAGAGGATATCCTGTGAGAAATTTCTTCTTCTTATCCACTAATTATCGATTTAACATAACCAGCAGCCTTGAAGTTTATTTGGTTTTTGAGAATCACAAAATTAGTATTGATCCGTGAAAAGTGACTAATATATGCTGAGATTGTCTGTCTGTCTGTTTTAGACATAGAACTTTGCACCAGTGTGTGGCAGTTCAAGCCGCCACACTCCCTCCATGTAGCACACAAAGCAAGAGAAAAAAGTAGAAGAAATGCTTAATAGACACAGTAAACAGAGGTGTGAGACAAAGGAATAGTAATCACGAATAACAATTCAGTTTCATTGGAAATCATAAGTCACATGCAGTGGATGCATATGAGCCAGCCATCGAGAACGATTTTGAGCCATGTCACCAATTGTTTCCAAACATTGATTTTGCCCTTCCCGAGGACCCCAACCAGGAAGCCAGTCCACACCTTCCTACGTGGCTTAAACTAACTGTTGTGAATTTCATTGACTGGTGTTGTGTTTTGCTTTGGCCGCCGCTAGCTCTTTTCCAGCCTGCCCCTATGTCAGCTAACACTACCGGTCAGTCGAGGAAGGCGGTGGTTAGGCATACATAACACATGTCCTAACCATCTCAGTCGATGTAATTTCACAGCGTCGTCAGTTGATTTCCCCTCCTTACCTAGCACTCGACGGAAGCCTAACCTCAATATTGCTCACCTTATTATACCACTTTACACGGGAGATAGATCGCAGGCACTTATGATCAAAGACAGTAAATGTTTTCATGTCTTTCACTCTCAATGGCCAGCTCTCACAGCCATAGAAGAGGACGAAGCGGACTTTTGAGCAGTACATCCGTCCTTTGGTCGACAGCCAGACGGATATCACGTCTACTAAGCCAGAGACGGCGTGCCGAATATTCGCAGATTGCAGCTCAAGGTGTTCAGAAGACTCTCCGTTTTGTCAGCGTCTTCACCTAGAAGGGTTATATCTGCATATTCTAAGTCAACGAGATTATTATTCCCTTATGGTAACAGGTAAATCCCTGAGTCTCTAAAGTGAGTTAGGGTTAAGCCCATTAGTACATCTATGATGAAATTGAATAGAAATTGGGATAGTGGGTATCCCTGTCGGACACCACTAGCTGTCACCACTTCAGATAACAACTCGCCGTAAGCCCTCACCTGGCTGACTGCATGAGTTTGAGTACAGTGCCTCGATCTATGCTGAGATTAGACGAAAAGTATTAATCATTAATTCTCCTTCCCTTATCAGATATTCATCACCTATTCATATAACACTGCAACTGAGGTAAAACTGAGACAGTTAACTATTTCAAAGTACTTTTATGTCAACTGAAACATATACAGCTTCCACTGTTGCATACCGAGTTTTGTCATGATGATAAAAGTTTACTTAACATTTCTAATTATTTGGTGACTTCGAACCAGCAGTTCAGTGGGCGGCTGTTTGACATTTGAAGCGATGAGTCTCAACGGCAACACCATCACTCATTGAGGAGTAAGTATATTCCCCCGAAGTGACTCAAATAGGGCGAAACGCTCATTCTAGATCCTAATACTAACAGCCACCGAAACAAATAACTTAGAATTTCATGATGAACTGACATCCGTCAGACAACCATTGGAAAACCTAGGAGTACTGGACAGCTGTTTCGTCCTACTTCGGGACTCTTCAGGTGTACGGACCCTCTGAGGTTTGAGCCCAGGACCTCCTTATTACAAGGTGAGCTCGTAGGCCATTAAGCCAGTGGAACCCGATACAATGGTCTATGAATTAAAACGCCTGCCAATTCACGATATGGCGCTACCATTATTGAATGTCATTGGAGAGTATTTGTCCTCACACCCGACCTACTGTACACCAAAAATAACTTATTTCTAGGTATACTGAAAGATAATTTAAGTATTCAACATAGAAAAAAATCCTCATTTAGACATTTAGAAAACAGAAAGTAGAAAGTGAACATAAGGTTGACGTTAATACTGCATTCAAAATTATTTATCACATTCCTACTAATCCCAATTTTACTCTACGAGTTCGTCTTCTACTTACAGCTGAAGTAATAGGAATCCACCTGAAGAAGGCAAACCTGTGTGTTCAGAAGAAATTTGTACATCCACTTTCCTAACCTTAGCCATCGTTACATGAATTTGAGAATTAACAAAATCATTCCCTGACTAAAACAAACACGTAGTTTGCAAACTACACAGTCCTAGATGAAATTTCAGCACAGTTTCTTCTGAAAATGGAAATTATTCAAATCATAAATATACGATACACTTATTTAATTGAATTTTTTTAGATTTTCCCGTCAATCGATTGGACCGAAGTGCTCGTTCTCCAGCTGACATATCGGCTTCTTGTGCAGATGCTTTGACGATGTCTGAGCATGTAATTAGAGATTAATTGGTGAATGGTGACTGGCAGCAGTCAAGAAGATAAGTATAAACACACATAAAATGTTATACACTGTTCATTGAGTTAGACCAAGTGAGCTCTGCCCCATACGAGCGAAACAGTCAACTGGTGTTTACGTCACTTAAGTGTCCTGGCCAGCGTACACTACTGGTTGATGCGAGTGATATGCAACTATGGATACCAGTCGGTCAGTAGTATATTGGATAATGTAATAGTTTACTAATTATTGCTTATTATTTTTTTCATGGATTAAATAGTGAATGTTCTGCCAAGAATCTGCTATAGACAAAACAGCATAAGAACTAATCAGTCAGTGGATGTAGGCAAAGACTGTCACTAGAAGATAAAGAACCTCTGAAATTAGAAAAACTTTATAGAATGAAGCATATTAGTTTATTCAAAGTATATGATAAGGTCGATAAATTGAACTACATTCTTGTCTTCATTAATAACAAAAGGATCAAAACGAAATAATAGAGCAATCCAACAACCTAATTCTTTTCCAATGGTCTCTAAAGCTAACACTCATTCTAAAATCAATCGATTTCAGTGTCTGGTGATGACTTAGTATAAAATAATCATTCCTCATAATCATTTTGGTGCAAAGAAATTAGGACGTCTACTTATAATTTACTGTTAAGTTGAAATTTAATGTTCCTGCAGTCTGGATTTTAACATTTACTGTCCAACAGTTGAAAAATACACAACACACTAATCCTATTTGAATAAACAGCTTTTTTCATGCTTAACTTCTCTAAATCCATCTCTTTTGAGTCCTTTTTATGAACCTTTAAAAGAGCATAAAAATAAATACATTAATACAGACTTAAGTGTGATCTAGCTGTAGCTAGATCAAAATGATAGGTGGGAGCAATACCACTCACTGAAGATGCAGATACATATGACTGAAAAGTCTGAAACAGGACGAAATGTAGACTCTAGATTCCACCGCTTGCCATCATCAATCGAACAACGTCATATTAACCCTCAGAAATCATCTTAGCGTCCTTACTGGAGCCAGTATGTCAGTAGAGACCGTGCATTTCTGTCCAGTATAAATCAGTTTGGAGGAAATACAGAACAATATAAACCTAACTTTACCTTCTTTGATAATCCCTCTGTAACAGTAACATTTGTGTCATGATAAGCATTCATTGTTGCTATTCATCTTGCAGTGTAAGCCACAGTGTAAATGAAACATATAAAAGGTGACCTCCTTTGTAAGCTTATTTCTCCAACCCAACACTCCATTCTACTTAATTAGTAAATCAATAATTGAAAGCTACTGGTGAAACGCAATTTTAACAGTTCATTTAGTTTTTCACTAACAAAACTCTGCGCCATACATCAGAGTAGCTCACGAATAGACAGTACTGTTTAAATCATCACAGAAGATAAAGCTCTCAGTTTAGCAGAATAATTATCTGAAAATCCCTCTATGAACAATCTATTTTCAGTATTGTAGCTTATGTCAATAATTCAACTAGTTTTTTGATTACTGCCCCTTTCTTTCAACGTGTACATCATTGTTCTGATATTTGAATACCTTATTTTCATTTATTCCCTATTATTTATCTTTGTTTTTGACTGATTCTCATTTTCAATGCTTCATTTTGTTGTTGTATGATAGTGGACTGTTGACCATAACGTGTTTTAATACTGTTGAGATTTCTGATTTCAGTGAAGTCAGTGTTACCCTGACAGGTGAATACTTGATTTTGGATTGTCTTCGGTAAACGTGTTTTCTGTTGTATTGTCCAATCACAAATTTACTTGTCAAATCAGCTTATTTTCAAGAGTTGATTTGTAATGATTTGATTTGTATTTTTTGAGTTCAATCACGGAATAATATCACTTAGAGAACCATTGAAAACCAAGGAAACTGGAGAGCTGTTTCATCCTAGTTCTTTTGGGAATCATTGGAAGTACGCAATCACTGCCAGGACATTCCGTTGACAGCGCAAGCTTTCGGACTACTCAGCCACTTGGCCCCGACTCAATGGCCAGCCCATGAATTCTAACTGGTACCATTTAGTGAATTTTAGCTCAACCACCGACCAATGTCATCGGTGGGAATTCCATCCTCACACCCGACTATATGGATCTCAATGGTCACGACTTCTCACTAGAACTCCAGGAAACTCTGCCCTGTAGCGAGTCACTAGAGAGCATCAGATTAATTCACATAAACAGAGTGATAAAGGATTTAAGAATAAGAACAATTAACACTACTTTTGATGATATAATCCGAAAGGATTACCAAGTTATGTTAGGCGTAATAACAAATTTATTTACAAAATGTCTTGTTAAAAAAACTCATTCACTAGGCGATCATACAAATTATTTAATTCAATTTTAGATTTTCCCGTCGATTGATTGGACCTAAGTGCTCGGTCTCAGGTTGACATGTCGGCTTCTTGTGCAGGTGCTTCGACGATGTCTGGGCATGTAATTAGAAGTTAATAGGTGGATGGTGACTAGCAGTGGAATCCAGGATGTGCATTTCGCCCTATTCGGGACTCGTCACCTGGATGTACTGAAAAATTCAATTAAATAGTTAATATGACCCGTTTCACAAGAGGTGGCTTTCGTTGCCCAAGTGATCTATTGGAAAGCGCTGTGGTGTTTGAAACTGTGGGCACTGGGTTCGAGCCTCGGTGGGAACATCATCACTCACTGAGAAATGCAGGTACATCCAGCTGACGAGTCCAAAATAGGACGAAATGCGCATCCTGGATTCCACTGCTAGTCACCATCCACCAATTAGATCATACAAATTCTACTGATACAACTATCCTACCAAAATGTCGACAGGTGAAGCTGTGCCCAAACCAGTGACACTCCAGTTGGAAATCACTTCCCTATAGAGATTAACTACATCTTTGAAGGATGTAGACAATATACAGTATAACATACACCCTTTAACTTAATCTACAAGGAGAAACAAAATTCACTGAAATGGATAGAGGAAAATTAGGCCATACTGAACATAAAGGCTGAACTTTGTGTGTACAAAGACTATTTGTAAAATGGCCTTCGTTACCATGGTCTTAACTTTATCATGTAATTCATAAAACTCCTTTATTCTTCCTCTATTTTATATTGTTCCATATTTTTTTGTTTCATTTTATTTCACTTTATGTCATAACATTCTAATATTAGATTTATTCTATGTTATTGACAATACTTCACTCATATTATCTTTCTATCTATTTGCCTCTGAACATGAAAAATTCGCCTATTTGCATTTCAGAATATACGTAGTCATCCTATCTCGTCTATTTATACATTTATATCGGCTCAAGTTTGACTGCGGATTGCTATCAGTTAGAGAACCGTTGAAAACTAGGAACCATTAGACACAAGTTTCGTCCTATTTTGGATCTCTTCACCAGAGCGAATCCTCCAAGGGTTCGAAATCAGGACCTTCCGGTTGCAAGGTGCGCACGTAGATCATCCAGCCACAGGGACCCAACTCAGTGACCTATGAATTTTAACTTCTACCAATTCATGATTTTAACGTGACTAGCAAAAGCCAGAGTCGTTAGAGAATATTTTTTCTCACTCCTGATTGCGGTGGGCCTCGATGGTCACAACTTCTCACTAGAACTCTAGGAAATTTCGTCCTGTAGCCAGTCACATGATATATTCACATTTTATAATGTACTTAATCTTCCTATCGTGTTTATTCAAAGTTATCTGTTGTGTTGACCTATCTTTATTCATTCATATTTTTATTCCATTTGCGATTCATAATCATCTACACCAGCACTATCGCAATTTAGAATTTCCATTTACTGTCAGATTTAACATGCAACATAATTACATGTTAGTAAAATATAAATGTGATTGTGGAGCTATAAAAATGAAACCTACAAAAAGAGAATTTACTCGCTGAAAACTTTGCCGTAATTCTCCATGGGAATAATTAACTTAATTATTTCGATAGAGAAAGAAAGACCAGATTTGCAGTGTAAAATGAGATCGTTCTATTTCACAGGTTCTCATCAGCTGCAAACTACCTGAAATTAGTAAGGACTACCCTAAATTAGTAAAGACACTGTACGACAGGGCCAGAAGATTATGTTCACCTAACAAGGTAGAAGAAGAATTAAGCTTTGTTGAAAAATGCCTTAAGGAAAACGAGTATCCAAAAGGATTTATGCTAAAGTACAGCAAAGAAAGAGATGAGAAAGAGGAGTACCCAACAGTTGAAAAGAAGAAAGTGTTCATTTGCCTCCCATACAAAGGAGAAACAGTATCGCAAAAGATTGAAAAGAGGACGAAAGGAGCAATAGACAGATGCTTCTCTGCAGCCAATCTGGTGACATTATACACTACTACATGCTCTATAAGCCAATCAAAACTGAATAAGTACCCTGCTGATTTTACCTCCAACTGCGTTTATAAATTTACGTGCACCTGCGGCAGCAAGTACATTGGAAGGACAGAAAGAAGGGCTTCTATCCGGTTTTCAGAGCATATTCCAAGAAACTTATGGAGATATGCACATAAGCAGATATTTACAAAGAGCAATTACCAGACACCGTGTGGATACGGGTCATTTTGTCGAGATTTCCGAATCCTTCAAAATATTAAACATACAAAAGACAGTGATTTTCGGAAGCGATTGCAATCAAACGTCACAGACCAAACTTATGCACACAGAAACCACATCACTTTCATTACAGTGATTAGTCAGTCATACACACTAGTGAGCTCAACTTACTCAGCAAGTTTTCAAATCGATGAACTTTGACCTTTTTGAGTTGCCATGTTGACACTGTTTATTAGATTTTTCTGTTTTCTGTCTTCTCTCATAGTTTGATAGTTTATAAATTGATGATAACTTAAAGTATAAATTGGAATACTTATATTCCAGATGCGTTCACCTTATAATGTTTTCTCTATTACCTTTCAAACAATGAAGTATGAAATGTTATTATTTATAACCATTATAATTTCAGGTAGTTTGTAGCCGATGGGAACCTGTGAAATAGAATAATATCACTTTATACCTCAAATCTGGTCTTTCTTTCTCTATCGAAATTCATCAAAGGAACCGAATGTATGAAATTCAATCATTATTTACTAGTTCGGTAATCTGTCAAATCAAGCTTCTACAGGTTATAAAATGTTCGTCCTTCTGTGGTACATCATGTGGTCTGGCTGACGCACTCCTTAGCCTCACTAAGATGGCAGTAAGCGTCCTAAAGAGGGAAGGTTGGACTTAATGCTAACAACCGCACACCGTAAAAAGAAAAAACCCATTGCAATTGAAACTTCAAAGCTCTAGTTTGAAGCCTTATATTCCACTCGGAACATGTAGGAATAAAATTCTTTAAAAAATGTACTACAGCATATAGTAAATACTATCAGTCGTGATATTATGAGTAAAATGGTGGGGGCGATAGGTAGACTAAACGAAATACTTTTTTATCAGAATTCACAATCATTAACTAATTAAATCTTATTTTGGTGTTCTGTATGGTGATGTAGGTTCACTAGATTTGAACTACAATCCTTAAATTGATGATAAGCATGCTGTCATGATCCACGTTTCTATTTCGCCTCTTACAGTCGCTTGATGTAAAACCATCTTAGATAAACTTATCAAAGGAATATTTGGTTCACAGAAATCAACATCTGTTGTATTATTAGTTGATACAATTGTCTAGTGTTTCGTGAAACACTGTTTGCCTTACTATTACTATCCAATCTGATCTACGCTTTTGTTTCCGTTTATTTCAGTAGCACTTACAATGGGAGTGGGGTTGACACATTGAAAACAAATGACCTTGTAATGCAAACTGTTTTAAATCACTGATTATAAATGCACCCGTCTAACAGGAATTTAAAACGTTGATACACAAAACTCATGAACTTAAAATGTAAATATCCTTCGTTACTTGCACGACCTTTAATCGTTGCGTCATTCTAATGGTATTATGTTTGCCATGCATCAATTGATAGTTTTTGGAGTAACTATTTCCAAACATTCAGCTCCTCATTTCTACACATTTTGCCATCAGAAATGTGTAGCCACTGGGATTCACTAGGTCAGATAAGAGAACAGTTACTCGCCTACGATAATTCCTGGTGATTGTGTTGTATAAATTAACAGAGGTTTGAATTTATGGGCCATTGGATCGGATCCTAGCAGATGAATGGTCTACGAGCTCATTTTGTTACCAGGGGATCGTGGATTCGAACCCCCTGCGGATGCGTATCATGAGAACCCTCCAAATAGGACGAAACTTGTGCCTAATAGTCACTCGTTTTCAGTGGTTCTCTGTCTGATATTAGCTCATGATCGAAGTTGTTAGCAATCAAATCCCTTCAAGCCTAAACTTGGTAATTTAATATTCTGTCGGGTTTAGATCAAGTTACCTTTTATTCACGAATTGTTTGATTAAGAGGTTTTCATTGTCAGTCTAGACAACTTCTTGAGCGCTGGCTTCAGTATGTAGTGTAATTTCTGAGGAAGTTCGAGAATTCTTTATGAGTTTATTAGCCATCTCTCATGATGGTGATCTCAAACGTTGGTGGATGTTTCCGTTGGTTTTTTTACCATCTTGCATGTATGAATTATTTTGACTAAGTGGCATTAAACTGGTCTCTGAAAAGTAACTATCCTAGGAATCATTCTTTGAAGTTATTTTAAGCTTTTCAAACAGGTA
This sequence comes from Trichobilharzia regenti, assembly GCA_944472135.2. Taxonomy (NCBI): domain Eukaryota; kingdom Metazoa; phylum Platyhelminthes; class Trematoda; order Strigeidida; family Schistosomatidae; genus Trichobilharzia; species Trichobilharzia regenti. The sequence goes on from OX235262.1 coordinate 56,607,791, forward strand.
GAATATTTGAAAATGACTGGGGGGAGAAGGATGACATCGTTGTAGCATTGTTCTCTTAATTGGATAGATAGACTGCAAAAGTTTCATTGGCTTTCAAGACAACATCTTCAGTTCAGACTTCAACATGAAATAAGCTATAAGAATTTTCCATAAGTTTAATAACCGCCTCTCTTAATATCATTGAAGGTGGTTGGTAGTTTCCGAAGATATCTTCACCCACCAGCCAATTTGTATTGATATGGATTATTTTGTGAACTTGATAGTTGACTTTTTATCCATTTATCTTTCATTTCATTGTTTGGTAAATCTGATTTGTATCAGTGTGTCTGTTGATTGCAGATTCCTCTGAGTGCCACACTTCTAGCAATTTTCTGCCATTTTTCATGTTTCCTTCGTCCAATAGTTGTGTGTTTATCCAGTCGAATTGACGGCCTTAGTTTTCTACATCCACTGATATGAGATAATGGTATACGATGATTTTTGACAGCCAGTTTATGTCCGTTGGTTGGATGATGAAGGCGATGCCCACTTTGACTAACATAATATTTTTCCCAATGTTGAAAATTCATCCTGTAGATGATATTGGCTTTGCCTTATTTTACCGTTGCGTCTTTTGGTTGACTTAGTATAGACTGGAGTTATTTTGTTGCTTTATCGGAAACGTTTATTCCAACAGTTTTTTTTTAAATAATTCCTTATTTATTTCAGATATGTTCGTAATATGAATTAGGCCGATTTGTCCATGCCTTCTTTGGATGAATGTGATTGAGTACGTTTGGCTGAGGGTAGTAATATTTTTTGATGAATTTCTGTGAATATCCACTTCCCAGGAAGACGGTCAGAAGACATTTCTACTCTAGAATACTAGAATTTGAAATTATAATAATTTTACAGAATAGTAAATAAAAGTGTTAGATGGTTGTAGAAGATTGTTAGGAAGTCCTTGACATAAGTTTCGTACTCGTCGACACTCGTCATCGGGGCTCATTTGTGATCTTGAAGGACTTCATGTTCCTTCCGGGATTCAAAACTTCTGTTGACCGCCTCTAACTAGCTAACATCAATTTAAGGTGTACCATGATGACAAGCCACTTGACCTGGTGAACACAGTGGAAATTTTACTGATAGAACTTAGTCTAAATCAACACTAGGGTCTGGAAGATTGGCCGTATTAACCCTTTATTGATCAGTGTACAAATGAAAATGTTCACAGGTATAGCCAAATCATAGATGGAACATTCTACCATCAGGTTCAATAATTGGTTTGTATGGATTACATTTGTTTTTACAGGTTTGATTACGGACTGATATCAGTTAAAGAACCATTGAAAATCAGGGAGTACTGGACAACAGTTTCATCCTAGTTCTTTTGGGAATCATCGGAAGTACACACTAACTGCTAGGTTAGAACCCAGGACCTTCCGGTTACAGGGCAAGCTTGTGTACCATTCATATGCTGGAACCCGATCCAATGGTTAGCCCATGAATTCTAACTGCTACCAATTCGTGATTTTTAGCCAACCACCAACCAATGTCATCGGTGGGAATTCGGTCCTCACACCCGACTACATGGATCTCAATGGTCACGACTTCCTACTAGAACTATAGGAAACTCTGTCCTGTATCAAGTCACTGGCGAGCATCACATTAATTTTCAATAGTTGGTTTGTGACCAGTGAGGTCCATCCACTCATGTGTGAGATGGATTTCCACTGGTGACATAGGTCGGTGAGCTATTGGCCATTGAATCGAGTCCCAGTGGTTGAGTGGTATACGAGCTTGCCCTGTAACCGGAAGGTCCTGGGTTCTAACCTTAGCAGTTAGTGTGTACTTCCGATGATTGCCAAAAGAACTAGGATGAAACAGCTGTCCATTACTCTCTGGTTTTCAATGGTTCTCTAACTGATATCAATGCTTGATCAAACTCGTGAATAATCATTTTCAAAAATATTCAGAATAATCCTGATTTGTTTCGAAAGTCAGAATAAACTTTTTCTTTATCTTAGCCACAGACCCTTCAATTGAATTCCTCCAGTTCACTTGATTAGATATTTTGACTATTAATAAAAACTCTGAGCTATTCTATTGTAATACCTGTGATTTATTTGGCAAAACGAACAGAAAAGTCTTGCTTTGTTTTTTTTGTAAGTTCCTAAGATCATTCACATATCTCTTTGAACATCGAAACACTTCAAATTCTTATTCTTATTACACAAAGGTAACATCATACGATGATAAGAATACAAAGATAACAAATACATCTGAAGTGAATAATAAAATTCCAAAGGAATTAAACACATGGTTCAATGTACAACTTCACTCAGAGTAATTATTAAAGCTATATACTACTGATTGATTGAAATTAGTAGTTGTATACCACTCATACTAACCAGTGGAGCTTACTAGCCAGATCAAGGTGATCTAAACACTGGACACCTGTTTCGCGCGCTTGAAGCCGAGTTCATGAGCGATGTACTCAGTCTGGCTCAGCTCAGAGGGCTAAATCATTTAAAATCCCCCTATATCTGGCTTGCTATTTGAGCGAACAAGTTACACAAAAACAAAATTCACAGTTCTCAGAATAATTCGCAAACTGCATTTAAAACCGTGTGAGCTGCGTATTGCGAACTTGTAATTATTAAAAGTTGGTTAAGACTAAATTCTGAATAACTTTAATTGGAGTTGACTGACATCAGAATCCAGGATACAAACTTTAACGTATCTAGGACTCAGCATCTGGATAAACCTGCATAAGCAGTGATTGATCGTGTCCCGGTGAGAATCGAACCTAGCACTTGTCACTGCAAAGGCCGAGCACTATCCACTATGCCTCAAGGGCCACCAGAGCCACTAGATGTGACTTTCCTAAACCGCCTTTAAATGTATGGTATCATGAAACCAAATAACGCATATTCCTTCCTATGGATGATAAGTCAAGATATCTGATAAGATATTTTTTCATTCGTTTGCGTTCAAAGTGGACCACAGAGCTTCAAGCCCTTTAGTTTCATTGGAGGTGGTGTTCTTCATAGGGTGGATATACTAAGCTCATGTCCAACCCTCTCTCTTCACTGGGCTTACCACCAACTAGGCGAAGTTCGGGAGTGCATTAGCCGGAAATCGCAACTGTACCACAGGCCTTCTTGGCTACCACCGAACCACCGAAACCCGATATGACGTTACATGATGATTGGATTCTTGCCATACACCAAGAAATAATGAATCTGATAATCAATAGACTACCATAACACTTTAACCGAAATCCATAGGCTAATTACATGAGCGCACATACACACAAACACAAATTAAATTAAAAAACTAAAATGTAAGCAGGACTTGATTTTTATTAGCACTTCCTTAGCCCACTTACTAGATTACACAAATGAATTACGTTAATAAGTGTTGATTCAAATAATTTATGACCGAAAAATGCATAAAAATGTAGCAATTAACAGGTAAATTATAATCTTTTCTATGATCATACATGTATTTGTAATGCACCGAAGCAAATCTAGTAATAAAATAAATAGGTGGAACTAAATCAACTTCCTACTAACTAAATAGACGTTTAAACCACTTACAGACGCTTTAGGTGTTTTAAGTTTCGTTCTGAAGGATACGCAACCGATTAGGCTCAGACGCTATCTGGCTGTACTTCTATGTGCTGGTAACATGAACATCTTCAGAGTCACCTCGCTATCTCAACTTCATCGACTTTGAAAAGGCCTTTGACAGCGTTGATCGAGAGATGATTCTGAATCTACTTCGCTAGTACAGGGTGTCGCCTACAATTATACACCTCATCCAACAGTTGTACAATAATACTGCATGCCAAGTAATCCACAATGGGAAACTCACAGAATCCTTCGAAGTGAAGACGGGAGTAAGACAAGCTGGCTGCCTACTATCTCCAATGGTTTTCCTGATTGCGGTAGACTGGATAATGCGGCAGATATGGGGGAAAGAGGAGACAGGCATAGAATGGATCCACATATAAAACTTGGAGGGTCTGGATTTCGCTGAATACATATGTCTGACTTCCCACAAAATGGAAGATGTGCAAATTAAAAGCAACAAGTTGACAGAAGAAGCATCGAAGACAGTAGGGACTTCAGGTGAACATAGAGAAAACAGAGGTGATGAAGATTCCTGGCCAACAGCAACAGCAACAACAACAGCAGACAACAATCAGCATAAATGGGAGGAACCTGAAAGGAAAAACCTCCTTTACCTACCTGGGAAGCATCATTTCAACTACAGGCGGACGGAACTGATGAGGACATCAGAGTGAGGATCGAGAAAGTCTGTGTGGAGGTCAACAGCACTCACCATCAAAAATAACATCCGGATTTTCAACTCCAATGTGAAGTCAGCCTGTGCTACTATACGGATCAGAGACTTGGCGCGTCATAAAGAGCATCTCAATCAAACTAAAGACCTTCATTAACAGTTGTCTTCGCTCAATACTCAAGATCGGATGGCCGGCCAGAAAAGATCAGCAACAGGGATCTCTGGCAATGAGCGAACCAACCCAGCAGGAACCGATTGTGCAACAAATAGGCAGGAAGAAATGGAGATGGATTGGGCATACTCTGAGGAAGCCATCAAGTGACATCACTAGACAGGCCTTGAGTGGAACCCAAACGAAAAGCGACCAGTTGGTCGTCAGTGCGAGGGTGACTTTGAGGAGGTCATGTGAAGAGGAGATGAAAGCATGTGGGCAGACGTGAAGCCGAGCGAAAACGTAGGCAGAGAACCGAACGCAATGGAGACGCGCGGCTGAAGCCCCAAGCTCCTGTAGGAATTAAATGAAATAATAATAATAATCACAACACATTTCTAAATAACTATCTCCTTTCAATTTGTATTTTGTTATAAGTACTAATGCGTCAGTTAGTGTACTGACTAGTTTGATAATTAGGCGTATTGCGTTTAGTAAATCCGTTATAGTGTACCTTATCAACAGTACAACCAGTACTTTACAAATTCACTAAAAATACAGTTACTATAAGTGATATAATGAAAGTAGATTATGATTTTTCCCAACAACAGAATTAACTTGTACTTTACAGCTTTACTAGTGATCAGTTACAAATTCTTGTTCACTCATCCGTTGATTAAGTCAAATCGAAATAAAAAAATATTTTTCAATAACTTGCATGAAAGCATATCTGAAAAATTATTTATCAAAACAAATTTCTCCCCTTTCTATGAGCTTCACTTCACACTTATCTCCCTTTGTTTTTATAGCATAAAATGGATTAAGAGATTAAGTTGTAGAGTAAGCGTACTTTGTTGATAATTAAATACACTTCATAATACCTAGATGAAGTTCATATAAGTCATATTTATCGATGTCACTCTTATTGTATTTTCTCTAGTCAACTGAAAAGTGATTGTCAGACAGGGATTACTTTAAAATCTCAGAAATAAGTTGTGACCAAAAGTATGGGAAACAACAAGTAGGTACATAAGTTAAACTTTAGAAGGTACTTTAAGGATTTTAAATTAATCTATGTTAACTACAATTTTAACTGTGCTATTATTAAAAATTGTCCTTACATAATCATTATTATTATTCCTTTAGGTCCCACTTGCAATGTAAGACTTCAGCCACACATTGCCATTTCACCACATTCTCAGTGGATTTTTTAGGAGGGCTGCAAAATTATTTTTGAGCTTTCACTTCCCCTTCACATGATCACCTCCATTTCAACTTCAAACCCACTTTCAGCTCATTGATTTTCATTTGGTGTCACCCGATGAGAGCAAGATGTTACTTAGAGGCCCTCTTAGTATATGTCCTATCCATTTCCATTTTCTCTAAATATATTTTTTGAGCAACAAATAGTCCCTTGGTTGGTTCCTTGACAAATATCCTTGTTGTTTTTCCGTCCTGGTTAGTCATCTCATTTTCAGCATAGAAAGAAGGCAGCTAATGATGAGAATCTACGGTAGCCTGCTGGAAATACCTTTCATGATAAGCCCACCAGGTTACTGGACCACACATAAGCACTGAGTTAACATTACTGTTGAAGATATGGATCTCATAGCCCATGCTGAGTGCAGTGGATTTTCAGAGTGATTCCAGAATAATGAAGGTTTGTGTTGTTTTTCCTACTGTGCTTTTTGCATATTCATATGTGACGCTTGTAGTTAGGGTGGTGTTGCTTCGTCAAGTGAAAGATCTTTAACTGCATACTGTACACTCTGTACAAACTTGATTACTACTCATTTGATATCGAATACAGTAGCATTGTTCGGTATGATTCCCAACCTTTTAAGTAGAATTTATTGTGCAAAACCATACCATTTTATAAGCATTTTAAGTGGAATGGACAAAGTTACTTGGAAATATAATGTTTTTTACACTTACACTGTTTATCACAAGCTGTATGGAGAATTGTGTCTGTTCAAATGATTTAAAGGCAATTTTCAAATATTTGTTTAGAGCTTTAATTATTCTGTGCTTCTTTCTTCATACACGTTCTGTCTAGTTCAAGCGATTTTTTGTATATGACTGCAAAGTGGTATGTAGCTTCATTCTCCAAAAAATATACGTTCCATATTTTTTAAACTATTTAAGCTACTGCATTTGACTCAGAGAATTTATGCGCGAGTTATGTAAAACAGTTCCAAAGGGACGCTGACTTTTATCAGTGGCAACAAACTTCCGTCCCGATACTGAAGATCAGATGGTCGACCAGATAGATTAATCGACAAATAACTTTGATAGGAAGCGAGCCACCCAGCAATGATGCAGAAGGAGATGGGCTGGACATGTGCAGAGGACAATTTCAAATGATACTACACCAGAGGGGAACCTGAATACTAAGTGACGAGTTAGGCATGATTCAGAGGGTGACATATAAGAGATTCATAAGAGAAAGAAATGGAAGCTTCAGAACATTCGTCGGGCTAAGTGGAAAGGATGCCAGAGAACAGAGTGTAGCGAAGATGTGCTACTGAAGCTCTACTTTCCACTTCATATGTAAGCAATGAATAATAATGGTGATGATAAAAATTTAGTCCAAAGACTTTCGCCAGACATTCATAGTAAAATGACGACTTGCAAGTTCTTACAAACTAAAATAAGCCTAAATTTATTTGGAATGAAGAAGTTCCATCATTTTTGTGTTATTCAGGCCTTAGAAATCCACAGATTCACAAGAATCTGCATGGGCTTATGTCGTTTTATGAAAGGTGTTGTATATGGTATTCTCATAAATACTACAGTTGACATGGATGATTCACCCTTTTCGTTTCAATTCCTTTATTGAATAAGATAAACACGCATGTATTTATCTCGCTTTCTATTCATACTACCACTGAATCAAACCATCTCCAAGTGTATACAGATTATCTGCTTTATTCTTGAAAGTATCAACTATCACACTGTAAATATCTTTGGAACTAAACAGAGTAATTGAATAGACATTACCAATCAGTCTACTTTGTTTACATATTCATCACTATATACATTTTCAAGTATCTATCAAAGGTCAATGTTTATGATCTAAAGTGTTTTCTTCATTCTTTTGTTTTCTATTCTCTCCAGTGCATGTAGTGTATGCATCATTCACATAGTTTAAGATTATTTATGATAAGTTTCTCTCTTCTATAAGGGAATTTTAATGTTTACTTAAGATTTTATCATACTTATTTGATGAATTGGATTTCTGTGCTACATACTTTTAATCATCAAGTGTTACTTTGCAGAGATTTGATTGGTTACAGGTTTAGTTACAAGCTAACTTATGTAGCAAATTGGCAGAAGTTAGAAGTTACAGTCCATCAGATCAGATCCCGATGGCTGAATAGCTTACTATGTCGCCTTGTAACCAGCAGCTCCTGTGTTTGAACCCCTGTGGGTGCGTACTGACGAAGAGTCCTAAACTAGGATGAAACGGTTGTTCAGTACTCCCTAGCCTTCCAGTGGTTCTGGAACTAATATCAGCTCATGATTAAACCAGTAACCAATCAAATCACCGCAAACCAATAGGTGATAATTAGTCTGATGTTCACTAGCGAGTGGCTGTATACAGGAAGTTACTTGTAGTTCTAGTGAGATGTCGTAACCAGTGGAGTTCACTAAGTCAGATAAGAGACCAGTTACTCGCCTACGACATTGGCTGACGGTCGCATTTTATACTTCGCGAGCTGGCAGAAGTTGGAATTCGTGGGCCATAGAAGCAGGTCCCAGTGGCTGAATGGTCTACAATCTCCCTTTGTGACCTAAAAGTTCCTGGGTTCGAATTCCTATGGATGCTTTCCGCTAAGGAGTCTTAAACTAGCAAAAACTTATTGACCAGTACTCCCTGGTTTTCCGATAGTTCTCTAACTGATATCTTCAATCATTAGAACTCTTTATCAGTGTGTGCATTGCAGATGTGTACAATTAAAAGGATAAACTTAGCTTTAATTTCAGTTTTATTGAACTGACTTGCTAGAATTCGAGTGATGTACACAATAGGAATAAACTCAGACAGGAGGCAGTGCTAGACAAAAAAACTACAAAATAACGCGAGACAGTTTTGTCTCCGTAGCGATGGGATGCAGTTATTAGCTCCAAACCCATCTGTTCTTCTTTTCCGGCTTCGGAATTCGTTACTAAAATGGGTGAGTATAGCAATTTCGTCCAGTCACAAATTACTGTCAAGTGATATGAATATCTGATTACAGTTAGTTAGACAGTTAGATTCCTGATAAAATAAAAATACCCCCATACTCCTACTTGTATCCAAATTTCATGTCCTACTGAAAGCTTTAATTTAAAATTTTGAGTAATAGTTCTATCTAAACATCTCCTTGCTGTTTCGCTCGTTTCAGACTACGTTTATTAGTGGTGTACTCAATTTGACTTAATCCATAGATTTCAATCAGTTTAAATCATCCGAACCGGTGATACATGGAATCAAATTTGCAAATCTGCTGATAAGTTATGATCAAATGTAAGACAAAACAAGAGTAGAGTCCTGAATACCATTGGAAAAATATTCATTGTTGCCGTTAAAGGCCCATTGTGACTTGGCTTTCATTTTACCTTCAATTATCAGTGACTGGATCAACATCACCCTGCTAATTCGATGATATCTCAGGCATGTTCATCATAAAACCAAAACTTAACTTAAAAGATAGACTGGGAAAAGTTGAGAGCATACCACATTACTTTAATTAAAATGTAACCTTTTACTAACAGTTATTATTTGATGTGTAACTGAGTGGACAGACGAATTCATGACTACTATGGAGTGCCATAATAAAATAATTTTATTTAACAAAAACAAGAACTATAAAATCATGCTTGGTTAAATGTCTAACAAACCGAGTGAAGATTCTAAGCGATATATCATAAAACTTAAATAATGACATGAAACAGCTAGAAAATCCATCGATGTTAAATAACTATTTTATAAAATATATTGGAAACTTCATAAAACCTCACTACTAGGGAAACGATTAATTGTAGCATAAATAAGAAAGAATTTAAGGCATTTATCGTTTTACCATATAAGGAAAGGATATCTGAAATCCTACTACGTCGGGTGTTAAATAAAGCGGGAATTAGGACAACATTTAAGCTTACAAGCTTAACTACCTTAATGACAAAATAATTTATTCTACCAAGTACCTTGTAATGACGGTGAGGGTGACTACATAGGTCAAACCTTAGATCAGGGTCAGTCAGGTTATCTAATCATAGTTTAGTATATAATAACTTACACCAAGAAGATGACAAACTTAGAGAAAAACTCAGCAATCGTAGTATATGCACCGATACACATTCACAAAATAGGGTAGACAGGGTTACAGTCCTAAAATTTATATTACTAGGTAGAGGAAGAGGTTGGTTCCTGAATCTTTGTTCGTTGAATATACATCTAACACCTACAATAGGAATGATATAGCACCAATACCAGTGGTATGAAAAATATTACTACAAATCGAATTAAGGTATAAGATATAAGTGAACTATATAAAGCAAAGCTAAAAGTTTTGTGAGCACCTTGGTATGACTCTGTGCAATAAATTTCGCTGAAAATTGTATCAGTAAATAAATAACGAGCTTACCTTGTAACCAGAAGGTCCTGGTTTCGAACCCTGCAGTGTAAGTGTGCATCGCCGAAGAGTCCCAAACTAGGACGAAACAGCTGTCCAGTACTCCCTGTTGGGTTTTCCAATGGTTCTCTAACTGATGTCAGCTTATGATAAAATCCTCCATCCGATCAAACTAAATCCCTTAAAAACCAATGTTTGAAAATATTATAATAACTATTGTACTTCAACGCAGAGACAAAATTCTATACTTACAACTTCGAAATGCCTCTACTGTACTGTCAGCTTGAATCCATGATGCTTTTACACCATAATCTTGTATTCTTCCAATATAAATTTACTATACAGTTAATGAATATTATCAGACGAGAAGAACAGTTCTAACTTAGAGTATAAATTTGCCAGCTGATTGACGGAAGTTTTGGCAGGCTAAGTTACAGTTATTTACAGGGTTTTCGTTAAAACACATAATCTGAACTAAATTTTCCAAGAAAACATGACCTTGTTGTATTTTGCGAAATTGACAAGGCATTGTGTAGCCAAATAATAAGGCACATTGAACTCAATATTAGACATCTACATATTTCAATCTGGTTAAACTGTAAACAAGTTTAAACATTTTTCTCAACGACAGACAGTTAATAAAAAATTACAGGAAAGTATCCTACCTACCTCATAGATTTATCCGAAATTAATGGAACATGAGTGTCTAAGATATTAATATGTATTCTAATTGATCAGTTGGTAAAATTTCATATGAATAATAAGGTTAGTTGAAAATTAAACTAAGTATGTGAAGCAACAACATAGAGGCATAGAGATGAATTAAAATATATTAAGGAAAAGTGACCACACTGAATAATGGTTTCGATTAGCAAGAATAAAAATGTCCCTCTTCTGAATGATCATGTGATGATATCTATCTCAGAGTTAGTTGTCATACTGTTTAAAACGTAAAGCAAATGATAACTCTGTGGAGTTGATCAGTAGATTTCCGTTAACACGATAAAGGCTAGACAGCCAGATTGTTTATCAACTGGTGAGCGTTTAGCACGCATAAATCAATTAAATGAGTTTAAGCGTATTAGACACCGTTGTAGCGGTAGGTAATGCCGCAAAATTATTGGCCAGAACATTCGTCACTGAACGTTGGATGCTGACACTCACTAATTAAGTCAACTTGTTTAAATGAAGGCTAACGGTCAAGCATCCACACCATTTGGTACTCTGTCGTGCCACGTTCGTGCACGATCCCTAGCCAGCTAAGCAACCATCTCGCACTCCGATGTGGTCCCGACATATATCTAGTGATTTGGATGATCAATTCTGGTGTTTTGCTTTGCCGTTGGTTTACGCGTAACGAATACTATAGAAGTTGTGGGTACTACATTTTGCGTTAGCATACTTCGTACTATCTGTGAACGTCGATACTGTCAGCCTCTAAAAGGTTAAAGCATTGGCAAACCTCCGTCACTGGTAAAAACACTTGTAAAGACAGTCATTAGCAGCTCTATATTTTCTGCTCAGTAAATTTCCCCATGAAGCTGCTCTTAGAGTATGAATCAAATGTTCGAGACATGATAAAGAAATATAGTGAAAAATTATGAATCTCAGACCTGTGTTCGAGCAAGTATGTAGCGCCTCTATATTAACTCTAACTGTATGACCATAAAACTATTTCGTGTACGCATATTACAAATCTATAGAAACTAATTTTACATATGATTTTCGAATATTTGGCATTGTATTATTGCTATATATATATATATATATATATATATTTCGCACGGTTGTACACTTTGTCGTTCGCCTCGCGCTCATCGAAATTTGATTTTGTCAACAGTGCGTCTTTTCAAGTTTTCACTTTTGCTTCTTAATAAAACTTCGTTTTTATCTGGTAGTGTACAGTTTAGCACGTGAAAACGTGATTATACTATTGTATTATAATCGAAGTCATATTTAGTTCCTCATGAGTATTGCTTGTTTTTCTGAACAGATGCACCGAAGGCCACTAAATGAAAATCTCGCAAGGTTATTCTGTAACCAGCTAAGAGAAACGAAGTTTAATATACACCGTCTGACAATTAACTAACTAAAGACCAAATTATAGTATTTTGAAAAGAGTGATTATTAATGAGATCGGTACGCATTTGAACTGACTTCGATGGCCTTCACATCCACCCCACATATTTCTTCGCGTTTCTCAAAGTACCAGTTCGTTGTGATGCACATGCAACACACACAGACCACAGCCACAACTGACGAAGGAAGAAGACAAGGAAGGCGAGGAAGAGGCGTTTATCTGAGGGTGAGGATATACGTTATAACGTGGTTATATTTCCCGCGACTCAGGCCAGGCTTGAATTAACCAGGGTACAAGCCAATTATCATCGTTTATAACAAGTCTAGATAAACGGTCTCCCTCCTGTTCCAGTAAGGCCACGTCAGCGTTTCTTTCTGAAAAAGAAGAAAAGAAACTTATTTAGTGGCATTATGGTGGTTTTATCCCATTACACACTTGCCCTAAAACTGAGGCGCGCACGTGAAATTCAGGAAACGTTTACTGGCTATATCGTTGAAACAAACGGGCTCAATTACAGCGGACTATTTATACCTAGCCATTTCAATAAACATTCAATTACAGAATAACAGTTAGTTGCAATATTTTATTTTTTTATTTTTGATTACAGCCTGATGCCACACTGTATTTTCGGTACAAGTATTGAATTTTCAGCATGTGATATGGGTAGCCCAAATTTTGCAGGCCAACCATTGATATCGGGTGTGCGTCGGCAGAGGATAGAACATCGGACCATGTGCATGGTCGGCGGGAGTACTAACCACTGTGCCACCGACGTACAGAGAGAAGCTCTGTACTCACCTAAATACTTCTTCCCACACCAATGACAGATGAAAGAGGCGCAGCTAATGGCGTCGTCATTCAAATGCATTCAGGCAATAAACGAGGGTCTCTGTCCTTCTTCTTAAAATGAGAAGATTATAACCAAGCGAAATGGTTAACCTTCAGAAAACTGATAAGTAAATGAACGGTCTGCTGTGTTTTAGGAATGCATCACTGGAGTTACAGGAGTTGTACGTGTATATTGTATATTTATTTATTCCTGTATATGTGGTTGATGTTTGGGAACTCTTAACTCGGGATATATGATGGATTACTCTACAAATCACACTCATTAGTGCATAGACCTACGACTAAGATCAATTACAGGGAAATTTCATGGACTGCAACACACTCGTGGTCTACTGCCTTCTTAATTTGACCGAGTGTGAACCGTGGTATAAGACAGTGGTTGCTGGTTCACATCACCTGCCTATCTGTTGCTCATTCCAATCAAATCTATCTCGATTTAATGCGCCCCTACCTCCCCTAGACGAACGCGCATATATTTTGACAAGTGTGGAAAGATTAGAAAAGTGACAAGTAATCATTCGTAGGAATGACATACTGGAAGTACTTCGGAGTACCTTTTACTGTCACAACAGCCTGCAGTTCCTGGTTTCATAGTCAGACATTTCCTCCGTGGACAAAAATCTTCGGCAGTGACAGTGTTCTGAACGTGTAGTTAGACCTTCTCAGCAACTGCCACAAACTAATGAAAATGCTGTCTTTCCGTCCAGTAGAAAGTGACTTTGGCACACTTGTGTAGACCATGCTTAATGTCGATTTGAGAGCTTGTTATTTATGCTTCGATTTTGTTTTTGCTACCGTTTTTACCGGTAAATTCCCATGTGAAACACTCACTTACACTGCATTTACCATCTTTATGCTGTTGATCTCACTTTAACTCCATAACTTTGGCATTTCAAAGTCTAGACAAACAAGTGGAAGCCTGCTTAAACCAATGGGCTGCTTAACTTTGCATCCATCTAAATACAAGTTATTCACTCTATTCCACCTTGCTTTAATTAATCTTTGAATTGCGGTCTGTACTACTGCTGCTACTACTACTCTAAACGTGAACGATGAGATGGCATTGTCTAAATGCCTGCGGTAGATAATACAGATATCTGGGAATCAAATGGACTACAGAAAACTATGAATGAGAAGTTGAACATGGAAAAAGAAGGATACAGAAGTTCACGCTGTGTGAAGACTTGTCCCAGACCTTTCATTTATTATCTTCGGTTGTGTTTTAAGCTGACGACAGAAGACTGTTGCACAGAGGCCCTCAGAATAATGATCATGACGCTTTATACAGGCATACGTTATTTTACGTCGTTTTTTCTCGGTCGCTTTTGTTTTCTGCGAGTTCAGATGGTTAGTTTCAACAGGTAAAAAACAAGCAGACAGATCAACTGAACTTTCCAAATGGTAGACTGACCTGTAACACGAACGATAAACCGTGCTCTTTTATTAAAAATTACCTCTATCTAGCCATTTCAGATGCTTAGTGAGAAAAGTGGTAATTTCGCTTCCAAAAGCCTACAACATAACCGCAATGAATCTTTGGTACTAGGCGAATCCATATGGTGTATCACCCTATATCAAGTCAGAGAGTGGAAAAATTCCACGGGTTTTTAATGGTTTCACGCTGACTTTCCTGTCGAGATTTTACAAGCTGTGTTCTCTCTATTTTTGACAGCGTACGAGTAGTTAAGATTAGGATCTCTTGCGAAACAAATACTGCGAAAGTTGAAGTAGGACAACTGAAGTTCTTTGGTGGACTAATTTAACTGTATAAAAGGTTCCTAAGAGCGCATACTGATGCATTGTTACAGAAAGTCTCCAGACTCATCGGAATCTATTTTAGTTGGGCGATATTTCTAAACGAAGGCCGGTCATTTTGATGGTTCACTTGTGAACTCTTGACGTCTGAATAGCCTTCTTACACTTCTTTACTGTAGACAGGCGTTACGTTGGTGAAAATTGTGATATGTCTTTTTCTCACCTTATTCACCGAACTGTGTTATTTCTTGCTGTTAAATAAATACCCGACTTATATATAACTTTAAGTTACTCACCTTCTTGATCAGTCCATCACTACGTCTACTGTAGGCGAAGGTTCCCTGTCAAAATTGTATCCTGAAATACCAATATTTCTGAAATCAGGAAGAATAGTTCACGTGGGCGACGCATCCAAAATGACGGAACCTTCTGGGAACGGTTCACTTAACTCAGGTTACACTCCTGGTGATATTTTAACATGAATACCTCTTTTATAATGGAACACATTGTAGAGAGTGAAATAAGTTCGTCAGCTCAAGTGAACCTCAGCCATTTCACCGTCAGCGATCATTCTGTTTACCAGTTCGGGTTAAAAGACTTGGTGGAAGATATAATTTTTAAGAAACAAAGACTCAGCAGCTGCGTTGTGGTACGATTATCTACTTGCATACTCCCTGCGAATCATTGTCGATAAATACACCTTTCAGTGGTCCCTGATGTCAAAAACGATCTACCCACAAGGTTACTTGGGCCAGGCTAAAGAGTGAGCAGGTAGTGTGGCTAGCTCCCATGTCTAGCGAGGTTGATAGTCACACACTAGTCGTGAGTGTCTTTTCTGTCGAAACCAACTGGAAACGAGTTCAAACTCATTCAAGCAGCCGAACTAAGTGGTTTCTACAGAACATTTTTTACCTAGAAAGAAAATATTCGTTTTGCTCATTGGCGGTAATATATTAGCGGAGAAATAAAGATGGTTCTTTAAGGCAATTCCTTTGGCTAATCGTGTAGATGATCGTACTACAGAACTTTTCACCCAGTTAGCTGTTATAGCTGTATCTGCAGTCTAAAATCAGCTCAAGGCAGAATGTTAACGTGCATTGTTTTCACTGATATGTCTGTCGATTACGTTCGTCTTTTTTGTCGTTGTTTAGTCCTCACTGTGACGACTTCCGCCACAGTGAGGACTAAACAACGACATTTATGACTGAGAATGCTAGTGATGCGTTTTGGAACGCCAAATTCCTGCTTGTTGTGCGGCGGCCATTACATATGTAATTAAAGTGGTGCATAAAAACAGAATATATGGCGGAGGACATCCAAATAGCCTACAATATCGTGCTGAACATTGATGTCATCTAGGAAGTTACACTAGGCACCCTTTTATAATCCATATTAGATAAGTCGTTTGTTTGTAATGACTTCATTGGGTGTTTTTTATGTGGTTGATAAAATCATTCCCTTACAGAATCGCGAATGACGAAAGCTTGCACGCTCATGGTATTGCTCATCCGCTTGTTTTGGAGTCTGGCAGGGCTTCAAAAGTAATATTCTACAGTCTTCTTTAGCTAGCTACATGAATGATAACAAGAATGTATTTCCTCTTTGCACGGTATATCCCAAGTCATTCTAGGACGCCCAACACGTCTTTCCTTAATTGAGTTACACCTAAGGGCCTTTCTGGAATGTGGCGCTTCCTGAATTTCTCTTCTCCATGTATCCACTCGATCTGAACTCCTCTCATCATATTTGTTTTGTGACAGATATAGGGCTGGTCTGATGTTAGAGTTGCTTGCTGATCACCCATCCTGGCTAGCAACCTGACACTCGGTGACGTGAGGATTAAATATAATTTACGAATTTATTATCCTTGTCAACGTATTTATGCAATAACAGTGTTGACAACGCTTCTCAAAATGTATTAAGTGTGTCACTTTACTGGTGTAGCCATCGGACGGAGAGATTAGTAGGATTGGGTGTGTGGTAATGTTAGGTGCCATAGAAACACGCCAATCTACTGGATTAATAGCTTTATTCTTCTTACGATCACTTACTCTACAGATCTACGGGTAGTTACAATATATGCTACCTCAAAATGGCCCTTGAGAGTTCTGACGCTGACATGTTTAGCATGTTATATTCAATCTATATGTGACATCATTTTGTATGAGATCCATACAGCGACCCTATGAATGAAATATGAAGCACATTAAAGTGAGATTCTCGTGAGATTTCCTATCTTCCATGTTGGCAGACAGTAGCCCAGTTGTCGGGGTGGTCTCACTGAAACATTCAGTAGGTTAGATAATGGTATGAATAACAATTTGTCCCACCGATTTCTCCCCTGGGGAACCAACTAGTCGCAAAGACTTGACCTGGAAGCTCCAAAACCATACTCGATTGCTCCATGTCTCTGCGTTCTCTGCTCTTACTGAACTACGAAAACGTAGATTTCCCCGTCGAAGTAAATTTCTGATACAACAAAGCGATACCAACATTCTGCCGTACAGGGAGTGGAGAAGACTAATGTAGTCTAATGACTACTAACCCTGGTAATCTGTCATTTCATTTTCCCTTCTCGCATCACTGCTAAGAATTTTACTGATTTTTGGGACGAAGGCCTCATGCACTCTGTAAAGAGCATTTATATGATACAAGAAAGTCCTTTCGCAGACTTGGCGTTTTTTTTTACTCCAACCCTTTAACAAACACAACTCAAAACCAAACGTGATGGTGAAGACAAAACAAACAAGTGCAATATATAAGAGAGCGATAACAAACTGAAAGAGATGAAGAGCGGGAGCGGAGTGGGTGAAAGAACTCAAAACCTATGGGCTTATTGTTTTCGTTGTCAAATGGTATTGGACTATGACAAATGTGGCACATTCAAGTGTAACGCTACTGTTACATGTGATTTTGACAGCAATCGAGCCTACTCTGCAGCCGATTTGTGACGCAATGTAAGCAAAATTTTGATAGTAATTTGTGTTTAACTTTTGAAGGTAACATGAATGTACTCGGGAGTACCTTGGTCAGTCGTGAAATTAATTGTGCATAGGACCTAGGCTTGTTTCAGGCTTACAATAATGCTAAACTAATTCCTCATAATGCTTCGGTAATGGTGTCCGATGCTGAGGGAGTATTTCGTTTGCTTATAAACCTAATTTTTGACAAATTAATGCCGAAATTGCTTAAAAATTGCACTGGACGTTAACTTAAAACAGGCTAGCATGTCAGCACAGCTCTATTGAAGTAATGCTAACCAAAGCTGAAGCCATCCTGAGAAGGTCGCTAGGTGCAGATCCACTGTGGAAAAACAACCCAGAATTCTACTTATAGCAGAATATTAATTCATTTCAGATGATTTCAGAATTTACTCACCATGGATAAAGGGTTAGCTTAGAATTTGTGGGCGTTCGCTTGGTGTCAACAACTGGTGTTTGTCAGTCACGACTTGGAAACAGATGTGTGTTTCAATTTGGCTGTATCCAAAGTGCTTCGAATTCATAACTTAAATGTCTCGATAAGGACGCGTTTATATGTGTTGGTGGCACAGTGGTTAGAACTCTTGCCGACCATGCACATGGTCCGGGGTTCGAGCCCACGCCGACGCACACCTGATATCAATGGTCGGCCTGCAAAATTTGGGCTACCGATATCCATGCTGAAAATTCCATACTTGTACCAAAAATACAGTGTGGAATCAAGCTGTAAATAAAAAAAAATCATATACAGTGGTTAGAAATATTATTCCCAACCTGTGTGACCTTATTGTTGCTGACTCCATTGATTGTGAAAAAATATTTTAAAAGTCTTCAAATACAGATAGGAAAGTCGACTCAGACGGTACGAACACAGTAATAGCCTTGGAACGTACATGAAAAGCAAGTTAGTAGAGACAGGCAAACAACCCCATATTAGTAAAAATGGATGCGAGTTATCTTAACCTATCTCAGTGATTACTCTAAGTACTTTTTCCAAGATTTGTGTGTCCTTAAACCATTAATGAGTTCTCTTTTTTCTTCTGATTAGTGGGAGAATGTTGTGAGTTCACTTGCTAGCACAAAGATAAGAATTTCGAAAGTGTTATTAGTTGTTTTGTTTTTAAATTAGTTATAATATTCTACATGTTCATTCATCGCTTAATTTGTCAGCACACGAATGACCCAGTTATTCAGTCGCATATCTCACAGTTTTTGTTGGTTAATCGCATAGTGTCACTAGTGCCCTTGTGATCATCAGTAAACTTGAGTGTTTAAAAATATACCTAAGGACTAGCATTTGAGTATTTTTACCACATATATATCCAGTCATTTTATCAGTGTTTTGCAGTGCATCATTTAGTCGTATTCATCAGAATATTTATCAATTTGAATCGACAGTGATACAAAAAAGTCTTTTGACGTTCACTGCGCCTTTCCTTTTTGAGTGTCAACATTATTTAGTAATTTTATAGTGTAGTTTGATATGTGAAGTTCCGAATAGATTTACAGTTGTATAATCGTATTTCAGCAAGAAATAAGGTGTCAGTGAGACGGTCTGTGAGTTAGATGGCACGTCAATTACCAGCCTGACAAGACGCCTGAAACTCTGGGCAGAACGCCTCGAGAAACAGTTTAGCTGGCCACCAGCTTCAGTATCCACTGTCACTAGCTTCAGTGCTCCTTGGTCGGATAGTACCGACCCACCAACAGAAGCGGAGGCCCGTAAGGAACTCCAAGTAATAAAACGCCATAAGGCCACGGCACAGACAACCTACCTCCGGCTCTTTTAAGAGATGGTGGCAAGACTCTTGTAGTGGCGTCTAAAATATTGGCTGCTGTCTTGCTTCACAGGCTGTGCCAAATACGTGAGGGATTGATTCGCTAAGAGCAGGCGGCGTTTCGTTCAATTCGTGGATGCATTCATCATGTTTTCACCCTTCGTCAGTTGTTGGAACACCGCCACACGTATTGCAGATCAGAAATCGTTGTTTCTTTATGTTAGGGCTGCCTTCGATTCGTTGGACAGAACTGTGCTCTGGAGTTATCTGTTAGGGAGGGGGTTTACCTGAGAAGTTTGTGAACATCCTGAAAGCTCTATACAAAAACACCTGAGGTAGAGTGAAGGCATGCAACCAACTATCATCACTGTTCCCAACCAACAATGGGTTAGACAGGGTTGTTCAGTCTCTCCATTTCTCCTTAACTTTGTCATCAATGACATTCCTTAGTCAGCTTTGAAGGATGTTCATGAAGGTGGTGTAGATCTGCTCCCCGGAAATAGACTTTTCGACCTTGAGTATACAGACGATATCGTCTTACTGTGCGATAGCATGCAGGCTACCCAAATCAAACTCAATCAGTTGGCAATCAGTGTCTGTAAGTATGATACGTGCTTTGCGCCGTCTAAGTGCTAATTACTGTTAGAAGATTGGGTGAGTGAGGGGAGACGGATGAGATTTCCAACCGTATCATGAAGGCTAGGATAGCATACATTAACTTGAGTCACCTCTGGTGCCGTTGCGACGTTAGCCTGGCTGTCAAAGGTCGGGTTTACAATGCTTCGGAGCTGGCTGTCCTGCTCGATACCCGTGAAACTTGGCCTCTCAGAGCTGATGAAGTGCTGTGGCTCTGCATATTCCGTCATCACTGTATCCGCAGGATTGCTTGCGTTCGATGCCATCATCGCGTTTGTAATTCTGAGGCTCGGCGGCGTGTGTTTGAACACAGTTGAGATCACAATTCGTTGAGTGTCGTCATCTGGGAACACCGGTTTCAGTGGCTTGGGCATGTGCTGGGAATGTCATCCGAGAGGTTTCTGTACAGGTCTCTGTTCACTGGCTTTAGGACGGGATGAGAAAGATGGAGAGGTGGCCAGCCCATGATGTGGCGTCGTGGGATGGATATTTGTGTGAGGTTAGCATCGGTTAGTGCATCACGACTCTCCTGTTGGACTCCAGGAGATAGCTCGAATCGATGGCTGGAAACGTAATCGGATATGGCTAAGAACCATAATCAATGGCGAACGTGCTGCAATTCTCTTCTCTCTTCCCTTCCCGGCGATAGTTGACGAATGCTGTTTGAACTTGTTAAGCATGACTGTTTTCTTTTCGGATGAAGTTTTGTATCCGTTCTACACCTATATTTTTACTTTGAATCTATGTTTTATTATTATTGTGTGGCACCAAGTTTTTTCTGTGTGTTCTCTCATATTCTCCCTATTTTGTTTTATTCCTTTACGTTCCCAGTGGATTTAAGCTAGGGGCTTAAAGTTTCCGCAGCAGTGGTGATTATTTTTACAAAACGGGGTTGTTAGCCCCATGCCCAACCTTCCCTCTTTGCCAGTCTTATTACTGGCCTAGCTAGGTGAAGGGGTGTGTCGACCGGGGATCGAACCCCGGACCACCTGCGTGATCGGTGAGCACTCTACTGCTGTGCCACCCACGCACCCATATCCTCTCCATACCTGGACTAATGCTTCAGGATTTCAGTCAATATGCTGCAACTGTAATTTGACTATATTCCTCATATGTTATCATTAGACTTGTACGGCTAGCAGATATCAGTGGTATTGCTAAAAAGTAAGGCTTGATAAATCTCAGCAGTTGTTTAAAAGCTAAAATTTGTGAGCAGATATTAATTTAGGCTAGAAAAGTAATACATAAAACTTTTGAACGACACCGAACAGTAAATAAAATAGAGGGACAAAAATTCTGACGAAGTATCTCCACGTATAGCGTTAGAATCAGTAATTACTGTATGCATTGATGCTGATTCTAAATACCTAGCTAAAAACGTTTCAGTTTGGTGTTTCCATCTGTGTGGTTACTAAGAAAAGCACTGAAGAAGTGAATTAGGGTTGCGTATTAAGAAGATTGATTCACTTAATAGATTATTCTCGAACTAGATTAGCATTATTTTTACGCAGTCATTGTGCGCCACAGTATTGTGAGGTCATTTCCAGGACATAGCTGAAGTATTTCTATGAGGTTACACGTGACAAGAAAAACCTGTTGAAATCGCAGGATTTTGACTATAGTCTCTCAAGCAAACTTAGTATAGCAAATAAAAGTTGTAATTCCTATCGCAAACGATTCAATTTCTTAACGGTCTAATTATTTAACGCAAAACTTTTAAGTTGGCGCATAGCGTTCAGTTATCGACTGTGTAATGAATTTGCAAAGTAACTTTATTTCCCAGTCATAAATGTTGGCAGAACTCATTTACCTTTGGGTTTCTCGTATATGAATTGTTGAGACCTCTTATTTCACACTTTCTATTCTTCACTTTTTATTTTAATCTGAATTAGTAATGCCGAAGAAGCTATTAAGTCACAGATTCTAGTTTCGTTTTTTTCACTTCCTTTGTAGAATCAAAAGCTAATTTCCCTACTTAGGACTACAAAAATGGGTCGTCGTAGACCTGCAACAAATTGTAGGCAACACTTTACTCCTGATAAAAAGCAAAACGAATTGTTTGAGAAGTATTACAAAAATCAAGGGGTTGTCCCTGACGATGAATGGGAAAATTTTGTGGATTATTTAAAAAGAGATTTGCCGATTACATTTCGTGTGACAGGATTTCGTAGTCAAAATAAGGAGCTTTTAAGACTTATCAAACAAAAGTATCGTAAAGATATCTCTGAGATGCAACAGTACATGTGTGATGAAAACGGAAACACCAATGGTACTTTTGATCCACTCCCTTGGTACCCAAATGAAATGGCCTGGCAGTTGAGTGCCAGTAAGTATGCAGTTCGGAAAACAGAGGAACTTCGAACATTACAACAGTTTTTGGTATCTGAGACAGAATCAGGCAAGTTAAACATCCTATACTGTCTTACGCTTTTTTATCAAACTCATGATACAGTTTTCCTTTTGGCTTTTTCGATTAGCATTCTTAAGAGATTCTAACAATTATGTAGATCTCCTGATCTGTCTGTGTGTCTGTTTCGACACAAAACTTTACACCAATGTGCAGCAGTTCAAGTCGCCACAATCCATGTAGCCCACGAATCAAGAGAAGAAAGTAGAAGAAATCCATAATGGAGACAGTAGACAGAGATATGAGGCAAATGGAGTAGTAATAACAATGAATAATATAGTTTCATTGGAAATTATAAGTCACAAGGAGTAGATGCATCTGCGCTATCATCAAGAACGATTTGAAGCCATATCACCAGTTGTCTCCAGCCGTTGGCTTTCACCGTCCCGAGGACCCCAACCAGGAAGTCTATACCTTCCTGCGTGACCGACTGGCTTACACTAACTGTTGTGGATTTCATTGACTGGTGAAGCCATGTTGATTTTGGTTCGACCACCACTAAATAATTCTTTTCCAACCTAATCCTATATCAGTTAACATTGCCCATCAGTCGAGGAAGGAGATTACTTGACGTGTATGCGTAACACATGTCCTAACCATCTCAGTCGATGCAGCTTCACAGCCTCATTGGTTGATTTCCGTTCCTTACCTAGCACTCAACACCTAACCTCAATTTTGCTCACCCTCTTAAACCATTTCACATGGGAGATAGAATACAGGTACCTGATCTGCTGGTAATTAATTACTGTAATGCTTGTGATCAGGAGTTGTACATAACCTCCATATAGAAGACCCAAACCTCGCCGTGGCATAAAAGTAAGGAGAAAAGTCTGTGTTTAAAATATTTCAAAAAGGTATATTTTCCGAATAATCTTCACTTCCAAGGAATAGTGGTCGAGTGGTAACGAACGAACTAGTGACCAAGGCATTTTACAATCAGATGAAGTTGGTGAAACCTGGTAAATGACATCACATTCGTAAAAATGTTGAGAGGAGTTTAAGAATATCAAACATGATATCTGGTTAGCCTATGATTAGGTTAGAGAAGGACTACGGTTGAGTTGGGACGCAAATATGCCTTTCTAGGGCTCTATTTTAAAACTTTGTCGTCTTCATAAATAGTCTAAATTACACCTAGAGTGGATTTGTAATTACAGAAAGAAACTGTGATTACTCTCAGTGTACCTTGCTAAGAATTTTTTCCACTTATGACACAATTATGTATTTTGTCTTTTATTTTTTTTTACCATATCATTATTCTTGCTATGATCGGCGAAGTTAAACTTTAAGCACCACTAACTACCAATGTAGTGCGGCGGCAAGTTGGTGAAACCTGGCAAATAATGTTGCCATCATCAATAAAATTTCCTCATCGAAGTGTTGTGTTTTTAAATGGGATATCTGGGACGTTTCCTCTTAAGTCTGGGAAAGATTAAGTTACGTTTAGGCCAAGGACAAGTTAGGGTTAGGTTAACCTAATGAAGGCGATATTAGGGTTAGTTTAGGCATATTTTTACGTTAGGGTTAGGTTCAGGGAAGATTAGGGTTATTGTTAGGATTAGAAGACTCAAATAATTACTTGCATAGAAAGTGGCGAAATTACTCTGTTGATATAATAGAACTTATGCATTGTGGTACAGTATAATTTCATTGTGGGTAAAATTTATTCTGATAAAGTCTCACATTGTTATACAGTAATATTTACTGATGACAAAATTTCGAGCACAGTTTATTGCACAGTAAATACTACTGCATAACACTGTGAGATTTTATCAAAATAAATTTTACCCACAATGGAATTATGCTCTTGTTGATATTCCAACCTAAAACTAAGAGCTATTTTTATCAAATGTGAGAGCAAGGTATCCTCTGTAACGCTTTTATACAGTTTTTATGTATTTTTTCATTAATATATGTATTGCATACACAAAAATGTCTTCTTCATGTGATTGGTGCGTTCGTGGTCATTCGCTGATTGGTAGTTGGCGGTGCTTAAAGTTTAACTTTACCCTATGATCATTTATTTCGTAAACCACTGATCTTGCCTCACTTAACTGATTTCAAACCACTTTTTAAATGCCTACTTTTGGCTACTATGCAACTAGTTTTTTTTATCTATGTTGCTAGTCGATTAGTATGCTTTTTTGTTGTTAAGCCACCTACTAAAACTTCTCAGATATTCCCCTAATCTTATGATAAGTACTTGTGTTATTTGCAATTGTTATTTATTATTCGTGTAATTCGTAATTGATTATACTATCACATTTCACGCATTATTGTTGCTTCCCTTAACTAAGATCCTCATGTCAAACTTCAGCTGAATAGAGTAAAAACATGTATGTTCGCATTTCGTAAATAGTATGTACGTCTGCAACTGAAGAGAAGCTTTGAGATAAAATGCCTTCTGTCCTAATATTCATGTATAACTATTCATTTAAGTCTTCTAAACATTCATAATGATGTTCACTTGAAACTTATTGGGATTATTTAAGACCTGCAATTGTAAAGAATTTATTCAGTAGATTAAATAAGAATAAAAGTGTAATTGAATGGTATAATTATTACTTGAATGAAAGCGAATTCAGTTTAAATAGTTTCAGGGGAGAAAAGAAAGTCCACTGTTCTGTTAATATCCTCTCAACACATACAAACTATTTAGCTTACGATTGTGTTACACATTCTGAGCCACCACTTTCCCCGTAGAGCCATGTTAGCTGACATGGAATCAGGTTGTAAAAGATTTACGGATGGTTAAACCAAAACTTGGAGTCAATCGATGAAATCTTTGACATCTGGTTTGAGCCACGTAAGGAAGTGTAGCCAGAGACTGACTGGCTGGCGTTATCGGGAACCAGTGGCTTGAAACATGATGATATGGGTCGATATCGTTGTCAGTTGTCAGTGAATGCATCCACTCTAAGATGTGTTACGTATGCCTAGTCATCGCCTTCCTCGACGGGAAATGTTAGCTGACATAGGATCAGGCTGGAAAAGAGCTAGCGGCGGTCAAACCAAAAGATGGCACCAATCAATGAAATCCACAACAGTTAGTTTAAGCCACATAGGAAGATGTAGACTTCCTGGTTGGGGTTCAGTGGTTGGCAACAATTGGTGATATGACTCAAAATCGTTCTCGATGATGGCGCAGATGCATCCACTCCTTGTGATTTATGATTTCCAATGAAACTACATTGTTCTTCGTGATTGCTATTCCTTTTGTCTCACACCTCTGTTTACTGTTTCTATTATGCATTTCTTCTACTTTCTTCTCTTGTTTTGTCTGCTACATGGAATGTGGCGACTTGAACTGCTGCACATTGGTGTAAAGTTCTATGTCGAAAACAGAAAGACAGACAGATCCACTCTAAATGTCTGCATAGTTCAGTGTAATTTAATAGTCACAGAAGTATACTACTATTATTTCAGACACAGTTTGTTATTTATTTATTTGAAATGATATCAGCAAGTGTTTCACATATCAGTTGTTCTTCATATAAATTTAACTTTACTGTTGTTTTTTTTTAACTAATTCCTTTTCAAGGTAACATTAGTCGTCAAGAGGCTGTAAGTATGCTACCACCACTTCTACTGGATGTTCGTTCACATCATACTGTCCTGGATTTATGCGCCGCACCTGGTTCTAAATCTGCCCAGCTCGTTGAAATGCTCCACTCTGATGCAGAGGCTTGTTCAACCAGAAGTGAATCAGAAAATACGCCACAGTATATCGAGCCTACAGGAATGATTATTGCAAATGATTTTGATCAGAAACGATGTTATATGATGGTTCATCAAGTGAAACGCCTACAGAGTCCTTGTGTTGTAATTACTCAACAGGATGCCACATGTTTTCCACGCCTTTATTTAACACAATCGTCTGATGAAAAGGTTTGTTTATTGCATAATTTATAACTACAATGACTGCTAATGAGTTTAGTGGAACAGAAGTTATCCTTTTTCACACCAAAATACACTTAATTCATAAGTGTATTTGTTACCTATTTAGTCCTTCACTTGTGTAGTCGTCTGCATCTGTAGTTGCGGTTGGTTAAAGTGATGCAGACTCTAATTCTTCCTATCTGCGTTTGTAATGGTTTTTTTAGTGAAGTTATCACTTTATCTCTTCATTAGTTAAAAATGGTTGGTTTCAACGCTGTTTCATCAAGTAACGTACCCGTTGTGTTATTCTATATGACTAGTTGAGGTACTTGTGAAAGCCTCAACTAGGCCGAGTCTTTCTATAAGTACTTGACTTTCGGTCATTTTGGTTTGTGCTCAAATCCTGTACAATCTGTTTTGGTTAGTGTAACCAGGTAGTATCATAAGTGTAAGTTTTTACTTTATTCGTATTCCATATCTGCTGCCTACTTCTTAGTTGGTTCCTTTAATTTAGTGGCTGGATGAGTTTCAACACAGAGCTTTGTACAGAAGTACGACAGTTCAAGTTGCCACACTCTACGTAACATATAAAGGTAGAGAAGAAAAATGAATTCAAATGAATTATAATGGACATAAATATGCGGGAGAAATAATAAGTACATGAGAATAATGAAGATATAAATGGATGTCGAAGAATACAAAGAGTGAAGGCATCTACACCACTGAGAACGATTCTGAGCTATATCATCAAAAGTCTTCAGCTATTGGTTCTTCGCGTTTGGATGACCTTAACTAGATAGTCTACACCTCCAAACACGGCTGCTTCAAAAGCAACAGTTGAAGACTTGGTCAATTAATTCCAGGTTTTCATCTAACCACTCTAACTGTTTTCTAACCTAATTCTATGTCAGCTAACATCGCTTTGTTTGATGTGCAACATGGATTAAATGTGTAATTGTGTGTTTTCATAGGCATTCTTGAATGCCTTACACCTTAAACATTTAAGAAATAATTGTAAAGTCCAAATTTATTTCAACTGTTGGATTTCTTCACAAACGAACATCAGTTACACAAATCATTGAAAAGTAGGGAGCACTAGACATCTGATCTGTCCTATTTTAGGACTTTTCAACAGTGTACACTCACTGTGCACCTCACCCTGGGAATTTTAGGCTACGAGATCAAGCTCCTTGAAGCATTCAGCCATCCAGATTTACTGTCTAAAACAGTACTTTTTATGTTATTTGCATTTCTAGCGTGTTGGCTATTTATATTATGAGTGGTAGTTATTTTTCAATCATGAATCTAGTATCGATTAGTCCTCACCTTACTGAAATTTTATCTGAATTGTGAATTTCTCTAGCTTTCTCTTACTTACGATAAAGTGGTTTTGCCTTGTAGAAATATTTAGCTAACCGAACTCCTCCTAAATGATATTGCATGATACATCCCTATCCGTGTTTATAGCAACTGACAGCTTCTGTCAAATGTCTTGAGAAATTTCCGGCTGATTAACAGTATTTGTTCTCCTATATCTTTGAGAAATCATGCATTGAAATAGATTTTAAAAGCGATTATTTCCATTTTAGGGTAATCAACAAGAACTTCATCAATTACTGTTCGATCGTGTGCTAGCAGATGTACCGTGCAGTGGAGATGGAACACTTCGTAAAAATCCTGATCTGTGGTTACGATGGTCTCCTAATCTGGGTATTGGTGAACATCCTTTACAATGCAGGATTCTGAAGAGAGGCTTGGAGCTGTTACGCGATCCAGTCGATGGTTCCACAGATTTTCCTCGACTTGTGTATTCTACATGTAGTTTTAATCCAGTCGAGAATGAAGCTGTTGTCGCCAATATACTACAAGCTTGTCAAGGCTCAGTTCGTTTAGTTGAACCAGATCTTCTAAGGTGCAAGTTATCGCATTCCTCTGAAAATAATTCCCCTGTTGTTGGGAAATTCATAGCTAGACCAGGATTGACGAATTGGCGTGTAATGGACAAGAAAGGAGTTTGGTTCACATCTTATGATGAAGTTCCTACAGGGTATTTCAAGATGTTATTTCATTCATGAATTCTTGAAGTTTATTTGTTTTACTATTGGTGGTCACTAGTGTAGTGTTTTATGTAACTGCTTCCTGTTCGATACCACTTGTAGTGTGTATATTTGTGAATTGGTTTCAACCAAAATAAGCATTGTTTATAACTCAGTGTGTGCGAAAACAGAAAGTTACTCTGTATGACAATCGTTATATTTCTTGACCCAAAGGCGGCATTCGATTCTGTCGACCGAGAGATACTCTGGCGATGTTTGGCTGTAAAAGGAATGCCGAGAAAATACATCGCACTGATCAAGGCACTCTACTCGAACTCATGCAGCCAAGTGAGAGCTCATGGTCAGTTGTCATCAGAAGTGGTGTCCGACAGGAATGCCCTCTATCCCCATTTCTATGCAATTTCATCATAGATGTACTAATGGAATTAACCCTAACTCACTTCAGAGACTCAGGGATTGATTTGTTACCAGGGAATAACCTCGTTGACTTAAAATAAGCATGCGGCTGATATACTCCTTTTAGGTGAAGACGCTGACAAAATGCAGTCTTCTGAACACCTAGAGCTGCAGTCTACGAATATTTGGCATGTGATTCGCTCGCACTCAATGTAAGATGATGTTACAGGACTGGACTACAGTGACTGCTAGTTTAGAATTAGAGAGTGAATTAGTTGGTGGAGCTTGTTGACCACTTTACTTATTCGGGAAGTTGCATCAGCCAGTGCCAGCGGGTTGGTCGCTGACGAAATCTCAGCATGGATACAGACGGCTCGTTTCGCATATGCCAGTCTACGCCATCTCTGGTGTAGACGTGATATCCGGCTGGCTGTCGACCAAAAAGCGTGTGTACTGCTCATCAGTCCGCTCCGTCCTCCTTTATGGTTGTGAGAGCTGGCCATTGAGAGTGGAAGACATGAAAAGATTAGCTGTGTTCGATCGTAGGTGCCTGCGCTCTATCTCCTATGTGAGGTGGTATAATAAGGTGAACAATATTGAGGTTAGGCGTCTGTTGAGTGCTAGGTAAGGAGGGGATGTCAATCGACGAGGCTGTGAAATTACATTGATTGAGGTGGTTGGGACATGTGTTACGCATGCATGTCTAACCATCACCTTCCTCGACGAGCAATGTTAGCTGATATAGGGTCAGGCTGGAAAAGAGCTAGTGGCGGTCAAACCAAAAGATGGCACCAGTCAATGAAATCCACAACAGTTAGTTTAAGCCACATAGGAAGATGTAGGCTTCCTGATTGGAGTCCTACGGATGGCAAAAACTAGTGGCTGGAGACAATTGGTGATATGGCTTAAAATCGTTCTCATTGATGGCGCAGATGCATCCACTCCTTGTGACTTATAATACCCAATGGAGCTAATTGTTCTTCGATATTACTATTCTTTTTGCCTCATATCTCTGTTTACTGTCTCTATTTTGCGTTTATTTGTACTTTCTTCTGTTGCTTTGTGTGATACATTGAGTGTGGCAGCTCGAACTGCTGCACACCGGTGCAAACTTCTATGTTGTAACCAGACAGAAATGACTGAAGGAGACAATATTGCATAGTTATTTATCGTTGAATAGTAATCAGTAACAATGACTCTGGAGGCGATCCAACTAATAACCTACCGACTACTCAGTATACTGAAGGAAATAGAGGTGGATTGCACACACACTGAGGACACCGTCGAGTCGCATCACGCACCAGGCTCTAGAGTGGAACCTGGGTCGGAAGCTACTAGTTGGGCGTATCATGGAGGATATCTTGTAAAGAGGAAATAAAAGCTTATGGGCAGCGATGTAGCCAGTTGAATGTGGCGCCCGAGAATCGATTGGGACAGGAATGTGCCACCACGCGAGATGCGCAGAATGAATAATATAATAAATGTTAGACATTTTCTTTTCATGTTTTTAGTGTTACCTTCAATCCTGCTATCGTTTCTTTCGATGTCTATTATTTTCCACTTTTTTGATAATATAGTCAGCAGAATCACATACGTCCATCTCTGTTTCCTCCAGCCAATGTAGCAGATCTACACTTGGAATGCTGTCGACGGGTTTTACCACATGATCAAAATACTGGTGGATTTTTCATTGCTGTCCTGGAGAAAGTGGCACCTTTACCTTGGATGAATACCTTGAAACGAGAATTTCCTGTGAATAACAGTAAGACTGATCTACTGGATGATCCATCTGAACAGAAAAATAATGATTCAGGTAATGGGAAATTTACAGTTTTATATTTCAAAGCTATCTTGTTATTTATCATTTATGTTATCTTCAGTTGATCACAAGGCGAAATTGTGATCTGATCTATCCTGTTTGATAAATTTCTAACCAAAGGTGAAAAGTGTAAATACTATCTTAGGAAAAATACATGAGGCTCTCTAGGATTTTCCATTAGCCTGAATTCTATAAAGCTTGGAACATTTTGTTTACGATTCACTTCATATTACAATATCAAGACAACTGTTAAAAAAATTAATTTTGAAGAACTTACTCTT
This sequence comes from Trichobilharzia regenti, assembly GCA_944472135.2. NCBI lineage: Eukaryota > Metazoa > Platyhelminthes > Trematoda > Strigeidida > Schistosomatidae > Trichobilharzia > Trichobilharzia regenti. The sequence goes on from OX235262.1 coordinate 56,638,768, forward strand.
GATGAATTAAATTTATATCCCGACTAATCTTCTACGTCTTCTTCGCAGTCGACTCTGTGGGCGTAGGTTTGACCCCCACTCCTGACACCAGTCAGTAACACAGCAGTTTTGATGCTCGCCGACCATGGCCGACGAGGCACTCCTTTACCTCGCTAAGCCAGAAATAAAAAGCTGGCAAAAAGGAGAGGTTGGGCATGAGGTTAGCAACCCCATCCTGTAAGAATAATCGCCACTTCAAGTCTGTAGCTTGAAGCCCTATCTTCCACTTAGAACGTGAAGGAATAATAATAATCTTCTACATTAAAAAGTTAAGACAACCAGGAGTCACTCAACCTCTACTTATGGTTCTTTATTCCTTCCCCCGTTAGTCTTTCCTGGGCTACTCCATAAAGGAGGTATTAAAGGTTGTCAGTAGGGCAAATGGTGTACCACTAAGTCAGCTCGTTAATATTGTAGTTGACAGCCACTCGAAATCGTATGAGAAATGGACTAAATCCATATTATCTGATCCTCAACACCCTCTTGATTCTCAACTCTCCCCTTGCATCTCATCAGGTGGGGATAGAAGTCACTATTAAACATTATATGCTCGCACAAACAAGTACATTCTGTCTGTCTGTTTTCGACATAGAACTTTGCACAAATGTGCGGAAGTTCAAGTCGCCACACTCCGTGTAGCACGCGAAGCAAGAGAAGAAAATACAAGAAAAGCATAATAGAGACAGTGAGCAGAGGTGTGAGACAAAGGAGTAATAACGAAGAACAAAACAGTTTCATTGGAGATCATAAGTCACAAGGAGTGGATGCATCTGCGCCACTGAGAACGACTTTAAGCCATGTCACCAATTGTTTCCAGCCATAGATTTTTACCGTCCCGAGGACCCCAGCCTGGAAGTCTACACCTTCCTACGTGGCTTAGACCAACTGTTGTGGATTTCATTGACTGGTGCCAAGTTTTTGTTTGACCGCCGCTAGCTTTTTTCCAGCCTGACCCTATATCCGCTAACATTGCTCGTCGAGGGAGGCGATGGCTTGGCATACGTAACACATGTCCTAACCATCTCAGTCTTTGTAACTTCACGACTTCGTCGATTGATTTCCCCTGTTTACCTAGAACTCTACGCCTAACCTCAATGTTGCTCACCTTATTATTCCACTTTACATGGGAAATAGAGCGCAGGCACCTATGATCAAAGACAGCTAGTCTTTTCATGTCTTCCACTCTCAGTGGCCAGGTCTCACAGCTGGCCATAAAGGAGGACGGAGCGGACTGATGAGCAGTACACCCGCTCTTTGGTCGATAGTCGGACATCTCGTCTACGCCAGAGTCGGTGTAAACTGGCAAATGCGAAACGAGCCCCCTGTATTCGTGCTGAGATTTCGTCAGAGATCAGCCCGTTGGGGCTGGTGGTACTTCCCAAATAAGTGAAGCGGTCAATGGTCAAACAAGTACATTCACTCAACGATATCCTATTTAACCTGCATTCTATGAGATAGAGATAGTGTTAAGCGTGAAACTTACAACTTTCGATGTAAGTGGCTCTTTGATGTTCTCCTATATGTAATTTATGGTGACATTATTATTATTATTGTATCAGAAGGATTACCTATGTATAACTGCTAATAAATCTACAGCATTTTGTATTTCTAACATAACTGTTTAGCTTAATGTGTTAAAGATTTGAACAGAGCAACAGTATCAACAACATATGGGGCAGGATAAAATCGATTTTATGTCTATTTCGTCAATGGGGTCACTGCTAGGACCTATTCTAGCCGACATTTTCCTTGCAAAACTTAAAAAAAAAGTGGATCCTTGAAAGATGTTATTGATGAACTTGAATACTATTGTTGGTACATGGATGATACGTTTTTGATTATGAAAAATGAGAAGGAAGCAAAGAAGATTCTGGACAAATTTAACGATGTTCATACTGCGATGAGTTTTACTATTGAGAGAGAATAAGACTCTAGCATTTCATTTCTAAACATCCTTATGACCAGAAAAGAGGATAGCACAAAGAAGAAGAAGTGTATATAGAAACCCTACATCAACTGGTCAGTATACTCATTTTTTTTCAGCTTCGTGCCCTTGAAATACAAACGCAATCTGATAAAGTGCTTGGTTCATAGAGCAAGAGCAATCGGATTGGATGAATGTTTTGATGAGGAACTTAATAATATTAAATGATTGCTGAGTGAAAACGGTTATCCAGAAAAGTTTATTGATAAGAATGTGATTCAAAAATCGAGGCAGCCCAAAGTATCAACAGTTCTTAAAATGGCCTTATTCTTACAAAGTCAGTTCCTCGGGGACAACATTAGCGAGATACTAACACAACGCCTTAGAAATGCGGTAAAAAGAGATTTCCCTGCTGTTGAATTACGCTGTGTCTTCAAAACCACCCACCCCTATTTTGCGTTCGAATGTAAAAGCTTAACTGTCTAATTTCGCCTCTTCTATGTGTGTCAACCAATTTGACTGTTCCTGTGGAGCCAGTTACATAGGCTGTACAATTAGGCGTGTTTCTCGTCAGATTTCACAACATCATTCTGCATGGTTAAGTAAAGGACAAACGAAATCTATTTGTCGCGGTATTCTCTCTCATCTTGTGGATACAGAATACAAGATTGATATTAACTATGCCTTCAAAGTCATTTACCGAATACTAACTAATCTTACAAAATTCACCTTAAGAGTTCATCTATTACACATTGCTGAGGCTGGCTGTTGGGATCCACATTAAGAAACCTAATTTGTGTATCCAAAAAAAACTGGTTCAGACACTGTCCTTACCTTGGCCATCAATGTTATAATGATCTTCAATTTGTTGTTGTGAAAGTTTCCTTAATTTTATTTGATATTATATTTGCTATTACATTTCTTACTTATTATAACTTATGCATCTTTAATGAACTGTAATTCCACTGATATGACTCGACAAATCGATATTATTTAAAAAAACACCAGTGTTGTTATTGACAACTATTCTGGAATATTCTATACATATATAAACATGTATATAATTGTAGAGCTGGAAGAGGAAATTATCGAAAAGGATATTCTTCGCTCAGTTACTTTGTGTTTTATAGTATATCTTTTGTCAACTGCACACTCTTTAGTAATGAGATTTCACAGTTCTATTATAATTTTAATATGCTTTAGTTCACTGGAGAATAAAAAAAAAGGAACGGTGATTGAGAATGATCATGGTGTGAAGAAATGTTAATTTGCTAAACTATAAAATACTACAGTAATTTTATGTGTAATATGATCAAGGTTTCTTGGATAAAATAGAAGTGTAATGGTCGTAGTGGTGGGGAGGGGCAACGGCAGCAACAAAACATTGTGGTACATAAGTTATAAGGATGCGCAAGTTACTTAAAACGTTGGTATTATACAAAGGAGATATAAAAAACAAAACATTGTGAATCAAGCTCATTTAGTTAGATATCGCTTCCATGTATTGCATCCCGTAATATGTGACGTAACTAAGTCAGAGGGGAAAGAAATCAACACTTACTTTTAATAAAAGATGATATGACCAATTAGGATTAAAAGACGAGTTACCGAGGTAGAGAAAGACTTACTACAGCTTTTTTGTGAATACATAAGTCAGGTTTAAACTGTTTTATAGGAATAACCTCTGTAAACTTCAACAGACTTAAGCTTGATTGTAAGCTTATTATTTTGAAAGAATTCAAGGCGTCTATCTGATGTCCTGTTTAAATTCACTAAGAGTAATCCGTTTATAAAGTAGAATGTTAGAATTGCATGTACGAGGATAGATTGTGTCACAATATCTGAAATTACTGTGTGGTGATTAGAAGTGAATAACTTCAGGCAGATGCGACAGGAGAAGGGTATCAGTTACGGGGTGGTGGATGAATGCAGCAACACATAAATGTGAATAGTGCTCTTGGGGTAAATCCGATAAAACACTTACAATGTCTATGTAACGAATACGAATCATACTACTTGCTAATCATAAGTAGTATGAAGTTTTTAGCATAGAATAAAAATGTAGCAACTACAACGGGAAAAACGAGATTGAATTAAAGGGAAATGTATTACCTTATGTCAGTCCCTGTGATGTGACTAAGATTTATAAATATTGGAACATCTGAACGTCATTATTTTTTCACAGTTCCACGATTTCAGTGAATGAGCATGTAGTCCATACTGGGAGCCGACATGTCAACAGAGATCGGAGACTGAGGTCCAATTCAACCAACCAACGGGTAACACAGTAACTTGAATAAATTATAGCTGAAACCTGTTGCACAAAAGCTGTCCCTTTTGCCTAGTAGACAGCGCTTTGGATTTTCAAATATGAGTACTGGGTCCAAGTTTCAGGGGGACACCACCACTCACTGGGGATTGCAAGTACATCCAGGTGACGAGTCTTAAATAGGAAGAATTGCGCATTCCAGATTTTAGTGCTATTTAACATCCACCAAATAATATGTGAGAATCACCTTCACCCTTCAGTTAAATACAGCTATGCATATAACGTTATTTCCGCATACCTGGAGCTATTGCTCATTGGTTTAGTCCGTTGTTTTCTAATCACACTCCGTCTTAGTTTCAAAACTCTCTACCTTTCAAGGTTCACACAGCCAGTAGCAACATTGCCAGGTATAGAAAGTGTAAGTGGTTAGTGAGGAATAAAAGTAACAACAACATTTTTGTATACTTCAGTCTCTTACTATTTTGAATCTTCATTGATCCAATGGTATGAAAAATGCCATTTTTTATCGATATTTAGAATTTTATAATCTCTCAGGTTACAGACTTTTATCAACAGCTGGCTTCGCTGTCGCCATGCTGAAGATCAGATGGCCAAAAATAATTAGTAATAAGGAACTGTAGCAGCAAACCAACCCAAACCCAATCGCTCAACAAATTTTTAGAAGAAAATGGAGATGTATTGGGCATACATTGAGGAAGCCGTCTAATGATATTGCCCGCCAGGCCTTCACTCGGGTGGTATCCAAATAGGAAACGACGAGTGGGTCGTCCTTGGGTGACATGGAGGAGATTGTGTGAGTAGGAGATGAGAGATTGTGGATAACTGTGGTCCAAGCTGAAGAGGACGGCAGAAGATAGGACAAAGCAGAGATGTGTTGTTGAAGCTTTATGTTCCACTCGGTTGTCTTCAATCAAATTCCCAGGTGGTTGCAAATAACACTGTTTGAGGTGAAATTCCGTGAGAGTTTCTATCAGAAACTGAAATTTTTCAGATCCAAAAATGTGAATCTGCTTGATACCATGCATAGACTTTCATAATGCTGTATGCGACCGACTGATTGGTATGAGTAATTAGCTGTCACTCACATTAACCACTAGTTTTTAGATCATTTTTGTCTGGCTAGTAAACACTACTGGTAGGCTGATGTCATTTGCACTCAACTACTCATATGTCATTCAGTAGTATGTAGCACAACACATTCAGAATGTCTTCAACTATTGTATTATCTATTGGCTAGTTTATATAATATAATAATTATTCGTTTATTGTTATTTTTAACGCATCATTTTTATATTCTACTTAGACTCACCAGTTATTGCTAAAAAATCACGTATTTTCCATGAGAATGCATTCACCTACATTGATTCAAAATCGGATCCTATCTGGTCAACAATTCGAGATTATTACAAAATTAAAGATAATCTCAATGATGGTGGTGAGGATAAATCGTCGACAATGGCTTTCCGTTCAGATAATTTACTATCTCGTTCTGGTGTGGAAGGAAATCGTTGCCGTTTTATTTACTACACAAACAGTTTAATCAAAAATATGGTATTGACAAATATGGATAGAGGTTTGTGCTCACCATTGAATGTGTGTGTATCTTAACTTTAATTATTATCTGTTGGGTAGTGCCTAATAGTTTTAGCATTTGTGTGTGTTTTGCGTAATACCAGGCGTGAACCTCGAACTGTAGTTCTGTGTTAGGAAGGTGAGAATGCCTGTTATTCGAGTTAATGTAGTCAAACTAAAATCAATTACGCTGAGAATATTAATTTGTGCGCTTATGTATTTTTTGTTAAGACTTTTCTGAGGGGACTTGTTGAATTATTCAGCCAGCGAAGTTGGTGATGGCAACAGACAGCGTTTAGTCAGTGCATGTTAGGCTGTTTGTAATTTCAATATCGCGAAAGTATTCATTCAGACATTTAGAAATTGATACAGCAAATTTAAATTTCGATGAAGTAGAATGTTAAGAATACACACCACTATAATGTGAGCAGTCCTTGAGTTTCAAACTTTTCATAGTGGAAACTCTCCTTTTATAAAATGGATAACATAGTTCCGTGAAGTGACTATTGCTTTGAGGTGGATTGCATTTAGTCTCTGAAAAACACCGATCTAAACATTTGAACACTGTCGTTGTATATGTGTTCATTTAGGTTGAAGTTTTTGCTTATCCTACTTTCCTCTAAATGGCTGGATAGTAATACATGACAGGGTAGAATGAATGCCGTATACATTCTCTAAAAAGCAGAGGTTATGCACTAGTTTCTTCTGTGGTAACTTGCTTAGCATTCTCACTTTACGAATTGTTTGTGTGGATTCATTTACTCAGAACAGCTCTTTTATGTATCAGGTCAAGAGCCATACTTATCATATTTAAAGGATATTATCTTCCTAGGTGAAGAGGCTGATAAAATGCATAGTCTTCTGAATACTTTGAATGAATATCTTCAAATGTGTGGCATGTGATACGCTCCTGTTAAATGTAAGATGATGCTACAGGACTGGACTACATTGACTCCTAGCTTAGAAATAGGAAATGAAGTGGTTGGTAGAGCGTGTTGACCACTTCACTTATTTGGGAATTTGCATCAGCCAGTGCCAGTGGGTTGATCTCTGACGAAATCTCAGCATGGATAAAGAAGGCTAGTTCGGTATGTACCAGTTTACGCCGTCTCTGGCGTAGACGTAATATCCAGATATCTATCAAAGGACGTGTGTCCTAGACACCATTTTGGTCTGTCATCCTTAGTGGGTATGGGAAGATCGTTGAAAGTGATAGATATGAAGAGGTTACCTGTGTTTGACAACATGTGTTTATTTACTATCTCTTCTGTTAGTGGTATGATATGGTGAGCAACACTGACTTAAGGCGTAGAGTACTAGGTAAAGCAGGGTAGTTAGTCAATGAGGCTATGAAGACGAATCGACCGAGATGGCTAAGACACGTGTTGCGGATGCCATGCCACCGCGTAATAGGATTGGTTTGGAAGAGAGTTAGAGGTGGTCAAACTAAACCTTGGCATCTATCCATCAAGACTCTGGCAGTCGTTTTTAATCACTTAGAGACGCATAAATTTCCTGGTTGTGGTCCTCGACTTGGTAAGAGCCCATTACCAGAGACTGTTGGTGATATGGCTCAAAATTGTTGTCAGTTGTTCAGATGCATTCAGTCCTTGTGATCTCCTCTTCGTTCGACTTTCATTTTTTTCCTTGTTAGTATTTTTTCTCTGACACATTTCTAGTTCTTTTGAATTTCCACTTTGTCTCCTTTTTCTACCATTTTGTGCTACATGGAGTATGGTAACTTGAAGAGCTGCTTTTCTGTGCGAAGTTCTATTTTGAAACTTAGTTAGTCAGGTAAGACAGTTTTAAGGGCTTAAAGTACGAAAAAAGACGGGTGACACAAAAATCCACCGGTACATTAGTACTGTTTTAGTAAATTTGGTAATTCTGCGTTATCATACGAACAAAGTGATGGATACTTTAATTGTAAGCGTAATTACACCAAAGTCAAAATGGGATAGTCGATACTAGTCATATATGGCAATCAAATCAGTTTATTGATTAACTCACTCAAAATATATTTTTTTCCATTCCGAGTGAAATCAAGCTTTAGACTTTTTTAATTTCATTAACGGTGGTGTTGTTTTGCCCAACCTTCTCTTATTTCCTGGCCGAATTTCACCTGGTTATTTAGGACTATGTTTGGGAGTGTATCGACCAGGATTATAGAACCCTGATCTCCACTGTGGTTGGTAAGCATTCTGCACTGAGCCACCAAAGCCCTTTGAAATTAGTAGCGATTCTAAAAAGCAATTGAATTTTGTTGACTCTTGAAAGTTGATCAACAGTCTCCCGTACTAAAGATTCAAATGTATCTAACTCAATGAACTGGTGAACAACTTATTTGGTCTCTTGTTTTATATTGTATCAAATTTTAGGATTAAAAATAGTCAATACAGGTGTTCGAGTATTCGCTTCAATGGAAGATAAACAATTCGAAGGATATCGATTGCTTCAAGATGGTATTGAAGTGACTGATGCTTATGTTTCTCTGTCAAGTAATCGTCGTGTTCGTCTTACACCAAATGAGTACTCCGATCTAATTATCTTGTTAGAGCATGAAATGCCATTATTAACCTGATGACTGAATCTACTCAGCGTCAGTGTGAAGCGATATCACCCGGTCCAATTTTATTGGATTACACACCTAATTTTGATGATTCCAATGGTGATGTAAGTTGATTTGCTGGAGGTGCTTTTTTTAATTTTAACGTTACTGTGTAATATTTAGCCAATGTCAGGTAAAGAATAGTGTTTTTGAGATTGTTTTCATTCATATGTCATATTTATTATTATTGTTGCTTTGGGTTCCTAGTGAAATAGGGCTTCAACTGCACGTCTCCATTTGCTTCTGTCTTCTGCTGTACATTCACCTGCATCCATGTTAGTCCATACTGTTTCAACTCCTCTTCACACGATCTCCTCCATGTTACCACCTGACGCGCGATGTCACCCAGCGGTCTCCTCAGCGAGTGTCCGATCCATCTCCACTTTCTCCTGCATATTTGTTGGGTGATCGCTTCTTGTATTGTTTGTTCCCATAGTTTCTTGTTGGTAATTCTCTCCGGCCCGGCCATCTGATCTTCAGTATAGATCCAGCGAAGACAGTTGTTGATAAAGGTTTGCAACAGGCTGTTGGAAATATTCTTTGTGACCCACCCGCCGAGTTTCTGATCCGTATAGAAGAACTGACTGACTTGACGCTTGTATTGAAAATCCGACTGAATTTTGTTGGTGATGCTGAGTGACGAAGATTTCCTTCCAGATTGGTTTCAGGTTGATGATGTTGATGTGTTTCTCGCCTTCCCGATTCTCGCTCGATTTGACATCCTCGTCCGTTCCGACTGCCTTTAGTTGAGACAATACTCCCTAGATAAGTGACTGAATGAAGTAACCTCTTTCAAATCCCTCCCGTTGATGGTGGTTGGCACTGGATGTTGCTGCTGTTGTTCTTGTCTACTGGTTATTTTCATAACCACCGTCTTATCTATGTTCACCTGGAGTCCTGTCTTCGCTGGCTGCTTCTTCGACCAGTTTGCCAGTTTTCGCTTGTAAGTCTTCGATTTTGTATGACATCAAACATAAATCATCGCCGCGCGAAATCCAGGTCTTCTAGGTTCTTGACTATATCATATAGTGACCAGAATCCAAGCATTTTCATATGAATGCAGGAAACTAATCGATGTGGTATTCTCCACAGCTTGCTAAACTTCCACAGGTCATTTACAATTAAGATGTATATTTCAGTAACATCAAAACACAATTCAACGTGATGCAATCTGTGGTACTATTCAGCAGTGTTAACTTGTATCTAAAAATAAAAAACTACTTTAACAATGCTGTCTGGCAGCTATACACTCCAAAGGCTTCTCACGTACAAATTGCATACTGTACAGTGAAATTACTCAGCCAAAATATTTGAGAATCAATTAGAATATTCCGAACAAGATGGAATTAAAACTCTGCCTTAAAGAAATCAAATAGAACAAGATATGTTTTTTTCAGAAAGTACAAGGTCAAGCAATTACTCCGCAGCATAATACTAGACTTCACTAAAACGGAATCTTAGTCATAAAACAACACATGACGATCAACACTACCATACAATATAAAAAGTAATCATTAAAAATAGAGACCAAGCAAAATTGATGTCTAATAATAAAGGTTCATTCAAAAGGAGAAGGTGTTCAAATGTTCGAACGATGGTATATAGGCCTGGAGAAAACGGTAATAACCACAAATGTATATGAAATATTCATATAAGTGTCAGTATTATAACTAGATTGTTCATGGATCGTTCTTCAGATCAATTATTCGATTACAGCTTGTTTAAATGTAGAATTTTTCGCCTAAATATATTTAGACATAATATTTGTTTTATGTGAACATGTCCAAACCAAGTACACTTTTAATAGTTTGAAAAAATTTGAGCAACGGGTATGTGATATTCATTGTTATAATTATTATTATTTCCCAATAAATGTAAAACGAAACAATATTTTTCTTATCGGCGTTTTGCCGCCGAATTACTCTGTGTCTTCAAAACCACCCCTGTTTTGCGTTCGGGAGTAAAAGATAAACTGCCTAATTTCGCCCCTTGTATGTGTATCAACCAGTTTAACTGCTCCTGTGGAGCCAGTTACGTAGATCGCAAAATTAGGCGTGTTTCTCGTCGGATTTCCGAGCAAACAAAATCTATTTGTGGCGCTGTCTCGTCTGTCTGTCTGTCTCGTCTTATGGGTAAAGAACACAAGACTGATGTGAATAAGGCTTTCAAAGTCATTCACCGAATACCAACTAATCTTAACTTCGCTTTAAGAGTTCGATTACTAAATATTGTTGAGGCTGTTGGGATCCACATTAAGAAGCCTGATTTATGCGTCCAAAAGAAGCTAGTTTAGACATTATCCTTACCTTGGCCATCAAGGTTCTAATAATCCTCAATTTGTTGTTGTGGAAATTTTCCCTAATTTTAGTTGATATTCCATTTGCTATCATATCTCTATTATTATTATTATTATTATTATTATTTATGCATCTTTAGTGAGCTGTAATTCCACTGATCTGACCTGACAATTCAGTATTATTTAAAAAACACCAGTGTTGTTATTGACAACCATTCTCGAATATTCTATGTATATAAACATACATGTAATTGTAGAGCTAAAAGAGGAATTTATCGAAAAGGATATTCTTTGCTCAACCTATTTTTGTTTCTTTCTAGATGTTTGAATGAATATTTTCGCTATAATGCTAATAGCTTTATCAAAGTATTATTAAAGGAAAATTTACAAAATCTCAGATTATATATAATAATAATTGGCTTTATTCCAAAACAGTACTTGTGATACAAAATGGAATTCTCAACATTTTACTACAGCATTGCACCCAGTCGGTACATTAACAATAAATAAAATTCTACATAGATTAAGGGTAATCTCAGTTCGTTTTCACAACAACATCTTGGCATGTCGGTAGCAAAGCCAAAATTGAATAGAGTGTTTGAAGGCGTTAGAAAAGTAGATACTAGCATATTTACCGGCGTAAGCGGTAACAAAAAGGTCGAGATATACACAGTGTGAAAGAGCGAAGAAGAATGTTTTAAATAGAGTTTGTAAGGAAGAAAGAAACAAAGCTGCACATAACAGAAAAAAGGGAAGAAAAAAGGAAAAGAAAGAAAAAACGTTGTACCTATAAATGATATGAATTGGAAAGAAGGGATCCAGTTGTTCTACTGACTATTTAATAAGTTATAGGTATCACGCCTATAAAACAATTTGATCATCTTGTGTAAACAAATGCTGTTATCTTAACCAACTGACTAACTTGACAACATAAAAACTGCTTCATACTGAAGGCAGATGATTAATCTGCTATGTATAATTTGAGATTTTGTAAATTCTCGTTTAATAATACTTTGATAAACAGTAAGAAGTCATTTATTTGGAGATACGAAAGCTTTTATTAATAATGTTTGACTTGTAACAACATGCATGTGATTATAATCATAGTTAAGCATCACGTGATAAGACAGGTTACGCAACTTGCAATGTAGGTCATGGAATGTATAATTCCTAGAAATGAGGAGGGGGTGCATTCAAAACATTACGCAACAAGGTGAGAATTTCGATAGGATGAATTGTGGAGGAAGTTTATCCAACTACCCCTTTTTTATATGTTCCTTAATCTCTTCATATTTAATTATCATAGTCGCCATTTCTACCTTTGAGCCTACCTATTTTTCGTTTCATCTCGTTTCTTCATTCTGTTTGCCCATGCCTTTTATAGTTTAGTGACATTATGTTTTCATTTCTAATAATTTCTGGTATTTCCTCACTTGTCAACCACCCTCTTCATTCACAACTCTCCCCTTGTATCTCATCAGGGAAAACCAGAAGCCTATATAGAAAACTATATGCTCGCACTAGTAAGTACAAAAACTCAACCATACCTTCCTTAGCTCGTGTTCTGTACGATAAAGAAAGCATTAGGCGTGATACCTATAACTTATTAAATAGTCAGTAGAACAACTGGACCTCGTCTTTCCAATTCATATCATTTATAAGTACAACGTTTTGCTTTCCTTCTTTTCCTTTTCTCTCTTTTTTTTTTGTTATGTGCTGCTTTGTTTCTTTCTTCCTTACAAACTCTATTTAAAACATTCTTCTTCGCTCTTTCACACTGTGTATATCTCGACCTTTTTGTTACCGCTTACGCCGGTAAATATGCTAGTATCTACTTTTCTAACACCTCAAACATTCTGTTCAATTTTGGCTTGCTACCGACATGCCACTATGTTGTTGTCAAAACTAACTGAGATTACCCTTAATCTATGTGAAATTTTATTTATTGTTAATGTACCGACTGGGTGCAATGCTGTAGTAAAATGCTGAGAATTCCATTCTGTATCACAAGTACTGTTTTGGAATAAAGCAAATTATTATTATATTATTTATATTTACTTCGATATAATTTTTTTCAGTGTTATCGAGATTCTGACTTTGTTACGTAACTCTTCATTCACCCGCTGATCTTAATAATTTGCACCCTTCTGATCTCAGAAGAGTCATACAACTACTCATTCTCTCCTTCTCTTTTTTTCTCTCATATTTAATAATCGTTTTCAAACTTTTTTTGTCTTTCAGGACCAAACATGGACATCTGATAGTTTACCGCGTTGCCGGCTGGTATTTGCTGGTTGGCGTGGAGTGAAAAGTATTCGGCACTATATTGGACGATTTGAACGATTACATTTGATGAGACTAGCCAATATTGAACCGAAGCCATGCATTATGGGTCATACGCCTAAAGAGATTTCATCGGCAGAAAATTGTGAAGTCATTGAAGAGACTGTCTAAACTTGTACATTGTTAAAAATGTCATTGCATATTTATTGATTAGCTGAGTGGACACATATAACAGTTTTTACACTTAATTTCTCGTGTAAAAAATTTTATACCTGTATCCTCCTTTTTTCCGTTGTAATAATCAATACTTTCTGGATTATTTTGAGTTTAAAAACAAGAATAATTCTGTTTAAGTGTTTAAACTATCATAGTGATGACACAGAATTGATGGGTAGTCTATAGAAGGTGATGAATATATCATAAACCGAAGTCTTTGATCGTAGATGATTGCGTTCTATCTGCCGTCTTAATTCATTTGGTCAGGTTGTGAGGATATGTCGATTAATATGGCTAGGGTATGTGCTATATTCCTTGTGGGGCAATGTTAGGTGACATCGAATTAGGTTGGAAAAGAGTAGTTAAGGGTGTTCAAGGCAGAACCTGGCATCATTCCATCAAGTATCTGATACTACCACTTAGGAAGATGTAGAGTACTTACTTAGTTAGGATCCTTGAGACTCTAAGAATCAGTGGCTGGAGACTTTCGATGATGTGGTTCGGTAGCTCACATGAATTCACTCTTCGTAATCTCTCAGGTTCATTGAGTCCTCATGGTTTTCCGTGTAACTAACTATTCTTTCTCCCGTCCATCTCAGCTCATTATTATTATTATATTATTATTGCTCCCTTTAGTTCCTAGAGGGATATAGGGCTTCAGCCACACGTGTCCATTACGTTCGGTTCTCTGCCAACGTTTTCACCTGGCTCCACGTCTGCCTATATACTTTCATCTCCTCTTTACATGACCTTCTCCATGTCACTCTCGCACTGACTACCAACTTGCCGCTTCCCATTCGGGTTCCACTCGAGCGATGGCCTGGTATGTGATGTCACTTGATGGTTTTCTCAAAGCATGGCCAATCTACCTCCATTTCTTTATGCATATTTGTTGCACAATCGATTCTTGGTTCGCTTCCAAAGATCCCTGTCGCCGATCTTTTCTGGTCATCTGATTTTGAGTATTAATGAGTTGTGATGGGTTGTCTCAAACGATTGTTCAATCAGAGTTACGCAATAATGTGAATAGTTTAATGAAAGAGTTGTGCTCAGGGTGTACATGGAAACAAAATAACACACAGAATTACGCAAGGGTTTTAAGTAGTTAGAAAAATTAGCAAACAAACAAAAGTTAAGTTAAATCAACGGAGTTGCTACCATGAGGGTAGAAGTGGTTGAATAATTTTCTTTTGTATGCATACTTCTGGTTCTTCCAACTGAATGGCTAGGGCTTCTGCAATGCAAAGAAGACGGAAACGTATTGTCTTTGGAAGGTTGTTCTTCACTTTGAAGAAGGCGTTTGTTGAGATGGAATGACCAGTGTTGACAAGATGTTCGATTATTGCACTCCTTATGCGGCCATTACTTCGTTTCTGCAGCCACACTGGATAGTGTTCTTCGACCCTTTTTGACAGGATTAGCGTTGAACGACCGATGTACCTGGCTCCACAGCAACAGGTGAACTGATATATACACATAGAAGTGGTCAGGTGCGATATCTTGTCCTTTGGGCTTCTGCAGATCAGTGGGTGATTGAAGAACACCACTCTCAATGTCGCCACAAAGAAAGTTCTTCTTAAAGACGTTGAAATTCTACTCCTAAGGATGTCACCTTTGAAGTCAAGCTTCATATAAAGTATCTTTCTTGGCACGGATGGTGTCTCTTGCTTTTGGATTTTCTGTTTGGTGTTTTTGTCTACGAATGTTGATAGATAAGCGTTTTGTAAGGAGATTTCTTTCAGGAAATGTAGTTCTTCTTCCAGCTGCAGATGAGTCGGACGCGAGTGGCAAGAGATCTAATTATGTTTCTTTTTCGACTGATTGGTATCCAGCTGACTGACAAGCTTCAGTTTGTAATGTTTCTGGTCCTCAGATTTTATGATTGAATTGCACAAAGAGGTAAAGTGAACCAGCGTTCACATATCTAGCCTGCATGATGTAGTTGCAAAGTTTTCATAGTACTTCTAGACAGTATCTTGCGAGCAAACTTCAATATAGAAGTGAACCTATTTGAATTCTCTACCATGACTGTATCCCCTGACAACCGTTGTTGTGATTAGTTGTTATTTTGCATCAGCATTGATTGTTTTCATTGACTTGAAATTTGACTCGTTTTATATTATATGGCTTATTCTTTATTAATTGATAGGTTTGATCTGCATCATAATATGTCTGTTAATCGCTGCTTCGTCTCATTCCTAGCCTTCCAGGAATTCCTTGACATTTCTTATGATTTCACTGTTTCAAATTCCTGCATTTTCCCTGTCAAATTGGTGTCCATAACTATCTACCTGCATTGATATGAAAAACACATGTCGTATCTATTAACAGATAATTTGTTCATGAATGCTGAGTCGACGTGGACTCCCACCTTGACCAATAGAGTCTTTATCACAATGAATTCTGTAGATAGTGTTGATCTTGTCTTCTTCTGATCTGCATTGTATTTTACTGAAGTAATTCTGTTAGTTTGTGCATGATATCTCTTCCGAAATTTTCCAGTATTCTAGTCATGATTCCAGATATATTTTTTATATACGGTAGGATGAATCCTCTCCTGGTTTCTGTGGACGATTTGTTTCTGGCAGTTCGATTTGAGTTTAGATATATGTCTTAATAAGATTGTCAGGGTTTCCGTTTTTCCCAAGGACAGTTAGTGGATATTTCTCTTCTGAATGGTGGAGATTCTTTTCAATAATTTCTCCTCTTCAGGTTCTTATAATTATAAAATATAATATCTGTTGTCGTTACAATAATGCGAGCCGGTTATGAGGCGGATACATCTTTTAACGTAGAATAACGGATTAGTTATGGGGTGTCAAAATAGATAGTCGTATTTGTGTGACAAACGTGCTAGGCCGAAATCAATTAGAAAATATTGTAAAATAGGAGGCAGTGATGGTGTTACGACATAAGTATTATATTTTATAGTTGTAAGGACCTGAAAATAATATTCTTCTTTCAGATTGACTTTTAATTCATGATATGGGAATATTTCACACTGTCAAATCTTATTTCTCTTCTATTCTCCTCAGAATGCTGGAATATGTTGTACAATATTATTTATTGGCACGATAATTGACGCATAAGATGACACATGATTTCAGGATTTCATCATGAGCTGACATTAGTTACAGAACCATTGGAAAACCTGGGAGTACTGGACGGCTGTTTCGTCCTAGTTTGGAACTCTTCAGTAGTACGCACCCACCGGGATTCGAACCCAGGACCCTCCGGTTACAAGGCGAGCTCGTATACCATTAAGCCACTGGGACTCGATCCAATGGTCCTTGAATTCTAGCTTCTGCCAATTCACGACATAGCGCAACCGCTAGCCAATGTCTTCGGCGAGTATTTGTCCTCACACCCGACCGGCTGCACCCTACTGGTCACGACTTCCCACTGGAACCCAGGTAACTACCTACCTGAATAGGGCCAGTCGCCAGTGAGCATCTCATTGGTATTCAAGTGATGGTGATACATGATTCATTGTGTTTTTATTGCCTAGCTGTCTAAAAGCAATTTAGTTTCACACTCTGTGTGTTTAAACTTGGCCTTTGAATTATCCGAAGCCATATCAGTTATATAAAGCCAATTTTTGCACGGATGTTTAGGATACTACTGATAAATAGTAATTAATATGTTCACATTCTAAAAAAATATGGATCAGTCTATTATCATTTACGAAGTTAAAAGCAGACCACTTCATATTTCAACTTTAGATTTTGCAGGGATTTAGGTTAATTTCATTGTAGTCGTCATCAATAAATGCGATTGACTCGAGAATAACTGAAGACTAAAGAGTACTGAAGTCTACTATTTCCTTGTTTTGGTCTCCTCAGCAGGGTGCACATACGATCGAGTTTAGGACCTTCAGTTTAATAGACAAGTCATTGAGCTCTAATCCAGTGACCTGTGAATTCTAAAATCTGTCACTTCTGGATGTACTACCACCGCCAATCAGTTCCATCGATTATCATTCTCCTCACTTTGAGACATTGAATTCCATCCTTCAGGTCAAGACTTCCTATTAGGAATTTAAGACATCCGTTGAGTAGCCACTAATCAGCTGAAGTATGATGTTTGAAGTTTGGGTTTCATCGGAATTTGAATAAACTCCCCCCTAAACTACCTGGCACAAGCAATGTTAGGTAGAATTAGGTTGTCTCGTGGATCAAACTTCAAGTTACAGCCCCGGGGGTGGCCCCTTAAGGCAACCACTTGCTTCGGTATGGATGTCTGGTCATTATACCAGCCTTCACACTAACCATGAGATTCTGTGTGGCACAACTCCTGTTTGTGTTTCAGTAATAATAACATATTCCGTCGAGACTGCGCAGTGTTGAAGAGTCCCAAAGAGGGGCGAAATAGTTTTCTATTGCTCTATTATCTTCTGTTGTCATCTAATCACTTCCATTCAGTTTAATTGTACTAGCATATCTTGGATATTTCATACAATTAATCCCTCTGACAAACCTGTTTAAAGCAAGAAGAACATACTGAGCACGGAAAAAATAGTGACGTCAATATATTTCGCTGGCTTATATTAGCTGCGTATAATCATAAACAATTTAATATCAATATACAAAGTATTCAAATACTTAAGTTATTGATCATAAATGTGATAAATCATTGAAAATGTAACTGTGACCACACTTAGTAGAAGCTCATGTGACTGGAACAATAAAGGTAACACAAAGTCGAATTTGCTGACGTAGAAAAAACTTGTTGTTGTTAGTTTTTCAGCTTACGGTTAATTTCACAAATATGAAGACTGGAATGTCAGGATAGTGACGCATTTTTTTATTCACCTTCAGATACAGTTAGTTGGGAGTTTGATGTCAGTTTCCAGTTGATTTCAGAAAGAAAGTAATAAGCAACAGTTGTCTCATGGGGTGTCTCACAGGCTAACTATTGACTGTCATATCATTTGTTCTTTAGCACTGACTGAACTCTATTGTCCACAGTGTCAGTATACTTCTTTAGTTTTGAGAAACAAAAGATATCCATGTTGCAGTGCGATTGATTTAGTTGTAGTTAACGTAGTTGGACGTATGTCTGAGACCGAATATACAAGGTTAGTTAGATAAATGTAATCAAATTCCAGGTCATTCCACATCTTATATTTTTTGAATGTCTTACCAACATGCCATATACTGTCATTTCACCACAATGATTACATGTTATCAAACATTTTAACTCAATAATTCAATCGCCATCATGTCTATTCCTGTATTGTATGTGTAAAAAATAATCACTGTGAAATAACAGTCGTATATGACCAATTCTAAATGCATTAAACACAAAATGATTGAGCAAAGGATATCCTTTTCGATAAATTCCTCTTCTGGCTCTACAATTATATATATATATATATATATATATATTATATGTTTATATACAGAGAATATTCTAGAATAGTAGTTGATAACAATATTGATGTTTTTTAAATAATATCGATTTGTAAAGTAAGAGCAATGGAATTTCAATTCATTAAAGATGCTTAAATTACAATAATAATCATAAAATGTAATAAACTACACGTATTATTCTCTACACGACCGATGGTGCTACCTTGACTGAAAGATGAAGTACCTAGACTAGCCACTTTAAATTGTATCTATCAATTCAACTGCGCTTATGGAGCGAGTTATGTTGGCCGTTGCTCTAGGAACTTGATTTTTCGTGCTCGAGAACATCTCCCACTACGGCTAAGTAAAGGTGTAGTGAAAACCATTAACAGCTCGGTATTGGACCATCTAGTGCAAACTGGCCACAAAGCCAGCGTAGATGAATCCTTCTCTATAATATACCGGGTGCCTAACAAATTGCAAAAATCATCGATGCACCGCATGCTCCAAACAGCAGAGGCAATGCGATTCGCCTCAAACAACCAGTGTTCTGTGTTCAAAAGAAACAAGTCCAGCCCCTACTACTGCCCTGGCCTTCAGTAGAAACTATAAACTCATGAATTTGTATAATTATTTTTCCTAATTCTTCTGACATTCAACTCATTTTATGTTGATGTTATTTAGCTGTAATCTATCAATATTATCGACTCGATGTTATTTAAACATTAATGTCGTTCATAACAGTAATTCATTCATTCACTACAATGTATACATAACTGTAGAGCCTGATGATGAATTTATCGAAAAGAGTACTCTTTGTTCAGTATCCATTCTTTTAATAGTAAATAGAATATCAACTCAAATTAGGGAAATTTCTATAAAAATTGAGGATCATTTGAACCTAGATGGCCAAGGTAAGGATGATGTCTGAACTAGCTTCTTTTGGACACATAAATTAGGCTTCTTAATGTGGATCCCAACAGCCTCAACAATATTTAGTAATCGAACTCTTAAGGCAAAGTTAAGATTTGTTGGTATGCGGTAAATGACTTTAAAGGGTGCCTCCTTGACATCAGTCTTGTGTTCTGTATCCACAAGATGAGACAGAATAGCGCTATGAATGGATTTTATTTGTCCTTCACTTAACCACTATGGAGGGTGATGTTCGGAAATCTGACGGGAAACACACCTAATTTTAGGGCCTATGTAACTGGCTCCACAGGAGCAGTTAAATTGTAACTGGTGTCACTGCTGGAAAATTCCCTCTGAGTGTTAAAGTCTCAATGTCTTTGATATTTTTATAACTCATGGCAGTTGTATGAATAGTCTATCATAGAGTGTAGTCATATTAGCGTATGAACGGGGTAAAAGCAAATTTTATGTAAAAGTAATCTAAGATTGACTTGATAGATGTAGGTAAATGTCGTCATTTTGTCAAGTTAATTTTGCATTTCCCGTTGATCTATTCTATTGAAATAAGATGTTCGCACTCTGTTTACATGTTGGCTCTTAATACAGATGCTTTAGCCATGGCTGGAGATTAATGTGGTGTTATTTGGTTAATGGTGACAATCAATGGAATCCAAGGTGGGAATTACTCTCTGTTTGGGACTCATTAGCTAGATGTACCTGCTGTCATGACCCAAAAGGTTTAGTCGGTGAAGCTCTGGCGTTTGAAATGATGAGTGATGAGTTCGAATCTCAGTGGGAATACTATCACTGGGTACTGCAAGGACATCCAGGTGACGAACAGATTGCGAATCCTAGACTGCAGTAATAGTCACTTTCTACCGAATACCAGAATGTGAAAGTCTTATGTCCACTTCAGTCTGTGTAATCAGAGGATAACTGAAGTCATATTTAGCTGTCATTAAAAAATGACTTGCAGGTAATAAGTTGGTGATGGCATTTGCTGAATTTAGAAGCTTCACAACGATACGTTTTGTAGGCATGATTTTGAAGAAGAAGTAGTAACTAACCTAACTCACCAACAAAAAAACATTTCCAACAGACTGCAGATTTTCACCTGCGTTCGCTTGATACTGTAGGTCAGATGACTGGGCAGAGAGGAGGATAGGCAACAAGTAACGCTAGCAGGTAGCAAATTAGCCAACAGCCTATTGCACAATAAATATGTGAAAGGAAAAAGAGATAAATTGGGCATATTCTGATAGGACTGTCGAGTGATATCACTCAACAGGTTCTCTAGCAGAAAACCAAGATGTGCAAATTACTAGAGGCTGGGTTTTTACGTTGGTTGATTTCAGTCATATCCAAATCTACTAATAGTGCTGTATATACTAAGGAATAGTGAAGTACATTTTTATACTGTGATTTGGCAGAAGTTAGGATTTGTGGGCTGTTAGTTACCGTCCCAGAAGCTAAATAGTCAGTGAGTTTGGCCAAACAAAAACATGGCCTCATCAATCCATGAAATCCTTGACAGTTAAACTGAGTCAGGTAGGGAGACGCAGACTCCCGGGTTGGGGCCCTCGGGACTCTAGGAATCAATGTCTGGAGACAATAGGTGACATGGCTCAAAATCGTTGTCAATGGCGCAGATGTATTCAATCTCTGTAATCTTTCATATTCCTTTCTACCATTACCCATTCTGTTTCACTCCTATATTTGTCAAACTCTATTAATTCTCTCCACTCATCTTCTTGTCTACCTCTGTGTGCTATTTGGAACGTGGCAACTCAAACTGCTGCACTTCGGTGCCAAGTTCTATGTTGAATCCAGACAGACAGACAGAGTTCGCTTTGTGATCTGAAGATCTTGGGTTCGATCCTTCATCACACCTGATATCTATGGTTGGCCTGCGAAATTTGGGCTACCGATATCACATGCTGAAAATTCCATACCTGTACCAAAAATACGGTGTGGAATCAAGCTGTAATAAAAATAAAATAGCTGTAGCATACATATATATTTAAAACAATTAGTTCCCTTTATAAATTTAGACAAAGTAAACAAGAAGAGGTAATTTGTCTAAATTGTGTAATGTTTTTGCGCAGCACATTTCGAACAATTTGACCACACACCGACTTGTAGTAGGAATATATGTGTGAAATTAATAAAGATTTAAGACATGAAAAAATAGACTTCGATCAAGAGGAAATATTGAAGGTCAAAATAACAATGACGATCACTAGACCAAATAAGAGAGGTAATAGTACATCTACCATGACTTGTATCAAAGCAAAGTTTACGAAGAAAGACTTAGTGTGATGACGAATTGTTTTTGAATGCATATAGGTAGTTTTATTGCTAGGGCCTCCACAGTCATTAGGATACGCCCCAAACCCTTTCTTTAGACAGGTTTAAAAGATATGTAAACTTCAATTTAATGTAGAGACTGGACACAGGTATAGTATTAACACTACCTTTTAGTTTAATGATCTTCATTGTCATTTTGACCTTCAATATATCATTTTATCTCAACCGAAGTCTATTTCCCCATCTCTTAACTCGTTATTAATTTCATTTATATCTGTGATCAGATTGTTCGAAATGTGTTGTGCAAATACATTTCACAATTCAAACAATTTTTTCTCATTAGTTTGAGTTCCCAGGACCTGAAGGTCTAGCATGCTCTGCCAGAACTCTGCCACTGAACCACCGACGCACAATTCGAACAAATTACATCTTGCTGCTTTGTCTAAATACCTTTAAATGCAAAAACTGAAATTGTGAGATGTTTTGGCTGTATGTCGTCAAGCGGATCAATAGGGAAAGGCTGAAAACGTATTTGAAATCTGATCCATGCTCACGAATAAACAATAATTAAGAGATTCAAATAAACAATGTCCAAAAGAGATTGGAACCTAAAGAGAAAAAATATACACGACATACTATTGACTTACAAGAAGTTAATTACACTGGACCAAATGGGATGTGAGATAAATTCCAACGGAAATCAATAACGATGGTTACTGAGTAACGAAATTGTAAACAAAATATCAACTTATACTACTTACTGTCATTCCTATCACCACCACTAATCAGAATCCTTATGAAAAATGCGGTAATATGTATATTTCAAAATTCTCAGCACGTTCTTTTACAGGCTACTTACTTCTTGTGTAAAATCTGTGAGTAAATTAATCATCAGTAGTGTATCACCTGAAGTAATTTTAGTCCAAATAAAGCACATTCGAATAACCCGTTATGCTTTTCTCTATTTCTTTCAAAAAATCTATAGTCATAGACTGAAACCTATTTTGAAATAGGCGTTCGAGTAGATTACGATTCAAAGGTGTAACTGGATCATTAAAACAAAATGAAATATTAAGTAAGTAAGACACGTTTTTTGATAGATGGAAAATTAGATAACCCAATGATTTAAGTATGCAGTTAAGACTAGATAAAAAAAGGATTAGGCTTTAGGACATTTGAACAAAGCAAGAACTACAGTTTTACCAGAATAATGTGGTACCATCATTTATTTCGTTGGCTTCTCATCAGCTGCTTACAGCCTAAATAAATTATGAGGTTTAAGTACAGACATGTTTTAACATACTTGCAAATTTTACATGTTGTCAGTTGACAGAAAGTTCCACAATTAGTAAACAGTGTTCAGAAAATTGCGCTTATATAGTTTTCACACAGGGAGTTCAAGTTGAAACAAAATAAATATATGCAAAAAATGGTAAAGGAGTTACGTAATAAAGATGAGATGTGCGTTTGGTGCATAGTGACTAGTAAGTTAGGTAACAGTGTACTGAGTTGAGCTCAAATCATAGAAACAAAAGACAAGCAAAATTACAGATTATAAAAGGGAGGGTGAGGTTGAAGACAAAGATTACGTAATCAGATGAGAGAAAAAAAGGCATCCAGTTGCCAAGGCAAGGAAAGACATTTGTCGACTGGAATAGCATATTCAACAGAATGATAGGCAGACTGTATTAAGCAAGAAACTATTTCTAGTTTATGCTTATCCACTCAAGACGAAGTAGATATGCTGTGGATACAAGCGGCTGCATAGTGTTGATCGAAATTTATGCTCATATTGTGAAGGTGGAGGTAGAATATTTAAGTGGAATTGAAAATATTAGCATGATAAATACTGTAATACACGCTCTGATTTCTGCCTGAAATGATTATGTTTCGCGGGCTGTAATTGATCAAGGATTAATCCGATATAATGAACATGCTTTACCATAATCTGAGTGGACAATCTATGATACTGAACAATCAATCAGTTTATTTATCCATAGTGTATCTATATGATATATTTGTTGATTAATAAAAAGTCAATTCTTCTCGTTGTCTCACATCAATCCTGTAGTTTGCACTTTTTCTCCTTCGGTTCGGGCATCAGGAACTAATGAGGAACAACAGTTTCATTGAGTCTTCAGTCGAGTAACCTATTGAATTTCTGCAGTGATCCCGAATCGTAGCACTTATTACTATTGCAAGTATTATATGATACCCCTGTAGAATGGATACATCTACAGAAGTTCTGTATAGCATCTAGCAACACTTGGACAATTTGATCCTTCAAAGGATGAAGGTGGTATGAATTAAGCAGAAATCACGAATGTGAAGAAGACATCGATCTCCGTCGGTGGCACAGTGGTTAGGACTCTCGCCGACCATGCACATGGTCCGGGTTCGAGCCCACGCCGGCGCACACCTGATATCTATGGTCGGCCTGCGAAATTTGGGCTACCGATATCCATGCTGAAAATTCCATACTTGTACCAAAAATACAGTGTGGAATCAAGCTGTAAATCTAAAAAAAAAAAAAATCTTCTCACATTGCCTTGTGAAAGACGGAACTTGACTGGCAGAAATGATTTGTAGCTCAGAATGATTATCTCAGGAACCATACCACCTTTATAAAAAATGAAGTATGGCTGATTTAACCTAATAAGGAAATAATGCTGATTTAATCCACTGTCCTCCACAATGGAAAACTCATTGAAGCGTTTGAAGTGAACACAGGAGTAACACAAGACTGTCTATTATCACCAATGATATCTTTAATTGTGGAGGACAACACGATGCGGGAGACTGCATATGGAGAGAAGACTGAGACAATGGACCGATAAAAAGACTGGACTTAGCTGAAGACTAATCTCTAATGTAACACAAACTCAAAGAATTACAGGTGAAAACTAACAGTTTGGTCGAAGAAGCAAAGACAGGACTTCAGTGAACTTAGAGAAGGCAGAGGTGGTGAAGTTAACTAACCAACAACAACAAGCACCAATCACTACCAAAGGAAGAAATTTGAAAGAGGTCACTTATTCTTTCACTTGCCTAGACAGCTTCTTTCAGCTACAGGCGACACGGATGAGAATGTCAAAAGCAGAATCGGAAAGGCAAGACAGACCTTCATCACAATGGAATCACTTTGGAAATTTACACTCAGCGTAAAGAAAAATTCGGATTTTTAACAACAAAGTTGTAAAGGGAGAAGACAAGGGCCAAGCAACAGAATGTTTGTTGAGAAAACCAAGAGATATTTATAGATTTATATGTGCATTATTGTTAGCAACCTCTTCTGATTGGTTTTTTTCTTGCTGAAGGTTATTCAGTCGTCTCTATGTTGCTGTTTTTCAGAAAATAAAGTCATATATTTGTGATTCATATTTCCACACTTTAACTTCGCTGTGATTGGCTGGTGATTTTCTCAAGTTTAAGCTTTGTTTACTGTTTTTCCCATGACCCTGATTCGGGGTGTGAACGTTGACGTAAATTATTGTCTACAATTTTGGCTTGTGGACAGCTCTCACCACAAATCCAGTTCTTCTATCTGTCTGTCTGGATTCAACATAGAACTTGGCACCGAAGTGCAGCAGTTCGAGTTGCCACGTTCCAAATAGCACACAGAGGTAGACAAGAAGATGAGTGAAGAGAATCAATAGAGTTTGACAAATATAAGAGTGAAACAGAATGGGTAATGGTAGAAAGGAATATGAAAGATTACAGAGATTGAATACATCTGCGCCATTGACAACGATTTTGAGCCATGTCACCTATTGTCTCCAGCCATTGATTCCTAGAGTCCCGAGGGCCCCAACCCGGGAGTCTGCATCTCCCTACCTGACTCAGTTTAACTGTCAAGGATTTCATGGATTGATGCCATGTTTTTGTTTGGCCACCACTGGCTCTTTTCCAACCTGAACCTATATCAGCTAGCAATGCCCGTCGGGGGAGGCGGTGGTTAGGCATGCGCAGCACGTGACCTAGCCATCTTAGTCTATGTAACTTTATAGCCTCGTCGATTGATTTTCCCTCTTTGCCCAACACTCTACGCCTAACGTCAACATTACTTATCTTGTGAAACCACCTAACGTGAGACAGAGATCGCAGACATCTATGATCGAAAGCAGTCAACCTTTTCATGTCTTCAACGCGTATTGGCCATGTTTCAGAGCCATAGAGAAGGACGGAGCGAACTGATGAGCAGTACACACGTCCCTTGGTTGATAACCGGATGTCACGCCTACGCCAGAGATGGTGTAAGTCAGCGAAAGCAGCTCGAGCTTTTCGGATCCGTGCTGAGATTTCATCGCCAATCAGTCCGTTGGTGCTAATACAACTTCCCAAGTAGGTGAAGTGGTCAACATGTTCTATCACTTCACTCCCTATCACTAAGTTAGGGGTTGACGTCGTCCAGTCCTGTAGCAGCATCTTACATTTTGCAGGGGCGAATCGCATGCCAAACATACGAAGATTGCTGCTCAAGGTGTTCAGAAGACTCTGCATTTTGTCAGCATCCTCCCCTAACAGGACTATGTCATCTGCATATTCTAAGTCCATAAGATTATTCCCTGGTAACAAGTCGATTCCTAAGTCACTACGTTCAGTTAAGGATACTTCCATTAGCATATCTATGATGAAGTTAAACAGAAATGGGGAAAGTGGACATCCCTGTCGGACACCACTGGTTGTTACTAATTCAGATGACAATTCCCCATAAGCCCTTACACGACTACGTGAGTTTGAATAGAGTGCCTTGATTAGTGCAATGTACTTTCTTGGCACTCCCTTCACAGTCAGACATTGCCATAGTACCTTTCGATCCACGGAGTCGAAGGCCGCCTTCAAGTCAAGAAATATGACAATTGTTGGACGCCGAAAAGTGTGTCTATGTTCTAGAATCTGTCGAAGAGTGAAGATATGATCTATGCACCCTCTACCTGGTCTAAAGCCTGCTTGATTTTCCCTTGTCTGTTCCTCCCGAGTTCTGCTTAGTCTATGCATGATTACTGAGCCTAGGATTTTAGAGACTATGTTCGTTAGGCTGATCCCCCTATGATTATCACACGAGGACTTGTTTCCCTTCTTGAATATCGGTATAATAAGTGACTTACCCCAGTCTGATGGTACTGTCTCTGATTCCCAGACTTTGCCTAGTACCTCAGTTAATCTACAAACTAGTATGTCACCCCCATATTTAAACACCTCCGGAATAATTCCGTCGGGTCCTGCCGCTTTGCCTCGTTTCAAATTACTGATAGCTTTTGTAACCTCACCTACAGACGGCGGACCAGTGTCTATATCCCATTCGGGTACGTGGTGGATGGCGGGGAGGTTCAGTGTGGCTGTAGGCAAGTTAAATTGTTCCTCAAAGTGTTCTTTCCAGCGTTCAAGGCGTCTATCCTGAGAGCTAATTAAGGAGCCATTTTTCTCAGAAATAGTCTCACTTATGAATTGCCTTTTCCCGCCCGATTCTGTGATGAGTCTAAAGAGTTGCCTAGTGTTGCCTATCGCCGATGCTTTTTCCATCTCCTTTGCCTTTGTCACCCACCACTGTTCACGGTCCTTGCGGAGACTTTTAGTAAGTTTCCTTTTGTGCAGCTTTCGCTCCTCATTGAATTCGGAGCTCGCCGGAATAAGTCTTCTAGCATCTATCAGTTCGGATGAGGCAGTCGAAATCCAGTGGTTTTTACTCACCTTTGGATTTGCCTTATTCACAGCTTTTACAGCTGTATCTATAGCTGACTGAATATTCTTCCAGGCTTCTCCAGGGTGAGCACAGCTGTCGAATTCAGATATGCGTTTAGCTAGTTCTTCCTCAAATAGGGATTTAGTTTCCTGATCGAGCTGGGGACGTGATGGTTTTACCGCCAGCTGTTTCCTACGTCCGTTCAGTCGTAAGCACACACGAGCCCGGACCAGTGCGTGATCGGTATCTACACACGTGTTCCAGAAGGAGCGACAATCTCCTACCGACCCACGCCAACGATAGCTTATTGCTATGTGGTCTATTTGTGTCCAGCGTTGGTTTGATGATGGGGGTCGCCAGGTTAAACAGTGTCTCTCCTTGTGTTTAAAGTTAGTGCTTACAAGAAACAAATGATTATCTGAACAGAACTGTAGGAGACGGTCACCGTTGTCGGTTCGCTGGCACGGAACTCCATAGGTGCCACCGACATCCTTCTCAGATTGACACAATTTCCCTACTTGAGCGTTAAAGTCACCAGCTAGAACGACTATATCTGAGCGTTTAGCCTTTCTCACCAAACTAGACAGCTTTTGGTAGAACTCATCCTTCGTTTCATCCGAACTGCAGTCAGTGGGGGCGTAGGCGGAGATTACGAAAAGGCATCGGCGAGTAGTGCAGTCCTTTCTCCTTCTTACTGATCCGTTCAGACGGACAGCACACATTCGGCTATCTACCGGGATCCAGTCAAGCAATGTCTTTTCTGCCCTAGTACTCAGAGCTATCCCTACGCCAGCTAATCCTCGTGAACTAGCTGTGGCATCTCCTGACACCCTCAAGGTGAATTTTGAAGATTCATCCTGTTGGCCAGGTGGGGTTAGGTGAATAACCACACTTGGGTCTTGTATGCGTGTTTCTGAAACACAACATACATCAATGGCTCGAGATGCCAGGGTCTTAGCTAGTGATGCTTGTTGTCCTATTTGGCAAAGTGTCCTAACATTAAATGCTCCTATATGAAATTGGTGGCGTGGCTTTAGGAGACTATCCGTGGTGGTTTTTTGGCTTTCGTCGTTTTTAGTGGACACAGAGTGAAGAGGGAGTGAGGAGCCATCAAGTAGAGGAGTTGCATCAGTGGGGGAAGGCAAGGTAATAGAGATGAAGATGAAGACAAAGATAAGTGAGGATTAGAGAGGTTTTGTGTGCGTTTTGGATTGTGAGGGCGATTGTTACTTCCCGGCTGCCCACACCGTGGAAGTTGGTTGCGTGACCGCAGAGCCCAGGGGACAACTGCTTGTGGCCGGTCACACGCGGCCTGTTTTTGTTCGTTCTTTGTTGTTTTGTGTGCCTCAGTAGCATACTTATCACTCCCGCCCTGTGACACGGCAGCAGGAAGCGCGGTCGTTGTTAATCCGGGCCACGGCCGATCCGGCATGAAATTTTGTGAATTTGTTTGGATCATGGTATTGGATGAGGTAGCTGCTTTTTGTTTAACCGCTATCCAAACAACCTGCCTGGCATGGTAGAACCTCAAGAGACATAAGTCTCAGCCAGTATAGCTTGATTAGGTCATTGCGGTGTTCAAGCCCGACCACCACGTCAAGGTAGCAGCTTTCGGTCGGGTCAGAAACTTGGTGAATGGGTCAGGAAAAGCATTTCTAAACGCCACTGGAAACTTTTATCAACAGCTGTCTTCGCTACATACTGAAGACCAGATAGCGGGAAAAAATTAGGAACACGACACCTTGAGGACAAACCAACTGACAACCTGTTGTTCAACAAATACGCAGAGGAAAATGGAGATGGAACAAACATACGCACAGGAGACCACTGGGTGGTATGGTGATTCAGGTTATCAATCAGGTGGAACCCGAATGGGAAAGGACGAGTTGGGTCTCTCAAGGTAACACGGAAGAGATCGTGTGTGGAGGAGATAAAAGCCAATCAGAAATTTTTCGGTCAACTGAAGAGGACTGTTAAAAACTGGACACAATAGAGATGGTCTGTTGAAGCCGTATGTTCCACTTGGAACCTAATGGAATAATAATAATAATCGAGAATGAGATGCTTTGTTGACAGTAATCTTCGGTCTTTCAGCTACTGAGGCGGAATTCATTGACTTTTAGATTTGAACGCCTGTTGATTTACTACATGTAGCTACCGTGAACAGGAGCCGTTAAAGAACATCCACTTCAAAGTGGATATAGTTGTTGAATTCTAACCCAGTGACTGAACGTTTAAAAGACTCACCTAGTAACCTGAGGTTCCTAAGTGCGAACTAATGAAGAGTCACAGACTAGAACAAAACAGTTAGCCAGTGCTTCGTCGTGTGCATTATCTCTGTCTCTCTTTGTTTGACATTGCTTCGTGAATAAATCTGCATTGAAATTCTTTAGAATGCCTTTAACTCCCAAAATAAGAAATGATATATTGGAGTTTATTCCTTGGTATGCTGGCTTTATTGCTTTGTTCTGTATTGATTGAACTCCATTACGTAGAAATATTTAATGAAATAAATATTAGAACCTAAGACTTCATTCTGGGAATGATGGCAAAACTGTATGTGTATGTGTTTGTAATTGAAGCATAACCTGTGAGGTCAATCTCATTCTCACATAAAATTCTCAATTGATTTGTTTATACATTTACATCTTGTTTTTTTGAAAACGCCCATATTTAGTATAGATTGTCCCAAACTGGCAATCACTGGTCTGATGAAATAATGACTTAGCTCATTGGTACTGTCTTCATGTATGGTGTAAATAGGAGGGAATTACTTAAAGTTGTAGGCGTCGTGATATTTGAAACGCCTGAAACCCTGGTATTCTGTTCTAAATGCAGGAAATCAATGGATGTGTACTTCTGTATGACTGGACAAACGTTCATAAGTCAAGTACAGTCACAATGTATCTACCGACAATCTCAACACACGATTTAACGTGACAGAAACTGTCTTACTTTTGAACAGTAATTAGTTATATCAAAATTACAAAACTACCCCAAATACGGCCATCCGGTAGCTGTACAATCCAAACGTTTCTCAGATACGAACTATGTACCATAAAACAAAATAATTGAGCAGACACTGGGAATCAATGAGAATATATTGAAAATGGTGAATCAGAACTCAGTCTACAAAACTTAAATATAACAAAGCACGTTTTCCACAAGTGGTTCAAAATCGACCAGTCACCGCATAACTTCAGCTTGAATTCATTCAAACAAAGTCGTAATAGTTAAACACCACCCTATGGTCTGTCAGCAAAGTGAAACACTAAGAATAGGAATCAAGTGAAAGGACAGATCAATAATGAGAACCGAGTCTGAAGGAATATGCAAATTTTGGAATGATGATTTTGAGATTTGCGGGAGAGAGGCAATGATTGCAAAATCAGTTGTCATAAACAAATGACTATCAATATAAGAGTTTTAAGTCTCAAAGCATTCATAAGCCTTGGGTGAAAATATGAAACGAAAAGAAAAACAGTTGTAAGCGCAACAGAAAATAAGCAAAATGTGTACAATAAAGAATAGATTTGTACCCTAATGGAGTACAGTACGAGGGCATTCATTATGTGAAGGGGATAATTTATGATTCACACCTAGGAAGGTTTAGCGTGATGATGAAGTGTTTTTGAACGCATAAAGGTGGTTTAAGCTTTCTCGTTGCTAGGCTTCCACAAACTTTAGGATACGCCCCAAACACGTTTTATAGATAGGTTTAAAAGATGTGTTAATGTCAATTTTATGTCCTGTCTGTATTATATGTTTCGCAATAGAGGAGATATAAAGTAGTCAGAACACAAAGACCCACTTTAAAACTCGCCCCTAAGAAAAACGTGTACATCAAGCTACTCTATATGGGGCATTAAAGCAGCTTGATAACTAGACAAAGACTGAAAGCTGCTGTTAAAAAGACGTTTTAGGCAGCTAATATTCTGATAAATTAGCATATGAAGCCAATATATCTATCTAAGCCCTTTCTAACATGCGAAAAATGATGTCACATCCCACTGTATTTACGAATTTGAATGTACGTGTGGATACACATACATAGGGAGGACTCATCGACCTAA
The DNA here is from genome assembly GCA_944472135.2 of Trichobilharzia regenti. Classification (NCBI taxonomy): domain Eukaryota; kingdom Metazoa; phylum Platyhelminthes; class Trematoda; order Strigeidida; family Schistosomatidae; genus Trichobilharzia; species Trichobilharzia regenti. Next base: position 56,670,322 of record OX235262.1, read on the forward strand.
GCAAGTAAGGGCTTCAGAGCATATTCCTAAATGTCTTCAGAAGCAAAGAGAATCCCCAGAACCCATTAATGGTGAGAACAGGAGACCCAGCTCCTCTATTGCGAAACATAATACAAACAGGACATAAAATTGACATTAACACATCTTTTAAACTATCTATAAAACGTGTTTGGGGCGTATCCTAAAGTTTGTGGAAGCCTTAGCAACGAGAAAGCTTAAACCACCTTTATGCGTTCAAAAACACTTCATCATCACACTAAACCTTCCTTGTTAAACTTTGTTTTGTTTTGATACTATAGAAGACGTACTATTGTAACAACAGAAGACAAGGGCCAGGCAACAGATCGTTTATTGGGAAATCAACACGTATTTATAGATTTTCATGTTTATACTATAGTGTATTTAAGCAAACAAACACAATCATCTGATTGGTTGTTTCTCACAGAAAGTTAACCTTGCATCTCTGTTTGACTGTTTCTTGAATGTCAGATCATCTATATGTTAACTGTGTCCGCCTACGCAAAGCCTTTGTTCTGATTTTCCTCACGACCAATATTGGGGACATAAACATTGACGTAAATTACTGTCCACCAATTTTAACTAGCAGCCAGCTCTTAACACACCATGATTTCAAATAATTATTAAACAGTATTTTGATCTCTCAATTAAATAACCTTATAAATTGCGGTAAACATCGGTGTACATCTCACATTAGAGGCTAAGTGGATTGCTTTGCATAAATTCGCGAAAAAATTATCTAGGTATGAATCAAAATAACAATGAAGATCACTAAACCAAATAACAGAGGTAATAGTGTGGTGAGAGCTGGATGTTAGTCAAAATTGGTGGACAGGTCCTGGGTTCGAATCCCAGTGGGTGCGTACTACCGATGATATCCAAACTAGGATGAAACAGCAGCTGTCAAGTACTCCCTGGTTTTCAATGGTTCTCTAACTGATATCAATCTATGATCAACTCGTAAAACATAACTAGTCCTTACAAACCAAACTATAGAAAATTTATAAATATAATTTTTTACAAATGTCTACTTCTGACTCGGTGCCCAATTATTTTAGAACTATTCTGTCAAATCTCGATCACAGATCATATGAACTATGGGAATCAGTCATTGTTTTCTATATTAAAAGCCTACGCCACAATTCACAGTAATAATATAGATATTCCATTGATTCTCAGTGTAAAATTTTACGTGACTGCTGAGAAGTATTCTGCAAATGGTAGAAAAATATGTATCATATGGATATGAGATTGATGAACGGAAATTGAAACGCCTGTGAAGACTATTGAGAGGTTACCTTTTCTCATCGTCCATTGGATAGTAGTTATTTATTCATCATATTCTCAAAGGAATATAGAGCTTAAACACTATGTCTCCATCCTATTCAGTTCTCTACCATCACATTCAACTGGCTACATGACTATCCATAAGATTTAATTTCCCATTTAAATAACGTTCTCCACGTCAATCTCCAACACCTAACTCGATTTCTCCCAATTTCGTTCCACTCGAGGACTCGGTTTTATTGTGAGTGCATGTATAATAGATCCGTTTTGAAGCATCTTTCGAGCGATAGGTGACTGGCTGATTCTCTATCTGAATTCCCCGCGACTTATCGCAGCTCGCTAGCAATCTGATCTTCAGTATTGGGAGGGGTTAATTACTGATGAAGATTTTCAAGTGACAGTTTGAAATGATTTCACAGTGACTACTGCGTTCAGTTGATTCTAGTTTAATCTAGATAATATCATTCATGAAACAATCCGATTTCCATTAACTCTTTCTCGGCTGACATTTCGGACAAGTTAATTATTCTTTCACGCGTGTGATCACTTCCTCTCGAGGTGAATGAAATCCACTCATTGTGACCAGGTGTGTCAGAATGTGTGCTTCGCAGGTGGAATGTAATGTAATCGATCAAATATTTCTCGCCTTCAGTATTCGTATAATACTCATACTGATATGTCACCAGGACATGCAGGACACCTTTATAATGATAGTATATAGTATAGTAAGACAAGAACTCAGTAAATAAGTAAGTAAGGAGCAGGGAAATGAAAGCAATCAAATGATTGATTTCTCAGTCAGTTGTCTTAAAAGTGATTGTTGTGATCAATTTACACTGGCTACATACAGTATCGGCTATTGTTCAGAATATCCGAGGAGTCAATAAAATAGTGATCTCTAATTGACTATGTCAACAAGGACAATGTTTTTCCCCTTCTCATTTCTCCTGCGTCCCGAGTGGAGAATAGGGTTTGAAGTTGTCTGAAGTTTCAGTGGGTGTGGTGGTGTTCCACATGGACTGGAGTTGCTAGCCGTGCACGGTTGCTAACCAGGGTTGCTAGCCAACATTTCCTATCTAACCAGGTTAACATCAGTCAGTGAAGTAGGGCTAGGGCTAGGCTTAGCAGTGCGTTCGACGCTAATCTGATCCAGACGAAAGGCAGGTTTGAGGAAGATTCTGCCGTGCGGCGCTACCGACGCACAAACATATGATGAGACTAGACGGGAAGGGAGTTTGCCAGCTGATACTAGAAATTCATTTACAGGAGATAAGGTGACCCACTGAGTAGGTGGAGTCCTGAACGATTGGACAAATTGGTGGGAGATGTCGTCCAACCAGTGGCGGGGGAATGAGATGGGAGAGTGAGACTAGGGCAACGATTAATATCACCGCGGGGGTTGACATGAGATCTCTAAAAGCCTGTATGCCGGCCTGTCCACCCGTCTACATACGCCGAGAAGGCGGAATCGAACCGCTCCGACGCTAATCGGCTACAGGTTTGAAGCCTGCACCCCGGACCACCGAGGGTCATCTCGGCGACCACGCGACCAGCCGCTTCCACTCATCACATACATCTCACCTTATTCACAATTAACACGCCCATTTACACATCTTCACAAATTAACATCTCACTCAAACAGCACAACTCCGTAGTCACCAGTACTGCACACTCACACTAACCATCACATACATACTCCAGATTTCCTCATTCTCCACTCTCACACTGATTTTGACCAACCAACCCATTTCAGTAGTATATCAACACTCGCTAAAATATACTCTGTTCATTCATCAACGACGTCTTCATTGCTTTTCGTTTCATTGATACGAATGACTAGTGAAGACCACATGCACTTACATCGACATCAATTATTCCTTATACTGGAGACTGTAAGTTATTCTCGTCTGTGAGCAGGTCATTCGCGACATCTCTTTTGTATATGTTCACCATTCGGGGTTGATTGTCATCAGATGATTACTATTAGTCATTCGTCATTAGAAGTAGTCAAACTCAGTTTTGTTATTGCTGTTGTGAAAAATTCTGACTTCTGGTTGAGTGTGACCTGGATTCTTGTTCAATGGACAGTAGATCTGATGGTGTGGAGAAAACTAATCAGTATATATGCTGACAATTTAAGTAAAATGAATCGCCTTGGGTAGGTGGATAACGGTTAATGCACTCGCCTGGCGTGCACATCGTTCGGAGTTCGATTCCCGCGCGACACACATCAATTTTCAATTGTGGGACTGCTTAATTTGGGCTGCTGAAATCACACGTGGAAATTTCCATTGTTGTACGAAAATGTGGTGTGAGATCAAACTATAATATAAATGAAAGAATTTATTCATAATGCTGTCAAGATGATGAAGTATATTTCATACGACGTACAATGACTGCCTCGTTTATTACGATTATGATGATTTCCGTCAGCGATTCGTTGATTGTGATACTCCTATTCTAGCTCATTGCATTTGTTTATAGTCACCAGACGACCGTCTGTATACTCCACTTTTTGATTCACTAGGCTTTCGACAATATCCACTTGAGTCTTTTGAAGAGGAGTAACAATTTGTGAGACTCTGTATGTGGATGACAGATGTCTACTACTGAATGCCAAAAATATATTGAAATTCGGTTGTTTCTACTCTCATAGGCGAAAACACGTTCATTCAAGTGATTCGAATGAAAATAAGTAGCATTGTGATTGCAGTCGCTAGTCGATTCTTCCATCCACTCGAAAGTGTTGATGATCATGAATTGAGTTGTGTGACGGGTGGATCAGTGGTGGTCCAGCGGTGAAACGCTCGCCAACCACGAATGTGTCCTGGGATTCCATTTCCAGTCAACTCACTCCTGAACCTCGTTAAGCCAGTAGTAAGGCTGTTGAAGAGGGAATGTTTGGTGTGAGGCAAAAACTCCACCTCACCCCATAAAAATAAAACAACTGCTACCGTGGCTTCAAAACTCTAGCTTGAAGGCGTATGTTCCAGTCGGAACATAACGGAATCAAATGAAAATAAGCTGTGAGAAATTAAGCTCAATTGAATGACAATTTTGCAAAGGTTCTGTTGGATTCTAGGAATCGTTTCCAAATGTTGGTTTGCAGGTATCTGCCTTATTTCAAGATTGATCTTTAGCTGACTTCATTTAGAAAAGCACTGACCAGCTGTCTCGTCCTGGTTCGGTTCTCCTGAGTGGTATGAACTCGTGGTCCCACCATGAGTTGGACACCCGGACATTTGTGTTACAAGGTGAGCTCTGGTGTCATTGTGTCACTGGGACCTAATGGCTCATCAGCCTACATGGTCGTCTCATAATATAAATGTCTCTGGTTTGGTCTCTGGTGGGGATGAGGCCGAGTACTGTTGAAGAAACGAGAGATCTCTCTAGTAACTACTCTCTAGTTCTCAATACTCCTCCAACTGAAGGTAGTTAGTGACGAGTCTCGAAAACTGTTATTTAATGTGAAGTATTCTTCACGTTTGTTCATACAATCTCTTTTAGTTGAGAGAGAATAATGTGTTTGTGATTACAAATTGGAGAAATGTCTCATCGTCTTCCAGGTTATTCAAAATCTCCTTGAAGTGAAACCATGATATTTCTGTGTTAGATTTATAGAGATAATCATTCCATTTTATGTTGAGTGATGGCTTTGGAAAACATTTCTGCACCCACATCACAATATTCCCACGTGGATGTGACGTCTCTGAATCGTATATGAGCAATGTACCAGCACTGCTATTAAAAATTCAGATTTGAATAAAGCAAGAATGGCAGTGGTTTGTGCAGAATAATATTGTACCATGATTTATTTCGTTGGCTGCTCAACACCTGCTTATAGTCTAGATGAATTATTAAGCTTATATACAGAAGCGTAACTTCTTTACCTTTGTATGCATACATATATGCTTTTTAAACTGGAACTGCTTGTGTTGAAACCATATAAGTGTAACTTTCTGAGCACTGCTCACCAATTTCGGAACCTTCTGTTAACTGACATCAAATAAGGATTGCGAGTATGCTGAAAATTTTCCGTGCATTAAACTTAATAATTTATTTAGTTTGTAGGCAGCCGATGAGAAGCCAACGAAATAAATGATGTTACCATACTACTGTGCACAAAACACTGTGGTTCTACCTTTATTGAAATTCACTAAGGGGAATAAATGCATGAAAATTAAGATGATTTTTATTTATTTATTTCAGAAATCCACAATGATTTCAGAGTATTGAACAACTCTCATCCTCCGATCCTGGTTGACATTCATATTCTCGTAGTGAAAATGATACACCTTCTTCACAAAAACTCACTTGTGATTTACCACTCACTCAGTGAATCAACCAGCAAATCAGCCAGCATTTCATCTGTTTCTCAATCACGTGCTGTAGGAACTTTCTGCGGAAACGAAACTTTGTGGTTCACACGCATACAGAAGTACATAGTAACAAAGCGTCAACTCTCATGTCAGACGACAGCAAACTTACTAAGCCAAATAACAAGGAAAAGAGGACTGAAAGAAGAAAACACCAAATGACGGACGAAAAACTGCTGCCCGTTAGATGGAGAGGTTAATGAGTGCCAAAGAGTAACAGAGTCAATTGTTTTCCGACTTCATAGTCTACCTGAAGTGGGCAGACCTGATACACCAATTCATCCAATTCATGTATGTTGGGATTACCTTTTCATTCACAGATGACAAAAGGTCTCCGAAATGTTGAAGCCCAAAGAAGATGACAGCTACGTGAGTACTTACTTCAAGACACATTTCAGTTCATTCATTTCACAAAAGATTTCAATGTGACTGAATAGCGAGATGAACCGCACGGTTCCTGTCTAATAAGTTAGCACGAGAAACATTGGTGTTCGACTGGAGACACCAGGGCTAACTTCTCCATCCACATTTTCACAAGGAGACTTTAATTTTCACTGCCAGTGGTACTTCAAAGTCAGTTTAATTTTTATCAGCTGGGCCAGTTGGATGGCACTTATGCGTTTAAACAACGGGTGCTGGGTTTGAGTCTCAGTGGGATCAGCATCACTCACTGGGGATTGCAGATACATTCAGCTGATCAGTACTGAAAAGAATAAAATGAACATTTTGGATTTCATTTCGAGTCACCATCCACCAACTAACCAAATATCAAAATATACATTTATTGACTATTGGAAAATTTCGTCTGAATTGATTAAAAGTTATTGATGTAGAAGATATCAGCTCATTTAGGGTACATCAGACAACATGACAAAAATATGCTAAAATCTCATATATCAGGACTTCTAATCGATAAATCAATTTCTTTTTTTCTCTCTGTCATCCATCATCACATTCTCAATCAATTCTATGTGAAAGAGTTAAAGTGCTTTGAAATTCCCGTTTCATAAAGGTGCACGAGAAATGTGCACTGGTGGCAGCAGTATCAGCAGCCGTTGTTGTTTGTTGTTCTTGTTGTAGTGGTGGTGGTTGATTCCAGAGATTATTTCCATCTCAAGAATAAATAACCTGTGGATTCAGAGTTGTAGAGACTACACACGATTTTACTTCACTAAATGGCAAGGATACTTAGCGGTTAACTTAGACAAACATGGAATTTCTATCACTTGAATAATCGTTTATGTTAATGAAGCATAGCAAATGAGTAGGACACTAACTGAATATGCAAATGTTAACCGAAGATGCGAGGGTAATGTAAGGTGATGAAAAGACTCGAATATTTATGCATATAAGTAGGATGCAATGAAGGTGAATAAATCTCAAAACACTGTGATATCTTTAAAAAAATTATATTTGTAAAATCTCAGCGAAATTGAAATGATTAATTCCAATGTTTCGATTGGCAATCTGGTCCGAACTTCATCAGGGAAATTAGTCTGAATTAACATTACTGAGGTTTATATGTAAAAGGAAGATCTCTTGTTTTTGAAACTTTGTCCAATCATGAGTCAGGCAACAGGTATCAACACGTATAATAAACAAAAATTGAATGAACTGTGATCAAAATTTGACCTCGGACATTCAAAATTAGTCTATTTTTGTTAAAGATATATGCAATCATACAAAAATCCCTACAACAAACCAATACTTAAAGATATATGTGTATATGCAGTATGGAGAGGTATGTGTATGTGTGTGTGGGTGAACAGTCATAAGACATTTGTTAGTTTGTCCATAAGAAGACGTAGACAATCGGGAAATTTGACCGAGTATGACCAATTGTTGACACATATCCAATTTTTATTTATTAGTCAGGATTTGCGATGCATCAGCTAACACCACACTTTCACGTCTGTTCAAACTTTTGGGCTTCACCCATATATGTAGGGCTTCTGCAGTCAGTCTTTCTTTATATGAACCAAAACATTTCTGTAGAACCTTAGTCTTCTCAAAGTCGATTTTGTGTCACCTTTCTATCGAAGGCAGTGCAATCACTGAGTTGTTTTCTAGCTTCGTCAAGTCTGCAGAGGTCTTTGGAACCACCTTTAGAAATTACTTATGCTCTTCCACTTTTATATTTACCTGTCTGGAAGTTTCTCCTACGTATATATATAAGGCGTTACAATCCCCACAATTGATTAGGTATACACACTTCTGCTGGTTTTCTTATTCTATTTTATCCTTCGGACCAGATTGCCGAACGAAACGTTGGAATCAATAATTTCAATTTCTCTGAGATTTTACGAATATTATTTTTTACAAATGTCTACTTCTCACTCGGCGCTCAACTATCCGGTCAAATCTTGATCACAGTTCATATGAATCTGTGACATCTTGTAGACATTTCCATTTCATGTTGAAGTAGAGAAGTCGATTGGAAGGAAGTAACCTCACAGACTACATCGTCAGACTCATATTCTCAACTGAATAGACTTACATACTCAAATTCGTTAAAGCCTTGGTCATGAAAGGGCTTACACCTATCTTATGTGTTCAAAAGTTATTTGATGCTACTTTAAACTTACCTTGGTAATCCAATTTAGAACCAAGTTTCTATTGACTTCATAATATTTTCAACCCATCCTTTGTTTTTTTTGTTTTCTTTCCCCCGCCTTATATTCCTACCCACACATTTGCGTCATCTCCCTACCGCATCATTCGTGATCTTGACCTGTGCACAACCTGACTTATATTGTAATAATTCACGCCTTCTGTAAAGCTGTGTATGACAAGTAGGTGTGTGATCAGAATGTCTGAAGTGTATCGCAGTGTGCCAATACATTACACGTTCCAGATAAATCACATCTTCTTATAATGTTGTCGAAATTCATCAACGGAACTGATTACTTTACATTTTTGAAAAGACTTAATCGAATGTCTCCTGGAGATTGTGTCTTGACAGCTTCGTCACCACCAGTCCAAGAATCTCCGCCGGCCTGTCTACGATTAAATGATATTGAGATAGCATTGAATGAAGTTCTGCGAAACCGATCCAGAGATTTCTGTCAACACACTCACACACCACATCACGTAGCTAAATTGGTTGTCATCAGGCCATCGCTTCACATTCACCGTTTTAAAACTTTAGTTATTTGAATTCAGATGCAGGGATGAAAGAATGACTCAGTCTCAAGTTTTCACACAAGTGAACCACTTCTGTTCAGAATATTCAGAACAAAATAGTTAGAGCGAGGATTTGCCTTCAATAAATTATTCTTCATGCTCTACGATTATAAATGCATTCGTTTGAGCATACAATAACTAGCCAGTAAAGGCAAATTAGAATCATACCACAAGGTGTATTGTGGAACAAGTAAAAGATGTGATGGAGCAGTAGTCAGTTAGCTTTGAATATGCATGGCTAATGAGAACATGAGATAAAATGAGATGAAATGATTTAATGATGCGTGTATAAATATGTATAAAATTGGACCAAGCGTTGTCAGTTATTTACAGCGTTCCTGGTAATCTACCTCGAGGAGCTCGACTACGTTTTCTATCAGTAACTGAAGCTGTTACAGTCAAAAACAGAAAACCGACTCTTGGTAGACAGAAGAAGTATGTTCAAAGCCTATGTTTACCTTAGCCTACAATTAGGCCAACATATCCTGCATAACCATTAACACTTTAAATTCCCATCACAGTTTTCTCTTCTTCTTCTCATACTCTGTTTCATTGACAAACGTTCATTTTTTGACATTTTATGGTTTCATGAACTCTTATGATTTTATTACCTTAGGTTCCAGTAGTGCTTTAATCATTTCTTATCGTATTTACAAAATCCTGTTCATTCCACTTCAATAAATTCACTATTATTACTATTATTATTATTATTATTATTATTATTATTATTATCATTTAACCATCATTCAGCAATAGTACTTTTAAGTTTACACCACATCATCGTTATTGTTTTACCATCATTATTATTGTCGTTATTTTCAACCTTGAACTTATCTCTAGTCAACCCCATTCGATGGTTTACATTATGAAGCATACATACTGCCTCATACACCAATGATTATACTCACACTCGAAACCTGTACTTTTCTTGACGATATTCATATAGATTTATACACGCATCATTAAATCATTTCATTTCATTTTATCTCATGTTCCCATTGACCATGCATATTCATAACAAACTGATTACTGCTCCAACCCAAATTATACTTGATCCACAATTACTTTCTGATATAACTCTAAACTGACTTTACTGGCCGGCTGGTAATGAAAGAACCAAAAATATCGACTAGTTATACTCAGAGTACTGGTTTGGAAATCTAGCACAAACCACTGATGACCCAAATATGAAAGGCGTAACAGGTGAAGATCTGTCTGGAATTCGCCTACTAGAAAATGAAATTTTACTTCGAAAACTGAAGCAGCATTTGTGGTTTCCAATATCTCAGTTCGTTCGGAGTCAACCAGTTGTTGTTATTGAGCCGGTGAAAACAATCTGTATGATTAAGAGGACTGTCAGTCAACTCCACTGTCGGCGTCTATATCAACTTGAGAGTTACTGGAAATGAAGTCACCTCTGTCCTACTTTGACACAGCTCAGGAGTGTGTTGTTCTTACCCCATCAGAGATGTAGACAGGAAGTCTAGTTAAAGAATCAAGCATGTTGACTGTTGAGCTAGTTGATTTGAACCAACCAAGGTTTCCGTGATAATTAAGTTTTCTCATTTCCATAACTGAACGATGACATTGGTGAGAATTCGCTTCACACTGATCATCGTGCACTTCACTATCCACGGCTTATCACGATCAGGAGTAATTGGTGATCAGTTTTAGTACGAGACCCACAAATGAACGGTATTATTTTTCTTTCATCCACAGATATAACAGTTTTTTTCCTTCACGTTCCCCAGTGGAATATAAGGCTTCAAGCTAGTGGCTTGAAGTTTCTGCAGCGGTGTTTATTTTACAGGATGGGGTTGCTAGCCTCATGCACAACCTTTCCTCTTTACCAATCTTCTTACTGGGTAAGTGAGGTAAAGGAGTGTCTTGTCGGCCGGGAATCGAAACCCGGAATATGTGCTTGGTCAGCGACGTCTTAACCGCTATGACACCGACCCACACAGATATAACATTACGCCTTTTATAACGAGGTAAATGGGCTTTCCCTTTCATGAGACCAGAATAAAACATCACGTTCATCAAGTGAGTGGATGAGACAACTAAAGTTGGAGTGATTATATATCATGTCGCTTTTCTGAAATGGTGCCACGTTTATCCGGTGTATATTATGAGGGAGTTTCATTAGATAGGCCAAATATGACCACCATGATTTCATGAAGATTCAATAAAACACGATTACCATTTGAATTTACTGCCTCCTTTAATCCACGACACTGCTCAGATATCAGTGTCAGGCGACGTTTTCTGAAAAAGTGCAGTAAATGTAACTCACTTCAAGGATATAACACCAGTGGTGGTATGATGTACGTCAGAAAAGAATTTGTCATGGAAAATATTCATTTGGAAAGCATATAAAATTATTACTTGTGATTAAACCAACACACCAATGGACTACAGAGCTACGATTAGTGGAAATGTGCAATAAAACCATTCCGAAAGTTCGTGGAAGTCAGCAGTGACAATAAAAACACAGTGTTTGTAAGGTACTGGTTGTCCTAGTGACATCTCACAATATACTATACCGGGCGTTTCAAATGCCTAATCACCCATAAATACCTGACTTGTAACTACAGTGTGCCAATGACCACTAAACCTGGGCTGACCCAGTGACTGAACGGTCAACGAATTGGTGTCATCACCTGAAGGTCTTGGATTTGATCCCTAATGGAATCATGGGTGTGCACTGCTGAAAGTCGCGAACAAGGACAGAACACCTGTTCAGTTTGTGATGTAGTTGTGTTCTCTGAGCTACATCTGAGCTGCTAATTTTCTCCAACTGAACAGAACAGAAAGAATATCAGGAAGGCTGCATGAATTCAGGACGGAGGAAAACCTTGACGAATGCGTGTTTCTGGTATATCTACCTTCAATGAAAGCAAAAGCGAAGTTACTCATATTTCTTCTAACATATCAGTAAAACTTCCGTTCAGTTTATTCCACTTCGTTCTAGATAAAATCATTCACGATACAATCCGATTTCCATTAACTCTTTCTCGGCTGACATTTCGGACAAGTTAATTATTCTTTCACGCGTGTGATCACTTCCTCTCGAGGTGAATGAAATCCACTCATTGTGACCAGGTGTGTCAGAATGTGTGCTTCGCAGGTGGAATGTAATGTAATCGATCAAATATTTCTCGCCTTCAGTATTCGTATAATACTCATACTGATATGTCACCAGGACATGCAGGACACCTTTATAATGATAGTATATAGTATAGTAAGACAAGAACTCAGTAAATAAGTAAGTAAGGAGCAGGGAAATGAAAGCAATCAAATGATTGATTTCTCAGTCAGTTGTCTTAAAAGTGATTGTTGCGATCAATTTACACTGGCTACATACAGTATCGGCTATTGTTCAGAATATCCGAGGAGTCAATGAAATAGTGATCTCTAATTGACTGTGTCAACAAGGTCAATGTTTTTCCCCTTCTCATTTCTCCTGCGTCCCGAGTGGAGAATAGGGTTTGAAGCTGTCTGAAGTTTCAGTGGGTGTGGTGGTGTTCCACATGGACTGGAGTTGCTAGCCGTGCACGGTTGCTAACCAGGGTTGCTAGCCAACATTTCCTATCTAACCAGGTTAACATCAGTCAGTGAAGTAGGGCTAGGGCTAGGCTTAGCAGTGCGTTCGACGCTAATCTGATCCAGACGAAAGGCAGGTTTGAGGAAGATTCTGCCGTGCGGCGCTACCGACGCACAAACATATGATGAGACTAGACGGGAAGGGAGTTTGCCAGCTGATACTAGAAATTCATTTACAGGAGATAAGGTGACCCACTGAGTAGGTGGAGTCCTGAACGATTGGACGAATTGGTGGGAGATGTCGTCCAACCAGTGGCGGGGGAATGAGATGGGAGAGTGAGACTAGGGCAACGATTAATATCACCGCGGGGGTTGACATGAGATCTCTAAAAGCCTGTATGCCGGCCTGTCCACCCGTCTACATACGCCGAGAAGGCGGAATCGAACCGCTCCGACGCTAATCGGCTACAGGTTTGAAGCCTGCACCCCGGACCACCGAGGGTCATCTCGGCGACCACGCGACCAGCCGCTTCCACTCATCACATACATCTCACCTTATTCACAATTAACACGCCCATTTACACATCTTCACAAATTAACATCTCACTCAAACAGCACAACTCCGTAGTCACCAGTACTGCACACTCACACTAACCATCACATACATACTCCAGATTTCCTCATTCTCCACTCTCACACTGATTTTGACCAACCAACCCATTTCAGTAGTATATCAACACTCGCTAAAATATACTCTGTTCATTCATCAACGACGTCTTCATTGCTTTTCGTTTCATTGATACGAATGACTAGTGAAGACCACATGCACTTACATCGACATCAATTATTCCTTATACTGGAGACTGTAAGTTATTCTCGTCTGTGAGCAGGTCATTCGCGACATCTCTTTTGTATATGTTCACCATTCGGGGTTGATTGTCATCAGATGATTACTATTAGTCATTCGTCATTAGAAGTAGTCAAACTCAGTTTTGTTATTGCTGTTGTGAAAAATTCTGACTTCTGGTTGAGTGTGACCTGGATTCTTGTTCAATGGACAGTAGATCTGATGGTGTGGAGAAAACTAATCAGTATATATGCTGACAATTTAAGTAAAATGAATCGCCTTGGGTAGGTGGATAACGGTTAATGCACTCGCCTGGCGTGCACATCGTTCGGAGTTCGATTCCCGCGCGACACACATCAATTTTCAATTGTGGGACTGCTTAATTTGGGCTGCTGAAATCACACGTGGAAATTTCCATTGTTGTACGAAAATGTGGTGTGAGATCAAACTATAATATAAATGAAAGAATTTATTCATAATGCTGTCAAGATGATGAGATATATTTCATACGACGCACAATGACTGCCTCGTTTATTACGATTATGATGATTTCCGTCAGCGATTCGTTGATTGTGATACTCCTATTCTAGCTCATTGCATTTGTTTATAGTCACCAGACGACCGTCTGTATACTCCACTTTTTGATTCACTAGGCTTTCGACAATATCCAATTGAGTCTTTTGAAGAGGAGTAACAATTTGTGAGACTCTGTATGTGGATGACAGATGTCTACTACTGAATGCCAAAAATATATTGAAATTCGGTTGTTTCTACTCTCATAGGCGAAAACACGTTCATTCAAGTGATTCGAATGAAAATAAGTAGCATTGTGATTGCAGTCGCTAGTCGATTCTTCCATCCACTCGAAAGTGTTGATGATCATGAATTGAGTTGTGTGACGGGTGGATCAGTGGTGGTCCAGCGGTGAAACGCTCGCCAACCACGAATGTGTCCTTGGATTCCATTTCCAGTCAACTCACTCCTGAACCTCGTTAAGCCAGTAGTAAGGCTGTTGAAGAGGGAATGTTTGGCGTGAGGCAAAAACTCCACCTCACCCCATAAAAATAAAACAACTGCTACCGTGGCTTCAAAACTCTAGCTTGAAGGCGTATGTTCCAGTCGGAACATAACGGAATCAAATGAAAATAAGCTGTGAGAAATTAAGCTCAATTGAATGACAATTTTGCAAAGGTTCTGTTGGATTCTAGGAATCGTTTCCAAATGTTGGTTTGCAGGTATCTGCCTTATTTCAAGATTGATCTTTAGCTGACTTCATTTAGAAAAGCACTGACCAGCTGTCTCGTCCTGGTTCGGTTCTCCTGAGTGGTATGAACTCGTGGTCCCACCATGAGTTGGACACCCGGACATTTGTGTTACAAGGTGAGCTCTGGTGTCATTGTGTCACTGGGACCTAATGGCTCATCAGCCTACATGGTCGTCTCATAATATAAATGTCTCTGGTTTGGTCTCTGGTGGGGATGAGGCCGAGTACTGTTGAAGAAACGAGAGATCTCTCTAGTAACTACTCTCTAGTTCTCAATACTCCTCCAACTGAAGGTAGTTAGTGACGAGTCTCGAAAACTGTTATTTAATGTGAAGTATTCTTCACGTTTGTTCATACAATCTCTTTTAGTTGAGAGAGAATAATGTGTTTGTGATTACAAATTGGAGAAATGTCTCATCGTCTTCCAGGTTATTCAAAATCTCCTTGAAGTGAAACCATGATATTTCTGTGTTAGATTTATAGAGATAATCATTCCATTTTATGTTGAGTGATGGCTTTGGAAAACATTTCTGCACCCACATCACAATATTCCCACGTGGATGTGACGTCTCTGAATCGTATATGAGCAATGTACCAGCATTGCTATTAAAAATTCAGATTTGAATAAAGCAAGAATGGCAGTGGTTTGTGCAGAATAATATTGTACCATGATTTATTTCGTTGGCTGCTCAACACCTGCTTATAGTCTAGATGAATTATTAAGCTTATATACAGAAGCGTAACTTCTTTACCTTTGTATGCATACATATATGCTTTTTAAACTGGAACTGCTTGTGTTGAAACCATATAAGTGTAACTTTCTGAGCACTGCTCACCAATTTCGGAACCTTCTGTTAACTGACATCAAATAAGGATTGCGAGTATGCTGAAAATTTTCCGTGCATTAAACTTAATAATTTATTTAGTTTGTAGGCAGCCGATGAGAAGCCAACGAAATAAATGATGTTACCATACTACTGTGCACAAAACACTGTGGTTCTACCTTTATTGAAATTCACTAAGGGGAATAAATGCATGAAAATTAAGATGATTTTTATTTATTTATTTCAGAAATCCACAATGATTTCAGAGTATTGAACAACTCTCATCCTCCGATCCTGGTTGACATTCATATTCTCGTAGTGAAAATGATACACCTTCTTCACAAAAACTCACTTGTGATTTACCACTCACTCAGTGAATCAACCAGCAAATCAGCCAGCATTTCATCTGTTTCTCAATCACGTGCTGTAGGAACTTTCTGCGGAAACGAAACTTTGTGGTTCACACGCATACAGAAGTACATAGTAACAAAGCGTCAACTCTCATGTCAGACGACAGCAAACTTACTAAGCCAAATAAGAAGGAAAAGAGGACTGAAAGAAGAAAACACCAAATGACGGACGAAAAGCTGCTGCCCGTTAGATGGAGAGGTTAATGAGTGCCAAAGAGTAACAGAGTCAATTGTTTTCCGACTTCATAGTCTACCTGAAGTGGGCAGACCTGATACACCAATTCATCCAATTCATGTATGTTGGGATTACCTTTTCATTCACAGATGACAAAAGGTCTCCGAAATGTTGAAGCCCAAAGAAGATGACAGCTACGTGAGTACTTACTTCAAGACACATTTCAGTTCATTCATTTCACAAAAGATTTCAATGTGACTGAATAGCGAGATGAACCGCCTGGTTCCTGTCTAATAAGTTAGCACGAGAAACATTGGTGTTCGACTGGAGACACCAGGGCTAACTTCTCCATCCACATTTTCACAAGGAGACTTTAATTTTCACTGCCAGTGGTACTTCAAAGTCAGTTTCATTTTTATCAGCTGGGCCAGTTGGATGGCACTTATGCGTTTAAACAACGGGTGCTGGGTTTGAGTCTCAGTGGGATCAGCATCACTCACTGGGGATTGCAGATACATTCAGCTGATCAGTACTGAAAAGAATAAAATGAACATTTTGGATTTCATTTCGAGTCACCATCCACCAACTAACCAAATATCAAAATATACATTTATTGACTATTGGAAAATTTCGTCTGAATTGATTAAAAGTTATTGATGTAGAAGATATCAGCTCATTTAGGGTACATCAGACAACATGACAAAAATATGCTAAAATCTCATATATCAGGACTTCTAATCGATAAATCAATTTCTTTTTTTCTCTCTGTCATCCATCATCACATTCTCAATCAATTCTATGTGAAAGAGTTAAAGTGCTTTGAAATTCCCGTTTCATAAAGGTGCACGAGAAATGTGCACTGGTGGCAGCAGTATCAGCAGCCGTTGTTGTTTGTTGTTCTTGTTGTAGTGGTGGTGGTTGATTCCAGAGATTATTTCCATCTCAAGAATAAATAACCTGTGGATTCAGAGTTGTAGAGACTACACACGATTTTACTTCACTAAATGGCAAGGATACTTAGCGGTTAACTTAGACAAACATGGAATTTCTATCACTTGAATAATCGTTTATGTTAATGAAGCATAGCAAATGAGTAGGACACTAACTGAATATGCAAATGTTAACCGAAGATGCGAGGGTAATGTAAGGTGATGAAAAGACTCGAATATATATGCATATAAGTAGGATGCAATGAAGGTGAATAAATCTCAAAACACTGTGATATCTTTAAAAAAATTATATTTGTAAAATCTCAGCGAAATTGAAATGATTAATTCCAATGTTTTGATTGGCAATCTGGTCCGAACTGCATAAGGGAAATTAGTCTGAATTAACATTACTGAGGTTTATATGTAAAAGGAAGATCTCTTGTTTTTGAAACTTTGTCCAATCATGAGTCAGGCAACAGGTATCAACACGTATAATAAACAAAAATTGAATGAACTGTGATCAAAATTTGACCTCGGACATTCAAAATTAGTCTATTTTTGTTAAAGATATATGCAATCATACAAAAATCCCTACAACAAACCAATACTTAAAGATATATGTGTATATGCAGTATGGAGAGGTATGTGTATGTGTGTGTGGGTGAACAGTCATAAGACATTTGTTAGTTTGTCCATAAGAAGACGTAGACAATCGGGAAATTTGACCGAGTATGACCAATTGTTGACACATATCCAATTTTTATTTATTAGTCAGGATTTGCGATGCATCAGCTAACACCACACTTTCACGTCTGTTCAAACTTTTGGGCTTCACCCATATATGTAGGGCTTCTGCAGTCAGTCTTTCTTTATATGAACCAAAACATTTCTGTAGAACCTTAGTCTTCTCAAAGTCGATTTTGTGTCACCTTTCTATCGAAGGCAGTGCAATCACTGAGTTGTTTTCTAGCTTCGTCAAGTCTGCAGAGGTCTTTGGAACCACCTTTAGAAATTA
The DNA here is from genome assembly GCA_944472135.2 of Trichobilharzia regenti. NCBI lineage: Eukaryota > Metazoa > Platyhelminthes > Trematoda > Strigeidida > Schistosomatidae > Trichobilharzia > Trichobilharzia regenti. The sequence goes on from OX235262.1 coordinate 56,688,193, forward strand.
CTTATGCTCTTCCACTTTTATATTTACCTGTCTGGAAGTTTCTCCTACGTATATATATAAGGCGTTACAATCCCCACAATTGATTAGGTATACACACTTCTGCTGGTTTTCTTATTCTATTTTATCCTTCGGACCAGATTGCCGAACGAAACGTTGGAATCAATAATTTCAATTTCTCTGAGATTTTACGAATATTATTTTTTACAAATGTCTACTTCTCACTCGGCGCTCAACTATCCGGTCAAATCTTGATCACAGTTCATATGAATCTGTGACATCTTGTAGACATTTCCATTTCATGTTGAAGTAGAGAAGTCGATTGGAAGGAAGTAACCTCACAGACTACATCGTCAGACTCATATTCTCAACTGAATAGACTTACATACTCAAATTCGTTAAAGCCTTGGTCATGAAAGGGCTTACACCTATCTTATGTGTTCAAAAGTTATTTGATGCTACTTTAAACTTACCTTGGTAATCCAATTTAGAACCAAGTTTCTATTGACTTCATAATATTTTCAACCCATCCTTTGTTTTTTTTGTTTTCTTTCCCCCGCCTTATATTCCTACCCACACATTTGCGTCATCTCCCTACCGCATCATTCGTGATCTTGACCTGTGCACAACCTGACTTATATTGTAATAATTCACGCCTTCTGTAAAGCTGTGTATGACAAGTAGGTGTGTGATCAGAATGTCTGAAGTGTATCGCAGTGTGCCAATACATTACACGTTCCAGATAAATCACATCTTCTTATAATGTTGTCGAAATTCATCAACGGAACTGATTACTTTACATTTTTGAAAAGACTTAATCGAATGTCTCCTGGAGATTGTGTCTTGACAGCTTCGTCACCACCAGTCCAAGAATATCCGCCGGCCTGTCTACGATTAAATGATATTGAGATAGCATTGAATGAAGTTCTGCGAAACCGATCCAGAGATTTCTGTCAACACACTCACACACCACATCACGTAGCTAAATTGGTTGTCATCAGGCCATCGCTTCACATTCACCGTTTTAAAACTTTAGTTATTTGAATTCAGATGCAGGGATGAAAGAATGACTCAGTCTCAAGTTTTCACACAAGTGAACCACTTCTGTTCAGAATATTCAGAACAAAATAGTTAGAGCGAGGATTTGCCTTCAATAAATTATTCTTCATGCTCTACGATTATAAATGCATTCGTTTGAGCATACAATAACTAGCCAGTAAAGGCAAATTAGAATCATACCACAAGGTGTATTGTGGAACAAGTAAAAGATGTGATGGAGCAGTAGTCAGTTAGCTTTGAATATGCATGGCTAATGAGAACATGAGATAAAATGAGATGAAATGATTTAATGATGCGTGTATAAATATGTATAAAATTGGACCAAGCGTTGTCAGTTATTTACAGCGTTCCTGGTAATCTACCTCGAGGAGCTCGACTACGTTTTCTATCAGTAACTGAAGCTGTTACAGTCAAAAACAGAAAACCGACTCTTGGTAGACAGAAGAAGTATGTTCAAAGCCTATGTTTACCTTAGCCTACAATTAGGCCAACATATCCTGCATAACCATTAACACTTTAAATTCCCATCACAGTTTTCTCTTCTTCTTCTCATACTCTGTTTCATTGACAAACGTTCATTTTTTGACATTTTATGGTTTCATGAACTCTTATGATTTTATTACCTTAGGTTCCAGTAGTGCTTTAATCATTTCTTATCGTATTTACAAAATCCTGTTCATTCCACTTCAATAAATTCACTATTATTACTATTATTATTATTATTATTATTATTATTATTATTATTATCATTTAACCATCATTCAGCAATAGTACTTTTAAGTTTACACCACATCATCGTTATTGTTTTACCATCATTATTATTGTCGTTATTTTCAACCTTGAACTTATCTCTAGTCAACCCCATTCGATGGTTTACATTATGAAGCATACATACTGCCTCATACACCAATGATTATACTCACACTCGAAACCTGTACTTTTCTTGACGATATTCATATAGATTTATACACGCATCATTAAATCATTTCATTTCATTTTATCTCATGTTCCCATTGACCATGCATATTCATAACAAACTGATTACTGCTCCAACCCAAATTATACTTGATCCACAATTACTTTCTGATATAACTCTAAACTGACTTTACTGGCCGGCTGGTAATGAAAGAACCAAAAATATCGACTAGTTATACTCAGAGTACTGGTTTGGAAATCTAGCACAAACCACTGATGACCCAAATATGAAAGGCGTAACAGGTGAAGATCTGTCTGGAATTCGCCTACTAGAAAATGAAATTTTACTTCGAAAACTGAAGCAGCATTTGTGGTTTCCAATATCTCAGTTCGTTCGGAGTCAACCAGTTGTTGTTATTGAGCCGGTGAAAACAATCTGTATGATTAAGAGGACTGTCAGTCAACTCCACTGTCGGCGTCTATATCAACTTGAGAGTTACTGGAAATGAAGTCACCTCTGTCCTACTTTGACACAGCTCAGGAGTGTGTTGTTCTTACCCCATCAGAGATGTAGACAGGAAGTCTAGTTAAAGAATCAAGCATGTTGACTGTTGAGCTAGTTGATTTGAACCAACCAAGGTTTCCGTGATAATTAAGTTTTCTCATTTCCATAACTGAACGATGACATTGGTGAGAATTCGCTTCACACTGATCATCGTGCACTTCACTATCCACGGCTTATCACGATCAGGAGTAATTGGTGATCAGTTTTAGTACGAGACCCACAAATGAACGGTATTATTTTTCTTTCATCCACAGATATAACAGTTTTTTTCCTTCACGTTCCCCAGTGGAATATAAGGCTTCAAGCTAGTGGCTTGAAGTTTCTGCAGCGGTGTTTATTTTACAGGATGGGGTTGCTAGCCTCATGCACAACCTTTCCTCTTTACCAATCTTCTTACTGGGTAAGTGAGGTAAAGGAGTGTCTTGTCGGCCGGGAATCGAAACCCGGAATATGTGCTTGGTCAGCGACGTCTTAACCGCTATGACACCGACCCACACAGATATAACATTACGCCTTTTATAACGAGGTAAATGGGCTTTCCCTTTCATGAGACCAGAATAAAACATCACGTTCATCAAGTGAGTGGATGAGACAACTAAAGTTGGAGTGATTATATATCATGTCGCTTTTCTGAAATGGTGCCACGTTTATCCGGTGTATATTATGAGGGAGTTTCATTAGATAGGCCAAATATGACCACCATGATTTCATGAAGATTCAATAAAACACGATTACCATTTGAATTTACTGCCTCCTTTAATCCACGACACTGCTCAGATATCAGTGTCAGGCGACGTTTTCTGAAAAAGTGCAGTAAATGTAACTCACTTCAAGGATATAACACCAGTGGTGGTATGATGTACGTCAGAAAAGAATTTGTCATGGAAAATATTCATTTGGAAAGCATATAAAATTATTACTTGTGATTAAACCAACACACCAATGGACTACAGAGCTACGATTAGTGGAAATGTGCAATAAAACCATTCCGAAAGTTCGTGGAAGTCAGCAGTGACAATAAAAACACAGTGTTTGTAAGGTACTGGTTGTCCTAGTGACATCTCACAATATACTATACCGGGCGTTTCAAATGCCTAATCACCCATAAATACCTGACTTGTAACTACAGTGTGCCAATGACCACTAAACCTGGGCTGACCCAGTGACTGAACGGTCAACGAATTGGTGTCATCACCTGAAGGTCTTGGATTTGATCCCTAATGGAATCATGGGTGTGCACTGCTGAAAGTCGCGAACAAGGACAGAACACCTGTTCAGTTTGTGATGTAGTTGTGTTCTCTGAGCTACATCTGAGCTGCTAATTTTCTCCAACTGAACAGAACAGAAAGAATATCAGGAAGGCTGCATGAATTCAGGACGGAGGAAAACCTTGACGAATGCGTGTTTCTGGTATATCTACCTTCAATGAAAGCAAAAGCGAAGTTACTCATATTTCTTCTAACATATCAGTAAAACTTCCGTTCAGTTTATTCCACTTCGTTCTAGATAAAATCATTCACGATACAATCCGATTTCCATTAACTCTTTCTCGGCTGACATTTCGGACAAGTTAATTATTCTTTCACGCGTGTGATCACTTCCTCTCGAGGTGAATGAAATCCACTCATTGTGACCAGGTGTGTCAGAATGTGTGCTTCGCAGGTGGAATGTAATGTAATCGATCAAATATTTCTCGCCTTCAGTATTCGTATAATACTCATACTGATATGTCACCAGGACATGCAGGACACCTTTATAATGATAGTATATAGTATAGTAAGACAAGAACTCAGTAAATAAGTAAGTAAGGAGCAGGGAAATGAAAGCAATCAAATGATTGATTTCTCAGTCAGTTGTCTTAAAAGTGATTGTTGCGATCAATTTACACTGGCTACATACAGTATCGGCTATTGTTCAGAATATCCGAGGAGTCAATGAAATAGTGATCTCTAATTGACTGTGTCAACAAGGTCAATGTTTTTCCCCTTCTCATTTCTCCTGCGTCCCGAGTGGAGAATAGGGTTTGAAGCTGTCTGAAGTTTCAGTGGGTGTGGTGGTGTTCCACATGGACTGGAGTTGCTAGCCGTGCACGGTTGCTAACCAGGGTTGCTAGCCAACATTTCCTATCTAACCAGGTTAACATCAGTCAGTGAAGTAGGGCTAGGGCTAGGCTTAGCAGTGCGTTCGACGCTAATCTGATCCAGACGAAAGGCAGGTTTGAGGAAGATTCTGCCGTGCGGCGCTACCGACGCACAAACATATGATGAGACTAGACGGGAAGGGAGTTTGCCAGCTGATACTAGAAATTCATTTACAGGAGATAAGGTGACCCACTGAGTAGGTGGAGTCCTGAACGATTGGACGAATTGGTGGGAGATGTCGTCCAACCAGTGGCGGGGGAATGAGATGGGAGAGTGAGACTAGGGCAACGATTAATATCACCGCGGGGGTTGACATGAGATCTCTAAAAGCCTGTATGCCGGCCTGTCCACCCGTCTACATACGCCAAGAAGGCGGAATCGAACCGCTCCGACGCTAATCGGCTACAGGTTTGAAGCCTGCACCCCGGACCACCGAGGGTCATCTCGGCGACCACGCGACCAGCCGCTTCCACTCATCACATACATCTCACCTTATTCACAATTAACACGCCCATTTACACATCTTCACAAATTAACATCTCACTCAAACAGCACAACTCCGTAGTCACCAGTACTGCACACTCACACTAACCATCACATACATACTCCAGATTTCCTCATTCTCCACTCTCACACTGATTTTGACCAACCAACCCATTTCAGTAGTATATCAACACTCGCTAAAATATACTCTGTTCATTCATCAACGACGTCTTCATTGCTTTTCGTTTCATTGATACGAATGACTAGTGAAGACCACATGCACTTACATCGACATCAATTATTCCTTATACTGGAGACTGTAAGTTATTCTCGTCTGTGAGCAGGTCATTCGCGACATCTCTTTTGTATATGTTCACCATTCGGGGTTGATTGTCATCAGATGATTACTATTAGTCATTCGTCATTAGAAGTAGTCAAACTCAGTTTTGTTATTGCTGTTGTGAAAAATTCTGACTTCTGGTTGAGTGTGACCTGGATTCTTGTTCAATGGACAGTAGATCTGATGGTGTGGAGAAAACTAATCAGTATATATGCTGACAATTTAAGTAAAATGAATCGCCTTGGGTAGGTGGATAACGGTTAATGCACTCGCCTGGCGTGCACATCGTTCGGAGTTCGATTCCCGCGCGACACACATCAATTTTCAATTGTGGGACTGCTTAATTTGGGCTGCTGAAATCACACGTGGAAATTTCCATTGTTGTACGAAAATGTGGTGTGAGATCAAACTATAATATAAATGAAAGAATTTATTCATAATGCTGTCAAGATGATGAGATATATTTCATACGACGCACAATGACTGCCTCGTTTATTACGATTATGATGATTTCCGTCAGCGATTCGTTGATTGTGATACTCCTATTCTAGCTCATTGCATTTGTTTATAGTCATCAGACGACCGTCTGTATACTCCACTTTTTGATTCACTAGGCTTTCGACAATATCCAATTGAGTCTTTTGAAGAGGAGTAACAATTTGTGAGACTCTGTATGTGGATGACAGATGTCTACTACTGAATGCCAAAAATATATTGAAATTCGGTTGTTTCTACTCTCATAGGCGAAAACACCTTCATTCAAGTGATTCGAATGAAAATAAGTAGCATTGTGATTGCAGTCGCTAGTCGATTCTTCCATCCACTCGAAAGTGTTGATGATCATGAATTGAGTTGTGTGACGGGTGGATCAGTGGTGGTCCAGCGGTGAAACGCTCGCCAACCACGAATGTGTCCTTGGATTCCATTTCCAGTCAACTCACTCCTGAACCTCGTTAAGCCAGTAGTAAGGATGTTGAAGAGGGAATGTTTGGCGTGAGGCAAAAACTCCACCTCACCCCATAAAAATAAAACAACTGCTACCGTGGCTTCAAAACTCTAGCTTGAAGGCGTATGTTCCAGTCGGAACATAACGGAATCAAATGAAAATAAGCTGTGAGAAATTAAGCTCAATTGAATGACAATTTTGCAAAGGTTCTGTTGGATTCTAGGAATCGTTTCCAAATGTTGGTTTGCAGGTATCTGCCTTATTTCAAGATTGATCTTTAGCTGACTTCATTTAGAAAAGCACTGACCAGCTGTCTCGTCCTGGTTCGGTTCTCCTGAGTGGTATGAACTCGTGGTCCCACCATGAGTTGGACACCCGGACATTTGTGTTACAAGGTGAGCTCTGGTGTCATTGTGTCACTGGGACCTAATGGCTCATCAGCCTACATGGTCGTCTCATAATATAAATGTCTCTGGTTTGGTCTCTGGTGGGGATGAGGCCGAGTACTGTTGAAGAAACGAGATCTCTCTCTAGTAACTACTCTCTAGTTCTCAATACTCCTCCAACTGAAGGTAGTTAGTGACGAGTCTCGAAAACTGTTATTTAATGTGAAGTATTCTTCACGTTTGTTCATACAATCTCTTTTAGTTGAGAGAGAATAATGTGTTTGTGATTACAAATTGGAGAAATGTCTCATCGTCTTCCAGGTTATTCAAAATCTCCTTGAAGTGAAACCATGATATTTCTGTGTTAGATTTATAGAGATAATCATTCCATTTTATGTTGAGTGATGGCTTTGGAAAACATTTCTGCACCCACATCACAATATTCCCACGTGGATGTGACGTCTCTGAATCGTATATGAGCAATGTACCAGCATTGCTATTAAAAATTCAGATTTGAATAAAGCAAGAATGGCAGTGGTTTGTGCAGAATAATATTGTACCATGATTTATTTCGTTGGCTGCTCAACACCTGCTTATAGTCTAGATGAATTATTAAGCTTATATACAGAAGCGTAACTTCTTTACCTTTGTATGCATACATATATGCTTTTTAAACTGGAACTGCTTGTGTTGAAACCATATAAGTGTAACTTTCTGAGCACTGCTCACCAATTTCGGAACCTTCTGTTAACTGACATCAAATAAGGATTGCGAGTATGCTGAAAATTTTCCGTGCATTAAACTTAATAATTTATTTAGTTTGTAGGCAGCCGATGAGAAGCCAACGAAATAAATGATGTTACCGTACTACTGTGCACAAAACACTGTGGTTCTACCTTTATTGAAATTCACTAAGGGGAATAAATGCATGAAAATTAAGATGATTTTTATTTATTTATTTCAGAAATCCACAATGATTTCAGAGTATTGAACAACTCTCATCCTCCGATCCTGGTTGACATTCATATTCTCGTAGTGAAAATGATACACCTTCTTCACAAAAACTCACTTGTGATTTACCATTCACTCAGTGAATCAACCAGCAAATCAGCCAGCATTTCATCTGTTTCTCAATCACGTGCTGTAGGAACTTTCTGCGGAAACGAAACTTTGTGGTTCACACGCATACAGAAGTACATAGTAACAAAGCGTCAACTCTCATGTCAGACGACAGCAAACTTACTAAGCCAAATAACAAGGAAAAGAGGACTGAAAGAAGAAAACACCAAATGACGGACGAAAAACTGCTGCCCGTTAGATGGAGAGGTTAATGAGTGCCAAAGAGTAACAGAGTCAATTGTTTTCCGACTTCATAGTCTACCTGAAGTGGGCAGACCTGATACACCAATTCATCCAATTCATGTATGTTGGGATTACCTTTTCATTCACAGATGACAAAAGGTCTCCGAAATATTGAAGTCCAAAGAAGATGACAGCTACGTGAGTACTTACTTCAAGACACATTTTAGTTCATTCATTTCACAAAATATTTGAGGGTAACTGAATAGCGAGTTAACCCGCACGGTTCCTGTCTAATAAGTTAGCACGAGAAACATTGGTGTTCGACTGGAGACACCAGGGCTAACTTCTCCATCCACATTTTCACAAGGAGACTTTAATTTTCACTGTCAGTGGTACTTCAAAGTCAGTTTAATTTTTATCAGCTGGGCCAGTTGGATGGCACTTATGCGTTTAAACAATGGGTGCTGGGTTTGAGTCTCAGTGGGATCAGCATCACTCACTGGGGATTGCAGATACATTCAGCTGATCAGTACTGAAAAGAATAAAATGAACATTTTGGATTTCATTTCGAGTCACCATCCACCAACTAACCAAATATCAAAATATACATTTATTGACTATTGGAAAATTTCGTCTGAATTGATTAAAAGTTATTGATGTAGAAGATATCAGCTCATTTAGGGTACATAAGACAACATGACAAAAATATGCTAAAATCTCATATATCAGGACTTCTAATCGATAAATCAATTTCTTTTTTTCTCTATGTCATCCATCATCACATTCTCAATCAATTCTATGTGAAAGAGTTAAAGTGCTTTGAAATTCCCGTTTCATAAAGGTGCACGAGAAATGTGCACTGGTGGCAGCAGTATCAGCAGCCGTTTTTGTTTGTTGTTCTTGTTGTAGTGGTGGTGGTTGATTCCAGAGATTATTTCCATCTCAAGAATAAATAACCTGTGGATTCAGAGTTGTAGAGACTACACACGATTTTACTTCACTAAATGTCAAGGATACTTAGCGGTTAACTTAGACAAACATGGAATTTCTATCACTTGAATAATCGTTTATGTTAATGAACCATAGCAAATGAGTAGGACACTAACTGAATATGCAAATGTTAACCGAAGATGCGAGGGTAATGTAAGGTGATGAAAAGACTCGAATATATATGCATATAAGTAGGATGCAATGAAGGTGAATAAATCTCAAAACACTGTGATATCTTTAAAAAAATTATATTTGTAAAATCTCAGCGAAATTGAAATGATTAATTCCAATGTTTTGATTGGCAATCTGGTCCGAACTGCATAAGGGAAATTAGTCTGAATTAACATTACTGAGGTTTATATGTAAAAGGAAGATCTCTTGTTTTTGAAACTTTGTCCAATCATGAGTCAGGCAACAGGTATCAACACGTATAATAAACAAAAATTGAATGAACTGTGATCAAAATTTGACCTCGGACATTCAAAATTATTCTATTTTTGTTAAAGATATATGCAATCATACAAAAATCCCTACAACAAACCAATACTTAAAGATATATGTGTATATGCAGTATGGAGAGGTATGTGTATGTGTGTGTGGGTGAACAGTCATAAGACATTTGTTAGTTTGTCCATAAGAAGACGTAGACAATCGGGAAATTTGACCGAGTATGACCAATTGTTGACACATATCCAATTTTTATTTATTAGTCAGGATTTGCGATGCATCAGCTAACACCACACTTTCACGTCTGTTCAAACTTTTGGGCTTCACCCATATATGTAGGGCTTCTGCAGTCAGTCTTTCTTTATATGAACCAAAACATTTCTGTAGAACCTTAGTCTTCTCAAAGTCGATTTTGTGTCACCTTTCTATCGAAGGCAGTGCAATCACTGAGTTGTTTTCTAGCTTCGTCAAGTCTGCAGAGGTCTTTGGAACCACCTTTAGAAATTACTTATGCTCTTCCACTTTTATATTTACCTGTCTGGAAGTTTCTCCTACGTATATATATAAGGCGTTACAATCCCCACAATTGATTAGGTATACACACTTCTGCTGGTTTTCTTATTCTATTTTATCCTTCGGACCAGATTGCCGAACGAAACGTTGGAATCAATAATTTCAATTTCTCTGAGATTTTACGAATATTATTTTTTACAAATGTCTACTTCTCACTCGGCGCTCAACTATCCGGTCAAATCTTGATCACAGTTCATATGAATCTGTGACATCTTGTAGACATTTCCATTTCATGTTGAAGTAGAGAAGTCGATTGGAAGGAAGTAACCTCACAGACTACATCGTCAGACTCATATTCTCAACTGAATAGACTTACATACTCAAATTCGTTAAAGCCTTGGTCATGAAAGGGCTTACACCTATCTTATGTGTTCAAAAGTTATTTGATGCTACTTTAAACTTACCTTGGTAATCCAATTTAGAACCAAGTTTCTATTGACTTCATAATATTTTCAACCCATCCTTTGTTTTTTTTGTTTTCTTTCCCCCGCCTTATATTCCTACCCACACATTTGCGTCATCTCCCTACCGCATCATTCGTGATCTTGACCTGTGCACAACCTGACTTATATTGTAATAATTCACGCCTTCTGTAAAGCTGTGTATGACAAGTAGGTGTGTGATCAGAATGTCTGAAGTGTATCGCAGTGTGCCAATACATTACACGTTCCAGATAAATCACATCTTCTTATAATGTTGTCGAAATTCATCAACGGAACTGATTACTTTACATTTTTGAAAAGACTTAATCGAATGTCTCCTGGAGATTGTGTCTTGACAGCTTCGTCACCACCAGTCCAAGAATCTCCGCCGGCCTGTCTACGATTAAATGATATTGAGATAGCATTGAATGAAGTTCTGCGAAACCGATCCAGAGATTTCTGTCAACACACTCACACACCACATCACGTAGCTAAATTGGTTGTCATCAGGCCATCGCTTCACATTCACCGTTTTAAAACTTTAGTTATTTGAATTCAGATGCAGGGATGAAAGAATGACTCAGTCTCAAGTTTTCACACAAGTGAACCACTTCTGTTCAGAATATTCAGAACAAAATAGTTAGAGCGAGGATTTGCCTTCAATAAATTATTCTTCATGCTCTACGATTATAAATGCATTCGTTTGAGCATACAATAACTAGCCAGTAAAGGCAAATTAGAATCATACCACAAGGTGTATTGTGGAACAAGTAAAAGATGTGATGGAGCAGTAGTCAGTTAGCTTTGAATATGCATGGCTAATGAGAACATGAGATAAAATGAGATGAAATGATTTAATGATGCGTGTATAAATATGTATAAAATTGGACCAAGCGTTGTCAGTTATTTACAGCGTTCCTGGTAATCTACCTCGAGGAGCTCGACTACGTTTTCTATCAGTAACTGAAGCTGTTACAGTCAAAAACAGAAAACCGACTCTTGGTAGACAGAAGAAGTATGTTCAAAGCCTATGTTTACCTTAGCCTACAATTAGGCCAACATATCCTGCATAACCATTAACACTTTAAATTCCCATCACAGTTTTCTCTTCTTCTTCTCATACTCTGTTTCATTGACAAACGTTCATTTTTTGACATTTTATGGTTTCATGAACTCTTATGATTTTATTACCTTAGGTTCCAGTAGTGCTTTAATCATTTCTTATCGTATTTACAAAATCCTGTTCATTCCACTTCAATAAATTCACTATTATTACTATTATTATTATTATTATTATTATTATTATCATTTAACCATCATTCAGCAATAGTACTTTTAAGTTTACACCACATCATCGTTATTGTTTTACCATCATTATTATTGTCGTTATTTTCAACCTTGAACTTATCTCTAGTCAACCCCATTCGATGGTTTACATTATGAAGCATACATACTGCCTCATACACCAATGATTATACTCACACTCGAAACCTGTACTTTTCTTGACGATATTCATATAGATTTATACACGCATCATTAAATCATTTCATTTCATTTTATCTCATGTTCCCATTGACCATGCATATTCATAACAAACTGATTACTGCTCCAACCCAAATTATACTTGATCCACAATTACTTTCTGATATAACTCTAAACTGACTTTACTGGCCGGCTGGTAATGAAAGAACCAAAAATATCGACTAGTTATACTCAGAGTACTGGTTTGGAAATCTAGCACAAACCACTGATGACCCAAATATGAAAGGCGTAACAGGTGAAGATCTGTCTGGAATTCGCCTACTAGAAAATGAAATTTTACTTCGAAAACTGAAGCAGCATTTGTGGTTTCCAATATCTCAGTTCGTTCGGAGTCAACCAGTTGTTGTTATTGAGCCGGTGAAAACAATCTGTATGATTAAGAGGACTGTCAGTCAACTCCACTGTCGGCGTCTATATCAACTTGAGAGTTACTGGAAATGAAGTCACCTCTGTCCTACTTTGACACAGCTCAGGAGTGTGTTGTTCTTACCCCATCAGAGATGTAGACAGGAAGTCTAGTTAAAGAATCAAGCATGTTGACTGTTGAGCTAGTTGATTTGAACCAACCAAGGTTTCCGTGATAATTAAGTTTTCTCATTTCCATAACTGAACGATGACATTGGTGAGAATTCGCTTCACACTGATCATCGTGCACTTCACTATCCACGGCTTATCACCGATCAGGAGTAATTGGTGATCAGTTTTAGTACGAGACCCACAAATGAACGGTATTATTTTTCTTTCATCCACAGATATAACAGTTTTTTTCCTTCACGTTCCCCAGTGGAATATAAGGCTTCAAGCTAGTGGCTTGAAGTTTCTGCAGCGGTGTTTATTTTACAGGATGGGGTTGCTAGCCTCATGCACAACCTTTCCTCTTTACCAATCTTCTTACTGGGTAAGTGAGGTAAAGGAGTGTCTTGTCGGCCGGGAATCGAAACCCGGAATATGTGCTTGGTCAGCGACGTCTTAACCGCTATGACACCGACCCACACAGATATAACATTACGCCTTTTATAACGAGGTAAATGGGCTTTCCCTTTCATGAGACCAGAATAAAACATCACGTTCATCAAGTGAGTGGATGAGACAACTAAAGTTGGAGTGATTATATATCATGTCGCTTTTCTGAAATGGTGCCACGTTTATCCGGTGTATATTATGAGGGAGTTTCATTAGATAGGCCAAATATGACCACCATGATTTCATGAAGATTCAATAAAACACGATTACCATTTGAATTTACTGCCTCCTTTAATCCACGACACTGCTCAGATATCAGTGTCAGGCGACGTTTTCTGAAAAAGTGCAGTAAATGTAACTCACTTCAAGGATACACAACGAGTGACGGCAGGTAATTAAGTGATTGTGCTAACACATCCCTAGGTTTAGTGAGCTAATGAATTTATTACGGTTGGAGTATCCTGCAGCCATGTCGTACATGAATAACAACTTATGGAGTTGTCGTGATGTGTGGGCAGCCTGTTATATGAAAGACGTTGACACTCTTCGCAATAAAACGAAACCAATGACTAGCATGCGTTCAAAGTTTCGGCACGCTATTCATGTACTTCGTCGGGCAAGGCTTAGCAGTGCATTCGACGCTAATCTGACCCAGACCAAAGGCAGCGTTGAGGAAGATTCTGCCGTGCGGCGCCACCGACGCACAAACATATGATGAGGCTAGACGGGGAGAGAGTTTGCCTGCTGATACTAGAAATTCATTTACAGGAGATAAGACGACCCACTGAGTAGGTGGAGTCCTGAATGATTGGACAATTTGGTGGGAGATGTCGTCCAACCAGTGGTGGGGGGAATGAGATGGGAGAGCGAAACTAGGGCCACGGTTAACATCGGGGCAGGAGTTGACATGAGATCTCTAAAACAAGCAATAAAGATTAATAAAGCAGGATTTAATGAATTCATCAAATTTCGGTAGAACTCGTCAGCTGAATACTCTACATACACGGATATATATACTTTTGAAATTACATAGGGAGATATAAGACTGATAAGTAAATAATTTACATTGAATTAGTCATGCAGAAAGACACGTGCGAATGTTTTACAGGTCATGTTCAAATAGATAAGGCGAGAGAGAGAGTGAGAGGAGAGTATGAGAGATAGAAATTAAGATAAATTGCATTACGCTTCAATTACATCACTTAGATAAACAATTAGTCATTAGGAAATATAACGAGAATTGCAAACAGACTAATATCAATAGTAATAGTTTTAATAACAATAATAATAATAGTGTTGAAGTGAGTTAAGATAATCTTACGGATAAAGCATAGATTTAAATGAATCAAGAATAATAATAATGATAGTAATAATAACAAAAATAATAATAATAATAATAAGAGGTAGAATAATAGTAATAACAAGTAGAGAATAATAAGTAAAGCGTATTACCATGGTAGATTCAGAGTGACGACCATCTCCTTTTGTATACAGAGAGCTGGTTTATAAATTCGAATTGCACAAGCCTCTGCAATTGCAAGCATCTTCCTGTTTCTTTGTTTGCTGACGATGGTGAACGACTTGACGACGTAGATATCATGTCCATAATCCACGTGTCGTTTTGTTATTGAGGATTTCGGGACTTTGCACTCAGCTGTTTTCAACCATTTTGGCGAATGCTCCATCATGCGGGTAGACAATCGCCTTTCCGTACTACTGACCTCTAAAAGCCCGCATGTGTATATACGCCGAGAAGGCGGAATCGAACCGCTCCGACGCTAATCGGCTACAGGTTTGAAGCCTGCACCCCGGACCACCGAGGGTCATCTCGGCGACAGCGTCGTGATCCACTTCCACTCATGACATACATCTCACCTTATTCACAATTAACACACCCATTTGCACATCTTCACAAATTAACATCTCACTCAAACAGCACAACTCTCTAATCACCAGTACTGCACACTCACACAAACCATCATATACATTTTCCAGATTTCCTCATTCTCCACTCTCACACTGATTTTGACCAACCACTCCATTTCAGTAGTATGTAAACACTCGCTAAAATATACTCTGGTCATTCAACAACGACGTCTTCATTGCTTTTCGTTTCATTGATACGGATAATAACTGGTGAAGAGCACATCCAGTTATGTCGACATCAATTATCCCTCATCCTGGAGACTGTAAGTTATTCTCGTCTGTGAGCAGGTCATTTGTGACATCTCTTTTGTATATGTTCACCGTACAGGATTGATTGTCATCAGATGATTACTATATTAGTGTCTATGTAATCACACGTCATTCGGAGAAGTCAAACTCAGTTATGGTATTACTGTTGTGAAAACTTCTGACTTCTGGTTGTGTGTGACCTGGATGCTTGTTCATTTGACAGTAGATCTGATGGTGTGGAGAAAACTAATCAATACAGGATCCGACAATTTAAGTAGAACGAATCGCCTTGGGTCGGTGTGATAACTGTTAATGCGCTCGCCTGGCGTGCACATGGTTCAGAGTTCAATTACCGCGCGACACACACAAATTTTCAATTGCGTGACTGCGTAATTCGGGCTGCTGATATCACATGCGGAAATTTCCATTGTTGTACGAAAATGTGGTGTGAGATCAAACTATAATATAAATGAAAGAATTTATTCATAATGCTGTCAAGATGATGAAGTATATTTCATACGACGAACAATGACTGCCTCGTTTTTTACGATTATGAAGATTTCCATCAGCGATTCCTTCATTGTGAGACTTCTATTCAAGCTCATTGCATTTGTTTATAGTCACCAGACGACCGTCTGTAGACTCCACTTTTTGATTCACTACACTGCCGCCAATCTCTACTTGAGTCTTTTGAAGAGGAATAACACTTTGTGAGACTCTATATGTGGATGACAGATGTCTAATACGGAATGATAAAAATATACTGAAATTCGGTTGTTTCTACTCTCATAGGTGAAAACACGTTCATTCAAGTGATCCAAATGAAAATAAGTAGCACTTTGATTGCAGTCGCTAGTCGATTCTTCCATCCACCCGAAAGTGGTGATGATCATGAATTGAGCTGTGTGAGGGGTGGATGGGTAGTGGTGCAGCGGTGTAATGCTCGCCAACCACTGGTGTGTTCTGGGGTTCCATTTCCGGCCATCTCACTCCTGAACCTCGCTAGGCCAGTAGTAAGTCCGTGAGGCGTGAGGCAAGCAACTCCACCCCACCCCATAAAAGTAAAACAACCACTACTACCGAGGCTTCAAAACTCTAGCTTGAAGGCGTATGTTCCAGTCGGAACACAATGGAATCAAATGAAAATAAGCTGTGAGTAATTAAGCACAAATGAATGACAATTTTGCAAAGGTTCTGTTGGATTCTAGAAATCGTTTTCAAATGTTGGTTTGCAGGTATCTGCCTCATTTCGAGGTTGATCTTTAGTTGACTTCATTTAGAAAAGCACTGACCAGCTGTCTCGTCCTGGTTCTGTTTTCTTTAGTGGTCCCACCATGTGTTGGATACCCGGACATTTGTGTTACGACCTGAGCTCTGGTGTCATTGTGTCACTGGGACTTAATGGCTCATTAGCATGAAAGGCCGTCTCACAACATGAATGTCTCGGGTTTGATCTCTGGTGGGGATGAGGCCGAGTAATGTTGAAGAAACGAGATCTCTCTCTAGTAACTACTCCCTAGTTCTCAATACTCCTCCAACTGAAGGTAGTTAGTGAGGAGTCTCGAAAACTGTTATTTATTGTGAAGTATTCATCACCGTTGTTCGTACAATCTCTTTTAGTTGAGAGAGAATAATGCGTTTGTGATAAAAACTTGGAGAATTGTTTCACCATCTGCTAAGTTATTCAAAATATTCACCCAAATCAAGTGTGTTGGAAAGCATAGGAAAGCATCCTGCCTAAATCGTCAGCATATATATTGATTAGTTTTCTCCACACCATCAGATATACTGTCAAATGAACAAGCATACAGATCACACTCCACCTGTCAGAAGTTTTCAAAACATCAATATTGAAACTGAGTTCGACTTCTTCGAATGACGTGTGATTACATAGACACTAATATAGTAACCATCTGATGACAATCAATCCTGTACGGTGAACATATACAAAAGAGATGTCACAAATGACCTGCTGACAGATGAGAATAACTTACAGTCTCAAGGATGAGGGATAATTGATGTCGACACAACTGGATGTGCTCTTCACCAGTTATTATCCGTATCAATGAAACGAAAAGCAATGAAGACGTCGTTGTTGAATGACCAGAGTATATTTTAGCGAGTGTTTACATACTACTGAAATGGAGTGGTTGGTCAAAATCAGTGTGAGAGTGGAGAATGAGGAAATCTGGAAAATGTATATGATGGTTTGTGTGAGTGTGCAGTACTGGTGATTAGAGAGTTGTGCTGTTTGAGTGAGATGTTAATTTGTGAAGATGTGCAAATGGGTGTGTTAATTGTGAATAAGGTGAGATGTATGTCATGAGTGGAAGTGGATCACGACGCTGTCGCCGAGATGACCCTCGGTGGTCCGGGGTGCAGGCTTCAAACCTGTAGCCGATTAGCGTCGGAGCGGTTCGATTCCGCCTTCTCGGCGTATATACACATGCGGGCTTTTAGAGGTCAGTAGTACGGAAAGGCGATTGTCTACCCGCATGATGGAGCATTCGCCAAAATGGTTGAAAACAGCTGAGTGCAAAGTCCCGAAATCCTCAATAACAAAACGACACGTGGATTATGGACATGATATCTACGTCGTCAAGTCGTTCACCATCGTCAGCAAACAAAGAAACAGGAAGATGCTTGCAATTGCAGAGGCTTGTGCAATTCGAATTTATAAACCAGCTCTCTGTATACAAAAGGAGATGGTCGTCACTCTGAATCTACCATGGTAATACGCTTTACTTATTATTCTCTACTTGTTATTACTATTATTCTACCTCTTATTATTATTATTATTATTTTTGTTATTATTACTATCATTATTATTATTCTTGATTCATTTAAATCTATGCTTTATCCGTAAGATTATCTTAACTCACTTCAACACTATTATTATTATTGTTATTAAAACTATTACTATTGATATTAGTCTGTTTGCAATTCTCGTTATATTTCCTAATGACTAATTGTTTATCTAAGTGATGTAATTGAAGCGTAATGCAATTTATCTTAATTTCTATCTCTCATACTCTCCTCTCACTCTCTCTCTCGCCTTATCTATTTGAACATGACCTGTAAAACATTCGCACGTGTCTTTCTGCATGACTAATTCAATGTAAATTATTTACTTATCAGTCTTATATCTCCCTATGTAATTTCAAAAGTATATATATCCGTGTATGTAGAGTATTCAGCTGACGAGTTCTACCGAAATTTGATGAATTCATTAAATCCTGCTTTATTAATCTTTATTGCTTGTTTTAGAGATCTCATGTCAACTCCTGCCCCGATGTTAACCGTGGCCCTAGTTTCGCTCTCCCATCTCATTCCCCCCACCACTGGTTGGACGACATCTCCCACCAAATTGTCCAATCATTCAGGACTCCACCTACTCAGTGGGTCGTCTTATCTCCTGTAAATGAATTTCTAGTATCAGCAGGCAAACTCTCTCCCCGTCTAGCCTCATCATATGTTTGTGCGTCGGTGGCGCCGCACGGCAGAATCTTCCTCAACGCTGCCTTTGGTCTGGGTCAGATTAGCGTCGAATGCACTGCTAAGCCTTGCCCGACGAAGTACATGAATAGCGTGCCGAAACTTTGAACGCATGCTAGTCATTGGTTTCGTTTTATTGCGAAGAGTGTCAACGTCTTTCATATAACAGGCTGCCCACATATCACGACAACTCCATAAGTTGTTATTCATGTACGACATGGCTGCAGGATACTCCAACCGTAATAAATTCATTAGCTCACTAAACCTAGAGATGTGTTAACACAATCACTTAATTACCTGCCGTCACTCGTTGTGTATACCATCTCTTTAAACATCTTTTTGCAATTAGGATCACGGAACTTCAGGATGTTAGGTCATTAGTAATGTCGCTTACTTTGTTATTGAAGGCCCGGATGACATGAAATGCACACAATATGATGGAGCAGGCAGGGAACTCATTACGAATTGCACCTTGCTCTGCATGACTGTTGTCAATTACAAACGTTACAGTCTGCGATGTATCACCCATGATATTCTTAAAGGACCGTAATACTGCTTCAACGTCAACAAGTCTTTCACGATGAGTTATACTGTACATGACTGGACAACTTCTGTTCATACCATCTGTAACGACCAGTTGATATAGAGGATGACTGCAAGAGATTCGTTTAACATGAAAATATTACCCTTCCTTATTCGTATTGTAGGTTGAATCCATGCCCACAACCTCTGGAAATTTCTTATACACACTTATCATTTCCCTTGTTGCGAAATAAAACTTTTCCACACGTCGTCGACTGTCCATCACGCACCATACTGAACCTGTGTCACGAATTTCACGGATCAGTGTGTCAATGTCTCGCATTCCTATGCATACTGTTAACGCAATATGATAACTTACTAGGGTACACTAGTTCTCGGAAATTCCGATAATCATCGTAAGTCATCAGCTTGCCAAACTCAACATCAACCATATTCATTACTTGAGCAGGGGGGCGTTTCTTTCGACAAGAGGTAATATTTTCCTTTTTTCTTCTGAATTAAGTCTCCGAACTGTCGGCTCAACAGACAATAGGAGTTCTCTTGTCAATGCATGGTTGTGTCGAATATTGACAGGTTCGACCACTTTATATAGTCCAAATTCCAGCTTAAATCTGAAACTTGATGGACATCCTATGCACTTAGATCTTAAATATCAAGGTTAGGTAATTCATAGTACTCACTGTGATATTCTCAGGTGCTTGCTTTCTGATGGTCGACGACGACCAACATGACATATAAATGAAACATACAAGTACTTGTAATCTGGATCAACCTCGTTATTTTCATCACGACGAACCCAAGAGTCACGTATTTTATACAAGCTGCCGGTTCGCTACAATTAATAATGACAGGCCATTACTACAACTTGCATAAACCTATCACCTCTTGAAAACGACGTATACATTCTTCACATTCCTTCCAAGTTCTTAGAGTTTGGAAGCGAACTAATTCATTGAATTCAGTGGTTAAATCAACTGATATTTCATTAACTCCCTCTACCATGACTATATGCATTACCAGTTATTCTAAAGAACAATTGAAATCACCTTAAAAAGTAGAAACCAAACAAAACAGACAATAACGTTTGCAAAAACCGCTACTAAGTCTTCTAGGTGATATCAAACATACCAATCACAAGCTAGCAAATCACTTGTTTATCTCACTCGCGGGCACTCAAAATCACGTCCGTCGACAGGCTGTCAAATTTCAGCCGGAGCACGTTTTTCAGTACTGCCTAGACAATGGATTAATAGGACGTACTCGGATATGTAGTTGTGGTGCTTCTATGAACCTGCAGCCGTATACTAGTTGATTGATGGATATATATTTAGATGTACACAGTGTAGGAAGCGAACAAGTGTTCGTACTGGTAAGTAACACTCTCAGTTGATTATCTTTTAGGAACTTTCTTCGAAAAATCGAAACTTTCGTTGACGAATATCCTGTTTCTATGCCATTACTGGATTTTGAAGCCCGGGGTGAGAGCAACTGCAGCCCAGACAGACAATACGTTAACGTCTACTGTGCAATGGTCCCAGATTTGCAGAGATTTGGCGTCATGCAAAATAAATAGCATCACGCAAGTGCTAGGCGGAGTGGGTGTCGTAGTTCACATCGATGAAACTGTGCTTATAAAAAAGAAGTATAACCGGGGACGTGCTAGGGCCAATAACGTTTGGGTTCTTGGTATTTACGACACGCAGATTCGCAAAGGTTTCATCGAACTTATTCCGGATAGGAGTGCTGATACACTAATACCTATTATTCAAAGACTGGTCTTGCCAGGCACAACCATTCATACGGATGAATGGGCAGGATATAATCGTCTATCTACGTTGGGATATATACACCATCGAGTGAACCATTCAGATGACTTCGTGGACCCTAGAACCGGTACCCATGCTAATTCAATCGAAGGATTCTGGGGAAGACTAGAAAAAAGAATCAGAGCTATAAACGGCTCTCAAAACGAAGTTATTTTCAGTCATCTGGACGAATATATGTATAGAAATTGGTTTAATTTAAAAACTGATACTCCTCAATATAAGTGGGAGACTTTTTTATCTCATATTAGACAGAAACACCCTGTATAATGTTTTTTATGCTTTTTGTGTAAATATACGTAAAATTTTATGCAAAAATCCTTCTATTTTCTGATTGGTCGGCTCAAGGTCATTGTGCGTTCGCATCCCTTGGGACCCTATTGTAGAACTTTGCCCCTAGCCCTAGTTCACTAACTGATGCTAAACTGGTGAGATGGGAATTGTTCGCTAGCAACCCTGGTTAGCAACCGTGCACGGTTAGCAACTCCAGCCCATGTAGAACACCACCACACACACACTGAAATTTCAGACAGCTTCAAACCCTATTCTCCACTCGGGACGCAGGATAAATGAGAGGGGAAAAACATTGACCTTGTTGACACAGTCAATTATAGATCACTATGTTATTGATTACTCGGATATTCTGAACAAAAGACTATACTGCATGTAGCCAGCGTAAATTGATCACAACAATCACTTTAAGACAATTGGCTGAGAAATCAATCATTTGATTGCTTTCATTTCCCTGCTCCTTACTTACTTACTTATTTACTGAGTTCTCGTTTTACTATACTATCATTAGAGAGGTGTCCTGCATATCGTGGTCACATATATATGAGTATGAGTATTATACGAATACTGAAGGTGAGAAATATTCGATCGATTACATGACATTCCACCTGCGAAGCACACATTCTGACACACCTGGTCAGAATGAGTAGATTTCATTCACTTCGAGAGGAAGTGATCACACGCGTGAAAGAATAATTAACTTGTCCAAAATGTCAGCCGAGAAAGAGTTAATGGAAATCGGATTGTTTCATGAATGATTTTATCTAGAATAAAGTGGAATGAACTGAACGAAATTTATACTGATATGTTAGAAGAAATATGAGTAACTTCGCTTTTGCTTTCATTGAAGGTAGATGTACCAGCCACATGCTGGATTCATGCAGCCTTCCTGATATTCTTTCTGTTCTGTTCAGTTGGAGAAAATTAGCAGCTCAGATGTAGCTCAGAGAACACAACTATATCACAAACTGAACAGGTGTTTTGTCCT
Organism: Trichobilharzia regenti; assembly: GCA_944472135.2. NCBI lineage: Eukaryota > Metazoa > Platyhelminthes > Trematoda > Strigeidida > Schistosomatidae > Trichobilharzia > Trichobilharzia regenti. The sequence goes on from OX235262.1 coordinate 56,710,579, forward strand.
TGTTCGCGACTTTCGGCAGTGCACACCCATGATCCCATTAGGGATAAAATACAAGACCTTCAGGTGATGACACCAATTCGCTGATCGTTCAGTCGCTGGGTCAGCCCAGGTTTAGTGGTCATTGGCACACTGTAGTTACAAGTCAGGTATTCATGGGTGATTAGGGATATCACATTTGAAACGCCCGGTATGGTGCATTGTGACATGTCACTAGGACAACCAGTACCTTACAAACACTGCGTTTTTATTGTCACTGCTGAATTCCACCAACTTTCGGAATGGTTTTGTTGCACATTTCCACTAATCGTAGCTCTGTAGTCCATTGGTGTGTTTGTTTAATCACAAGTAATATTTTCATATGCTTTCCAAATGAATGTTTTCCATGACAAATTCTTTTCTGACGTACATCATACCATCACTGGTGTTATATCCTTGAAGTGAGTTACACTTACTGCACTTTTATCAGAAAACGTCGCCTGACACTGATATCTGAGCAGTGTCGTGGATTAAAGGAGGCAGTAAATTCAAATGTTAAACGTGTATTATTTAATCTTCATGAAATCATGCTGGTCATATTTGGCCTATCTAGTGAAACTCCCTCATAATAAACACCGGATAAACGTGGCGCCATTTCATGAAAGCGACATGATATATAATCACTCCAACTTTAGTTGTCTCATCCATTCACTTGATGAACGTGCTATTTTGTTCTGGTCTCATGAAAGGGAAAGCCCATTTACCTTGTTATAAAAGGCGTATTGTTATATCTGTGTGCGTCTGTGTCATAGCGGTTAAGACGTCGCCGACCAAGCACATATTCCGGGTTTCGATTCCCGGCCGACACACTCCTTTACCTCACTTACCCAGTAAGAAGATTGGTAAAGAGGAAAGGTTGGGCATGAGACTAGCAACCCCATCCTGTAAAATAAACACTGCTGCAGAAACTTCAAGCCACTAGCTTGAAGCCCTATATTCCACTGGGGGACGTGAAGGAAAAAAAAACTTATATCTGTGGATGAAAGAATAATAATACCGTTCATTTGTGGGTCTCGTACTAATACTGATCATCGATTACTCCTGATCGGTGGTGATGGTCACTTATCACCAAGGCGTATGCACAGACTCGAAGGGACTGAGATTCTGTTGGGAATTGGAATCTGAGTTACTCAGTGCTGTAGGGTAAGACATTACAACTGAACTATCTGGGCCAAATATCTTCTTATCTCCTAACGGTGCATTAAACAATTTACCTAATTCAAATTTTCGTTTCGCTGGGATTTTGATTTGTTCCAAATCAAATTCTACAAACCAAAACTTTGATTATCATCTTCCTTTTCATCAATGGCAATCAGGGTGATTGTCTCTGTGTATTAATTAATGAGAAGCCGTGGATAGTGAAGTACACGATGATCAGTGTAAAGCGAATTCCCACCGATGTCATCGTTCGGTTATGGAAATGAAAAAACGTATTAATCACGGAAACTTTGCTTCCAACCAATTAGCTCAACAGTCATCAGGCTTGATTCTTAAACTAGACTTCCTGTCTACATCTCTGATGGGGTCAGAACAGCACACTGCTGAGCTGTGTCAAAATAAGACAGAGGTGACTTCATTTCCAGTAACTCTCAAGTTGATGTAGATACCGACAGTGGAGTTGACTGACAGTCCTCTTAATCATACAGATTGTTTTCACCGGCTCAATAACAACAACTGGTTGACTACGAACGAACTGAGATATTGGAAACCACAAATGCTGCTTCAATTTTCGAAGTAAAATTTCATTTTCTAGTAGGCAAATTCCAGACAGATATTCACCCGTTATGCCTTTCATATTTGGGTCATCAGTGGTTTGTGCTAGATTTCCAAACCAGTACTCTGAGTATAACTAGTCGATATTTTTGGTTCTTTCATTACCAGCCGGCCAGTAAAGTCAGTTTAGAGTTATATCAGAAAGTAATTGTGGATCAAGTATAATTTGGGTTGGAGCAGTAATCAGTTTGTTATGAATATGCATGGTCAATGGGAACATGAGATAAAATGAAATGAAATGATTTAATGATGCGTGTAAATCTATATGAATATCGTCAAGAAAAGTACAGGTTTCGAGTGTGAGTATAATCATTGGTGTATGAGGCAGTATGTATGCTTCATAATGTAAACCATCGAATGGGGTTGACTAGAGATAAGTTCAAGGTTGAAAATAACGACAATAATAATGATGATAAAACAATAACGATGATGTGGTGTAAACTTAAAAGTACTATTGCTGAATGATGGTTAAATAATAATAATAATAATAATAATAATAATAATGAATTTATTGAAGTGGAATGAACAGGATTTTGTAAATACGATAACAAATGATTAAAGCACTACTGGAACCTAAGGTAATAAAATCATAAGAGTTCATGAAACCATAAAATGTCAAAAATGAACGTTTGTCAATGAAATAGAGTATGAGAAGAAGAAGAGAAAACTGTGATGGGAATTTAAAGTGTTAATGGTTATGCAGGATATGTTGGCCTAATTGTAGGCTAAGGTAAACATAGGCTTTGAACATACTTCTTCTGTCTACCAAGAGTCGGTTTTCTGTTTTTGACTGTAACAGCTTCAGCTACTGATAGAAAACGTAGTCGAGCTCCTCGAGGTAGATTACCAGGAACGCTGTAAATAACTGACAACGCTTGGTCCAATTTTATATATATTTATACACGCATCATTAAATCATTTCATCTCATTTTATCTCATGTTCTCATTAGCCATGCATATTCAAAGCTAACTGACTACTGCTCCATCACATCTTTTACTTGTTCCACAATACACCTTGTGGTATGATTCCAATTTGCCTTTACTGGCTAGTTATTGTATGCTCAAACGAATGCATTTATAATCGTAGAGCCTGAAGAATAATTTATTGAAGGCAAATCCTCGCTCTAACTATTTTGTTCTGAATATTCATACATGATTTTGACTTGATATTCTGAACAGAAGTGGTTCACTTGTGTGAAAACTTGAGACTGAGTCATTCTTTCATCCCTGCATCTGAATTCAAATAACTAAAGTTTTAAAACGGTGAATGTGAAGCGATGGCCTGATGACAACCAATTTAGCTACGTGATGTTGTGTGTGAGTGTGTCGACAGAAATCTGTGGATTGGTTTCGCAAAACTTCATTCAATACATTCTCGATACCACCTAATATACCCATTGAGTCATGAAATAAGTAAAAGACGAATTCAGTGAAGAAAATTTTCTTTTCGACGAAATCGTCTACAGAGTCTGTACAGTCGTATTTATAATTGCCAAAAAATATATACTGGATTATTACTGAGTAATAGGGGATGACATAATTGATATAATTACTCAGAAGTGGCTTTAGAAGTTAAAATTAAAAGTTGTAAATTATGTGGTACTCAATGGCACAAAGAGAGAAATTTGATAAGGTTAAAATTGCTATTGAGTGAGAATAAAGGTGGTTGAGTGTCAATTTAACAAGTGTGAAGAGGGTGTGAAAATGTACAAAAGGGACATATGCGAGTGATAATAGTGAATTAATTATTGAAGCAAAAGTAAACTAAAAGTAAAATTAAAAAAGGAAAAGAAAAAGTCAAAATAATTTACAGGGAACGACTAATGAAGAGGTTAAGACCAAGGTAGAATAAGAGACTGGATAAACTTTTTCTGTATACAGAGTTCAGGGTTGTATTGACGAATTGCCAGCACCTCCACCATACACAAAAGCCTATATCACTTAATCGTAGACAGGCCGGTAGAGATTCTTGAACTGGTGGTGGCCAAGATGTCAAGACAAGACTTCCAGGAGACATTCGATTATGCCCTTTCAAAAATGTGAAGCAATCAGCTCCGCTGATGAATTTCGACAACATAATAAAAAGATGTATTTATCGGACGCCTGTAATGTATTGGCACATTACGATATATTTCGGACATTCAGATCATGATGAAATCCTGAAACCAATCAAATCCCTACAAACCAACACTTAAATACATATATTTTTAACAAAATGTGGTGATTGACAATTTCTATCTCTGTATTGTTTAAATACTTACTGTTGATTGTTAATATGTTTCTTATATGAATTGCATTATAATTCCGCTAAATACAAATTCCTGAATTCCGCCCTCTCTGAGTTTTGGTTGGATTCGTGTAATTCGGTCATCTCGAAATACTAAACTACGATTTCCAATAATTACAACACAAAAATACACTAATTTTGAATGTCCGAGGTCAAATTTTGTTCACAGTTCATTCAATTTTTGTTTATTATACGTGTTGATACCTGTTTCATGATTCATCTGATTGGACAGAGAATTTTTCAAACAAGAGATGTCCTTAATTAAACATACAATTTTGTTTATTATACATGTTGATGCCTGTTGCCTGACTCATGATTGGACAAAGTTTCAAAAACAAGAGATCTTCCTTTTACATATAAACCTCAGTAATGTTAATTCAGACTAATTTCCCTTATGCAGTTCGGACCAGATTGCCAATCAAAACATTGGAATTAGTCATTTCAATTTCGCTGAGATTTTACAAATATAATTTTTTTAAAGATATCACAGTGTTTTGAGATGTATTCACCTTCATTGCATCCTACTTATATGCATATATATTCGAGTCTTTTCATCACCTTACATTACCCTCGCACCTTCGGTTAACATTTGCATATTCAGTTAGTGTCCTACTCATTTGCTATGCTTCATTAACATAAACGACTATTCAAGTGACAGAAATTCCATGTTTGTTTGAGTTAACCGCTAACTATCTGTTATGTACTGGTCGAGAATCTAATAGTCCTGACACAAGAAAGACGGAAATCAGAAGACCACTAGGTTTGCGATGATACTTCTATTTTACAAACACAAGGAGAATCAAAGTGTCACACAAGAGTGTGAGAGCAAAATATCAATGTCCAAACAAGTGTGTGAGCGAATATTCAAAATGAACAAATCAATAGACAGTCTTAACATGATTGGCTAATTATAATGGAATATCGATCCATGTATACATAGTAAAATATATCAGACTGTCAAACAAACACACATATTATATGGATATATATCACTATCCTTGCCATTTAGTGAAGTAAAATTGTGTGTACTTTCTACAACACTGAATCAATAGGTTATTTATTCTGGAGAGGGAAATAACCACCGCCACAACAACAAAAACAACAAACAACAACAACGACTGCGGGACTGCTGCCACCAGTGCACATTTCTAGTACCCCATTATGAAACGGGAATTTCAAAGCACTTTAACTCTTTCACATAGAATTGATTGAGAATGTGATGATGGATGACAGACAGAAAAAAAGAAATTGATTTATCGATTAGAAGTCCTGATATATGAAATTTTAGCATATTTTTGTCATGTTGTCTGATGTACCCTAAATGAGCTGATATCTTCTACATCAATAACTTTTAATCAATTCAGACGAAATTTTCCAATAGTCAATAAATGTATATTTTGATATTTGGTTAGTTGGTGGATGGTGACTCGAAATGGAATCTAAAATGTTCATTTTATTCTCTTCAGTACTGATCAGCTGAATGTATCTGCAATCCCCAGTGAGTGATGCTGATCCCACTGAGACTCAAACCCAGCACCCATTGTTTAAACGCATAAGTGCCATCCAACTGGCTCAGCTGATAAAAATTAAACTGACTTTGAAGTACTACTGACAGTGAAAATTAAAGTCTCCTTGTGAAAATGTGGATGGAGAAGTTAGCCGTGGTGTCTCCAGTCGAACACCAATGTTTCTCGCGCTAACTTATTAGACAGGAACCGTGCAGGTTAACTCGCTTTTCAGTTACACTCAAATCTTTTGTGAAATGAATGAACTGAAATGTGTCTTGAAGAAAGTACTCACGTAGCTGTCATCTTCTTTGGACTTCAACATTTCGGAGACCTTTTGTCATCTGTGAATGGAAAGGTAATCCCACCATACATGAATTGGATGAATTGGTGTATCAGGTCTGCCCACTTCAGGTAGACTATGAAGTCGGAAAACAATTGACTCTGTTACTCGTAGGCGCCTAACTAACTAACTAACTAACTAACTAACTGACTAACGCTAACGTCTTCATCAATCAGGCAGCAGATTTCATTCTGCCTGCTGCTGTTTACTTTGTTCAGTCGTCTTTTCCTTGTTATTTGGCTTAGAAAGTTTGCTGTCGTCTGACATGAGAGTTGGCACTTTGTTACTATATACTTCTGTATCCGTGTTAACCACAAATGAACATTTGTTCGCAAGTACAATAAATAATTAAGTTGTTTGTGTTCCTTTGTTAGGAGACGGTGTACTTTAATATTTTAGTTGAGGTATTAATAATAGAACCTTGACATATTGGAATCCTCTGTCAGCGGATGGGGTAACACCGTTTGTTTGACGGATTAGATTCCCGAATTAAATTTGTGTTTGATGTCCGAAAGACAATGCTTCAAATCGTCACAACACTGGAGTCACTGAAAAGTGGTTGAAAACAAATTTATTGGGAATATTTATTTTGAGCTACTGAGGCTCGTTTATTCTTCACTGTCTTCGCTTCCTGTCTTCCTGGCTTTCGCTTGAAGACAACTCCCAAAGAGCGAAGGATCTCCCTTATGTGTTTCTCTGTCTCTCGAATGTGAATGAATAAATTCAATACGGTTTCTAGTATAGCGCTGATGAGTTCTAGAGTCTTCATATTCATGATGTCTACGGAGTGCTTTCCGAAATCCTTACAGATATTCATGATTCCCAATGAAGTCCTTCAGGAAGTTAAATTCTATATAAACATTTTAGAGATTTTAACAGAGCACCACAGATACCTGCTGATTCTCTTTACTGTCGAAGGATTGGTGTACCTACTCAAATTGTGGAAAATATCCACTAAGAAACTGTAATGAAAAGAGAGTATTTGTGCTAGACTTGTTGTGCGCAGTACTTTTCAAACAATCCGATCAAATATCCAATTGTCAGTTCAAAACAAATCAACGCTGAAAAGTTGATAAACAGAGATAGTAGATTATCAGCCTCATATACAGCCAATTTTATTCCTGGAATCGACCTTTGCTCGTGTGTGCAGTAAGAATTCACTCCTTCACTTAACCCATTCACTGGGGATGCAGGTACATTAGGCTGATAACCCCGAATAAGACGAAATGTGCACCACACATTCCACTACTAGACATCACTGACCAAATATTCTGTTCATTCTGATCTGACACTTCACTGATCTCTCTATTTCTCACATAAACTGAATTGACCAATGTGAGTAAAATGTTCGAATTGTGATGCACAAATACAACACACTAGTTTCCAGATAAACTACGCCTTTTAACAACACTTTGCAAAATGTGATAAATGGAATTGAATGTTTTTAATATTGATTTGTCGTAATCCCCGCCTGTTGGTTTTTGACACAGGAGAGTATGTCGTCAAATTGGATATATCATCCTTTTAGTCCTTAACCTCTTCATTCCTGTTTTCTTTCAGTTTCAGTTTCCCTCACACCCAGTTTGCATCATTCTTCACATTATGAGTGTGGCTAATCACCTGGTACCTGAACTATCCCCAGCAAGTACACCAAATTCCAACTGATCACACTAACTCTTGGTTTCCACAAGTCTTCGTAAGCCACTCCTCCAAACAGTCTAATTAGGGGGTCTGTCAATTAGAAGTGAAGTGGAAAACGACGGGTTGTATGTCCGAAAGTGACAGAGAAGACATCAGTTGATGAGGGAGTGAGAGTTTGTGAGTGATGGAGAGGTCAGAGGATTCAGTGGAGTGGGAATCTATCTTCTGAGGCCTAACAACTAAATAGTCAAATGAGTTGCTCAATGTAAAGCGTGGATTTCAATGAATGTTTACTTTTATCAAGATAATGTGGGTTTATTATAAAGTACTTGTTAAATGATGCAAGAAGTTTCGTTTCCGCAGAAAGTTCTCACAGCACGTGGTTGAGAAACAGGTGAAATGCTGACTGATTTGCTGGTTGATTAACTGATTGACTGACTGAGTGGTAATTCAAAAGTGAGCTTTTTTGAAGAAGCGGCATAATTTTCACAACAGACAGGATGAACGAGAATGTGAAAGTCAGCCATGATCGGAGGGTGAGATATGTTCACTACTCTGAAATCAGTGTGGAGATCTGAAACACCCAGTAGAATTACAAGGATACTTGAATTTTCAACAGTAATATTGGTATATTGCTTACATACCCAATTCAGAGACTTCACATTCATGTGAGAATATTGTGATGTGGGTGCAGAAATGTTTTCGATAGCCATCACTAAACATAAAATGGAATGATAATCTATATAAATCTAACACAGACATACCATGTGTTCACTTTAGGTAGATTTTGAATTACCTATCAGACGGTGAAATATTTCTCCAAGTTGTTGTCACTAACATGCAATTCTCTCATGCCATGCAACTGGCTCAGCTGATAAAAATTAAACTGACTTTGAAGTACTACTGACAGTGAAAATTAAAGTCTCCTTGTGAAAATGTGGATGGAGAAGTTAGCCGTGGTGTCTCCAGTCGAACACCAATGTTTTTCGTGCTAACTTATTAGACAGGAACCAGGCGGTTCACCTTGCTTTCCAGTCACATTGAAATATTTTGTGAAATGAATGAACCTAAATGTGTCTTGAAGTAAGTACTCACGTAGCTGTCATCTTCTTTGAACTTCAACATTTCGGAAACCATTCGGCATCTGTGAATAGAGAGGTGATTCCAACACACTTGATTTGGGTGAATATTTTGAATAACTTAGCAGATGGTGAAACATTTCTCCAAGTTTTTATCACAAACGCATTATTCTCTCTCAACTAAAAGAGATTGTACGAACAAACGTGATGAATACTTCACAATAAATAACAGTTTTCTAGGCTCCTCACTAACTACCTTCAGTTGGAGGAGTATTGAGAACTAGGGAGTAGTTACTAGAGAGATGTCTCGTTTCTTCAACAGTAATCGGCCTCATCCCCACCTGAGATCAAACCCGAGACATTCATGTTATGAGACGACCATTTATGCCAATGAACAATTAGGTCCCAGTGACCCAATGATATCACAGCTCACCTTGTAACACAAATGTCCCGGTGTCCAACTCATGGTGGGGCCACGAGCTCATACCACTCAGGAGAACCAAACCAGGACGAGACAGTAGGTCACCGCTTTTCTAAATGAAGTCAACTAAAGATCAACCTCGAAATGAGGCAGATACCTGCAAACCAACATTTGAAAATGATTTCTAGAATCCAACAGAACCTTTGCAAAATTGTCATTCATTTGTGCTTAATTACTCACAGCTTATTCTCATTTGATTCCGTCATGTTCCGACTGGAACATACGCCTTCAAGCTAGAGTTTTGAAGCCTCGGTAGTAGTGGTTGTTTTACTTATATGGGTGGGGTGGAGTTGCTTGCTTCACGCCTCACGGACTTACTACTGGCCTAGCGAGGTTCAGGAGTGAGATGGCCGGAAATGGAACCCCAGGACACGTGAGTGTTTGGCAAGCATTACACCGATGCACCACTACCCATCCGCCCTTCACACGGCTCAATTCATGATCATCACTTTCGGGTGGATGGAAGAATCGACTAGCGACTGCAATCAAAGTGCTACTTATTTTCATTCGGATCACTTGAATGAACGTGTTTTCACCTATGAAAGTAGAAACAACCGAATTTCAGTATATTTTTATCATTCCGTATTAGACATCTGGCATCCACATATAGAGTCTCACAAAGTGTTATTCCTCTTCAAAAGACTCAAGTAGAGATTGGCGGCAGTGTAGTGAATCAAAAAGTGGAGTCTACAGACGGTCGTCTGGTGACTATAAACAAATGTAATGAGCTAGAATAGAAGTCTCACAATGAAGGAATCACTGGCGTAAATCATAATAACCGTATTAAATGAGGTAGTTTTAATTACTTTGTTTGAAATATATCTCATCAGCTTGAGAGAATTTATATGACACCTTTGATTTATATTATAGTTTGATTTCACACCACATTTTTTCCACATGTGATATTGGATGCCCAGATTTCGCAGTCCCACAATTGACAATTTGATTGCGTCGGCCGGGGATCTAACTCCGAACCATGTGCACGGCAGACGAGCGCATTAACCGTTCTCCCACTGACCCATAGAGAAGCATCCTGCCTAAATCGTCAACATATATATTGATTAGTTTTCTCCACACCATCAGATCTACTGTCAAATGGACAAGCATACAGATCACACTCCACCTGTCAGAAGTTTTCAAATCATCAATATTGAAACTGAGTTCGACTTCTTCGAATGACGTGTGATTACATAGACACTAATATAGTAATCATCTGATGACAATCAATCCTGTACGGTGAACATATACAAAAGAGATGTCACAAATGACCTGCTCACAGATGAGAATAACTTACAGTCTCCAGGATGAGGGATAATTGATGTCGACATAACTGGATGTGCTCTTCACCAGTTATTATTCGTATCAATGAAACGAAAAGCAATGAAGACGTCGTTGTTGAATGAACAGAGTATATTTTAGCGAGTGTTTACATACTACTGAAATGGAGTGGTTGGTCAAAATCAGTGTGAGAGTGGAGAATGAGGAAATCTGGAAAATGTATATGATGGTTTGTGTGAGTGTGCAGTACTGGTGATTAGAGAGTTGTGCTGTTTGAGTGAGATGTTAATTTGTGAAGATGTGCAAATGGTGTGTTAATTGTGAATAAGGTGAGATGTATGTCATGAGTGGAAGTGGATCACGACGCTGTCGCCGAGATGACCCTCGGTGGTCCGGGGTGCAGGCTTCAAACCTGTAGCCGATTAGCGTCGGAGCGGTTCGATTCCGCCTTCTCGGCGTATATACACATGCGGGCTTTTAGAGGTCGGTCGTACGGAAAGGCGATTGTCTACTCGCATGATGGAGCATTCGCCAAAATGGTTGAAAACAGCTGAGTGCAAAGTCCCAAAATCCTCAATAACAAAACAACTCGTGGATTACGGACATGATATCTACGTCGTCAAGTCATTCACCATCGTCAGCAAACAAAGAAACAAGAAGATGCTTGCAATTGCAGAGGCTTGTGCAATTCGAATTTACAAACCAGCTCTCTGTATACAAAAGGAGATGGTCGTCACTCTGAATCTACCATGGTAATACGCTTTACTTATTATTCTCTACTTGTTATTACTATTATTCTACCTCTTATTATTATTATTATTTTTGTTATTATTACTATCATTATTATTATTATTATTGATTCATTTAAATCTATGCTTTATCCGTAAGATTATCTTAACTCACTTCAACACTATTATAATTGTTATTAAAACTATTACTATTGATATTAGTCTGTTTGCAATTCTCGTTATATTCGCTAATGACTAATTGTTTATCTAAGTGATGTAATTGAAGCGTAATGCAATTTATCTTAATTTCTATCTCTCATACTCTCTCACTCTCTCTCTCGCCTTATCTATTTGAACATGACCTGTAAAACATTCGCACGTGTCTTTCTGCATGACTAATTCAATGTAGATTATTTACTTATCGGTCTTATATCTCCCTATGTAATTTCAAAAGTATACATATCCGTGTATGTAGAGTATTCAGCTGACGAGTTCTACCGAAATTTGATGAATTCATTAAATCCTGCTTTATTAACCTTTATTGCTTGCTTTAGAGATCTCATGTCAACTCCTGCCCCGATGTTACTCGTGACCCTAGTCTCAATGTAATTCCTCACTCTCCAATCTCCTTCCGCCCCATTGGTTGACGACATCTCCCACCAAATTGGCCAATCACTTAGGACTCCACCTACTCAGTGGGTCACCTTATCTCCTGTAAATGGATAGCTAGTTATCCATCAGCAGGCAAATTCCCTTCTCGTCTAGTCGCATCATATGTTTGTGCGTCGATGCGCCGCACAGCCGAATGTTCTTCTTGCAATTAATTCTGTTCTCTGAGCTGGTTGGTTTAGATGCGGAGCTTTCGTCGTCCTTCTAGATAACATCTTCAGCGCAATATTTAGCATAAATTGAAGTGATTTAAATTTTCTTCATGAGTGATATAACTGCATCTCCCGGTAACCATCTTTACATATGTATTGACCATTTTCGACTGACTTGGATTTTAAACTTTCTGGTCACCTAATTTACTTTTTAATAGCTGGTATATTTCGTCTATGTTAACATGTGTTTGTTAATTGCATTTTCGTTCCTCAACGCTGCCTTTGGTCTGGGTCAGATTAGCGTCGAACGCACTGCTAAGCCTAGCCCTAGCCCTAGTTCACTAACTGATGCTAAACTGGTGAGATGGGAAATGTTCGCTAGCAACCTTGTTTAGCAACCGTAAACGGTTAGCAACTCCAGCCCATGTACAACACCACCACACCCACTGAAATTTCAGACAACTTCAAACCCTATTCTCCACTCGGGACGCAGGAGAAATGAGAAGGGGAAAAACATTGACCTTGTTGACACAGTCAATTATAGATCACTATGTTATTGATTACTCGGATATTCTGAACAAAAGACTATACTGCTTGTAGCCAGCGTAAATTGATCACAACAATTACTTTAAGACAATTGGCTGAGAAATCAATCATTTGATTGCTTTCATTTCCCTGCTCCTTACTTACTTATTTACTGAGTTCTCGTTTTACTATACTATCATTAGAGAGGTGTCCTGCATATCGTGGTCACATATATATGAGTATGAGTATTATACGAATACTGAAGGTGAGAAATATTCGATCGATTACATGACATTCCACCTGCGAAGCACACATTCTGACACACCTGGTCAGAATGAGTAGATTTCATTCACTTCGAGAGGAAGTGATCACACGCGTGAAAGAATAATTAACTTGTCCAAAATGTCAGCCGAGAAAGAGTTATTGGAAATCGGATTGTTTCATGAATGATTTTATCTAGAATAAAGTGGAATGAACTGAACGCAGTAGTCACTGTGAAATCATTTCAAACTGTCACCTGAAAATCTTCATCAGTAATTACCTCCTCCCAATACTGAAGATCAGATAGCTAGCGAGCTGCGATAAGTCTCAGGGAATTCAGATAGAGAATCAGCCAGTGACCTATCGCTCAAAAGGTGCTTCAAAACGGATCTATTATACATGCACTCACAATAAAAGCGAGTCCTCGAATGGAACGGAATTGGGAGAAATCGAGTTAGGTGTTGGAGAGTGACGTGGAGAACGTTATTTGAATGGGAAATTAAATCTTATGGACAGTCATGTATCCAGTTTAAGGTGATGGTAGAGAACTGAATGGGATGGAGACATAGTGTTTAAGCTGTATATTCCTTTGGGAATATGATGAATAAATAACTACTGTCCAATGGACGATGAGAAAAGGTAACCTCTCAATAGTCTTCACAGGCGTTTCAATTTCCGTTCATCAATCTCATATCCATATGATACATATTTTTCTACCATTTGCAGAATACTTCTCAGTAATCACGTAAAATTTTACACTGAGAATCAACGGAATATCTATATTATTACTGTGAATTGTGGCGTAGGCTTTTAATATAGAAAACAATGACTAATTCCCATAGTTCATATGAACTGTGATCGAGATTTGACAGAATAGTTCTAAAATAATTGGACACCGAGTGAGAAGTAGACATTTGTAAAAAATTATATTTGTAAAATCTCAGCAAAATTGAAATAAGTAATTCCAACGTTTCGTTCGACAAACTGGTCAGAACAAAAGATGTCCTTTTTATAGATAAACCTCTGTTATTTTTGATTGGACACTAGTAATATGTTTAGTCCTATCTTCAGTGCAGACTGAGGTCAACAGTGAGCCCGAATAGCTCAGTGGTAAAGTCTCTGACTGTAGCATTGGATGATGCGGGTTAGAATCTCAGAAAGGACATGAGTTCCTTCGAGAGTGCAGATACGCCTTGCTGATCAGCGCCAACTAGCACAAAACCTAGCTCCAAGTCTTGCTACCGACTGCCTCCAACCGTCTAAAACTTCTGTCCTGTTAATTCTGATTAATTTCTTTGAAGAAGTTCGGACGAGTTTGCCGAAGGAAACGTTGGAATTACTTATTTCAGTTTCTCTGAGATTTTACAAATATAATTTATACAAATGTCTCAGAGCATATTCCTAAATGGTCCCAAAAACAAATGGAATCTTCAGAATCTATTAACGGTGAGAACAGGAGACCTAGCTCTTCTATTGCGAAACATATTATATAGAGGAAACAGGACATAAAAGTGACATTAACACATCTTTTAAACCTATCTATAAAACGTGTTTGGGGCGTATTCTAAAGTTTGTGGAAGCCTTAGCAACTAGAATGTTTAAACCACCTTTATTCGTTCAAAAACAATTCGTCATCACATCAAACCTTCTTTGGTAAAATTTCGTTTTGTTATGATTCCATAGCAGATGTACTATTACCTGTGTTATTTCGTTTAGTGGTCTTCATTGTTATTTTGACCTTGAATAAGTCCTTTGAATTTGATCTAAGTCTATTTTCTCACATTTTACCTCTTTATTAAATGCCTAATTCTCGTAGTTTTCGAATGATTTTGCAAATTCTGGATGTTCGATATTTGTTACATAGAAGAGTGGATTTGTTTTAAAAAATTACGCTGCATTAACTTCAATAAAATCAGACAAGCGTAAATGGTCAACTAATTCCGTTTACAGATTTACTGTTAGTACGTGTACAATTTTAGTAGTATTTATAAGGTGGACAGTTTCAAAATATAAAATCATGAATATTTTTTAAACCCAATAAAAATTCCGATCGATCATCATTCAGTAATCAGTACTATGCGCCTAGTCTTTAACATTAATGCTGTCTATGTTCTATCAGCTAAGTGTGCAATGCAATGACCAAGCTAGATGACTCACCATTGTGGTACACTTTGAATGGATGTCTAATGGGTGGAAACGATTGGTAGGAGGAACCCATGGATCTAGGTATCGAGATTATTGGCACTTTCAGCAAGGCTCATCTGTAACCTTGGAAGAAATGGTGGCTCCTCTTAGGTTCGAAACTCTATCACCTAGTGCTGCAGCCAGAGATGTCGTCAGTGATCTCTGCAGGCCCATATTTAGTCACGATTTAACCTTGCATGTTTTAAAGTGGTATATGACTATAGATAGTCATCTAAAGCCTTGTGTTTTTCTCGTATATCACGCATATTGTATTATATTATTTTTATCAAGAATAGATGTCTATTAAAGAAAGGAAGACTAAATTTGCAGTATAAAATGATATCATTCTATTTCACAGGTTCTCATCAGCTGCAAACCACCGCCTGAAATTACAATGGTTATATAAATGATAATAACATACTTTAATGTTTAAGTGGTAGTAGAGGAGAAATACTATAGAAGTGACGAATCCAAAATGCAAGCATTACAATTTTTAGTTTAAGTTTTCACCATCGCTTTATTCTCTTTCAGGGTAGAAGAGAGTGGGGAGTGGTAAGACAGAAAACAGAAAAAAAAATTAACAGATTGTGTTAGCTTGTAAGTTCACATAACAACTCAAAAAACAAAAGCCGTTACAGTTTATAAGATTGAGATTCGTTCGGTGAGTTGAGATCACCGAATTATTCCTCACTTGTTTTCTACTCTGAAAGCGTATAAATTGATGAAGAAAACCTAAACTAAAATTGTAATGCTTTCATTTTAGATGCGTCACTTTTATACTATCTCTTCTCTGCTACCACTCAAACATTAAAGTATGTTATTATCATCTATATAACTATTGTAATCCCAGGCAGTGTGCAGCTGATGAGAACCTGTGAAATAGAATGATATCATTTTATACTGCGAATTTTGTCTTCCTTTCTTTATCGAAATTTATCAAGGAAACTAAATGTATGAAGATGTCTATTAGCAAAATCTGTTTTGATTTCTCCTAGTAAATGCTCCTTTTTCAGAAGACGGTTGATTGAAACATTAATTATTCATTACATAATATAAATCTATCATTAGAAATATTTGATTTCCGTTACAACGCCAATGAAATTTGTTATATGGTTGCCTGATTTAATAGCTAAATTTTCATGCAGTATAATGCATCAACTTTTCTCGACTTCTTACTTTGTTCAGTTATCCAACATGTCTTTGCAAAGTAACGTTCATTCCTGAACACTTTTTTTGCTAACTTTCAACATACTGCACCGTAATTCTCGAAGGAAATGAAGAAGAAATATGTTGCAGGGTTGGACGATTCCTTAGAGTGAACTGTGTGGTGTCATGCGATGCGTAGTGGTGATTACTGTTTTAGTTGGATATCTTAAACAAACAATAAACATTTTTCAATAAAATATGACCGAAATTCTATAAATGTTTTGAGCATACAATTCAAAGTAAACTAATTATCCCATATTAATTTGTTTATTAGATATATCACTCAGTGAAACAGTATTATTCACTGGATGACGATTAACAAACTATTTATTATCCTTCATAATCAAATCAATCATAATCACACAACTTCGAAACTTTCGTTTTACAGTTTTCCTTATTCTTCTCTATTCGTCGTAGCGGTAGTAGAATATCCTAGATATATGGGACAAGTGTTGAATCATTCCTATTACACGTGCTATCAATCTCTCCATCCACTCTGTAACATTAGACTTGAGAACTGTCATATTATCCTATCCTATTGTATGGTTGTGTGTAACTGCATGTTGTACAGTAGCTGAACTATTCTCTAGATTTCGTATCTTATTCGGATCAACCAATCTAGATTTTGCTAGGTTTTTATGCTCCGTTAGTCTGACTGCCCCTGTTCTACTAATTTGACCTGACAATCATTACAGGCAGGGCATTAGATAAAATAAATTGTTTTGTTTAATTGGCTCCATAGGATCCTTTTATTTATCAGGGTAATTATTAAGTTTCGAAGCTTCTCTTATATGCCTCAATTCCTGTCTAACATTTCCCTTGGTACTACTTAGTTACTTAAACATTTCACCAATCTTACATTTGGAACAAAATAGTTAGAGCGAACAAGTCTTTTCAATAAATTATTCTTCAGTCTCTACAATTATAAATCCATTAATCTAAGCATACAATAGTAGCCATTAAAGGCAAATTAGAATCATATCAAAAGGTGTATTGTGGAACAAGTATAAGATGGGATGGAACAATAGTCAGTTAGTTCTTTTTATTATGCATGGTCAATGAGAACTCGGGACAAAATGAGATGAAATAATTTAATTTAATGATGTGTGTATATATACGAATATAGTCAACAGAAAAATACAAGTTTCGAGAGTGAGTGTAATCAGGGTGCGTGAGACAATATGAAAATAAATCAACGAATGGGGCTGTCTAGACATAAGTTCAAGGTTGAAGATAACGACAATAAGAATGATGATATGGTGTAAAATTACAAGTACTATTGATGAATGATCGTCAAATAATAATAATAATGAATATAATGAAGTGGAATGAACAGGATTTTGTGAATACGATAACAAGTTAGAAATGCACTACTTAAACCTAAGGTAATAAAATCATAAAAGTCGAAAATGAACGTTTGTCAATAAGACAGAGGAATAGAAGAAGAAAAGAAAATCGTGATAGGAATTTATAGTGTTAATGTTTATGCAGGATTTGTTGGCTTTAATGTAGGCCAAGGTAAACATAGAGGTTGAACATACTTCTTCTGTATTCAAAGAATTGGTCTTCTGGCATTAATTGCAACCGCTTCAGCTAATGATAAAAGACGTAGTTGATAAATTACTAAAAACGCGGTAAATGACTGAGAAAGCCTGGTCAAGTTTTATTTGGTGTCCAATATCTACCAAGTGGGCTAAGACTGCACTATTTACTCATCTGGTTACCCATTTACTCAATCATACAGGTACATGTTCACGCGCGTGCATGTATGAAGCCCTCTGTTTACGGCCAATCCTATATTTACTGATATGAGATAAGATAATCGGAAATCCAAATATCGGTTTGAATGTGTTGGTTTTCTGTAAACACAAGTGTTTGACTTCCTATCTTCTTTCTTTTTTACACTACAATCTAACATTGGGAGCTCCCCTTCTTGACTTTCCAATTCATACGTGAACTGAATTGCCTCTACTTTCGAGTTGATGAGTTTGAAAAGCCTATTTATGTCTTGTGTGCTGAGTACGGCGAATATGTTATCTACATACCTCCACCACATTTTTAGGGTGGGGCTGAAAGTTTCGATCACTAAGTATTCCCACCTATCTTTGAATAAGATGAGAAATCTACAGACTAGTTCAGCTACAGCACTACATGCAGTTACACACAACCATACAATAGGATAGGATAATATGACAGTTCTCAAGTCTAATGTTACAGAGTGGATGGAGAGATTGATAGCACGTGTAATAGGAATGATTCAACACTTGTCCCATATATCTAGGATATTCTACTACCGCTACGACGAATAGAGAAGAATAAGGAAAACTGTAAAACGAAAGTTTCGAAGTTGTGTGATTATGATTGATTTGATTATGAAGGATAATAAATAGTTTGTTAATCGTCATCCAGTGAATAATACTGTTTCACTGAGTGATATATCAAATAAACAAAACAAACTACCACAATGCCAAAGTCCTACACACATATTAAACCTGTTATTATTATTATTATTATTATTAACCGATGTCCTCAAAAATATGATCTAAATATTAAAATAACAAACACTTCTACTCAGTAACTACTCACTGAATTATTCTTATTATTTCCTTGGCTTCCAAGTTAAATATAGGGCTTCAACAGCACCTTTCCAAAGCACTTTTATCTATCCCACCTTTTTTAGCTGGCTCCAATACTGCCAATAAACTTCCGTTTCCGTTTTTTACACGATTTCTTCAATGTCGACGTCGGATACAGGCCCAGCTGGTATCTTCACAATCGCGTTACACTCAAGGGCTTGATATGTCATATCGCTCGGTTCTCTCTACAGTTTATTTTCAATCTACCTCTATTTCACTTTGCATATAATTCACGGAATTACGGTGTTTGCACAAGAAGAAGAAGAAGAAGTTGATATGTATTGGCGAAAACTCAGTCACTCAGCTATAATACTAATCAAATAATACACTGTCTGCGTCTTGAAATAAGTTTCTGCATTACTGTGTGTAGTGCTGTAGAAACTTGTGTCTATATACAAAACGTGAGGCTTTACAATGATACCGTAATACTAGTAACAACAATGCAGGTCATCAGTCTCATTCAGTTTACTTAAATATACTATTATTTCTAAAATAATCGATTTAGAAAAAATGTAACCTCACACATATCTTGAGTACTAACTGTAGTTTTATTATTATTATTATTACTACTACTATTACTGCTCCTTTTATCATTACTGCTACTCATACCTACTACTAGTTTTTTTAAACTACATACAAATAGCGATACATTCGTTTCAGCTTCATAGAAAAAAATCTGGATGTTTCCCTAATGACTGCCGTAATGCTTTTAAATGTTATACAGTCGGGAAGACCAATAAAGAGTCAAGCTAATGAACACGTTCTACAGACCTCTACGTTCGACACATGAAATGTTCTGCTAGGATACAAAGGCTGTAAGAATTAAAAACACATGATGTCAGGCGAAATGCTTCAAAATGGGATGTGTTTAAATAGTTTTCTTTTGCTCCGCCTACTTAAAGATACACTATCGATTGATTTCTCTGCAGAGAGAGAGAGAGGAAAAAATGGTTTAAATTTTTCAAGGACTGTTTGCTAAGGTGAAGTTTATTATAAGAAATTCAGTCAGTTAATGTCTTTAAAACATTGTCAGTCTCACCTTTGTTTTTCAATAAACTGTTGGTTTATCTTCAAAGTAGCCAGTGAATATAACAGCAAAAAACAAAAACTTAAGCAGAAAGGCATTATTCATGTTTATTATTCACATAAGATTTACTGTTACTTTCATGTAAATTGACAATAAAATCCTTCATACACGTATTTAGTTTTACGAATTTAGGTAAACTACAGACAATGGTTTGTGCAGAATAAGATGGTGCCGTTATTTATTTCATCAGCTTCTCATCAGCTGCGTACTTCCTAAGAAAGATTTATTACGTTTACGTACAGAGCAATTTTAACGTACTTACAAGGCAGACAGGATGTCAGTTAACAGGGGACTATAAAATAATTAAATAGTGCTCAGAAATTACACTCGTAACTTTTACACATAAAGTTCAAGTTTAAACAAAACACATAATAATGCTCGTTAGTGATTTGCTACAGGATGGAGTTTCCTGGATTTCTAGTGAAAAGTCGTGACCAGTAAGGTCCAACCAGTCAAGTGTGAGGATTGATTTCCCACCGATGACATTGGTTGGTGGTGCCAGTCGCGGTAAATCACTAATTGGTAAAAGTTAGAATTCATGAGCTGGCCATTGAATCGGGTCCCAGTGGCTGAATGGTCTACGAGCTCGCTAGCCTTGTAACCGGTATATCTTTGGTCCGAACGCTGGTAGTGAGTGCATACTGCCGATGATTCCTCAGAAAACTAGGATGAAATAGCTGTCCAGTACCCCCCCCCCCATTTTCAGTGGTTCTCTAAATGATATCAATCCGTGGGCAAACTCATAAAAACATAATAAAGGTTTGGTACAAACGAAAAGGGGTGGATGGAATGATTATTAACTAACAAATAGTGTAACATTGTAGTGAGTTCAACTCAAATCATAGAAACAGAATTAGGTTATGGGGAATGAGGGAGAGGTTAAAGTCAAAGATTATTTAAACAAGTAAAAGGGAGAGTAAATATATCTGCTAATCAGGACTAGGAACGACCTCAAACTACTTCTTTCTGAACACATTAATCAAACTTTAAGCAATGACAGCAAACAGCAAATTATTTTACTATTTGTTACATAAAGCAAATGGTGACATCAAGCAGAAGCCTTGTTGTAGGTTAATTTTCAATCTTCCCAACTACAGCATGACCAGCAGTATTTCAGATTTTGATTGGACACTAGTAACTAGTGTGACGTGTCTACTCCTTTCTTTAGTGCAGACTGAATTCTCTGAGTCAGGTTTACAATGTGGCCACCATTTTACGTAGCTCACCAACTACCACGAAACTTAGGTCGATTTCCTACTGCCTCCAATCCGTCTAATATCATCAAATCAATGTGCACCTTGATGGCGAGCTACCTGGAATGTTGGTCACATTGCAAACCTGACTGTTAGAGTTCAGTCCGCACCGAAGATAAGACTACACATGGCACACTAGTTACTAGTGTCCAATCAAAATACCCACTACAGTCCTGAAGGAGCTCAATAGCGAGTCCGAATAGCTCAGTGGTAACGTCTCTGACTGCAGCACTGGGTGATGTGGGTTCGAATCTCAGAAGGGAGATGAGTTCCTTCGAGGTTGCAGATACGCCTTGTTGACTAGTGAGTGCCAACTAGCACAAAACCTAGGTCTACGTAAGGCTTCTTGTGACAGATTGCCTCCAACTATCTAGTATTTCTGATTCTTATAAAATTTGGTTTAACGTCTACGGAACATCAAAATTCAATAAAGTGAACACATATCTACTGGATCATATCAGAAAAATAGTCAGTAAGATGAGAAATATTCAACAGTCGTCCAGCGTTCAAATCACTTTGATATGGCTAATACTGGTTTATGTTAGTGGTATCTAATCAGGTAATTAATAGTATGTAGCTTGGTGAATATATCGGTGGTATAGCGGTTAGCAGGCTCGCCGACCATGCATATGGTCCGGGGTTCGATCCCCGGCCGGCGCACTGCTTTACCTCACTGAGCTAGAAATAATGCTGGTAAAGAGGAAAGGTTGGGCATGAGGCTAGCGACCCCATCCTGTAAAAATTAAACACTGCTACAGAAACTTCAAGCCACTAGCTTGGAGCCCTATGTTCCACTGGGAACGTGAAGGAAAAATTATTATTATTGATGAATATATCTGTAAAACTTGTTCACTGCGGTAGGATGTAATTTCATATGAATTTGTTCATTGAATACACCGCACGATCAGACAGTATTATATACCTGATGACGTTTCTGGATTATCTGACCCTAATAGGAAATAGAAATATAGAAAATAGCTCCACTATAACACTACATGCAGTTACGCACAACTATACAATAGGATAGGACTAGGTGGCAGTCTTCAAGTATAATCTAAAAGGGTGAAGGGAGAGATTGATAACTGAACAGTTAAAAAATATTCATTCAGACATCTATAAAACACAAAATAATTGAGCAAAGAATATCCTTTTCGATAATTTCCTCTTCTGGCTCTATATATATATATATATATATATATATATATATATATATATATATACAAAGAATATTTTACAATGTTAGTCAATAGCAATATTAGTGTTTTAATTGATGGATGGTGACTAGCAGCGGAATCCAGGATAACACACATTTCAACCTATTCCGGACTCGTCAGTTGGATGTACCTCCATCCCACAGTGAGTGA
The DNA here is from genome assembly GCA_944472135.2 of Trichobilharzia regenti. Taxonomy (NCBI): domain Eukaryota; kingdom Metazoa; phylum Platyhelminthes; class Trematoda; order Strigeidida; family Schistosomatidae; genus Trichobilharzia; species Trichobilharzia regenti. The sequence goes on from OX235262.1 coordinate 56,733,067, forward strand.
TGATGTTCCCACCAAGGCTCGAATCCAGTGTCCATAGTTTCAAACGACAAAGCCTTATCCACCAGACCACTTGGGCCACGAGAACCACCCCACTTCTTGTGAAACGGGTCATAATAATTATTTAATTGAATTTTAGATTTTTCCGTTGAATGATTGGACAGAAGTGCTCGGTCTCGGTGGGAACATCATCACTCAATGGTTAATGCAGGTACATCCAGCCGACGAGTCCCAAATAGGACGAAATGCGCGTTGTCCTGGATTCCACTGCTAGTCACCATCCACAAATTAAATTCTAGTTAAATACCCAGACATCGTCGAAGCATCTGCAAAAGAAGCTGACATGTCAACCTGAGACCGAGTACTTAGGTCCAATCAATCGACGGGAAAATCTAAAATTCAATTAAATAATATTAGTGTTTTTTAAATAATATAGATTTGTAAAGTAACATCAATAGAAATACAGTTCACTAAAGATGCTTAAATTATAATAATAATAATAATAATAATAAAGATATAGTAGCAAATAGAATCTAAACTAAAATTAGGAAAATTTCACAAAAATTCAGGATCATTCAAACCTAGATGGCCAAGGTAAGGACAATGTCTGAATTAGCTTCTTTTGGACGCATAAATTGGGCTTCTTAATGCTGATCCCAACGGACTCAGCAAATTTTAGTAATTGATCTCTTAAGGCGAAATTTAGATTAGTTGGTATTCGGTAAATGATTCTGAAAGCCTGGTTAACACCAATCTTGTGTTCTGTATCCACAAGATGGGATACAGTAGCACTACGAATAGATTTTGTTTTTCCTTTACTTAACCATCACTAAGCAGGGTGATGTTCGGAAATCCGACGAATAACTGAATAGTTATTTTTCTAGTCGATTGTGAATACAGAAAGTAGGAATAGTTCAACACTTGTTCCATACATCTAGAAAACTCTACTACCACTACGACAAATCGGAAGGGAGAAAGTGATCTGTGAAAACGAACTTTCAAAGTTATCCAGCTGTATAATTGACATAATTCCGAACAATTAATCGGGTTCAAAACATTACCCAGTAAATAATACTGTTTCACTGTGTGATATATCTAATAAACAAATTGATATGAAATTACATACTACCACATTGTTCAAGCTTCACTAATTTGTTTATTTGCTTTGTGAGTACAAATAAAGCACAGTTTTATTATAATTACTAGCTAACAATAGCATATTATTAATTTGCCTCATACTACTCATATCTAGCCCTATGTAGATCAGCTGATTTTAGAAATATTTTTCACCTTTCTGTCAAGATTATTTCTCTAATGACCTTTTCATTATGATTTCATTATGAGCTGACATTAGTTAGAGAACCATTGAAAAACCCATGAGTTCTGGAAAGCTCTTTCATCCTAGTTTGGGACTGTTCTACAGTACGCACTTACTGGTGTCGGTACCCAGGACCTTCTGGTTACAAGGCTAGCTCGTAGACCATTAAGCCACTGGGCCCCGATCCAATGGCCAGCCCATAAATTCTAACTTCTGCCAATGCACGACATAGCGCGACCGCTAGCCAATGTCTTCGGCGAATATTTGCCCTCACAGCCGACCTGCTGCACTCTGGGTGAGTACTGATGAAGAATCCCAAACTAGGACGAAACAGCCGTGCAGGTTTTCCAATGGTTCTCTAACCAATGTCAGCTAATGATGAAATCTTGTAATCGATCAATCAAATCACTACAAACCAATACTTGATATCATTATTATTTGTTAACGTCTCTATTCACTACCATCCACTCTGGAATTTTTTTCATTCGTTGTTTTCCGAATGGAGTATGTACCTTCAAGCTTTGAAGCTTCATTGGTTGTGGTGTTGTTGCTAGTCCCACAACCAACCTCGCATTTTTCCAGAACATACTACTGCCTAGGCGTGGTTTAGGAGTGGGATGAATAGCCAGGTATCGAACTCAGACCTCTGGCTGACAAACAGTCGGCAATAGATGTATGCTTAGAAATATTTTTCCCAAAATGCGGGTCTACTAACCATCACAGTGTATATCTTAAACAGAATTCAAGCGCAAACGGAGAAAAAACTGTCTTCCGGATGAATTATTCTTAGAAATATCTATGTATTCAACAGATTGATTTCGAATATGATGTGCAGATTAAATGGAGCGCTGTTACGAAAAAACAACAGTAGAACCAAAAGTGATGAAAATTAAACAAATGCAAGTGTTAATTTTATCAAGATATGATAAGGTTACATGCATTTAATAATATTTAATAAGTAGTTCATTTCAATAGAAAATTAAAGTTTCATCACAACGTCAGGATAAACACTAACACTGAGATTGATCATGATTTCACTGGAGGTACAATCACCAAAGGAGTTTTAACATGATGTAATACATAATTTGTAACACTGCCAAGTAATGTACGACGAATTATTCCTAACCCCCGGGTTCCCATTACTATCAATTTTGCATTGTATTCTTCAGCTATCCGAACTAATGCTTGACCAGGTTTTGTATCAATATGAGCATGTGCATGACAAGTAATACCCGCAGCTTTTGCTTCTGTTAAATATGTATGTAAAAGCTTTTTTCCATGGTGAATACTCTCTTGCATTGATTGCATAATATTAGTTACTGGAGGTGAAGCCGTTGCAAGTTCAATTGTCGGTGTTGAAAACGCTGGTTCAATAATATAAACAAAATGTAATTCATCTTTTTCATTCTTTAAATTATCCACATACCATTGAAATGCTCGTGTAGAATGATCACTGCCATCAACAGGTAACAGAACAATTCTTTTCTCCTTAATACTAACTTCCATCATTATAATATGTGAAAATATCCTTTGTACGTGTGAAAATTAACAATTCATTCATTCATTCTAAACGATTAAATAAATAATTTTAATAAATGACCTTGTTACTTGCTGCTTATTGGTCAGTTAGTTGATGGTTGTTGGCTAGACATGTGTGTGTAACCTTGAGACAAATCTGTTTTCAAAAAGACACCCACACATACTACTGAGATTAAAAGATATTGGTTGTGACCAATATGAGAGCATAATTTTTTTGTGATGGTAAAACAAAGGCAATGCAAATTTCTTTTTCTTACTCTTTTTTAACAATCATTGGATTTCATTGTAGTTGAAATGAATTCACTCCTCTCCCCCCCCTTGATCAATAGATCCATTCATTGGTCATTAAATAAAGATGATAATCATCAAGTTCTGTTACTCAAAATATTTAACCAACAGGCAAAGTATTACTATGAAAAGTGATAAGGGTAAAAAACTGGCGAAGTACAAGAATAGCGTCCCAGGAGTGCGAACGCCCAAATGGCCTTGAGCGCATGCTAGTCGTTGGCTAACGGGATCTGTCATTATCATTGCTGAAATATCAACCCTATTCATCAAATAAGGAGCAAGTTTCTCCCAGATCACGCTTTTAATTACTGTTTGGATAATGTGTTAACATCTCGTTAGGGTTAGGATTAGGGTTAAGGCTAGTATTGGGGTTAGGGTTAGGATTACGGTCATAATTGGGATTAGGGTTAGGTTTACGGCAGGATAAGGGTTGTCATTAGGGTTAGGATTAAGGTTAGGGCTAGTGTGAAATTTAGGGTTAGGGTCAGGATTAAGGCTAGGGTTAAGATTAGGAATAGATTTCTCATTTATTTCAACTTGTTTTATTATCCTAAATTTTCCTTGTATGTAGTCGTCGATCCTCTTACTGAAACCTAGGGCTTTGGAGAGGACTGCACAGCAAGAGAAGAGAGATGATCGATTCACAAAACAGCAAATCTTCAGTTTCTTTGGTGAATACATCTACAGAAACTAGTCAAACTTAGCAACTGATAATCTTCATCATAACTGGGACGTATTTTTAAGTCATGTCAGAGGAAGATAATCTGTTTAATGTGATTTCATGCATTTTCTTGTGAATATACGTCATTTTTTGTGCATAAATTCCTCATTTTTATGATTGGCAGGCTGAAGGTCACTCGTGCGTTCGCATCACTTGGGACGCTATTGCTGAACTTTGCCAAAAAACTTTCAGGCTGTGTTGCTGAGTTTTAAGTGAATTTTACATTTCCCATCGATTGATTGGACCTAAGTACTCGATCTCAGGTTGACATGTCAGCTTCTTTTGCAGATGCTTCGACGATGTCTGGGTATTTTATTGGAATTTAATTTGTGGATGGTGACTAGCAGTGGAATCCAGGACAACACGCATTTCGTCCTATTTGGGACTCGTCAGCTGGATGTACCTGCATTAACCATTGAGTGATGATATTCCCACCGGGACCGAGCACTTCTGTCCAATCATTCAACGGAAAAATCTAAAATTCAATTAAATAATTATTATGACCCGTTTCACAAGAAGTGGAGTGGTTCTCGTGGCCCAAGTGGTCTGGTGGATAAGGCTTTGTCGTTTGAAACTATGGACACTGGATGTGAGCCTTGGTGGGAACATCATCGCTCACTGTGGGATGGAGGTACATCCAACTGACGAGTCCGGAATAGGACGAAATGCGTGTTATCCTGGATTCCGCTGCTAGTCACCATCCACCAATAGTATGTTCCTGAGTCTTTATTGCTAGTTTACTGTTTAAATAGACATGAAGGCAAGATGGATTATCAAGTGTTAATTTGTCAGGATTTGATTAGTTACAGGTTTGATCAAGGGTTGAAATCCATTAGAGAACTAGTGAAATTCCGGGGAGTATTGAACAGCCGTCTTGGTCCTAGTTTGAGACTCTTCAGCAGTATGCACCCACTGCCAGGGTTCGAATCCAGGTCCTTCCAGCTACAAGATGAGCTCATAGACCATTTAGAAAACTGGCTGAAAGCGGAATTCATGGGCAGTGTTATCGGGTCCCAGTGGAATAATGGTCTACGAGTTCACCTTGTAACTGAGTAGTCCTGGTTCCAGACCTCAGCGGGTGCAGAGAAGTATTTTCACTGAAATAGCATAGCTGTACTACAGGAGATATGAGTACAAAATAGTCAATAAAAAGCAACATATAGTTCAGCGAATTGACTCTTTCGACGAATTCATTTTTCCCTCTAGCTGTACAATCGCATTTACATGCAATCTCCTTTTCATGAAAAAGGATAGAAACAGAAGTCATCAATTGTCACAAACGTAGTTGTTAATATTAGTCAGTGCATAAGAGAATTTAAATAGTGTATTATAGTTACGTAACAAGCTGTATAATATAATAAATGAGTTGCAATCAGGTGGCAGACAGATACGAAGGAAAATATGGGATTATGTAAGAGTTCAAGCGAAATACAAAAGTTGTAAGGAGTTAGAAAAACAAACGAACAACAAAACTCAAGTGAGTAGAAATCAACAAGCTTGTTACCATGATAATAGAACTGCTTGAATAATTCTCTTTTGTATGCATAACTCCAGTTTCTCTACCAGAATGGCTAAAGCTAAAGCAATGCAAAGGAGACGAAAGTGTATCGTCTTTGGCAGGTTATTGATATAAGTATAAAACTTGGGCACTGTGGTAGAGTATAATTCCATTATAGATAAGATTTTATTTTGATAAATCGCACAGTGTTTACAGTAATGTTTACATTACTGTAAACACTGTGCGATTTGGCAGGTTATTCATTATTTTGTAGATTCCTTTGAAGGAGGCATTTCTTGAGATGGAATGACCAGTGTTGACAAGGTGTTCGATTATCACACTCCTTATAGAGCCAATACTACTTTCCTGCAGCCATGCGGAATAGTCTTCTGGAGCCGTTTTAGACAGGATACATGTCGAACGACCAATATATCTGGATCCATAGCAACAGGTGAACTGATATACGAGTATAGAAATGATCAGATGAGAAACCTTGTCCTTGAGGCTTCTGCAGACCAATGAGCGACTGAATAACACTCCTCTCAGCGATGCTGAGAACAAAGTTCTACTTAAAGGAGTGGAAATTCTCCTCTTTAGGACATTACTGAGTAGGTTGCCTTAGAAGTCAAAGTTTGTGTAAAGTTTCTTATATTGGCACGTGTGGCGCCTATTGTTTTTGAATTCTTAGCTTGATGTTCTTGTCAATAAATCTTGGTGGATCTCCATTATATTTGAAGACTTTTTTCAAAAAGTGTAATTCTTCTTCCAGAACATCAGGGCTGCATATGCGTTGGCCACGAGTTTACGGTTAGTTGAGATGTAGCTGTAGAAACTTATCAGTTGGCTGTTCCATGTAGGTTTCCTATGGTTGAACCTTCTTACAGTTCCGTCGACTACTTTTGTAAACTCAACAACAAGAAAAGTAATATTAAATTCATTTTTTATTTCAGGAGTAAATTCGGTTGCTGGATGGCAGTAGTTCAATATCTGTAGTAGTTGATTAAGATCATGATTATCATCAAAGACAATGAAGATGTCATCCACATGTCTAGCATCAATAGTTGATCCCAGTGGGCCATCTCGAATCTCGCCATGGAACACTCTGCTGGCAATAGAGTCAGGGGTGGTCCCATCGCAATCCAATCTTTTTGTCTGCAAATTACGCCTATGAACGTAAAATGCACATTAAGGAAGTATCTCAGTAGTAGTTTCTTTAAACAAACTGTTGGTAATCCGGTGTTCAGATGGTTTTTGTCTATGTATTGACAAATGTGACAGACAATTGCAGTGAGCAAAGCGTTAGTAAATATTGATTCAGTGTCAAGAAAGAGCATACTTTTGCTAAATGAATTGATATCTTGTATACAGTCGACGAACTGAAAGGTATCACGAGGCGAATGGTGGTACATCTGTTTTCTTACAGCTAACCATTTTGTAAATGAATAGTATGAGGGATGTAGTGGACGCAGTGGGGACCTGCTTTGTGTATCTTTGATAAACCATATAGTCCTGATATTATTAATCATGTCGGTTGAATGTGATCATAAATTTCATGACCGATTAACTGCTCCATTTTAATTCTTTCGAGGACATCATTGACATGTTTCTCAATCTGTTCTCTGTTATTTCTTTCACTGCTTGGTTGAGAAAATTCATTTTTATCTGACAGTATTTGGTTCATTTTCTCTGTATGCTCCATTCTATCCGTAGGGACTACATCAGCCCTTTATGTGGACGGGTTATTAGTAGTTCTTTGTTATGTCTCAGGTGATTTAGTTGTCGTCTCTGATACTCTGGTAGCTGGTTATAGACTTTTGGTTTTGTATTCAAATATTTATGGTGACAATCGATTATGCTTGGTTTAAATCGCTGTAGTTCTTGGTCATACATACGAGTTAAATCATCTTTTTGGGTAATTCGATTTTACAGTTGCACGTCAGCAACAAGCCTATTGGCACTTAGATTAATGTAGCAACATTTTGGATCCATGGATAACACTTCTAACTGCAAATCGGATAAAACTGTTGAAGAGTATTCGCATACGAATTTTGTAGGGTTATCAGGAAATCCGCTGTGTACTTTGATGGATTTGAGGCCATTGACGAGTCGGGATACAACAAACTGCTACCGTTACTCCACGATTGTATTGACGTATTCTGTAAATCTCTGACACACAGCAAAGTTCAAATCGTATAAGGAAGATCCTGGTGAAATATTCCGTTTGAGTTCTGGAATGTATGATCAAATGAAACCAGCAAGATCCATTACATGGCGGTGATTATGTCTTAGGATATATGTGATTTCAGTGTAGTGCTTTCCATAACCATTTGGGGTATATGAGATCAGTGACACAGTCATTTTCGCACTAACTACTAGAAGTTTGACAGAGTACCGTAGAAACACACTGAAGTCTTTGGCTGTCGACGTGTCCTAGCTACTTTTTAATTCATGGAAATTTCCGATCCGATCATTGCATACTAAGTGATATGCCAATTTACATTCGTTTGCGTGGACCCACAGACAGGCTGGAAGAACATATATTCAAATGTCTTAGAAACAACTAAACTCTAAAACGACTATAAATACAGGCGGTAGACTACCAACCCCGTGTATAACAGTTCACACTGTTTCGTTAGTTTTGGACTGGTCTCATCTGCAGTATACTCGATTCGATTCAGCTCAGAGAGTCGAACCAACTTCAACTCTTCCAACCAGCTACCTGGGTAATACATACAATCAGATTTGTGAATAAAACAGAAATAGATTCAGCGAAGAAAATTTTCTTCATCGACTAAATCATCTTAAGAGGCTGTACAGTCGTATTTATACTTGCCAAAAAAAATATATAGTGGTCTATTATTGAGTAATAGGGGGTGACATAATTGATATAATTACTCAGAAATGGCTTTAGAAGTGAAAATTAAAAGCTGTAAATTACATGGTACTCAAGGCACAAAGATAGAAATTTGAAAAGGTTAAAATTGCTATTGAGTGAGAATAAAAGTAGTTGAGTGTCAATTTAACAAGTGTGAAGAGGGTGTGAAAATATACCAAAACGAGCATATGAGAGTGATAATAGTGAATTAATTATTAAAGCAAAAGCAAACTAAAAGTAAAATTAAAAATGAAAAGAAGAAATCGAAATTGTTTACATGGAACGACTAGTGAAGAGGTTAAGAACAAGGTAGAATAAGAGACTGGACAAACTTTTTCTGTATACAGAGTTCAGAGTTATATCGACGAGTTGCCAACGCCTCCGCCATACACAAAAGCCGGAATCTGACGTTCTTTGTGCCATTTGGCTTCATTTTGTAGATGATCTTGAAAGACGACTCTGATGGAGTTACGTGGCCTGAGTTCACCAAATACTCGAGAATTGAGCTTGTAATTGTCTTGCATTGACCCTTTGCTAACCAGGCCGGATAATGTTCAGAGATGCGTTTGGAAAGCGTGCACTTTGTGCGACCAATATAACTAGCTCCACACGAACAGGTGAATTTATAAACACACATTGAGGTGGCCCAAAACGGCAGTTTATCCTTCACACATCCATTGATCATTTGTCAGCTGTAGAAATTGATACGTAGCTGAGCCATAAAAAAGGCTTCCCTCAGTGCTCTGTAAAAGCGATTCTTCAGGATCTCAGCTGCGGTATCATCTTTAAATTCAAACTCATAAATAGCAGTTTCTTGATTCTTTCAGGCTTTTCCCTCAACTTCATGTTTTTCTCGATAAATCTTGAAGGATATCCATTCTCTATGAGAACTTTTCTGAATCACCCCAGTTCCCCATCGATTGTATCACTAGAACATATCCTCCTTATTCTTGACGATAAGAAATGGATCAGATTTCTCTTTCTTCTCAAAGGGACCCAAATATGGAAATCTGTGTACTGACCATTCCATGTTGGTTTCCTGTAGATCGATCTTTGAAGAGAACCATCAGATCTCACCCCCTATTACTCAATAATAGACCACTATATATTTTTTTGCAAGTATAAATACGATTGTACAGCCTCTGAAGATGATTTCGTCGATAAATAAAATTTTCTTCGCTGAATCTGTCTTTTATTTTAATCAGATTTGTCGTTTGTAAATTACACAGTTAGAAGTGAGAAATCATCATAGTTACTTGAATGAATTTGGTGTAATTTACAAACAACTGTTTCGATTCTACAGCAAAACACATAATATTTTTGTCTCTTAAACTATTATGGTAAACAAATAGAATTCCAGTGCATTTCTCACAATCACATGATTGGCCACGAAATGTTGTTTATTTTCGTCTACACAAAGTGTTTACAAAAATATCTGGTGATTTAAAAAAAAATATATATATATATATATACCTAGAAGTACTTTATAATAAGGTCAACTAGAATTGAGAAAAATATGTCAAATGTAAACCTACTTCAGTTATGAGGTAGAAAAACACTCCGCGCTGATCAATTAAACCTTGTCTATTTCACTTACCGTTTCTAATCCTGGAAAAGGTGGGGATTTCAAGGCATAACAGAACAGTCAAACTCCATAAGATGCTAAATGAGATAAGGCTAGAATGAATTTATAAACTATTGACCTACTATCTATAAGAAACCATTTTTAGGATGTACACGGTTGAAGTGAATCCACAAAATAAAACGAGCTCATATTCCCCTGCAAATATATTCCTTCTTTCCTTGTTTAAACTAATAAAGGGGACTGGATGTATGAGATTCCATCTTTAAGTGTTGTTTACGTATTGTTGGAGATAATTAAGAAAATCCACAGTGTATTGATATATGTCGATATATACACTCTGCACATTTCATACCTTTTCCAACTTCCTAGTCAAATTTGAAATGTTACCACTTGCCTCTAATGTTATTTTTATTCCTGAGTGAAACAGAGGGCTTGCAGATGGAGCTCTGAAGTTTCGGTAGGAGTGGTTTTATTTTTTATGCTGTAGAGTTTCTTGGCTCACACCCGACCTTTTCTTACTATCGGCTTAGCTTACTACCGATCAGGGACCAAAACTCAGATCAGATGCGCTGTTAGCAAGCATTCTACTGTTGAACCACAAACGCAGTTCACTTGAACTGCTTGCAAACTAGAACCAACCTTCTTACTATTCATTTGTGGCCATCATCTTATTTGGAGGAGCTTCGATGCCTCAATGAAAATCATGGATAATAAAATAAATCTTGTTCATTCACTTATTAAATCTTACCGTTAACCTCTTATACATCGTATACCTTATGCCTTAGTTTTGATTTCTTCGAGGAACTTTTACAGAGAAATCCATTTACTGAAGAAATTTGACGAATACGAAATAGCAGCGATAATTACTTTTTCTAAATGAAAAGCAACATGTTGGCAGAATAAGCATCAAAGATAGGACTTCCTTCAGGTGAACATAAAGAATTCAGAGGTGATGAAGATTCCTGGCCAACACCAACAGCAACAACAACAGACAACAATCAACATAAATGGGAGGAACCTGAAAGATACAACCTCCTTTACCTGCCGACTTGGAAAGCATCGTTTCAACTACAGGCGGACGGAACTGACGAGGATACCAAGGCGATGATTGGGAAAGCAAGACAAGCTTCATTTCTCTCAAGTCTATGTGGAGGTCAACAGCACTCAGCATCAAAAATAATTTCCGTATCTTCAACTCCAATGTGAAGTCAGTGCTACTATACAGATCAGAGACTTGGCACGTCATAAAGACCACATCAAACAAACTACAGACCTTCATTAACAGCTATCTTCGCTCAATACTCAAGATCGGATGGCTGACCAGAAAAGATCAGCAACAGGGATCTCTGGCAATGAGCAAACCAACCAGGAACCGGTTGTGCAACAAATATGCAGGAAGAAATGGAGGTGGATTGGTCATACTCTGAGGAAACCATAAAGTGACATTACACATCAGGCCGTTGCTCGATTGGAACCCAAAAGAGAAGTGACGACTTGGAGGAGATCATGTGAAGAGGAGATGAAAGCATGTGGGCAGACTTGGAGCCAAGCGAAAACTTTAGCAGAGAACCGAATGCAATGGAGACGCCCCACTGAAGTCCTATGTTCCTCTAGGAATTAAAGGAAATATTAATAATACAATAATAAATGCATTAGATTTCATATCTTCCGCCTATTAATCACTTCTAAAAATTTAAGCTTCACTAAAAGTTTTGTTCTACATCTAGTGAATGTAGTGATTCCCCCAAAATGAGCTGCTTGTTTCGTCACACTTCTTTAAAAAATTCTTGTATTCACGTCTACTTCTGTAAATTTAACTTTTTATTCTCTTTAGATATTGTTTTAATGAGCTTATTATCTTTCATGGTAAAAATGATCAGAAAGCGGGCTACTTTTCACCTCCACCAAATGTTTAGGATGTTTAGACAGAGAACGTCAACTAGTTTATCAGCCTAGCTCTTTTCCTCTACATTCCTTCTATGAATTCGCACCCGTAACCAAAAATAAACTCTAACCAGTTACCAAAATAAAATTTAAAAAAAAAACTGTTCTTGGCCTAACTATTTCATATGTCGTCTCTTAAGATAACCTACTGATCTGTTAAGATAACTAATTTTATACTGAAACAGAAAGTCTGACAAAATCAGGTTTTAAATTTGATGTGTTGCAAAGAAATCTAACTAAAATAAATCAGAAAGCTAATTTAAGACAAGTTAGATACTACAAATAGCGAATGAGATTCAGTCTTTCGAGATTAGAAAGATAGTAGTTTCAATTCCTACTCGTTTAAATTTCTTAAGACCAGAGCTGTTATAATTGGACATATTGTTCAGATTATATGTAATAAATTGTTCCCAAAAATTTATCTGGCAAACTGAATAGTGTTACTGTATGTCTCATCGCATAAATTTATATAATACAAAAGGGAATTCTATAAAGTTTAAGAGATTTCAGACCATCGCTCCAGTGTTTTTCAGTTAGTAATTGGTCATGCTGGCAACATAGTGTATATATAATTATCGCGATATCTAATGGTGATAATCCTGATTTCACCGTATGATACAAGGCTCATTCAGGCTGATAAATAGCTGAACCAACCTAACAATCAACAATGACAGAATGTCTATCGATGAATAATAAAATTGTAACAACAGAAGACAAGGGCCAGGCAACAGATCGTTTATTAAGGAAATCAACACATAATTATAGATTTTCATGTACATTATTATAGATTATTGTTGGTAGAAAAACACAGTCTTCTGATTGGTTGTTTCTCACAGAAATTTAACCTTGCATCTTCATTATAATAAAGCTTTTATATTTCCCGATGAATGAAAAACAAAACGATATTGTTTTTACTGACGTTTCGCTATTTAATGCTAATAGCTTTCTCAAGACATTATTAAACCGGAATTTACAATATCTCAGCATGTGTGTAACAAAGAGTTAAGGGGTGAGAAAATAGACTTAGGTCAAGTTAAAAGGACATATTGAAAGTCAAAATAACAATGCAGATCACTAAGCCAAATAACAAAGGTAATAGTACATCTGTTATGATATCAAAACAAAGTTTACTAACTTGATCATCGTTCGTTAGTCTGGGGTCATTTTTGGTTGTCAAGTTGGTGAATTGGTAAAGATAACAAAACTAAATGTAGATTGTTGGATTTTATCAGCGTGTAAACTTATAAAAGTAGTGTGTGTTTACATAGTGAACTTGCTTATCACATTCGTGTTGGTTTTGTCACTTCATGGGATGGTGGTGGGGTGTTATAACCAGATCAGATTCTGTTTTAGTCCATCATTCCTATTCAGACAACTTGGATTCCACTTGATATGAAGTGCTTCTGATATTAGACGTTCTTTGTGATTTCTGAAGTTTTTCTGGATTATTTCAATATTGTCAAAATCAATTTTGTGGTCTGATTCCACATTCCAAGCGTTCTAAAAATAGACAGAGAATCTTTAGGGATTTGATGTTTTATATGGATAAGGTTGCTTTGAAGTGTGTCTGATGTTTTGAAGAGAACTCTAATGTCGAGCTGATTGAGTACTCTTCTTCGACAACAACACCCCACCACCATCCCATGAAGTGACAAAACCAACACGAATGTGATAAGCAAGTTCACTATGTAAACACACACTACTTTTATAAGTTTACACGCTGATAAAATCCAACAATCTACATTTAGTTTTGTTATCTTTACCAATTCACCAACTTGACAACCAAAAATGACCCCAGACTAACGAACGACGATCAAGTTAGTAAACTTTGTTTTGTTACCGTAACAGATGTACTATTACCTTTGATATTTGGTTTAGTGATCTTCATTGTTATTTTGACTTTCAATATGTCCTTTTAACTTGACCTGAGTCTATTTTCTCACCCCTTAACTCTTTGTTATATATATGCTGAGATTTTGTAAATTCCGGTTTAATAATGTCTTGAGAAAGCTATTAGCATTAAATAGCGAAACGTCAGTAAAAACAATATCGTTTTGTTTTTCATTCATTGGGAAATATGAAAACTTTATAATAATAGATATCATATACCCAATGCCTAAATTTTTTCAAACCGTTAAAAGTGAACTTGGTTTGGACATATATAGCCTTGCATCTCTTTTTGGCTGTTTTTTGAATGTCAGATCATCTATATGTTAACTATATCCGCCTACGCATAGCATTTGTTCTCGTTTTTCTCACAGCCAATATTGGGGACATAAACATTGACGTTAATTACTGTTCACAAATTTTGACTAACAGCCAGCTCTCACCACAAAATAACAAAACAAATCTTACCACTTCGTTTTGGTGAAATATGAACAATCAATAAATTCATTCTGTGATGAAAAAATTATTTAGCTAAATGGATGACTTGATCACACTGAAAAATTGGACAAAATGATACTCACGACTGTTTACTGCTCAATAAGTGTCTACAAAGGGTTAAACATGCAAAGTCAGAAGCGCCAAACGATTATTCAGGTGTTAATAATGATGAAATTATTTAAAATGGTCCCAGCTTGTTCATAATAAAATCAAAAGAGGTTTTCTGGACGTTCCTCTGCATTTATCACTCGTATTTTATACCGCTACGTCTATCCTTTCATTTAAAATCTCATTTAAATTATTAGAAGCGGATAACACTTCAGAGTTAACTTCTATTCAAAGGATATCTTCTTCCAACCTTACCGGCCTGCTGGATCACTGTCTGCGTACTTATGATTCATAAGTTTGTTTTCTGAAATGTTATAAGCGTTAAGTTGCAGTGTGTTTCTTTTAATGCTATATCAGTCATATTTCCTCTGTTGGCTGCTTCTTGGGCCTGTTAATGAATAGGTTATGTAGGGAGGACGTTACTTACTTACATTCTGACTGTTTCAAGTGTTTTGTTTATCGATTTTTCGAGTGATTTCTCAAATTTGAAGCTACCTAAAGGAGATTGATACTCTGTTAAGTAATTTCCCTATGTCCTGCTACATATCAGACAGGAGAATTTGTGGCATTATGGGAAATTATTTCTATCCCAACTGTATCCAAGTGCTACTTAAAGGAAACAATAGTGACCTCTCTGCAGTCAGCTTACATGGTAACTTATCACACACCAATGGAAATTTGTAACTTCGTGTTAATGAATTAGCTTATCAGTTTTATCTTCCTTGAATGAATTGTTTTTTTAAAGACAACAGTTTATTCTGCTTTTTGACATGAAAATCATCTTTAGTTGACGATTAACTGTTCACTCAGTAGCATCGATGTTAATATTTCCTGAAAGTTTTAATTACAACTTATACTACTCACAATTATAAAGTAGTTCCATAAATTTCACTAATTTTGCAAGTGCATTTTTTGTACATCTATGAGATTTCATACATTTATTCCCCTTAATGAATTTGAACAAAGCAAGAACCACAGTTTTAGCAGAACTGCTAAAACTGTAGTTCTTGCTTTGTTCAAAATCTATGAGATTTTCTGCAGCTTTTTGTAGCCCAAATTTAGCAGGCCGACCACTGACATCACGTGTGTGTCGACCAGGCATTAAATCCCGGACCATGTGCATGGTCTGCTTACTTCCTAACCTCTGTACCATTGATGCATATGAAAGAGCGGTTTACTACTCGCTCGGCCACAGGCAAGACAAAATTGATTTCTTTACTTTTAGGTAGACGTACACAACTCGTCTTATTTCTTTTCCGCATTTAATGAACAATGAGAGGAAATATACTACATATTTTCAGGTTATGTGATTACATAATAAAAACATTCCCAAGAGCTGCAGAAATCTAAAGAAGTTATCTCTTTCCCTTACCCGGATAAGCACACAGATTCAACCGAAGGTGGCACGGATGAGAATGTCAGAGCCAAGAGGGACTTTCATTACTCTGGAGTCAGTTTGGAAATCTACTACACTCAGTACAAGGAACAACAACCTAATCTTCTGTACTGAAATCTACTTACAGCTTCTGTGCATTTCAGAAAAATAGCTCACAAGTCACTAAAATCATTTCCAACATACTATATTGTTTCCATTGGGTTCCGAGTGGAACTTAGGGTTTCGACAGCACAACTCTATTTCACTCTCTTCGCGTCCGTCATAGCTGGCTTTATGATTGCCCATAAACTTTCATTCACTTTTCACTAGATCTTCTTTATGTAACACTTGGACGCCTAACTCGTTGTTCCCTGTTTGGGTTGCCCTTGACGGCCTGGAGCACCATGCCATTTGGTGATCTCCACAGCGTGTGTCAAGTCTATCTCCACTTCCTTCTACATCTGCATACATCAGAGTTAGCTGTCACGGTATCAGAACAGAAAGAGGCCAAGCTTTTGATTTTCTGAAAATGTTCTACAAAGTCGACGTCTCAAGGGAACGAACGCTTACAATAGTGCAGTTGCCTGGCATCTCATTATTACGGGTCGTGGGACAGACACCAAGAAATCCTTTAAATCTTTCAGTAGATAAGATTATTCAGTTTTCTGCAAGTTTACCAAAGTAATCTTTATCAAACACCTAGAAATCCACTTGCATGTTCAGAAAGAAGCAGTTATCAGTCTCCCCTTGTCTCGGTAACTCGATGTCTTGACTCTCCCTTTTGTTTGATTCTGCAATCCTTGGCTTCAACTTCTTATCCTTCCTCTACAATGTAATTCTGTTTGTCTCTTATTCTTATGATCTGAGTTGAAGTTACCACTCTGTGATTCAATTTATCAGTTACTTGTCGTCATATTCACCTCTTGTCTTTATAACTTAACTCTTGTCATTCTATCCAAACATTTTTTTACACTTTGACTTTCTGTGTATAAGCCATATAAGTGTATTTTCTGAGTATGAAGTATCTTTTAAACTGACATTATATAATATTTGCAGCTATGTTAAAATTGCTCTGTACACTAACTTGGTAATTTCTTTAGGCTGCAAGCAGATGATGAGAAGTCAAGGAAATAAACTATGGGACCATCTTCTTCCTAGCCTATCGTTCTTGTTGCTTTACTCAAATTCACAAAGATGGTTAGGTTTTTGACAAAATTTCATGCACATAGTCATGAATTTATGTGTATGCCATATAATAGATTGGCTAGCAGTGCTCCTAGTGTCTTTTAGATATCCTTTAGATTTTTGTGGATTGGGACAAAACTTTATGACTGACTTTCACATTATCGTTCATTTTCTCTGTAGTTGAAATTATACCTCTTATGTATAAAAACCTCACTTTGATTTACCACATAGTAAGTCAGTCGGTCAGTCACTTTGTCAGACAATCAGCCAGCCAATCAGTCAGCATTCCACCTGTTTCTCAATCACGTCATGTAAAGACTTTCCGTGAAAATTGAACTTGTGGACAGCGTTATTTATAACTACTTTCATTTATATTACAGCTTGATCTTATACCACATTTTGGTACAACAATGGAATTTTCCGCGTGTGATATCGGCAGCTCGAATTTCGCAGTCCGGAAATTGACAATTGGTGTGCATCAGCCGGGGATCGAACTCCAAACCATGTGCACGCCAGGCGAGTGCATTAACCGTTGTCCCAACGATCCAAGTCGAGTTATCATACTTAAATCGTCACCATATATATCGATTAGTTTTCTCCACACCATCAGATCTACTGTCAAATGAACAAGCATCCAGGTCACACACAACCAGAAGTCAGAAGTTTTCACAACAGTAATACCATAACTGAGTTTGACTTCTTCGAATGACGTGTGATTACATAGACACTAATATAGTAATCATCTGATGACAATCAATCCTGTACGGTGAACATATACAAAAGAGATGTCACAAATGACCTGCTCACAGGTGAGAATAACTTACAGTCTCTAGGATGAGGTATAATTGATGTCGACATAACTGGATGTGCTCTTCACCAGTTATTATTCGTATCAATGAAATGAAAAGCAATGAAGACGTCGTTGTTGAATGACCAGAGTATATTTTAGCGAGTGTTTATATACTACTGAAATGGGTTGGTTGGTCAAAATCAGTATGAGAGTGGATAATGAGGAAATCTGGAGAATGTATATGATGGTTAGCGTGAGTGTGCAGTACTGGTGACTACGAAGTTGTGCTGTTTGAGTGAGATGTTAATTTGTGAAGATGTGCAAATGGGCGTGTTAATTGTGAATAAGGTGAGATGTATGTTATGCGTGGAAGTGGATCACGACCCAGTCGCCGAGATGACCCTCGGTGGTCCGGGGTGCAGGCTTCAAACCTGTAGCCGACTAGCGTCGGAGCGGTTCGATTCCGCCTTCTCGGCGTATGCGGACATGCAGGAAGGCGGGCTATTAGAGACCCCTCGTCAATCCCTGCCTTGTTACTAATGGTAGTCCTAATCTCATGAATTCCTGACTCTCTCATCTACTAACCCCCACCAATGGTTGCCCACATCTCCCAACAAATTGACCAGTCACTTTGTACTCCACCCACTAAGTGGTTCGCCTTATCTCCTGTAAATGGATTGCTAGTATCAGCAGGCACACTCCCTTCTCATGTAGTCTCATCATATGTTTGTGCGTCGTCGGCATCGCATGGCAGAATATTCTTCAATCCTGCCTTTTGTCTGGGTCATATTAGCGTCGAACGCACTGCTAAGCCTAACCGTAGCCCTAGTTCACTAACTGATGCTAAACAGGTGAGAATGTGGAAATGTTGGCTAGGAACCGAGGCTGGTGACTCCAGCCCATATGGAACGTCACCACAGCTACTCAAATTTCAGACATGTCTGAAATGAGAAGAGTATAAACATTGGCCTCGTTGACACAGTCAATTATAGATCACTATTTTATTGATCACTCAGATATTCTGAACAAAAGCCGATTCTTGAATTGAATTTTTTTTGATTTTCCCGTCGATTGATTGGACCGAAGTGCTCGGTCTCAGGTTGACATGTCGGCTTCTTGTGCAGATGCTTCGACGATGTCTGGGTATTTAATTGGTGTACGATTGGTGGATGGTGGCTAGCAGTGGAATCCAGGATGCGCATTTCGTCCTATTTGGGACTCGTCGGCTGGATGTACCTGCATTTCTCAGTGAGTGATTTTGTTCCCACCGAGGTTCGAACCCAGTACCGAGCACTTCGGTCCAATCAATCGACGGGAAAATCAAAAAAAATTCAATTCAATAATTAATATGACCCGTTGCACAAGAGGTGGTTCTCGTGGCCCAAGTGGTCTAGTGGATAACGATTTGGCGTTTGAGACTCTGGGCACTGGGTTCGAGCCTCGGTGGGAACATCATCACTCACTGTGGAATGGAGGTGCATCCAACTGACGAGTCCCGAATAGGACGAAATGCGCATCCTGGATTCCACTGCTAGGCACCATCCACCAATTGTACACCAAAAGCCGATTCTGTATGTAGCCAGCGTAAATTGATCACAACAATCACTTTTAAGACAATCGGTTGAGAAATCAATCATTTCATTGCTTTCATTTCCCTGCTCCTTACTTACTTATTTACTGAGTTCTTGTCTTACTATACTATCATTAGAGAGGTGTTCTGCATATCGTAGTGACATATGAGCATGAGTACTATACGAATACTGAAGGTGAGAAATATTCGATCGATTACATTACATTCCACCTGAGAAGCACACATTCTGACACAGCTGGTCAGAATGAGTGGATTTCACTTCGAAAGGAAGTGGTCATAAAGTGGAATGAACTGAACGAAATTTATACTGATATGTTAGAAGAAATATGAGTAACTTCGCTTTTGCTTTCATTGAAGGTAGATGTACCAGCCACATGCTGGATTCATGCAGCCTTCCTGATATTCTTTCTGCAGCAGCCCTGAGAAGCAACTGCAGGCAGATGATAAATGGGTAACAAAAATAAGCAGTCGGAAGAAATATAGTAATATTGATGGTAGGCAAACGTCTGTCACCTGTAGCCAGGCTGCATCAATAGTGGTGAGAAAGGACGTAGCCACTGCTAAATACGACAAGCTCTCCTTAGACTCTAACATAATTGTTGGAAATTTGGAAGAGTCCAAAGAATCTGATCCCGTGAAAAGGCACGATCACGACCTTAAATTAGTGAGTAGTATTATAAGGAAGATGCTCCCAGCGAATTTCCCTGGAGTATCGATTAAAAAGCTGATTAGAATAGGCAAAAGAGATGATGAATGTTCTAGTCAGCGTAGGTTGCTTAAAGTAGTCTTAGGTTCTCCTGATGAACGGAATCATCTACTGGCTAATGTACACAACCTTGCCGGGTCAGGAATTTCAGCCAGACCTGATTTATCTCTTGAAGACAGACTTAAACGAAAAGAAGTTTTGTCCCAGCTAGAAACAAGACGTAAAAATGGTGAGACTAACCTTAAACTGGTGGGTTTTCAAATAGTCAGGTCTTGGAAACGTATGCTTCCAAGACCTGTGTGGATAAGCCAGACCGCATAGGAAGCCTGAAGGTAGTGTACACTAATATACGTAGTATCGGGAACAAATTTCACGAGCTAGGTGTATTAGTAGAAGACCTTAGCCCAGGTATTGTGGCCATTACTGAAACATGGCTGGTTTCGGGATTAGATGACACACCTGAGCTATGCGGATTTAGTTGCTTGCGCAGCGACAGAGTTAAGGGTCGTAGAGGTGGCGGGGTTGCTCTGTACATCAACAACTCCCTACATGTTCGTTCCGTGAAATCTGAAGCTCATGACAGTGGGACAGGTGAGGTAATTAGCTGTGAAGTAAGCTTTGCAACCGGCACTCTACTCATTGGAGTTCTGTATAGAAGTCCCTATTGTCAGTGTGATGACTTCATTTTAGATCACCTCAAACAATGGAGTAAACACAGTAGCTGTCTTATTCTAGGTGATTTTAATGCACCTCATATAGACTGGGTAGCTGTCACATCTCCAGGATCCGCTGATAAGTTTGACAGCCGGTTACTCTTGACAACCATGGAAAATGCCCTGACACAACATGTCTTAGGTAGTACAAGATTCGGTTCTACCCAAGGATCTTCCTTGCTGGACTTAGTGCTTACTCATGACAACGACGACGTGGATGGTCTAGTTATTCATCCACCTCTAGCAAACAGTGATCATGGGGTGTTAGATTTTAACTTAAGGGCTGGCAATTTAGTCAGTTTTCAACCCAAATCCCGGCCTAGTGTTTGGCATGCTGACATAGTGGCTATAAAGGAGCGTGCTTCAACTGCCGACTGGTCAGTCAACATTGTCTCATCCATTGAAGATGAATGGGATAGATTTAAGAATACACTTGAGAGGGTTACCACTGATCTCATCCCCTGGAGGGTTCCTAAAAGGCCAACAAATCGGCCACCATGGATAAATAGACAAGCTATAACACTCCTGAGACGGAGAAAAAGGTTCTGGAATCTCTTTGTTTCTACTGGGCTACAGCAGTTCCGGCTGAAATACTGTGAAACCAGTGTAAAACTTTGATCCACCAGTCAAGGATAGCTTACGAAACCCAGTTAGTTAAAAGTTCACCAGGCTGCCCAAAAAGACTCTTCTCATATATCAAGAGAAGAACACGTAAGAGTGATGCTATCCCACCTCTTATGCTTGAAGATGACCAGACAAACATGGCTGAGGATAACTTGACTAAGGCTGAGGCTTTGTCCAAGCACTTTAGTCAAGTATTCTCTGATAATATTGATACCAGCTTTGTAAATTTTCCAAAAGGTAACTTGAAAATGGCACCCTTATACATTGGAAAGGATACTGTCCTAAAGTGGCTTCTAAGGCTCAATCCTGGTAAGTCCAGTGGCCCTGATGAACTCCACCCACGTATATTAACAGCATTGGCTGAAAGCATAGCCGAGCCATTGTCGGTAATCTTCAATATGTCTCTGGACCAGTCTAAATGTCCAAGAGACTGGAAAGATGCCATCATTAGTCCGGTCTTCAAAACCGGATCTAGAAACTTAGTTCAGAACTATCGTCCTGTTAGTTTGACCAGTATTGTTGTTAAACTACTAGAAAGAATAATTCGTGATGCTATCATTCAGTTCATTGAAGGGAACAAACTTTTCGCTGTGGAACAGCACGGTTTTAGAGCAGGTCATTCTTGCTTGACCAACCTTCTTTTGGCCAGAGAAAGTTGGGCAAGCTCAGCTGATGCTAATATACCGGTGGATGCCATATTCATAGACCTTAGCAAGGCGTTTGACAGGGTTTCTCATTCAGGTCTTCTAGTAAAGTTAGGTAGTCTGGGAATCAATAAAGTGGTTACCGACTGGATTCAAGACTTTCTAAAGGACAGAAGACAAAGAGTACGAGTTAACGGGGTTTTATCAACATGGGAATCGGTTAAGAGTGGCGTTCCTCAGGGTACAATTCTAGGCCCACTTCTTTTCCTGATTTATGTTAATGAGATTCCATCGGTAGTTAAGTCATCCTGCTTACTGTTTGCTGATGACATCAAGATATGGAGGGCTTTGCACGATGACAGTGATCAACTTGCTTTGCAGGAAGATTTAAACTTGTTAAGTGATTGGTGTAAGCACTGGGCCTTGGAGATTAACTTAAGCAAGAGTGTAGTTATGCATGTATCCCATAGTCACGTGCACAATTACTCAATGAATGGCATTACTCTCCCAGTGGTCACTGAGTACAAGGACTTGGGAGTGGTTGTGCAGCATGACTTGAAAACAGCAACAAACTGTAGAACTGCAGCCACTAAGGGTTTTCGAATGTTATGGGCCATACGCAAGGCTTTTGCGAACTTTGACGCTGATATATTTCGTATATTATATCCGACTTATATCAGACCTCATTTGGAATATGGGATCCAGGCAGCGAGCCCGTGTTTCAAATACGAAATAGACTTATTAGAAAGGGTGCAAAGAGTAGGAACTAAGCTAATAAAGGGTTTCTCAACCCTGTCATATGAGGAGAGGTTAAGTCGACTGGGTTTATTTCCACTGTCATACAGACGACTTAGGGGTGACCTAATACTAGCATACCGTATCCTAAGAAATGATTTTGGAGCTAATTTATCTAAATTATTTCTTCCTTCTAGCACCAACCAATTGCGAGGACATCACCTCAAGGTTCAAAAACCACGGTCGAATCGTCTGCGTCTGGAAATCCGTTTTTCGCATCGAATTGTGAACCATTGGAACTCCCTACCGGAACACGTCGTATCAGCGCCATCCGTTGATTCATTCAAGGCGAGATTGGACCTCCTGTATGCAATAAATCGAAAGGATTAACACAGGCATATAGCCTACTATCCTAAATAAATTGTAAACTCTGTATTCTGTCATTAAGCAATAATAAGAATCTACCTTTGACGTTTGGAATTGGTTAGGGGTAATGTATCCTCGAGATTATCTGAATGAGACAGTATACTGTGTATTCGTTGGGCAGTCAACAAAGTACTCTTGGCTTCTACGAAAGAGTCTAATTACAGGAATGCAGTTAATACGGAAACAGTTACCTAGCTCAGGTAACATTTGACAATCAGTTAACACCCATTCCGGTCTAGGTCTAACGCATGCCTAAACCTCATAATCGGTTATACTGCTATGATACAAACACATGTCGTCCAACAGCATCCAACTTCTGGCGGCTATGAATAATTTTGGGGAACCAGCTTTCCGTAACACAGCGTAAGTCTTCTTTTCCTTCTGTAAGAAATATGATATAAACCAAATTTACTGTCTTATTAGTCCGCTTGCCATTGAATGAAGGAATGCCGACGATTGACACAGTCTATCTAAGCAGTTTATGGAATATAATGAGGTAATGGCACCGCTATTTCATACCTATCTGTACGAATACCGAAGCACTTACAAGTAATATCTGACGGAAGAATTTCTAGCTTGTTTGGGCTAACTCTTGAGCATTTCCATATCCCAGTGGGGGATGACTTAAATGGGTCGTCGACGAAATCACAAACGTCTGCATAAGGTCTGAATATCAGCCCTTTCTTGTTTATCTGCGTTATGAGACCCGGTCTACCGTGAGCTATGACTAAGTTATCTGGCGAAGAGGAAGTGATAACTGTATGCCTGGTGTTAACTATTTGCTTATGCGCATCTACTTCACAGTGATTTATAACGTTATTGTGTACTGCTCCTGAGTTGCAGTCCTGAAACAACTTTTCCGCAAATCGTTGTACCGCTTGCTTAGCGACTGCATTGTTCGAATGTATAGATCTCCTGGTTGTCTGCATGTAAGATTCAAATGGGAACGCCGAAAAAGATTCTAACGGTCCCATTTCATTGACATCTTCAGCCAAGTGTTGCAGACAATGGATGTCATAAACGAGGTGCTCCCTGCCATATATCACTACAAACTCATTCAGAAAGTTGAGTAACTCAACTATGCAACCTTCTAAGTAATTTCGATAAAACTTAGGGTGAGACAGAAGATAAACTGCAAGACTCAGTCTTTGGAAGTTGCGGTAGATTGCCAGTGGCATAATGTACCTACGTAAAACTGGTCCTAGGTACAGGAGGAACAGGCGACATTCAGTGGCTTT
This sequence comes from Trichobilharzia regenti, assembly GCA_944472135.2. Taxonomy (NCBI): domain Eukaryota; kingdom Metazoa; phylum Platyhelminthes; class Trematoda; order Strigeidida; family Schistosomatidae; genus Trichobilharzia; species Trichobilharzia regenti. The sequence goes on from OX235262.1 coordinate 56,757,352, forward strand.
CCACCGACTAACTTTGGTGAGCCCCTTAAATTTTCTCGGGAAGTCCCTGGGTGTCATTCCAGCATAAGGTAATATCTTCCCGTCAATATTTTCAAGCATGAGTCGGTTGACGTGCATCTCTTTTTTTTAGCTAAGTCTTGCCAGAGACTTATGAGCTTCCTAAATGCCCCTAAATACACTAGGTGCATTGGATCAAGAGGGAAGCACTTAACCATATCAATGTTTAATTCCTCAAAAACACACTCTCCATGGTGGTGACTTGACTGCATCCTTTGACGGAAGCTGTCATCAGTTCGTATTGGAAAAACCCATTTCCAAATGTCATTCTTCCGTCAACTTTTAACCCGGTTACTGTGCATTTGTCGCAGCCTGAGCTGGCATTATGACCTACTATATATTTCAAGTCCGCTCTAGCCGGTGCATCACAGATGACGGCTGTCAAACGAACGTTGAAATGTCTATTAAGTCTGGTAATGTGTATGCCTTGACTTAATATATCCCTTAGTTCAGGCACTAAGTCATTGCGTAACTCTTTGTAACTGCTGGGTTTGCTAGGACCACAGTATATACCTATCATGAACACACTGCTTAGGAACGGTGCCGTAATCCTACCTAACAGGGGCCATGACTGCTGGTTAGAAGACTTCGAGATGGACAATCCGTCGACATTCAACTGCAGATCAATCATGTTGCGGGGACTTTCAACCACAGACGACATCTCCATGTAGTGCTGCAAACATTTTTTGAGACCGATGTGGCAATACATTCCGTCTCCAAGTAGTCTAGACTCGCAAGAGCCCCACATTCTCAGTACACTTCTAACAGTTGTTGGTAGTTGAGGCAGTTTCGCACGGAAGATCTCCAGTATTCTGTTAGCGGCTGCTTGTGAAATGATCGTGGTGACCAGGATATTCAGAAACATACTTGTCAATTCATCACGTTCAGAAGAGACTTGTGTGCACATTCGCGAAGTACTAGCAGCTGGTGTTTGGCTGCAGCACGGTGGCGATGGCACTACCTCGGTTTCATTGGTCATAGTATCAGTGTTCACTGAAGAGGGCTCGACTTCAACAGGAAGGACAGCATGTGAGACAGCCTCCGTTGACGTCGACGCTGCCTTTATCTCGGCCATTATTTGCGCATAATGACGTTTATATCTTCTGTAAAATGTTGTGTAATGGTAGGTCAATTGTAGATTACGCTCACGTAATCTTTTCAGGCTTAATATAGGGTATTTAGTGTTAGACTAGGATAAAAATTGAAAAGGGACCACAGCGACTACATCGTGAACAGTTTAAAAGTGCGCGCAAAATGTGTAACTGTAAGGAAATAAACCCAAACAATTGATTGCGCTGCAATTAACATTGACCAAAGAAGGTTTCACAAACTAAATTGATTGGTCGGTAAGGTTTGAAATTATTCAATGGGAAACTATCGATTTCATTGCATTACGAAAAATGCATCAATTAATTCATGCGTTTTCTTCATTTGCAGTAGCGGTGAAGTATTTTCTACCTAAACATTTTACTACTTACAATTTATCAGTAGCCTACTGAGTAAAGTAAAACTTTTCCATTGTTTCCCCAGTTTGTCCCCATTTTTCGGATTTTGTGCCCATTTTTAAGATATTGTCTCCATTTTGTCCGCATCTTTCGGATTTAGTCCCCATTTTGTCCCCACATTTGCCCGATTTTGCTGAAATCCATAGCTTTGACCTTTTCCTGCATTCAGTTATCAACACGAATTTCAAAAACGATTCACAAGCATTATGCATCTGAAATTCCAAATCATATGTAATTTATATGCATAATTTCTCTTAATTCATTCCTTTCTTCATAGAAATTCGTACAGGATTTCAAAATACTTTCACTCAATTATACTGAAGTAATACAAGAGAATATTGCTTCTTTTAACTATAGAAGCCTAAATATAATCAAAAATTTTCCGCTTTCACAAAACCAGACTCTTATAACACCTCTGTAGGCATGAACACGATAACCCATACTATGCACGAAAATACATCATGATGCTTTCAATCCTCACCCTTCCTTTGAAAATGCGCGTTTTTGTTTTGGAATCATTTGATTGCTTCGTAGAGATTCATTAACACCATTACTACCGCCATTTGTTTGGATCGCTACAGTTTATAGTTAATTTTCGACTTATGCTGATATTTCGCTTTATCTTTTTATATATTTATGTAACTTCCAATATCTAGTATCTCTTTTACGAGCTAGTATGAACCAATTTGATCTGTTCGCGCTCGCCTCTTGTTTGTGAGGTAAAGGTTCCTGATCTTCGGTAAGCTTCTGCATAGCTCATCCCGTCACTCGGCCGTTGTAGCTTTGGTTGACTCCAAAAGGAGTAGTGATGAGATTAATTAAATGTTGTTTGTAGTCTGCTGCGTGTTGCGACTGTGATTACTGTGAGTGGAGTTGATCCTTTCACCAGTTAGTCCTCCTGAATTATCGTCAGAAGAAAAGAGATAATAACAATAGATATAATTAGTGTAGATTATTCGAACTAAAGGACAGAAAAAGAAATAAAGTAAACCAATGCAATATCAACCAATAATACAAAACCAATACTTGAAAATTAATCTGATGCTCACTAGCGACTGGACCTATTCAGGAAGTTAACCTAGGGTTCTAGTGGGAAGCCGTGACCAGTGGGGTACAGCAGGTCGAAGATGAGGCAGTAACTCATCGAAGAAGATATTACGAAGTGGTCACGCTATATCCTGAATTGGCAGAAGTTAGAATTCTTGGACTAGCAATTGGATCCGGTCCCAGTGGCTTAATGGTCTACGAGCTCGCCTTGTAACCGGAAGGTCCTGGGTTCGAACCCTGGCGGGTGCGAACTGCTGAAGAGTCCAAAACTAGAACGAAACAGCTGTCCAGTACTCCCAGGTTTTCCAGTGGTTCTATAACTGATGTCATCTCATGATGAAGTACTCCATGCAATCAGACAAAAACCCCTACAAAACCAATACTTGGAAAATAAAGAAAACGTAAAAACGGACAGCCAATTAAATTTGAAGTTGATGTATATAAATATGCATGTATACAATATCAGTAATAAGAACAAGAATGAGCGTAATAGTAAGAGTTGTCAGGAGAGTAAGACGGGAGAGAATGTAATGAAGTAAAACGACGAATGTAGTTGTCTACCCCTGAATGGTTTATGGGATTTGAAGGGGATAGGTCATTTGGACGCAGTCTTTGTGTCGCTGCATGATTGTCCAGCTTTCGCTTAAAGGTTTCCACAGACGCTGCCATAGCTACACCTGCCAGTAAAGAGTTCTAGGGATGGCAAACCCACAGTGAAAAGAAGTGGGAGCGCACCCGGGTCCTCGCCCTTTGGTGAGCTATCTTTCTGGGATTTCCATGGGGGAGCCTATACCCACTAGATGACAGAACACCTTCATTTGGGTGATTCTGGCCATTCATCATCTTGCAGGCAGTAATCAAATCCCGCCTTAGCCGACGGTAGCAAGGCGTGAATAGGCCTAATCTATTTAGCCTTTCATCATACGTTTTATTTCGGAGACCAACCACTCCTTTTGATGCTTGTCTTTGGAATCTTTCCGAGAGATTGGCGTCTCTTCTAAGCAGTGAGGGTGCGGTACGTAAAGGTGTGGTCTGACGTATGTTTTGTACAACCTTAGAAAGAGCTCAGGACTGAGTGCACCTAACTGTTTATGTGCAAAGTGTATGACCGCATATGCCCTCGCTGCACACCCCGCGTAATTTACGCTTGTGTCCATTTTTCCGTTGGAACTAGACTTAAGTCGTTGTGCAGTAAAAGCTTTCGTTGTACAGGGTGTAAAGAGCATTCTGCAGCCTACGGTGCACATTTTCAATACTTTTCACTTTTTCAGGTTCCTAATCTCTTTCTGAGAGTCAATACTGTAGGTTTATGGGGCATGTAAACATTCAATCTTCCCAATGTTTTACGCTCTGTAGAGACATGCAGTGCATGCTTATTGCTTTTGAAGTCACCAGAATCTCACAGCATATAAACGGCGTAACCGAGTTGCAGGCTGTCATTTCTAGGAGTAAACTGTTCCATATTTTAAAGTAATTTGCACGGGCTTTCATTAGTTACGCAGATCATAAGACCCCTCCACTTAGAATTGTATGTCCTTACCACCTGAAAATGGTGTTTTGTGCAAAACTTTAAAGAAGGATATTAGATTTATACTTGGCTTTCTGTTCCAGAATGGGTTAGATCTAGAAACATACACCGTGAAATGTTGTCTTTGCCACAGTCATATCCCAGTAGTTGGACAGTTTTCGTGATCACCCTGTCACCCACTTGGGTGCTACTAACAACTGATGGGTAGTATTCTAATAATGGACTCACAAATATCTTGTATATTATTAATTCGGCCTCATTTCTGAGCATGCATCCTGAGAGCGTCCTCAACTTGTGAGGCTGAGATACGACTTGCTTATGAGATGTTAGGTCCTAGAGTACCTTAGTTTTAGGTCGACGACACTTTTGGGTCAACGTAGATCAGCGGGCTGAAGCGTTTGTTTGATGTTGGTTGAGGTTTCGTTTGAAGCAGATTTACAGTTTTCCACTTACATAGGATACCTATACAAGGAAAGGTAGTGAAATAATGAGGGTAAGCACAGTTTATATGGGTTAAAACAATTTATATGTTATAACCCTAGGCACCATTATTGTTTGAATCTGTAGAAAACTGAATACTGTGTTAAATGCAGTCGATATGGTGAAAAACGCTGTAGCCAGTTTCAAGGTCACGATGGATTCCTGTGTCCACCTGTTATATGTTTTCTTGAATTCGTTTGTCATTGAAATTTGGGGGTGTTTTGAAAGTTTTGCTTATATTGTAGTCTGTAGGTCAGGTTTGTCACTGGATGCTACTATGGGGCTTATTTTTAGCCTGAAGTTCCAAGATATTATGTTGGTATTTAGGGATGATGGCAAACCTGCAACCATTGAGCAAATTCATGTATACTATGCCAATATAGTAACATTCTTTAGTAAGTAAAATCCGTAACTGTTCTGCCATTGTTTGATTATTTGCTTAAACTGGAACTGTGCGCTGGTTTATCAGCATGACTGGCACTAAATCAGCCACTTGCTCTTCCTCTAAGCATTTTCAGAAGTAGCTTATCAGCCTTATTGCAGCGTTCCTACTTCAGGTTTAGCATCCGGTGCTCCTTTTTGGGAAGAGCCATGGTTGTTTCAGTACATACTGGGTTCAATTCAAATATATAAAATATTCACTTACCGCAAAAAGTCATTATAGACGCGTTGATAAGATTTTGCTGAGAATTGCTGTAAGGTTGGTCTTTTAAGCGTCCCAAGACTATTATAATGGCGAATTAAATCTCTCTAATTCTGAAATAATTCTAACATTCTAAAGTGAGTGAATTCTGAATCTGTTCCGAAATGTATTCTTTAACGGCACACACTAGAAATAAGTTCAGGATTTCAGCATGACCGGAAATAACTCAGCACCGTGTTCTTTTTCTAAGCATCTTGAGAAGTAGATTAGAACCTACTGGGTTTGCCTAACAGCGTTGTTCCAGCCCTCACAGGACATATTAGGCACGGACTAGAGTTACTTCAGAATGAAAATACTTCATTCAGCACCCAGCTCTATTTTTAAGCACGACCAGTGCTATTTCAGAAGGTAGTGGGTAGATAAAATCTTTGTTTAACATAAAGGGGCATTATCGAAGAATAGGTTAGAATAAGTTTGAAGTTTTTGTAAGCTTGAGGTTGCTACGATATAAGTGATAAACCGTACTAGTCGCCGTTATTTATGATATGCTATGAACCACAAATCTTCGGCTGATAAAACGTAGTAAATAAGGCACAGATAGGTGTAATTTCTATCTGACTTCCAAAGTGTTCCCATCACGAAACAATCAACTAAAATATGCTTTGAACTGTCACTCTTAGTCATTTAAAGGGAAAAGAAGTGTAACAGCAGTTTAGACATGCATGTTTATATTATGAATACGTACGGAAACAATAAGGTTATACAAACATTTTCACAAAAATAGGTGATTAACAGGTGAACGTCTTAATCTTAAAGCTGGGTGTGGTTCATTTACTAGCAAACTGTTCAACCTGGTGGTTAACTCTGTTATTTCTCGCAGTGCGGCATCCGGATTTCTTTGGTTCAGACTGACAAGGCGACACCTTAACCGCCCATAAGCATTCCAAAAGTTGTTTGGTTGCAGTATTAAGCGGGCGGCAGGTAGGATTTTGCACGTTGTTATACTGTCCACCCCTCGCTATTTCTCAGAATATCTAAGAGTAACATTTAAGGAAATGGGACATAACACAGTTTAGATATGAATTCAAGAAAGCCTCAACGACTTGAGCACATGGCAAACTGTGTGCACAGCATGTCTAACATTTCGCCTCCTTCTTGTCTACGAAGAAGATGTGATTACCTTCTGTGTAATTAACTGAAGTGGAAGATGTTGAATGGAACAAGAAAAAGCGCCCTTGCAAGTCTAAGACAACTTTCTTGGCAGCAAAGAGTGTGAGACGCCGTAATGTGGACTGAAGCGAAGTGTGCACCTAGGGAAAACCGTAAACTACGTTGAAACTTACATCTTAATTATCATATTTACAAAGCATCCACTGGCCCTGATGTAATTTACATATAGTAGTGCGGTCAGTCCACCTCCACATTTTCCATAGGGTCAGTTCCAGAGGACCACATTTGCGTGAATACCCCATGCTGATGGTGAGCCGGTTGCACCATGCAGCTCAATATTTCCGTGTTCTCAGCCAGTTTCTTCTTATGCATGCACCAGCCTCAGCATATATCATACCTATAAGGTTTAGGTAACTCCAAAACATTTGGCAATATATTCCGAATTGTTAACCTACCCGTCATAACTGCACATGTGCGCCATTCGATACAACCACATTTAACACATTGATTCAGGAACTTTTTTCTCTATGTTAGTTAATGAGAATTAAACTTACCTTCCTCCTGAATGCCTGGCATACATGGAAAAGACATAAAACAATGATGCACCTAGGGAATTCCTCCTTTATAGCGTTCTTCTGTGCACTTGCACAGTCGACGGTGAATGTTACTGTTTTCGATGTATCATTCATAAATCTCGAAAGCGTCTGCAATATCTCCTTGATATCTGCAAACCTTTCCCTCCTAGTAAGGGCGAATAAGACAGTCCTTCTTTTTCCAAATCCATCATTCACAATAAACTGATATAAAGGCTATCTGTAATAAATTTGGAGAAGGAATTATACTTTCTTGTAGTGCAACTTACCCCATCTTATTCGTTTTATAAGACAGCCAATTCCAATTACTTCCTCATGCACTCAATCCATGATTTCATGGACATCAGTGTTCCTTTTAATAAACGGTTGCACAACTTTCATTTCATCTGATAAAAGCCGACGTCTAGATACATTGGTGGACATGAAACTTGCTGTGCGTGGATGGCTATTCACAGTTTGCTATTTTGTTATCTTGTATCCTTCGGATGTACGCGTTGCTGTTAATCGCTGACTGAAATAAAATACTTTCCAACCTTAAAATTTTCAAAATGTATATGCTCAGTCAACTTATCCCCTGTTCCTAAAGCCAGCGTCTCGGGGAACACTTTTACCTACAAAAGTTCATTTATACCTCACAAACGTATATTCCATGGGGCCGGACGGACCTTTTTACTTGAACGAATTCGATAGGATGTGTTGGATTCCTTTCAAAGAAATAATGAACAATTTAGTTAATACCTCTATAAATGCGTCAAAAGCTTGCTCAAATCGTACTCACGTATAAAATTCACGGAAAAGCATTATTCTTCCGAATATAGCTGTTATATCAGACAATATAGATGACACATTTCGTGAAGCGGAGGCAGTAGGAGTATTTTGTAACATCATTTATGATTTTAACAATTCCTAACGAACACAACACAGTGATTTCAAGTAAATGAACAATAGTATATATATCACTGTTATGACCTAGGAAATTTACTTGATTTATGCTGACCTAGTATGCGCAAATCCCCAAGTCCCTAAAATGAAAATTTAAAAAAGTGGATCAGTTAATACATACATATATCTATATATCTTAGTTAAAGACACATTAAATGTTTAGAAACTCTAGTTAAATTAGTTTCGCCTTGTAAGCAAAATGCATGCGTCCTATTTTGGACTTAAGATAAATGTATCAAAATTTTAACTACAGGCAACAATGGACAATACTCCAGCTGGCGACATTAAAATACTAATGGGAGACATGAACGCCAAACTGGGACCAGACAATACAGGAAGGGAACTCATCATGGGTAGAGAAGCTCTCGGAGAAATGAATGAAAATGGAGAACTCTTCGCCGACTTATACGCCTTCAACGAACTAGTGATTGGTGGCAGTGTATACAAGCACAAAGATATCCACAAGGCTACATGGGTGTCACCAGACGGGCAAACCAAATTGACTTCATCTCAATGCTGCTCAAGGAAGAGGAGGCGCAGCCTACTGGACACAAAAGTAAGAAGAAGAGCAGACGTTGGCTCAGACCACTATCTCGCACAAAGGACAATCCAAATCAAATTAAAAGCTTTCAGGGAAACAGGGGCTGCAGACAGACCACAAGCCAAGTTCAACACCCAAAAGCTGAAGGACCAGGCTACAAAGGACATCTTCATTGCAAGCATAAAGGACAAATCCGAGATACAAATCAACACCAGCGAAAAGGTCGGCGTCGAAAAGCACTGGAACAACTTGAAAACGGTGTGGAGTCAAACCTGCATAGAAATTCTAGGCAGAAAAAGAGACAGGACAAACAGTGGCTCACTACGGACACTTGGAAACTAATAGAAGAGAGAAGGACAGTGAAACAAAAGATTATCCAGTGCACTGACGAGCAACAAAAACAGGAGCTGAATGCAAGCTACAATACACTGAACAAAAGAGTGAAGAAGAGTTCCAGGGAAGACAAAAGAAAATATTATGAAACCATGGCAAACGAAGTAGAACAAGCTGCAGGCAAAGGAGACCTCGCCACACTCTACCAAACAACTAGGCACGTTTCGGGCAAAAGTTCGACACAGATTAAGCCAATAAAGGACGACAATGGAAAGTCAATGACCAAAGAGGTGGAACAGAGAAAGCACTGGGCTGAACACTTCAAAAGACTTCTAAATCGTCCGCCACCTACAACGCGCCCAACAATACCAACAACGGAAGCAGAACTACCAGTGAACACTGACCCCCCGACGAAATCAGAAGTCCTGAATGCCATCAAGATGCCAAAAGCTGGGAAACCACCAGGACCAGATGGAATCCCAGCAGAAGCTTTGAAAATAGACCCAGAGACAACAGCGGACTTGATGACACCACTGCTGGAGAAGGTGTGGAAAGAGGGCAAAGTACCCGAGGATTGGAAGAACGGATACTTATTCAAACTACCAAAGAAAGGAGACTTAAGTCAATGTAAAAACTGGCGTGGAATTATGCTTCTGTCCATTCCAAGCAAGATACTAAGTCGCATCATTTTGGAGAGAATCAAACAAGCCCTAGATGAAAAACTTCGTCCGGAACAGGCGGATTCAGGAGAAACAAATCATGTATTGATCAAATCGCCACTCTACGGATCATCATTGAACAAAGCTTGGAATGGCAGTCACCTCTCTATCTCAACTTCATCGACTTTGAAAAGGCCTTCGACAGCGTCGATCGAGAGGTGATTTGACAACTACTTCGCTACTACGGGGTCCCATCGACAATTATACATCTCATCCAACAGTTATACGACAATGCTGCATGCCAAGTAATCCACAACGGGAAACTTACGAAAGCCTTCCAAGTGAGGACGGGAGTGAGACAAGGCTGTCTATTATCACCAATGATCATCCTGATTGCAATCGATTGGATAATGCGACAGACAACGGCAACCAACGAGAGAACAGGCATAAAATGGACTGACACAAAAGACTTGGAGGATCTGGATTTCGCCGATGATATATGTCTGATTTCCCACAAACTGGAAGATATGCAAGTGAAAAGTAACAAGTTGGCAGAAGAAGCATCAAAGATAGGACTTCACGTGAACATAGATAAAACAGAGATGATGAAGATTCCTAGCCAACATCAACAGCAACAACAACAACAACAGACAACAATCAGCATAAATGGGAAGAACCTGAAAGAAACAACCTCCTTCACCTACCTGGGAAGCATCGTTTCAACTACAGGCGGAACTGACGAGGATATCAAAGCCAGAATTGGAAAAGCAAGACAAGCTTTCATTACTCTCAAATCTGTGTGGAGGTCAACAGCACTCAGCATCAAAAATAAGATCCGGATTTTCAACTCCAATGTAAAGTCAGTGCTACTATACGGATCAGAGACTTGACAGCGAGTCATAAAGAGCATCTCAAACAAACTACAGAGCTTCATCAACTGAGCTGTCTTCGCTCAATACTCAAGATCAGATGGCCAGAAAAGATCAGAAACAGGGATCTCTGGGAGCGAACCAACCCAGCAGGAACCGATTGTGAAAGAATTAGGCAGGAAGAAATGGAGATGGATTGGCCATACGCTGAGGAAACCATCAAGTGACATCACTAGACAAGCCCTCGAGTGGAACCCGAAAGGGAAGCGACGAGTTGGTCGTCAGTGCAAGGGTGACTTGGAGGAGGTCATGCGAGGAGGAGATGAAAGCATGTGGATAGACCTGGAGCGGGGTGAAAAAGTTGTCAGAAAACCGAAGGCAATGGAGGTGCGCAGCTGAAGCCCTATGTTCCTCTAGGAACTAAAGGATACAATAATAATAATAATATCAAAATTTTGTTGATTTATATTCACTTACTAGAAATTCTCATACATCTCGGTGTAGTTTAAACACCACGAATGCGTCCAAATAGCACTTGAATCACCACACTACACTCACACCAAAATATTAACACGCTTTATATTATGGTAAGTCTTCAATTAGACTGCCTGTAAATTTCCGTGTCAAAATAAAAAATTACCGCTTGTCAATGTAGTTGAAGATTGAACGGTCAACTCATGGTTGTTTGCTCAAAACCAACTTCCCCAATTTTTGCGGAAGCATCAATCAGCCAGTCATCGTCTCATCGGTCGCTGTTCAGAAAGAAGTCAAGAGACAACCGTCAGAAGTAATATTGTGATTTAATATTGTAATGTTTATTCATAGACCTTAGTTGTAAAGCTTAGTTGTACAATGGCTATATGTTGGTGTTAGAATAAAGAATCCTCGAGTCGCCTAACTGGGTTCTGGTTTTTGCGTCCGTTCGTACTAAACGTTTCTGAGAAGCTTCGAGGAACAGCATGAGTCCCAGCGTAGCCAGAACTGGGCATTAACGGTTTAAGAGACGCGGCTGACAGTTTCTGACGGTACGCCGTCAGTTTCTCACGGATTCAGACAGTTGGTGACAGTTTGGATAGTCACCGTTCATCTTCCCTGGTGTCGGTCAAGTCCTCTTTGAACAAGCAATATCTGGAACTTTTTTGGAATTGGGCCAAGTTCAACAATGCCGGGGTCAAAGAAGGGACAGAGCGTCTTGGATGCGAACAGGAAAGTAAGTCATGGTGACTTGTAACGATGTGTCTGATGTTAAACTTGACATGGTTGATGTTCCTGTTTCGCCGTTCAGGGATAATAGGAACATCAAACTCCCTGAATTTGAACCACGGTGTTTCGACGGAAACCCAGCTGATTATTTACAATTTGCAAAGTAGTTTGAGATAATGATGAGTAGTTTTCTATTAAGTGATGAATTGAAATTGATTTATTTGATGAGGCACTGCACTGGAGTTGCTTCAAGAGCCATACAGTGCTGTAACCTCATGCCCCCTAATGAGGGATACTCTGAGGCCAGGAATATACTACGTCAAAGGTTTGGAAGACCTTCGATGATTGTAGGGAAATTATTCGAGGCTGTTAAGGCAGTCAATTACAGGATGACTCCAAGGCACTCTCTGAGTTTTTGGATAATCCGTTGACATACAAGAATGCATTGATTTCGATGAATTGCATGAGTGACCTCAACTCGAGTTTTATACTAGAAGTAATAGCAAGACGCCTACCTACTCGACTGCAAAGGAAGTGGGTGAAGATAAGCTCCCGTATGGAGGATGAGGGTATCGAGCCAAAGTTTGGTTATATCCTGAAACTGGTAAAAGATAGCGTCAATCAATCCATGAGCAAGTTTGCCAGTATATTGAATCTCACCCCTAGAATAGAGCAGTCTGAGGGAAAAACGCAATCATTGATGACGAATAGGCCTCAGAGAGGTGGATATCGAGAAGGCTCCATGATGTCTAATAATGCATATAGACCTAGTGAGTGTAACAGGTTTCGTAGTACATCCTCAACAGATAAGTTGCAAGCTGCACGACAAACACGGTTGTGTTTTACACGTTTGCAAGAGGTGCATACAACGGTGAACTGTGAACCAGTGAGCAAATTTAGCGATAAGCTAAATGTGAAATCAAGGTCTGACTCCGAATTGTGTGACGATAACGGTGAGGTCAAGAAGTCTGTAGTTGCAACTGGTAAGCCATTGTTGAATAGAGTGTCACAGAATAGAGTTATTGCTTCAGAGTGCAGTTCTGACTCCAGAGTGAAGGTATAAAACCTTTAAGGATTTGTGAGGAGGAACCAAAATTGTCTACTTTTGTTATTAAAGAGTTTGAAAATGATGAAATTGACGGTAAAGTAAATATTCGTGATAAATATCATGATACTTCATATTTGTCTTTGGTTGATCATGATGAGATGAGGGATATGCCTACTACTGCTAAGTTCAAAAAAGGTTCTGTACAACTTGAAGGTGAAGTAGAATTAAATGCAGATGCAGTTGCGGAAGGCATGCATACTTGTCGAACCGTCAGTGTAATTGATCAGAGTGAAGCCCACCTATCATCAGATGCTAGTGCTACACCGGAGCTAATAGTAAAAGGCAGCAGTGGTGGTAATCTTGCAGTCCATTGATGATTTTGTTCACCCGTGTTTAAAAACTTCTTCACATGTATCTGTTCGTCGTGACTCTGTGCGTAGACCTCTGGAACCCCCATACGACGGACCTTATAAAGTAATTAAACGTCCGGATAAATTATTTGTCTTGGACAAAAAAGGCCGCGAGGACACCGTCAGCATTGACCGTCTGAAACCGGCTTACTTGGAGGGTAATCCTATTAGCATAGAGCTAACCGTACCCCATAATCCACAAGTAACCGAAGATCGTTTAGACCTCGATGAAGTCACTAGCACGGCGACAGCTACCGAATCTTCTGTCGAGCCTCCTAAGAAAACCCGTTCTGGACTCACCGTAAGGTTTCCAGTATATATTCACACTTATTTGACATAACGAATCGTGTGATTCACCCAACTCATTCGTTTGTGGTACTAACTATTTTTTTAGACGTATCAATTTTTTATATACAGCATCACTAAACATAAGTATTTCTTCTTCAACAGTTCATGTAACAGGCACAAAAAAATTAATTAGATGTACTTTTTTCGATGTTCTGAACACTGCAATCGGCGCAGTTCTACAACAGCTAGTTAACAAAGAGTGGCAACCACTCGCCTTTTTCTCGAGGTGCCTTCAACTAGCTGAAACGAAGTACAGCACATTCGGCAGAGAACTTCTGGCTATTTACTGTGCTATACGTCATTTTCGACATTCGGTAGAGGGTCGTGAATTCGCAATTTTTACTGATCACAAACCTCTTACGTACTCTCTGAACTCACCTTCAGATAAGTATTCACCCAGGGAATCACGACAACTGGATTACGTTTCACAGTTTACATCAGATATTCGTCATGTATCCGGAGTAAACAACACTGTGGCAGATGCCTTGTCGCGCGTTTGTTCCCTCACCCAAATCGACGGCATAGACCTTGTAAAACTGGCTCGTCTTCAAAAAGAAGATACCGAGCTTCAACATGAGTTGTCGAAAACAACTCTACCATTAGTTGAGAAACCGTTGGGTATGGGAAGAGATACTATTCTATGCGACATTTCCACGAGTACTCCTCGCCCCATCGTGCCTAAAAGTTATCGCCGTAACGTCTTCAATACGTTGCATGGCTTATCTCACCTAGGTATCAGAACTACTGTCAAGCCCGTAACTAGTCGGTTTTGTTGGCCTGGCATTAATAAAGAAGTAAGGGAATGAGCACACAAGTGCCTAGCTTGTCAAAAGTGCAAGGTGATAAGACACACCGAAAGCCCACTTGGCACCTTTCTTCTCCCTGACGCCCGTTTTGAGCGCGTCCATATAGATTTGGTTGGACCCCTTCCTGAATCCCATGGATATACCTATATTTTAACTTCCATCGATCGATTCACATGATGGCCGGAAGCAGTATCCATCAAGGACGTATCTGCCGAAACAGTCGCACGCGTCTTTGTAGAAAGATGGATCGCTAACTTTAGATGCTCATCTTCCATAACAACTGATCGCGGGTGGCAATTCGAAAGTGGCTTATTCTTCGCTCTGACGTTTTCAAGCAACGGCCTACCATCCACAAGCTAATGGTATGGTAGAACGTCTACACAGACAGCTGAAAGCTGGTCTGTCAGCTGCAAACAACACCCATTGGACTGAATCCCTTCCGTCAGTTCTCCTAGGGATACGAAACGCCTTGAAAACCGATGCTGGTTGTACAAGCGCCGAGCTAGTATATGGCACGACACTACGACTGCCTGGTGAATGTGTTTCTCCCTCGAGCTTCCCACCAGCGGTAGATCACGCTTCATACGTCAGTAGGCTTACAAACGCAATGCGTTCAGTTAAACCTGCTCCCCTTCGTCCACAGTCCATTGATGATTTTGTTCACCCGTGTTTAAAAACTTCTTCACATGTATCTGTTCGTCGTGACTCTGTGCGTAGACCTCTGGAACCCCCATACGACGGACCTTATAAAGTAATTAAACGTCCGGATAAATTATTTGTCTTGGACAAAAAAGGCCGCGAGGACACCGTCAGCATTGACCGTCTGAAACCGGCTTACTTGGAGGGTAATCCTATTAGCATAGAGCTAACCGTACCCCATAATCCACAAGTAACCGAAGATCGTTTAGACCTCGATGAAGTCACTAGCACGGCGACAGCTACCGAATCTTCTGTCGAGCCTCCTAAGAAAACCCGTTCTGGACTCACCGTAAGGTTTCCAGTATATATTCACACTTATTTGACATAACGAATCGTGTGATTCACCCAACTCATTCGTTTGTGGTACTAACTATTTTTTTAGACGTATCAATTTTTTTATATACAGCATCACTAAACATAAGTATTTCTTCTTCAACAGTTCATGTAACAGGCACAAAAAAATTAATTAGATGTATTTTTTTTCGATGTTCTGAACTTAGCATTATTTTACTGTATAGTAAATGTACATAATTTTTTTAACGAAAAAGCTGATTTGGTACATTTTCCTCGACATGGTTCTTAGTGTTCTTCCGGCAAGAAGGGGACCCATCCCATTGTTTCCATCACGACCAATTCACGTTGACTCAGATGCCATTGCTAGAACCTGGTTCACACGGACAGAGCTGAAATGGAAAACAAACAGAAAAGCCAACACACCATAAGCATAATAACCAGCTTTGAACTCTTGCGTTACAGGCGTTCAGTTTCTGCGTGAGTCATTTTTGCTTAATATTTTTGGAAATTAGCCGCTTTCCTCACATTATCCAGTTTTCCATAGTCAACAAGGATTGTATTTTATCAACTGGAACAACATATAGCATTCACTCGTGAAATCTACGTCAAGAATCTTCGGATACCCTATCTAACCACGTGGAACTCAGGACTTTATCCACAGCAAACTCTGTAAAGGAAAGTCTGACTTTTTATTTTTGCAATATACATCTGTTTATCGTTGTTGTTTTGATACTTCGATAATACAGCTATCTTATTTTTATATCCTCAAGACTTTTTTTTCCGGAAATTGTGAAGTTTCTTATTTCTGTAATGGTTAAGTCTATCAAACGTGTAAGTACCGTTAAGAGACTGAGATCTAATACTAGTCAGCCATCTGAAGGCCTCAGCTCCGTTGACAATTCTACACCTTTTACACCAGCCACACCCAGAGTTATGGTATCTGATATCATGGAGGAATTGACAGAGAATGCGGCTTGTAGCAAAAATGATTTACTGACACTTCAGAAGTCAATAGCAGAACTACAGAGCAAGTTTGACAGCATTATGCCTCTCACGCAACTGTGTGACCCATCACAAAACATCTGTTTTGAATCACTAATCAAATCCGAGCGCATAATTGACTATTTGGCTGAAGAAGCTGTTAAGAGGATTATGTCTTCACATAACGTCTTGGCCTATAACATTCCAGACAGAGAGCCGATTGCCAAACTTAAGAATTCGTGTCTAAAGGCTTGTAATATGTCGTTGACAGAATGTCAGGTTTTGCGTCTTCGTAAGAAATCTGCAAACCACCCGTGTCCTGTGCTTTTCAAGTTTAGGTCTACTGAAGAAGCCAGGAATTTTCTGAAATCGGGTAAGACAATAGGCTCTTCAACACCATACACTAACATTAGGGTTGCACCTGATTTAACACCATGCCAAAGGCGATGCCGCTCAGGAACAGTGAACCCTGATAACTCTAATAGGATAACTGTAGATGATGTTCCGTGCGTTATTCCGTCTATTGAAATATCTGATCACGGCATGCAACAGACATTTTCGCAGGCACTGGCTAATGTTAGCCAAGCATTATATAACGATATTGATGCTGACACTGAAATGGTGGACATAGATGAGTCAACGGGAAATAATGTTGAAATACATCGTTTTCACACTGACGCAAAAGTCAAGACACCGAAACCATCAAAACCCATCCCACTGGTGGTCCAACCATTGCCTTATAAGTCAGTTACTCCTCAGTCTGACAATCCACACTCTGTGAAGCACCAGTCGAATGTAGCCACCCAAGTTGGCAAGTTTTCTAGGCGTTATGACAAACGTCCCATTTCCATTAAGAAAACTAAAGCTCATGAGGTGTCCAAGCCACAGAAACCCTACATAGCATGTGCTGACTGCCCTGTTAGCCATCATCAGCCAGTTGATCATAAGATAAGGGAAAAAGAAGTAAATAAATTAAATACTAAACCCGGAGCAAGAAAGCCCTTTGATATGAAAGAGACGAAAGCACCTGTAGGCCTTCTTTGTAAGAGAAAGTCAAATATGGTAGACGAAGCTCCTAGGGGTAGGCCTAATTGGTGCCAAGTGGAAAGCCAATTTTATCGAATCCCTAATTCTAGACAAACAGCACAGCAAAGTAGTAGGTATTGTTCTGCACATCCACTACGTAAACCCCTTGTCAACCAGCCCACTTCTAATATTCTGTCGACTGAAAGTTATAGAAAATACCCCAAACATCGGCCACAGACCACATTTAGCAAGCCAACAGAACCCATTCATATATCTTATGTGTCTAGTGGGGAGCATGTGCCGATTTCTGCACAAAACTTGCCATGGTCTGATGAATACCAGAAACAGATACCAACACTTCATTCTTATACTGGCAACAAATTACCGAATACACATATCGGTTATACCTTAGGGCAGGATTTTCACCAGCGTCAGTTAACAGAAACACCTGGAATCATGCATATAGCACGCATGATATCGGATCAATTCCTTGCTGGCATAGCGAACAGTCTACAGCTAGGGCAAGGCATATTTCCCGGGAGATAGCTGACACAGTGTCGACACCAAACGCGGATACTAATATCTCTAAAATATTAATATCTGATTATCACACAGGTGTCTCTCACTGCATACCATATCCAAACGTAAGCCCATCCCTGACTACCACCTCAAAAATCTACCTGAAGTCTTCCTACGATCCAAAGATATTGGTAAATGAGTCTGATAACATGTATATAGAGGATACTCACGGATTATTTTACCAAGATGTTGTCCGCTCACTGAAACCACATAGCCAGTGTTTATCTATTATCCTAGTAAATACGAGATCAGTTCTAAGCAAACATTTAGCACTAAGTACAATAGCTTCTATATGCAGACCGTCATTGATTATGATCACCGAAGCCTGGTGCACAAGTGAAATCTCCAATGACAGCCTAAGGATTGATAAATACAACCTTTTTCGCGGGGACAGACGGACAGGTCGTGGGGGTGGAACACTAATTTACTGTGAACAATCCATGTGTGCAACCCAGTTTAGTAACCCAATTCTGTCACAACTCAATGACTCGATCTGGGTCGAAATAAAAGTTGTCAGAAGTAAACCTATACTTGTGGGTTGTGTGTACCGGCCCCCTTCATCCAGCAGGGAATATGATAATATGCTTAGCAATATCTTTAATGTTACAGCCAATCTTCCTTTCAGTTATAAAATTATCGGAGGCGATTTCAACTTGCCAGAAGTATCATGGTCTTCACTCCGAGGACCCCAAAGGTACGATAATCTCATAAATTCCATCGTCACAGGAGGGTGGACACAACACATAAATTCACCCACTAGATCCGCAAATATCCTAGACCTTATTTTCACGAACAACATAACGCCATCTACCGTACATGTTGGACATGAATTTCCAGGTAGTGACCATAGAATAGTAGTTTGTTCTTTTGACATCTTTCCTGAAACAAAACGCAGAGATGAAGCTGGCCAGATACCTATGAGATTGTACACACATGCTGACTGGGACTTGTATCAGCACCTAATTAGATGTTCTAATTGGGACTCGTACTTTTCGAACCAGTCCTTAGATGCAATTCTTAACAACTTCTATCAGAATATTAACTCAATTCACGACGTCATTGCACCCGAGAAGATTCTTAACTTCAGATTCCCCCAAAGTGATTATATTCCGACATCGTTTAGAAGAAGTCTACGTAAGCACTCAATAAAATACTACAGATATCATGACTTATCGTCATTAATTGCCATAACGTCCCTTCTCAGTAGAATTGAAGAGTTGAGAAATATAGGCCTCAGAAACAAAGAAATGCAGGCCATTCATGCACCGCATAACTCAGGAGAAATAGCCAAACTTTTTAAAAGTAGGTTGATGAACTCCAAAACACCCTATCCGAAAATAATATACTTAGACGGCATTGCTTACGAAAATAATGAGGCGATATGTGAACTGTTTAGCAAGCACTTCGCCAGATTATACACCTTAGAGAACGATGAAGTCGTGGATTTCCCACGTAAAACAGACGAATGTTTAAGTGACATAATTTTCACCACACATGAGATCGATAAAGCTGTCGCAAATCTTAAGCTTAGTAACACTACTGGCCCAGACGGTATATCTTCCGTTCTGCTGAAAAAAGGTGGTAATGACATGAGTTTACTCTTACTCAAGTTATACTCAATTTCATTAAGCGATGGGACATACCCTAACTGCTGGAAGAAGTCTTATATTGTACCTATCCATAAATACGGGCCTATAGCTGATATCAACAACTACCGCCCCATCAACATCACGTCTGTAGTTTCACGTGTAATGGAAAAGATAGTTAAGACTCAAATCATTCAGTACTTGCTGTCAAATGACCTACTATCCCCATCCCAATACGGTTTCTTAAGTAGAAGGTCGTGCATTACTTGCCACTTAGATTATTTTGACTACATCACACAAAGCATTGATAATGGGCGTTCGGTAACAACATTGTTTCTTGACGTTAGCAAGGCCTTCGATAAAGTCCCACATATCAGACTCCTAACAAAACTCCAATCCTACGGAATAACCGGAAATCTTCACAAATGGATAAGTTCTTTTCTCACAGAAAGAGAGCAATTAGTCAAAATCAACCACCAGTTGTCTTCCTCAAAGCCGATAACCAGTGGTGTAATACAAGGTAGTGTTCTTGGCCCTATTCTATTCCTCTTATTTATAAATGACATAGTCTCTGTAATCAAGTATGGCAAGCCATACCTTTTTGCAGATGATCTCAAGATAGTATATGATTATGGGTACGGTGATATGAGCGTCGAAAGCAAGATCCAACAAGACTTAAATGATCTAGGCGATTGGAGCGAAAAGTGGCAACTGACTTTCAACCCAGACAAGTGCGGTATAACCCACCTTGGACGCTGGAAACCGATAATGTGCCTATATATGTACGGTAAGCTCCTCTCAAAACTGAACACAGTCACAGATCTCGGGATAACATACTCAGATTTATCCTTTTCCGATCATGCAAATAAGGTTGTATCTGACTGTAAACGACTTACTGGCTTTGTACTGCGTAACTTCTACACCCAAGAAGCAAGATTAGCTATATATAGGACATGTATCCGTCCCAAACTTGAATATTGTGCTCTCCTATTTAGTAACCTCAGGTCTGTAGACAGAAAAAAAATCGAAAGTGTCCAGAGATTCCTCACGAAACGCATAATAGGGTTCGACCAACAAGTGGAATATGTTGACAGGTGTGTACGTCTGAAATTAGAGCCTCTGTGGTTAAGGAGAGTGAAGTGCAACCTATTTCTACTCTTCAAAGTCATTAGGAAACATTGCTACAGTAACTCATCCATAACGTGGGAAAATATTAAATCATATCAGCTGCGAAACCACGACTACCTTGTCAAGGTGGCTACCCACAGAAAATCCATTAGGGCAAACTTTTTCACCATAAAATATTGCACTCTTTGGAACCAACTACCACCTGAAATAAGATGTTGTGAAAACCCTGATGGGTTCAAACGGAGCCTAGAAAGACACTTTAACATGTCCACCCTAGCTCGTCTAAAAGACCACAACTGTTGGTAGAACGGAAATTGAAGGCCAGTCCAGTCTTCAGTATAGTCACATACGTATATCTCGACTCTAATACTCACGCAGCGAACGTTAACTAATTTACTGATTTCTATTCTCTATAATTTTCACTTAGTTTTGTTGGTAAAAGTAACACTGGAAATAATTATAATAGCATCCACACCTTTTAACGTTTTACATATGTATATACTAATATAATAATACTTATTAATCATGCATGTTCAATTCTTAAATTAGATTGTTATTAAAATACTTAAAATGATTAAAATATTTATGCATCAAATGTTCTCTTGCTTTACCACGCTTGTTTCCCTTATAACACTCAATTATTGAGCCTAGTGTAATATTTGATATACGAATTATATTATTGATTATACTCTTATCATATATGGTTTGATTTACTCTACGGCTCCCTGTAGACTAACTACCATTCTTCAGTATACACACACTGCAGTATTGTTAACCAAATGCCAAAATTTTGTTGGTTCTGTGTTAATATCTTTTTATAATATGTCTAGACACGTTACTTTGCAATGTCAGATGTTTACTATATATAAGTACACTAAGTCCTGCCAACCGACCTTACCTTCAGTTCATACTACCTAAATTGAACCCTAACTATAGTGTTCTGCTGAATCTTGCTCCACTATTCACAATACCTATTCGTTTTACTCTTTAAGTTTTTAACTTCTTATAAAGTAATCTGTTCATTAGGATGCATGCACACATATAATATGTTCATAAAGATGTACGTGGAGACCTATTGGAAGCACTCATTAAGAAAGCTAGGGAGATGGAATATGGGGTACGAACATGTCTGGTACCAAGCAATATATTTGCGGTAGCCATAATAATCATAGTCTCAGAGCCTAACATCAAAAAAGGAGGGAGGGTGGCGTTAGCTGATCAGTAGATATGGTGGTGGTCACTAAGGTGAATCGCCCCATTCTGCAGGAACAGCAATATACAATTTGAAGGCTCGAGATATTTCTGATTTTTATGAGGGCTTAGATCTTTATCTTGAAAAAGATAATAATGAACGCCTTGACAGATCATGCTTCTACCTTTAAATATATACCATTCGCTCAGCCTATTGTTGAGATGCGACCACGTGGGATCTGCACAGATTTATGGGGCATCTTATAAATTAACTTGCTATCCATTGTCAGATCTTTAAATACCACTTCACAATGTCTTATCTCACTTATTTTCTAATAACGTCTTTACTTGATCCTCATTATATTCCATTAAACCTAACATTTTATAGCTCTTTATGAATTTGATTCGACTTATTCTATTCCTATTCTCTGTAGGGTACGGTTGTGCACCAAATAGAAAAAAAGGCATGAAATAAAAACAACTGGCTTGAAAATAATTGTATTAAAGCCAAAAGTGGACATCATGATAGTACAAAATATATTGGTTTTATTATACATTGCAAATGAACGTTGTCGGCCTAAGGATTAATTACTTCCCCATTCTGTTTTCTATATAAATGTGTTTATTAATGATATATTTCACTCACTTAATTTATTACACTTTAATGATTCACATTAGCACTTTAACTTTTCTAAAACAGCTTCCAATCCCTTGTAAACGTTGTACTTACCTCAATATTGGTTGGTTATCGTATGCCTACAACCACGGGATGAAAACGAAACGAAGTCGATTTTCCCGCTCAACCTGGAGGACAACTGTACAATTCAATAACTATACGGCCTGGTTCAGACAATGAGTGTAATTATATATGTATCAAATATTTAACTGTTGAAACATTATTAACTTGTAGACAATTTAAGATTTGACATTATATCATACTTGATCGTGCCTGTAAAAATGGCATGCAATTTCATGTAAATTTATGTTTATGAAAATAAATTATTATTATTATTTATATTGTATATACTGAATTGATATCATCTGTCATCTAGCTGTTGGTAATTCTGTTTGTGTCCGGACGACTTTCACTTGGATCGCCAACCTGAGAAGGAATGTAGGCGTACTGCTGTAAGTCCTACAGTTCTTCAAGGGTAGTTCGTCAAGGCAGAATCCACCACATTTGATGTGTTGATTGTACATATGTTTGTGATAAGCATTTGAGTGGGTTCCAATTAATGTAATTGTTGGTTATTCTTGTTTGTGTTTGGACATTCTTCAACCTGATATCGTCAACCTGAGAAGAGTTGCAGGCGCACTGGTGTAAGTCCTGCGATTCTTCAAAGGAATTCCATCAAGACATGATCCGCGAGGTTATTTGGACTGTTTGTGTATACGTGTGGTGTGTCTTCTCAATTTGTGATTTTGGATTAATTGTGTTTACTCGTTGTTTTTGTATCTTGTTGTTATTGCATAATTTTGTTAAAATTTTCGTCGTGATTGCTTCCAAAGTTGTTTCTTGTCTTCTACATCCCTGAATGAATTGATTGATGGGTCGTATACGCCGGGGAGGCTATTGGTGAGAATGAAATGCATACGGAGATAATTGTTAGCTGCAGTCCCACACGCCGGGAAGAGAGTGTAGACGACTGAGACTCGCATGCGTCACCGTTACTAGAACTAAGGCAGAATGAGTGACAAGCGATCGCAGTGGTAATTGGTAGTGAGTAGATAAGAGCATGTGCGTAGAGTATCGTGAGGTGCTGCTATGGTCACGTTGCATTCTGCAAGAGTCATTTTAGCAAGTGGCGATTAAGTTGTAAGATGTCAAGAGGACGCCTTTAATTCGAAGGTGTAGGTCGTCACTGGTGTGTGAGATTGTGCTGTGGGCATAATAATAATAATTTTATTTTCATAAACATAAATTTACATGAAATCGCATGCCATTTTTACAGGCACGATCAAGTATGTTATAATGTCAAATCTTAAATTGTCTACAAGTTAATAATGTTTCAACAGTTAAATATTTGATACATATATATAATTACACCCATTGTCTGAACCAGGCCGTATAGTTATTGAATTGTACAGTTGTCCTCCAGGTTGCGCGGGAAAACTGACTTCGTTTCGTTTTCATCCCGTGGTTGTAGGCATACGATAACCAACCAATATTGAGGTAAGTACAACGTTTACAAGGGATTGGAAGCTGTTTTAGAAACGTTAAAGTGCTAATGTGAATCATTAAAGTGTAATAAATTAAGTGAGTGAAATATATCATTAATAAACACATTTATATAGAAAACAGAATGGGGAAGTAATTAATCCTTAGGCCGACAACGTTCATTTGCAATGTATAATAAAACCAATATATTTTGTACTATCATGATGTCCACTTTTGGCTTTAATACAATTATTTTCAAGCCAGTTGTTTTTATTTCATGCCTTTTTTTCTATTTGGTGCACAACCGTACCCTACAGAGAATAGGAATAGAATAAGTCGAATCAAATTCATAAAGGGCTATAAAATGTTAGGTTTAATGGAATATAATGAGGATCAAGTAAAGACGTTATTAGAAAATAAGTGAGATAAGACATTGTGAAGTGGTATTTAAAGATCTGACAATGGATAGCAAGTTAATTTATAAGATGCCCCATAAATCTGTGCAGATCCCACGTGGTCGCATCTCAACAATAGGCTGAGCGAATGGTATATATTTAAAGGTAGAAGCATGATCTGTCAAGGCGTTCATTATTATCTTTTTCAAGATAAAGATCTAAGCCCTCATAAAAATCAGAAATATCTCGAGCCTTCAAATTGTATATTGCTGTTCCTGCAGAATGGGGCGATTCACCTTAGTGACCACCACCATATCTACTGATCAGCTAACGCCACCCTCCCTCCTTTTTTGATGTTAGGCTCTGAGACTATGATTATTATGGCTACCGCAAATATATTGCTTGGTACCAGACATGTTCGTACCCCATATTCCATCTCCCTAGCTTTCTTAATGAGTGCTTCCAATAGGTCTCCACGTACATCTTTATGAACATATATATGTGTGCATGCATCCTAATGAACAGATTACTTTATAAGAAGTTAAAAACTTAAAGAGTAAAACGAATAGGTATTGTGAATAGTGGAGCAAGATTCAGCAGAACACTATAGTTAGGGTTCAATTTAGGTAGTATGAACTGAAGGTAAGGTCGGTTGGCAGGACTTAGTGTACTTATATATAGTAAACATCTGACATTGCAAAGTAACGTGTCTAGACATATTATAAAAAGATATTAACACAGAACCAACAAAATTTTGGCATTTGGTTAACAATACTGCAGTGTGTGTATACTGAAGAATGGTAGTTAGTCTACAGGGAGCCGTAGAGTAAATCAAACCATATATGATAAGAGTATAATCAATAATATAATTCGTATATCAAATAATACACTAGGCTCAATAATTGAGTGTTATAAGGGAAACAAGCGTGGTAAAGCAAGAGAACATTTGATGCATAAATATTTTAATCATTTTAAGTATTTTAATAACAATCTAATTTAAGAATTGAACACGCATGATTAATAAGTATTATTATATTAGTATATACATATGTAAAATGTTAAAAGGTGTGGATGCTATTATAATTATTTCCAGTGTTACTTTTACCAACAAAACTAAGTGAAAATGATAGAGAATAGAAATCAGTAAATTAGTTAACGTTCGCTGCGTGAGTATTAGAGTCGAGATATACGTATGTGACTATACTGAAGACTGGACTGGCCTTCAATTTCCGTTCTACCAACAGTTGTGGTCTTTTAGACGAGCTAGGGTGGACATGTTAAAGTGTCTTTCTAGGCTCCGTTTGAACCCATCAGGGTTTTCACAACATCTTATTTCAGGTGGTAGTTGGTTCCAAAGCGTGCAATATTTTATGGTGAAAAAGTTTGCCCTAATGGATTTTCTGTGGGTAGCCACCTTGACAAGGTAGTCGTGGTTTCGCAGCTGATATGATTTAATATTTTCCCACGTTATGGATGAGTTACTGTAGCAATGTTTCCTAATGACTTTGAAGAGTAGAAATAGGTTGCACTTCACTCTCCTTAACCACAGAGGCTCTAATTTCAGACGTACACACCTGTCAACATATTCCACTTGTTGGTCGAACCCTATTATGCGTTTCGTGAGGAATCTCTGGACACTTTCGATTTTTTTTCTGTCTACAGACCTGAGGTTACTAAATAGGAGAGCACAATATTCAAGTTTGGGACGGATACATGTCCTATATATAGCTAATCTTGCTTCTTGGGTGTAGAAGTTACGCAGTACAAAGCCAGTAAGTCGTTTACAGTCAGATACAACCTTATTTGCATGATCGGAAAAGGATAAATCTGAGTATGTTATCCCGAGATCTGTGACTGTGTTCAGTTTTGAGAGGAGCTTACCGTACATATATAGGCACATTATCGGTTTCCAGCGTCCAAGGTGGGTTATACCGCACTTGTCTGGGTTGAAAGTCAGTTGCCACTTTTCGCTCCAATCGCCTAGATCATTTAAGTCTTGTTGGATCTTGCTTTCGACGCTCATATCACCGTACCCATAATCATATACTATCTTGAGATCATCTGCAAAAAGGTATGGCTTGCCATACTTGATTACAGAGACTATGTCATTTATAAATAAGAGGAATAGAATAGGGCCAAGAACACTACCTTGTATTACACCACTGGTTATCGGCTTTGAGGAAGACAACTGGTGGTTGATTTTGACTAATTGCTCTCTTTCTGTGAGAAAAGAACTTATCCATTTGTGAAGATTTCCGGTTATTCCGTAGGATTGGAGTTTTGTTAGGAGTCTGATATGTGGGACTTTATCGAAGGCCTTGCTAACGTCAAGAAACAATGTTGTTACCGAACGCCCATTATCAATGCTTTGTGTGATGTAGTCAAAATAATCTAAGTGGCAAGTAATGCACGACCTTCTACTTAAGAAACCGTATTGGGATGGGGATAGTAGGTCATTTGACAGCAAGTACTGAATGATTTGAGTCTTAACTATCTTTTCCATTACACGTGAAACTACAGACGTGATGTTGATGGGGCGGTAGTTGTTGATATCAGCTATAGGCCCGTATTTATGGATAGGTACAATATAAGACTTCTTCCAGCAGTTAGGGTATGTCCCATCGCTTAATGAAATTGAGTATAACTTGAGTAAGAGTAAACTCATGTCATTACCACCTTTTTTCAGCAGAACGGAAGATATACCGTCTGGGCCAGTAGTGTTACTAAGCTTAAGATTTGCGACAGCTTTATCGATCTCATGTGTGGTGAAAATTATGTCACTTAAACATTCGTCTGTTTTACGTGGGAAATCCACGACTTCATCGTTCTCTAAGGTGTATAATCTGGCGAAGTGCTTGCTAAACAGTTCACATATCGCCTCATTATTTTCGTAAGCAATGCCGTCTAAGTATATTATTTTCGGATAGGGTGTTTTGGAGTTCATCAACCTACTTTTAAAAAGTTTGGCTATTTCTCCTGAGTTATGCGGTGCATGAATGGCCTGCATTTCTTTGTTTCTGAGGCCTATATTTCTCAACTCTTCAATTCTACTGAGAAGGGACGTTATGGCAATTAATGACGATAAGTCATGATATCTGTAGTATTTTATTGAGTGCTTACGTAGACTTCTTCTAAACGATGTCGGAATATAATCACTTTGGGGGAATCTGAAGTTAAGAATCTTCTCGGGTGCAATGACGTCGTGAATTGAGTTAATATTCTGATAGAAGTTGTTAAGAATTGCATCTAAGGACTGGTTCGAAAAGTACGAGTCCCAATTAGAACATCTAATTAGGTGCTGATACAAGTCCCAGTCAGCATGTGTGTACAATCTCATAGGTATCTGGCCAGCTTCATCTCTGCGTTTTGTTTCAGGAAAGATGTCAAAAGAACAAACTACTATTCTATGGTCACTACCTGGAAATTCATGTCCAACATGTACGGTAGATGGCGTTATGTTGTTCGTGAAAATAAGGTCTAGGATATTTGCGGATCTAGTGGGTGAATTTATGTGTTGTGTCCACCCTCCTGTGACGATGGAATTTATGAGATTATCGTACCTTTGGGGTCCTCGGAGTGAAGACCATGATACTTCTGGCAAGTTGAAATCGCCTCCGATAATTTTATAACTGAAAGGAAGATTGGCTGTAACATTAAAGATATTGCTAAGCATATTATCATATTCCCTGCTGGATGAAGGGGGCCGGTACACACAACCCACAAGTATAGGTTTACTTCTGACAACTTTTATTTCGACCCAGATCGAGTCATTGAGTTGTGACAGAATTGGGTTACTAAACTGGGTTGCACACATGGATTGTTCACAGTAAATTAGTGTTCCACCCCCACGACCTGTCCGTCTGTCCCCGCGAAAAAGGTTGTATTTATCAATCCTTAGGCTGTCATTGGAGATTTCACTTGTGCACCAGGCTTCGGTGATCATAATCAATGACGGTCTGCATATAGAAGCTATTGTACTTAGTGCTAAATGTTTGCTTAGAACTGATCTCGTATTTACTAGGATAATAGATAAACACTGGCTATGTGGTTTCAGTGAGCGGACAACATCTTGGTAAAATAATCCGTGAGTATCCTCTATATACATGTTATCAGACTCATTTACCAATATCTTTGGATCGTAGGAAGACTTCAGGTAGATTTTTGAGGTGGTAGTCAGGGATGGGCTTACGTTTGGATATGGTATGCAGTGAGAGACACCTGTGTGATAATCAGATATTAATATTTTAGAGATATTAGTATCCGCGTTTGGTGTCGACACTGTGTCAGCTATCTCCCGGGAAATATGCCTTGCCCTAGCTGTAGACTGTTCGCTATGCCAGCAAGGAATTGATCCGATATCATGCGTGCTATATGCATGATTCCAGGTGTTTCTGTTAACTGACGCTGGTGAAAATCCTGCCCTAAGGTATAACCGATATGTGTATTCGGTAATTTGTTGCCAGTATAAGAATGAAGTGTTGGTATCTGTTTCTGGTATTCATCAGACCATGGCAAGTTTTGTGCAGAAATCGGCACATGCTCCCCACTAGACACATAAGATATATGAATGGGTTCTGTTGGCTTGCTAAATGTGGTCTGTGGCCGATGTTTGGGGTATTTTCTATAACTTTCAGTCGACAGAATATTAGAAGTGGGCTGGTTGACAAGGGGTTTACGTAGTGGATGTGCAGAACAATACCTACTACTTTGCTGTGCTGTTTGTCTAGAATTAGGGATTCGATAAAATTGGCTTTCCACTTGGCACCAATTAGGCCTACCCCTAGGAGCTTCGTCTACCATATTTGACTTTCTCTTACAAAGAAGGCCTACAGGTGCTTTCGTCTCTTTCTTATCAAAGGGCTTTCTTGCTCCGGGTTTAGTATTTAATTTATTTACTTCTTTTTCCCTTATCTTATGATTAACTGGCTGATGATGGCTAACAGGGCAGTCAGCACATGCTATGTAGGGTTTCTGTGGCTTGGACACCTCATGAGCTTTAGTTTTCTTAATGGAAATGGGACGTTTGTCATAACGCCTAGAAAACTTGCCAACTTGGGTGGCTACATTCGACTG
The DNA here is from genome assembly GCA_944472135.2 of Trichobilharzia regenti. Taxonomy (NCBI): domain Eukaryota; kingdom Metazoa; phylum Platyhelminthes; class Trematoda; order Strigeidida; family Schistosomatidae; genus Trichobilharzia; species Trichobilharzia regenti. The sequence goes on from OX235262.1 coordinate 56,786,644, forward strand.
GTGCTTCACAGAGTGTGGATTGTCAGACTGAGGAGTAACTGACTTATAAGGCAATGGTTGGACCACCAGTGGGATGGGTTTTGATGGTTTCGGTGTCTTGACTTTTGCGTCAGTGTGAAAACGATGTATTTCAACATTATTTCCCGTTGACTCATCTATGTCCACCATTTCAGTGTCTGCATCAATATCGTTATATAATGCTTGGCTAACATTAGCCACTACCTGCGAAAATGTCTGTTGCATGCCGTGATCAGATATTTCAATAGACGGAATAACGCACGGAACATCATCTACAGTTATCCTATTAGAGTTATCAGGGTTCACTGTTCCTGAGCGGCATCGCCTTTGGCATGGTGTTAAATCAGGTGCAACCCTAATGTTAGTGTATGGTGTTGAAGAGCCTATTGTCTTACCCGATTTCAGAAAATTCCTGGCTTCTTCGGTAGACCTAAACTTGAAAAGCACAGGACACGGGTGGTTTGCAGATTTCTTACGAAGACGCAAAACCTGACATTCTGTCAACGACATATTACAAGCCTTTAGACACGAATTCTTAAGTTTGGCAATCGGCTCTCTGTCTGGAATGTTATAGGCCAAGACGTTATGTGAAGACATAATCCTCTTAACAGCTTCTTCAGCCAAATAGTCAATTATGCGCTCGGATTTGATTAGTGATTCAAAACAGATGTTTTGTGATGGGTCACACAGTTGCGTGAGAGGCATAATGCTGTCAAACTTGCTCTGTAGTTCTGCTATTGACTTCTGAAGTGTCAGTAAATCATTTTTGCTACAAGCCGCATTCTCTGTCAATTCCTCCATGATATCAGATACCATAACTCTGGGTGTGGCTGGTGTAAAAGGTGTAGAATTGTCAACGGAGCTGAGGCCTTCAGATGGCTGACTAGTATTAGATCTCAGTCTCTTAACGGTACTTACACGTTTGATAGACTTAACCATTACAGAAATAAGAAACTTCACAATTTCCGGAGAAAAAAAGTCTTGAGGATATAAAAATAAGATAGCTGTATTATCGAAGTATCAAAACAACAACGATAAACAGATGTATATTGCAAAAATAAAAAGTCAGACTTTCCTTTACAGAGTTTGCTGTGGATAAAGTCCTGAGTTCCACGTGGTTAGATAGGGTATCCGAAGACTCTTGACGTAGATTTCACGAGTGAATGCTATATGTTGTTCCAGTTGATAAAATACAATCCTTGTTGACTATGGAAAACTGGATAATGTGAGGAAAGCGGCTAATTTCCAAAATATTAAGCAAAAATGACTCACGCAGAAACTGAACGCCTGTAACGCAAGAGTTCAAAGCTGGTTATTATGCTTATGGTGTGTTGGCTTTTCTGTTTGTTTTCCATTTCAGCTCTGTCCGTGTGAACCAGGTTCTAGCAATGGCATCTGAGTCAACGTGAATTGGTCGTGATGGAAACAATGGGATGGGTCCCCTTCTTGCCGGAAGAACACTAAGAACCATGTCGAGGAAAATGTACCAAATCAGCTTTTTCGTTAAAAAAATTATGTACATTTACTATACAGTAAAATAATGCTAAGTTCAGAACATCGAAAAAAAATACATCTAATTAATTTTTTTGTGCCTGTTACATGAACTGTTGAAGAAGAAATACTTATGTTTAGTGATGCTGTATATAAAAAAATTGATACGTCTAAAAAAATAGTTAGTACCACAAACGAATGAGTTGGGTGAATCACACGATTCGTTATGTCAAATAAGTGTGAATATATACTGGAAACCTTACGGTGAGTCCAGAACGGGTTTTCTTAGGAGGCTCGACAGAAGATTCGGTAGCTGTCGCCGTGCTAGTGACTTCATCGAGGTCTAAACGATCTTCGGTTACTTGTGGATTATGGGGTACGGTTAGCTCTATGCTAATAGGATTACCCTCCAAGTAAGCCGGTTTCAGACGGTCAATGCTGACGGTGTCCTCGCGGCCTTTTTTGTCCAAGACAAATAATTTATCCGGACGTTTAATTACTTTATAAGGTCCGTCGTATGGGGGTTCCAGAGGTCTACGCACAGAGTCACGACGAACAGATACATGTGAAGAAGTTTTTAAACACGGGTGAACAAAATCATCAATGGACTGTGGACGAAGGGGAGCAGGTTTAACTGAACGCATTGCGTTTGTAAGCCTACTGACGTATGAAGCGTGATCTACCGCTGGTGGGAAGCTCGAGGGAGAAACACATTCACCAGGCAGTCGTAGTGTCGTGCCATATACTAGCTCGGCGCTTGTACAACCAGCATCGGTTTTCAAGGCGTTTCGTATCCCTAGGAGAACTGACGGAAGGGATTCAGTCCAATGGGTGTTGTTTGCAGCTGACAGACCAGCTTTCAGCTGTCTGTGTAGACGTTCTACCATACCATTAGCTTGCGGATGGTAGGCCGTTGCTTGAAAACGTCAGAGCGAAGAATAAGCCACTTTCGAATTGCCACCCGCGATCAGTTGTTATGGAAGATGAGCATCTAAAGTTAGCGATCCATCTTTCTACAAAGACGCGTGCGACTGTTTCGGCAGATACGTCCTTGATGGATACTGCTTCCGGCCATCATGTGAATCGATCGATGGAAGTTAAAATATAGGTATATCCATGGGATTCAGGAAGGGGTCCAACCAAATCTATATGGACGCGTTCAAAACGGGCGTCAGGGAGAAGAAAGGTGCCAAGTGGGCTTTCGGTGTGTCTTATCACCTTGCACTTTTGACAAGCTAGGCACTTGTGTGCTCATTCCCTTACTTCTTTATTAATGCCAGGCCAACAAAACCGACTAGTTACGGGCTTGACAGTAGTTCTGATACCTAGGTGAGATAAGCCATGCAACGTATTGAAGACGTTACGGCGATAACTTTTAGGCACGATGGGGCGAGGAGTACTCGTGGAAATGTCGCATAGAATAGTATCTCTTCCCATACCCAACGGTTTCTCAACTAATGGTAGAGTTGTTTTCGACAACTCATGTTGAAGCTCGGTATCTTCTTTTTGAAGACGAGCCAGTTTTACAAGGTCTATGCCGTCGATTTGGGTGAGGGAACAAACGCGCGACAAGGCATCTGCCACAGTGTTGTTTACTCCGGATACATGACGAATATCTGATGTAAACTGTGAAACGTAATCCAGTTGTCGTGATTCCCTGGGTGAATACTTATCTGAAGGTGAGTTCAGAGAGTACGTAAGAGGTTTGTGATCAGTAAAAATTGCGAATTCACGACCCTCTACCGAATGTCGAAAATGACGTATAGCACAGTAAATAGCCAGAAGTTTTCTGCCGAATGTGCTGTACTTCGTTTCAGCTAGTTGAAGGCACCTCGAGAAAAAGGCGAGTGGTTGCCACTCTTTGTTAACTAGCTGTTGTAGAACTGCGCCGATTGCAGTGTTTGATGCATCAACCGAGATACTTAACGGTGCCGTTGGATCCTGATACATCAGAAGTGTGGCATTCGCAATAGCTTCTTTAACCTGCGTAAAAGCATTTCGAGCAGACTCGTCAAGTTCTATGGACTTGTTATTCCCTCGAAGAAGGTCTGTCAATGGCTGAATCAGAGAGGCACAGTTGGGAATAAAACGTCGATAATAACTTACCAAGCCATTAAAAGTGCGGAGACTTTTCACCGTCTGTGGCTCTGGAAAGTTCAGTATAGCCTCGACCTTAGTAGCCAGTGGGCGAATGCCCTTGCAGTCAATAGTGTGACCTAAGAAGTCGAGTGAGTCAGCACCGATTTGACACTTTTGGATATTAATGGTAACACCATGTTGGCGTAACCTTTCAAATGCCAAGTCCAAATGTCTAAGGTGAGTTTCTTTGTCTGAACTGGCAATGAGGCAGTCGTCTAAGTATGCGTATACAAAGTCGAGACCACGAAATACTTCATCGATGAAGCATTGGAATGATTTGGCTGCATTCCGGAGACCAAATGGAATACGTAGAAATTCAAAAAGTCTGAAAGGCGTAATGATAGCCGTTTTCGGGATGTCTTCTAATGCCATCGGGATTTGGTTATACGCTCTAACCAAGTCGATTTTGGAGAATATAGTCGCGCCAGATAAGGTTGCCGTCAAGTCGTGTATATGAGGCAAAGGGTAGCAATCAGGGGTTGTTTTGGCATTCACTCGCCGGTAATCACCGGTGGGTCGCCAATCATTGCTATCCTTTTTCGGAACCATATGAAGTGGGGATGCCCATGGGCTATTCGAAGGTCGAATGATGCCAAGGATAAGCATATGGTCAAACTCATTCCTAGCTATTCTCAGTTTGTCAGGAGCTAGTCGTCGTGCTTTAGATGTCACGGGTTGTCCTGTGGTAATGATGTGGTGCATAACATTGCTGGTTATGCACAGTAGGTCGTTCGACGGGCAATTAAGTTCCGGATATTTGTCAACCATAGGTTGAAAAGTTGGATCAATGATTGCCTTTATCTTAACGGGTGACAAGCTGGGGCTTATGTAGGTGGTGCCTTTGATGGACAGACTAGTAGTATTGTCAATCAGTCGTTTTCGGCGGACGTCTACGAGTAAATCATGATGATTAAGTAGGCCCGTGCCAATGATGGGCATTGTGACGTCAGCGAGAAGGAAAATCCATGGAACAGGTTTGCGTAAACCTGCGTTCAGATAGACGTATTTCCTACCAAAGGTTGCGATTGTTTTTCCATTTGCAGCCTGTAAGTTGAAGGTAGGTTCTTTCTGTTGATCTGCTGCTGTAGCAGGAAGGACGCCGACTTCAGCGCCTGTGTAGACTAAATATCGAGTCTGGCTTATCACATCATGGATGTAAAGAAGGCGGCTAGTGCCGCCGGCGACGGTTGCCGCTAACGCGTGCCGGCGGGATAGTTTCCCACAGACTTTGAGACATTACCGAAGTTACAAGGCTTACGGCAGCACTTCGCTTCTTGGCCATAGGTGTTGTGGTACCAGCACCGGTCAAGGTTTTTCAGAGAACGTGGCTTGGACTTAGATTGACCACGTGAGTTTCTGCGTTGAGGAGATTTAGGACGACGGTCGGAGGAGTTAGAATGCATGTTCGACCTAAACATCTGCTGGATGGAGTTGCATAGCTCTATCATTGCAGGATCCTTATTCGAAGTCTGCTTAGTCATCGAGCATATTTCGGGAACTGACCGTTTAGTTATTTCTAGAATTCTATCTGCAGTAATAGCTAAGTCCTCCATTACAGTACCCTGAAGTGTCACAAGTACGGTCTGTACAGACTGTGGCAGCTTGGTTAAGAAGAGTTCTCTAAACAGTCCTTCGTCGAACTGACTTTGTCCAATCACCTCTCTCATTCTTGTCAGCATGCTCACGGCTGACTGATCTCCTAACTCGATGTTACGAAATAATTCATCTAGACGTTGTCGGTCCGTGAGAACGTTTCTCCTGAGGAGGGATACTTTGAGCAACTCGTACGAGTTACTTACCTCGGGACTCAACATCTGTAAGACACACAGACCACAGACACGACGGGTGGAGAAGAAGGCAAAGACGGTACGGAGGAAGCGTTTATTTTAAAGGAAGCCGGACTCAAATTACCCGGGTACAAGTTAGTTATCGTCATTTATAACAAGCTTTGATAACTGGTCCTCCTCATGCTCCAATGATGCCACATCACCGTTTCTTTCTGAAAAAGAGAAAAAAGAAACTTGTTTAGTGGCATTGTATCGGTTTCCATTGCATTACACATCTGTGAAGTTACGTACTTGCTGAATTCCCGCGGTAGGGCGTGAATAACTGCAAGTAACTGTGAACGTTGATCGGTTATCCCATGCTCACAAAAATCTGCTTCAGCTATCTGAAACCACGTTTCAGCATTATCTGGCCGGTATGGTACAAGCTGAATGGTTTTGGGAGTTGAGCGGATACGAATGACCTTGGGACTAAGATCACTCATGACGAAAATTATGTCGAATAATATATGGTTCAAGAACAAATACAAAATGGAACGAACTCACCGGGGTTATCCGCGAATTTATCGTGGATGAAGTTCGCGGTTGGGCCACCAGTTTAGAGGTTGACGGAATCTCTTATACAGCAACTTCTAACTTATTAATTCTCGCGTACCAAAAACGAAGCAAAAGCCAATATTTGATCGTCCAAACTACGTGATATATTTCGGGACCAAAGCAAGCCGTCAGACGAACGCTTAGCTGGCTAGTGATCGTGCACGTGACACGACGGGGTACCAAATGGCGGGGATGCTTGACCAGAAGCCTTCAGCTAAACAAGTCGACTTAAACAGTGGTGGTGAGCATCCAATGATGAGTGACTGGCGTGGTCAATAATTTTGGGGAATTGTTCACCTCCACATATGCAAGGAAGCAATAATGAATCAGGAACTTGTGAGTTTTTATTCATTTTGGTATAGAATCAGAATGACTGAGAATCAATCCATAAGAAATTTCGTATGACGCATTTAGGAGCAGAATATTATCATCGGATGAGTCAGTGGGATTCGAAAGGCAGCCGTCAGCGCATTTGCATTACTTCCTAGATATCAAGATTTATTGGGGCTGTATAGGTAGTGATTTGTATTTGTCAGCATGGTCATTATATGGATGAATATCCAGATGTATACTAAAGCTTGTTCGTCGTGCGGATTCAGTTAATTCCATTTCGTCTAGAGTTTGATTATTCTTAAACAGGTTGCCAGCTACAAACAGGTAAAAGTCGTAGTAGATAAGGCAGTGATTGAAAGGCGTGTCTACGGTCATCTCTCTAAATTGAATAATAATAATAATAGTATATTCTCATTTTGTACATGAGAGACGCCAGTTTACAGGCATCATCAATATGATAAATTACATATACGATTAGCAATCATAATTAATAATAATGTTTTAATAAAATACACATTTTTTCCTACTTGTGTAGGACACACCAAATATACAGGCATGGGTAAGCATTATATAAATTTCATAAATTTGGTTTATGGTTAAGTTACATGGTTGCTGGCGTTTTTGTCTTAGGTCTGTGGGAACAATATGATAACCAGTCATTCAATGGAGCACATCATGAAATATAGGAATATTAACTTCGCATTAACAAAAAAACCCAAGTAAGTTTTGGATGGATTAAAAATACTTGGGAAAAAATAAAGCTTGAAGTTATTCCACAATATAACAAGTCATTCAATGGAGCACATCATGAAATATAGGAATATTGTCTTCGCATTAACAAAAAAACCCAAGTAAGTTTTGGATGGATTAAAAATACTTGGGAAAAAATAAAGCTTGAAGTAATTCCTCAATATAACTTGGGTGTGTACAAATCCGAATCTTATTTTTGATTTGATTTATATCCAAATTGGGTAATAAGGAAGCTATTTTTACAGATACGATCAGTTATGTTATAAGCTACAATCGTGACGTTGTATTACAAATTGATACTTTTCCATTGGTATAAGAGTATATTCCACAAATGTAATCCAGGTTGCGTCGTGGAGAAAGTTAATTCGTTATTAACCAGGCAACTGAAAGATACGGGACCAATAATGTTTGCAGATCATTTGTCATTGTAAATGGTCAAATATCCACATTATTCATTCTCATTCAAAAAGTCAAATGGAAGCTGAAATGGTGAGAGAAAAAAGAAGACAAACAACAGCAACGCAAAAGAAAGCAACGGGAGTCCTTAAGGAGTGATTAATAAATATATACATATATATTCTGTTTAGTAACTGTGGTTATTTTGGTACACAAACTAACTAGTCCCGTTATGCTAACTTTTATATTATGTGTGAACTAATATTACTGTCCTGTGTAGAAATGTTAATCATCTAGTTCCAATAATATTAAAATTTATAATTGTAGTTTGTTGTAACTACACGTTTAAAGAACTTAAAATATCTATGTAGGGTGAAAAAGAAGGTGTAAGAGTCAGGCGCAAAAGTGCATTGTCATCTTTGAGTAGTCTGGTGACTGAGGAGATGAACACTGGAAGTGTGTTTGCATCGCGCACATTAGCTGGTAGTCTATTCCAAATGACTGAAAACTTATTTAAGAAGAAGTTGTACCGCACGTAAGTCTGACAGTGCTCCATAGCAGCTAGGTTGTGATGATTTCTAAGATTGTAACTGATGACAGCGGTAGGTTTAGTTATTGGCTCGGAGGAATGCAAGAGAAGATTAGTTAGCTTATAGTAAAAGATAAGGTTTAGCTTAAGGCGTCTTTTCCAGAGGGGTTCTAATCTTAGTCTTACGCATCGCTCATGGTATTCCAGACCACTTTCTAAACCAAGAGTTCTTGAGGTAAACTGCCGTTGCACTCCCTCTAATTTAAGCTTGTCATTTTGTCTTAGTCCGCTAAGAATAAACGGGCAGTATTCTAAGATAGGTCGGACACATACTTTGTATAATAAAACCCTAGTTTCACAACAAAAGAAATTGCGTGTTATGCATCCTATCAGCCTTCGCGTTTTACGTCTGGCATAATCAGTCTGTTCAGCGAACGTTAGGTTACTAGAGTATCTAATACCGAGATCTACGACTGAGTTGAGCTTAGCTAGTTTTCGCCCATTTATTTCAAGAGTTAGATCAAGCTTACTGTTGCCGATACAAATCCAGCCGCATTTGTCAATGTTAAAATTTAGACAGGATTCAGCACACCACGTTGCAAGGCTACTTAGTTCAAGATGTATTTTAGTAACCATATCGCTTAATTCATGAGTGTAGCAGGAGTAGACGACTTTGAGGTCGTCAGCATATAGGAATGGTTTACCTGAGGTGAAGCACTTGCAAATGCTGTTAATGTAGACTGTGAATAAAAGTGGACCTAGGACACTACCTTGCACGACCCCACTTGAGATCTGCCTAGGATGAGACAATACAGATCCAACTTTGGTTATTTGTACCCTGTTGCTTAGAAATGATTTTAACCAGTTCAGTAATGGGTTGCGAATTCCACAAGAGTACAGCTTCTCAAAGAGAATACTGTGAGATACCATGTCAAATGCCCTAGATATATCGAAGTAGAGAACAACGACTAGCTTACGTGCTTCGCGACTACTAGTGATGCAGTTGAAAAAGTCGAAGTGGCAAGTAACGCAGGATCTATTTTTGAGAAATCCGTGTTGAGACCTTGTAACAAGATCTTCCCTAATTAGGTAGTCTGACAATTGATCCTTTACAACTTTCTCCATGATTCGTGAGATAACTGGGGTTATATTTATGGGTCTGTAATTGCGGACGTTTGCCCTATCACCAGATTTGTAATGTGGAATTATGAAGCTAGTTTTCCACTCACTAGGGTAAGTGCCAGTGTCCATAGATATTGAGAAGAATTTAAGAAGTAACAGGGTATATCACACCCACTGTTTTTGAAAATTATCGAAGCGAGGCCATCCGGTCCCGTACTAGTGGAAGGTTTAAGGCTTTTAATTGCTTGTACTATTAACTGATTAGTGAACACAATGCTTTCAAGGGAAGAGATAGTAAGGGGGGCGGTTTCACCAGGCATATGTGTTTCTAAACTAAAGTTTGCAAACCAATCACTGAAAGTTCACAGATAGTGGCAGGTTCATTGTAGATTACTTTGTCGTGAAGTAAGTATGGGATTTCCCTCGCCGACTGCATTCGTTTTTTAAGAAGTGCCGTTAAGTTATAAACTTTGGAGGTACTTTCAAGTGCCGTTAACTCTTCGTCGAGGTCCTTTTGAGAGCGTAGGCGCTTGAGAGATTCAAGAGACTCGTGGATTGAGAGCAATAGTGATATGTCCTTAGTGGAATAGTACTGTTTCTTCAGTTTCCTTAACTTATTACGGTGTGCCCTTGGAATATATTCAGTTCGGTGTCTACTTAATTTCACTATTTTCTTTGGAGCAACTGTATCTAGACAAAGGGTAACATTCCTGTAAAACAGGGTTACTAAGGCCTCCAGGGAGTCAGTGGTAAAATAGTCATCCCATTGACAGAGTCGAATAAGTTCTTGGACTAATCCCCAGTCTGTATATTTGTAACTACGACATATTGTGCTTCCTGAGTCTTGTTTGTTTCCTGTATTTAGTGGTGAGAAAGGCAGAGAGCAGAGTACCATTCTATGGTCACTACTGGAAAATCGATTACCAACATACGTGGATACTGGGATTGTGTCATGACAAAAAACAAGGTCCAACATGTTGTCACCACGAGTAGGTGTCTGGACGTGTTGTTGCCATCCATAACAGTCTATAGTGGCAAGTAATTCGTCGAAGCGTTGGGGGCCGGAACTAGTTAGCCAATTGACTTCTGGAAGATTGAAGTCCCCTGCAATTATTTTGTAATTAGCACTAAACGAGGATGCGTGTGCAAACGATTTAGCTAATAACGCATCAGTTTCTTTTGTTGAGCTTGGTGCTCGATAAACACAGCCTATGAGAAGTTTGTACTTATCTCCATGTAAGACAACCCAGAGTGAGTCAGGTACATTATTCATTGTTTCATCTTCCACCTTACTGACTACAAATGAGCTATGTATATATATGAGACATCCTCCACCACGCTTGCAATCTCTGTTTGCACGGTGTACAGTGTAATCATCGATACCTATATGCACATCAAGTACAGAGGATGAGCACCATGACTCAGTAATCAGAGCTACAGTAGGCTTGGCGACTAATAATAATGTCCTTAGTTCAGATATCTTATTGATTAAGGAACGTGCATTAATTAGCAATATCGTGAATAAGTCACGGGATACTACAAACTGGCTTAAAATGTCACCATAACCTAAATCTATTTGTGCGTCAGCACCGCAAGAATTTATGAATGAAAAGGAGGTCGGACTGGGTGTCTGCACATCGGAGTTGGTGTGCAATGAGGTGGTCCTAGGTGCCATGGGTCGTACCAGTGATTCGGGACACCTGGAAAATTTACCATGTGTTCCTGGATATAAGGGTAGTACAGGTTGGGCCTAGGTTGACGGTTAAAAGGCATAGCATCAAAGGTCTACCCATCCAACTGCTATTCGTCATACCGGTATACACCTTCGGGTTGTTTTTATAACTTAAAGGGAATTGTGAAGGAAGGTGCTTTGGCTGCAAGACTTTAGGAGTCTTGGAGCCTGACTTTCTATAAGGTGGAGCATGCGGAACACCTCCAGAATACTTATGTTTCGAGAGGAGTTTTTCGTAACAAGTGATGGTTTGTTGGCATTCTTACTCTCAGCAGGCTTATTGAATACAAAGTATTCTTCCCCATCATTAGTCTCAACCCTGCGAAATTTGTTCATCGTGGTGAGGTTACTACGTTTGGGGGAAATTTCTTAGAACAACTTGCAGAAGTTCTAGCCATTTTAACATCTTTCGATGAGGCTTTATTTACAGGGGTACTGGTATGTAAATCAGTTCTTAGTTCCATTGGCAAGCATGGTTGTTGTGTAGTTCGCCGAGTGCCACTGTCAGCAATAGGTGAGTGTTGCTTCGCACGATCCGTTTTTGGTAAATCTAGGCTAGAGGATATGACCAGGTTATAGGTAGTGATTTGTATTTGTCAGCATGGTCATTATATGGATGAATATCCAGATGTATACTAAAGCTTGTTCGTCGTGCGGATTCAGTTAATTCCATTTCGTCTAGAGTTTGATTATTCTTAAACAGGTTGCCAGCTACAAACAGGTAAAAGTCGTAGTAGATAAGGCAGCGATTGAAAGGCGTGTCTACGGTCATCTCTCTAAATTGAATGGTAAGAAAAGCAAAACACAAGTCAATGAAATAGGTAAACCCACGGTCGAAATGGCAGAACTCTAAATTACCCCCTCTCAAATTTCACGAAATTAGCTCCATAGGTCATGAGACCAACTGAAAGGGCAGTAAAATGTAATCCTTCTCATAAGTTAGCCCCTCCACCCTTAACCTTGGATCTTGATATGTCTCTGGATGGCCCTAAGGCAGAAATCGATGCCTCTCGTAGGTTGGAAGCATCCCCTCTTAGCCATAACTCGAGAGTTGGAGAGAAATTCAGCAACAAGTCATGCTGAAATACGCCACTCGTAACAAACAGTCACCTACATTTACTAAACTTCCGCAAGAAGGATCCACGTTGAAGTGGGAATAAGGCACAAATTTATACAAACAGCCAGATGAGTAGTGGTAATGAGACCAAGCTATCCAGGGATAACGTAAGCATACACTTGGAAGCCAAGTGGCACTAGTGGCTACCAGTTCCAAAAACAAACATTCAATGTTCATTTCCACTGACATACTCCATCATCGATGACCTCTCAAAGGCTCTGAGTGTCTTCAACCAGACCTCAAATAAACGTCACGATGTTGCTTTACTCGAAACACTAAAATTTTCCCTACACGAAGCACCATTTTAAAACCAAAGGATCGTACGAAGTTGAGGAATTTCTCGACAAATCTGGGCTTCAAGATGGCTATCCAGACGTGTGTGAATTGCTTAATAAAGCATTTAAAGCTGCCTTAAGCCTAACATCCCGCTACTCAGTGTGCGCCCTACTAATATGTAACAACTTCCACCTTTACCGATACCAAAAAATCAGTAGCGTTGAGTTCAATTATGCTAACATTAACCAAGTCATTAGAACTCTCAAAAGTTGCAAAGGTCTTGGCACTGATGGTATATCAATGCATTTTCATAAGCGTAATGGGCGATGTTAAACTTTCGACACGACTAACTACCAATCGGCGAATTATCCAATGAGATTCACGAACGATGTCGAATTATCCAATGAGGTTCACGAACGCAGTTCAATGTTGTATAGCGCTTGATTCGTTTCTAATGCGTGACCTTACAAGGCTATTGTTGCAATTCGAGGAGGTTGGTGTTTTACAGTATTTCCTAGATTTGAGTTGGTCCGGAAAGAACGAATTTGATTGTGTGGTGGTATCATGACTTTAAAAAGCTATACGAAATCAACTGATGGGTTTGTTCATCGTTGTGCTATATGTTTGAAGCCTACTAACACTAGAGGGTATGCTGATAATTTTATTATTTCGTAGGAACTTTTTTCGCTAGGTCGCTTCTCTCCCTAAGGATAGAAAAGCAACTACTCTTATACCTATTTTTACCAGAATTGTTAAGCGGGGGTCAATTATACACACGGACGAGTGGAAAGGCTACAATTCTTTGTCATCTCTGGGATATATTCATCATAGAGACAACCATTCAAGTGATTTTGTGGATCCCGTTACGAGGACACATACAAATTCTAATGAAGGATTTTGGGGCAGGTTGGAAAATAGGAAAAGGGCTATAAATGTATCTCAAAAGGATCTCATTTATAGTCATTTGGATGAATATATGTACAGCATATGGTGTAACTTTTCTATTGACAGTCCCATGCTAAACTGGGAGATTTTTCTCTCACATGTTCGAGAAAGATATCTCATGTAACCTTTTTTACTATCTATTTTATGCTTTTTTCTATAAATATACATTTCCATTCATCATATATGCCTCTTTAATGTGATTGGTCCGTTCGAGGTCGTTTGCTGATTGGTTGTTAAGGGTGTCTAAAGTTTAACTTTGCCGCGTAATGGTCATGATATTCCCAATCACTGCCTGAAATCTTGAACTTATCCTTGGGAATTTTAGCCCACCGCGTTAATGGAATATCTAAACACAAATGAGGCTCAATAACAGAAGTCAACGACTATAGGCTGATCACTATCACCCATAAAGCATCTAGAATTATGGGTGGACTAACTGAAGAAAACATTTTCGAACATATGCTTGGTCATACAATTCTAAGTTCGAAACAGCACGGATTCCTAAATCACGGTCAAGTTTAACCTGTCACCTGGAATTCTTTTATTTTGTGACCAGTAGTCTTGATATATTAAGGCTACTACTTGTCATCTACTTCGATCTTTCTAAAGCATTTGACAGCCACTATTAGAGTGGCTCAAATCATTTCACAACAACAGGTCCCAGACAGTTAGACTTGGGTCTGTGACTTGGAAGACAGGCCTAATCACTTCTGGTGTAGTTCAAGGTGGCGTCATTGGACCCTGCCGATTTACATTTTATATCAACGATATGTGCGCTTGCTTCTCACATGGGAAACAATTCTTCTTTGCAGAAGACCGAGAAGTAGCTTATATATCCCACTGTGATGACCTAAGGTACCTTCAGAAAGTCGTACATAATGAATTGGGTTAAGTGACTGCTTGGTCATCTTTATGCAATACACAATTCAATCTCAACAAATGTGGTTTGATATGGCTCGGCACACCCTCACTCGATATAAAATTAACCCTTCAGTGGGTTACCCATCCGGAATCCGAAAAGTCATTGACTTAGGTCTGAGGTACTCTAGTGACCTAACATTCTCTGACCAATTGGCATCACCGACTCGAAAGTCGAGGATGTTCTTAGGATGCATAGTAAGGAACTTTCGCGACAATGAAGCTGTCAGCTACGTCTCGTAAACCGTTAATGCCCAGCTCTTGCTACGCTCGGGCTCACGCTGTTCCTTGAAGTATTTCAGAAACGCTTAGTAATAACGGACGCAAAAACCAAAACACCGATTGGCCGCTTGAGAATTATTTATTGTAACACCAACATATAAAAAATATTTCTACTAAGGTCTGTGAACAAATATTACAATAATAAATCACAATATTACTTCTGACGGTTTATTGCTGACTTCTTTCTGAACAGCGACCGATGAGACGATGACTGTCGTATTGGTGCCTCCGTGAAAATTGGGGAAGTTGGTTTTGAGCAAACAACCATGAATTGATCGTTCAATCTTCAACTGCATTAACACTCCCCGGCAAAAAACTGATCCATCCTTTTTTTCCGTCACGACCAGTACACGTTGACTTGGATGCCAGTGCGAGAACCTGGGTCATTCGGACAGAGCTGAAATGGAAAACAAACAGAAAAGCCAACACACCACAAGCATACTCACAGCACAATCTCACACATCAGTGACGACCTGCGCCTTCCAGTTAAACGCATCCTCTTGCAACACAATCATCACTTGCTAGAATGACTCTTGCAGAATGCAACGTGACCATGGCAGCACCTCACGATACTCTACGCACATCCTCTTATCTACTCACTACCAATTACCACTGCGATCGCTTGTCACTCATTCTGCCTCAATTCTAGTAACGATGACGTATGTGAGCCTCAGTCGTTTACACTCTTTCTCCCCGGTGTGTTGGACCACGGCTAACAATTATCTCCGTATGCATTTCATTCTCACCAATAGCCTCCCCGGCGTATACGACCCATCTGCTGTCTCTAACATCAATCAATTCATTCACGGATGTAGAAGACAAGAAACAACTTCAGAAGTAATCACGACGAAAATTTTAACAAAATTACGCAATAACAACAAGGTACGAAAACAACGAGTAAACACAATGAATCCAACAACACCAATTGATATGACACACCACGCATATATACAAACAGTACACACAAACTCGTAGATCGTGTCTCGATGGAATTCCTTTGAAGAATCGCAGGACTTACACCAGTACGCCTACAACCCTTCACAGGTTGACGATTGTAAGTTGTGGAATGTCCGGACACAAACAAGATTAACCAACAATTACAATAATTGGAACTCACACAATTATTTAACACAAACATATGTACAATCAACACATCAAATGTTGTGGATTCTGGCATGACAAACTACCCTTGAAGAACTGTAGGACTTACAGCAGTACGCCTACATTCCTTCTCAGGTTGGCGATCCAAGTGGAAGTCGTCCGGACACAAACAGAATTACCAACAGCTAGATGACAGATGATATCAATTCAGTATATACAATATGAACATATGTACAAAATCACACACCAAGCACATTGGACTGCTCATTGATGCGCTACCCTTTGAAGAATTGTAGGACTTACAGCAGTACGCCTACAACCCCTCTCAGGTTGACGCTCTAGGTTGGAAAATCGTTGCAGAGTTCATTTGCTGACTTCCTTCTATCGTCTATATCCTCAAATCTGAACGGTAACACGCCCATGTCATTGTATCGTAGAATATAGATGACGAACAAACACACGGCATATCTCATCAACCAAGCGTAGGCACAGAGTAATTTACACCAAAGATAATAGCATTCAAATAGTAACTTGAAACTAGAAATGCCTTTATTCGTGCAAGTCAATTTAACAATTACTCTCTCGTTTACACTTGGCTTATTCTCACTAAACTGAGCAATATCTTTCGTCTCTTCAAACGGACTGATACTAGCATAGTCATTGCACAAGATACTTGAGTTGATGGGCGTCTGTTTCATTGTGGATGACAGCACCAACGACGACTGATTGATATCAGTTGATGAAGTTAGCGGTGGATCAGAAGCTGTTGTTGCTCGACTTTCAGAAAGTTGTCTACCTGCAAGACCACCACCACTGCTGTCTTTTACTATCAGCTCAGGTTTAGCACTAGCATCTGATGATAGGTGGGCTACATGCTGATCACTTACACTGACGGTCTCACAAGTATGCATGCCTTCTGCAACTGCATCTGCATTTATTTCTACTTCACGTTCAAGTTGTACAGAACCTTTTTTCAACTTAGCAGTAGTAGGCATATCCCTCATCTCATCATGATCAACCAAAGACAAATGTGAAGTATCATGATCATTATCACGAATATTCACTTTACCGTCAACTTTATCATTTTCAAACTCTTTATTAACAGAAGTAGACAATTTTGGTTCCTCCTCACAAATCCTTAAAGGTTTTATAACTTCACTCTGACTAGTAATACCTTGTAAACTTGTAGGGTCAGAACTGGACTCTGAAGCAGCAACTCTATTCTGTGACACTCTATTCAACAATGGCTTACCAGTTGCAACTACAGACTTCTTCACCGCACCGTTATCGTCACACAATTCGGAGTCAGGCCTGGAGTTTACATTGAGCTTATCACTGAACTTGCTCACTGGTTCACAGTTCACCTTTGTATGCACCTCTTGCAAACGTGTAAAACACAACCGTGTTTGTCTTGCATCTTGTAACTTATCTGTTGAGGATGTACTACGAAACCTGTTACACTCACTAGGTCTATATGCATTACTAGACATCATGGAGCCTTCTCG
The DNA here is from genome assembly GCA_944472135.2 of Trichobilharzia regenti. Classification (NCBI taxonomy): domain Eukaryota; kingdom Metazoa; phylum Platyhelminthes; class Trematoda; order Strigeidida; family Schistosomatidae; genus Trichobilharzia; species Trichobilharzia regenti. Next base: position 56,803,679 of record OX235262.1, read on the forward strand.
ATATCCACCTCTCTGAGGCCTATTCGTCATCAATGATTAGGTTTTTCCCTCAGACTGCTCTATTCTAGGGGTGAGATTCAATATACTGGCAAACTTGCTCATAGATTGATTGACACTATCTTTTACCAGTTTCAGGATATCATCAAACTTTGGCTCGATACCCTCATCCTCCATACGGGAGCTTATCTTCACCCACTTCCTTTGCAGTCGAGTAGGTAGGCGTCTTGCTATTACTTCTAGTATAAAACTCGAGTTGAGGTCACTCATGCAATTCATCGAAATCAATGCATTCTTATAAGTCATCAGATTATCTAAAAACTCAGAAAGTGCCTTGGAGTCATCTTGAAGTTGACTGCCGTTACCTTTGACAGCTTCGTATACGTTCCTTACAATCATCGAAGGTCTTCCAAACCTTTGACGTAATATGCTCATAGCCTCAGCGTATCCCTCATTAGGGGGCATGAGCTTACAGCACTGTATAGCTCTTGCAGCATCTCCAGTGCAATATCTCATCAAATACATCAATTTCATTTCATCAGTTAATAAAAAACCACTCAGCATGATCTCAAACTCCTTTACAAATTGTAAATAATCAGCCGGGTTTCCATCAAAACATCGTGGTTCAAATTTAGGGAGTTTGATGTTCCTATTATCCCTGAACGGCGAAACAGTAACATCAACCATGTCATGCTTAACATCAGACACATCGTTACAATTAACAGACAAGTCACCATGACTTACTTTCCTGTTTGCATCCAAGACGCTCTGTCCCTTCTTTGACCCAGGCATTGTTGAACTTCAACCAATTCCAAAATGTTCCAGATATTGCTTGTTCAAAGAGGACTTGACCGGCACAAGGAAAGATGAACGGTGACTATCCAAACTGTCACCAGCTATCTGAATCCGCCAGAATCTGTTTCTACCGTCAGAAACTGTCAGCCACGTCTCGTAAACCGTTAATGCCCAGCTCTTGCTACGCTCGGGCTCACGCTGTTCCTTGAAGTATTTCAGAAACGCTTAGTAATAACGGACGCAAAAACCAAAACACCGATTGGCCGCTTGAGAATTATTTATTGTAACACCAACATATAAAAAATATTTCTACTAAGGTCTGTGAACAAATATTACAATAATAAATCACAATATTACTTCTGACGGTTTATTGCTGACTTCTTTCTGAACAGCGACCGATGAGACGATGACTGTCGTATTGGTGCCTCCGCGAAAATTGGGGAAGTTGGTTTTGAGCAAACAACCATGAATTGATCGTTCAATCTTCAACTACATTGACAGAAGCCAAGCTCATTCTATACAAACACGTGTGTAAGGCCCTCGCCCACGCGACAAGCTAAGAATGGGAATTATCCAACGATATTTTGCCTCCAAACTACCTGGCTACGATTGTAAGAAAGGATACATCTCAGAATGTATGATTCTTAATCTTGTCCCACTTTAGACGAGACGACTTAAGGTCCTACACAAAATGTCATTTTCATGCAATAAGGACATACAGTTCTCATCGGAAGGCTCTAAAGGTCTACCTAACCAAACTTGCATGGATAATAAAAGTCTTTATATCATCACCCTGCGAAGACGTCTTCCTAGTCATTTATCCTAAAATATGGAACAGTTTACGCTTAGAAATCAGAACCTGCACCTCTCTTACGGTCGCACTCTGTACGGACTGTTTCGTTCTACTAATGACAGACAAATTAATTGTTTCCAGAACGAATCAGTTTATAATAATAATTTTACAGTCACGATTAGTTGTGTTATAAATTACAATAGTGCAGTATCATAAATTAACACTTTTTCAAAAGTTCAGATCGTTGGATTATTTTACAAGCGATCTAAACAGGTTCGCATAAATGTTAAATTGTAAACCCTTCGCTAAGGTCACGATCAAAGTTGAGCGACAACCCAAACTTCCTTCCGTTTCCTGCTGATAGTTATGGTCATCCAGTGAACAGCGTATATTTGGGTAAAGGCTATGTCGCCACTAGATTAAAAGCTATTCCAGGGAGAAGAGAACATCCTAGGAAACTGAAAATAGTAGAAAATACGGTTATGGATAATACGCCATTTGAAGTACATTTACGAGATATATACAAGAAGGGGTGGGGACTCCTTGGAATGATAGTATACAATTGCAATGTTTAATGCTAACCATATTGGTCTAAGCATGGTAACTATGACGCTTTCAATGAATTAAAGCTTTGGTCAAACATTGGTGATGTTGTGTTTTTAATCGAAGCAACCAGACTTTAAGGAAGCAGCAAATGTGAGCGCAGGGCATGTTTTAGCTTTAATAAAGGCCTGGGTAGTTAAGATAAAATAGAGTGTAGTAGTGCGCAGTGTAATCCAATCTGCCACTGTTAGTAGCACAGCAAGACAGAACACTTTGAAATGAGTTATAGTAGTGAACACTGATGGTTGAAAGTCAGTTAATTACTTTCAAAAGCGTGAAAAGTTGGATAATAGTGCTTTGAGTATTTGATGTAGCATCAAGGCCCAGGAAAAATAGGATGTTTTTCTGAAAATATTAAGCCACGTCACCCTGTAACTCGGGTGAAGAGTGCTTTATTAGCCTTAAAATAACTTCTACTCTTCTACTTTGGTCTGCTCAGTGGCCTTGATGATAAGTAAATCAGCTACATTCGCAGGTATAAAGAGTGTCTCACAGTGTTGTCAAAAGGTTGCCTTGCCTAGACTACTAGCTCGCTAGTTTTCTAGCCGGTCCCAAGCCCGGATAAAGAGGGAGGGTTGGGGCGTGGTGCTAGCAACTCCACCCCAAAACTTAATTAAATCGCTACAGATGCTTCAAAGCATAAATATATTAAAAGTACTTAAAATGATTGCAAAATACATTGAACTTATATGAACTAAACTTTGATCCTTACTGAATTACAAGATATTGGCGCCAATAAGATGCAGGCTTGTCTGGGGTTAATGCGTAAATATTCTGTGTAGCCATTTATGGGATATATTCGATTGCGCAATCATTTGTCAGAGGCCCTATATGCCGAGTGGAGGCGACTCACAAAACAGCAGTCACATATTCACTCTTATTAATACAATCACTATTCGTTTTGTTTCTAGCTAACAGGTCTCCTGTTACTTACTTGCATTATAAATCATTTGGCCAGACACGATGGCGAAAGAAATTAGATCGAAGTTGGTCGTTTTTTTCCGCGTGGTTTTCGCTTTTACTATTCTTTCTTGTATTCCCACTTCTCAGTATATATCCTTAGTGCCACTGAGTACTAATAAAAATAGTAATATTTTTTCATATCTTAACCTACCTTCCTAGTCACTGGATATTATCCTTGCCGATTTTCCTGTTTCAGGCTATTGATTAAGGTATTACCACTTCGAGCATCTGAATTTCGGTGCACATATTACGCTTGTTTTTTGTTTTGACATAACGTCAATCAAGCTAAGACTCATATACCTGTATTTCTGTCCTACGCCAATATCACGTTTGTCTTTTTGTCTTGACATAACGTCAAACAACCTAAGACTCATATACCTCTGCAGTTCTGTATTAGCTATACACAAAATGCCTGGTAAACTATCGAAGCGACGTGCTTCACTATCCCTTCAGACTTGAATAATCCACCACTGTCACTGTAGTCTAAAGGGATGTTGAAAATAATTATTTACACTCAACCAAACACCGAGAACGTTTCGTAAATTAAACCTGATTACGGTCCACCTTCAGAGTGATCAATCAACGAAATTGACAACCAGATCAAGACGCATTCATTCTGTGGAATTTAATGCCTAGGAATAAATGATATGTTGATACGACAGTTCTCACGAAGATTTCTGTAAACAATTGTTGTTATTACAAGAAATTGCTAAACCGAAACTAAACTCAGCGCGTTTTTGAAAGTTTTTATCAGTTTTCAAAGAGACCAGAAATTCCTTTGAGCACAAAAGTAACTAGTTTCACTTTTATTTGGTGAAATGATGAAATCAAGAAGCTGGGTGCTAGTCGAGATAAATAATTGGGTGTGAGTCAAAAATGTATTGGGTTTGAAGGATCAGTTGGTGGAATCTGAAGTTTGCTATTTTAGTACGTATTTAACATAACAGTTAATTAATTGCTATTTTAAATACGTGTGTTAGAATACTGTGGAATATTTATGAGGCTGATACCTTATGTTTTTGAATGACAAATGAAGTATGGAGGCCGATTTAGTGAATAAGAATTTCGGAATTCACACCTAATAACCGAAGTTGTGTACTAAGCTAGCCAGTGAATTCTTTTAAAATCTGGGATATGTGGGTGAAAGTGGGAAATTCCACTCGAAATTGACCAAAGTAGGCTGTTTTCGGTTGTAACAAGGGTAAAGTATTCATTGAAAATGTGGGACAGCAAAATTTTTCGGAACATGGGCGTAAGAGGAAAGAGTGGCTAATATCGGTAAAGTGGGTTTAACCCCTTTTTGCCCACAATGCAAAGGTGCATTCTGTGACTGGAAAGCAATAGTGCACGAAGACTAAAACCCACTTGGTAAAGTGCATATCACTGAAAACGCTTATAAATAGAAGGTTTGCCTGAAAAATACTTCACATGATGATACACATCAAGGTCGACATCAGATAATAAAACACGATTTACCCTTGCTTTAGTTAACTCGATGTGTTAAAAATCAATGTCGAATTTCAGTTCAAAGTTTTAGCCATAGGTTTATGATGCTTCTTAAACGGAATTTGGGTGGCTATTGTGTGGATTACAAGATGATATATATATATATATATATAACACATTCAGACCACTGATGTTTGACCAGGTTTGCTCGACAAAGAAGGAGTATAATTCATCTTGATAGGGTGTTGAGTCGAATATTTGCTCATAATTTATCTTTGAAGCTATTGGATAATAATCTTATTTGACGTTATAGTCCTTGTCTAGTGCCATGAGTTCAAGCTTCGGTATTTCTGAAATTATTTTAACTGCAAAGGCTATTGATTATTAATGCGTTAAACTTAAGTACACAAATGAAAGGTTTTCATTCATGATGAATACCTGATGTTCATGTGACTATTCAAATACGAATGTTTAGGAATTTGGTATTGGATTTGCAGTTATACTTTCTTCATGCTGTATTAATCACGCGTTCTCTGTGATCATTTTTAGCCGGCTACAAAGCTGTCTCTATTTTCTCTTTCCATGATATTCCATATGTTACCCTCGGACCCATGCAAAACTAGTCGCTTTGCATTTGGGTTTCACTTTGGGGACAGGCCAGGGATGCTACTCAACTGTCTCCTAGACATGTATCCAGTCCACTCCAGTTTCCTTCCACATGTTTGTTCAGCAGTAGGCTCTTGGCTGGTTCGCTAGAGTTACATGCTGCTTACTCTCTTCAACCGGACATCTGATCTTTAGTGTCATATGAAATCGCCTGTTGATAAAATTCCATGGTAACAACTTTGAAATGATTTTCATGATGCGTGTACCAAGTCTCTCAGCTATATACAACTACTGGCTGACTTGAGATTAGTGTTGAAAATTCGGATGTTATTCCTTCTGCTGAGCACTGTAGATCTCCAAAGTGATTTTAGAATAATGGACATCCGTCTTGCATTCCTGCTTCGATCCTGTCTGGCTTTCACATCCTCATCCATCGAGCCTGTTTTTGAAACCTTATGCCTCTGGAGGTGAATGAGAGATGATTTCTTTTACATTTCTTCCAGTAGTGGTGGTTGGTGTCTATTGGCGGTAGCATTTTCCCACCACCTTTCTCTTCTATATGTTCGCTTAGTTCTTGCCTTCGCTACCTATGTATTCTGACAACTGTTTGGTTTTCACTTGGAAATATTTGGGTTTTCGTGACATGATACACAAACTGTTTGCGAAGCCCAGATATTTCAGAGTCTTTCTGTAGGTTCTATGCCCCTTTTTTCACTCCCCGCATTCCGTCTTATGATTCAAGAAGATCATAAGTGATAGCACAAATAATACCCATTTTTACTCCCGATTTACACAGAAAAGCTTTGAGTGATTAATTGTCATTGTCGCTATTACTACTCAATTCCATGTATTGCTTAATATAATAATAGTACATACACAATCCATTAAATTCTGTGTAAATATTTCTAAAGAGTCGCGCTAGGGCCTCCAGTAGAGCCCAAATCAGAAACAGTGAGGTGAACATGTCAGGGAGTGACATGAAGCAGGTCACGTGAGATGAGAATAAAAGTTTATGGGCAATCTCTGACAGCTATTTCATCATACTTGGGTCACTAAATTTCACTCCGGTTGCTTAATGATTTACGCGCTCTTCTTGTAATCTAAAGGTCTTGGGTTCGATCCCGAGTACAGTTCCAAACTAGAGCAAAACAGTTTTCTGTACAATTCATAGTTTTCAGAGATTCTTTAATTGATTTTGATTCGTGACGACATATACAGGGAAATATTTTAAGCTGTTGAACTAATGGATTTTCTATTTTTAAATTCCTTAAATTTTGAAAGTCTATCTCATGAACTGTTAATAATAGAGAATAAGTACATTGGTATAATGATGGCTTATTTCAGCTACAAATATTTGTTTCTCAATTTAGCATGCCTTTATTTTGTTATGTAAATAATACGTAGAGCAAAGAGCCATTTATTCTGAGTGTCTAGTATAAGGCAAAAGAGTTATTAAAATAATTAATATTCTTTTGGTACTATCATGTCATGTCGTACGGAAGTAACTTAGGTCAAACATTTTCAGTTTTGTTTTTCCAAACGCTTTTTAAAATCAATTATTAGTGTTTGTTGAGTGATTAGCACAGTATTATTGATTTTTCAGTATGCTGAATGCCTTTTGAGTCACACAGGTGAAAAAGTCATTTAGCTTTGACCTCTATATCTTAGTGAATGATTCTATGGAAATAATTAAACAAATAGCTTCACAACAAATCCAGCTTCGTGATAGAGTTAATTTAGGTGAGCGATATCGACAAATATTGTTTATAAATTTACTCCCATTAACGAATTTGAACAAAGCAAGAACTACAGTTTTAGCAGAATAATGTGGTACCATCATTTATTTCGTTGGCTTCTCATCAGCTGCTTACAGCCTAAATAAATTATGAGGTTTAAGTACAGACATGTTTTAACATACTTGCAAATTTTTACATGTTGTCAGTTGACAGAAAATTCCACAATTGGTAAACAGTGCTCAAAAGATTGCGCTTATATAGTTTTCACACAGGCAGTTCAAGTTAAAACAAAATAAATGTATGCAAAAAATGGTAAAGGAGTTACGTAATAAAGATGAGATGTGCGTTTGATACATAGTGACTAGTAAGTTAGGTAACAATGTACTGAGTTGAGCTCAAATCATAGAAACAAAAGACAAGCAAAATTACAGATTATAAAAGGCAGGGCGAGGTTAAAGACAAAGGTTACGTAATCAGATGAGAGAAAAAAAGGCATCCAGTTACCAGGTCAAGGAAAGACCAATAACTGCTTCTTCCTGAACACATAGATCTGGTTTCAAGCGTTTGATAGAAATCGCTTCGGCAAACTTAAGAAGAATTGGGCTCTTTTGCCTATTGATAATTTTGAACGACTTTTCGACGTCCACCTCATGACCCGTGTCGAGGAGATGCCTGGCGATGGCACTGTTTAAAGCATTTGTTCCCTTTAGACGTAAGCTTTTCGGTACGTGTTCAGAAAATCGTAGATATGCTCTTCTTTCTGTTCTGCCAATGTAACTGCTCCCGCAGATACACGTAAATTTGTATATACAGTTGGAGGTAACACGAGAAGGATATCTATCAATTTTTGATTGCACCAAAGAGCAAGTTGTTCGAAAGACGGGAACGAGCTTGGCTGCAGGATAGGCTATGGCTAGTGATGTACTCAGCCTTCTGTTGATCATCGCTGCAATGTTTTCACCTTTGTAGTCAAGCTTAACGTAGACTGGCTTTTTACCCATTGTGATTTGTTTTACATTTGTGACTTCAGATCTTCCATACTTGCTGATGAACTTTTGAGGATACCCATTTCTCTTCAATATCTTTTCAAGGAACTCAAACTCCTCCTCTAGTTTCTCTATAGAGCATATTCTTCTCGCTCTATAGCACAGAGTCTTGACTAGACCACGTTTAAAGCTATTTGGAGAAAAGGTATTAAAATGCAAGTATTGTCCTTTCCATGTGGGCTTTCGATAAATTGACTTTTGAAGACTACCGTCTTCTAGGCGTTCCATGGCGATGTCGCGGAAGTGAAACTTTCCGTCACTTTCATGTTTCATAGTGAACTCAATATTGGCGTGGGCCATTTCACTAACAGTCTTAGAATCAAATCGAATCCAGCATGTCATTCTACAACTCTACAACAACATATCTCAAACCAATAGTCAAAGACTTCGTGAATTAATGCCATGTTTGATTTGGTCATTCTCAGCTCTTTTCTAACTTAAGCCAGTGTCAGCTAACAGTGATCAGCGAGGAAGGCTGCGAATTGGCATGAGTAAGTAGCACCTATCACAGCCATCTCAAAATGTAAAGCTCCAGAACCTCTTTGAATGATTTTTCCTCCTTAACTATACTCCAATCTGATATCCCTCTCCCTTTCTTGTATTTGGGGTGAGATGAAGGGCTCGGTGGATGGAATTATGTACTACTGATTGACTGAGATGAGTAGTTGTCTACCAATCACATCAACCAGTAAAGAAGTGTGTTTAGATCACTTCAATCTGGCTGGCAAGCACTATTGGTTCATGCGAGTGGTGTAGGACTACTCCTGTCAGCTAATCAGTAGTATATTGTTCTCTTCATTTGCACTTGGCTTCTCGTGTACTTTTTATTGCACCAAGCGGATCAAATATGGTGATCTGAATAATCTCAGTTTCAAAGGAAAATGTGGTGAAATAATCATCTCAAATTGTGTAAGCTGTAAATTAATTTGTGAAATTGCAAACTAATTTGTAAATAACAAATTTGAGTGGAGAGGCTTCAAGCTTTCGAGTTTCATTAGGGGTGGTATTGTTTTTGTGAAGTGGGATTACTAGCCTCAAACCCGACCTTCCCTCTTTTCTTGGTTCACTACCGAATACGAGAGGTCTGAGAGTGCGTCATCTGGGAATCAAGCCAGGACTATGTGCATAATAGTCAAGAATTTTGGTAATGAGCCAACGACACAAGCTCTAACCTGCTATCTAACTCTGATAAATATATTTGAGGAAAGACACAACTAGAACTTAAGGTATTCAGAGAAGACAGGGATATCCTGGACCGAAGTGAAGAACCTAGAAGACCTGGATTTCGCGCGTGGATGATTTATGCTTGATGTCACACAAAATCGAAGACTTACAAGCGAAAACCGACAAACTGGTCGGAGAAGCAACCGGCGAACACAGGACCCCGATTGAACATAGACAAGACGGAGGTTATAAAAATAACCAACCAACAACAACAGCAGCAACATCCAGCGTCAATCACCATCAACGGGAGGATTTGAAAGAGGTTACTTCATTCACTTATCTAGCTAGGGAGTATTGTCTCAACTACAGGAAGTCGGAACGGACGAGGATGTCAAATCGAGTGAGAATCGGGAAGGCGAGAAACACATCAACATCATCAACCTGAAACAACCAATCTGGAAATCTTCGTCACTCAGCCATCATCAACAACAAAAGTCAGTCGGATTTTCAATACAGACATCAAGTCAGTCAGTTCTTCTATACGGATCAGAAACTTGGCGCGCGGGTCTCAAAGAATATTTCCAACAGCCTGTTGCAGACATTACCTTTATCAACAACTGTCTTCGCTGGATCTATACTGAAGATCAGATGGCCGGGCCGGAAAGAATCACCACCAAGAAACTATGGCTTGGAACAAAGAAAACAAGAACCAATCGCCAACCAAGAAATATGCAGGAGAAAGTGGAGATGGATTGGATACTCGCTGAGGAGGCCGTTGGGTGACATTGCGCGTTAAGCCATTGCTCGAGTGGAACCAGGCCGAAAGGGAAGCGGCGAGTGGGACGTCAAAGGGTGACATGGAGGGGATCGTGTGAAGAGGAGTTGAAATAGTATGCATTAACATGGATGCAGGTGAAAATTACAGCAGAAGGAAGACAGAAGCAAGTGGAGACGTGCAGTTGAAGCCCTATGTTCCACTGGGAACCCAAGGGAGCAATAATGATAATAGTATAACTGTATTGTAATCTAGTTCTGTATTTCTCAAAGTGTAAAATCATCCTGAAAGTAAAGCTTACAGGAAGGTACTTACTACTTAACAGTTTAAATATTCTTCAACTTCGTTTTGATATATTCCACCAAAATCTAGAGGGGTTACAAAGTTTTCTGAATACATAATGTGAATATAACGCGTAAATTGTTTTCATTCTTAATAAGGATTTCATATTTATGTTAGAAACTAAGTGACTTTGTCGATCGATCATTGTTTTGCCTAACATGAATACTTACTTTGTTGTTGTCTAAAGAATATTTACAGATATTCAGTCTCGAGTATACACAAGCGGTTTTTCCAGATAATATAAGAGGAAATATTTGTATTCACTTTGATACGAAACATATAGCGTGCATGGTATTATGCATATAAATTTCAATGTAACGTTATTATTATTATTACTACCATTTCCTGTCAGTTGTGCTTTTTTCTTTCAAGCTTTGGAGGTTGTAAAGGTAGCCTAGGCTTTGACGTTAGTCTATACGTCACTTTCAGGGTTATTTTTACAATTAGTAGACAATAATATTTGAATTTAATGCTTAAAGGTTATTTTATTTGTAATTAGTTGCATTCTTTCTTGATTACTTGAAAGATCAAGGCTTTTTGTTTTTTTTTACTTTTTCTCTTTCATTTCATTTTACTTTTATTATTATTATTATTTTACTGCCAATTTTTGTCTATACTATTGATTTAAGCATCGGAATAATTCTTTCACTTTCTTTTTGGCCAGTAAAGTTGCTCTTCCTGTTCAATTTGATAACTTTCCGTATTAGAAATGCTGTCAACAATTCCTAATTAGATGAGACTGTAAAATATATAGTGAGATGAAATTAATTATTTTCGAACACTAACCGTTACAACAATAATCAATAAATAATATAAACAGCAAAACAGTCAAAGACCACAAGGAATGTCACCTTCAAAATCTGGTTTCAAAATTGTTTCTCATTTCCAGACACTTTATTTTAGCCTTACCACTATATTTTATGCTTAATATGAAAAATTAGGCATTTTGTAGTAAATCCTTTTCATTTCTGTTGCACACATTAGTAGTTTTTTTTTAATTAACAGAGTCAATAGCTTTAGACTGGCTCCTGAAATGCCTAGGCATGATTAATTGTATGTGAATGCTTTTTTGTTATTAATGTGACCAGTAAATCTACTATCTTTCGATCAATAGTCTATTTATTATTATTATATCCTTTAATTCCTAGAGGAACATAGGGCTTCAGCTGCTCACCTCCATTGCCTTCTGTTTACTGCCAACGTTTGCACGCCGCTCCAAGTCTGGCCACACGCTTTCATCTCCTCTTCACATGACATCCTCCAAGTCACCCTCGCACTGACGACCAACTCGCCGCTTCCCTTTCGGCTTCCATTCGAGTAATGGCTTGTCTAGTGATGTCACTTGATGGCGTGTTTACTCAGTGTATGACCAGCCAATCCATCTCCATTTCTTCCTGCCTATTTGTTTCAGAATCGGTTTCTGGTTGGTTCGCTCATTGCCAGAGATCCCTGTTTCTGATCTTTTCTGGCCATGTGATCTTGAGTATTGAGCGACGACAACTGTTAATGAAGGTCTGAAGTTTGTTTGAGATGCTCCTTATGACGCGCTGGTCCAGTCTCTGATCCGTACGGTGAGTAGCGCTGACTGACTTCACATTGGAGTTGGAAATCCGTATCTTATTTTTGATGCTGAGTGATGTTGACCTCCACACAGACTTGAGTGTGATGAAAGCTTGTCTTGCTTTCCCGATCCTTGCTTTGATATCCTCGTCAGTTCCGCCTGCAGTTGAAACGACGCCTCCCTGGTAGGTAAAGGAAGGTCTATTCATAATTATTAGAATTTAAAATAGGAATAATTGGGGCGAACAATTGTTGTCGTTGTATTCTTCTTCAGACCCTAAAGTTATTCAGATTGTAGGATATGTGCGGATTAATTTCAACTGTTAGATTTTCATCACTAACCAATATTCTCTCTAACTGATTTTGCTGCAAACAGCTGAAATGAATTCAAACTTTCCACAAATCCTTCGATCTGAATATCAATCACCAGCTCCTCACTGGTGGCCTCTGGATGGGTTTCGTGAAACCGAAGTGAGAAGTTATGATGATCAGTGAGTTTCACCATGTCAGGGTGCTCTTTGAGTAGCACCATATTGCAAGTTGACTGAATAGTCAGCGACCTAGGCCTCGCATCCGGGGAGATCCAGTATTCAATCCCTGGAGGGGTCGTAGGTTCTTAGTGCTGAAGAGTTCCGAAATAGGATGAAACAGGTGTCCATTGCTCCTTTGTTTTCATTGATCTCCGTGACTTGTGGTGGTTCGTAATGAAAATCAAACAATTGAAGGTAAAATTTATTAATTCATTAATGTTAGTATAGAATAGCTAGTAAAGAGGAATATTTGAATTATATTAAAACTACATGCATTGTAATGATGATCTAAACTAACTGACTATTATTTTCATCTTGCACTCTGTACCACAATATAGTTTCCGATACAATTTTGACTTGTCCTTTTAGGCTATTGTACGCTAACGTCAATAGGTTTAAAACTGTAGAGAGTGGTGAAGGATTGATTGAAAACACTTATTCTACTTCCGATTAAATTATGAAGATATCCATCCATATTGCAATTTAATTGGTATGCGATACGATCCTTCTTTTTTTCCAGATGTATTACGTAAAACTAACTTTATTCAATTAGAATATAATGGAAAGCATCTGAATAGATAGGTAAAATATACGTCATATCCTCTGTCCGTCGGTGGCACAGTGGTTAGGACTCTCGCCGACCATGCACATGGTCCGAGGTTCGAACTCCAGCCGACGCACACCTGATATCTATGGTCGGCCTGCGAAATTTGGGCTACCGATATCCATACTGAAAATTCCATATTTGTACCAAAAATACAGTGTGGAATCAAGCTGTAAATCAAAAATATAAAAAAATATAAAATATGAAAATAAATACTTCAGTTGCTGTCAATATTGCTATAGTAGTACTAAACTTTGATAACTTTCGTTTTTCGAAACAGTTTTTTACTGATAATTAACTAATCGAGTGTTATTCAATGTGTAAAACAGCCCTACTCAAAAACTGACTTACAGCCTGATTGAACGCATATTAATCTTTTTGAAATATGATGTCAATTTTACTCCGTTACTCCAACTGCGTCAGTGGCACAGTGGTTAGGACTCTCACCGATCATGCACATGGTGTGTTGTTCGATTCCCGGCCACCGATGGACTCCTTACTTCGCTAAGCCAGAAATAATGCTGGTGAAGAGGAAAGGCTAGGCATGAGGCTAGCAATCCCATCCCATAAAAATAAATACCACTGCTACAGAAACTTCAAGCCTCTAGCTTGAGGCCCTATGTTCCACTGGGAAATGGGAAGGAAAAAAACTAATAAGTCAAAGAATATAAAAGGAAACTGTAAAACTGGTGCGTGATGGCATATCATGTTATTGAGTATTCGGTGGGTCTAAATGGGGGATTTTACTGGACATTGTCAGCAAATATTTTGCATTTTTAATGCATATATGTATGTATGTATACATTTATATTTGGATGAAGTAGATTAAATAATAAAACACATTATAACAAGCAGCTTATTATGACTGTAAAAGCACTCGTCCAATTTTCCCATCTAATTGCAATTGATCAACAACACTCGTACGATTATTTCTGAATGTGCATTATCTCACATTGATTTTTAATCCAATATCTAATCCATTCCACACATGTATATAAATGAGAGATCAAAGTTGTGTGAGTAACTTGATATGATTATGAGCAATAGTTTGTGCTCGAAACGTCATCAGTTCATATAACCGTAAACACTGCGATTTATCAAAATAAAATCTTATCTATAATGGAATTATACTCTACCACAGTGCCCAAGTTTTATACTTATATAAATAATTTGATTAGACTCATTTTTTAATTTTCAGTCTTAAATATGACAGCTAGGACAAACTGAATATTAGCTATGTTGAACTCTGCATACCACGAAATAGATAGACGACTTGCACATTTGATTGGAGTTGTCAGAGGAAAAACAAGCAGTTCACACTATTAAAAGATATCAGTATAAGAAAGAGATGTGTGCTTTCTTTCAGTGTTTGATCCTTATTTTAAACAGTATGTCACAGGAAGAGATGATTGGCACAATATTTTATCTTGTTAAGATAATCTTTCCACCTAATTTACTGTAACACTTGTCACTGTTATGCACAAAAATGTGCAATTTCAATTTATCGGTCCACGATACAGACAAACAGAAGAAGTTACTATGTGAAGTTATTCTGGTTCAGTATTTGTGGACATATTTCTGCCTTATTTAAAGGATATCAAACTAAATAATATAATAAAATAGATAAAAATGTATTAAGATACGCAGGTGGTACGTTTATTATATTTGCGAGTAGAAATCAGTGAAGTCAGTTTACTTAAGGGCGTGGGTTCGAATCCCACCTCCATCACGAGTTTGAGGAGTCGGTGGCACAGTGGTTAGAACTCTCGCCGACCATGCACATTATCCGGGTTCGATCCCCTGCCGACGCACATCCGATATCTATGATCAGTCTGCAAAATTTGGGCTACCGATATCACATGCTGAAAATTCCATACTTGGACTGAAAATACGGTGCGGCATCAAGCTGTAATCAAAATCTAAATACAAATCAATTTAGTTCATCCAGCTGAGAAATTCATATGTAATATGCGATGGTGAATGAAATAATTATATTTTGGATTTGAGCTTAAAAAAAATGAAGATGGCTTCATCTTATAAGCCCACTTGGATGAGTCAATATTTACTACTCAACAGCATTTACCCTATTTCGTGCAAAAGAACCCTAGTGAAATCTTAGTTTTCACGGATAAGGAGAATGTGTTCTAAATAGCTCGTCATTGATGAACTAGGGTGAATCCGCAAACTACTGATCGATAATGGTTTTTAGAAAGTATTCCAAATTTTTAAAACGAAAAATTGGTTAGAACAACTGTAGCAAATAAGAATGTGTCTGTTAATTTACCATTCAAAGGTAATGAAATTAGTCCAAAAAAATCGCCAATTGAGTGAATGCGAAATTAAGTTTAGTTTAAACTTAAAGAGAAATCTCATGTGTCTTCCAGATTTACGGTCAATTAAAGATAAGCAAACCTACAGTTCATTACTAACTCACAGCTTCTCCTAATGCTTATCTTCAGAAGTGATAGCGATGCAAAAACACACTCACTATATCAATAAAGATTCATTTGACTTCAAATCCAAATGTAGAACACCAGAAGATGATTGTAGTAGTAGTCTATGATGTTAACCATTACTCAGTGGCATCCCCACTACTGAAAGTCTTGCTGTCTTTTTCAGTTAACTAGAATCGGACACAATCCTACTAGAAAAATGTCCACTGAACATCAGTGAGTTAATTAAAGCTTGATAACTCTGTCTGGGAACTAATTATCTTCCATTTAAAGGAAATTTATATCGGCAAACAAAATGTGTGGCTTTGACTCACCAAGTTTATAAATAGATTTAAAGATAACATCTCAAACATACTCAAACTAAAAGTAGGATAAAGATGAGTTTATGATATCTTCATGGTACTAAAACAACACATCTACATCCCACTTTCCATTCACGTTTCACTCGACGAGCTGGATGTGACATCACTCAGCAGCTTCCTCAGGATCTGTCCAGTCTATTTCTATTTCCTTCCGAATATATTTATGTGACAAAAGATTCTTGGTTGATACACTACTAATATTCCTGTGTGGTTGCTTATCTTTTCTTTTTGGCTATTTGATCTTCAGTATTAGAGACAGCAGCTGTGGAAACATTTTAATTATAATAACCAAGCCTTTAAAAATTTGTAGTATACACTGCAGAACTGGGTGAAACGGGTTCAAATCCCAGAGAGGACATGAATCGCTCAAGTGTATAGATACGCCTTACTAAAAAGTGCCAACAAGTGCGTAAAACCTGTATACAAGGTATCCTGCCTACTCTGTCCAACCAACTTACAACTGCGATAGAGATATTAGAAGATGGAGTATTTGCGCAATACATATCAAACAGTGTGATCACCCATCACTTATCAAATCAATTCATATTAAAAAAAAGCTGATAGACCAATTAAAATAAACACGATGGTAAGGGATTTAAGAATTGTCCGGGGATTTGATTGGTTACGGGATTGATCACAAGTTGATGTCAGTTAGAGAACCATTTGAAAAACCTCGGAGTACTGGACATCTGTTTCACCCTAGTTTGGGACTCTTCAGTACTACACACCCACTGTGGTTCGACACCCAGGACCTTTCAGTTATAAGGCGAGTTCGTAGACCATTTAGCCACTAGGATACGATACAATGGCCATAGAATTCCAAATTTTGCCTTGCGATGTATATATATATATATATATATATGTAGCACAACCGCAGGCCGATGTCACAGGCAAGTAAGTGATCCTTTACCTGACTTGGTGAACCTTGCTGGTTACAATTCTCACTAGAACTCCAGATAACTTCCTGTATAGGGCCATTTTTAATGGTGAGCATCGGATTAATTATCAAGTGCTGGTTTGCAGGGATTTGATTGGTTACAGGTTTGATGGCTAGTGCCCACTAGCATGAAATCTAAGTTCAAAGCCTCTACTGACTGCCTCCAACCACCCAGTGTCAATACATCACAGTATATGCTTTTTTCATATCACAAACTCACTTTCATTATTTTAAATGACTAAACTATTCGCGTCGGTGGCATAGTGGTTAGGACACTCGCCAACCATGCACATGGTCCGGGGTTCGATCCCCGGCCACCGACGCACTCCTACACCTCGCCAAACCAGTAATGGAAGTCGGTAAAGAGGAAAGGTTGGACATGAGCCTAGCAACCTTATCTTGTTAAAATAAATACCACTGCTACAGAAACTTCAAGCCTCTAGCTTGAAGCCCTATGTTCCACTGGGAACGTGAAGGAAAAAAAACTATTTTGAAAAATAGACTAGATCGGTAATATATCTTCAAATGCATGTGCTTAAAGCTGATCTTCGATGTTATTTACATTGTATTTTGTACAATGTAATTAATCTATCCGAAAATTTTTATGTACCTTGTTACATAAAGAATTTATTATAGACAAAATGTATATCCGTACTTTTTTTTCAATGACTAACTCATTACGACTATATTAATTGGTTCATTTTATATTTTGCTTATTTGTTCATCCGTTTATTTACTCACTTATCATTTATTGTTATCATTATTATTATGTCGCCAAAAGATATGATATAGTGAGTTCATATTTTACGTGCCAGTTGAAGTGTTATTACTGTAGGCGTTATAATCACCGTATTGTGGCTGAAATCAGTGAACACCACTCCACTGGTATAAACTCATTCACATAAATTATCTACATCCTAGAATATACATATATATATATATATATATATATATAAGTGAATTCACATAAGATTAACGCAGTTGACTACAGCGATAATTTATTCCAAGTGAGTATTTAGCTATTTACTTAGTTATTTCTTTAATTTATGTATAAATTTAAATATTTTTCGTGATGTCTAAATTCCACTTTCTTATTATTAGGGCTAGTTATTTGCATAGGAGAGTAATTCAACTTATCAAATGGGAGTATAAAGTTTTTTTCGAAATATATTTTTTCACAAGGGAGAATTTTACTGGATAAGAAAATAAATGAATGAAGATATTCATAATTGTCATGAAAATAACAATAACAATTTATCAGTTAAGAAAGAATATTCAAAGATTATACTGCATGCTTAAGATTTATTACAGATGTTGAGGCTAAAAACGTGGTATCTTTCTAGCGATTCTGTTTTAAGAGTTGATTTGTTTTTCAAGTCAAACCACGGACTGATATCAGTTAGAGAACCATTGAGAAACCAGCAGGGAGTACTGGACAGCTGCTGCTTCATCCTAGTTTTAGAACTCATCGGCAAGCAGTAGGCAACCACTGCCAAGGTTCGAATCCAGAATCTTCGGGTTACAAGGCAAGTTCGTATACCATTCAGCCACCACTGGGACCTCACCCGATTCAATGGCCAGTCAATGAATTCTAACTTCTACCAATTTGTGATTTTTAGCATGACCATCAACCAATATCATCAGTGGGATATCCATCCTCATTCCTGAATGGATGGACCTCAGTGGTCACAACTTCTCACTAGAACTCTAAGAAACGCCGTCCTGTAGCAAGTCACTAGAGAGAATCAGATTAATTTTTAAGAGTTGATTTGTAAGGATTCAATGATTCTCTAACTGATATCAATCCTGGTTTAGTTAATCAGCTTAAGCCCTTTATCAGGAAAGATTACTTTTTTATTAGTCGAAAGCATAGATGTCAGTTGCATGGAAATTATTTTGCACGCTGACCAACATCCATTAACTAAAAGTTTATTATGATGAGATAGAATCTGACTTCTTCAGTCTGATACAAGTTTTCCACTTACAGATGTATTGTTCTATTTTTAGTTCTGTTGTGACCAGTGGCAACTGAAAGATACATCTGTATTTTTTTCACCAAAAATGAGATTATGTAATAATTCCAGGATATAATAATCCTTGGGGACATTCAGATGATTTTTTTTATCAGTGCAAGCAATTAGTCTCATTACTAACTGAGGTAAAGCATATTTTATTAGTGATATTAACATAAGATATGATAGAGATGACGTCTGTCTGATCACATTTCACTGATTGGATTCTAATGTACAGTAGGCTTATTTGATAACGCCCTGATAAGATTATTTTAAAATGGATTCTAGTTATGTGTATAATTGCGTTGTTACGTTGTTACTATCCTTTTGTAAAGTCTAGCGTTTATGTATTGGCCTTAAAATGCAGTAAAAGGAATGAAGGCAAATTAATCTTCCTATGAACAGGAAATCAACCTTATGGGTAAGATACAAATCCCACTACTCATAAAGTTGAAAGATGCCTGAATATTTCACAGTATTTTTTTAAAGTGGGTTCAAGTTACAGAAAAATCAGAGTATTCACATGTGTTATGCAGATATGTTCATCGAAAAATAGAACAAAATAGTACAAAATCTATTTAGATTAAGAACTTTTTCAGATGGAGAGGAGCAGTTCAGCCAAATTAATTTAATATCTAACTGAAAAAGATATATGTATGCAATCGTAGTGCACCAATCGAAAAGCGCGCATCGGATCAGATGGCCAGAAAAGATCAGAAACAGGGATCTCTGGCAATGAGCGAACCAACCAGAAACCGATTCTGAAACAAATAGGCAGGAAGAAATGGAGATGGATTGGCTGGTCATACACTGAGTAAACACGCCATCAAGTGACATCACTAGACAAGCCATTGCTCGAATGGAAGCCGAAAGGGAAGCGGCGAGTTGGTCGTCAGTGTGAGGGTGACTTGGAGGAGGTCATGTGAAGAGGAGATGAGAGCATGTGGACAGACTTGGAGTGGGGTGAAAAAGTTGGCAGTAAACAGAAGGCAATGGAGGTGAGCAGCTGAAGCCCTATGTTCCTCTAGGAATTAAAGGATATAATAATAATAAGGGGTATTTTTTTACTGAGGAATATCTTCAAAAGACTTTCTAAAGTCAATAAAAGTATAAAAGCTGCGTTTGTAAGTGTCTTAAGGTGCATTTGGTTGGTAGTGATAAGGAAGCACGATATTTCTGAAATGTCTCTTTTTCACCCCAGAATATCCTGCACTTTAGCGTAATACACTTAGCGTCAAGGTGACACCTTATTACCTTGATAAAAATGATGAAATGTTCAAATATTTTCAAACTTTGGTATTTTAGTCAGTGTCTTCCTCCTAATTTGTCTTTTTTCGGTTTCAGGAACTAAAACTTCTGGCTTTTCAATTGTTACTGTTATTTTTATCAAAGCTAAGACCAAATTCAAATTAATTTGCCTACAGGAGATGCCTTATTGTGTGTGGCTTTAAGCTTTATTGTCGATATAAGTTGAGATTTTTCCCGCTCTTATTAAGTGATGCATTCTGAACTGTTCACTTTTTGACGTGAATATTTATGCTAACTTGAAATTATTTAATCAGTAAATCGGTAGAAATGTTACTATTTCTAAGTGTATTAGGAACTCTGCTGTGAGTTTATGCTTACCGAATATAGGAGACTTTTACCCTGAATTAATCATATTCTTTGTCAGAATCTTCATGTAAATGAAATTGTTAGACAGAATTTGTTTAAAGTGATAAAAGCTTTATACTTGATATTTTACAAAATAATTTGAAATAACATGATGAAAAATCAAAATCAATTAACTATAAGTTATAAAACTCATTTTTTGAGTAAATGATATTCCCTATTTCTGTATAAGTGTAAATAGAGAACGGTTCAGTGAAATTTATTCCAACCCATTGGAAGAGAAACAATTTATTTATCGCCTTAGAAAATTGTTACATTATTTATGGTTCCCTTAGGTTCTGAGGGGAGCATAAGGCTTCAAAAACACATCTCCATTTGGTTGTATTTTCTGGTATCCTCTTCAGGTGGGTCCATGATTGGCTCATAATCTTTCATCTATTCTTCGCACTATCTCTTCCATATCACCCTTGGACAACTCACTCATCGCTTCCCTAGAAACTTATTGCGAATAGCTTTATGGGTCATATTATAATGTTAAGGGATTAGTCATTTCTAATTCATCAATAATCTTCATTCATTTATAATTAAAAAATGAAACGAGTAGTTTATGAACTCACCAACGGGAGCCTATTTGCTGAACTAATGGTCAATTTTACTCAAAAGTATCTTGACTTTCAATAATACACTTAAATCTAGGCTTTTATTCCTCTACAGTTGTGTTTGTGATGCACTTCGAAAAATCTATAGAATTAACTAGTGAATAGGGTTTTAATACTCTAAGGATGTAGGGCAAAGGTATAAGCAGTTCGTGAAAGTAAAATCCAGTTCTCCTTGAGATAACGTCATTTGGGATGTATTTGTTTATGAGGCAAAATTATGGTCTTGATTTGAATGTTATTTTACTCTTGAATTTGTCGCTTAAAAAGGAAATACGCCTTTATTTAGGAAGAAATTAACTGGTCAGAATGATTATTTATGACATTTTTTCTTTGCTTTGGAACATTATTTTATACTGATTGACATGATGCTTTTTCTGTTTGATTTGGAAGAAATGTCATTCAGTGACTTAAATATGACTTTCCTTCTCTCTACTACTAAGTCTACGTGAAGAAACTAGAGATGCGTTCTGTTTAAGACACATTGGGCTGAGGTTAAATGTTGTAAGGGCCATATTTTTCCAACTATACATAAAAAATATCTGTAACTATTGGCGATACGATGATCTGGTTGCTGCTTTTGTCTGTTTTTATATTTCATACTATAATTTGAGAACAGTAATTGTGAGACATAACTGACAGTAATTTCCTCAACGGGTAGCTTTGTTCTATAAGTAGGTTCTAGATGGGTAGTTGGTCTTTTTTTAACTATCCCCGAAGCCAAATTGTTTCGTATATTCGAAAAAAGACTAGTTGTATCAAACCCACTATTTTTCATTATTGCCTGTTTAGATGTCTATTAACTTCTTTTTCTCTTCATATGAACTGCTGAATCTAGAATTTGAATAATTTCTAATGGGACAAAATATTAAAGCTGATTGTTCAGATTACTCACAAGGAGGGGGGGATTTCTAAAATTAGCTATTGGTCTTGTGGGGAGAATTTGGTCGATATATCTTTGCACCACCATATATTCTGTTGGCATTATTAGTTTTAAACGTTTGAAATGATGAGTACATGTTTCGAGTCATAGTGGAAACATCAAGACTACTGGAGAATGCAGGTACTTCCAGGAGACGAGTCCGAAATAGGACGAAATTCACATCATGGATTCCACTGCTTGTCATCATCCACTAAATTACTTCAAATGAATTTAGGTCATTTAGAATCAATCAGCAGATATAGTGATGAATAAGAATTGTCACTTAACAATTATCTGCTTGTAAGATAACATAAATTGTTATGTTTTATAGTCATCAATATCTTAGTCAACTAAGTTTCAGGACTTCAGCTCTAGTATAAGTAAATGTGTGTTTTCATTGGTCACTGTTTCCTTCTTGGGTACATAAAATAAGTAAAGGAGCTGTCGATCATGTTTAGATCAGTAGATTTATGAAATGTACTAGTAAAGGTGTTAAATTTGCAATTTGTAAATGCAAAGTTCGAGGTGAAAATTCAAAGCAGTTTCTGTTAGAAACCGGATGTATTCAGAACGAAATATTCAACTTGCATTGTCTAATTTAAGAGTCTCAGATTTTATTTCATGTAATACCTTGTTTACCAAAGTGGGCAACCAGATTTCGGGTGGTTTTAACTAAGCTAAATCACACCGGATATACTACTTATGAACTCTACTCCAGAGAAAGACTGAAAAGGTGGTCCATTGTTTCCATTGCCTCATTGTAACGCTTCTGGTTGACGTGATTGGCTGTCAACTGCCGACAAAAATAAGTAGTATGCATGAACATACATTTTCGCTTTTTTCGCTGATTGCCAGTTATGGTGTCAAACAGAGAATAAGTTGTGATCTGAATATTTTGGGTTTACAAATGAAACCATGTCTACTTTTCACTGTGTAGTTTGTAAATTAACAGTTTAATACCCTATTCCAAAGTGACTTTAAAGAAAGACTTGGATGATGAGATGAATTTACTGAGAGCTTAAAACAACTCTATTAATTTAGGCTTTATATTCAACATTTGAAGTTGCCCACAAATGTGTTTTAATATTAGGATGTCTAAGAATGAGAGAACTGAACTCTTAGGTTGCGTTTCATGAACATTACTGATTACAACACAGTCACATACAAATATTTCTTATAGAAACTTTTGAGATTCTCGGTAGTCACCTTGCACAAAAGGGTATGCAGAAGAAATGAATGAATCCAAATTACTCAGTCTTTTGGGGAAGTATAAGGTTTTAAACTTCTCCTGGTTAACTAGTTCGCTTGTTTCCTGTCCTGTCGCGAACCTGGGTAAAGACGGAGGGTTGGGTGTCGGGCTAGCAGCCACACACAACTAAATCTTTCAAATCGCTATAGAAACTTGAATACCTAGAAAATATATTAGAAATGCAAAAACTTCAAATAACAACAATCTTATTCTTCGCTCGAATAGGAGAGGCGAAAACACAGCGGACTGGTGTAAGCCTTCGAGAAGCCAGTTAGCCAGCCGATGTGTCTTCTCTCGATGAAAGCAAGAGTAAGAATGAGTACGTGGAATGTCTGTACAGTGTACGAGACTGAAAAGGCTACCCAGGTGGCCAAAGAGATGTGAAGATATGGCCTATAGGTACTGGATATCTGCAAAAACAGATGGAATGGATGTGGACTGACAAGATTGTCAACGGCAGAGTCAATAAGCTACTCCGGTCACCCCGACGACACACTGGGGCAGTGAGTGGCCAGTGGCAGCCAAAGCCCTAATGTGGTGGGAATCGGTTTCATCCCGCAGGATCATGACAGCAAGATTCAACTCAAAAGGAAGGAAGGTAACTATTATTCAATGCTACACACAATGCTACAAACAACGCGGAACAAGACAAGAAGGAGGATTTTTACATACAACTACAAAAAGTAATGAACAACATCCCAAATGGTGACGTCGAAATCCCCATGGGAAATATGAATGCAAGCCAAACTGGCGGCAGACAATACAGGAAGAGAACTCATCATAGGTCGAGAGGCCCTCGATCGGGGAAATGAGTGAGAACGGAGAATTGTTTGCAGACTTCTGCTCATTCAAAGATTTGATGATTGGAGGGAGCGTGTGCAAGCACAAGGATATACACAAAGCAACATGGATTTCGCCTGACGACACACTACTAACCAGATGGATGTCATCTCAGTGGAGACGCAGCTGGTCTACTAGATACAAAGTCGAGAAAGATAGCAGATTTGGGCTCAGAACATCATCTAGTTCAAGGAACCTTCAAGATGAAGTTGAAATCCACGAAAACAAATGAAGACAGGCCACTATAATTCAAGTTCAACGTTCAGAAACTGAAGGACAAAACTACAAGGAATGCCTTCACAACAGATCAGATCAGAGCAAAGTCGGACAAACTATGCGGTATGACTGAGAAAGCCTGTGTGGAAACACATTGGAACTCTCTGAAAGCGATATTTAAGGAAGCGTGTAAAACTGTTCTAGGAAGAAGGAGGAGGCAATACAAAGAATGGCTGTCAACGGATACCTACCTGGAAGCTAATCGAGGAGAGGAGGGTGTGAAAGACAAGATGACTCAATGCAAAGATGGACAAGAGAAGGAGAAGCTGAGTTCAGTGTGCACTGCACTGAATAAGGAGAGAGGTGAAGAAGAGTGCTGGAAAAGACAAACGACAATTCCACGACACACTGGTCAGCACCTGAAGCAGAACAGGAAGGGTGCAGGTAAAAGAGACGTCAAGACACTATATCAGATAGCAAAGTTTCTATCGGGGAAGAGATCAACTCAGATGATGAAAGCAATAAAAAATGCTTCAAAGAACCCGACCACCAAGAAGGAGAAACAAATGAAACAATGGACTGATCACTCTGAAGGACTCTCGAATCGACCACCACCGGCAATTCACCCAGAAATACCACCACCAACACGCACGGAAGTGCCACTAGACACCACTCCTCTAACGAAAGAGAAAATTGTGAATATGACCAAGCTGCTTAAGTCCAGGAAGCCAACAGGAACAAACGACATCCCTCCCGAAACATTGAAGACGGCCCCAGAGATTACGGCAGATGTTCTCACTCCATTATTGCGAAAGGTTTGGAAAGGAGGAAAGGTGTCACTTCGTCAAGCAACCAGAAAGGGTGACTTAGGCCTCATTCTGTGAGCACTGGCGTGGAATAATGCTTTCGTCCGCTCCAAATAAAATACTAAGACATCATCTTGGAGAGAATAGAGGGTGCACTGTATACAGAACTCCACAGGCCCACTGGAATAGGCTGGCTGGATTCAGTTGAGGCAAATCATGTGCTGATCAAATTGCAACCCCACGCATCATCATCATCATCACAACGAAGCATAGAATAGAATGGCAGTCAAACCTCTACTTCAACTTTATCGACTTCGAAGAGGCCGTTATCAGACAGCCTAGACAGAGAAGTAATTTGGGAACTACTTCAATACTACGGTTTACGTCAAGTCTTTGTCAACCTCATTCAACAATTATGTGACAATGGCGCGCGTCAGGTGATCCACAACATAAAACTCAAAGAGGCGTTCGAAGTTCATACAGGAGTAAGACAAGCTGGCTGGCGGCATATTCTCACCAACGATTATACTCCTAATTGTGGTGGACTGGATTATGCGTCAGACTGTTTGGGGCAAGATATTAGGAATACGTTGGACAATCGATAAGAGGACTCTAGAAGTTCTGGATTTTGCGTGTGGATGATATATGTCTAATGTCACTCAAACTTGAAAACTTGCAAGCGGAGACCTACAAAGTGGCTGAAGAGGCAGCGAAAACAGGACTGAAGGTGAACACGATAACAGCAACGATAACAACGACTAGCACCAATCACCATCAACGGGAGAGATTTAATACAGGTTACGTCCTTCAATTATCAACCACAGGCAGAACGGACGAAGACGTCAAAGCAGGCCAGAAACGAAAAGGCAAGGCAAGATATGCCTTCATCAACCTGAAACTAGTATGGAAATCTTATGTACTCAGCATAAGGAACAAGACTCGCATTTTCAACACCAACGTGAAGTTGGTTGTTCTATACGGGTCAGAAACTTGCATTGCGTGTCAAGAAAAGGATTTCCAACAGTTTGCATTCTTTCATCAACAGCTGCCACCTTCACTGGCTGGCTCCATATTGTAGATCAGAAGGCTTGCCAGAAACAATAAGCAACAAGAAACTATGCGAACAAAACAAACAAGAGTTGATCGCTCAATAAATATGTAGGAGAAAATGAAGATGGATCGGGAGTACAGTGAAGAGGCCACCGAGCCACATCTCACGCCAGGCCCACGAGCGGAATTCCAAAGGGAAGCAACGAGTGGGTCGTTGGTACGAAAGTGACATGGAGAAGATCGTGTGAGGAAGATTTTTTTCCTTCACGTTCCCCAGTGGAACATAGGGCTTCAAGCTAGTGGCTTGAAGTTCCTGTAGCAGTGTTTATTTTACAGGATGGGGTTGCTAGCTTCATGCCCAACCTTTCCTCTTTACCAGCATTATTTCTGGCTTAGCGAGGTAAAGGAGTGACTCGGCCGGGGATCGGACCCCAAACTATGTGCATGTTTGGCGAGCGTCCTAACCGCTATACCACCGACGCACTGTGAGGAAGATATGAGAGAGTTTGTTCAATTGTGAACTCAGCTGAAGAGAACGGTAGAAAACAGAACAAAGTGGAGATGTGTTGTCGAAGCCCTATGTTTTACTCGGAACGCAGGGGAATAATAATGTAATAAGCTTTTAAGTAAAGGAAGTAACATATAAATTAATTAGCTAGTAGAAAGTTCACGAAACAGGCACTAGATGTTAATTCATGCAATATTTCCTGATATTTATCGACTAGGTACGTAATATATCCATTAAGCTATTTGATGCGATCATTTTATACATCCTAGTGGAGAAAATGCAGATATTTCGTTACCTGTGATAGAACTTATCAGCAACTCAAGACTATACATTTAACGGAATATTGTTTTTTTACATGAGTTTGCTAAGAAATACCAACAATTTCATAATTTTTTAAAATAAACTAGAATTTGATGATATTAGATGGTTGGAGGCGATCGTCAGGAAGCCTTGCATCTAGGTTTCGTGCTTGTTGGCACTTGTCAGCAAGGCGTATCTGTAACCTTGAAGGAATTCATATCCCTCCTGAGATTCGAACCGCTAGTTACTAGTCTCCAATCAAAACTAGAATTCGGCAATTGAAAATTCATGGTTATTTTTTTATTACCTTCGCGTTCCCAGTGGAACATAGACTTCAAGCCACAGACTTGAAGTTTCTGTAGCAGGATGGGGTTGCTAGCCTCATGCCCAACCTTTCCTCTTTACCAGCTTTATTACTGGTTTAGCGAGGTAAAGGAGTGCATCGGTGGCCAAGGATTGAACCCGGACCATGTGCATGTTTGGCGAGCGTCTTAAACTCTGTGCCACTGGTTGTTATACAACTGTAAAAATGTCACAGTTGCGTAAAAGCATTTCATACTAATAATGATTTCTTTTGGAGTTATATTTGCGTTATCCTTAAATCTTTTCAACTATTCCTTGATTTATAACAGACATTATTAAAGATAAAGGACTTAGTGTTTCACTGCTAAATATGTCAAACTATGTGGTTTTATATGCTACAGCAATTATCCTGAATTCAAGCCTTGCTCATTATTGTTATCCTAGAAAAATTAAACTGTCTCATTTCTACATAGTTTATAACTGAATTAATTCATATATATATCTTAACTAGGTGATTCGAATGTGAATATAATTTATGAAGAAGTGTAGCAATCTGTAGTCATTAAATCTTCTCACTAATTTATATTTCTGTTTCCTATAAATTTAGAAAAATTGTTACACAGTTTATTTTTATTTATTATTGTCTAAGTCAATTATAATAATGAGTATAAAAAGTACAAAAAAAGAAGTGCAGCTGTGAATGAAGACAAATGAATTTCACAAAATCAAACAGTTTTATATTTTACTCTGCATATTATGTTAGTTCGTATATATATATGTATATACACGCGAGTCTGACCACTTCGTTTCCATCAATGAAATTATTCTCGCTTTTGGTCAAGTATGGAATTGTTATAAAAACGATTAAAAATTTATATTAATTCTTGTTTCATTTGTGTATTTTATAAGCGCCATAAAAGGGATAATTCTTCTCATATTTATTATTATATCCTTTAATTCCTAGAGAAACATAGGGCTTCAGCTGCTCACCTCCATTGCCTTCAGTTTTCTGCCAACTTTTTCACCCCACTCCAAGTCTGTCCACATGCTCTCATCTCCTCTTCACATGACCTCCTCCAAGTCACCCTCGCACTGACGACCAACTCTCCGCTTCTCTTTCGGCTGCCACTCGAGGGCTTGCCTAGTGATGTTACTTGATGGTTTCCTCAATGTATGGCCAATCTATCTCCATTTCTTTCTGCCTATTTGTTTCAGAATCGGTTTCTGGTTGGTTCGCTCATTGCCAGAGATCCCTGTTTCTGATCTTTTCTGGCCATCTGATCTTGAGTATTGAGCGAAGACAACTGTTAATGAAGGTCTGAAGTTTGTTTGAAATGTTCTTTATGACCGCCAAGTCTCTGATCCGTAAGGTGAGTAGCACTGACTGGCTTCACATTGGAATTGAAAATGCGGATCTTATTTTTGATGCTGAGTGCTATTGACCTCCACACAGACTTGAGAGTAATGAAAGCTTCCCTTGCTTTCTGGTTGATCGTCGCTTTGAAATCCTCATCGGTTCCTTCCGCTTGTAGTTGAAACGGTGCTTCTCAGGTAAGTAGGTAGGTAAATGATATGATATCTCCCATTTATGCTGGTTGTTTGTTGTTGTTGCTGTTGCTGTTAACCAGGAATCTTCATCACCTCTGTTTTCTCTATGTTCACTTGAGATCCTGTCTTCTTTGATGCTTCCTCTGCCAACTTGTTGCTTTCACTTGCATATCTTCCAGTTTGTGGGAAATCAGACATATATATATGCCTGTTTCCTCATTGTTCTCATATTTCTACGATAAGTAGACAGATTTCGCTCTTCTAAGTACCTATAGAATGAAGACTAATCGTGGCAGTTTCTAAAGGACTAAATATCATACACGATTACACAGAATGAAAAATTCAGTATTCGGGTTGTTTTGATATGTGAACAAAGAACTAGATACACTATACTAGTTACTAACTAGTCTTCAGTAAAAGTATTCAATACTGTCATAAAGCAGGTCAATCGGGAACCCGAATTACTCATGGTAATGTCTCTGGCTGCAGCAGTGGGTGACGCGGGTTTGAATCTTAGAAGGGAAATGAGTTCCTTCAAGGTTGCAGATACGCCTTGCTGACTGGTGAATACTAACTATCTCGAAACCATCTTATGTATTAACAATTCAAAGTACACTGAGAAGTTCAACCACCTAGTGGCCACACTGCGAACTTGACAAAGAATTTAGTCTGCACCAACCAAGGACTAAACACACCACACTAGTTACTTATTAGTCTCCGATCAATGTGTGTACGCTTTCAATTAAAGGAATATTATGAGTGATTTTAAGTCGAACCACTGCCTTCCTCCTCCAGCTGTGTTAGCTAATGTAGGAAAAGGGTTTCGGGGTTATGGAACCAAAACCTGAAATAAATCTATGAAATCCTCCACTGTCGGTTTAAGTTAAGTAAAAAGGTACAAAGTTTCTCGCTAGGATACTTGGTGTGTTAAGAATCAATGGTTTAAAACTATAGATGATATCACTCAAGAAATTTCTCAGGAGCCTAGATGCATTCACTGTTTACTATATCCCTCTTCCATTAAATTTTCCCATTTCTCCATGTTTCTATTCTTTCTTCAGTACATTTCTACTCATTATAGTTCTTTTGAATTTTTCTTCTTCCTCTACGTTTGTGGGTTACATGGAGTGTTGCAACGTAAACTGGTGCATTTAAAAAAATTATATTTGTAAAATCTCAGTGATATTGAAATGAGTAATTCCAACGTTTCGTTCGGCAATCTGGTCCGAATATCTACTTCTCACTCGGTGCCCAAATATTATAGAACTATTCTGTCAAATCTTGACTACAGTACATTTGATTGGTAAACTGGTGCACTTCTACACAAGTGTCTATGTTGAAAGTCAGTCAGCCAGGCATTGAGATGATTTTGCTGGGTGCAAAACATTCTACGGATTAATTCTGTCTCTCTCTCTACCATATACTATAGTTTTAGACTAGATTATTGCTTCACTATATGAAATGAATTACATTGTTTATAAATATTTTTGCTAGAATAATTTAAGCTTAAAAGAGCTATGCAGTAATGCAATTACATATGACTCTCACATCAAGATTATTAAGTACTTTTAATGATTCTCTCTTATGATATTTGGTAGAAATTAAGTGTGAATGGGCTGTTTAACTTCATATTATTTAGATTATGACATCCACATGTATTTCTTCAAAAAGTACCCAATGCGATGGGACACACTGATCTCCTGATCATTTTCGTTAAACACTTCCCACTTTTGAATGAATTTTGAATATTAGGGTTCAGTCATAAGGTTTGCTAATGTGATAATTCAAAGGGAATAAGAAGTAGTCAATAATTAAGCATAGAAACAAATATACCTCCTAGAAGTACAGTTAAAAGCTTACAATTTGAAGGGATTCAATAAACAGCATTATTTTATGTCAGTCCATAATTTCATGGCAAAACTGAGATAGTTATGCACTGACAGACTGTTGTTGATGTAGTACGACAGTAGTTAGTAGTTGTGTCTTGTGAAGATATGGCTTATTGGATTAAACACATGACTCGACCATGGAATATCGGGTTCAAGTCACTCCCCACCTGCATCAATTTAGGTGACTGCGTCTTTCCACTAGCGGTTAGGACGCTTGCCAAACATGCACATGATCCGGGTTCAATCCCCGGCCACCGACTCACTCCTTTACCTCGCTAAGCCAGTAATAAAGCTGGTAAAGAGGAAAGGTTAGGTATGAGGCTACCAACCCTATCGTGTAAAAATAAACACTGCTACAGGAACTTCAAGCCTGTGGCTTGAAGCCCTATGTTCCACTGGGAAGTGGTAGCCTGATACGCATAAAAAAGACCTGCCTCAGGAGTTGGATGTCGTAGTTCAGCTGTTAGAGGCCCGGACTAGTGATGCCATAGTCAACTGTTTCAATTCCCTCCGCGATGCAGATTTTCACTTCATCTCCACTTATCACCTACTGTATAGTTTCGTATCTTTTTATAAATGCAGGCAGAAGAGTTTTCAAGTGTTTATTAATTTGTGCACGATACTCTTCTATCTTATAACATGACTTCTATATTTAATTAGGCTAACTAGCACAAATAACGAACGATAATCGTTTTAGTATTTCATCATAAATGTTGTGTTGTTGTGAAGATAGAAAAAGTAGCTGTGTAAAGCAGTTTAATAAAAAATTCATTCGAAATGAACACTAACTGGATAAAGTTTGTAAATTGAAAAAAGTGATGAACAGCTGTTTAGTTCTATTTTTTATAATTGTAGTTTTTTTGTTGTTATTACCAGGATGTATTGAGGCACAACTATTTCAGTAAGTGAAGTCAGAAAATTGTCAATACATTATTATTGTCAATAGTTATACTAATCTTGCTGTCATTGACAGAAATTTTTATCTAAGACTATTCACATGACTTCACAGTGCTTTACATCACACAATTTTGTGCTTCTTATCACTAGGAAAAACAACTATTTATAGATTTTAAATTAAAAAGAAGACACTTTGGCTAGTATAAGACCTTCAGGTTAGGGAAAAGTGAGTGTACATTAAAACAGAAGTGATATTCAGTGGCTACTGTTAGCCAATGACAAGCACTACACCATGGTTTCGAGCTTTAGGAGAGTCATCAACATACAATATTTGCAAATTCGAAGGAACTGATGTCTCAGTGGAGAATTAAACCTATACACCACAACGATGTATTCAAAAATGTTACCACTGAGTTATTTAGACTTATCCTATTGGGAATATCAGCTCCCCAGAGGTTGCATACATATGTTTCTAGGGTGTATTGGTAACCGCGAATTTAAGGCCCCAGGCAATCTGTTAATTCCTTGAAACTATCCAACACCAGTACAAAGTGTATTGAGACGGGAAGTCTCTTGGATTGGTGACCACATTACAAACATGTCTGATAAAGTTCAATTAGCGCCAACACTAATGACTAGAAACATGACTTTTATTACTTGATAGTGACAAATGGATGTATATTAATATACAGAATCTATGGCTTGTTCTTTATGAAGAATTTCTTGTTTCACCGAAAGAACACTTCATATTACACAATTGAGTTTTCCTATATTTCTCGTATGAAGCCTTTTATTCACACCCATGATACAGCGGTTAGGACATTCTCCGATCATGCACATGGTCTGGGGTTCTAAACCCGGCTGATGCACACCTGAAGTCAATGGTCGGCCTGCTAAATTTGGGCTACCGGTATCACATGCTGAAAACTCCATAGTTGTGTCAAAGAAACGGTGTGGAATCAGGCTATAACAAGGTCTGAGGACTAGCTGACAAAGCTTACATACTATTTGGTAAAACTGTCTAACTTAATTTCCATCTTTTATCTGGAATATCAAGAGGTGTCTCTGATCTATCAAAGTGTAAATGAGGACATATATTATGTTTGATTTGACTATTTCATTGAAATTAGACTAGCTTACTGCAGGAAAAATTGCAATTACTTAGTCCGTTCACACTGAAACCTTGACAAATATAACATGTATGTTCGCCTTTCACTTAGTAAAAATCTTGATGTATTAATAAGAGGCGCGACAGTTATAGTGCATGTGGGCCTTATAACAGAATTTTCATATCAAGTAAGAAATATTCTGAATTTCGCCTGACTATTTATCATTATTTTTGTAATATTCTTTCTTTGCTTTTCTGGCGGAGTATAATGACTCTGAGACATATCTCTCCACCAATCTGTTTCTTACTATCACTTTTAACTGACTACACCATTCCTCCCAAGCTTTCGTTTCCATTTTTTTCACGATGATCTGAATGTGAACTTTAGACACTAAACTCGTTGCTTTCTGTTGAGTGCCATTCGGAAAACCTGCCTAAAATGTGATTTCACTTGAATATCTCCTCAAAAGGTGTCCGTCTCTGTTTCCTTCTGTTATATCTGTTAGGCAAAAGATTATTGGCTAGTTTGCTATCAGAGTTTCTTGTTGGTTGTTCTTTTTAGTTGGTCATCGGATCTTCAGTGTCAAGGGAAGGAAGGTGTTAATGATAGTATATAACTGCCGCTGCTACTGTAATTTTATAGCCTTCAAAACTTCTGTGTATAGGTTTTGCCATGTGAAAAATAATGTGCCTAAGGTAAGAATATGCCTTAACGGGAATGCTGTGATTATAAATAGTCATAGGAACTATAGTAGAATCCTTTTGTTAATTTTAAACAAAAAATATCATCACCTATTATTCTTCAGAAACAATTCAAATACCTAAGACCTGGTTACAAAGTGATTGGCTTAAACAACAGAATATATTCTTCAGTGACTAATGATCGACTGCAACTAGCTTTGAAGCTCAGTTAACCATAATGAAGTGCGATTCTGCGAGTCATTAAAGAAACAGAATATATTAGCTGCATAGACTTTTAAGATAGTTGGTAATTCACTTATCGCTGTAGAAAACGAATTAGTATAAACGTTGGTACAGTTAGTATTATTATATATATAATTTAACATTGATTCTATTTTTCTATAGTTTGGTTTGTAAGGATTAGTTATGTTTTAAAGAGTTGGTGGGACACCCATTCACACACGTGACATAAAATTGGACCTCACTGGTCACGACTTTTCACTAGAACTCCAGGAAACTCCATCCTTTAGCAACTCACTAGCATCAGATTAATTTTCTATAGTTTGGTTTGTAAGGGTTAGTTATGTTTTTACGAGTTGATCACGGATTGATATCAGTTAGAGAACCAATGAAAACTACTAGGGAGTACTGTTCAGCTGTTTCAACCCAGTTTGGGAATCATCGGCAGTACGCACTCATTGGATTCGAACCCAGGACCTTCCGGTTACAAGACTGGCGAGCTCGTATACCATTCAACCACTGGGACCCGATTCCTGAGTGACTAGTCCATGAATTTTAACTTCTACCAATTCGTGATTTTAGCGTGACCTCAACCATTGTCGTAGGTGGGACATCAATCCTCACAGGTGACATCTAATCCCAGTGGCTGAATGGTATACGAGCTTGCCTTGTGACCGGAAGTTCCCGGGTTTGAATCCCAGTGGGTGCGTACTGCCGATGATTCCTAGACTAGGATTCTATTTATAAAAATCTCAATAATATAGGAATTACAGCTGTTTTAAATATCACCCTATTCATTAGTCAGTGGTTTAAAGCTTTCTCCAACACGATGGGATTCAATCAAAATAATGATTAAATGTCCCTCGTTGAGATTTATGAGAGATTATGTATATGTATATTACTTCCATTGACTGATACTACAATCAAAAGTTTGGAATAAACATAATGCCATGAAGATGCTATTTTTACTTCAAAAACGCAATTATGGGGGTTTTGTAGTACGACATTCCTGTAACTGTAACTACAAAATAAGGTATAAGTTACATTTGCCTTTATTAATGTCACAGGTGAGATATGAAAATTATTAGAATTCTTAATTGTTAAACGGTGAAGGGGATCACCGTAGCACAATCAGAGCTGTAAACTACCCAGAAGCTCTGTTAACTCTGTCATATGATTATCAAAATATGGCTACATTGTACCCATTAGATGTGGTAATTTATACTGAGATAGGTGATGAGGTATCAAAAAACGGAGAGATTAGTTAATGAATCGTCGTCATGTGTGGTACCTAACCTTCTCCTTCTTCACTGTGTAATATTAGTTGAAGTAAAATTAGACTGGAGAAAGGATAAGAGCATGCTCGGATAATATAGCATAACAGTAATTTATAAATTCAGTGATTATTCACTTGAATCCCCCTGGAAAGTGTGTAGAAGTGTTTAAGTTATGATCTCACGGTATTAAAATAACACATTAGAGACTATTAGTGAAATAATCGAAAGTTTTTCCGAGTCAGGCAGACGAATTTCTTCTTCACTATCTTTGAGTTTATCAGTATTCCCTCCCATTAATGGTTCACAGTAATAGACGCTTTTACGTATGACAGTCCAATATAGCATTATTCTGTATCTTTGTTTCTATCTTATTTCAAAATGTGATAAATGGAACCACTGTACGAAATTTTATATCAATCTCTTAGTCATCATTTATTACAAATAATGCAGAGTTCCTGAAAACTCAGAAGCCAATGAAGTCGTTTCACAAATTTAAGCATTTCTTCTTCTTAGTGTTATGCCTAGAAGATTTTGATTAGTAGTAGGGCTATATATGAGGTATGGAAAGTTGCTTTAGTTTTCCACTTGGCCATACATCATCATTTTTCTATTATTTTTTTTAATTATTTTATCCATCGAGTGAGCTATAGACTTGGAGTTTCAGTAGTACTGGTATTTAATTTAACGGGATGGAGTTGCTAGCCTCATGCCCAACCTTCCCTCTTTACCGGGATTACTAATGGCCAAGCGGAGTTTAGAGGTGCATTGGTCGGGGGTCTAACCCTGGACCACTTCTGAGCGGTTGGCGAGCATTCAACCGCTGGGCCACCGATGCATCATTTTTTTATATGAGTGTATTATTTTAACCAGGTGACGCTTTAAAAATACTTATAAGAGGAATGTTGTACAATACAATACATGACACAAAACTTATAAACATATTTTTCTTTTCATAATAAATAATCTAGTAATAATAATAAATTTGGGCACTTTGGTGTAAATAAAATTCTCTCTTAGATAAGTTTATTTCAAATGATACATAATAACACAGTATCTATAACTAGATGACGTTTCCAGCACAAATTATCATTCACATTCATATCTGTGTATTTACTTGACTTGATAATTAACTTTATTTAGCCTTATTGCGTACTGAGCTCTTATCCTAATTTTCCATATATCCGGGATAGGGGTTGCATGACTGTGATTGCATATGTCTGATACTTTTTCAATGAACAGACAATCGGAGATTAATAACCTCTTTTTTATTCCTTCACGTTCCCACTGGAACATAGTGTTTCAAGCCACAGGCTTGAAGTTTCTACAGCAGTGTTTATTTTACAGGATAGGGTTGCTAGCCTCATGCCCAACCTTTCCTCTTTACCTGGATTATTTCTGGCTAAGTGAGGTAAAGGAGTACGTTAGCGGCCGGGATTCGGACCACGAACCACGTGAGGCGTGGTTGGCGAGCATTCTACAGCTGTACCCCCGACGCACAAGTATCTGTGTCTGTAAAATAACTAATCATTCTCAGGCCAATTACTAATCATTAAGCGATAATAATAAACTTTGTCAAAAATGAGAATTATTCCTATTTTTTGAATTTCCTGCAATGACTTCATAATTTGAATTGTAGTAAAGATATTCTGAAAGAATGCAGGTTTTAATTCATTGCAAATTCCACAACACTTTCTGATACACTCCTGTTTTCACCATATAATTTGAAAAGAAATGACCTTTAAAGAATGTAAAAAGGTTTCACAGTGGACGATCGGTACTGTATCCTAAATGAGGTTTTTCTCTCTTGACCTATATTAATCAGAAACTTGTGTCTTTCAAATACAAAAAAAAACTCTTTTATTTGCAAAAGTATAAATAACCAAAGGAAGTTAATTTCATTTCTCCGTTATATTTGCTTTTCTTTTTCTTCTACATTTGCATAAAATTCTGCTAGATGGTTATGCAACACTACAAAACATCTTGTCCAGCATATATATATATATACATTACTATCAGTTTGAAGTTGTTTTATTAAAACCAAACAACAAGGAAGTCCATCCAGATATAACCCATTTTTATTTACTTTTTCCCCTCCAATTTCAAGGATTTTGTCTAATTAGAAGGAATGATATATATTTCTCTTTATCCTTTGTTTATTTTTGAGAGTTGCCGTGTATGTCATCACTTTTCTTTATCTTTTTCTTTTGATTTCATGTTCTTTGATTTTCGGGTTTTTTTTCTATTTGTTTGACTTTTGTCTATTAAATTGGCTTTTGACTTTTATTTGTTTGATTTGTATGTAGAAAGTTTGACTTAAATTTTTTTTTATTTCTGCGTGTATTTGTCTAGGAGTTTTATAATCTTAGAAATTCTTTTCTACGTGTAAAGGCCAAAGTTAATTAGTTACCCTGAGTTGTAATGAAAATCCTCATTGTTATCTTTTTCTAAGGACTTATTAGTACTTCTCTTTCTGGATATATAAGTGAGTTTTATAGAAAAAATGATTATCTGCTAGTTACATTATTGATCTATTTTTTGGAATATATATATGAGTGCATGCACGAGAGCTATGCATGATATTACATATATCAGGAACAATTTCTAAAAGTATTGTTTAAAGACTAGAATCATATATTTTACAAAAAAATTTAGATATCTATTATGGACGAACCTACGCGGGGAAACGGCAATGCTAATCCATTGGTGTTTCTCCGCGTGTGTTCGCATCCCATCCCCGTTGCCTAGTGGCCCAAGTGGTCTAGTGGATAACGCTTTGGCGTTTGAAACTATGGGCACTGGTTTGAGCCTCAGTGGGAACATAATCACTCACTGGGAAATGAAGGTATATCCAGATGATGGTGCGTCGGTGGCACAGTGGTAAGGATGCTCGCTGACCATGCACATGGTCTGGGGTTCGATTCCCGGCTATAGACGAAATCCTTTACCTCTCGGAGCCGGAAATAATAATGCTGGTGAAGAGGAAAGGTTGGGCATGAGGCTGGCAACCTTATCCTGTGGCCTGTGGCTTGAAGCCCTATGTTCCAGTGGGAACGTGAAGGAATAAAAAAACATAAACGACACATTCATGACAATTAGGTGTGGTCTGCAAAGCGAACTCAAAGATTGACAAACACAGTTTTTAGTGGGATCAGGTTTACGAAATTTAGGATGTCTTATTTAAGCGAACCATATGTACACAGAAAGTCAACTCTCACATAATAGATATTCATTTACAACAACAAAAATACAAAGGTACACAGAGAAGTTATATACAAACATTATTCAGCCAGCAAAGGCAATCCATTATTCCTGTCCTAAAAAATCATCTGATCGTCTTCTTAAAAACTGGTTATTAACGCAACCTTATCAAAAGTTGCGAAAAGATCAAGTAACCAGCATACAACCGTTTCTTGAAACAACAAGAAAAATCCTTCCATCATAATTTTATGATCATAATTATGAGACCACTGTCAGAGTACTGTAACCTTTCAGAATGCATTTAATCCACAAACGAAAATCATTATTTAGTTCTGTACTTTGCTGCTCTAAAGATCTGACAAAA
Organism: Trichobilharzia regenti; assembly: GCA_944472135.2. Taxonomy (NCBI): domain Eukaryota; kingdom Metazoa; phylum Platyhelminthes; class Trematoda; order Strigeidida; family Schistosomatidae; genus Trichobilharzia; species Trichobilharzia regenti. Next base: position 56,842,066 of record OX235262.1, read on the forward strand.
AAGACCCATTGTTGTTCCTGAGAAAATATCCCTTCAGCTTCTTATCGAAGAATATGAGAGTGCAGTTAAAAGATCTTCTTATTATAGCTTGATTTTCATACACTATTTTTCGTGCAGCGATGGAATTTTCAGCATGTGATACCAGTAACTCAAATTTAACAGGCCGACCATTGACTTCAGATGTGCGTCGGCCGGGATTTGAACCCCAGACCACATGTATGGTCGGCGAGCGTCCTAACTGCTGGGCCAACGACAAGATAAGTTCTCTCATATCGATGGATGTGAGCAACTTTGGGCACCAATGCGACTAGGAAATGTAGAAATCTTAAACAGAAATACTTACAATGTTAGAGAGTTTATAGAAGGCTGGTTTACTTTTGGGAGACATGCTAGCACAAATAAAGTCAATCCATTTATTCTTAACATTCTTCTTTTCTTTCTTTCTATTCCTTTCCGTTCCTAGTGGAACACAGGGCTTCAAGCTAGAGGCTTGATATTTCGGTAACAGTGGTATTTATTTTTACGGGATGGGGTTGCTAGCCTCATGCTCAATCTTCCCTATTAGCCGATCTTGTTACTGGCTTAGCGAGGTAAGAAAGTGCATCAGCCGGGAATCAAACCCTAGACCACATACTAAACAACATACATTATCGAAAGGTGAAGTATTAAGTCAAAAGAACTATCTTGGGCAATATGAGTGAACGCAATGATAAAGATAACCAGTTATACTCAACATCATCAAAAATGATAGTTTTTTCATTCATGGAAAATTCATAAAGCTCTCTTTATTTTAAATCTGAGGCTGAAAATTTTGTTCGTTCGATCTATTTCGGAGTATATAATGTCTATAATGCTCTCATGTTACCAAATTTGTGCGTCGGTGGCACAGTGATCAGGACTCTCGCCGACCATGCACATGGTCCGGGTTCGGATCCCCTGCCGGCACACACCTAACATCTATGGTCGGCCTGCGAGATTTGAGCTACCGATATCACATGCTGAAAATTCCATACCTGTACCAATAATACGGTGTGGAATCAAGCTGCAATCAAAAATAAAAAAAATAATTACTAAAATTAAATTAGACAGCTTTTCCATGATGCATTCAGTAACAAAGCCTTAAAGTTTAGAGATGAATATTTAGTGTCATATTCCTCTTTAACAGAGTTAATAACTCTGAACAAAAATTCCACCCCTTCATTCTTCTTTCATTTCACTTCATTTACGGTCGATTGTGTTTTGTAACTTTATGCTATACTGAAATATTTGTAATATTACTTTCTAAACACGACCTTCATCTATCCTAAATATTGATATTTATGATTTCTATAAACAAGATATAAAAAGAAATTTAGCCATATTTGTTCATGGAATGTTGTGGTATTGTGAAGAATATTAAAGTACAAAGAATGAAGAAACGACCCATAAACAAGCATAAAGTTTACTGGATAAATCTATACAAGTTATGTTTAGACTATTACTGTGAGAAAAATTAACTAACCTCAGCTACGAGTACAGTTATCAGATGTTCAGACTGAGAGGTATCATTTTTCCATTGATCAATATGAAAATTTTTAATTTTTAAAGCATCAAATTGTTATACCGCCTTTTTAAAGTAAATGAAGTCATAAGTAGACTGAGTTCAAATATGGACTAATATTTATGCATGTATATTCAATTGATTTTAAGAATTTTATAAATGTTTGTTTTTCATGTTTTCAGCTCAAAGTTAGTTATAATACTTTATGAAAAGGTTTCAGAATTATTAAGTACTTATGGATTCATTATATTTTTCTGTACTCCAAAGTTTGCGTAGTGATTAGTTTGATTTCCCTAGGTGTGGTTACTAGCGTCACGCTCAACCTCCCCCCTTTTTTCAAGGCTTAGAATTGACTGGTGAACTAGGCCGTTGAATGAAACCTGAATGAGAAGCGACGAGTTACAGGTAGGTTCAAGGGTGATGTGGAAGAGATCAGGTGAAGGGGAAATGAAATTCAATGGGCAATGATGGAACCAGCTCAGAAAGACTGTGTAGAATAGAATAAAATTGAGGTGTGCTGGTAAAGCCCTGTGTTTTACTCGAAACCTAAGGAATGCATAATAATAGTAGTAATATGCATTCATTATTTAATGCAGGAACACAGGAATTTCCTGTTTTATAAATCTTTCAAGCTTTCTGAATGGTATAAATTAGTGGATATTTACTTAATTCATGAGTAATATCCCAGGGTTATAATGCATAATCAACCTTTAAAAAATTATTTTGTAGTATGTTATATATAGAACCTCAGTTTTCTGTGTAATTATTAGTATAAAGATGTTTCATACGATACTGACTATAATTTGTAAAAACACTTTAAGAAAAACATATGATTAAAAAGCCTTAGTCATTTATGAACTCTTTTAATAATGAAGTGAAAGCAATGAAGTCGTTTGAAATAATGTGTAGTACTCCATTAATATTTCAATTAATATAAATTAGCTATAACAAAATAATAATTATTATAAGTTTTCAGACCATGGGTGTTAAGAATTTCCTGGAATAATTTGAGCGCTGAGTCAGATTGATTCATTATAAATTATTTAAATTAATCCCAGCGTGTTTAAGAAAATCAAAACAAGATTTTTGTGAACGTTTAATTTAAATAATTTCTAATGAAAATAATTAACAACCTCATAATTTATTTACAAAATTTCATTACTTTGGCGTGTTTCTGTGTTGTTTTTGGTTTAACTGGAAGCCTTGTTTTGCGACTGTTTGGTAGGATGCATAAATGACCTCATCAGAAATTGGATTCGGAACCTTCAGCTCACTAGGCAAGCATGTTATAATTTAGGCACTAGATAGAAATATGATGACTCATAAACTGATACTACTACAAACTCGTGGCGTTTAACTCCACTATCAACCAATCTCGTTGGTGAATAAACTTCCTGGATTTCTTAAGAGATAGCTTGACTTTGGGGTATACCAAGTCCTATGTGCTGATAGATACTTACAGGAAACGGTGGTCTGTATTACGGACTGCCGTAAATTATAATTTATGGGTCATCGGATTCTGTAACCCAATGGCTGAACGATTACACGGTCTCCTCAAAATCTGAAGATGCTGGCCTAAGGCCTAATGAGGTCATGGATGCCTGGTAGTGGACAGTTTTAAACAAGGATAAAAAAACTCTCTGGTGCTTACGATATTTAGTAGTCCTCTATCTAATGTCGGTTTGTGTTAAGTTTTACACTGAAATTAATGACAAAAATTTTATAGTAAAAAAACAGAAATCGTATTTCAGTAGTATATGAAGTATTATTTAAGGATAGCGACTTTTTCATTATTTTCATATCTACCAGAAGACACCTACGTTTTTGATACTTCTTTTTTACAAAATGTAATATATATATATAGAATTCCTCGCTTCCTATGATCTCTTAACATTTATCATACTTACCTGGATTTCATCGATAGGAAGGCATAGATTTGAGTTTATGGTCAATGACACCCAAAATTAAGGTGTGTCTGCAGAGTTAAAGAAACTTGTATCCTCTTTGCGTTTCCAAACTGTTTCACGCAATGTTGCAGTCAAAAAAGTTACCATCTGAGCAGAGAACCTAGGCTCAAAGCTTAGTGCGGATTAATTTTTGTCATCTAGCCGCAACAAAACACAATGCGATGGCTTGATAACCTTACTGCAAAACCAACTGTTAGAATCCTGTCACAATTTAGAACTGGACAATATGAAAGTGCCTTATTCCCAGTTAAAATCCTTAGCTTTTGGTTATTCGGATAGGTTTGTATTGTTATTTAATTGATGAAAACTGAAGTAAATTACTGATAATTGATGTATTATAACAACAAAATATGTGAAATAAAAAGAACAGTGGTTTGACTTAATTAATTAAAGACATTAAGACAAAAGTATTTTAGCGTCGTTTACTTGTAGTTTTTGGGCTTGTAAATTATTGATAATAATTTATAATTTATTATAAACAAAATGCCTTTTGGTATTACAGAAACATTACTGTACCGAAACAAACAAGTACATTAAGGTCCATGTGAAATATCATTATGAATGAAATAGACGAGTTATTTTTAATAAGAAAATATGACTGTGCAGAGAATCGTTTAGAAAAAAATTTTAAAAAATCTAGTGTGTCTAAAAAACTGTTTTTTTCTAAAAAAGACAGTGTGTTTCTTGGTGAAACAATAAAACACAATACCATTTAAAAACATATATCCAAGGATTATAACATTTAACATGAGAAAGTATGTGTTAGAATGGACATTTGCCAGCTGATTCATTATGCTGACACCAATCTGTTGACATGTTGGCTTGTGGCCTAGTGGATGATGCTTGGGCGTTTAAAAAAGATAAGCGGTGAGTTCAAGTCTCAGTGTGAACATCACAACTCACTGAAAATGAAAGTACACTTAGGTGACGTGAATTAAATAGGGTGAAATCTATATTCTACCACTAGTTAATGGCAACCAAAATAACTTCATTATTATAATTGTTCCCTTGGGTTCCTAGTGGAATATAGGGCTTCAACTGAACGTCTCCACTTGCCACTTCTGTCTTCCTTCTGCTGTAATTTTCATCTGCATCCATGCTAGTCCATAGTCTTTCAACTCCTCTTCACACCATCTCCTCCACGTCACCCCTGCACCGTCGTCCCACTCGCCTCTTCCCTTTCGGACTGGTTCCACTCGAACAATGGCCTGACGCGCGCGCGATATCACCCAGTGGCCTCCTCAACGACTGTCCAATCCATCTCAATCCACTTTCTCCTGCATATTTGTTGGTTGGCGATTGGTTCTTGTTTTGTTCGTTTGTTCCCATAGTTTCTTGTTCTTGATTCTCTCCGACCCGGCCCAGCCATCCGATCTTCACTATAGATCCAGCGAAGACAGTTGTTGATGAAGATCTCAAACAGGCTGTCGGAAATATTCTTTGTATCCCACTCGCCAAGTTTCTGATCCGTATAGAAGAACTGACTGACTTGACGTTGTTTGTATTGAAAATCCAACTGAATTTTGTTGTTGATGCTGGCTGAGTGACGAAGATTTCCAGATCGGTTGTTTCAGGTTGATGATGTTGATGTGTTTCTCGCCTTCCCGATTCTCGCTCGATTTGACATCCTCGTCCGTTCCGATGCCTGTATTTGAGACGATGCTCCCTAGCCTAGCTAGATGAGTGAATGAAGTAACCTCTTTCAAATCCCTCCCGTTGATGGTGATTGACGCAGCAACATCTGGATGTTGCTGTTGTTGTTGTTGTTGTTGGTTGGTTATTTTCATAACCTCCGTCTTGTCTATGTTCACCTGAAGTCCTGTCTTCGCCGGCTGCTCCTTTGACCAGTCTGTCGATTTTCGGTTGTAAGTCTTCGATTTTGTGTGACATCAAACATAAATCATCCACGCGCGAAATCCAGATCCTCTAGGTTCTTCACGTCGGTCGGTCCAGAATATCCCTGTCTTCTCGTTTCCCACACTGTCTGACACATAATCCAGTCTACCACAATTAGGAATATTTTTGGTGATAATAAGCATCCTTCATAGGAATGGATAATTAGTAGCAATCTGAGGTTTGCTCTAATCTTATCTTTCTTTTTACCACTGAAAGGCTTGAGAACTCCAATTTTCAACTACGTTACTATGATAACCTTTTATTTTTATCATACATTGACACAGCAAACTGTATAAAGTTCATCATAATAAGAATGCTTAGTTGCTGATATTTTTCTTTCTGTATATAAATACTGTATGACCGAAAATAGTTCAGGTTTGAGGTCATTTCGACGCCTGTAAATTAAGTTAAATTCTTGTTTGTCAAATGCAATAAGTTGGTTGCGAAGTTGACCTTGTTCAGTGCTTTGCATTGATAAAATATATTATGAAAACTTGATGTATAATATATAATAAACAATTTGTGAAATTGATTTATACCAATATAAAAAGAGTTTGGCATCTTATAAATCGTTTCTTCTGCTCAATGGACAAACTTTATTTACTAGAAGTTCAATGCATTTTGTAATCAGGTCAAGATTTATGCTTAAAATAACATTTATACTTATTTACGCATTTAGACTAACGAGCATTATTAATCGAAAAGTTTGCCAGAGGCAAAATACAATGTGATCATGGTGTTTTCGTCTCTTTTTGAGATAAAACAAAGCTGATTCTTTAAAGGGATATTACTTGTTAGTAAATTTTTCTGATTGAATGAATGAGGTTTTGACTGCATATTTGAGATCCTTGAAGTATTATGAATCGAAGGCTTCAGAATGTTAGTGATATGGCTCAAATTTGTTACCATTGACGCAAATGTATTCATTCTTTGTAATTTCTTAAGTCTATTAGGTCCACACTATTTTCCATACCCTTATTCTTTTGGTCGTACATCTTTGCTTATTCTTGTGCTTTAGGATTTTTTCTCTACCTTTGCAAATTGAACTAATGCTGTTAATAATAACAGGAATTTAAGTGTTCATATGTGTATAGTGGTAAGGATAAAATATCTGTTTGTTTAGTCTTAGAAATCTGATGTTCTTTCTATTTCTTCTTAGAGAACGTGTGTCAAATTTAACCCTATAAGTAAAAAGCCTTGTGAATCTGTTCTCTAAAAAAGTGCAGACAACATGTATCTTTGGATAAGAATGAGAGTGTCTGATCGCTTTCCTTTCTAAGAATGTTCGTTAGCTGAATCGGAAATCCAGGATCAGTAATCTTAATAAAAACCTTCAAACTTTTAGAAAATGTGATATACTGGAAGATTTCATCATGAGCTGACATCATTTAGAGAACCACTGGAAAACTTAGGAGTACTGAACAGTTGTTTCGTTCTACTTCTGGACTGGGGTTCGAATCCATGGTCTACGAACTCACCTTGTAACTGTCTGTTTTGTTTGGTGTGCCTCAGTAGCATACTTATCACTCCCGCCCTGTGACACGGCAGCAGGAAGCGCGGTCGTTGTTAATCCGGCCACGGCCGATCCGGCATGAAATTTTGTGAAGGTCACGGGTTTGAATCCCAGTGGACGCGTACTGATTAAGAGTTCGAAACTAGGAAGAAACAGCTGTCCAGTACTCCCAAGTTCTCTAGTGGTTCTCTACCTGATTCATCAGCTCATAATGAAATCCTCTAACCAATCAAACAAAATTCCCCACAAAACCAATACTTGAAAACGTGAGACAATTATTTTATAGAAGTTAAAGATTGAATAAGGAGGCAAATTAAAAAGAGTGGATAAAATATGAGTACACAAATTACGAAAGGAGTATATGAGTTATTCCAGAGATCTTGGACTCCCTGATACAATATGTCAGATAAAAGATATTCTTAAAATTTGACAAAACAGTGAGTGGTAGACAAAGATTAGAAAAAGGCTTGTCCGAGACGGATAAAATTTTATTCTGAATATTTATGCTATCGACATCACGAGGATTCTTGCCTGATATTTAGAGGAATTTAGTTTTGGATCATATAAGGAAAATCATTGATCAATTTTAGACAAGAAACTGGTCATCTGAGAACAATTTGATTAAGAATTAACTTGTAGAGAAAATGTCAAGTTTTCAGTGCATCTAATTGAATTAGTTCTCATATAATTCACAGAAAAGGAAACAGAAAGTATACTGTATACAGGCATACCAACCTTAGTGGTCAGTGAAGTGAAGCACATCATTTCGAATGTGATTTACTGTTGTCTTCCAAAATAATAGAATATAAACAGCTTACAACTCAGGGCCAACTATTTTCAAAGCGAAACATATTTGAAAAGAAGAGAACGACAAACAGGAATGTAATCAATAAAAGAATAGCAAACATACTTTGTACCTGCTTATATACTAGGAGCAGTATCGTGTTGAGTTTATAGGTGAAGTGTTTGGACTTACCGGAAGCTTTCAGTGAAACTTCAAATATAAGTTATTAGAAAGGATGATGCCTAAAGGTGATGATGATTAAGTACGTTTACCATTCTAGTATTCTTTTAGAAGCTAGTATGCTAAATTCGTTTTTTAAACAATGATACATATATATTTATATATAAGTGTAATGTCTCTACATTCACTCATTATAACAGGTCACATACTTAGGCTTTCAGGTAAATTCAATAATTTGAGACGTTTGGAAAAATCATCGGTAATATAACCTGGAAAACAAAAGTTGATTTATCTGGATACGTCGAATAATATAACACCAATCAGCTCACTAAATTGGCTGGTTTAGGATACTGACATCGGTGAAAAGCCATAATGGCTATTCTAATTCCTACTAACATTTCAAAAAAAATAATTCTTTTTTATGATGAAATGATTTCCGCATCATAGGGGCTTCTGGTTACATTTTATGCTAATGCATTGTATTTCATACTTTATTAGGAAGTTTATTTTTCTATCATCAATAGGCATTACTGACGTTCTTCTCTTTGGAGCTTCGAATATTTCAATGAAAAAATATTTTTCGTTCTGTATCGAGTAACATGCTTCTAGGACACTATGAATATCGTTTGCTTTGAAAGTTGAGCTAAAACATCTTGTTGTTAGCTGATTATTATATCCTGAGAAGATGAAAGCCTCCTTAATACATATTCAACAGTTTGTAATTCCGTCTTAATAGTGCCATCATAAAACATTATATTAGTGTTACTGTTTATCTGTGTGAAAAACCTAACCAATAAAGGTCGAAAATTATCACTCCGTTCAATCTACTACTATTGTTGCCATTACATTACAAACGTGACAAACTAAAAAAAACTAGAATCGAAAACATTATTATCACTACTATTGATTTGGGTTCCAAGTGGAATACAGAGCTTCAACAATCCATCACCATTCCATCTTGTTATTCGCAGTCTCTTTTTATCTGGCTCTAAGACTGCCTATAGGCTTTCATTCGCTCCTCATATTATCTCGTCCATGTCACCCCTCCACACAGGCCCAGCTTTCCGATTCTCATTCAGCTTCCACTTGTAATTTTACTCAGCCGTCTGCTTAGACCAGACACACATAATAGACGAAGTTAATATCTCTCTTTCACACATTATTTTGATTACATGATGTTTTTTAAACACAATGAACAATAAAATATAATCTATGGTAAAAGAGAATAAGTGAATTCATAAGTCACTAGATGCTCATTGGTTCAGTTTCCTCAGTCTTTAATGCGACGAAACAATTCGATTTCTGTTGATGAATTGCATGTTATAGATAAACCTGATGGCATTCACTATCCAGACAAAAATCTGAGCAGATTACTCCATCTTGTGTACTTTCTAAACTTCTAGTTGAAATCTGTCCTAATTTTCTCTCACACGATTAATTTAAGATTTTGATCTCAAGTGGTAGCATTTCTTCAAGAATTTTTATTATAGATCTTTCCTGTGTCATTACTAATGCTATCAGTATATAAGTTGATTTGTATATAGATTATAAGGTTGTATTGACCTCGCTATTATTATTATCATTGTTGTTATCCACCTCTTGAGTTTCCGATTAAACACAGGACTTCAACCGTACATCTCCATTGCATTCTGTTCCCTGTCATTACTTTCAGCCGGCGTTACCACTACCCAAAAGCTTTCATTTTCTCTCTACATTATCTCAGTGTCACTTTGAAAGTCCAGCACTCCTATTCCCTGTTTGGGTTCTACCGACAGGCTGCCTGGTGAGTAATATCATCTGATAAAAGTAACCAGCCTGCTTCAGATGCTTAAGGCGCATCATTTCTGTGACATTCGATAAAATGAGTCTAATTTCCTTGGATATTTCAACACACTGCAGACTTTTAATAACATGCAGTCGATGTTTGTTATGGGAATATCAATCTATATATTTATATAGAGTAATCCGTAAGTTTCCTTTGAGAAAACAAAAGACACTGAAAAATAATTTAGAGTTTGTGTATTTCATCATTTTGTTTTTTTGTACATGTCTGCCTACAGTCATGTAATTACATTTCCATACTGTCTTGTTATTTGTACTTCACGCAAGTGTGGAAACTGCAAGATAGAGTTATGCTTCAGTCGGTTTAACATATACACTAAAAGCTTTCAGAACTTGGCTGCTTATATAGCCTTACTTTATTTGGTTATCTACAGTTATTTTTTTATATGTTTAATGCGTTAATTTATTTTTTAATCTTGTCATATTACTGTTTACAAATAATAAGTGACCTTTTAATTTTTGTTTGATAACTTATTGTTATCATATACTATTATGTATCTAAAGGTTAATATTTTTTTAGGAATTTAGGTTGGTATAGCTTTTCCTGCTGCATTCCTTCTGTTCTTATTCGAAACACAGACTCCTATACATTACTAATATTTGCTTTAAGGCTAAGCCGGCTTACAATGTCATAACTTTAATTTATGCGGTATTTATTTAATTGTTTTACAACATAAATATTCGGTGATATGTCAATGGGTTCAGACTATCATGGATAATGTATTTATAAAATATGATTTTGTTGTTTGTTTGAGACAAATCTTATAGCTATACCACAATTCTGGTTGATAATGGGTTATTACAGTTGTTTTTCAACTTACTTGCGTATGTCTTAATATTTCATTGTATAGACAGTAAGTGTATAGTTCGTATAAAGGAGGCCAATGTCTAATTCACACACTTTTATTACTTATGTTCTTTATTATTATTTTTATTGTTTCCTTGGGTTCCTAGTGGAAAAAAGGCTTTAACTGCACGTCTCCACTTGCTTCTGACTTCTGCTATACTTTTCACCTGCACCCATCTAAGTCCATACTGGTTCAACTCCTCTTCACACGATCTCCTCCATGTCACCCACCCTTAGACGTCCCACTCGCCGCTTCCCTTTTGCTCTGGTTCCACTTGAGCAATGGCTGACGCCCGTGCGACGTCACCCAGAGGCCTCCTCAGCGAGTGTGCAATCCATCCATCTGAACTTTCTCCTGCATATTTGTTGGCTGGCGAATGGTTCTTGTTCTTTAATTTACGCTAATTTCACGTGAAGAAACAAACAGCTGAATCAGTTTAAGCAGTAAATCGTCATTTTTTACTTGGTTCTCTGAAATCGTTTTTAGCTAGTTCCATGATTGCCCATAAACTTTTATTTCCATCTTACATGATCTCCTCCATGTGACACTCGAATGCCATACACATATTTCTCCATCTAGGTTTCACTCAAGAGGTTGGTACCTAGTTTACTAGCCAATCCTATGATTGGAAAGAGAGGAAAGGTTAGGTGTGTGGCTAGCAGCCCAATCTCTACAGAAACTTCAGAACACAGAAAAAAACATTTAAAGTTGATTATTTTAAATTTCTGTGCCATCCACAGCTGTCATTTGTTTGTAATACATGGCAAGAGAATATACAAAATTTGACTGGATGCTTGTCATTCACTCTTAGTCTGGCTTTCCGATGATATTTAGATGGATATAAGCATTAGATAAGCATTTCAAAATAGGGGATTTCAGTTTCATAACATTATTAATTATTGCTCTCTTCTGAACTATACTCATGATACAGTGTGGAACTTTTAGCATGTAGTTCAATATTACATTTAATTTAGTCTTTAAATTACATAGTAAGAGGAAAGATGACTAGCAGATCATTTAAATTACTACTAATAACAGTAGTATATAGGTGTGAAATTAAAATTAAAAATAGGCAGAAATAGTGACAATAGTATATTAACGATAGGTAGAATAAAAGAAACTGTTAATTCACTGATTTGAAGTTATCAGTTAGATAGTTAGAGGCAATCAGCAGGAGGTCTTGAATCTAGGTCTCGCGCTTGTTGATATTCGTCAGCAAGGAGTACCTAAAAGTAGTCAGTCTAAATTAATGCTACGTAAGCAAAGGACGCCAGAACAAACTTGATAAGATAATCCGATGGACCCATAGTGAAAATGCTTAATTTAAAATAAACTTTTATAGAAATCAAATTAAGTGTTAGAAAATAGTTATACAGAATAATGATCTCGTATGTGTTCTGAGAATATCTTCAAATTCCTTATCGAACTCTTCAATGATATTCTAAATTAAATTCTATGCAGAAACGCATTCAGATCACTGTATATAATGCTGTTTCACGAGCTATAAAGTGCTCTACAGCACTCATGAGCTTAAAAACAAGCAATGAAACACTTTTTATAATGACATCCTGGACATCTGTACACATATCCATCAGCAACATCTGCATATCTATGTAACGGCATTACTCCTTCACATTTACAAGCTTCCTGAACAGTAATCAAATACAACCTCCTGATTGAATTTGCAACGTAATTCACGTACTGTGTCTATATTTAAGCGTTTTTCCTACAGGCTCATCTGATAGGTTTATCAAAGATATTCTGACGTCCATTCACTTAGGTTGCTAAAGTTTAGAGTAATCTTGGAAGTCATATCCTCCTTGAGATCTCAACCGGAGTTATACAGTATTACCGTCAAAGACGTTCGTTACCACTGGACTGTTCAGACTCACGAATGACTTCTTGTAGGACTTTAGTGGTTAATCATCAATGAGTAGTCCATGTCATTTTTCTAGTTTTTTTAGTGTTGGTATTGTTGTCATCAAATTTTGGTGGCTAGCCACATCGGTGCAAATGTCACTGATAGAATTCAGTTTGCATAACACTGATTATTAATTAGTGAGTGACCAATCCATTACATGGCAGTAAATTTTTGCAACTTTTTATCTAAACTATATAGCGAATGATTTCCTCCTTTTTATTTGTCTCACTAGTAAAATTCTTGAATAATTATTTTAAAACAGTAATTCTAGTCATTTATTTGCTTTTCTCTTTATTACTTGATTTTCCGGTAAACTATGTATTTAATTTACATTTAAAATTTTTTTATTTTAAAGAGAACTGATATTGACAATTACAAAAAAGAGGAGGGTATTCATGAATTGATCCTTGTTTTTTTATACAAAGAAGAAACCCTAACAGAGATCAGTAGTCTTCAGTTCACGAACTTCTCTCTATCTCTGTCTGCCTCTGTGTGTATTTTTTAAGGGTCTAAGTAGACTAAAAATTTATTTGTTCTCCTAATTTCGCCTTTGTATTTCTGTATTAACCTATTTGTTGTATTTTCCTTGTCCTCTTTCTACACATATAAGAAGATAAATAAATTTCTGCTTTCATTTACTGACACTTAACATAAGACATACATATACATATAGAAGAAGACTGTGATTGGCTAATGCCAGAGGATAATACAGAGTAGTGTCATATTATTATCCTTATCGTTATTATAAAACAGAAATACTGCTTTATTCCAGTTAACCTGTAGAATTGCTAATGCTCTAAAATGGAATTTCGTTTAAAGGAGTATTCGTCAGTTTCCGTTATTCTTTTTTAATTAAAAAAAACAACAGAACTTCATACAAGAATAATTATTTAGCTTTCCCAGAATTGTGTGGTGATGAATATCTTTCATAGATGATAATGTTGAGAGAAATAAAACAAAACAACTTGCTTTTAACACTGTTCAATGACATGAAGGATTATTAAATTTATCAAAACTATTATAAGAATAGATACCTCAGGTTGCTACTGTTATTGTTACATACATCTGAGTGTTTTAATGGACTTTATTTGTGGAACTACTTGAAAGACTGAAGAACTGTTATCTCCAAATAGAATGCCAAGAAGCAACAGGGAAACTTTTGCCCATAAAAGGAGGAATATCACCTATTTGTTTGAGAATTACTTAACTCTACCAAAATGGAATACTTTATATTATGATAAATATTAAACGTTGAAAAGAAATATAATACAACCTTCGAAATAATGAATATAAACTGAACAAATTAAAACGTGGATAACATTTATTGAAAATAGTGCATTATGTTTTTTCTTATGGTTTTTCACGTATATTTCAAACTAATAACAAGAAATAAATAAACGAGAAACACATATTAGTCAAGAATATAGATTACCTACCTCGGACAAATAAAATATCTAGTTAAAAAAACCACTATCACTGATGAGTACTCAACGTAAGTGAATATTCAATTCAACTGTTTATTTCCATCACTCTTGATATGAATATGACGCTGCGTTTTTTGCATAATTTATTTTCACAAATGATAAATTTATCCAGTATGTGTTAGACTGAGTATTTTCTCTCTTTATCCAACCGACTATCGTATTTCGGTTGACAGAAGCGGAGAAATATATCATTATCCAGTTCACGTAAGGTTTTGTTCTCAGTTGGGAAATATTGGCTAGCTAGTCTTTGATACTTACTAGCAGAAACAGTTTTTTGAGGCAATGAGATTTTCTTGGGATAAAAGTGTTATTTTAATATCAATGTCAATAACTGGTATCATAATAGATTTTAGAATCAGTGGCACAGCGGTGGAATGCTTGTTAACCATACACACTTAGTCCGGGGTTTGATCCTCGGTTGACGCATACCTTTACTTCGCTACGCCAGTAATAAGATCGGTTAAGCGAAAAGGTTGGGCATGAGGCTAGCAACCCTACCCCGTAAAAATAAAACACTACTGTTACTGAAACTTCAAACCTCTAACTTGAAGCCCTGTGTTCCACTAGGAACGTAAAGAAGTAAAAAATAGATTTTAATAACATTATTATTCTGTTAGGCAATTTACGCCTCTTTACTCTATTGTTACTGCACTCTTTCGTGAAAATAATTGCGGATATCTGCAACTGTACAGCTAAAGGAAATGAATTCGTTGAAAAAGGCCTGTTCACTGAACTACTTGCTTTATTCATACTCTTTTTTGATTACAGCTTGATTCAACACCGTATTTTTTGGTACAGGTATAGAATTTTCAGCATGTGATATCGGTAGCCCAAATTTTGCAAGCTGACCATAGATATCAGGTGTGCGTCGGCAAGGGATCGGACCCAAAACCATGTGCATGGTTGGCGAGCGTCCTTACCACTGTGCCACCGACGCACAGAAACTTATTGACCATGTCTAAGTAATCTTCAAGCGCTGTAAGCAATCTTTTTAGTTGCATTCATTATAACTCTTGGCTTCAAAACTCGGATAGAAGACGATACCATGATTGGCATACTAATAATTCCTATCTGAACTATGGTTGACTATGGCTGAAATGGTGATCACCATTCGATCATATCAAATCATGATACTTGTGTATGAAATATCTTCATAATTTACTTGAACCATTCAGATAATACTGTATATCATCTCTCAGAAATCTGCTACTCATCTAACTAAGTACTTGTGATTACTAAAAAATTAAGAGATTAATCATGCAACTTGTATGAAATTTATTTAGTCGAAGACGATTGATTGTTGTCACTTGGTAGAATGCTGATAAATTCGTTGTCCTATATCATACCAAGAGATTTATGCCCTCAAAAATGAAGAAAATATTCTTCGAAAAATGATATATGAAGAGGACACTAAATTTACTAAGATTCCAATCATATATTTTATGTAAAAAGTAGATGTAAATTCTAGGTAATAGGGATTGAAATCATTAATATTATTATGCAATGAGTTCAAAAAACACTTTTGTTTTGATATTCACCTGTTTATTTGGACAAAATTTAGAACTTGTTATTTCATGTTTACTTAATTTTGTTTGTTTTGCTCATTTCATATTTATTTTATTATCTAGGGATTACTAGTTTTTCCCCTACCTTTACAATTCTAAGTTATATTTTTTACGCAATATACACATTGGATCATAGAAATTATTAAAAAATGACGGTTGCAGTGAAGAAAGATTACTTTTCGACGAAGTCATCATCTGGACTGTAAATTCGTGTATCTATTGTAAATGTGTCTGGAAGTTTCAGCACTATTTCCAGTCAAAGATTAAATTAATCAAATTAAAAATGTGTAATAATCAGGGAGACTGGGTAGAAAAGGTATAATAAGATCATAATTACTGAATAACTTGACTGTTTGTGCGATTACGGATTAAAGACATTTATTGTTATTATGATTGTTCCCTTGGGTTCCTAGTGGAATATAGGGCTTCAACTGCACGTCTCCACTTGCCACTTCTGTCTTCCTTCTGCTGTACTTTTCATCTGCATCCATGCTAGTCCATAGTCTTTCAACTCCTCTTCACACCATCTCCTCCATGTCACCCCTGCACCGTCGTCCCACTCGCCTCTTCCCTTTCGGCCTGGTTCCACTCGAACAATGGCCTGACGCGCGCGCGATATCACCCAGTGGCCTCCTCAACGACTGTCCAATCCATCTCAATCCACTTTCTCCTGCATATTTGTTGGTTGGCGATTGGTTCTTGTTTTGTTCGTTTGTTCCCATAGTTTCTTGTTCTTGATTCTCTCCGACCCGGCCGGCCATCTGATCTTCAGTATAGATCCAGCGAAGACAGTTGTTGATGAAGATCTGAAACCCGCTGTCGGAAATATTCTTTGTATCCCACTCGCCAAGTTTCTGATCCGTATAGAAGAACTGACTGACTTGACGTTGTTTGTATTGAAAATCCGACTGAATTTTGTTGTTGATGCTGGC
Source organism: Trichobilharzia regenti (assembly GCA_944472135.2). Classification (NCBI taxonomy): domain Eukaryota; kingdom Metazoa; phylum Platyhelminthes; class Trematoda; order Strigeidida; family Schistosomatidae; genus Trichobilharzia; species Trichobilharzia regenti. The sequence goes on from OX235262.1 coordinate 56,858,538, forward strand.
TGAGTGACGAAGATTTCCAGATTGGTTGTTTCAGGTTGATGATGTTGATGTGTTTCTCGCCTTCCCGATTCTCGCTCGATTTGACATCCTCGTCCTTTCCGATGCCTGTATTTGAGACGATGCTCCCTAGCCTAGCTAGATGAGTGAATGAAGTAACCTCTTTCAAATCCCTCCCGTTGATGGTGATTGACGCTGGATGTTGGTGCTGTTGTTGTTGTTGTTGTTGGTTGGTTGGTTATTTTCATAACCTCAATCTTGTCTATGTTCACCTGGAGTCCTGTGTTCGCCGGCTGCTCCTTTGACCAGTTTGTCGGTTTTCGCTTGTAAGTGTTCGATTTTGTGTGACATCAAACATAAATCATCCACGCGCGAAATCCAGATCCTTTGGGTTCTTTACGTCGGTTGGTTCAGGATATCTCTGTCTTCTCGTTTCCCACTGTCTGACGCATAATCCAGTCCACCACAATTAGGAATATTTTTGGTGATAATAAGCATCCTTGTCTGACTCCTGTGTTTACTCCAAACACCTCTCTGAGTTTTACGTTGTGGATCACTTGACATGTGCCGTTGTCGTACAGCTGTTGAATAAGATTGATGAATATTTTGGGTATGCCGTGGTACTTGAGTAGTTTCCAAATTAAAGACATAGTAATAACAAAATAGGTAGGAAGTTCGGAAAAAAAACAAATCTAAGAATGCATATTGGAAATAAACACGTAAAGATAACAGAAATAAACAGGAAGTTCGGATAGAAAAGCTAATAAGATAATCTTTATTGATGGGAGTGACTGACTTTTTATGATGGTCACATTAAGGAAAACGGTTGGACGCGTATTTCTTTTGAATACACAACGTAAGCTTTAAATTTGGGATCATTAGTGCCTCAGGTACTCCTAGGTGCATTGGTTTCACTTTCTTGGGAGGTTTGGTCGGACCTTGTACATGAGCTAAATGTCCGGAATTCACCAGATGTTCTGTTACCGATGTGTATACACCCTTGAGTAATTATGGGCTTATGATATCTTTTCTAGCTGATATTCCTGATTATTACGCTTCGTAATTTCATCAATTTAATCTTTGACTGGAAACCGCTCTGGAAATTCTTGACACATTTACTGTAAATATACGAGTGTACAGCCTAATTGATGACTTCGTAGAAAAGAAATTTTTTCACTGCATTCGTCTTTTTATGATAATATTTTTTAAATAATGGTAATAATGATAAGTCAGACAAAGATTTCAGTGAAGAAAGTTCCATTTACGCTGATTTGATTTCCATAGCCATACAATCGTATTTATGTATGAAGTATGATAGACAACAAGCATTTTATTTGTTATTTCCTATTGCAATCCACATGAAAAAGCATACCACAGCTATGAATGGCTTTGACAGTTCAATGGTTGAATACTCGCCAGTCATGCAGGTGGTTTGCGTTCGATTTCTGGCCACCAATATACTCCTTATCCTTGCCTAGCTTACTATCTATCGGTAGTAAGCCTGGAAAAGAGGAGATGTGAGGCTAGCAGCCCCATATCGCAGAGAAAATAACATTACCTCTGCTGAAGCTTCAAAGTTCGAGACTTGAGGTTGTATGTTCCATTCAAAAGGCAAAGAAATGTAATGAAAATAGTAGTACAATAATACAACTATGAAAATCAAATTGTCTAAGAGAATATTCTTCTCTGAAGTATTTGTTATGTGTCTCAATGGGAATTAATAGTTTAATAATAATGATAACAACAACAATAATGATAATAATGTGTTTACAAAAAATTAGGATGAAGCCTAATTTTGATCTTTTTTTCGAATCTTAGCCATAATAACAGAGTTTACAGAAATCTTTATCCTGGAAATGTTGTGTTTTGCTTTGGAAAAACGTATTTATGTATGTTATTTAAATGTCGGGTCACTTTTACTATTATTGCTCAAATTCTGTCTACAAACCCTTTAAACGTTCCTGTGTCATTCTGTAACTAAAATCAAGAGTTTTGAAATTTGAATTTCAGACCAGAGATTTACAAGTGGAATGATTCATCTCAGGACATAATATCAACTTATTATTTACTGTCATTATGAACTTACTGGTGTAAATTAATTTGAATTACATTTTATTTGACTTATATTGGCCCGAAATCTTTGATTCTTGCTGTCAGTAGCTGCTATCAGTACAGACGTTCCCTTTTTTCTCCTTCACATTCCCAGTGGAACATAGGACCTCAAACTAGTAACTTGAAGTTTCTGTAGCACTGACGTTTATTTTTACAGGATGGAGTTGCTAGCCTCATGTCCAACCTTTCCTCTTTACCAGTCTCACTACTGGCTTAGCGAGGTAAAGGAGTACGTCGGTGGCCGAGGATCGAAACCTGGACCATGTGCATGGTCGGCGAGCGTCCTAACCGCTGTGCCAACGACGCAAGTTCCCATGACGTATATTTTCTAATATTAGGCGATATAGCTGATAATGGGTAGCAACAGAATCAAGGATGTGCACTTTTTCCTGTTTAGAACTGGTCAGTAGGATGTGTCTATATCCTGATTGAATTTTGGTGTTCCTACTGGGACTAGTTACAATCTGCTAAGGGTTATCCAATACGTCTCTAGGCCAAGAAGTCCACCAGCTGATGGGTTCCGTCAGAATGAAATGCACATCCTGGAATAGGTGTCACTTCTAACCATAGTTCACCAAATAACAACAAAGAAACGTGTTTATCCCTATGTCAGAGTCTTATAAAAGCAATATGTTCCATTACTGTTTATTGTCAGGTTGATTTTATGAATTAATGTATTTTTATAATGTACAATTTCTTACTATAAATCAAGTAAATTGATTGATTTTGAAAATTTAGAACAACACAATTAAGCGATCAACATTGTTTTCAATTAGATGTCATCAGGCTTAACTCTAATATATATAAGTTTACAAATAAAATTCAAATATAAACCAATCACGGTGTTTTGTCTATAGGATAATACGATGGTGAATATAAATTGTGCAATCAGTCATAATAGTAGTAATGATAATAATAATGGTCTTATCAATAATAAGGATGAAAAAGTGAGGCAATCTGTGATAACACGAATAATGAAAAACAGTATGATTAAACAAACAATTGTTCAGGTAGGCGTAGTAGTCGATAAAGGCTAGTAAAAACAAATGAACCGATTCAGTAATGTTATATTGTAAGGGAAGGAAATGAAACACGTTTATAATGAAGATGAGATAACATTAAGGGAATGATAAGAAATGGGTTGAAAATATAAACAAGGGATGGTGTGGAAGTCATTAGTTGTTTATGTCTTAATAAGCCAAGGGAGGGATAATGACTGTATGAATTTTTTAAATGCATAGTTTAGGCTTAAGAGTTCGAATGCCAATCGCCTCAGCTGTCTGCAGTTGACAAATACGTAGTATATTGGAAAGATTCGGTGAGATACGATGAATTACTTTGAAGGTTCTGGTTTTCTCCACTACATGACCACTATCAACTAAATGTGACAGAATTGAGCAACTGATTGTTTTTCGTCTGTCCTTTGCCAAACCACGATGGGAGATGTTCACTAACACGCTGGCTAAGCTATCTAGTAATGCGACCAACATAACTGTCACCGTAGGTGCAGTTGAATTGATAATACACATAGATGTGGCAAAACTATCAAGCTTATCCTTCGTTTGTGTCCAACTCATTCGTCGGCTAGAGAATGACAAACATAGGTGTACTGCGTAAAATGTTCTACGTATACTCCGTGATTTACACGGCTATAATTAAAATTAACTAGTTATTAGTGAATGTCAGCCAGTTTTTCCGGAATACCTCCTGGTTCTGTAAGTATATTTCTATAAATATCTGTAATCGCTGACAGAAAAATACTAGTTAAAGCAGGACAACATAAGTTATGTAATGCTATCTAATGAACACAGTATTTCTGGTAGAGTATAATAAAATAATGGACAGTTGATTTTGGAAATTTTAGAAAAAATAACATCTCCAAAAGAAAAACAGAAAAGTTTTTAATGTTATAGTAAACCTGAAGAGAAATATGAGTATATATATATAGTGCACATATATATATGCACACTTTATAGAAGTTGTGTACACTCTAACGAATGATTGTAGGCTTTATTTTCAGAAGTGTACACAGTACAACCAGTGAAAATGTTTTTTCTTTTGTGTTTTGTTTTTTCTTTAAGCAAAACAAGGTTTTTTGTATAAACGTCACTTGAAAAGTATGTTTACACGAAAGAATTATGATGTGTAAGCCTGTTACAAAAGCAGAAAAAGAGAAAGGAATTTGTATTCCCTATATATATATATATATACAGAGGGAGAATTACTTATTGCAGTTAAGGTAACTTTTTCCAGTCTCTGTTTCTCTATTCTAGTATAGTAATTGTCATGAAATCATAGTAGAGATTGATGCTTGGATTGTAAAAGAAAAAAAAGCATAAAATAAAACATGGTGTGTTCACACGACTGAAAGACAATTCTTACATTTCTAACAGCTAAATGTTTTTATGGCATATTTTAGTATGTTTATACCTGACTGATAATATTTATTAGCTGTGCAAAATGATTGTGTTTTTTTGTTTTACACTGATCCAAAATAGACATATAGACATTGTTGATCAGAGTTTTGTTCAACAACGACTATCAAATATCAATGTGTCATAAGAATAGTGGCATTTGACTTAAAATGCTATTACGTTTATTGTAAGAAACTGTTGAAATCATCAGGGTACAAAATTCGGTGTTTAAAACAATTTGTGAAAATAATAATAATAATAACTTTGATTATTGGATGTGTGCGAGGGAATAATATTGTGAACATTGAGGAATAAAAGGTGAGATAAACAAGTTTAATCAACCACAAAGTATCTATCTGTTGATCTTATTATATCTGTGTTCTTGAACAAATTTCCACCAGTAGTTTTCTGCCTAATTCGTAAATCGATGAATTCATGTCACTAACAATGCTGAAGGTATTTGTGGTATTAACAAGTTTACACAAAGAACTTCTTATGTCATTGGTTCAGTGGTAAAAGTTCTCGTTAGTCAAAAATGTTGTTCAGATTTCAACTTCCAGTCGATTCACTCTTAAACCTTACTTCACCTAGTTCACTAGTATGCACGGAAAAGAGGGGAGGTTGTGTGTGTATTTGAGGACACCAGTAATTCCAATCATTAAAAACAACACCATCCACAGCTGTTAAAAACTTGAAGCTTCAAGGCTTCAACACTGTATTCAACTTACAATTCAGGGAATCAAACGAAAGGAAACAACAACACAGAGGACTTGCATACCTTTTGATTATTCAACTGAATAATTACTGAAACCTTACTGGTAATAAGTTTTGTAATCATCTATAGTTAAACGTGATGTTAAGTGTTTTCATAAGTAAATTTTGTTCGATTTTGTTCAGTTATTGATTATGTGAAGAAATTTTTCATTTTTTCGTAGTAAATTCATTCATTTCTGGTGGGATTTCTTTCTATTTACCACATAACAAACTACAAGTAATAGAAAAATTTCATTTTCATAAATTATTTAGAAATGATTTAGCGTGTATTGGTTGTTAAAAAAGAAGTACACCTAGAAATGGAAGCAGTTGTACAAAAGTTATACACTACATAGGACGGTATAATAGATAGCAGCAACTCTGTAGTAAATATATAGTTTCTATTCTGTGTTCTGTTTCTTTGGTGACAACCTATGCATATATTAATTTTATTCTTTTGATTAATGTAAGCTAGTAATGGTGTTACTTTATTCTAATACTAGTATCACCATTCATCTTCATTAATATGTTGAACAGTTTTAAAATCTTTAGAACACGGTATGTATATAATCAATGAATAGTTATTCATCAGATTTCTGGTACAATTTAAGGCTAAAATATCAAAAATAGTATTGAAGACATTGATTTTTACAGTCAAAAATTTTGCTATGCTATAGTCTAGACGTCAGAAATGAGAAGCAATCATATGTGATTTTATTTCATTAATTATGCCTCACCTTCCTAGTGGAACACAAGGTTTCGATGGAATATCCTCATTGCAGTCGGTTTTTTTGCAACTGCCATATGATAATCCTACAAATATCCACATGCTTTCTTTTCCTCCAAACACGATCTCCTCCAGCAGACGCCTAACCTGTTGATTCTCATACGCGTTTCATTTGATGGTACATTTGACGTGTAATGCAACTCAGTAATCTCCATTTGCTTCTAAATATTTCTTGGGCAGTAGGTTTTTTACTGGTTCGCCATATCTTCATTCTTTCTGCTTGCATATATTTTTCGACTGGCCTTTTGGTTGTCAGTAACATGAGTATCATTTTTCCGAATTATACAAAAAAACTGATTTTACATAGGTGTTAAAAACTGGAATCTTATTCGTTGTGCTGTGGATCTCCACACCAATTCCAGTGCAACGGACGCCTATCTTGCTTTTATGGTCGTACGTCCTGTATTTGAAATGATCAAACCAAACAAGTGGAAGAGATGCTTTCGATTTCTCTGATTCATGGTGGCTGAATTTTGTGTTATTTCATGCATATTTTTATCACCTCTGTCGTCTCCATATACATTTTAAGTCCTGGATTCGCTAACTTTTCCACCAAATTGTTGATTTTGCTTGGTATATCTTGAAGCTTGTACGATATGAGAGATAAATCATCGAGTAAATTCAAATTTTTCTGGCAGCTCTCATCAGTCTAACGTGTATCCATCTTCTGATTTCTCATGGTTTGCCCCAAGATGCATTTTTGATTTTAATTTGGAGCTTGTTAGAACTTGTAAGAGGGTGTATCTGCAAAGAAGGGAAATAATTATTAGCTCTTTTTACCCATGGATGAAGTCAGAATTTGAATTTAAAAAAAAACAGATGCGTTTATGACTAAAATCAGTTTAATCAAAACTCACCAATTGCTTTCCAAACTTCTATTTATCATAGCTATTACTACCCTAGAAATTACTAACTGAATATAATTAAAATAGTTGCTGCAATCATTCGCCAGTGTTCCAGTCTCTGTGATTTACTGAAACAACTAGAACTTAAGGGGTTTCAAAGCGAAAATGATAATTTTAGGCAACTCTCAACATTATTACAATAGTCTCTATCAGACATGAGAACGGCGATTAAAGAACTATATTCAAATTCAATTTTTTTATTCCTTTACGTTCCCAGTGGAAAATAGGGCTTCGAACTAAAGGGTTGAAGTTTCGGTAGCAGTGGTGTTTGTTTTTACAAGATGGGGTGGCTGGCCTCATGCCCAAACTACCTTCTTTACCAGTCTTGCTACTGGCTTATCAAGGTAAAGGAGTGAGTCGGTGGCCGGGAATCGAACCGCGGACCATGTGCATGATCGGCGAGCGTCCTAACCTCTGTATCACCGACGAACAACTCAAATTCAATTACTCATTCTGAAATTAGTCACACACGAGGTAAATGAACAAAACATCCACTTGTAAGCAACTGGGTAACGGTGTTTTATCAAACTATGCATCAACTTTTAATGCAGAAGTTTTTGACTTTTATTTTGGTGGGTATTCGACAGCCTCCAAGATAGACTTTATCATGAATTCACACTAGTAAGAGAATCACTTAAAACGAAGGGCACTAAGCAGTTGTGTTTTCCTTGCGTATGACTTTTTTCAGCAGCGCACATCCATAGCCTCATCAGAGACGTACCCATAAATTCTAGAGTGTGGGAAAAACATGTCACAACCGATACCCCAGATTGGGATTCAGTGTTCTATCCGCTGTCATCCACGAGTTTTTCTCCACTCACCCAGAAAAAATCAAATATTTATCATCAACAAACTCTACACTGACTGATCATATTTGCTCTAAAGTGATTATGATGACAGATATTCTTTTCTTCCTATCTTCTCTAATTAGTGAATATAACTGTTACAATCTACAGCTTCATCCTGAATATATATATATATATATTACGCACCTATTGAAAAGAATTTTCATAGCCTTCATTATTTTGCATATATACATAATTCCGCTTAAAATCAGTAGAATAAATGCAATAAATCTTAGTGAAAATGGCAATAAAGGCAGTAAAGAATACAACTGATCAACTAGACACAAAATGAAGCACAATTATAATTTGTTCAATTTTTTTTTAATTCGTGATTTTTACTCCTTCATAATTTGGCGACGTTTATAACTTATCTGATTAGATCATATCTTTGTGCCTAGGTTTGTGTGTGCGCGCGCATTTGCAAAAACTCTAGTCACAATGAAAAAAAATATATGGAGAAGACTACAATATTCAGACAGATTTTTAGTTACAAAAAATAATTGTCTGTTATGTAGATCATATTGTAAATTCTTTAGTCAAAATTATAATATATATATATATATAATTCGTCATTTCAATGCGGTTTTTATAATGGAAGAGATGTGGTAATTTCTCAGTAGATATTTTCTATATCTAATTCAAATAGAACATTGACTATTATTCACTTTGTATGTTGTCTTTATTTTTTTACACGGAGAAAGCAATATGATATCAAATCATATTTTCATCTTTGAATGTTTATTTTATGGATGAGAGTGATCATTCTTTGAAAAATTCAAACCACGTTATTTTAAACAAATTTATATTCTGTTTATTCAAGTATCGACTCTAGGTACGTTTCAAGGGGATAACGTATGACTACAACATTTTATTTTTAGAAAAAGGTGGAGTTCATAAGATATTACTCAAATCGTTTCATAAGACTGCTAGAATTATTATTCTTAAGTCTTTTTTCCTTCACGTTCCCAGTGGAACATAGGGCTTCAAGCTAGTGGCTTGAAGTTTCGGTAGCAGTGGCGTTTATTTTTACAGGATGGAGTTGTTAGCCTCATGCCCAAGCTTTTATCTTCACCAGGATTATTTCTGGCTTAGCGAGGTAAGGAGTGCGTCGGTGGCTGGGGATCCAACCCGGGGACCATGTGCATGGTAGGCGAGCGTCCTAACCACTGTGCCACCGACGCACATTCTTAAGTGTAACTCAGTAATTTCTTGACAATATTTATTCACACAAGTAGATACATATATGGGACTTTTAATAGGTATCCTTCTCCTTAGAAATAAAACGCTGCCTTAAAATTGTCACGAAATTTTTGGTCGGCTTAGTAAACTACTTCCTGGGGGCATAGATATCTTAGTCAAATAAATAATACTTTAAAACAGGTATCAAAAACTGATAAAACACGAATAAATAATTTCATTAAATTTCCGTAGATTTCTTTAGACGAATACTGCATAGGCACATTACTACATACAGTATGAGAAAAACATTGGGAGACATGTGACTGACAAATAAATTCCAGAGAATCAGTTACCTTAAACGAAAAATGTGAATACTGTACAGATCAAATTCAAGTAGGTGATGAAATGTCTCTACAAGTGATTGGAAACAAACCCTGAAGTTAACGTCCCGAAACTTTCAGTTAGAAAGCATGTTTTAAACTACGGACTTGATATTGATGTTGTTGAATCACTTATTGTTGTCGGCAAACAAACGAACAGGAAGATGTTTCTAATTGCAAAGGGGCTGTGTGATTAGAGTCTTTTTAAACCTGATCTCTATGTACAGAGGAATATGGTGGCCCCGTTTGAATTTGTCATGTTATATCTTTGCCTTACTGATTGTTATTATTATTAATACAAATATTTTTTTATCCAAATCTGTCATTTTTATTGAATGGAAACTATTTTTGTCGATGTCATTATCTTAATATGATTCTCGGCTCTCTGAGCTATTTGTGTGCGTCGGTGGCACAGTGGTTAGGACTCTCGCTGATCATGCAAATGGTCCAGGGTTCGATCCCCTGCCGAAACACACCTGATATCAATTGGTCGGCCTGAGAAATTCGGGCTACCGATATCACATGCTGAAAATTCCATACTTCTACCAAAAATACTGTGTGGAATCAAGCTGTAATCAAAAAAATTATTATTGTTTAGTGTGCTATCCTGACATTTCCAATTTCTTCATGTGATGAGTAAGTGTTTATTATTGTAGTGACGTAACTGAACTGTAATCCATAAAAAAATCGAATTTCGAGTCTGTCATACTCTCTATTTGAAGGTCACTTGCAAAGCCTTGTTACCATTCGTATTTCTGTGACTGATTCGTTGTTGTTTACTTACTATTCATACGTCTTGTCATGTATTTCACGTAATATACATATAACACTATGTGTGACAGTATTCAGTTAATGTGTTCTACAGAAATTTGGGGAAATCATTAAGTCTCACTTTACTAACTCCTATCTAATTAAATTTCTAAATTCTTATCGGAAAGTAAATGTCTCCAAATAACACTTTGTGCTGTAGTGTACATGGCTTATTAAGAATGAATTTCTGTACAAAAATTGTAGAATTTCAATGAACACCAAATTTTATCATTCGTCCAAGTCACGCTTCGTTGAATATATAAGTCTTCGATAAGACAATTTCTTTCAGGTAATAATATTTAAGTGGAAATTTTTTTTAAAAGAAAACCCAGTGAGTATCTCTTGATTTCCCGCAAAATCATCCAATCACACATACAACACATTACGTTTTTTATCAATATTACTTATTTTCTTCTACATTATTTTTATTTTACCTTGTTTGTTTTCATTAACGTAGGTATGATAAATTGCTTCATTACGTTGAAAAGGGTTTTTTTGAATAAAAAATAATTTATAATATTTTCCTAAAAAGATATTTTATATCTTGACAGAGAAAAAAATAGCCCAGTAATTCTAGTGTATTCTTGAGTTATTAATTTTAAACGAAATGATTATTCTTTCCGTCAGTTTCAATTTAAGTTGCGACGAAACAACGTTGTTTGTTTGTTTTTCGGAAGAAGAAAATCAACTCAAACGAGTATTCATTATACTAGTTATTCTGAAGCAAAAAAAAGTAATAATAACATGAACTGTAATAATGCAAATCGTTTAAACTATAAATATACACAAAAATGTGGCTCAAGTGGTCTAGAGGATAACGCTTTGGCGTTTGAAACTATGGCCACTGGGTTCGAGCCTCAGTGGGAACATCATCATTCACTGAAGAATGCATATACACCTGGATGATGAGTCCTAAATAGTACGAAGTGTGTATCCTGGATTCCACTGCTTGTCGCCATCCATTAGTTAATCTCTAATTATATGCCCAGATATCGTCGAAGATGTGCACAAGAAGGCGACCTGAGACCAAGCACTTGTGCGTCGGTGGAAAACCGGTTAGGACGCTCGCCGACCATGCACATGGTCCGAGGTTCGATCCCCTGCCACTGACTCACTCCTTTGCCTCGCTTAGCCAGAAGCAATGATGGTGAAGAGGAAAGGTTGGGCAACCCCATTCTGTAAAATAAACACTGTTACAGAAACTTCAAACCACTAGCTTGAGGCCCTATGTTCCATTGAGTATTATTATTTTTGTATCCCTTAAGTCCCAGAGGAACATAAAGCTTCACATGCGCGTCTCCATTGCCTTCGGTTTCCTGCCAACTTTTTCACCCCGCTCCAAGTCTGCCCACACGCTTTCATCTCCTCTTCGAATGACATCCTCTAAGTCACCCTCGCATTGACGACCAACTCACCGCTTCCCTTTCGGCTTCCATTCGAGCAATGGCTTGCCTAGTGATGTCACTTGATGGTTTCCTCAGTGTATGGCCATTCCATCTCCATTTCCTCCTGCCTGTTTGTTTCACAATCGGTTCCAGCTGCGTTGGTTCGCTTACTGCCAGAGATCCCGCTGCTGATCTTTTCTGGCCCTCTGATCTTGAGCAGAGTACTGAGCGAAGACAACTGTTAATGAAGGCTGTAGTTTGTTTGAGATGCTTATTATGACGTGCCAAGTCTCTGCTCCGTATAGTGAGTAGTGTTGAATTCACATATGAGTTGAAGATCCAGATGTTATTTTTGATGGTGAGTGCTGTTGACCTACACGCAGACTTGAGAGTAATGAAAGCTTGTCTCGCTTTTCCGATCCTCATTGCTTTGATATCCTCGTCAGTTCCGCCTGTAGTAGAAACGATGCTTCCCAAGCAGGTAGTTCGGTGAAGGAGGTTGTTTCTTTCAGGTTCCTCCCATTTATGCTGGCTGATTGTTGTCTGTTCGCCAGGAATCTTCATCACCTCTGTTCCACTGGGTACGTGAGGGAAAAAAATACACAAAACCAGTTTATTAAACCATTGAAAAATATGATTTTCAGTGACATAGATTTAAAAAGTTTCCCAAAAGAGAAAATAATCTCAAATTGATTAGATACTTGAGAAATTGTATAAGGGCAATTTCGTATACTTATCCTACTATTATATATATTTTACATTTTTCATAAAATATAGCAGTAAAATGGTTGCAGTAAGTAACTGGAAAAAAATGACGAATACCACTCATTCAAACGAACTTTGAACTACTGTGCTATGAAGTTTGTGTAGGATCATTAACTCCACTCTGAGTCTTCCCTCTTTTTCTTGGCTTAAGACTATCTAGTAAAGTAATCAACTAATAAAGTATACGGAGTAAGGCTCTTCATTTGGGAATCAAGTACAAGACTTCCACGAGACATTTGAAGATCCTTAGCATTACACAATCGAGGCGATGTCCTTTTGAGGCCTTTTGTTTTACTGGGAACTCAGGAGAGTGGTAATAATCTGAATACATTACAAATAAGCATCTTTTGACTGTGTTAATCATCAGCATAACAGTAAGGAACCATTTGGTGTGTCAAAAACATGTAAGAGCTGTGATTAATCACTATTTCCAATAACGCATAACAACCATTCTGCAGATGTGAAAGACATTACATCTAATAACAGTAATGCTAGTCAAATTTTTTATTTTTATTGAAATGTTTAGCTAATCATAGGGTTTTATTAAAATGAATTTAATTTCAGGGAACAATACCTCACAAACTGACATCAGTTAGAGTACGACTGAAAGTTATGGAGTATTGAACGGATATTTTTTCCCAGTTTAGCATAGTTTTAAAAGTACACACCTCATCAAAGATTGTATCCTGAATCGCAAGGCTGCGAATCTATGACTTTATCAATCACTCATCAAGTCGGAATCCAACGACGCATAAATTGTAAACATTTTTTGTCCTTCCCCCTTGGCCTTCAAGAGATTTAATCAAAAGGTGAACATACCTTTAGTAATACTGTTAAATGAAATGAAATATTTTAAATTATAATCGTAGTTCACTATCAAGCGATAAAACAAATACTGTCGTATATTTGTTAAAGTCAGTTTTGGTTTTCCTATTGATTGGTTGAACCTAAGTTCTCTGTCTCAGGTTGAGATGCTGGCTCCTTGTGCAGATGCCTTGACCATTACCAGAGGATTAACATGAATCACTCTGGTAGATGGTGAATAGCAGTGGAATTCGGGACGCACATTTAGTCCTCTTTTGGACTCGTCAGCTGGATATAACTTCAACTAGAGCCCACTTACCTTCGTTTCAAACTCTAGAATGTTATCCATTAGACAACTTGGTCTACAATAGTCGCCTCTTTTACATTGGACATTAGTTATGAGTTGTTCAATTCAAGTTATATTTTCCCATTGATTAATGGACGGAAATGTTCGGCTTTTGTGGATATGTCCGCTTCTCAAAGGACGCTTTGACGAAATAAGCACACTGGAATCCCCTGCCAGTCATTATCCGCCAAATTATCTTCCATAAATGTAGAATGTTTAGGTCTTGGAAATGGATGTGGAATTAATAGGACTGATACGCAAACAAGACATTATTTAACACATGATAATAAGTTTGATATGAGTGATTTTTAAAACTGCAAAAATACATAATAAATGGGACAAGTGAAACAAATCCCGGAAACTGTTCAAAGTGAAAACCAAAATAATGCAATCACAGTAACAATAATGAAGAAAATGTACATAGATTAAATAAGCAAATCAAGAAAGCAGATAAATGTTTTTCCCTACTATGGCCAGGGTAGAAATAAGGAGTGTACATAGCTCTTATACGTATACATATTTAAACGATTTTATAGTTTGACAATAAATTCGTCGAGAACGATTTTATTTGTATAGTGAATGAATGGCACGTCCTCCAGTAAGAAGATAGTGGTAAAGACGGTAAACGAATAATTCGATAGTAATAAATAAATATTTGAATGTGAATGAAAATAAAAGGTTCATTCATCTGAAACAGTGCATGACTGATTTTAGTTCATGCTAATGGAAAATAAATATTAAAAATGGACAATAAATTTAGTAAGTGTGATAAAAGACAGTAGATTGATTAAACATCAGTATGTAAGTGTGTGTGTGGAAGACCAGGATAATGTGAATTTATTCTATCTCATATGCAGCCTACAAAGCCGGAACTGAATATCATACAGTTTGAACCATTCACCGTTGATGAATTGTTAATTAAAATAATCATTAAAAAGATAAATAGTATGATCATGCTATACCTGAAATACACATTCTATCAGTCGTTAACACAAGATGATTTCAAAGAATTAGAAGACTTTTTTATGGAAAAAGAACAAACAAACTAGTGTGTGGCTGGCCTGAAGGTCTATAGAAAATTCTTTGTAATACCACGATTGGAAACTACTGCACTCGGTATAAGGAACTAGATCTGGTTGTTCAACATTGATGTAAAACTACTTGCTGTATGCGGTTTTAAGACTTAGTGCTTCATGGACAGACTTTCTAAAGGTCAACACCAACGACTGTCTTCTCTCTACGCTGAAGGTCAGAAGGGATTAAAAACTAGGGACTGTGATGACAAACCAACCAAGGACGCACTGCTCGACAAATATGGGAAAACAAATTGCGATGGATTTGACATCCACTGAGGAGACTGTTGAATACAGTCACATCCTCAAGCGGAATTCAAATGAAAAAGTATGAGTTAGGCATGCGAGGATGGCATGGAGGAGGAGACCATATGGGGAGGAAACGAAAGCTTATGAACAATCTAGGGGCCAGATAAAATAGCCTGCAGAGAGCAGAATGATATGAGGATGTACTGCTAAAGCTCCATTTTTCATCAAGAACTCAAGAGAAAACAGTATGTGTCTAAAAATGAAAATTAATTAATTATTGAGTCTCATAAACCTGCCAGTACTACAGGGTTGGAGGAAGAAGTCTGTTCGTGAACTCAATTTTTCTATAAGCCTAGTCAATATTGTATAAGCAAGTGCCAGAAACAATGTGTCAGTTTTTTGTGTTTCATTTATTTCACATAAATGTAATAAATTTAGGTAGCGTTAGAAAAGTCCTCACTTCTAATGTTTGGTTTGATCTCACAAAATCTGTGCTCGGAGCACCGAATCATTCATATAACCGTAGTCATAGACACTTGTTTGAAGACAAAATGAAGCAAAACGTCGTATCTGCTGTAGTTTATCTACAGTCTCGAGTGAGAGTGAGTGAAACACTGAAATTAACCCTTGATTAGCTAGAGGTCATCTAACTAAAAAGGCAGTTTACTGTTTAAATAACAAGGTTCACTTACCTATTTATGTAGGTTGAGAACGTGTCATGACAAATAATGTTTTGCATCTGAAGTGAATATAAAAAATAATTGACAATAATAGATCATTGAGTTATAAAATGCAGTTATATAAAATGATTATTTTTATTCCTCCCTTCATTTCTGAGGACTTCAGCGTGACATCTTCGTTTTACCCTTTTCTTGAGGTCATTTTCACATGAGTCTATGAAAGCTTACAAGCTTTTACCTACTCTCCACATTATCTCTTCTGTATCACCCTCTTACGCACACCTAACTTGTCGTTTCCCATTCAGAATTCTCTTGGCAGCCTGGTACATGATGTCGCTCGACGGTTTCCTTAGTTATGTCTAGTCCACCTGCATTTCCTTATTTGTCGAGTAGTAGGTTCTTGGTTGGTTTATTGACTGATAGTATTCCTTGCTGCTTATCTTTCCTAGGCATCTCATCATGACTAAATTAAAGTCATAAAAGAGGTAACTCAGTGAGGAAAATGTAACACATCGATCAGAATTGCCATTTAGATCGTGACAGAGTTTTCAAAATTAAACAATATAATAATCGATTAGACCGACATAGAAATTTAAGGTTTTCACAAACCAAAGAGTTTACTCCTAAAAAACTAACTACTCCCACTAGCACTGAATACTAACTATAGTCACATTTATTTTTTATTCCTTCACGTTCCCAGTGGAACTTAGGGCGCCAAGCTAGAGCCTTGAAGTTTCGGTAGCAGTGGCCTTTATTTTTACAGGATAGACTTGCTAGCTTCATGCCCAACTTTCCCTCTGTACCAGTCTTATTGTTGGCTTATCGAGGTAAGGGAGTGAGTTGTCTGGGGATCGAACCCCGGACGATATGAGTGGTTGGCGGGTATTCTACCACTGTGCCTCCGACGCACCAGTCACATATTCACATTAGTTAATTTTAATGTTGTTTATGTTATCTGTACGAAGTTATTTAAATAGCATTCAAAGTGAAATTAGTACAGCTTTTCAACAGTCTCATTATTTATTTATTTTTGGTTACAGCTTGATCCCACAGTGTATTTTTGCTACAAGTATGGAATTTTCGGCATGGATATCGGTAGCCCAAATTTCGCAGGTCGACCATAGATATCAGGTGTGCGTCCACAGGGGATTGAACCCCGGACCATGCGCATGGTCGGCGAGAGTCCTAACCACTGTGCCACCGACGCACTCATAGCTGTCAGTTTTCAAATTAATTTTTTTGGATGAATAAGTGTTGTGAGTATCAGTCTTCAAATACTTCAATGAATAATTTAAAGTGCTATAAAAATAGTGTATCCGTTATTTCTTCTTAGGCTTTTTATTAAAATGAGCTCAGTTCATCTCTAAAGTAGAAAATGTTCACTCCTTAACGCTAAATATAATTTAATCATGAAAAAATGGCCATCAGACTCTTCAAGATAGTTTTATTAATGCGTCAGTGCCCACTGTTCATGAAATGTTTCCAAATACTACCAAGATACTTTCTGTTTCACTCTCTAAAAAACTTTAGTTGAAAAAAAGCAAGTCTGAAAAGTAGGATCTGACTATTTATTGGACAGCTATTCCTTTTGGTCAGTTCATGTTTTTGTGATTTTCAATATGAACTTGTCATGCTTGCATAGTATTTTCAATCAATTCTAAATAAGTTTAACTTCTAGTATCTCAATAAGTCATTTTTGATTTGATCGAATGAAACAAATTTATTGCCTATTTGTTTTTATATTTCTTTGTTCCTTTTTTCTCTGCATTAATTCACATAATTCAAATAGAAATTTCTATTTAGTATTATGCTTTAATAGGAGAATGTATACTCTTCTTTGCCTGCGTACTTGCTATCTTTACTCTGATTTGTTAGCTTGGCTACCCTCATATAAACTGTCGTAGTGTAATCTCAACTGATCATTTTGGGTATACAATTAGAAAAAAGACAGAATGTTTGAAATATGGCCTAATATTGCTAATTACATCGTAGTTTTACAGCTTACAAGTTATTGGAAGCTGACAGGTATGTTTTTATCTCTGAAAACCATTCGGTAATTTACTTGATTTAGACAGATAACTAATAAATTTCATGAGCGAAATATGTTTTTGAAAATTAGAACTGATTTAACCCCACCTTAAGATATCACTGACTTAATATTGAAGTCTTCACTAAAAATACTGTGCAGAAAGACAAAGAAAGCATCAAAATTAAACCATCCAGCTTTGTGAAAATATCAGTTATCCACACTTTTGAAAAGCCCTAAAAGGAATCTTATGTATTTTCCTTTTTTTTTATAAAGTTGATAGGCAATCAGCAATTACCCATTATTTTTTTCATCTTAATAACCATGAAATTTATTAAATTCTTAAGTTGGTTTCGATGATATTGTAGAAGTACAAAAGGTACTTGTTTGTGTTCACTTAGGAATGATAACAAGTCAACATCTGTAAGTAGATATGTGTTGAGTGGCAGTTTTAATCCCAAGTTTTTTGGTTTTTTATTTGTTAAATGTACTTGGTATTAGTGTTAAACGTGTGTCGGTGGTACAGTGGCTAGGATGCTCGCCGTCCAGGGTTCGATTCCCGGCCACCGACGCACTGCTTTACCTCTTTCAGCCAGTAGTAAGACTGGTAAAGAGGGAAGGTTGGTCATGAGGCCAGCAACCCTATCTCTTAAAAGCAAACACCACTGTTACCGAAACTCCAAGCCTCTAGCTTGAAGCCCTATGCTCCACTAGGGACGTAAAGGAATGAAAAAAAAATTAGTGTTAAATAGAATTTAATAATTTATTTATTATAAATACATAATAATGTGCTTTGATGGTTCATTAATAGAATGCCCGTCAAACCACGTACGTGGTTCAGCTTCGATTCTTTGGAGATGCTGTACTAAACTTTGTTTAACTAGTGATGAGCCAAAAGAAATAGGGAAAGGTAATTGTGACACCACCAACCCTGTGCCACAAAAAGATTCAAAAAAAAGAACTCCATCACTATCGAAACTTCAATACTGAAGCTTGAAGCTGTGTGTTTCACTCTCCAAAAATGCAAAAGAATGAGAAGAACACAAGTTTCGTAAATATGCGAGTATATATATTTATATTCGCCATCAAAATTTCAAGCAAGTGATAATTCTTTTATATCATGAATAGTGTAATTAAATTAGATAAATCTGTATATTTCATTCGCGAAACAATAGAATTAATAAATAAATAAAGGCTAAATTAGGTCAAGCATAAACAATTAAATAATAGAGCTCATGACGATTCGTCACCCTCTGACTCTGGTACGTCCTATGAAAACAATATCATGATGAAAGCAAAGATAACTAGTATCAGTAATACAGGAAACAGAGGTATACTTTCTCAAGAAGAAAACGTTAACTAACACACTTTCGAAGGTCATCTGTCTTTAGGAGTAACTTCCTGTTAGGAAACGTTTACTGATGGAAGTCAGTATACGTGAAAACAGATTCGTTATTTACACATATGAATATATATATAAAGAAAAACAAAAAAAGCTAATGAAACGTCTTCAATTCATTAATTATTCAATTTGAAAAAATTGATGAACATCATAAAGTATACAAGGGATTGTCCTCAGTCTAAGGGGTTTTTATTAAAAATACTTACTTAATAAAGGAAAGATTTTCCAAACGATTGGCTTTAGGTCACTTTATGCTCACAAGTTTGAATGGAGTGCAAGTGTACATAAAACTATGCCTAATTACGCATACTTCTTTCATTCAGCCTGTATTCGTAATGATCAAGGTTAATTAATCCCATAATAAGTAGTTAAATAATTTCAATATTAAACTTTTATTATTGAAAGTATTTTATTTAATAATTGTAGGTCGAATTTAATTAAGATAAATTAAATTTTAGTAGAATTGCATATTTAACAGTTACAGACATCGTTTAATTTCTAGGAAAAGGAGTATTAGGATTTCTTTCTTTCTTAGGCATAAATCTAACCTAAATAAACTGGTTAGCACTCACGAGGTGTGCAACATACATGGAACTGAAATAGAAACCAAGTCAGATATTAAATATCTTGCCGTCATTCTATCTTCTAATCTTTCCTGGTCGTCTCATATCTTGATGATTTCTAAGGAAATATTCCATCTTACCTTCTACATCAAGAAGTTAAGACATTCTGGAATAACCCAACCCGTACTCCTACGATTCGTTAACTCTTGCATCCTGTCTATTATTCTTTATTGTTCCCCCTTAGTTTTTCCAGGGCTACTGAAGAAAGACTATGCCTTATTACGCAGGATGTTAAAGGTTGTTCTGTGAAATAACGAAAGATTTAGGCGTGATACCTATAACTTATTAAATAGTCAGTAGAACAACTGGATCTGGTCTTTCCAACTCATATCATTTATAGGTACAACGTTTTCTTTCTTTCCTTTCTTATGCACTGTTTTTTTCTCTCCTCTTTACGAACTCTATTTAAAACATTCTTCTCCGTTCTTTCACACTGTGTATATCTCGACCTTTTTGTTACCGCTTACGCCGGTAAATATGCTAGTATCTACTTTTCTAACACCTTCAAACATTCTGTTCAATTTTGGCTTGTTACTGACCTGCCACTATGTTGTTGTCAAAACTAACTGAGATTACTCTTAATCTATGTGAAATTTTATTTATTGTTAATTTACTAACTGGATGCAGTACTGTAGTAAAATGCTGAGAATCCCATTCTGTATCACAAGTACTGTTTTGGAATAAAGCAAATTATTTTTATTATTTCACAGTGTATTTCATCTTAAAGCTACATGAAATAACGAAAAACTCAGAATATTTTTATTGCTGTACATTGTGATCATCACCAGATAAATGACGATGACATATATCAAGTGATCGACAACGGAAAGCCCAGTGAAGCATATGACGTGAAGATAATAGTAAGACAAAACTGTCCACTATCACCGATGATACTCTTAATTGTGGTAGACTGGATTATGCGGAAGACTAGGCAAAGGGAGCAAGAAGACAGAAATACGTCGAACCAATAATAAGAATCTAGAAGATCTGTATTTCGTGCGCGGATGATTTATACCTGGAAGAACTACAGGCGAAAAGACGTCAGCGGCGAATACAGGACTTCAGGCGGACGTCAAAAAGACGGAGGTAATGAAGACAATCAACCAGAAACAACACCAAGCATCAGTCACCATCAACGGGATAAATTTGAAAGAGGTTGTTTCCTTGACTTATCTGCGAAGCATAGTTTCAAATACAGGCATCATGGATGAGAATGCAAAGATCAGAATCGAGAAGGCGAGATACGATTTCATCAACCTGAAACAAGTTTGGATATCGTCTGCAGTCAGAATGAAGAACAAGATTCGCATAATCGAAACCAATGATAGGTCAATCAGTTCTTTCATATTATCGACAAACCTGACCAGCACGTCCGGAAAATTATTTCTAACCGACAACAGCAGACTTTTATCAGCAGCTCTCTTCACTGGCTCTATATAGGTGATCCAATGGCGAGCCAGAAGGAATTAGCAACACAAAACTGTGGAAACAAATCAGTCAAGAACCCACAGCTCAACAAATATGTACGAGAAAATGGAGATGTATTGAGTACACGCTTGGGAACCACCCAATGACATCTCTCACCTCACCACTCCCGTGGAACTCAAATGGGAAACGACTAGTTGGACGTATGAGGGTGACATGAAAAAGATCGTTTGGGGGAGGAGATGAGAGATTATGGATAATTGTGGGGCGAGTTGAAGGCAACTTCAGGGAACAGGAGAAAAATGGAGATGTTATGTTGAAGTTCTTTGTTCTACTTGGAACTCAAAAGAATAATAAAATGCGTAAAATAAACTATGGCGAAGACTTACAGGAATTCAACAGTCGATTCTAGTCACCTTTTTGTTTATTCTAATTTGAAGAATCTATTATTGTTATTCAAGTTCTTCCCAAATTTAATAAACAGGATTTTTAATACAGTGTTTTAATTGAAAATACCTAAATTTGTTGGCATATATCGACTTATTGGTGTCTAGTTTAAAGGTTGGCTTGTATATTACTGGATTATTGGTCAATTTTAATTTAAAGTCTCACTGTTGCGTGATACACACCTATATAATCATAATACAGTGATTATACAAATTTTATAGGAGATGTTTTGAGAAATCCTTATCAAAGTGGGCAGTGAAAAACTTTCCCATCATAGTTTAGGATTCCCTATTAGTATGCTTCCATAATAGCATCAGAGATACAGTCCAGGAGATTTAAGTGAGGAATGAGAACTAGTTTGGATGGAATCCAGTGGCCTACGAATCCCAGCCTGTTTTATTTTCACAGGAGTATATTTACATCATTCCATTTGATTGTATGAACCTCAATAGTCACAGCTTCATCTAAGAACTCCAAGAAAGTCGTCATAAAGCTAGTGAATAATGAACAGTAATTGGTTTGAATTTAGAGCAAATTTTATAAAGAGTTTTACAAAATTATGTTTTTTTCTTCACTTTCCTAGTGGAACATAGGGCTTCAAGCTAGTGGCTTGAAGTTTCTGTTGCAGTGTTTAATTTTACAGGATGGAGTTGCTAGCCTCATGAACAACCTTTCCTCTTCACCAGGATTATTTCTGGCTTAGCGAGAAAAAGGAGTGAGTCGGTGGCCGGGGATCGAACCCTGGACCATATGCATGGTTGGGGAGAGTCCTAACCGCTTTGCCACCGACGCATCAAATTATGTGGTTTCCTATGATTTCAGCAACTTGTAATATTAACTACTACAAATGCATTTTTTAAAGCTGTGTTTCACTTTGTTTATTCTGAGTAGGAGGTAAATTTGTCTTGAATGAAGTATAAAAGAAAAAAAAGGAAAAAGAAAAAAATACTTCAAACGAAAAAATTCAAACATCAAATGGTGGTTAAGCAATCATTCTTTTTTTTCGCTTTCAAAAACATTACTTCACCTACATTCACTATCCCCTGAAACTTAATACAATTTTCATATCACAGTTAAATTGAATTTGACAGACAGAAAATTAAACTTTAACCGCTTAACCAATCACAAGTGATTAGGACATCTAAATTCGTGTCAAAAATAGAAACTTCATATATACATATTTGTGCTTTACATTTATTTCTCTTCAAAAATTTTGTTTGATCTTTGTTAACGAGGATACCTTTATTGGTTTCACAGTATGTGGTAAAAAGTAAAGGATTAGAATTTGTAAAGGTTAGTGTCATATAATAACACTTTCAAACAAAGGCAGACATATATTTACATTTATAATGTTAACTTTCGCAATATAGATGTAATTGTTAATGATAATATATTATTATTGCTCCCTTGGGTTCCTAGTGGAACATAGAGCTTCAACTGCACGTCTCCACTTGCTTCTGTCTTCTTCTGCTGTACTTTTCACCTGCATCCTTGTTAGTCCGTACTGTTCCAACGCTTCTTCACACGATCTCATCCATGTTACCCTTGCACTGACGTCCCACTCGCCTCTTCCCTTCCACTCGAGCGATGGCCTGACGCGCGCGCGATGTCGGCCAGTGGCCTCCTCAACGACTGTCCAATCCATCTCAATCCACTTTCTCCTGCATATTTGTTGGTTGGCGATTGGTTCTTGTTTTGTTCGTTTGTTCCCATAGTTTCTTGTTGATGGTTCTTTCCAGCCAGCCATCTGATCTTCAGTATAGATCCAGCGAAGACAGTTGTTGATGAAGGTCTGAAACAGGCTGTTGGAAATATTCTTTGTGACCCACCCGCCAAGTTTCTCATCTGTATAGAAGAACTGACTGACCTGACGTTTGTATTGAAATCCGACCGAATTTTTTTGTTGATGCTGAATGAGTGACGAGGAATTCCAGATTGGTTGTTTCAGGTTGATGAATGTGTTTCTCGCCTTCCCGATTCTCGATAAGGCTTACTGTAAATCAAACATAACTTTCTTAAGATATCGTAGTGAGACAAACTCTTTCCAATATATGTCACAAGACATCAAATAATAATAGTAGCAATACTGCGTGGACATTTTTAGTCATGTCATTTAGTAAACAATATGGTTTCACTCTATGATGTGCCTAACAAACAAATAGTAACAGGATAACAAACTATCACAGTGGATAAATTTTATACATATCTCAACATTTATGGTTCCTAACCTGAACTCAAAACCTGCTTTGCTTGGACTTTATTTACTACCGAGAACAGCCTAGCACTTTTTTATGGTGGCTAATTTTTGGATATTAGGCACCATATATTTTAAGTTGGCTCTCTCATAGTTATTGCAGTATTTGTTACCATTTCTATGTAAACTGAGATAACTAACGACGTCTACCTGTCTGACGGAACTTTTTATTGTCTTTCTGCAGCGAGATCCTCACTTTTTGCGTGTCAGTAATGTTGAGGCTTCCCTGATATCTAGTCGAATCCCAAAGCAGTTCAACTCTGCTAGGAAATTTGTATTTATTAGAAGAACTGCTTAAAAGAAGAGAAGATAGTGAAAATAAGAACGAATTTGTTTATTATTATTATTATCATTATTCCCTTGAGTTCCAAGTTGAATATAAGGTTTCGATAGCCCTCTATCCCTTGAATTCTTCTCTTACTTCCTCTTAAATTATCCATAAGCTTTCATCTACTATTTAAAGAGTCTCCTTTGTTTCACTCTTGAACCCACGTCTAACTCATTGTCTTCATCTGGGTTTGATAGCGTGACGCGTAAAGCCGTTCAATCATCTTCTCATATTGTGTCTAATCCATCTCCACTTTCCTTCTGCGTAATTGGTTGAGAAGTAGATTGAAGGTTAGTATACGTAAGTCGCTCTTAAAGGCAATTCTAAATGAAGGGAGAAGTATCTTTCAGAATAATATTCTCATTTACTATCGTTATACATATCAGAAAACTGGGATATACCCCAGTATATTTATGGAATTTTGTAAAAAGAGGGTGTTTATTTTGCACTGCTGATAGATTTTTTAGCTGATTTAATAATTAAAAGAACACAAAATTTTACTGTAAAAGGATAATAGACAGACACTGTTTTTTTATGCGTTTCAGTCTTATCAAAACTCAAAAATGAAACAACTAATTTCGTGACTGATTTTATTTCATCTTATCACTTCTTTGCGTGACCTGTTCTAACGCAGCATCACATGACAGTATGTTGTTCCAGTCAACGAGTATACTAAGCGTTACCAATCAATGCCTTAAAACTGTGTTCATGATAGAGTAAAACAAGACGGTGTCGCAGATTAATTTATGTCAATCAATTCAGTTATTAATCTACGTGGTCTAGAGAGATATTTTGATAGCGTTATTAGAAGACGGAGACTGTCTGAAAAATGTGATGTATTAGCGCTATACATTTCGAACAATCTGATCACACATTTACTTGTCAAGTCAATATATATATATATAGAAAGGTTAAATTAAACAAAGTGAGAGAAAACGGAATTAAGAATAATTAACACAAACCTTTGGTAATCCAATCAAATAAGGATTACCAAGGTAGGTTAAGAGTAATGACAAACTGTTTTTGAATACACAAGGGGGGCTTAAGTCTATTAATAGCTATAGCCTCAGCGTATTGAGAGATATTGTTGTTACTGCCTTGTGTTTCGGGGGAAAGATAAAGCTTCAAAAATCGTTAGTCATTTCACACTTTTATCTACAGTCTCTTTTTAGCCGAGTCCTACTCACACAATCTTCTGTGTGTCACCTTAGGACAAACGTCTAGATCATCATTTCTCACTCGGTTTTCACTCAAGGACCTGGTCAGTGGGCGATCGATAAACACCACTCTTAACTTAATGTTTGTTTATTTCTTCAGAAGGCTCCATGAAAAAGTATAAAAATACACAGACACCTCTAAAGGAATAAGCAAATATTAATTTAAGAGCGGTTTTTGGTGAATGCCATTAACTTAACACTTTTCTTTTCTGAACTTACCTACAGATGGTCGTCATATTATAGTTCAAATCGGTATCGTGATACTTTGAAAAATCAGTGACCGAGTATTGTAGGGCGGCATAACCACATCCAACTTGTTTGTCTAAGATTTCAGTAACCGTTTCTCAATTGGACCTTAATTCTGTCACCTAAAATAGGAAAAATGAGAAAGTAATGCGAATTTCACATATATTTTTTTCCACACATTAAATATTACCCTTTTTTGTGAGAAAAAAATGACTGTTGCGGAAATTCCTCTTTTTTCTCAGTAAGATTTATGCATTCATGTTATAATAAGTTTTGAACGAATTTGGTTTCTAATTAGAATATTTTATTTGTTTTCATAAATCTGAAAATGCAACATAAATGTGATGTTTATATACCTAGGATGCATAGAATGTTGTGAATGTTAACAGTTTTTGTCACCAACCCCCACGACAATCATCGTTTTTGAATGTGTGTAGCATAATGACATAAATGTCCCATAGGACATCGATGAACTGTACGAATATACAAACTGTTTCAAGCAACCAAAAAAAACATGACGAATGTATTTCACGTAAAGTACAAGTAAAAGAATATATATATATATACTGTATTTTATTACTTACACCTTCCTATATTGCATAAGATGTATTAATTCATTATAATTCTTATGTTGATTTAGATAACACCGTTATTCTGTTATATTCTGCACCTATTACTACTAGGCTGCTTGTGAATACAATGAATTTAGTCACTGTTTTGTTTATTTACTGTTTGGACCTCAGATAGTTTCATTCTTTGAGTTCTATCCTGTTCTCTCCTTTTTATCTACTTTTGTCTTTAACTTTTAAGGATGTAAAGGTGAATTAGTAGTGGTAGTAGTATTAACGAGCATTCTTTCTCCTTGTGTTCCTTAAATGAAGTCAATAAATGTGACATCATTTTTACTCTGTTTAGCCTTCATTGTGCTGAAATATATAAATCATAAGAAAAACAATTGATTTCAAATAATATATAGCATGTTCATTCAGATTGTAGCTGTTATAGTGATTGGCGATTCTGTTTATTATTCCCTCGGGTTTCGAGTGAAACATAAGGCTTCAACAACACATCTGCGCTTTGTTCTGTTTTTTGCCGTCATTTTCAGCTGGGTTCATGATTACCCATAATTTATTATCCTCTCCAATTCACAAGATATCCTCCATGTCACGTTCGCACTGACAACCCACTCGTCACTTCCCATTTGGATTCCACTCAAGCCATGGACTGGCATGCAAAGTCATTCGGCGGCCTCTTCATTGTAAGCCCAATCCATCCTCACTTTAACCTTCATATTTGTTGAGCCATTGGCTCTCGTCTGATGGTTTGTTTCCATAGCTTCTTTTTGCTTATTCTTTCTGGCCAGCTACTTGATCTTTAGTATGGAGCTAGGGAGGTAGGCAGCTGTTGATGAAATTCTGCAACTGGCAATTGGAAATCCTTTACGTGACACTCAGTGCAAGGTTCTGATCTGTATAGAAGGACCGACTTGACACTGGGTTGAAAATCCAAATCTTGTTATCTATGCTGAGTGTGGAAGATTTCCCAACTGCTTTCAGATTGATGAAGGCGTGCCTTGTCTTTTCGATTATGGTCTGCCCTGACATCCTCATCTGTTCCGTGAGCCTGTGGTTGAAATAGTGCTTCGTAGATAAGTGAAGGAAGTTACCTCTGTTAAATCTCTTCCGTTGATGATGATTGGTGCTGGTCGTTGTTGTCATTGCGGTCCGTTGCTTATCTTCATCACCTCCGCCTTCTCTATGTCTTCGCTGACTACTTTTTCTGCCAGGTTGTTGCTTTTCGCCTGGAAGTCTTCGAGTTTGTGTGCCATTAGACATATATCATCTGCGAAATCCAGATATTAATGGTCGGTCTGCAAATTTTGGGCTACCGATATCCATGCTGAAAATTCTATACTTGTACCAAAATTACACTGTGGAATCAAGCTGTAAATAAAAAAATCTTCTAGAGTCGTATTATTGGTTGTCCAGTGTATTCCTGACTCCTCGCTGTCAACAGTCTTCCGAATAATCCGATGCAACGCAATTAATAATATCATCGTTAGTGGTAATATGCAGTCAGCTAGCTTGTCTTACTCCTGTATATACTTCGAACGCTTCAACGAGTTCTCCGTTGTGGATCACCTGACACATTTAGTCGAATGAATTTATTATTATTTGCTGATGTTATATTAGTATGCGGTGCTTGCTATAGAAGTGTTATGTGTGCGATCTTTAGTGGCATGCATTCTATACTTTTCTAAGGGAATCACACATACATATATTAATTTGGATGTTGCTCAGTCGACAAGGTAAGAGAGAAACACAAGAATGAAAGCCGGTGAACTTTGCAAATGTAGCAGAGTATGGTTCTGAAAGTGACTGCATCACTAAAACGTTTTGAAACAGATCTACGTTACACCTAGCATTTTTGTTCTTTTGGTTTTTTGACATGCTTATTCCTAACTTAGTCTACTTTGAAAATACTAAGTGCCTTAAAAAACATTCAAAACCTTTGCGAGAATGTAGTTAGATTTCTGACATACACAACAGTTTCCTTTAGTGCTATTTCTCTTTCGGATGTATTATGCTATAATGACCGAGTGGATCTATTCCCTTTGCCAAGCTATTCAGAAAGAATTTAGATACTAAAAGCTTAAATGTATTTGAATAGGTCTACAATTCACCGAATACATCCCATACCTTAGTTTGTACGCCGATCCTAAAATGTCAGAGAATCGCAAATATTCTTTTTTTATTACTGTCCGTACTTATCATGTTAAAATGATTCCGAAACCAAGAAAATATAATCGTTATATTTCTACTGATTCCTGTGTTAGTTTGTCACTACACGTCAAAGGATTTTCTCCTAGTGCGGATTTTTATACACCTACTGTTTTGTTACATTATTTGGATATTTTTTAATTCCTTTACGTTCACAGTGGAACATAGGGCTCGATGGTGGAGACTTGAAGTCTCGTTAGCAGTGACGTTTATTTTAACAGGATAGAGTTGCTAGCCTCATGTCCAGCCTTTCATCTTTACCATTCTTATTATTGGCTTGGCGAGTTAAAGGAGTACTTTGCCTGGGTATCGAATCCCAGATCACATGTGAGGTTGGCGAGCATTCTACCGTTGTACCACAAACGCGCACAACATGTAAAATCGTTTTTCACATTGATATTCCCTTGATTGTTCATACTGGACCAAAATGCTCGGGTGTCAAGGTCGACACGATATCTAATTGTGGTATGAGAGTGTGGATTTGAAATCGTTTGTAGACGACTTAATATTTTGTTGGGGCGACGTAAGTGCTCGAGCAGTATCACACTGTAAGGCATTGAGTCTTATCCCTGCTTGACGTCATCGTCGAAGAATTCATATAAGAAGCCAATATATTAACAGAAACCGACAGGAAATACAAGATAAAACTTAAAACATTTGATACCCGTTGCACAAGACATCTTTCTTGTGACTCCATGACCTAGTCGGCAGTACTTTGGGGTTGGGAAAGATGTGTGCTAGGTTAACACCAAATAGAGATAACCTCGCTAGCTGGACACGCTTGTAAGCCCTGGTGGTGAGTGTCAGGCAGAATGAAATTTCAATTCTGGATTACATTCCTGTTCTCAATAGAATGAATGATTGCTTGGTGTTTGGAATCGTCTGATTGTGTGATAAATCAAATAGTAATGATAGCTTGTTACTTCACATGTTACTTAATGCACGTTGAAACTAAAACCTTCTGGATGAATTATTAGAAGAAATTATATAGTACTATATGAAATACTTAACTGTTTCGTCACAATAGTTCTTAGATGACTATTAATCTCTATAACTGAATTCTCTAACTTAATAAAGTCGAATGCTTGAAAATAATTTTTAAGAGTTTTGAGAGGTAAAGTTTGATAAACCATTGGTAATATAAAGAGGTGATGGTTGTGCTTACTTTGCAAAAACTGACAGCACACAACACTATGAGATAAATGAGGATGACTCCTTCAAAGCTTGTAGCAAACTGCACTAACTCTTTAGCTTCAAACGTTCTCATACAACATATGATAATGCGATTTTTATTTGATGAAAATCATTGAATTACCTTGGACAACAGTGAACTGATTAAGAAACATGCTTGTTACAGTCTTAAAATTCGACCAATATGGCTATTTTTAACTGTATTTTATGGTACTGTCAAGTTGTATAGCAAAGTTTAAACTTTATTTGACCTATTTGTTATTGTTATCTCGTGCTAAAGCTCTTTTGCTGAAAATGTTGGAATATACTTTAAAGCTTCTATTGTTTATTGAAACCAACCGATCTGAAATTCAAGTGTCATTCAGGCTTTTGATCATGTTTTACGTTTTATTATTATGTTGCGTTTACGTGCAACTGACAATGAGTCACACTCATCGTTTTAGGGTCAAAACCTCGGTAGGTAATGCGGGTTATAGCAGGTGATCTGGTGTTTCAATTCAAGGCCTTAGATTAATGAGCCATAACTCAATTGTTATAGGTTGAGAAATTAATGAACTGTTTTATCATTATAATCTAGCCAAAAAAAGTTACTAGAAATTATGTGTTCTTAAGATGTTATTGTGTTTTCCTTATATTTATACTATCGTTTAATAACAGAGAATTAACTGTGCTAACACTGCAGATGATTAATTTTTAAGGAAGCAATTTGAGAACAGCGAAACTGAGGAATATAATCAAACTATCATACATATCTGGCTCAGAACCATACTTTAGTATACGTATTTTTGCAAACTATTTGAGATTAAGAGGTTATACAGTTTTTATGTGTCATAAATATCTGATAAAATAAAGAACGACTGTCTGTACATATTTAATACCTACAGATATCTGACTTTCATCTAGAAGTTAAAAGAAAAAGCTGTTCGAACAGTTGATGTGTTATGATAAGCAGTAGTTTTGCTTGAAATATTAATCAAAATTAAAAAGGAACAAGTAATTATTGCGTGTAAACTAATGAAATTTTCTTTTTCCTACACGTTCCCAGTGGAAAATTGGGCCTCAAGCTAGTGGCTTTAAGTTTCTGTAGCAGTGTTTAATTTTTACAGGATGGCGTTGCTATCCTCATGCCCAACCTTTCCTTTTTGCCAACATTATCTCCTGCTCAAGGAGGTAAAGGAGTTCGTCGGCCGGGGATCAAACCCCGAACCATGTGCATGGTCGACGAACGTCCTAACCGCTTCGCCACCGACGCACTATGTGAAGGTGGCACCCGGGTTTAACCGGAGACCTCTCGATCTGCAGTCGAATGCTTTACCAATGAAATACAATTATAGTTATTTTGTTCTATTCAACAATGAACAACACTTTTCACCGACATTAATCTACCTAGACGACTTATTATCTTTCAAGGACTATTCTATTGACTTAACCACAATTTAGTCACTGTATATGATGATATAAGACATAAGGCTTCCTTAATTCTTCCCACTAAGTTGTTTATTTCCCCTAGAGCAATAGAAGACTGCATTATAAGAGGCAACTATAAGTATACACATGATTAACTCCTTTTATCAAATAACAAAGGAATAAAACCACTGAACACGTTGTTTTACTTTGTTATTATAATTCGTGTTAGGTATCTAATGAGAATTACTTTAATTTGAGTTTATGCGGCTGCTATGGAACCTCTCTAAGGTCCAGGAGGACAATTAACACTTTGTCTTCGTGGAAATCTGGATAACATAAGTGTTCATCTTGTTTGTGTGATTCTGTGTGTGTGAGTGTGTTTGTCAACTATGAGAAATGTTAATTAAAATAATCCCTGTATAATACCGAGAATGGGATAGTTTTTCTCTTGTCTAATTAATCAACCATAAAATGAATTTATTAATCTGATTATCTATACATACATATGTACAATATGCGTATATTGCGTGAGGTACTGTCTTATCATCATTATCTTTTGAGGATATGATATAACTGATTAGCTCTAGTAAATGTGATATTTTCTTTCACTTAATCTTGTTAAGAATGCAAACAAACAGGAAAAAAATAACGAATGGATTGATTCATTTCACCATAAAAATTTGTTATTTTCTTCGTATTCATTTTTGCTTGAACTAAGTAAGCTTCATATTATCAAATCTCATAATCTCTTCAGCTTCTTTAATTTTTTCCATTTCCAGTTCAACTTGCAATAGTGTTCATTTTCTGCTTCTATATGTGTGTGTGTGCGCGACATAATCCAAGCAAAACATGTTAGAAAGAAAAATAAAGTTTAACTTAGAATGAAAAAAACCCTCAAAGTACATTTTATGACGTTAAAAGCAAACAAAGAGAGAATATGATGTAACATTTTTTTTGTTTGATAAACTTTCAAGGTGAATCACTCATCTAAGTATGCGACGCTATATACTACTGATTGTTTGATTGAGTAGTTGTATACTACTCACATGGACCAGTAGTGCTGCTAGATGGATAGAAGTGATCTAAACACAAGATTGCCGTTTCCTTGTCTACAGCATCAACATCATTGCCGGTCTAATCAGTTTTGACTCACCTCGGGGGGTCGAATTAATTGAAGTTGTTCAGATTCGGGCTAGTTGTTTGGGCTTGGGATTTATAATACGTTAAATGAAATTCGCAAATTTAGATTTCGGAAGAAAACTATATTGGAGTCTTGAATGAATTAATTCACCAGTCTCAAATTAGTTAATTCGCAAATGGCTAATTTGACTTAATTAGTCTAGATATATTATTTTTTGAAACTTGTTAGGTGTTTGAATTTTATTAATTAGAAAACTTCAATACTTAATAGAAAATGCACTTTCGTCTACTCTGTAACATAAGGTCCATTTTCTTAAGTTTTGCTAATTTGTTTGATTGTTAAACACTAGTGCTGTATTCTAGTTCGCTTAAGGAGCAATAAATTTTATATCTAACACATATCTAAGAGACTGAATGATATTCAACTAAGCGTTTATTCATGTTAGTAACTAATCACGTCGTATATGTAAATAAATTCTATGGTTTCATGTGGACATTGCTTAGTATTATCCTTTCTCACTATATGGTGATTGTTTTCATCATATCGCCATTAGGCATAATTCTTTGTAAGTTCACTGAATAAATTTCTAGAATCAAGTTATTGTGGTAATTGAATTTTCTCAGTTGACTTTCTATTTATTTGGGAATCCCATAAACTTCAAAATACCTTAACCCATAAATATGATTAAGGCAATTATAGTTCAGTGAAAATGAGTCATTTTCTAAAGAGTCGGTGACTGTTTCTCAAGAGTTATTGTATAGTAAAAATATTTCTTGAAGTTTTGGCCTGAAGAGATTTGATTCATTTCACGTTAGGTCATGGACTAGCATAAAGTAGAGAGCCGCTGAAAACCACGGAATACTGATCAACTGTTTTGCCGTACTTTGGAACTGCCACAGTACATATCCATGGCTTTACGTGGACAGGCACTCAGGACCTTCAATTCACTAGGTGATCCCGGTGAAAATACAGTTACTGGAGTGGAATCCATTGGTACATGAAATCCAACTTACGACAGTTTATTCTATATATATAGCCTAATTGCTATATTGCGTAATAGCCACCTAACTTTGTGGCTGTCACGCGTCACAGTTTCTCACTAGAACTCTAGGTGACTTCATCCTTTATTCGGTCATCAGTGTGCACTAGATCATTAATTCAACATACATGTGAAAAAGATTTTAGTAAGTATATTTGTTTTTTCTTACAGTTTCATGAACTTGATATTTGTTCATTAGTGAGTTAAATGCATCTGACTATACTGTGGGATGGATAATAAAGAGAAAAAGAGAGAGAATAAAATCATTTTCGGTGTGTTGCACAAATTGAAAATATTAGAAATAATGAAGAACACAAAATTATACCTAATTTTTTCACGAAATATATAGAATGTTAAGGGAGAAACGTCTAACAATACTTTAAGATAATGTCGCATCGCATTTACTAAGTGCGTGTACTGGTATCATTTGAAAATATTTTGTATTTTTGCAATAACTAGAAAAATATTAGTATTAGATGGCTGGAAGCAATCGGAGGGAAGCCCTCGATCTAGAAGTCGTACTAGTTGGTAATCATCTGTCAGTAAGGCATATCTGCAACCTCAAAAGGCACTCATATCGCTTCTGAGATAATAATTATGATTTACTTTATTCCAAAAACACTACTTGTGATACAGAATGGAATTTTCAGCATTGATTACAATATTGTATATAACTTCTTCAGATTATAAATAAAATTAATCATACAGAAAAGATTAACTTCAACGTACAAATAAATATAACATTATTTACTAGGAGATAAACAGAGATGAAATCATTCTAGGATGTAGGCAGGAAGGTAACATTATTGTACATTAGAGAAACAATGATTATAATGCGTAATATATTTATGTAATCTAGTAATGGTTAAATATTTGACTGAAGATTTATGAACATAATTTTATTCACTTTAGAAAATCGGATGATTATTTCTCATGGCAGATTATGAGAATGTATACGCTCGAGTTAAGTAGTATTTCCATTTAGAGAGAAGCACAGGAACAAAATAAAATTAGTTTTTAAAATGGTTCATCGTAGAAATTCACTTATTATTATTATATCCTTTAATTCCTAGAGGAACATAGGGCTTCAGCTGTGCGTCTCCATTACCTTCAGCTTTCTGCCAACTTTTTCACCCCGCTCCAAGTCTGCCCACATGCTTTTATCGCCTCTTCACATGACCTCCTCCAAGTCACCCTTGCACTGACGACCAACTCGCCGCTTCCCTTTCGGGTTCCACTCGAGCAATGGCTTGTCTAGTGATGTCACTTGATGGTTTCCTCAGAGCATAGCCAATCCATCTCCATTTCTTCCTGCCTATTTGTTTCAAAATCTGTTTCTGGTGGGTTGGTTCGCTCGCTAAGATCCCTGTTTCTGATCTTTTTTGGCCATGTGATCTTGAGTATTGAGCGAAGACAACTGTTATTGAAGGTCTGAAGTTTGTTTGAGATGCTCCTTATGACGCGCTGGTCCAGTCTCTGATCTGTATGGTGAGTAGCACTGACTGACTTCACATTGGAATTGAAAACCCGGATTTTAATTTTGATGCTGAATGCTGTTTACCTCCACACAGACTTAAGAAAAAGGAAAGCTTGTCTTGCTTTTTCGATTCTTGCTTTGATATCCTCGAAATGCACTTATGATGAATGCGTTATATTTATTTATGATGACAGATTTTAATAAAATGAAAGATTCATGTTTTTATGAAATTATGGTTTATTAGTACTAATCTACAATAACTTCTACAAAAGGTTTTACATTTTACAATATTCATTTGAAATCCACTTAATAATGTGAATTCATATGTATTTAATTGTGTGAGCAATTTTTGTCGCAGGTGAATAAGTGGCTAATAATACCTATCAGCATAATGTACTCTAAATTTAGAAGATAGTAATTGGTTAACTGATGTACTATTCAGAAAATTTCCCTATTGTTTCCTTTGGTTTCGAGTGGAACATAGGGCTTCAACAGATTACCTCGCTTTTTGTCCTATTCTCTGAAGTCCCCTTCAACTCATCCCACAATTTCCTATAAGCTCCCATCTCCTCCTCCCCGAACGACCTTCTCCATGTCACCCTCATACGTCCAACTAGTCGTTTCCCATTTGGGTTCCACTTGAGAGGTGAGGTAAGAGATGTTATTAGACGGCCTCCTTAGTGAGTAATCAATCCATCTTCATTCTTGATTACATATTTCTTGAACATTAGGTTTTTGGTTGGTTTGTTGATACAGTTTCTTGCTACTAATTCTTTCTGGCCACTTGAACTCCGGTATGATGTTGACATCGAAGGTAGCACTCGTTGTTTAGAGTCTATAACAGGCTGCTGAAAATCCTCTCCATGACGTTCTGAACAATTTTCCGATCTTTATAGAAGAACTGACCGACATCATGTTTGTGTTGAAAATCCGAATCTTGCTCTATGTGCCGGTTGAGTGCAAAAGATTTCCAAACTGGTATCAGGTTGATGAGGGTCTATCTTGCCTCTTCAATTCTGGTTGACTTTGCGACCTTCATCCATTCCTCTAGCTGTAGTTGAAGCGATGCTTCCTATAAAAAAAGAAGGAGGTAACCTCTGTTAAATCTCTGCTTTTGATGGCGATTAGTGCTGGTTGTTGTTGTGGCTGTTGGTTGGTTAGCTTTCGTCATCACCTTTGTCTTCTCTCTGTTCACTTGGAGTCCTGTTTTCTTCTTCTGTTTCTTCAGCCAATTTTGTTGATTTTCGCCTGCAATTCTTCTTCCAGTCTGTGTTTTTATCTGTCCTGTGCTTTTCTAAAATCGTCGATTTTATCTTTTACAAAGGCAAGTAATACACAGTAATATGAATTACTTCACTTTGTTGCATTATTAGTGTGGTAGATAAAAACTTTATGATACAGACAAATAGAGAGTTACAGACATAAGGTATTTTCTCACAGAATTCAATAATTCTAAAACGATTTTTGACTCAAATAAAATAGCTATAAAAGTCAATCACTTTTACACATATTAAAGAAAATTAAGGTCAAAAGTATTTGTCGTTGATTCTGACTTTCACTGGTTTACCTATTCAGCGTACAATGAGTGTGAATTATAATAATAATAATAACAACATGAAGAACAAATTATTCTTTTTAGTTTACAAAAGATATAAATACGATATTCCCTTGGATAATGTAACCCGGCCCTGAATGACACTTGGGTCTATTTCTCAAGGACAACAAGGTCAAATTTACCACACTTCATTACATATTAATATCAAATGAAAATGTATATTAAAATAACCGTATGAAATAAATTTATCATCGTTAATGCTAGAAACTGAGTTACCATATAAATCACTTGTTTGTTCATCGGTATAAACTGCCTGGCTGATATATACCCACAAATATTCTGACTACTGAATATGACACAAGTGTAAATAAAAATTTTTATTGTAACTGTGGTTCACAATTCGTGAATCAATGCCTTCAAGTAATACAGTAAATCATAGAGATAATCGTTTAATCTTAGAATACTGTCTATGCGAGATTTGTCGTGAGTATTTTGTGTAGAGCAAGTATAGCCCACATACAGCAGCACTTGGAAATACTGAAGATGTATAGCACAGGTGGATGATGTTAGTAAAGTTTTGTTCTTTAAAAATTCAACAGTTTAACTGTAAAGCTTTCACTCTTTTTTCATACAACATTCTCAGCAAAAAACTTTTTATTTTAGCGCCTTTTATGAGACTTATGTTTTTTAGAATTCAGTAGAGTAAATACTTTCCCTGTTTAAATGTGTAGGCTAAACAGTTTAGTATACTTCATACTATGCTTATTTATTTAATCAAAATGAAATGAAGATTGAAAGTGGTCAGCGACTTCTATTAAATCACTGCGAAAATTCTTCATAATCAATGAAAACAAACAAAGTCTTCATAAAATGAATCTATGTCAAAAATAAAAGCATCTTTTTATAAAAAAAGCAATTATTTAATCAGAAAATACTACCAACCATCCAGTCATTCCTTCCTTCTTATAGTAGCTACATTCCGACACAATTCAGCTGAAGACATAGGCACTTGCAAACAGCATATAAAGAGTACGCCTGTGAGACTAGACTAACATATCACTTATGTAATTCACTGTTTCTAACAGCCTCTACAAAATATTATAATCCTATTAAAAACTACTTCTATTCACATATTTTACAGGTGAAATTTCAACCACGGAAAACCACCACTTCTCTACAATAAGTAAACACGATAAAACATGACTTTTACAGGCTGTTAACTCGATGAATTAACTGAAGATATAGGACAGTGAGGTATTCCATTATTGAGAGGTTATCATTATAGTAGTCCAATCTACTTGAAAAAGTGGTTTCATTTGTGCCAGTTAGATACACAATCAACTAGCGTTCTTTCAGTGTGCTACTCTGTACTTTTAGTTAGTTTATCTTTCACGCAATCTTGTCTTAATTCTCTTTGCTGTCTGCTTGACAATTTAAATGCAATGGTCAAGCACAATAGATATAATTGAATATGACTGTGAAGATTTATAGCTGAAGTGGATGATTTTGACGTGGTTGTGTTCTCTGAGGTGGATAGTTAATTTGCGAAGCTTTCATTGCCCTACTAGGCAACATCTTCAGCACATACTTCAATTTGAAGTGAGCTTTAAGATTTTGCCACGCGTTTACTAGTCATCTCTCCTGATGACCCCCTATAACGTGGTTAGTTGCTTTTGTGTATTTTCACACCATCTAGGTTACTTGTTTTGGAATTGTTTGTTTCTTTGACTTGAACTTTGACCCGTTGTGTGTGAGACTTCCCTCTTACCGGTTGTCCAGTTTTTTCTACTTCGATGTGTCTATTGACTGACGATTCGCTTGAAAACCAGGCAGCGTTCTAAAACATTTTATATCATTCTTGGTGTTTCTTCTGTTCAGTATCTGAACGTTGTTCCAGTCGAATTCATGTCCGTGGTTGTGTGTAGGCAGTGAGTGATGTGAGGGAGTGATTTCATGTCTTTTGACGACTAGCTTATATGCATGGATACAAAAACGAAGGGGATGTCTGCTTTGTTTTTCGCAGTTGTTGGAATTTATTTTGTAGATGATGTTGGTTTCATCTTCTTTCTTTGTTGAGTCTTTTGGCTGACATAGAGCAGCTGAGTGAAGTGATTCTGTTGGTTTGTGTGTGACGTCAGTTCCTAAAGGTTTGGGGAATCTTGCAGTGATTTCTGCGATCTCCTTTATATATGGTAGGGCAATTTTCTTTGTGCTTTCCTCTGAGGCCTTTGGTTTGATAGGTTGGCTTGAGGGTATATATCTTTTGATGAAATTCCGTTGATATCCATTCTTTTGCGAGACGTCCATGAGATATCTTTCTTCAAATTTCCTTAGATATTACTGGTGGAGAACTTTTTCAAGGCTTTTCCTTAGCATGTCATTTAAGCGTGCATTAGTGATCACTAGTTTGACAATTTGTTTTTATAATTCATCATTTGAGTGGTCGTCTGCACCTAACATTGGTTTGAACGATTTAGTGGCTAAGGCATCTATGGAGAAATAATGGTGATTTACTAGTGAATACTTGACAGGACTGAAGATGTTGCCTAGAACGTCAATGAAAGATTCACAACTGAATCTTCCAACTTAGAGAATACAAATATTAGAATTTACCTAGCACTCAGTATATCTATAATAAATATTGAATGCTCATTTTTACAGCATCATGATATATAAAATTGCTTTCTTTTTTTTGCACGCTTTTATCAGCAACCTCTCATATTCACCGTGACGGATTATTCCAGCAAGAGAGAATAGAATAAATTCATATTCTGGACAATCATCAAACAATCAGCAGCAGCAGCAACAACAACAACTGCATTCCCAGTCTGGTGTTTCATTTATTCAACCGAATGAACCATTGAGTGATTTAATCACCTCCAAAACTAATAAAAGTTTCAATAAGTCAAAAGAAAAGCATATTTTAAATCAAATAAAACCATTAACTACTACTAGTCAGAAAAGCTATCTTGAAAGTGACAATATCAAAGAAGAAGACATTGATGACAACGAGAATATGAGTAATCTATACGAGAATGATAATAATAATAATACATCAGAGGAAAATAAAGGTGACAGTATAAAAGATCAAGGCAAATCAAGTCGACTAAGAAAATGTCGTGAAAAATGTCGAATTAAATGTAAAGCATGTCTTAAACGTATTAGATTGCCTCCATGGTTGGCTAAGCCTTTATTGAAGGTTTATACACATACAAGTGGAGTATTTACATATGCATTATTTTTATTAGCAATTTATGCATGTATTATATCTGTTAAAAGAAGTGTTGCTCTACCTCCAGAATGTAGACTTGTTTCTGTAATTAAACAGTCAGATTCTTCAAGCATAGAAAAAAATAATAATCATAATGATACAAATAATGATGTTAAAGTCTCAGGGATTGATCGTGAAAATGCACTTGAATGTCGTAATGGTGAAGCACTCAGTATACTTATTTTCTACGGTTTTGGTTTCCTCTGCGGAGAAATAATGGAAGTGCTTCATTTACCGGGATTATTAGGTACGTTTTTTTATATTATTTGACACGTAATATGATCTTGTATTGGACTTTATTTTGTGTTTTTGTACTATAAAGATATCCTTGATCAAGATGTCTCTATTTAAGATCGAACTTAGATTTGCACCTTAGCATTTGTCTTCATTCCATTCATTCTGGGTGGAACCTTAGGCTTCAAGCCTTGCAATTTCAGTAGCGGTGGCGTTGTTTTTAGAACATGAGGTTGCTAGCTTCACGTCCAGCCTTTTCCAAGCCGACTATCAATTAGTAAACTTAGTGGGATGGGTTGAGAAGTGATTCGGCCAGGAGTGGACCACATGCGTGTTTGACAAACATTTCACCTATAAGCCACCAAAACCCACACTTTGATATGCATAATTTGTAATTTTACACAGTGCTAAATTTATTTTTGCTGGTTAGCTTTACCTACAGAAAGGTGGCTTATAGTCATGCATATATATATATATACTTCAGTGGACGGCTATTTCAGAATATTAATTAAAGTGATATACTTCATACCTAAACTGATACAGTTGCAATGGATATCATGATAACCCAGCCATTGGAAAAATGATTAGGGATAAATGGTAGCTGATTAATGCACAGCAGCGACGGAATTGTCCAGTCTTATACTGGGTTAACTAAATTTGTCGAATACCCTCACTATTTATCAGGTCTCCAACAAAAGCATGCATATTAAGTTACTAATTATTCGCAATCGAGAACTTAAATACAATTTCTTTTGTAAATATATACATTTCTTTAGGCCTTTAACATTCATGTCGGAGTACTGCACACTCAGCAAATAAAATACAACCCAATTAACTAAATGAGTAGCTATAGATTTCAAACAAATTTAAGTATTTGTACTGATTACTTGATTACTTCAAATTCGGTTTCATTTAGAAGACAGTAAACATGTAAGTCTTTGTATATCCATAAGTCAGTCTTCGGATGTTCATGGCTTCAGTATCTCAACGGAGAATTCATTGAGAGTAATTGAAGAGTACACTTTAATCATCATGGAGGTGTACAAATTAGTTTCGACCGGAAGTTAAACTATAATTAACCTGCAGTGTACTATAACATAGTTTATAAAGATCCTCAACCTACCTACAAAAACACGTGTTACCACCAGTGAGTCATATCTGATTAAAGTTGTCTCTTTTACCTAATTTATCTAAGAAGCCTCAGCACAAATACAGGTAGAAATTGTGAAAATGTTAAAACTCACGAGTTCTCATCGGGAATGCAAAACAAGCATTCATTGTCCTGATATCAATGTGAGGACCTACAACACTTCACATAAAAAACAAAATTCGAATTTTTTACAATGTTGTCAAGTTAATACTGCTGTGTGCCTCAAAAACTTCGCCTGCGATTCATCTAAATCATTTCATACAGGTTATAGACTTTCATCAACAGCTGCCTTCTCTGGCCGGATAGGATAAGCCACAGGAAATTTTATCACCGAGCCAGTGAAGAAGCTATTGTTCACTAAATATTCGGAAGGTGACAGAGAGATGGATTGGCAATATGCCCATGAAACCATTTAGTTTCATGAAATGTCGGACACTCAAGTGGAACCTAACTGTGTATTGAAGAGTTGGTTATCGATCCAAAGGTGACATGGAGGAGATCATATGATAAGGGGAGAATGAACGTTTGTGAGCAGTCATAGGATCAGTTGAAAGAGATGGCTGAAGAAAGGGTGCTTCTGAAGACCTATCTTACATTCGGAAACAATAGAATGAATAATAATGAGTTTGAAAAAGTCACCATATCTCTTACATATTTTCCAACAAGTTCATTCATTAACCAGTTTAAATGTTTTGTATATGTGGAGGGAGAATGAAAGTTGATGTACACTGTTTTTACTGACTTAACTTAATTATAACTACACACTACAGTTTATATATGTCCAAACCAAGTTCACTTTTAACAGTTTGAAAACATTTTGGCATTTTTCCCTTCACATTCCCAGTGGAACATAGGGCTTCAAGCTATTGGCTTGGAGTTTCTGTAACAGTGTTTACTTTTACTGGATGGGGTTGCTAGCCTCATGCTCAACCTTACCTCTTTACCAGAATTATTTCTGGCTAAGCAAGGTAAAGAAGTGCGTCAGCCGGGGATCGAACCCCAAACCATGTGCATGGTCGGCGAGTGTCCTAACTGCTATGCTACTGATGCATTGGGCATATGATATTCATTATAATAAAAGTTCTTTGTATTTCCCAATGAATGAAAAAAAACATCATTGTTTTTATTGACGTTCCACTATTTAATGCTAATAGCTTTATCAAAGTATTATTAAACCAGAATTTACAAAATATCAGCTTATATTTAACAACTTAATCATCCTTCCTCAGCTTGGGGTCATTTTTCGTTCAAATTGGCCAACTGATAAAGATAGCAAAGCCTGGTGTAATTGTTAGATTTATTAAGTATGTAAAATTATAAAACCAGTGTGTCTTTACATAGTGAACTTGCTTATCACATTCGTGTTGATTTCGTTACTTCATGGAGGAAGGAAGAGGGATGTTGTAACCAGGTCAAATTCTGTTTTAGTACATCATTCCTGTTCAGACAATTTGGATTCTATTTGATATGAAGTGCTTCTGATGATATCCGATGTTCTTTGTGATTTCTGAAGATTTTT
Organism: Trichobilharzia regenti; assembly: GCA_944472135.2. Taxonomy (NCBI): domain Eukaryota; kingdom Metazoa; phylum Platyhelminthes; class Trematoda; order Strigeidida; family Schistosomatidae; genus Trichobilharzia; species Trichobilharzia regenti. The sequence continues at coordinate 56,900,754 of OX235262.1, forward strand.
CTGGATTATTTCAATATTGTCAAAATCAATTTTGGGGCCTGATCTTATAGCTTGCAGACCTATGGCTGAGGACTTTTCAAGCTTTTCTAGTTCAAATGGATTTCTCGGCGGTCGAACAGATGCTCTAAGGTGTTCATTTTTTTGTGATTTTGATTTCTCGAGATGTTCGTCCGATGTAGATCGCATCACATTCCAAACATTTTATTTCATCGACACAATTAGACAGAGAATCTTCAGGGATTTGGTCTTTTATATGGACAAGATTGCTTTGCTGTGTATCTGATATTTCTAAGAAAACTATAATGTGAAGATTACTGAGTACTCTTCTGATATCGTCTGACGTCTCTGCTCTATATGGAATGACGATTGATGAGGTTTTGTTTTCGGAATACGTTTTCTACCATATTTAATGTCAGTGTTGATTTTGCTGATGAAGTTCTTTAAGTAGTTGTTTTGCTTGAGAGTTTCAGTAATGTTTGACATTTCTTCTTCCTTTTCTTTTTTGTCGTTATCAGACAGTGTGCTTGTCTAAGAAGACTTGAAACAACTGATACATTTGCGCTGATGGGGTGTGATTATTTAAAGTCTAAATATGTTTTGGAGTGGGTTTTTTCCCTGAATATAGAAATACTAAAATGTCCGTTTTTCCTCCTCTTAACTAGGCAGTCTAGAAATGGTGGTTCACCGATGTCTGATTCTGCTTCCGAAGTAGACTGGATTCTGGAAGATAGATTGTTTACTTTCTCCAAGAATGAACTGTGTAGATCTCGTTTAAGCACTAGAAAAGTATCATCTTTATATCTTAACCAAATTTCAGTAGTTAGTATGCTTGAAAAGATGTTATCTTCAAATCTGTTCATGAAAAGATCAGCAACTATCGGGGAAACTGGTGAACCCATAGAAACAACATTTATCTGTCTATATAAATCCCCTTTAAATGTAAAATAATTACTTTCTAGACAGAATTTCAAGATCTTAATTATTTCATTGGTGTCCAGTGGACATCTATGTGATGGCCTTGTATCTGATTCTAGTAGACTGGAAATGATATCAAGAATTTTGGTCATAGGGATACTAGAATATAACGAGCTACTATCATAGCTCACCATAATGTTTTATTTATCAATTTCTCGGTGTTCTGTTTAGGATTTGAAATCATATGAATTTCTTGCAATATTTTGAGTGTAATTTTGTAGTGGTTGTAGCATCGAAAATAAGTATTTAGAGAGGTTGTATACCAGTGAGTTGGTGAAATCTACTATTGGTCTTAATGGAACTGTGGGTTTATGTATTTTTTGGTTGACCGTAAAATCAGGAAGGTAAATAAGATTTTGGTTTCAGTTTAAACCAGAGAGAATTTCCAACTTTAAGTTTCAATTGTTGATGGAGTCTGTTTGTATTTAGTATCATTTTGTCGAATTCGGCGGATTTCTTCTTCTCTCCAATGATTAAATGTGGTCCTTCAGATAGGTGTTCAATCGCCTTCTTTTCATAATCCGTTCTGTTCAATATCACAGTGATGTTTTCCTTGTCGGCTTTCGTTATATTTACGCTTTTGTCCTTGTTCAAATTTCTTAGGGCTTCATATTCAAGTATTTGTGAGATTAGACGGTATGTTTTGTTGTATCGATGATATATATGTGATATCTTTTGACGTACAGGTTGTGATTCTTCATTTTTGAACTATTGCAGAGCAGGTTTGATTATAGTGCTATTTCCTGAACTGATAATGGCCTTCTAGTGATAAAGATCTATTGTAAATTCTGGTTTAATAATAAAACTTTGATAAAGCTATTAGCATTAAATAGCGAAACATCAATAAAAACAATATCGTTTTGTTTTTCATTCATTGGGAAATACAAAAAATGTTTATTATAATTAACATACTACAATTGTTAATCAGAGTATATTAACGTTAATGAATAATTAACATTATTCTACAAAATGCTTATATACCAGCCCATACTTTGCATCTTTTAAGAAACAGAAAATCTCATTAATTTGTCAATTTTTCAGGGTATGTATACTAGAGAGGAAAAAAGAGTTAATCACAGTGTGTCTCTCTCTCTGTCTGTGATTCATGCAAATGTTAGAAAAACGAAAGTACGCGTATTTCTTAATATTTGCATAAGAAAAAGAAATTAGAAGGGATTATTGATGCATTCGATTGTCATAAGAAAGAAACAGAAGCAATTAAGTACCTGAAAAAAGATTTTAATTTATAAGTTTTTGCGTAAGACAAAATTTCGGAACAAATATCCAGTACGTGACACTCAACTTATTGCTTTCTTTTTATACAAATTTTGTTCATTGGGATAAACTATGGATGATGTTTTTTTTGAAAGGATCTTTGAGGGTCACTCATCAGGCTTAGTAAAATGAACTTACTCTCAGAGCAAGAGAGATGTTCTTTGGGCAAATTATTGTTTTCAATAACATTTTCTTCACACTCTAAATTTATAAATTAAAATTATCTCAGAAATTGTATTGAGATACGAGTTAACAGATCAAACAATAGTCAACTGGATAAGATTGTCACCTGAATTTATATAAAACATACAGTCTTCAAGAACATAAAATAAATTTGTGAATGACAATTAAATGACCTACTAATGTATCTATAATCGACAACACATCATGTTCAGGAATGTGAGAGAAGTATGAGCACACCAAAAAGTATGAACACATAAATAGGTCGAATTGGAAGTAAGTTCGACGGGTCACAAGTAAGAAGTAAAATTAAGGAAAAGAAAAAAAGAGAAAGATATACAATAAAATAAATTGGAAAGTCGTGGCCTGTAGAGTCCACCGTGCCAAAGAAAAGTGAATGCTTATTGAAGGCATTGAAGTGGGCAGTGCTATACCACTGGTTTACATAGATAGAATCAGGGGATCGCTGAGTTCCAGATGTAATGGCTGAATGATTAACGACTTGGTCTCGTTATCCGAAGGATCCTGGTTCGATTCCTGAGGCCGCCATAGGTGTGCAGTACTCAGGAGTCCCAAAATAGGAAGAAGAACCTATCGAGGGCTCCTTGGTTTTCAGTCATCTTTCTAACCAATGTTGATTGGTGATGATGAAAATGAAATAAGGTAGTCAAATAGTGAACTGTAGTGAAATAATGGAGACAAGATAAGCTTAGCTTAAATCCAGAGGTTGACAAATATTAGTAACAATAATTGTGTGAAAGAAAGTAGTTGTAAAGGAATAGGAAGGGTAAAACAAGACATGGAAATATGAGATGAATACCTCCCTGATGACCTTATAGTAGGCCAGGGTAAACAGGGAGGATGAATTTACTTTTTTGCGCGCATATACCAAGTTAATTCTTATTTATCCAAAAAGCTTCATATATGGTTAAGAAATGTTATCATTTACCTTTCGGTAAATTGTTTGGGACACAATGTACAACCGTAAATGACTCATCTATTTTGATGTTGTGTTCGCTATCCATTCAATCAGATGATTTTCCAAGCCAAACTGTAACATATTGACGAGTGCGTAAAGATACACTCCTCTGAGCACGACCTATATTAATATATTTACAGAAGCAGTTAAATTTGTGTACACAAACTAGCTGGTTATCTTTAGCGTATTCTGTCAACATACGTCTGGTAGAGTCACTAATGTGAAATTCTGTGTCACTACACTATCCTTGAATAGATGTAATCAACCTGTAACTTAATATATCACGAGATGCATTGCCTTAGAAATGCATTCTTAAGTAAAACTTTTTCTGAATCACCACATCCAGGCTTCTTTTATCACTTCTTTAATACACACACTTCTTTACAAAGATGATAGTCTAATCACAGTTTTTATTGACAATAAATACATTATTATGTTGCCTATTTATCATTTACATTTTATCTTATATTCCCTAATGACTGTACGTTTTATACAAATTCAGTTACCAGTGTTAACTAATGGACTACGTATTTCATCATATACCTACCTGCATCCTGATACATTTTCTGATATAATTTCTATTCACCTTTATTGACAGTTTGTATTCTAACATATTAATGGGTTTAAAAGTGTAGTGTGAAGGAGTTATTGGAAATAATTGCTGACTATCCACAGTTAAATTCAACTATGATCGGACGAAATACAAATATTAAAAACAGGGTTTTCAAAAATTGCATAGATTAATAGCACGGTCACTGGTGGATTACATAATTTAATTACAATACTTATGAAATCTGAATCAGTCATAATCTCTGACTACTACTATAAGAGTGATAAAAATGTGTTGTATAGTTGACTAAAATCACAGTTTTGAAAGTATTTCTAAGAAGACGACATAGTTTTTTAAGAAGTATTTACACTGTATGTGGTTGCACAGAAAATCTCTGGAGGCTGTATATCAAGAATGCTAGTTCAGATATATTTCTGAATATTTTAGGATAAACTTTCTCAAGTCTTTGACAAAATACAGGAAATTGTGAGCCTACTGAACACAGCTTTGTATATGTTTGCACCGAGTTTTTTCTATAGAATGTTAATTGATACCACGAAAATGGTTTACACCAATTCCTTGTCTAAATACAGAGAGTGAAACAGTTGAATGCACTAACTGGCGTACTTATTGAAGAAGAAATTGGTTGTAAAGGAAAGCTCCTCGAAGATTTGAAAGATTCACTAAGCATTAGTTAAACTACCGTATATTTTTCACCCAAAAGTTTTTACAACCACTCATATATAGGGTGTATCTGTGTATTCATTTGTACGTAGCAGGACTTAGTGTCCTACTTTACGGTTGTAAGATATAGTCGATGAAAGTAGACAGTCCACAATCACGGGTGTTTTCACGCACTTACTTGTATCTACTGATTCAGCTGATATGCCAAACGGCCACTTTTCTCCATTGAGTGGAATGGTGAGAATAAAATATGACAACATACGATGAAGCCCTCTTCCACTGGTCTAAACTACACAGATATAGATTGTCTGGTTGTGACATGCTGTCAGCATAAGTATTTTAGAAATTTTCACTATTCTTCAATGAAATTATTTCCCTTTGACACTTATTTCCTTTTGCTATAACGCTGTCAGTTTCCTCTCTTATATAGTTCATCACAGAACATTTCTCGTCATATGTTTCAGCTTTTAAACACATTCGGCCATATCCAGATCAACTTAATTTACTGTGTGACTTCGAAAGAATCATACATGAACTTTATACAGGAGGCCATTTGTCATTCATAACCCTTAATGTTAATGCAAAGTAGGCATAAGTAGAGCTATTTCTATCACGAAAAATGTTGAAACTTTCATCAATCGATACTGTGCTAGTTGAATAAATGTATAAATTACTATTTTTGTGTTTAAATTCTAAGGGTGTGTTAAAGATTTATTATTTTGCCTTATGCTTAACTTTATTTCAATCTTATTTCTTTTCTGATTACTCAAACTATATTCAACTTGTGATCTATTTGGGAATGATCGAAGCAGTGAAACGAATACATCTCATGTATTTTACATAATTAATGACTTAGATGAAGAGAAAGGCATCATCTTTCCCCTATTATTATTGTAACTATCATTAATACTATTATAATGCTTAACAAATAAGTAAGCTGTCGAATCTATGAGCGATTCATTTAACCGAAACTCCTAATTGAAATAACGGAAGTGATTCCCTGATTTGTGTTCGTTCCTACAATTGGAAATCATCAAGTAATGAACTACAATCAAATGAGATATCGGGATGGCATCAGTTAGAAAGCCAATGCAAAAAATCAGGGAGTACTGAACAATTGTTCTGTCCTAGTCTGATGCACAACCATGACGCCCAACAAGATTTAACACAGAACTTTAGGTCACATGGTCAGCCATTCCACCACTGATATCATTCGGTGATCTAACTCATAACCAAGCAGATCCCTGCAAATGTTAACATCTGAGGATTATTCTAATTCCTAATAGTGACTGACTACATTTGTCACTACAACTGTAATGAGAAGACGTGACCATTGAAGTCTATTAAAACTAGTGTGAGGAAAACAAAATACTTGCAGAAGTTAAAACTGAATGGCCATTGGTTTCCATAACAGTGGCTAAAGAGTTAACGGGAATGCTTCTAAACATGAAATTCCTTAGTCTGATCCCCACATAGCGTCATCAGTGAATACTGCTGGATAATCCTAAACTAGAAAGTAACAGCTGCCCAGTACTTCCTAGTTTTCAGTGTTTCTTTCTTTAACTGATATGAGTCTTTCTTTTCACTTGATGAAAACAGTCAGATCCTTCCAAAACGGAACTAGAAAACAATTGACTTTTGCTTGACAAGAGTATTTTATTCAACCTAAATTTGTAGGAATTTACCGGGTATGTAACGTTTTTAATTACTTAACTTAATATTTGCTGAAAATCCGTCAAGTTCAACGCAATTCACTGTTTTAATCGCACATTTTATAAATCATATAATATTATAAGCCATCGAGAGATGTCAATTATTGGAGTCTTTTGCATTCATACACTGTTCAAGCTTCCTTTTATTGACAGAACACGGTTAAAAAGTGAAGACTGAGTGAAAATCGTGAATTATTGTTAGTAGACTGAAAGGAGGGAAAGGTGCCTACTGACTGGAGGAAAGGTTACCTCGTGAAACTACCAAAGAAGGGCGACTTACACCCCACTCTGCAAGAATTGGCGAGAAATCATGCTCCTGTCGACGCAAATTAAAATCCTGGGTCGCATCAACCTGGAGAGAATAAAGGACTCACTGCATACAGAACTCCGACAAGAACAAGCTAGATTCAGGAAAGGCTAATCACGTTCTGACCAAATTGCAACTCTACGCACCATCATCGAACAAAGCATGCAATGGCAATCAAACCTGTACCAAATCGAAGACTTACAAGCGAAAACCGACAAACTGGTCGAAGAAGCAGCAAGGACAGGACTGACTCCAGGTGGACATAGAAAAGACGGAGGTTATGAAAATAACCAACCAACGACAACAACAGAAGCGACATCCAGCGCCGATCACCATCAATGGGAGGGATTTGAAAGACGTTACTTCATTCACTTATCTAGCATTGAGCATTGTCTAAACTACAGGCAGTCGGACCGGAGGACGACGTCAAATCGAGCGACAATCGGGAAGGCGAGCGAGAAACACATTCATCAACCTGAAACAACCAATCTGGAATTCCTCGTCACTCATTCAGCATCAACAACAAAATTCGGTCGGATTTTCAATACAAACGTCAAGTCACTCAGTTCTTCTATAGGGATGAGAAACTTGGCGGGCGGGTCGAAAAGAATATTTCCAGCAGGCTATTGCAGACCCTTATCAACAACTGTCTTCGCTCTATACTGAAGGTCAGATGGCCGGGCCGGAAAGAATCACCAACAAGAAACTACGGGAACAAAGGAAACAAGAACAATCGCCAACCAACAAATATGCAGGAGAAAGTGCAGATGCATTAGACACTCCCTGAGAAGGCTGCTGGGTGACATCGCGCGCGCATCAAGCCATTGCTCGAGTGGAACCCGAAAGGGAAGAGGCGATTTGGTCGTCAGTGCAAGCGTGATATGGAGGAGATGGTGTGAAGAGGAGTTGAAACAGTATGGACTAACATGGATGCAGGTGAAAAGTACAGCAGAAGGAAGACAGAAGCAAGTGGAGACGTGCATTTAAAATCCTAAGTTCCATTAGGAACCCAAGGGAATAATAATAAGATTGATTACTACTGTAAAGTGGTTAACAAGTTTATGTTCCACTGACAAAGATTTTGAAACTGAAAAGATATACTGTGATTTTGGTTTGTCAATAGAAGAAAATTACACCACTGATTTTATGAAGTAGTAAGAGAAAGAAGACAGTACTGAAACCGATGATATACAACTTATTTCTTACATAAACAAATTCAGATATTATGTGATATTGGAATAGTAGTCTGACGAATGTGTTCATAGTTACTGGTTTAACTGTCCAACATTCAACTTACTATGTATTTAGTAGATTTTATTCTCTTGTTACCTTAACAATTGGTATCAAATGAAGGTAACAGCAGGACTTCATCATGAGCTGACATTAATTAGAAAACCATTGGAAAACCTGAGAGTACTGGACAGCTGTCTCGTCCTAGTTTGGGACTCCTCTGCAGTACGCACCCACCAACACGTTTCAAACCCACGACGCTCTGGTTACAAGGCGAGCTAGCTCGTAGACCATTAAGCCACTGGGACACGATTCAATGGCCAACCCATGAATTCTAACTTCTGCCAACTCACGATATAGCGCAACCGCTAGCCAATGTCTTCGGCGAGTATTTGTCCTCACACCCGACCTGCTGCACCCTACTGGTCACGACTTCTCACTAGAATCCCAGGTAACTATCTACTTGAATAGGGTGAGTCGCTAGTAAGCACCTAATTGGTATTCAAGTGTTGGTTTGTAGGGATTTGATTGGTTACAGCAGTCGTGGAAATAAATGTGATGTTTAGGTTATGCCATGAAATTTCAGGATAAAATAGAGATTCCAAGTTAATTTCATCATATTAAAGGTTAGCAATTGTTTAATAAGGTATCTAGGATAAATACGGGTGAAATAAGCAGGGAATGAGAAAGCTGTACCAAATGTAACAGTATCCAAATCAGTTTAAGATGCCGCATATAACTTTTATATTTTACGCAATAAAATATGTTTTTTTTCTCCAAATACTGAAAAATGAAAACAAACCAGAGATAAATAGTTTTGATTTCTCCTGAACAGTTGTGAAATACTTAATGTTGTTTTCTGAAAAGAAATGAGATAGCTTAAATTTGTTCCACATAGCTTGTTTTTCAGGTGAATATTTAGATGTTAACCTACTGAAATATTGTGTGTGTATATTTGCTTCTTCTTCTTCTTCTACAATAATCTTAGGATGCCTCCTACAAATGAGTGGGTTTCAGTGCAATAATGGTTTTTTTCAACTGAAAAAAATAAAACAACTTGTTTTCAAGCGTTGGTTTGTAGGGATTTCGTTGATTGGTTACAGGATTTCATCATGAGCTGACATTAGTTAGAGAACCATTGGAAAACCTGAGAGTACTGGACAGCTGTTTCGTCCTAGTTTGGGACTCCTCTGCAGTACGCATCCACCGGGATTCAACCTCAGGACCTTCTGGTTACAAGGCGAAGTTAGAATTCATGGGCCATTGCATCGGCTCTCAGTGGCTTAGTGGTATACGAGCTGGCCGTGTAACCAGAAGCTCCTGGGTTCGAATCCCGGTGGGTGCGTGCTGCTGAAGAGTCCCAAACTGGGACGGAGGAAATAGCTATCCAGTGCTTTTAGGATTTCCAATTGTTCTCTAACTAATGTCAGCTCTTGATGAAATCCTGTAAACAATTTGTTTGTAGGGATTTTGTTTCAATTTCGATCACGGAATTATATGAGTCAGTGAACCACGCAATCGGGGTGAATATTAATACTCTCCGTTGACACTGGCTGGTGGTCGCACTAGAATTTAGAGTTGATAGAAAATAGATTCGATGGACGATTTAGTCGGCTTGCACCAGTGATTGAATGGTCTAGGAGTTTGCCTTGCAACCGGAGTTACTGGGTTCATAAACTGTGGCTGGCTGAGTGCTCTTAAGGAGTCTCAAACTATGTTTTTCACTGGTTGGCTGATTGATCTTAATTCGTGAGCAAACTTAAAGAAATTTTTCGGTGAAAATGTGTGCTTGGGGAAGTTTTTAATACTTATGCTTTAATTAGGTTAGGACATAAATGTAAAAAATAAAGACTAATCATTTCATGCAAATCAAATATATATACTTACATATTAAAGAGGTTCAAATACACTTTGATACAGTATTAATAACTGTATGACATTTTACAGCATATTTTATGGCTGCTCATAATCACATCAGTGTATTTACACAACTTTCTAATATGCTTTATATAGCTTTTTACTCCCTTCTTTCTTATCAGTGTAATTTCTCATATATCCTGGATAAGCGTTGCATCATATTGACTAGATGCATTGGGTGATGATTTAATGGACGAAGATTAAGTGATTAACCACTCTCTTTCGTTTTCACTCCCTAAATGTATTACTTTTTTCAGTAGTTTTAACGTATCATACCCTGTTATATGATTACATGCTTTTTTCTGGGATTATTTAACTTAGTGGGATGAATCATTCCAGTTCCGATGTCCTATTATTCCAGGTGACCCCTATCTATTGGTTTGAGCTGTGTAGTTGCCCTAGAAGTCATAACACAGCATTTGGTTAATTTTATTATTATTTTTTGTAATTATATCTACCGGGTCCTTATGCCAACAAAGTTTGTCTCGAATTGATTTGATTAGTTTAAAAGCCACCCTAATTCCAGCCTTATTAAGAATTCTACGTAGGGTCTAAGATGTTCTCTCCTTATATGGTATAACAGTAGCAGAAGAAAAGACCTAAATGACGAAATAAAACAGATAGAAGAAGCGTTGGTGTTGAATAACTATCCTATAAAATTCATTAGGAACTAGTAATTATAACATAAATAAGAGAGAATATAAGCCATCCACTGTTATACCATATAAGGAGAGACATCTGAGACCCTACGTAGGGTTCTCAATAAAGCAGGAATTAGGATGGCATTCAAACCAAAAAACTCACTCACAAACAATCTCTGTTGGCTAAAAGACCAGGTGGACACAATTAAACAAAATAACATGATATACAAAACACCTTGCAATGACTGTGAGGTCAACAATATAGGTAAACCTAGTAGATCGGGGGTAATCAGACTGTCGGAACACACAACCACACAATGGGGTGGAAGAGGGTTAAGATTTTAAGAAGTAATCTAGGTAGGTGGAGAAAGAGAGAGGTTGATTACTGAATCCTGATTTATGAGTCTACACCCAACACATGCAACAGAAATAACTCAATGCAAATGCCAGAGATATGGAAGATATTAATACCACCAGTTAAATAAGAGTAGGATAATAAAATAATCTTAAAATTCTATTTCAATTCAAACACATCACAACATTCTAACAAGTAACTTACTATGACTTTAAAAAGACTCGTCTTATTTCTCATCTAATTGTAATTGATCCGTTAGACTCGTATTATTATTTCTGAATGTCTCATATTGAATTTTATTCTAATATCTAATCAATTCCACGCATGTATATAAATGAAAGAAAAACAGTTGTGTGAGTAACTTGATATGATTATGAGTGGCAATAGTTTGTGGTCGAAACGTCATCAGTTAATATTACTGTACAACACTGTATGATTTGTCAAAATAATATCTCATCTATAGTGGAGTTAAAATCCATTTTATCAAGTAAACGTATATATTATCTAATTATATTCTATTTACTACTGTTACGCTGGTAATTTGATAAAATTATTAAAAGTAGCAGTCTATGCAAGTATATCATCCCTGATAATATCTTCTGGGTGCAATGAAAGCACTAGTTCGCAGGGTGAAATGCGATGAAAAAAATTATTGTCAATTTTGTTGCATATGGTTTTGTGATTCATTTTACATTTGTCTCCTAGCTGAATGCATAAAATGGAAAGTTTTCAATTTTAGCACCCGTCTAATATTACATTTTTGTGTGCATAGCTTCGAATCCAGTCAATATAGACTGATTAATTGCAGTTACCATTGGTCATCCTTCCTCTTTTAATATTTGAAATTCAAAAGACAAACTCATTTCCCGAAGTTCTTCGATGTCAAAATATTACTATGAAGTTTCTCCAAGAAATACGAATCGCCTTACATAACAGTTATGCGTAAAATTTAACTAAAATTATTACTCTTCTGATTAATCACTTCTTGTAGACTCCACAAAATTTTATTATAAACACACTTTATCTCCTATTTGATGAATATTTAGAGCAGTTCAGTTGTCTACTGCGGTTTAAAAATAACACACGAATAATTTGATTTTATTGTAGACGTCCATCCATGTTGTCTGTGACTGTAGATTTGTGTCATCTAGAGTAATGCAGATGTCTCAGTGGTTCAGTGGTAAAACATGGAAGATCCCAGTTGACTTACACCCAAATCTCAACAAGGCGGTAGTAAGGTTGGAGAAGAGGAAAACTTGCATGGGTAGCTAGCAACTGTACATCTTAAAAACAATATCAATGTAAATTAGACTTCAAAGCTTGTTATCATATGTTTAACTTTCAACGCAAGAAATGTAGAAAAAGAAGTTCAGACTACCCGGATGACGGTCTTAAGGACGTTAAAAGTCAATGTCTTAGGAATGTTGATCATATGGTACCAGATTGTTCACAGTTATTCAGATGTATCCACACTTTATAAACTTCGAATTTCCATCAAATTTTCATTATTGCTAAAGAAATTATTTATCCTTTTGTACATTTTTATTTGTTTTTCTATCATAGTTTTGTTTCATTTTTCTCAAACTTTTATATACCTTTATGTGTACTCAATGAGGAATGTTCAACCTTAGCTGTTATAATTTTGTGCGAAGTGTACCTTTGAAAATTCGAGTCAATTCATTCTAATTGAACTATCATCTTACCAAGTTCCCATGTGTTATCAGCACAATGCTTACATACAGCAGATTTCCTATAATCCTTCTGTTTTTGATAGTTTAATTGAGTGGGTCACACTACATTTCAAGCTCAGTATTTTACCCAGTATGGTATTTAATTATTACCAGCTATTGAGTAAAAGATTCCAGATTATCATAATTGTTTCTTTCTTCCTAGTTATTTTCCCTAGTTTTAAATGTAATTTCTGAAAAAAGAGAATTATGACAAGAAATTACTGATCAGCGTATACAATATGTCATATCAACGTTGAAAATCTTGTCATCGTGAGGTTTGCATGGAATGTGCATATTTGATTGCTGTTTTTGCATTTAATTATGTTCAGCAAAGTGCTAATTTTTGTTTGACAGCAAAGAATGTTTAAATGTTTTTAACATCTATGAACTATGATTGCTATTAGTGTTTTCAACACTTTACACACATAAATATATATATGATTGGTAACAGGATATCATCATGAGCCGACATCAGTTAGAGAACCATTGCAAAGCCTTGGAGTACTGGACAGCTGTTTCGTCCGCCTAGTCTGGGACTCTTTAGCAGTACGCACCCACCGGGATTCGACCCCAGGACCTTCTGGTTAGAAGGCGAGCTCGTATACTTGAATACCAATGAGATGCTCACTAGCGACTCACCCTATTCAAGTAGATAGTTACCTGGGATTCTAGTGAGAAGTCGTGACCAGTAGGGTGCAGCAGGTCGGGTGTGAGGACAAATACTCGCCGAAGACATTGGCTAGCGGTCGCGCTATGCCGTGAATTGGCAGAAGTTAGAATTCATGGGTTGGCCATTGAATCGTGTTCCAGTGGCTTAATGGTCTACGAGCTAGCTCGCCTCATAACCAGAGCGTCGTGGGTTCGAAACGTGTTGGTGGGCGCGTACTGCAGAGGAGTCCCAAACTGGGACGAGACAGCTGTCCAGTACTCTCAGGTTTTCCAATGGTTTTCTAATTAATGTCAGCTCATGATGAAATCCTGTAGCTTATCAACGAAATCCCTACAAACCAATACTTGAATATATATATGAATAAGTTTATTCTTTTTTTATAAAAAACTCTAGCAGACTGATATCATGTAATACTCATCGGATGATAAGAGTGTCAACATTTCGTTGACCAGTTAATGGTTATTAGGAATGAAGTCCAAAATAAGCATTTTGACCTACTTGAGAATCATTAACTAGATGCATTTGGAATCTCCAGTGAACAATGGTGTTCGAAATGAGCATAGAACCCGGCACTTATAGTTTCAAGTACTAGGGCTTTATCTACTAGACCAATTGAGCAAACATTACTAACTTATTATTATTGTTCCCTTGAGTTCCTAGTGGAATGTAGGGCTTCAACTGAACGTTTCCACTTGCTTCTGTCTACAGCTGTACTTTCCACATGTATCCATGTTAGTCCATACTCTTTCAACTCCTCTTCACACCATCTCCTCCATGTCACCATTGCACTGACGACCCACTCGCCGCTTCCCTTCCGACCTGGTTCCACTCGAGCAATGGCTTGACGCGCGATGTCACCCAGCGGCCGCCTCAGCGAGTGTCCTATGCATCTCCACTTTCTTTTGCATATTTGTTGGTTGACTGATATCATGTAATACTCATCGGATGATAAGAGTGTCAACATTTCGTTGACCAGTTAATGGTTATTAGGAATGAAGTCCAAAATAAGCATTTTGACCTACTTGAGAATCATTAACTAGATGCATTTGGAATCTCCAGTGAACAATGGTGTTCGAAATGAGCATAGAACCCGGCACTTATAGTTTCAAGTACTAGGGCTTTATCTACTAGACCAATTGAGCAAACATTACTAACTTATTATTATTGTTCCCTTGAGTTCCTAGTGGAATGTAGGGCTTCAACTGAACGTTTCCACTTGCTTCTGTCTACAGCTGTACTTTCCACATGTATCCATGTTAGTCCATACTCTTTCAACTCCTCTTCACACCATCTCCTCCATGTCACCATTGCACTGACGACCCACTCGCCGCTTCCCTTCCGACCTGGTTCCACTCGAGCAATGGCTTGACGCGCGATGTCACCCAGCGGCCGCCTCAGCGAGTGTCCTATGCATCTCCACTTTCTTTTGCATATTTGTTGGTTGGCTATTGGTTCTCGCTTTGTTTGTTCCCATAGTTTCTTGTTAGGGATTCTTTCCAACCCTCCCTCTTTATCCGGGCTTGGCACCAGCTAGAAGACTAGCGAGCTAGTAATCTATGCGAGGTTATTACTAACTTAGTGTAGATGAAAACCGGCAGAGATTCAGTACTGATTTTATCTCAGAAGAGTTTTTCAACGCTGAAATAAAGTGTGTTTGTCGTTTACTATTATTTGCATTTATACAGGGACAAAATCACTAAAAATTCCACCATAAATGTAAAAAAAAAAATAATTACCCTTAAGCATTTACAGAACTAAGAGAATTATGTCTCGTCTGTTAGGACCTATTTAGACAAATTCTACAGAGAATTCAGTCTGATTCATTTCCAGTGTGTATGCAGGGAGATTTTATGAGATTACCGAAAAAAATCAGTGGTTAATACCGAGTTGTTTAACTATCCGCCGCAATCTGAACAAATAATAATAATGTATTAAAATTCTCGATGTTCAATTTTCCTGTATTGTAGAGTGGATATGTCAGGAGAAAAAAGAATCTTAACTAAACCTTAGTTATTAATTGATATTTTCGTATGCATTCAGCCTACAGCCTATATACGCCCATATTTGTGCTTATAACCTTTATATTAGTGTAGATATTTTAACTACGCAAAAGGTTTATACAGCGCACTTGTAAATGTTATTTTATCAAATGATATGCAGTTTTTGCACTGCTGAAAAATACTATTCACATTATTGTTAATTACTTTTAGTTGTTCATATTTTAACATGTATATACACTCAAGTGATATCACAAGACATACTAATTAAAGAATGAATCGAAAAGTCCTAATCTAAGGCAAATGTATTATGATTCAGTCCAAGATTTTGTGGATAAACAGGGCTTGTTTTTATTGTTGTTTTATTTAATGTAAACTGTAGACGTATTATAACTCCAATTTTAATTCGTAAGCATTAAATATGATGTTGCCTCTTCATAGCTAATGAACAAAACTAGACATTATTACTGAAAGGGTTTATGCGTGCATAGTATTACGATTATACCCATGTATGAAATAGAGTTTCTTTGGTCCTAAGGGACTGATCTGTCTTTACGAGTTGATCACAGATTGATATCAGTTAGAGAAACATTGAAAACTAGGGAGTACTGGGGAGTTAATAATTCATCCTGGTTTGGGAATCATTGGCAGTACACACCCACTAGGATTCGAACCCAGGATCTTCCGGTTACAAGGGAAGCTTGTATACCATTCAGCCACTGAGACCCGATTAAATGGCTCATGAATTCTAACTTCTACCAATTCGTGATTTAGCGCGATCTCAACCATTGTCGTTGGTGGGACATCCATACACACACGTGACATGTAAATGAACCTCACTGGTCACGACTTCTCACTAATACTCCAGGAAACTCCATCCTGTAGCAAGTCACTAACCAGCATCAGATTTGTTTTCCATAGTTTGGTTTGTAAGTGTTAGTTATGTTTTTACGAGTTGATCACAGATTGATTTCAGTTAGACAGTACTGGACAGCTGCTGTTTCATCCTAGTTTGGGAATTATCTGTCTGTTAAAATCAGTCCTTTACGTGCAATGCGCTAAATTTGAAGTAAATTCAACACTTTACTTATGAACGAAATTCTCTGAAATGTTTATTAGCATTACTCCCTTGCGTTATAGTCTTCACTGCATAGGCACCATCGACACTGCTGCTGGTGAGATGATGATAGTCATTCATTCAATGTGTTCGGGATTGTTGTCTGGTTGACCACAGCAGATCGTCATATCTCTCAAATTAACAATCCGAAGGGCTCATTTTCATTTCCATTAGTTTTCACAGATTCCTGGAACTTTTACATCATATTTTATGATTTCTTTCGCAATTTGAGCAGCCTTGCCAGTCAGCTTCAAATACAATGAGGAAATATCAAGTAATCATGTTTATTTTTCCTTTCATAGAAACAAGGTACATTGACTGATTCCCTTCCTGAAGGCCCACGTTATTCTGTTTCTCCGATTGGGGCAAAGAATGAATTTTTCGGCACTTTTTTGTGCTTTAAAGTTTTTGTAGTGACTACATTGATTTTTCAAGGGAAGGGTCCCTAAACCCACGCTCAACCTAACTCCCTCTACTGGGCTGACAGCTGGCAAGTAAAATAGGCGAGGATCCTGAAATGTTTTCAGTTTATTTTTTTGGCATATTTTGAACAGATTAAAGAAATTAAAATGGCGTATACTGATGAAGACTGGTCTCGACAACATTCCATAGTATTCAACTAGCACTTTATTTTAGAATTAGGTTATCTTGTCTTTCGCTATTTTTTTTGATGTCATTTTGGTTATTGTAGCTGTAAGAATTGATACATTTTGTGGATCAGAAAATTTTGCTTCTTAAGTAGAAAATTCCCACATTGAGTCAATAAAAAGAAGACTTAATAGGGAAAGAAGTTTTCATTACGATGAATCCTTTTTGAAAGTTGTACAGTCGTGTGTAAAGTCAATAGATAATTTAAAAAAAGACCCGTTAAATACCAATAATTACTTTCTAAAAAATATTTTACGCCGTACTCACAAGTAATGATTACGAAAAACAAAAATAATGTTCTAGTGAGTAATAACTGCGAAAAATGAACATATCATTCACTCTGGGGGTGTAAAAAGCGAGACAAAATCGAGTTTCACCTTAGCTAAATTTTTATTCTTTTAAATGACTTTAAGTGTACAAATAATGCAGAAGATCAGACAGTGCTCTTTTTTGTATTTCCCAGATTCTTTCTTTTGATAATATCGACAGAAAATATATATTTTTTCTTATGATTATTGTGGAAAATGAGTGTTTTATTATAAAATTATTAAACAACCTCAGAGTAAATTGGTGGTTGATGACTAGCGGTGGAAACCAGAATGCTCATATCGTCCTGTTTCGGACTCGTCAAGTGCATTCCCCCGGCGGGTGATGGTAGCTCCAGTGAGCACGGAACCCAGTACCGATTGTTGTGCAATGGGTGTCAGTTATTGTTTTATTTATTTCGAACTTTCCCATTGATTGATTGAACCAAAGTGCTTGACGTCATTTTACAGGTACTTCGATGACATATGATTATATAACGCGGAGTAAATTGGTAGATGGTTAATTAATTACTGACATTCGTTGCACAAGAGGTGGCTCTCGTAACCCAATTGGTTTACTGAATAACGCTTTGGCGTTTGAAACTAAGGTTGCCAGGTTTGAGTCTCATAAAAAATACCATCACTCGTTGGAAGTTGAAGAAGAATCATAAGTAGGATTAAATGTACATTCCAAATTCCAGTGCTAGTCACCATCTGCCAAACTGGTTTGTGTTAATCCTCAGACATTGTCAAAGCATCTGCACAGGAGGCTGACATATCAACCTGAGGCGGAGAACTTTGGTTTAGTCAGTTAACGTGATAATTTTAGTGTTTAGAAAACTAGAACATGATTTTTATGAGTGTTTCACTGTATAAGTCACAGCTTTTTTGCTAGAATTACTGGAATTGTATTAAACATGAAAGTACGTAAACAACTAATTACTATATAAATTAAAATGAACCTTGATGGATATTCACTTGTACCAACTTTAGTCGTTATGTGTTTGTATTGATATTGTCAACTTACCACTGTGTAATAGTTGCAACATGTTTATACTTCAAGTATCGGTTTTTGTACTGTTGTCGTTATTATTATTACCTTTAATTCCTAGAGGAACATAGGGCGTAAGCCGCGCGTCTCCACTGCGTTTGGTTCTCCACCAACGTTTTCACCTGGCTATACGTCTACCCCCAAGCTTTCATCTCCTCTTCATATAACCTCCCCCATGTCACTCTCGCACTGACAACCAACTCGCCACTTCTTTTTCGGATTCCACTCGAGCGATGGCTTGTCTAGTGATGTCACTTGATGGCGTGTTTCCTCAGTGTATGACCAGCCAATCTATCTCCATTTCTTCCTGCCTATTTGTTTAACAATCGGTTCCTGGTTGGTTCGCTCAATGCCAGAGATACCTGTTTCTGATCTTTTCTGCCCAGCCATCTAATTTTGAGTATTGAGCAAAGACAACTGTTAATGAAGGCCTGAAGTTTGTTTGTGATGCTCTTTATGACGCACCAAGTCTCTGATCCCTATAGTAGCACTGACTGACTTCACATTGGAGTTGAAAATCCGGATGTTATTTTTGATTCTGAGTGCTGTTGACTTCCACACAGACTTAAGAGTAATGAAAGCTTGTCTTGCTTTTCCGATTCTGGCTTTGATATCCTCGTCAGTTCCGTCCGCCTGTAGTTGAAACGATACTTCCCAGGTAGGTAAAGTAGGTTGTTTCTCTCAGGTTTCTCCCATTTATGCTGGCTGATTGTTGTTGTTGTTGTAGTTGTGGCTGTTGGTGTTGGCCAGGAATCTTCATCACCTCTGTTTTATCTACGTTCACTTGAAGTCCTATCTTTGATGCTTCTTCTGCCAACTTGTTACTTTTCACTTGCATATCTTCCAGTTTGTGGGAAATCAGACATATATCATCGGCGAAGTCCAGATCTTCCAAGTTTTTTGTGTGAGTCCATTTTATGCCTGTTTCCTTATTGCCTGTTGTTTGTCTCATCATCCAGTCTGCTGCAATCAGGAAGATCACTGGCGATAGTAGACAGCCTTGCCTCATTACCGTCCCTACTTCGAAGGCTTCCCGTAGTTTTCCCGTTGTTGATTACTTGGTATACAGCATTGTCGTTTGTACTGCTGAAGAATTTCAAACTAGGATAAAACAGCTACCTATTACTCCCAGGCTTTCCAATCGTTCTGAAACTGATGTCAGCTGATGATGAAATCCTCCAACCAATTTTTATACTCGTCTCAAAGTGTATTTTAATCATTGTACGTATAATTACGATCTCTGTTTAGACACTGAAAATTTAATAACGAATCACCTTTATCTGTTTTGTTTAACCAGAGTTTGTTAGACAGATGACAAGTCTATGCCTTGTTTCATATTCATCGCATCCGACTTAATTAATGTACATAAAAGGCCTAAGAAGTCAGTTTTTTCTTACAGTAAATGATAACCTTTTATTAGTATTTCACTATTGTCAAAATCAGTCTAATATTTGCTTATTTGGCGTGCATTGCTATAGGTAAACTATTTAGTGGACTAATTTTTGTTTTCACTTGATTTCAAGGGAGACATCTTGTACACTGTCAATGTTCAATCGCCTTAACTTTCACCTGTCTGTTACTTTCCCTTATTTAATAAAAATCGATCGTATTACAAAACATTTTATCTTACAGGTAAATTGTTTCATGTCACTTCAGAAATTATACTTTTAAAATAAAGACAGATAAGCGAACATTACTGTTTTCAATCAGATCTTCTTCAGGACGTACTGTAATTATTCACACAGCTTTACATGGAAAAATTTACTCGATGATGGTGTGTTTTTAGACCAAAAAATAAGTCTTAAGTGTTATGAAAATGTCAGAAATAACAATGCCTATTATAATAACAGCACAAGCAGTTGATGCATGTAGCGATAAACATTATAAAGATAGTATGACAACGTAACGACAACACAATAATTAAATTAGATTAGAATTAGATAAAACTAAAAGCTCTGTTATACTTAAGATGAAGTTGACAGATAGTTAGAGTTCAA
Organism: Trichobilharzia regenti; assembly: GCA_944472135.2. Lineage (NCBI taxonomy): Eukaryota > Metazoa > Platyhelminthes > Trematoda > Strigeidida > Schistosomatidae > Trichobilharzia > Trichobilharzia regenti. The sequence continues at coordinate 56,921,074 of OX235262.1, forward strand.
ATTAATCTCATAAAAGTGAGAAAGAAGTGAAAAATAAAAAGATGATGAGAAGTTTTAACTAGATTTCTATAACTTAAAAATCCCCATTGAGTAATATGAAAAAAAGACGTTCAGCAAATAGACTCTTTTCGGCGAATTCATTCACATAGGTATGTAATCGCATTTATATACAATTATTTATATGTGTGTACACGAGGTGTGTCAAGTTTAGATAATTAATTAGGTAACACAAGAATGATCTAATATATAAACAAGGTTAGTTAGACAGCAACTAAAGTAAGAGTCCTTCTCTATGACTCTGAAACATGGCCAATACGAGTTGAAGACATGAAAAGGTTGACTGCTTTCGATCATAGATGTCTACGATCTCTTCTCACGTAAGGTGGTATAATAAGGTAAGTAATGTTGACGTTAGGCGTAGAGTGTTGGGCAAAGAGGGAAAACCAATCGACGAGGCTATAAAGTTACATAGATTGAGATGGCTAGGTCACGTGCTGAGCATGCCTAACCATCGCCTCCCCCGACGGGCATTACTAGCTGATATAGGTGCAGGTTGGAAAAGAGCAGTGGTGGCTAAACAAAAACATGGCATCAACCCATGAAATCCTTGACAGTTAAAATGAGTCAGGTAGAGAGATGCAGACTTCCGGGTTGGGGCCCTCGGGACTCTAGTAATCAATGGCTGGAGACAATAGGTGACATGGCTCAAAATCGTTGTCAATAGCGCAGATGTATTCAGTCCCTTTAATCTTTCATATTCTTTCTACCATTACCCATTCTGTTTCACTCTTATACTTGTCAACTTTGATTCTCTTCACTCATCTTCTTGTCTACCTTTGAGTGCTATTGGAACGTGGCGACTCGAAATGCTGCACTTTGGTGCCAAGTTCTATGTTGAATCCAGACACACAAACAGAAAGAAGAGATCACGAAGTTAGGAGGTTGAAATTATTATTTCGATTTGTCTCCATGATCATTTTTTACACACCTGTAATACTTTCTAATCCTTTGTAGTTTTGTTACTAAGCCTCTCGTAAACCATATCTAGTTGAAAATAATTGTCACCTGTTATTGCCTTCATAATTATGTGAATAAAGTAAAAATTGGATCTGTGTAAAATTATGTATGTGTAGCTTTGAAAATGAAATCTCCGAGAAGATATCTTTGCTGAACTTCGTGCCTCTTCTCTTTAAAATGTTTTAACTTAGATTAGGATAGCAACAGAGGTAATTACAGGCAGAGGCTAATTAGAGAATAAGCCATTTAAATTAGAACTAAAATTGAGCAAATAAATCGGATGACGTTGATCAAGTCAACAACAGTGGTACTGAGGTGTAGAAATTAAATCGGGTCGAGGTAGAGAACAGGAATGTTGAATATGTAAAATATTACAGTTGAATAGAGAAAACAATACTAATTAAGAGACAGAAAGAAAAAGAATTTACCTATCTGGTATTAAGATAGGTAACGTCCACTGCAAGTGTGGTGATTTATGTAAGCCAATATAAAGACAAAGGTAGAATTAACTACTTTTATATACAAAAACCATAAGGGTTCAATCGAATTCTCATAGCTTCGACCATGTGTAAAAGATGAGTTAAAATTCCATTCAATAGCTTCTATAGAATGCCATAGATAATCTTGAAGGTGTTTCTTCTGTTCTTTAGGTGATCGTTAGCAATCAAATGGAACACAATGCACCTTCAAATAGGCCTTTTGCACAAACTAGAGCTCTTTCAAAATAACCTTAGAGCTTAAAATTCACCTTAATTAACACCATATGCAACAAATATTCTTTGAAGTAGTTCTGCAGTACTTTTTTGTTATCACATATTCCTCTATACGCTCATCTTTCTTTTCCCATTGTTTCTGAAAATCTTGTTTGAATAACTTTTTCTGTCAAATACAGATGCCAGAGATGAGGATTCCAAGGCTGGTCAGAATCGAAAAGTAAGACAGACTTTAATTACACTGAAACAATTATGGAAATCCGCTACACTCAGCATAACGAGCAAGATTAGGACTTTCAACAGTAGTATCAAGTTAAGGTTTCTGTATTGTTCATCGGCCTGGTGCATGATGAAAGCCTTTTCATCAATAGCTTGTTACAGGCTTATCAACAACTGCATTTGCTAGGTTAATATTAAGGATTAGATGGCCGGCCGAGAAAATAAGCGTAACGGAAGTCTGATAACGAACCAATCCTGAACCTGTTGCCCAACGAATATGCAAAAGAAAGATGGAGATAGATTGGACACACAGTGGAGATGCCATTGAGTGGCATCTCTTACCAGCCCATGAAGCCAACCAGAGTGAGAAATGACAATTAGGACATGCGTCTATGGATGAAATAGGAGGAAGGAGGTGAGAGAATGTGGGTAATCGTGAAGTAAGATACAGAGGACTGCAGAGAGGAGAGTGAAATGGATATGCATTGCTGTAGCCGCATACTCCAGTTGAAACACAAGGGAATAACAATACATAATAATAAACTGACTGAATACGTGATATAAAATCCGAAAATCAAAAAAGAACATTAATTTTTTAGAGCTATACAAAGTTGATGAAACCTTTATTGATGAAAATATGTATTACATACTGAATAGTAGAAATACACTGAAAAATTGAACCGCCTAATTCTTATCATTCTCACTTATTTAACTGGTTAGTTGTCCGTAGGAGAAGTACACCTATCTGTGCTGAAAAAAAGAAATTTCATAAAATACTTATTACATACTGTCAGATATTCATTTTCCCACTTCAATTTTTTTCTAAGTGTCTCACGAAATGTCTATTTTATTTCTTCTCTTATTATTTTGCTGCATAATATAGAAATTGTCGGGTAAATTTGAAGCTGTAAAAAGCAAAAGGATGCACACAAATGGATAACTTTCTTTCTCCTCCCCTTCCTGCTGCTAAGTCTTTCCTTGTAGGTAGCCTATATGTTCTTCGTCTCTAAAGCAGCGAAAAAAACAGAAAACTTAGAAGAGGAAATATGAAATTCAATTAGTTGCATTACTTATTTGCTAATAAATTTTATATATGCATATATGTATAATTAGATGAATAATTATGCCTATTTCTTCTTTGGATATATTATCCTAACAACACTGACAACAACATGAAAGAGAAGAAAGAAAGAAAGAGTAGAGAGTAGATAGTGTGTAAAAAAATTATAAAAAAGGAATTTCTTCCTTTTGTTTTATTAAGACAGGTGGTAAATTCACTTAAATCACTTGTTCTCTCCGAAATACTTCAGTCTTTTTTAATTTTCTGTTATAACTTCTAATCAATAGAAGTTATTTCATTGAATATACATACACATATATTTAAGTAAAAACTGTTTCCAATCGATCAGTAGACAGTGGATACAGTCAGTGACTGTAACAGAATGAATGAATGATTGACTGAAGACACTTTTATCTATGTCTTGTTCGTTTTTTTTTACCTTGAATATGTACACTAATGAGTATGTTGCGAAGGTTTGATAATCTTGAGGAAGTATAACGCCTTGAAAGTACTCAGACTTTTCAAATTGTTACCATTACACACAAGTTCTGCTCTATTATTATTATTATTATTATTATTATTATCATCATCACTATTCCAAGGTTTCCCAATCGGGGACATAGGGTACCATTGGTACATCATATTTGCACTTAATTCTCTGCTATCAATTTTCACTGACTCAACGACGGTCGCCCAAAAGCTTTCTATTCTAGTTTTATGTAATTTTCTTCAACATGGTGTTTTCGTTTTACATCTGAATTTCCTATAGACGTGTAGGTATCAAGTCCTGAGTAGTTGTTTGACTATCATTGCAGGTTATATTTTTTTAAACTGCTTAGTTGAGGCGTGTTATTCTCAAGTTTTTAATTTCAGTTTTTGTGCTCCACTGACATTTTCGCGTCAGTGGTATAGCGCTTAGAACACTCGCCGATTATGCACTTGGTCCGGGGTTTGATTCCCGGCCAACGACGCGCTCCTTTACCTCGCTAAGCCAGAAATAATGCTGATAAAGAGGAAAGATTGGACATGAGGCTAGCAACCTCATCGTGTAAAATAAGCACTGCTACCGAAACTTCCAGCCACTAGCTTGAAGCCCTATATTTCGCTGGGGAGCGTGATGGAAAAAACTGACATATTGAAATAACCTTTTGTGAAAACTTTCTAATCTGTGGAAAAATTATGAAACTATCAAGTTATGTAATAAATTATTGTTATATATATGATAACCCTCAAAATGTCGATCGAATTAGCTGTCTGAAAATTGGACAAATCGAGGTGAATTCTCATGTTATTTTTTCTCTTGTAACCGAAATTGTTCAAATCACAGCATGAGATCTGTTTGATACCATAAACATCAGTCAAGATAAAAAGCATAAATGCATGAAGGTATATACTACTGACTAAATGACTGACTGACTGATACAAGTGGTTTGATGTAAGTCACGTCAACAAGCAGTCCTTGCTAATTATATTGAAATGATCTGAACACCAGGGAGCAGTTTCACCCATCCCAGTGGTATTCCTGATTTTGTCAGATCAGAGAGATGAATCACTCCAAACCACTGGAGCTCTCATTAGCTATTTTTGGTGAAGAGGTTGTACCTGGAACTGTGTGTGTACTTAGCGAGCCACAAATCTTATGCAGTTTGCTTGCACTTCTCCCCATTAGGCAGCCAAAATTCGAGTGGCTTGAAGTGATTCGCTGTGTAATCCGAGACACACGGAATACACCTCCGATGAAGCAACCATCCCTTGTATAGATCACTTTGGTCTGGCTAAGAAGAGCTACTGATTGATGTGATTGTTTCCAGTTGTTTATGTCAGTTAATTAGTAGGAAGTATCATTTTACATTTATTATTCATTTTCATCTTGTACAGTCTGAAATTTGTATATCTGTGAACTAATTTTCAACTGGTAGGATCTTTAAAAGAATATATATAAAGTGTGTGTGTGTACAAAAATAGGAATCCATGATCAAATCATGTGATTCACTAATGCACATTTATTAAGTTTCCGTAGACCTAGAAGAGAATAGTATCAGCATTCTTTGTTTATTCGACCTTTTATTAAGATTTATTTTAAGCTTTTATTCAGATATTAGTTACCAGATTTGATATGAGGTTGAATATGCATACCTATGGTGCACTGGCTGGTTACTTTTTACTATGCTTCATATAAATTCACCTGCATTCCCGGGAGTTATGATCTTCCAAATAATACATCGAGATGTGAAAAAATCAACAGTATATTTATACACTTGTATTTAAATGCCATCTGTTATGTAATCAGTTACATCTAAAGTCAGGTAGATGCAGGATTAAATAGATAATTATAGGGGGGGATTGTATGAAACTAGGCAATGACGTAATCACCTTATAACTTCTCTGGTTGACACTCTTTTCATTAAGCAATTTTTTAGTTAGGACTAAGCAAAAATACTTACCGTCTAAACTATAAAGATCCTTCTAAAAATCTTCACAACACCAATTTATTTTGATACGGTTTGAAGCTAAATATGAACATTTGTCTTAATTCACACAATAAGTAAATATGAATTTCAACGTTTATCTATAATGACCTTAGCTTATAGTTGAAAGTGCCTTTTTCTTTTTTTCAATTTCAACTGGCGTTATGCAAAATATCGCTAAGTCTTTTACACTTAGAATCTCATTAGAATGTTTTCCGAACCGACGATCTATTTAAAATTTGATGTTTTTCAGTAACCTGGTTTGACTGAAAAAGAAACATTTATCAATATATGTGTAAAACTTGAGCACTGTGGTAGTAATTAATTTCATATTGGCTTGTTTATTAGATGTATCACACAGTGAGGGAAACGGTATTATTTACTGGATGACAGTGTTTCGAACAAAATTTATTGTTCATAATCATATCAAGTATAACCACACAACTTCGAGACTTGAGTTTTGTAGTTTTCTCTGTTCTCTCTTATTTGTCGTCGTTGTGGTAGTAGAACTTTCCAGATATTTGTGTAGACAGGTGTTGAATCATTCCTATTACACGTATTTGCAGTTGATTCGATAAACAAAGGTTCTGTTATCAATCTCCGCCTCCACCCTGTGACATTAGATTTTAAAACTGTCATCTTATCCCGTCGTGTTGTATGGTTGTGTGCGATTGCATATAGTGCCATGGCTGAACTATTCTCTAGATTTTGTATCCTATTTGGGTCGACTAATCTAGATTTTGCTGGGTTTTAATGTTCGGCTAGCCTGACTGACTGCATCTGTTCTACTAGTGTGACCTATGTATTTGACCTGACAATCATTACAATAGTGTGTGAGATAGACTAAATCGTTTTATGTTAAAGGCTCCACAGGATCCTTTAACCTATAAAGCTTGTTTCTATTTAAGTTTGTGGGTTGTTTAAATGCCAGACACTTTTATTACTGCCTGCCTTGTTAAGAGTTCTGCATAAGCTTTCCGAGGTTCCTTCCTTGTATGAAATTACTACTGATGATTTAGATTCGTTATTGTTGGTGTTGTCTTGCGCATATTTGACAAGCATGTCGTCATTAATGTTACTGTTATTATTCTACTACCCGTACGACAAATGACAGAGGGCAAAGAAAGCTATAAAACTAAAGTTTCAAAGTCGTGTGATTATAATTGATGAAATGAAAATGAAAAATAAATTTTATTAGAAACGTCATCCAGTAAATACAGCTGTTTCACTGTGTGATACATCTAATAAACAAACTAATATGCAAAAAGGTTATTATCTGATAATTTCTTATGTATGCATTAACTCCTGTTTTAATAGAGTAAAACACGAATGTTATTTACTACACCATTATTAATTAAGAAAGAAGAATCTCAGAGGAAAAACTTAGACTTTCCAAGGTAGAGATTAAACAAAAAACAAAAATGAACAAATACGCTAAACTACTTACTTGAATATTTCTGAAATTAATATCGAAGTACTTTCGGTAATCTCTACTCTACTCTTTATTATTGAATAGGCGAAGAACATTAAGTCACTGTCAGTCAGTGTAAATAACGTGTTTTTTTTTGTTGTTTCCAGAATGATAATAAAGTCAGAATAAGAGACCAAAATAATAAAAATTAAAATAGATCAAATGAAGGAGATATTCACTTTAATAGCACCGGAAATGCAGAGGAAAGTAATATATATAAAATTTTTGTTTTTAAACGTGTTGAAAGCTAATCAGTAGCAGTATTAACATCTGATTAAGCTAGTGATGCAGTCAAATACCTTATTACTTATTGTATTGCTTGTCACTTTTAAGGCACACTTCATTGTCACCCAGTCCTTTAGTACTGAGTAACAATATACCAAAGTTTTTCCTATTGTTTTTTATGTCAAAATAATAATTATGTAAATAACTTCTAGCGGTTGAATGCAAGAAGAGATTTTGTTGAGATACTAAAAATAAATTTTAAAAAATAAAGCTTCCTTAAAGAATATTTGGTTGTTGGAAAAACTATGGGAATAAACAAAACAAGAACCAGTCGCCCAACAAATATGCAAGGGAAAATGGAGATGGATTGGAAACTCGCTGAGAAGGCCGCTGGGTGACATCGCGCACGCGTCAGGCCATTGCTCGAGTGGAGCCCGAAAGGGCAGCGGCGAGTGGGACGTCAGATTGAAGGTGACATGGAGGAGATGGTGTGAAGAGGAGTTGAAAGAGTATGGACTAACATGGATGCAGGTGAAAAGTACAGCAGAAAACAGAAACAAGTGGAGACGTTCAGTTGAAGTCATATGTTCCACTAGGAACCCAAGGGAACAATAATAATAAAGAATATAAATACATCTTAAAATAAGGTCAATAAGCTGAAGGAGAAATTAATTCCATTAAGTGAATAGGAATCGGAAGCGATATGGGAGACTGATTTCTGTAATTTAAAGGAATAAATACGATATTATCAGCAGTATGCCGGAAATAATCTGTTTCTGGTATTATAGTTTGTAAGGGTGAATGACATTTAACATCTTATATAATTATTTATTAATATCCCTTAGATTTTTAGTGGAATATAAGAGCTCAACGGCACATCTCCATTTCATCCTTTTCTCCATGACTGTCCATGGACTTTCATCTCCTCATCACATGATCTTCACTCTCGGAAGGCTAACTTATCGTATCCTATTTGGGTTCCACTCAAGGGTGTGGAGGTTGATGTTACTCAGTGACCTCCGTAGCGTGTGTGTTCGATCTGTCTACATTTTATTCTGCATATTCATTAGGCAACAAAATCCTTAGTTGGTTCATTGACTGACAGAGTTCTTTGTTGCTAATCCTTTCAATGGCTCTCTGATCTTCAGTACAGAGCAAAGACAACTATTGATAAAAATTTGAAGCCTGTTGAAAGTCCTTTTGTTAACATGCGCAACAATATATGAACCATTGGAAGTACTGGAATGATACTAATAGGGAAAATCCGAATCCTTCATTTTGGATGTCTCACATAAAGTACTGTAAAAATTGATATATCAATCATGAAAACACACATATTAAATGATCCTCAAAATTACTAGTTCACTAAATATTCAGCCGTCATAACGATATGAAAATCTCTAGCAATAACAGTAGCTTCTTTTTGTCAGTTGAAATGTTGACATAATTATTCATGTGTCGACCTACATTTCTCCTGATTGCATTGATGATTTACCTAACTTAATTTCAATTTAATTCTCATTTTGATGATCATATTTGAAGTAGCATGTAGCCAGATATCTTTTAAGTATACAAATGATTTTCACCGGGAAATCTGTTTATTTATAAAATAAAAATTGTTTGTAAGGTAATCATCAATGCTTTTCACATTTTCTTCTTCTTCAACTGACAACAGGTATGCTACTTGGCGGTTTATTTCTGAGAAATATTGGTGGTCTTTTAATTCCACAAAGGATTTTCCATGCAGGAAAACTACCGAATGGAAGTTATCCTTTAGGAAGTGATATTGGTTCGTCTAATATGAGTCTCTTTTCTGATTCAGAATATCCCTTCAATATAAATGATCCACGTACTCAGTTTGCTGCTCTTCTTCTAGTGAATCCAGATTTATCTGGTATTTTACGACAGCTTGCTTTGACAACAATCCTTACCCGGGCTGGTCTAGGCCTAGATCCACAAGCATTGAAACAAGTTTGTGGTAGTGTATTTCGTCTGGCATTCATACCATGTCTTTCTGAAGCAGCATCACTTATGCTGTTTAGTCGCCTTTTGATTGGATGGCCTTGGGCATGGGGAGCTATACTCGGGTAAGTACTCTTTTTTTCAGCCTGCATGTATACACGCATGTGTATTTACAAGATGAATTTCAAATTTTTATTCTTACAAAGTTGTTGCCAATTCCTAATAGACAACTGACTATTGTAACTTTAATATATTAAAAAATCACCATACTGGTTGTGATCCGTCATCTGACTTAGAGGTCGGTGTTCATTAATGTGCCCTAAATCACTAATTAGGCAAGGTGTAGTTTTTGTTTCATAAAGATTATTACTTTTTGGACAAAAATGATTTATTGGACACCAAAATGCCGAAATTATAACTTCAAAGTAAATTTAATAAAGTACTATGACTAGGCTTGAATTCCAGATTAATAGCTATAGGGATAAACAACTTAATAATACTTATAAGCATTACAATATTGCGATCCAATGATTCTGAAAAAGTGGCTGCTTTATAAGGGTAACGTATAAGTTAAGCCATCCACTGATTACCGGTTGACCCCAGAAAACCTAAAGTTAATTTAAGAAGATAGCCGTTTCGTCCTAGTCCGGAACTTTTCAGTAGAGCACAACCACAACCCCTCATAAAGACCAAACGCAGATATTTTAGGCTAGAATTTATTGGTCATTGGATTCCAAAAATGTAAGTGAATTTTCAAATCCCATGTTCAACCTCTGATGTGGCTATGGAAGTTTGGTGAGCAAAAGCCCCAAATTAGAAAGCGAACTGCTGTCCCGTTTTCTCTAATATATTAATAATTTTCAGTATTGGTTTTGTAGTGATTTTCATTGATTGTATGGAGGATTTAATCATGAGCTGACATCAGTTAGAGAACCACTGGAAAACCTGAGAGTACTGGACAGCTGTTTCGTCCAGTTTGGGACTCTTCAGCAACACGCACCCACCACAGGAGGTTCTTAACCCAGGACCTTCTGGTTACAAGGCGAGCTCGTAGACCATTGAGCCACTGGGACCCGATCCAATGGCTAGTCCATGAATTCTAACTTCTGCCAGTTCATGACATAGTGCGACCATTTCGCAATGTCTTCGATGAGTTACTGCCTCATCTTCGACCTGCTGTACCCTACTGTTCACGGCTTCCACTAGAACCCCAGGTTAACTGCCTGAAGAGGGCCATCATCGTCCTTGAATTGCAGTCATGTATATGGTTACTGTATAGTTACTGTAAGGAAACGTAAACTGCTACATCTTTGTACACTGATAATTTTTTTTACTAGAGCTGGGAATTTTTTTAGCTTCTGCTTTTCAAGGAGTTGAAAGATAAAAACTGACGAAAGGGTGGGTTAATGTGAACAGATTCCTACTATGCATAAATTATGTTACTAACTACACAGGTAGAATGATTAGTTGAAAAAGTGTCACAAGCCCGTAGCTTGCGTATATCTGTTAGATTGAATATTCCGCAGCATAATTATGTTGCACTTTTTCTACTGAGGTCAAGAATACTCCTATGACCTGAAAAAAATTGCTGAGGTGGAGATTTGAGTATCAATAAATATGCCTTGGTTGATATAATTTATGCGTATACACGTTCATTACTTAAGGTTTCAGTTAAGCAATGATTATTACACACCTCTAATCGATTTCAGCACTACTGAAGGAATAAATCATGCTGTTTCACTAATTTTAGAAATCTAGGGTAGACTGCAGGCAATACGATTGTGAGAATCAAACTAGCCGCTCAGTTATCACCAGACTCACATGGAATTCGAAAGTCATCGGTCTGATCCCCTGTAGAGTCAGGTATGCATACTGACGAAAAATCCTTGAGTATAAAAGCACAGTCGTCCATTATTCCCTAGTTTACATATATCCGAACCAAATTAACTTTTAACAGTTTGAAAAACATTTTGGAAATTCGGTATACGATAATCATTATTACAAAGGCTTTTTATTTCCCAGCGAATGGAAATAATGACAACAATGTATTATTTTTCATTCATTGGGAAATACAGAAACGTTTATAATTCTCTGGTTTACTTCTTCAGTACATTTTATTCAGTCCTTTCTTAGTAATACTAATAAATCCGTTTTTTTAATGCGTACATGAGAATTTGAAAATTACTGAAATCCGTTATGGTACTTTTCTTTCATCAACAAACGATATAACTTGAAGTTACTTATCAAGAGCTTTAGAAAAAGGTGATCATCAAATATTACAAAGACTCCATGAAAAAAATTATCATTTGTTATATTACAGAAATCATCTGATTTAATTTATTTCCATTCCTTGTATTCAGAGTGGAATGACGGGCTACAAGCTTCAGGCTCCAAAGTTTCAGTTATGGTGGTGTTGTTTATAAGTGGTACAATAGCTTGCTTCATGCTCAAGTTTACATTGTCCTACAGCCTAATATCAACTGGTAATCAAGACGAGGCTTTCGAATGCATCGACCGGGAGCCAGGCTTGGACTATCTTTTTGATTGTTGGGGATCGCGACATTCAGCCACTGACGCATATAATATGTGTCTATGTCCAAAAGCATCCACGCCTACACTCAGGAAAAATGTTTCTGAATTGCCTAGATCATCTAAAGACCCATTCTGGAGTAGTTCTCTCCTTTGCATTCAAATAGGAAATCAATTACCTTCTTCAGGAATTCTATAATGAAGCTGACTGAATAAACGTAAAGGCAGCAGAACGCCTTTGTCGGATATCACTGAAGCATAAGCCTTACAATACAGCAAACCATGTTTGAATATAAGGATTTCAATAATAACTTATTCAGGAATTTCTTTCATTTGATTGTGTCAAATACAGCTAGCTTTAATTTCCAGTACGTTCACGGGTATTTCAAAATCATCTGATCAATGTATACATAATCAGTTTTGAGGCTAGACTGGTTTATCATCTTCGTTATCCACGAAAACAATTTGATGATTTTGTGGGTATGGATAGTAGGAAAAAATCACTTAGTGATCAAGATTATGTCTTCAAAGCTGTCACATGCGGCTCAAACCTTAGCAAGGTTAAAGCTCCCAACGCACCACCAATTTATATAGCTGAAAATAACTCATCACGTTTACTGAATCACTGTAACCATCAACTTCAGCAGAGATTGTGTAGTGGGCAGATAGATAGTATATATATATATATATATATATATATATATATATATATGCATTCTGAATTTCCCTATAGTTTTACCTCACAGAGAACTCTATATATGTGATGCAAATACTACAAATGCCAAACGGTTAAATACATTGGTTTTTCATAAATATATATCTTTGGTAATCGATTATGAGCGAAAGATGATATCTCGTGTGCTTTTTAACTGATACTCATAAATTTATATTTAAAACAAATTATATTTATTATTTTTAGTAACATTTAGATTTTCCTATTCACTATATGATATTTATTCTTATGTAACTGAATGAGCTTGTCTATGAAATATTGCGATGTCCTTAGTTCAGAATCACCTTTATCTAATAAAAAACAGTGTTACCTAATACATAGCTGAGCTTTATTCCTTCTATAGCTCGTCGATAAGGTATTAAGTAAAAGGGTGTATAGTAAAGGAATTCATTTAAAAACTATTTTATGCTATGGATAGTATAATAATGGACCTTTTTGATGTGGCTTTCATCGCCCTATTAGGCAACATCTTCAGAGCATACTTCAATTCGATAAAGTGAGCTTTTAGATTTCTCCACGAGTCTATTAGTCATCACTCCTGATGATCACCTTGAACGTGGTTGGTTGTTTTTGTGTGTGTTTACACCATCTAGGTTACTTGTGTTGGAATTGATTGATTCCTTGACTTAAACTTTGACTGTTGTGTGTGATATTTCCTTCTTATCGCTTGGTTAATTTTTTCTATCTCGATGTGTCTATTGATTGACGATTCACTGGAATACCAGACAGCCTTCTAAACATTTTCCAGCATTCTTGGTGTTTCCTCTGCCCAATATTTGAACGCTGGTTGTCCCAGTCGAATTGATGTCCGTGGTTGTCTGTATGCAGGGAGTGATATGACAGAGTGGATGTCATTCTTTTGACAGCTAGCTTATGATCGTGGATACGAAGACGAAGGACACGTCCACTTTGGCCAATGTAGTGTTTTTCGCATTTGTTACAATTTATTTTGTAGATGAGTCTTTGTTGAGTCTTCTGGTTGACATAGAGCCAGCTGAGTGAAGTGATTTTGTTGGTTTGTGTGTGACGTTAATTTTTCTTAAGGTTTGAACTCCAACATAAGTAACCTAGATAGTTTGAAAACACACAAAAACAACCAACCACGTTCAAAGTGATCATCAGGAGTGATGACTAATAGACTCGTGGAGAAATCTAAAAGCTTAATTCAAATCGAAGTATGCGCTGAAGATGTCGCTTAGTAAAGAGATGAAAGCTTCGCAAATTAACTATCCACCTCAGAGAACACAACCACGTCAAAATCAACCACCTGAGCTACAAATCTCCTCAATAATAGTGGACCTTGTAGTGCTCAAATATTTTCACATAAAACCTCAAAATTATTCTCACTAGTATAACCACAGATACGTGTTTTTTAAGAATATAATTCATTATTTGAACACTGTTTGCATTACAGATTTGTTTGTGCTGCTGTCTCACCAGCTGTTATTGTACCAAATATGATGCGTTTAGAAGTTACAGGATGGGGAGTAGCGAAGGCATACCAACACTTGTTGTAGCAGCTTCAAGTTTAGATGATGTTGTTGCAATCACAGGATTTGGTGTAGCACTTGCAGTGGCGTTTTCTGGAGAAAAAAGTTTTGTTGACAATTTAATTTGGGGTCCACTTGAAGCAATTATAGGCGCTTCATTTGGAGCAGGTGTAGCTATTTTATTACTATTCTTCCCTCCACCAAAACTGGTAAGTAACTATGATAATTTTTAAATGTATTTATAATTAATGATTTCATGGAGATTTCATCATGAGCTGACATCAGTTAGAGAACCACTGGAAAACCTGAGAGTACTGGACAGCTGTTTCGTCCCAGTTTGGGACTCTTCATCAACACTCACCCACCACAGGAGGTTCTTAACCCAGGACCTTCTGGTTACAAGGCGAGCTCGTAGACCATTGAGCCACTGGGACCCGATCCAATGGCTAGTCCATGAATTCTAACTTCTGCCAGTTCATGACATAGTGCGACCATTTCGCAATGTCTTCGATGAGTTACTGCCTCATCTTCGACCTGCTGTACCCTACTGTTCACGGCTTCCCACTAGAACCCCAGGTTAACTGCCTGAATAGGGTCAGTTGTAATCAAACAAAATCCCTACAAAACCAATACTTGAAAATTAATGATTACCAACCTAGTTTATCTGTAGACGTATTGAAAGAACGCAATGAAATATGGTTGCATTGTCTGTAAAATGATAGTCCAGTGATCCTTTTATCTAAATATAAAATCGTTCATTCATGAATATAAAGTATCTGAAAGCCTTGTTGTATATTACTAGTGTGTGCTAAATTTAGTGTAATATCACTTTCCATTAAGTATTATTGAAACAGAGGAATAATAAACAGCAAAATGGTAGGGATATTCGGTGGATAAGAATTCTCTTTGATGTGGGTTTTCAGTACAATAGAATGTAGAAAAGTACGGAAAGTTAACCCTGGATCTTCACTAATGAATGACAATGTGAATAGATTAATCACTATGAAAAATTGCATAAGTGTAAACAGTATCTTTTGGCTTGTAGGAAAAATTCTTTAAAACTTTAGTACAATACCGTTCACGTATTCGCTTGATTTCATCATCCCTAATGGGCTAATTACTGACGAAATCTTAGCAAGGACAAATATGTTAGTGTCGCACTCGTCAACTAACTTCATGCATAGTGTAGATGTGGTAGTCAGCTATCGATCGTGTGTACTGAGCATCATTTCTCTTCGTACTTCTTTCTGCCTGTGAGACATAGTATCTGAACATTGAAGACTTGGCGAGGCTAGCTATATTTACTTTCTATTTCTGGCGTTAGGTGCTCTAAAAAAGTAAGTAATATTGAGTTTATGCATGTAGTGTTAGATAAGTAGGGGGAGTCCATCAAGCTACATTGATTGAAGGAGCTAAAAGACGTGTTGCTCATGATAAATCATGGTTTTCTCTGCTGAGCGATGTTAGCTGACATAGAAGTAGAATGAAGAAAGGGTACTAGGTAGTCAAAATAATACCTGGTGTCATTTCATGAAGTCTTCGACTTTCGGTTTGAGACTTCCGCGTAGGGAGGTGCAGAGAACCTGGTAAGCGTCCCCAAGACGCTAAGGACCAATGAATGGAGATTGTTGGTGACGTAGCTCGATGTCGTAATCAGTATCACACATCTATTCGCTCTTTATGACCTCTTAGATCCAGAAAATTCTTACTAACCTCAACAGAATTATTCTTTCAACTATAAATTTCACTAAACTACAACTTGTTTCAATTTAATGCACTTTCCCACCTACTTATGTATATACGTTTATGAGGTGTGTAAACTTTAAATTCTATACGGATCAGAAACTTGGCAGGTGGGTCACAAAGAATATTTTCAACAGCCTGTTGTAGACCTTTATCAACATTGTTTTCGCTGGCTCTATACCGAAGATTACATGGCCGGGCCGGAAAGAATCACCAACAAAGAACTATGGCTGAGAACAAACAAAATAAGAACCAATAACCAACCAACAAATATGCAGGAGAAAGTGGAGATGGATTGGACACTGGATCACTGGGGAGACCGCTGGGTGACACTGCGCGTGCGTGTCAGGTCATTGCTCGAGTGGAGCCCGAAAGGGCAGCGGCGAGTGGGACGTTAGTGCAAGGGTGACATGGAGGAGATGGTGTGAAGAGGAGTTGAAAGAGTATGGACTAACATGGATGTAGGTGAAAAGTACAGCAGAAGGAAACAGAAGCAAGTGTAGACGTGCAGTTGAAGCCCTATGTTCCACAGGAATCCAAGGGAACAATAATAATAATAAACTTTCACTGATGCACTTTTATGCAGAGTTCTGGGTTGAAAATTTAGTTTTATTCAAAATGAAAGTGAATGCCTCTACGTGTTCAGCTGTTATTATTTGCAAATTAATTTCGATTGAGAGTTTTACTTTGATAGAAATAGGTGGAATTACCAAGATTTTTTAGTCTCATCGAATGAGAAGAATAAGATTGCAATGGATAATTTCAGATATCTCTGTACCATGAAAAAACCCTTTCTTACCAGCTTCTAAGCAGACGTGTAATAATGAGAAAATACCCGAATCATTCTAACTTTCATTTCAGAAAGGTTTAATAGCATCATTAGGTCTCTTAGCTTAGTAAGTCCATGAAAGAAGTGTTTGGCTAAAAACATTTTCATATCGCTAGTTATTCTTCGATGTCTACTTAGTTTCAATCTTATATTTTTGTGATAAATATGCAGCCTTCACTTTCGTTGAACCAGTCAGTTTGGAGTAGTGATAAGTTTAGGTTGGTAGGTTTTCTCAATTATTCTGTTAAATTAAAGAATTTTGAAGTGAAAAAAATATAAATTTCCATTCTTAAATTTTATTTTCGATATTTCAGGAACATTCACATCTTGTTCGAGGAATTCTACTTATCTGTTTCGCGATAACTGGTCTAGTCGGTTCAGTTGCTATACATTTGCCTGGCGCGGGTGCACTGTCCTGTTTAACTCTGGCCTTTGTTGTGGCTACAGGCTGGCGTAACGGTTTTCCCTGGCGTTTGACACAGTCAACGAATATACTTGTAGAAACACAACCAAACGTGACACAAAATTCAAATCGTGCAAATTCTGACTACTTAACTGATAAATACAATGACTTATCAGCAAGAAATTCTATGTACAGTAATGATGAGTCTCAAGAAAAGGCTGGTGTTATGCCTAACAAACTAGAATCTATTGAGGAGCAAGACAGACATTCAGATGATGGAATAGACAGTGAAAGTTTGACAAGACGTCAAAGAGATCCGAATAGTTCGAATGTACTTGAATCATTAGTTGAATTCCATCCATACTATTGCTCGATTCTGCGTCAACAATACGGTCAGCATTCATCAGGCGAACAAAGTAATCGTAGCAGCATCCGTAATCGAATAATGTCTGATAGTGATAGAAAAAGAGGTGATCTTCCCGCTTTAGCTGTTGCGGTAGCTGCTACAGGCACTGACAGACGAGGAGAAGCACCAGTGCAGCGTCAGCAGAGCAATTATCCGCAACAAATGCAGCCAACCTCTGTGGGTGGGATCCCGAAGCCTAGGACCTCTAGAAGATTCAGCCTACCAGAACCAACAGCTCACTATGAACTTGAATCATTTTCTGTGCCTCAGTCGTTTAGACGAGGAAGGAGTCCTTCTTCTGCTAATGCCCTACGTCATATAAACAGATCAAAAAGAAGAATATGTAAGTCTATCTTTCACTGATTTATTCCACAAAAGTCAATGGGTATTATTATGCACATACTGTCAGTAATGAATGTTTAATTTCAATGAAGTACTTTATGCATACAGCTAGCTTTATAGACTGTGTCCCCTTTCATTTCATTTCTTTTCTTTCATTCTGACTCAGTGGTACCAACGTTTGCAGAACAGTATGCAGCTTTTACAACAATCAGCCAGTTGAAAAGTTGAAGAAGTGGAGGAGAACGATGATTCTTCATCAAACGAAGTAGATAAAAGAATACAAAAGCAAAATGAAAATAATCAAGTAACAAACATTGATGATCATAATGCAAGTAATTATAACCATCACATACAAACAACTAGCGAGGAAGTTGTTCCAGCTACTCCTGCTGAACGTGGTTTGGCTTGTTTAAATTCTATGCGTAGAACTATGGCAGTTACCTGGTGGTTTGTTCAACCTATTTTATTCACCCTAATAGGATCTGAAGTAAATATCATACACATGCCTGGAGAATCAACCGGTAAATTTAATACTGATATTGTTACCCAAATTTACTAGATTAGTTTGTCATATCCCTTAGAGAAATTCTTTTTAATACTTCATTTATCATTATCGCCGACCATGCACATGGTTCGAGGTTCGATCCCCGGCCAACAACGCGCTCCTTTACCTCGCTAAGCCAGAAATAATGCTGGTAAAGAGGAAAAATTGGGCATGAGGCTAGAAACCCCATCCTGCAAAATAAACACTGCTACCGAAACTTCAAGCCACTAGCTTGAGGCCCTATGTTCCACTGGAAACGTGAAGGAAAAAAAAGGAAAATCTAACTTTTTCTTCTAGAAGATGCTTTTTCTGGACTTTATTTTAATAAAAGAGAAAACTGACAAAAAAGATATGAACGTAGGTCTAGTGAAAAAATACGGCAAAGTTAAGCTTTAGACAACCACGGGATTCAGACGCAACAGTGGTCTTAGAATGAACACTTATGCTGGGAAGCAGACTCTGGCTCTTAACTCAACCTTGATGTCTTCATAGTCGTGACATGTCCCTACCCTTAAAGTAACCCTAATCCTGTTTAATCCCACTAAACTTCGTACAACACATTTTTCATGAAAACAGTGTTATTTACCTGGTTAAATCGTCTCACTGTGACCGAGAGTACCAAAGTCGTTAATATGTTCATGTCTATTAGGTGTGTGAAGTTTAACTACTCCAGTAATATTCCTTCCAGATGTTGTCTTAGCAGTATTTCGCATAGATATACTCCTAGGGACAAGTGAAAGAAAGGTTTTATTTTGAAATTACAGCTATGTCTCTTGAAAGTCAACGATGAAATCAAATCTAAAATCAAAATAATTTAAGGTGAAATGTTTCATCAGAAAGAGGTCGAAGAGTTTTTCACCGTATAATTCTGTGTATTGCATACTGGACTCATCATGTAATCACTACACTAAAAGATTTGTTTCAGTCCACTGAATATGATAAGAGCGTTAGACAACGGGTTTATTTGAACCTTTGAACAAATTTTTAAACAAGCTTACTCTAAAACACGTGTTAAATATCTCACTTGCAATCGGTAGCTAAAATCTTTGAACTGACAGTCAAATTGACTTATCACAACTATTCTGAATGGAACAAGTGGTTCTAATGGTCTCATAATGCCAGAAAAGGTAGTCAGGTAGAGGTTAGATTAAAATCTGTTACAAGTATAGGGTAAGTTGGCTACTGTGTGACTGAGAAAGTCTGACGTTAAAGTCATACTATTGGTGGATAGGACTGAAGCAACAATCAGTAAGGTGTTTTTATCAAAGAACTTACAAATTACCTGTGCTGTCCTCTCGTGTTAGAGAGAAGACGTCAGAAAAGGCTAGCCTTCTCAACCTAGTCTAGGGGGTCTACTGGTGTATGGGAATCCAAGATAGTCAATTATTCCATCTTAGAAAAAACTGCCTGAAAGTCCCAATGATATTTACAAACGCATCAGCTTGACTAACATGCTATGTAATGTTCTAGGTTCCATAGTCTTGGAAAGGCTCACTGATGCTTCAGAAATCAAGCCTGCAAGAATCAGGCAAGCTTCAGGCATGAAAGAGGCTTTGTTGATCTTCTGAAACATTAGCATGATAACCACAATCTGATTCTTGCATTTTGTCTTGATCTGAAGGCGATATTTAGATCCCTTTAGTAGCATGTGCTGTGGTAAAGTCTGACTTTGAATCTAGTGTAAGGAAATGTATACGATGTACATATATTTGTTTTCGATTCACAGTACGACACATGCTATTCCGTCAAATATAAACGTTATTTCCTTTCTGTAATAATAGGACGCTTCACTAAGAAATATCAATTGTAGGAAAGTAAAATTCTGATTATATACCGTATAAAAATTTTAATTACCGAGCCTATCTGGAACAAATTTTAAATATTTTTCTCTCTCTCTTAACCAGTCAGTAACATGGAAACTGATGCGTATGACTTTTATTCTCTAGTTGATTACAATGTAGAGAATTTAATGTGCCTGACTAATTTAAATATTTTTCCTAATATATAATTAGTCCCACTTTTACTCCTTAACTTGTGAAGCGAAAAAACTCACTTCAGATAGAGAGAGTGTGTGTGTTTCCACAAAAAAAATAGTTTTACATCCAGGATATTTCTGATTTTTAGGCAGTAAACAAATTATGATAATAACCGCTCACGGTTTTCTTATAAAAAATATTCTTGTGTATGATTTTTTGAAATAAGTATAGTGACAAACTCCTTTGCCTCGCTAAGCCAGAAATAATCCAGGTAAAGAGGAAAGGTTGGGTATGAGGCTAGCACCCTGTAAAATTAAACACTGCTACCGAAACTTCAAGCCACTAGCTTGAGGCCGTATTATAAATATGAGAAATATAATCCAAGTCAATGAAATGTCAAATAACAATATATTACCAAAAATGCAATTACGAGTTATATCAACACAAAGGATTACTTGGATATAAAGTTTAAGTCCTCTGCTACAAATTATTTATATAACCCACGGGTACGTTAATTGTTTGGGTTGCGTCTGCTGTAGCTGCTGTGTTCCGGTCGAGAAAAACCAAAGCAACGTTTTCAGCAGATATATCGTTTAAGGGGAATGCAATAGCCCAACGAGTAAATCTATCAATCGCTGTCAGGATATGTGTATATCCTCTTGATTTTGGCAATGGTCCCACGATATCTATATGGATATGCTGAAATCTCCTTTCGGGTAATTCAAGCGTCTTCGGGTAGTAATAGTGTGGCGGTGTACTTCGGAGCATTGGCATTGGAGACATTCTCGTCCCCTGCTCCGAATGTCAGAGTTCATTTTAGGCCACACGAAGCGTTCGTTGATCAGTCTGACCGTGGCGCGTACTCCAGGGTGAGAAAGCGAATGTAAATGTTCGAACAATGCTTTTCGGCAACTGAGAGGGACAAATGGACGATTAGCGCCGGTAGATACATCGCAAAATATGGTTGCATTTGATAAGGGGATAGGCACATCTTTGAGCTGTAAGGAAGAGTTTCTGCTGCAGGTTCGGAGTTCAACGTCATTTTGATTTTTTTTTGATTTTTGATTTTTGATTTACAGCTTGATTCCACACTGTATTTTTGGTACATGTATGGGATTTTCAGCACGGATATCGGTAGCCCAAATTTTGCAGGCTGACCATAGACATCAGGTGTGCGCCGGCGTGGGCTCGAACTCCGGACCATGTGCATGGTCGGCGAGAGTCCTAACCACTGAGCCACCGACGCCTGAGCCATACGATCAATACTGATGTCTACCGAAGTTTGAAGCTGGTTAATGTCACTTCTTGAAAGAGAATCGGCTACCACGTTCGCATCCCCTTTGATGTACTGAATGTCGGTTGAAAATTGGGAGATATAATCCAACTGTCTGGCTTCTCTAGGGGAGTGTTTATCGAGTGAAGTAGTGAAAGCATGACACAGGGGCTTGTGGTCAGTAAAAATAGTGAAATGCCGGCCCTGTAGTAAGTAACTGAAATGCTTCACTGCAAGATATATGGCCAACAATTCTCTCCCAAAAGTGCTGTATCGTGTCTGAGCCGGTTCCAACTTCTTAGAAAAGAATGCGAGTGGGGTGACTTCGCCCTTCATCTTTTGTTGTAATACTGCCCCTACAGCTACTTGGGAGGCATCTGTGCACAAAATAAGCGACGCTTCGGGGTTGATATGGGATAGCATAGTGACTTGGATAAGGCGTCTTTTGCGTTGCAAAATGATTCGTGTGCTTGCTGACCACTGAAACTTTTTAGGATCATTTTTAAGGAGGTCGGTTAACGGCTGGACGATGGAGGCACACGAAGGAATGAAACGCCGATAGAAATTAAACATCCCCAAAAAACGTCTGACCTTCTTGAGTGAATCTGGTTCGGGGAAGTTTTTGATGGACTCTATCTTTTCCTCCGTAGGCGTAATACCATTCGCGGTTATGTGGTGTCCCAGAAACTGTATAGAGGAGACACCGAATATGCACTTTTTGGGGTTAATGACGACTCCATATTGCTCAAATCGTTGAAATAAGATGGTGAGGTGATCAGTATGTTCTTCGGGCGACGAGCTAGCAATTAAAACGTCATCGATATATACAAATACAAAGTCCAAACCTTGTGTGACCTGATCCATGAAACGTTGGAAGGATTGTGCTGCGTTCTTTAGGCCAAATGGCATGCGGAGAAATTCGAACAAACCGAAAGGTGTGATGATGGCCGTTTTTTCGATATCCTCTTGGGCAACTGGTATTTGGTGATAGGCCCTGACCAAGTCTACTTTAGAAAAAATGGTTTTTCCGTGTAATGTCAGGGAGAAATCATGAAGATGGGGAATAGGATAACGGTCGGGAACTGTGGCATTGTTTAAATGTCGGTAATCCCCACATGGCCTCCAATCATGATCAGCTTTAGGCACCATGTGTAAGGGCGAAGACCAAGGACTATTGGAGGGTCTGATGATGCCGAGCTGCATCATGTGTTCAAATTCTGCCTTGGCTGCTGCCAATTTGTCCGGGGGTAATCTACGAGGACGAGCACGAACTGGTTGACCCGTAGTAACTATCTTGTGAGTGACTGTGTGAGGGACGTCCTCGATGTTGTACGACGGCTTAAGAATTTTAGGGAAACGGTGAAGTAGGGAGGAAAAAGGGCAATCTGCTGGTCTTTCAATACTGATATTATAGACAGAATAGCTGGAGATAATTCCATGGATCTTTAGATGGGTGTTGTTATCAATCAGTTTTTTATTGTTGACGTCAACTAACAGGTTGAAATTACTCAAGAAATCTGCTCCGAGGATGGCGTGACTGACGTCGGCTACTATGAAAATCCATGTGAAACGCCGACGTAAACCTAGATCCAGTATGAGGGATTGCTCTCCATACGTCTGTATGCTTGTGTGGTTAGCTGCCCGGAGAGACAGTTTTCCGGGTGTCCGTGTAGATCGCCTGGATAGTGAAGGAGGGATTACGCTAACTTCTGCTCCCGTGTCTACCAGGAATAAAGTGTCTGAAGTTTTGTCCTTCACATAGAAGAGGCGACTTGTTTGCTTGCCAGTAACAGCTGTCGCCATCACTGTCTGGCTGAGGCGTTTCCCTGAGCCTGGTTGGCTTCGCTAAAGCTGCACGGTTTTACACATTTCAGGGCATGACGTCCAAACTTCCAGTGATACCAGCATATATTACTATCCCGAGAAGACGTGTAAGAACGCTGTCGTGAGAAGGATCGTCGTCGTGATGGTGACCTCTTTGTGAACTCCGTCTCCGGACTCGTCGATCAGACCTATTAGTTTCCAACTTGTCAATCCTTGCCGCTAAGTCTGCAATGGCGGCGAGTATCGGTGTGTCTGCCGTGGTGTGTGGTACTATCAGATGCTATGTGACTTATGGTGTTATCAGATAAAACATCCATAATACTATCTGCCATGTCACTTAGTTGGTCTAAGTCATACGACTTTCCTGAGATGATTAAAATTTGCTGGACATTTCTAGGTAAACGTTGCAACCACATCTGTTTCAGCACTACCTCGTCTACTTTATGATGTCCGATTAACTGGCGCATGTGCCTGAGCAGCTGGGATGGTTTACGTGGGCCTAGTTCACAGCCTGTGAGCAATTGTTGGATTCTTTTCTCATCCGACAAACTGGTACGTTGTATGAGGAGGGCTTTAAGTTTATCAAATTGATGTTCCGTCGGAGGATCTTCGATGAAATCGCTGATTTCTGTCAATACTGAGTTCTGCCAGCACCATACCATATTTGGCTATTTGGGACTTAATGCCCCGTGCTTCTAGCAACGGTTCAATTACCGCAAACCAAATCCTTGGTTCTGCGAAACCGTATTGGGTAAACGAAAATCAGTGATGGCATTTATTGTGGCATTTGTCTCGCTATTAGTTGTCTGCTCGTTTGATGTACCGGACTGAGGTGATGACATTATAAATATGAGGTTATTGGTGCAAATTAGGATACAAATATAAACCACACACAAAATCACAATGAATATACAAAATAGCAAAAATAAGAATATGAATATGCCAAAATAATCCGTGTTCTTATCGGGCTCACCAATTAATTTGTAGGGGACTAATATTAGAGTTCACTAATATTACAAATAGAGAAATATAATCCAAGTCAATGAATGTTAAATAACAATATATTACCAAAAATGCAATGACGAGTTATATCAACAAAAAGGATTACTTGGATATAAAGTTAAGTCCTCTGCTACAAATTATTTATATAACCCACGGGTACGTTAATTGTTTGGGTTGCGTCTGCTGTAGCTGCTGTGTTCCGGTTGTAGAAATGTCTTCGGTTGAGAGTAGTAGACTCCTACAATAAATCCGAAGTATACAACACGGTGTGAGTTGAGCAAGTAAGCAGAAATAACCAGGGAAAAGGCGAAGTCTCCAACAACAAAGTGTATTTTCAATTGTACACGGAAGTTATGTATATTTCAACAAGAAGCGTTTTAAACAAAAATCATGTACAATATCTCTAATTTCTACAAATAACCAAAAAGTGTACAATCACATTGTTATGTACTCCACAGCTTGAGGCCGTGTGTTTCACTGAGAACGTAAAGAAAAAAAGCAGTAACTTGATAACCTTGTAAATAATGTAATGCACTATTTTCCACCTTCTTTGTTTGCTACATGTTGGTGGTAGACTGTTAGTGATGAGGTAAGTATGAAAATCAGTATGAAATTTGTATTTTTTAAATCCTAGATCACAAAAGGTTTTGAACCAAAGCTATACCAGATAAGCAATGAAATGCAACAGTCCACTATTTCATCGAAATTACCACGAGTATTACCCAGCAACCATGAAAATGAATGATGCAATACTCTTTGTGTTTGACTACACTTCTAACAATAATTTGATTAGCTATAAAGGAACTATGGCAGTCCGAATGAGAAGGGATGTATTCAGCATCCGAGTCCAAAATGCAGAGGATCTTGTATGAACGATTGTGCATAATTTAGTCTTTCGCTATCCATTGAAAAGTGCACACCTTTGATACTCTACCATGTTAAGCTTTTTTCTAAAATTGACTTATATAGCTTTGCCCTGTAATGGTCACTGATGGTAATAATTTTGATTAGCAAGCTCAGTGCTTTTGGTTCTCTGTCATTACTTCCAGCTGGATCCATGACTGTTCTCATACTTCCAAATTTCCCCCTTTCCCTTGCGCTTGAGCTCAAGTCTCTTGATACAAATTCGGGTTTCGTGTGATATCAATCAGTGGTCTTTTCAGCATATGTTTAGTCCATTTCCGTTCCCTTCTGCATAATTTTTGAGCAGCATGTTATTAAATGATTGCTTGTACTGCAAGCAAAGGTAGTTAGCTGTTGACGACAGTATTCAGGAGATAGTTAGAAGTGGTCCTTTTGATGCACTCGTCAAATCTCTGAAGAGCAGATCTGTTTGACATTCATGTCAAAAGTTCGGTTTTTGTTCCATCTATTCTGAGGGTAGTAGATTTCCACATTGATATCAGAGTAATGAGCATATGTTTCGCCCTTTCGATCTTGACTTTGACATCCAAATATCTCGGCAGTTATTTTTGGTCAAAATTTATCTTTGGCTGAAATTTATTTTAGTAGATGATTCATACAAAATAAACTACAAAAACTTCACCAAATATGTGCTGTCTACTTGTGATGTATTTCAACACTAGGCAACTCTTTAGACTCATCACAGAATCGGGCGGGAAAAGGCAATTCATAAGTGAGACTATTTCTGAGAAAAATGGCTCCTTAATTAGCTCTCAGGATAGACGCCTTGAACGCTGGAAAGAACACTTTGAGGAACAATTTAACTTGCCTACAGCCACACTGAACCTCCCCGCCATCCACCACGTACCCGAATGGGATATAGACACTGGTCCGCCGTCTGTAGGTGAGGTTACAAAAGCTATCAGTAATTTGAAACGAGGCAAAGCGGCAGGACCCGACGGAATTATTCCGGAGGTGTTTAAATATGGGGGTGACATACTAGTTTGTAGATTAACTGAGGTACTAGGCAAAGTCTGGGAATCAGAGACAGTACCATCAGACTGGGGTAAGTCACTTATTATACCGATATTCAAGAAGGGAAACAAGTCCTCGTGTGATAATCATAGGGGGATCAGCCTAACGAACATAGTCTCTAAAATCCTAGGCTCAGTAATCATGCATAGACTAAGCAGAACTCGGGAGGAACAGACAAGGGAAAATCAAGCAGGCTTTAGACCAGGTAGAGGGTGCATAGATCATATCTTCACTCTTCGACAGATTCTAGAACATAGACACACTTTTCGGCGTCCAACAATTGTCATATTTCTTGACTTGAAGGCGGCCTTCGACTCCGTGGACCGAAAAGTACTATGGCAATGTCTGACTGTGAAGGGAGTGCCAAGAAAGTACATTGCACTAATCAAGGCACTCTATTCAAACTCACGTAGTCGTGTAAGGGCTTATGGGGAATTGTCATCTGAATTAGTAACAACCAGTGGTGTCCGACAGGGATGTCCACTTTCCCCATTTCTGTTTAACTTCATCATAGATATGCTAATGGAAGTATCCTTAACTGAACGTAGTGACTTAGGAATCGACTTGTTACCAGGGAATAATCTAATGGACTTAGAATATGCAGATGACATAGTCCTGTTAGGGGAGGATGCTGACAAAATGCAGAGTCTTCTGAACACCTTGAGCAGCAATCTTCGTATGTTTGGCATGCGATTCGCCCCTGCAAAATGTAAGATGCTGCTACAGGACTGGACGACGTCAACCCCTAACTTAGTGATAGGGAGTGAAGTGATAGAACATGTTGACCACTTCACCTACTTGGGAAGTTGTATTAGCACCAACGGACTGATTGGCGATGAAATCTCAGCACGGATCCGAAAAGCTCGAGCTGCTTTCGCTGACTTACACCATCTCTGGCGTAGGCGTGACATCCGGTTATCAACCAAGGGACGTGTGTACTGCTCATCAGTTCGCTCCGTCCTTCTCTATGGCTCTGAAACATGGCCAATACGCGTTGAAGACATGAAAAGGTTGACTGCTTTCGATCATAGATGTCTGCGATCTCTGTCTCACGTTAGGTGGTTTCACAAGATAAGTAATGTTGACGTTAGGCGTAGAGTGTTGGGCAAAGAGGGAAAATCAATCGACGAGGTTATAAAGTTACATAGACTAAGATGGCTAGGTCACGTGGTGCGCATGCCTAACCACCGCCTCCCCCGACGGGCATTGTTAGCTGATATAGGTTCAGGTTGGAAAAGAGCCAGTGGTGGCCAAACAAAAACATGGCATCAATCCATGAAATCCTTGACAGTTAAACTGAGTCAGGTAGGGAGATGCAGACTCCCGGGTTGGGGCCCTCGGGACTCTAGGAATCAATGGCTGGAGACAATAGGTGACATGGCTCAAAATCGTTGTCAATGGCGCAGATGTATTCAATCTCTGTAATCTTTCATATTCCTTTCTACCATTACCCATTCTGTTTCACTCTTATATTTGTCAAACTCTATTAATTCTCTTCACTCATCTTCTTGTCTACCTCTGTGTGCTATTTGGAACGTGGCAACTCGAACTGCTGCACTTCGGTGCCAAGTTCTATGTTGAATCCAGACAGACAGACAGATGTATTTCAAAGATAGTAGGACCTTCAGGTGAACATCGGGGAAAAAACAAAGATGATGAAGATTTCTGGCCAAGAGGAACAGCAGTAACATCAGACAACAATCACCCAGAATAAATGGGAGGAATTTGAAAGAAGCAACCTCCTTTACCTACCTACCTGGGAAGCATCGTTTCAACTACAGGCGGATGGAACTGATGAGAATACCAAAGCAAGGATCGGAAAAGCAGGGCAAGTTTTCATTTCTCTCAAGTCTGTGTGGAGGTCAACAGAAATCCTCAGCATGAAAAAATAAGGTGTGAAATTCCAACTCTAATGTGATGTCAGTGCCACTATGCGGATCAGAGACTTGGCTCATCATGAAGAGCACCTCAAAGAAGCTATAGATCTTCATTAACAGTTGTCTTCGCTCAATACCACTCAAGATCAGTGACATCATTCTCCAGGCTCTCTCTCGAGTGAAACCCGAAAAGGATGCGGCGAGTTGGTTTTCAGTGAGAGAGTGACATGAAGGAGGTCATATGAAGAGGAGATGAAAGCATGTGGGCAGATGTGGGGCCATATGAAAACGATGTCGGAGAACCGAACGCAGTGGAGACGTGCAGCTGAAGCCCTATGTTCCTCTAGGAACTAAAGGAGCAGAAGATTCGATTTCATGCTTGTTTGACTAGGTTTAACAAAAAATACCATTAATATGCTACTTCTATATACATATGTATATCTATGCAGAGGTAAAATGTTACACTAGACAAACGGATATGAAATATGCGCAAAAATATATGTTATTCTATCATTTTTTTTAACATCTACATTTATTACTCCATCGCAAATAAAAATCTCTAATAACAAGAGATTAGAAATAAGATGGGAAAAAATAGAGGAATAGTCTAATATGAACTCATAATGAATATGTTAAGACTAATCTTTATTCTTTCTTTCCTTCTGTCTTGTCTTTTTCCCCTCGACTATTTCTACTAAGCTATATTGATTAAATAAATGAAATACGAAGAGTGTGGATCATTTCACACTTCTGGTTATTCGAGAGAGTTGATTACATAATGGTTGATGAATTGTATATATATATATATATATATATATATATATATATATATACATATACAAATGCTTTTTTATATTCATTATTTAGATTTTATCTATGACATTTGTATTTTGTCCTATATATACATATACAACTGGGTCTATCCAGTGTTGGGACACACACACACACACGTACTTACATATTTTTAAAAATGTAGTGTGGAGTAAACCGACTACGGATAAGATCAGTTGAACAAGATGGTTATTTTCATACTGTTTATTTGTTTCAATTTCTTCTCTTATCAAAATAATGATCATTTTTATTATTCATAAAGAATTTCGATACTTGAAAAAACGATATTAAATAGCACTACTTTATTCTGTCTTCTCCACAAGTTTTAGAAAAATGAATCATATATGCATTAACATCGCATAATCTACAAAAGTCTCAGTGTATTTTAGAACTTTTCTACACCATATGTTATGTATGCTCAAAGTGATTCATTTTTTCTTTTTTTTCCTTCACGTTCCCAGTGGAACATAAGGCTTTAAGCTGGAGGCTTAAAGTTTCTGTAGCAGTGTTTAATTTTACAGGATGAGTTTGTTAGCCTTATGCCCAACCTTTCCTCTTTACCAGTAATATTTATGGCTTAGTGAGGTAAAGGAGTGCGTCGGTGGCCGGAAATCGGACCCCGGATCATGTGCATGGTTGACGAGTTTCCTAACCGCTATGCCAGCGACGCAGAGAGTGATTCATACTACAGGATTAATATTTAAGAATGCACAGTGTTTTAGTTAGTTAAATAGGTTTATTAAAAATTTCAAGAGAATGATTGTTGAAGAAATAATACTCTAGTTCATCAAGTGCTCTAGTCAGATGTCCCTAATAATTAAAGAACTATAGTAATATTAACAAAATTAGGGTTTTTTAAGTAATGGAAGATAACAGTGAATTTAAAGGTTACACAACAAGTTAGTGTAACAGTAGTAGCTGAACCTGTTTCATTTGCACTCAGAGCTACGATTGCTCTAAGCAAACTTCAATGGCCTTTGTTGTTTGGAGTACCTAGGGGCTCTTGTCAGCTTATTTGGTACCCAATAAATGACTGAAAAATATTCTTCAATACCAGGTTTGTGGCCTATTTTTATAGACTGATGGTTATTGGCTTTAACTACACTACGGGTACGTGTTCCTGGGTGTGTAAAACTAAGTTTCTGGAGCAACTGCTAATATAACTGACTGCACAGGGTAAATTAATCGATCGATACGCATAGAGGGAGCTAGCCTTGTTAAACTGGCAGGTGACTAGTTTGCTTTTGCCTAAGCTAATTGACGAAAAAGTGTTATAGTTGGAACGATATGCACATCTCTGTCT
Organism: Trichobilharzia regenti; assembly: GCA_944472135.2. Classification (NCBI taxonomy): domain Eukaryota; kingdom Metazoa; phylum Platyhelminthes; class Trematoda; order Strigeidida; family Schistosomatidae; genus Trichobilharzia; species Trichobilharzia regenti. Next base: position 56,951,252 of record OX235262.1, read on the forward strand.
GATAGCGATTGATCAGAGTGTGGGGATAGTAGCTGTAGGATTCTTGACAGTGGTTACCCTTAAGTCTTTAATAATTTGAATGCATAATGAGTGAGTGAATTGTCCTACAAAGTTTCTACCCTTAAAATTTTATATTCCCTAGCTTTAATTCATACCTAATTTGTTCTTGTTGAAGTGATTAAGTCATCTACTATTATCAATCACTACTGGCTGCAGTGTGCGTCGGTAGAACAGCGGTAGAATGCTCGCCAACCATGAATGTGATCCATGGTTCCATCCTTAGCCAACGCATTTCTTTACCTCTCTAAGGCAGCAGTAAGACTGGTAATAATAAAAAGTTAGACATAAGGCTAGCAACTCCATCCCGTGAAGATAAACACCATTGCTGCCGAAATTTCAAGCCTCTAGCTTGAAGCCTTATATTCACTGGTAACGTAAATGAATAAAAAATGGCCGTTGTCTCCTTTAAACTGAACGCCGCAATCAAACTTAATCTCAGAAATAGCAGACAAAATATTCCGCTAAAGAAACTAGATCATGCAAAAATAAAGCCATTAATCTTTTTTTAATTTGAGACGTCACAATATCTTAACTAGTGTTTGAAAATGTGCTAATGTAAAGTGTTTTGTAAAATTAATTGCTAACTGATCTTGGAAAAACTTGCTAGACTTACAAACAAAATGTGTTTTCAGTGGAAGTTTTGACTTTCCATCCATTTTCATTCAAAACATCTGTTTGAGATACAGAGAAACTATATAATTACAGTGTCTAAACACTGACATATTTCTTTTGCATATTAAAATGTAATATAACACTTTATACGTTGAATTCATTTCCCCTTTTATTTTGTTCTACTATACAATAGGGCGGGGATTAGGTGCATTCTTTCTGGCATTATTCTTCCGTCTATTGGCTACAATATTAGCCGTTCTACCATCAAAGTTGAATATGCGTGAACGTCTATTTGTAGGATTCGCCTGGTTACCAAAAGCTACTGTACAAGCTGCTATTGGACCAGTTGCATTGGACACAGCTAGACAGTCGAATGTTAGTGCAGAGATTATTGGATATGGTGAACAGGTATGTTTATTGAATTTTTGATATTTACGCATATGGTAATCAAGTAAATATCAAACAATTTGTAGGATTTCACTAGATCCACAGACGTTTATGTTTTCAGTTAATTTCAGTAGATTGAACGTAGTAAAATGTTATGAGCAAGTAAATTTTTGTTGTGTGAAAAATCCGTAAAGGTACACTTAGGATATGAAAACATCAGGATTAGGACTAATGATAACTTGAAGATATAATTTTACTGAATGGTAAGAATATTATGTATGGCTAATTTTGGGGCTGAATTTACACACTGTTTTGGAATTTGACAAAATATGATCGGAACAGTATCCAATTACTGATGATGCATCACTGTTTGTTATAAAACACAAACGTATCTGGCAAAGGACCATGCCTGACCGTTAACTAACCTAGCCGCGTTAATATTTAGCTGAAACTACTAAGAATTTAATCGATTAGTGGTGACTAGCAGTGAAATTCAAGGTGCATATTTGGCCTAATGTGTAACACTTCATCTGGATTCACCTGCATCCCTGGTGGGTTATGGTGTTTTCACTGAGACTAAAACTTAGCACCTGTCGTTTCAAATGCTTACGTGGCCTAGTGAATATCATCGATGTGTCTGAAACGATTGGTACTGGGTTCGCTCCTCATCGGGAACAGAGTCTTTCACTGCAAATGCAGATGAATTCGGATGATAAGTCTCGAAAAGGCGTATCACCAGTTACCATCAACCACAAAACGTCATTTCAGTCCTTTGATATTGTCGAATGAGTCCGTAATAGAAGCAACAGAACTGGAACATTTTGGTCAGTCAACGAGGAATACAAACTTCTAAGAAATCGTAAATAAACACAACTTATTATCTGTTATTATTCTGTTGGATAGATAATAGGGCCTACTGTAATTTTGGTAAACTAAGGTCACAGAGAACAATACACACAATCTGGCTATCAAGAGTGAAAGTGAAGAAATGCCACTGCTTAGGAAAATGGCCAAATATATAAGAGTCGCAGGACAATCTTTGTATTTTTAATTTACTATTTACTAAGTGATATCAAACAATTATATGATGTGGTTGTATTCCGTAACCTTTTCGACAATATTATCACCACTTTATTCACTATGAGTGTCTGTGTTTGTAAAATTGTTTCGGGGCAATTTTCGGTAATTATATATTCTTATTTTTCACTAGCAGTATATGCATGGTTGGATGTTCTATATGGCTTTGTAATGTGGGCGTGAGGAAGAAGTAAAACAGGCAAATCAAAAAACTGATGTGTATTATTACTGTCATATCCTCAACAATACCAAGTGACTTGTGCAACGGCAAGTAGTATCTATATTTGCAACTGTGTGTTGAAGTATCTCTAGCGGTTTGAAAGATTTAGTGGTGTGAGGTCGCTGGCCCCATGTTCATCCCTCCCTCTTTACCTGGCTTGGGAACGGCTATAACACTAGCAAGCTAGTTATCTATGCGAGGTTGAGCCAATCGCTCAACTAATATGTAAGAAAAAGTGGAGATGGATGGGCATACATTGAGAAGGCCATCGAATGACATCGCACGGAATGTAGGGCATGGCTGGAGTGGAATCCAAATGGGAAGTGACAAGTCGATCGTCAGTGAAAGGGTGATATGGAGGAGATCATTGAAGAAGAGATGAGAGAGTTTGGTTAATCGTGGACCCAGCTGAAGATGACGGCAGAATACAGGACAAAGTGGAGATGTGTTGTGGAAGCCGTATGTTTCACTCAGAACATAAATGAATAATAATAATAATAAATAATGTTGGCAACTGGAAGTCGGAAAACATTATCTTATTTTTTAATATTAGTATTTCGATATTTTTTGAAAGCAACAAAAATCTTTGTTTAACTAAGATTCATTATGTGATGAGTATAAAGGCGCAATTAATAAATAATTCCACACAACTGTTGCGCTTGATTAGCTGGAACAAATGAAGAACAAATATATGTACTTGTTTTATTCATATCAACTACACGCCAACCTAAATAATAGTAAAACTTAAGCTACAGAAGATCTCAACCTATTTTTATCACAGTGACATCGAGTTATACATACAAAAAAGTATACATAATTTCGAAATAGTGTTAGTATTAGAAAGGTTAACTATTTATGCTGTAGTTAGACAAGAAATGCAGACCAAAGTTCAAATTTTGCACCGAAACCAGGATTGACTAGAGACACAATACAAAATCGAACAAAAAAATGAATTTATACATAAAATGATGAATTTGAATAAGGCATTAGGAAGACACATTTCGCGAGATGATGGCATCATTTAGTAGTTTCTTTACGACCGCTTTACAACTAACATGGTTAACAATAATTAAATAAAGTATATGACAATTACTCATTTATATAAAAAGTACATACTAATGATCAATCATATTTAAAAAGGTCAAATAGTCCATGGTAGGCGAAGGCTGAAGTATATAGTTTTTGTACAGATATTTAACATGTAATTAATCAAAAGTGCTTCCAGAGTTATGTGAAATAATTGTGAAACAGTCGTTGACATTGATTTGAATGAGAGAAAAAAAGAGATGCGGTGCAGAATGTGCATTTGACCGAAGTCTTTGAGCTGTCAACTCCATAACCTGGTCACCCTTGAATGATAGGTTAATAAAGATAGCTTTCTCTGGTACAGAGGCTGTCCTTTCTAGATGTGGCCTATCCTCACTGTGACAAGTGATAAAATTTTCCGGATAACAATTAGCTAATAAAACTGAATGTATATGTCGAAGCTCATCCATCAATGTGTCACTCGTGTTTATTTTTCGGGCCCTTAAGAACACACATTTCACTAGGGGACGTTTATACTGGATAGGAACAAAACTGATAAAATGAAGATATTGTCCACTCCATATCTGTTTACGAAAAATAGATCGCTGAATCGTAGCATCATCTCTCCTAGTCGTATTAATATCCAGGAAACCGAGGTTCTTATTCGATTCTAGTTCAGAAGTCACTCGGATATTTGGAAAAATATGATTAAATAGGGTAATAAAGTTTTCAATAGACTTACTATTACTACCAATAATGAGAGTATCATCTGTATAACGTTTATACAGCATAAATTCTCCAAGCGTACCTTGCATTTGTTCCTCCAATTTTGACATGAAAATATAATAATAATAATCACTTCATTCCACAACAATAACAATTTACAGCATGGAATTTTCAGCGTTTCTTTTACATATTGCAATGGTTTAGCTCTGTTTATAATTATATAAATGTATTAAATATTGATAGTTAATAGGAAAAAATTAAAAAAAATTAAAAAAAAACCAACAAAATCACACTATTTCTAGGTCATAGTGAATAATAAATAAATAATATAACAAATATAAACAAATATAAAAAAATAAAAAATATCTGCTAACAGGGGCCCAAGAGGGCTACCCATCGCAACACCACCGATTTGTTTTTAGGCCTTTTCTTGGAAGGCGAATCTAATATTATCTGCACACATTAAGATGATGTCTTGATGTAAGTTAGAGGAATAGGTAAGTTTATCTCATATGATAGAAATGATATAAAGTTCTATATTGAAAGAAAAAGTTATGACACAGAAAAACAATTAAATAAATTTTGAGGATTAAAATTAACTTCAAATTAGTGGAAATCAGCAGAATCAAGAACAAAAACAAATGAAAAACGCACTTACAGTTACCAAGGTAGTAAGAGGTTAATTATTATCTTACTGGGTACAGACGTCAGCTTGAAATCTTTTCACAACAGTGGTTCATGCAAAACGGAGTAGCCAAAGTTTGCTTTGTATACTGGTAGATATTGGTGATTTCTCTTCTTAGTCTGAATATTCAATAATTAGTTAGCCTTTTCAACAGTAGACGATTTAAGAAGACAGTATTCAGCGAAGAGACTATTTTCAACAACGAATTTACTGTCAACCTGTGCAATCGTATATATATATATATAGTTTTTAAAAAATTATATCCGGTAAGGGAATTCGATCAAAGGTGTGAATACATGAAATAATAATAACAGTATGAAATGCAATTAAAATATTTGTGATTATATTCATTGTTAAATGTCAAGTAGCAAAATAACTAATGTCATATATAGAATTATTCATAGGGTGTATAGATGATAGAAAGGGGTGCATAATTTTAGGATTAGAACACCTGATCGACTCCTGTCACTCTAACAACGCTGACTATGATTTTATGATCGTCCTCTGTCGAATTCATGCTAACTTACTGGCTGAGTTTTCTTCGTTTTTAACTTCTAAAGACAGCGGAGGCCTTGACCACTCATGAATTCAAGCCAGACGTTTGTAAATAAAACAAGTATGTACAATCCCTACTTCTGCCTTGGCCGTAGACGGATAGACGTCTATTTATTTATTTTGGTTTATTCAGTGAATCTATGTACCTTCTCCTCATTAATACGATTATTATTATTATTCTCAGTTTGAATAGTTTCCGTTTGTCCCACTTGTCATTCTAAATCCAAAAATGTCCTATCTTATCAAATTTCACACCATTCTATGTAATGTTTTATATTGCCTTAGTAATCCTATAAGTATGCACCCTTTTCTAACATCTATACATCATATGATTTATTCTATATATGACATTAATTATTTTGCTACTTGACATTTAACAATGATTATAATCACAAATATTTTAATTGCATTTCAAACTGTTACTATTATTTCATGTATTCACACCTTTGATCGAATTCCCTTACGGGATATAATTTTTTAAAAACTATATATACATATATATATGATTGTAGAGTTTGATAGTAAATTCATTGTTGAAAAAAGCCTCTTCGCTGAATATTGTACTCTCAATGTTACAATGAGAATTATTAAACAAGATAATTTGTCTGCTTGTATCATTTCGGGATGATGTCGTTTATACATCCTTCTATGAATAACTCAACATCACTGTGGTAAGAGTATGTTCAGGCAATTTGTAACTCACATTTTGATACTGTTTAGGTTTTTATGGAGTTGACAAGAATCTATAAAGTAGAATAAGCGCATGTGCATCGGTAGTATAGCGGTTAGACCATTCACATGGTCCGGAGTTCGATAGCCGGCCACAGACGCACTCCTTCACCTCGCTAAGCCAGAAATAATGCTGGTAGAGAGGAAAGGTTGGAATGAGGCTAGAACCCTCATCCTGTGAAAATAAACACTGCTACAGAAACTTCAAGCCACTAGCTTGAGGCCCTATGTTCCACAGGGAACGTGAAGGGAAAAAAACCCAAGTTGTATTATCGTTTAAATTAATTAATTAATCTTCTGATGAAATATTATATAATACCCTATGCTATTTTTCTTCTTCTCTAGGTTGTAACACTGGCTGCACTTTCAATTTTAATTACAGCACCATTAGGTGCAGTATTAATGCCACTTACTGCACCTTACTTATTACATCAAGATATTCAATCGTCTCAAGTATTGATTGAACGTACACAGCCTAAAAGTGCTCCAAAAAAGATTATTGATAAATTAAAAAATAATGAAAATGATAATGATAATCAAAACACTCAGACATCAGAATCTCATCCACCTGTATTACTTGCAAATAAGTCCAGATCTAATCAACAAAACACTATAAGTAATACTCATTTATAAATTTTATTCCGATGCATAACTTTAAATTTGTGTACTGTTACCTCTTTGTTTTTTTTTTCTTTCGTCTCTTTTTCTGTTTTTGGAAAGTTGTGTGTTAACGAAATTTCTGAAAAAAAATAAAAACTAATAATTATCCAGTTAAATATGATGCTACTTCAGTGTTTAGTCTGTTTCTGTACTATGGCTATGATATGGCTGATATTTTCAAAAATCAAATGTAAATCCCTGATTCTGACAGCTAATCACATCAACAACAACAAAAACAGTCATAATGACGAAGAATGCATCTTATTGTATTTCTTCTTCTTTTATTTTTTAAGAGGAAACGAATATTTGGTTCTCACAGTCTTCATTTGTTTTTTTTTGGTTTTTTGTAGTTCAGCGCATCTATCCTTCACCGTAGTTTCAAATAAAATTATTTACAAATGTGTTTATTACTTCATGTGTTTCCCATGATCATAAAAGTGTGTGCAGAATCAGAAGAAAATCATAGCGTCACACATAGTATCTTTGACTTGAAACATCATTTTAGTGTTCCACATTAGCTGTTTAAAAGAAACTGATCAGAAGATTTTTGTGTTCCTCTCTTTTGGTAATTTACTTGTTTTTAAGTGTATTTCCTTTAAAATATACTTGTTGAAATCTCAATTTAGCTACCGTCAAGTAGTGGACTGCCTTTATAAAGTTGAATATTGAATTTGATTGGTATTCATTTCTAAATTGATTGTTAGGCTTTTTTGCCTTGAAGAGGAGGTGTATTTTATCAAACAGCAGTGTATTTCCGTCCATTTGTTTTCCAAAATTACCAAATTTTGATCCGATAAAAGAATTGTATTTTAGTTCACATTTTTAAAAAATGGAAGTTTTCTTTAGCCCCAATTATTATTTCACAACATACTTCTTTGTTTCATTGTTAATTTAGTTAAGAAAAATTCATGTTGATATTTAGCAAGATTTGAGAAGATTTTCCCTAAAGTTCAAGACTAAAAAACTACATTTTCCTTAATATGTATCTTTTGTTTTGTTATTTTATCATACTGAGTTCTTTGTTAACAGACTGTTATCTTTAAAGATGTTGAAAAAACATTTGTACGCTTACAAGAGAGTCACATATGAGATAGTTCCAGAGTAAATTAGTTGACCTGTTCACTATTTTGTATTGTATGTGGAGTTTCCTTCCTTTCTTCCTTCCTTCCATCGAAAATTAACACTAACGTCAGTTAATCACTCCTCTCCGTTCAGAACCAGTCTGAATGTATATTCACATCGATGGGTGTATTATATATATATATATATACGCTGAAGAGGAAGTATATCAAGATGCACTGTCAACAGACTAAACATTGTCGGAGGCCCTCATTTTCTCTCGATCCACAAACACAAATAATAGCACAAAAATATACGGAACTAGTTTGTTGTAAATTTCATTTCAAAATGTAGTTCAATTTTAGTATGAATGGTTGTCATTTTTAATGTTATTATTGTTATGATTATTATTATCAGTTAAATAACGTAGTTATAGAATAAACAATGTTTTATTATTTTCATTACAAAATAATAATAATATTATTATTAATAAATGATTACTTGATTAAGCTAAATAGTTTTTCTATCTTACACAAACAATTGGAGTTGTTTTTCTTGTAAGCATAAAACAAAAACGTGAAAGAAAATTTGATTTATTCTTAACAGCATGTTTGATCGTGAAATTACTTCAGTTGATGATTCACTGGAATACCAGAGAGTGCTGAACAGCTATTTTGTCGTAGTTCGAGACTTGCCAGGAGATTCAGGTTACAGGACGACCTCAGTGACCATTCAACTACTGAGATGGAGTCCACAAGGCCGATGAATTCTAAATTCTGTCATTTCGCAATATATAGCATGATGATCAACCTTGTGTTATCAGTGAGTATCTGTTCTCAAAGGCAACTTCCTCCGGCAATCAGCCACCAGTGAGCACTAGACTGGCTTTCAAGAGTTGGTTTGCAGGGATTTGGCCTATATCATGATTGATCATGAACTTATTTCATTTAGAGGATCATTAAAGACCAGTGAGGACTAGACATCAGTTCTGTCTTTGTTTGGAACTCTTTACACTGGGCCAATCGATCGATGAAGAGAAAGAGGAGTAAACCATTGAAATCAGTAGACTCTGCCTGTCTACGATATACCTTCAGGATAGTAGGCCTTAAGCATAGTGAGTATTAGTAGTTTAAAGTAAAGAATACCAGAAGGCTTGGCTAACAGTGATGATAATGATAATAGTCTCAGGTGTATTCTGCACAAAATGTTTACACACTATATAGATTTCTCAGTGTGTTTTACTAAGTAAACTTTTCCCTTTCAGATAAGAAATAATAGACGGTATACCTCAGGATATACTACTTCTATATCTGAAGCAGAATTCAATCCCTTCTGATATTTTTCCTCCTTTGTCTCTTTCGATAAATTCAGAGTAATCAGTTAAAGCCATTTAAAAATGTGCATCATTATATTTCGCCATTCAACAAGTTACATCGTTAAATGATTGAAAAAATAAGAAGTGAAAATTTGATGCATCGCAGTAGAATAAAATCCAAGTACTTCATTGCCTATAAAGCAAAGTAACAACAACAGCCTAAACCCACTAAAACTTACACATTAGGTGTGTAGAACCAAGATGTCCACCTAGTGACTATATTAACAAATTATAAAGAAAAACATGTATACTTTGGAAGCTATTCATCTTGAACTATGTTTGTTTTCCTTGAGCAATTAACTCAGAAACTGCTGAAGCATAAATATTTATTAAAAAGTGAAATTGTCCAGAATTTAGCACTGTTGTTCAGTCAACCACATATTTACTCCTTTAAATAAATTAGAAAATAAAAATGAATCATTGAGTGTTCATTCACTATGCAAAGGATATCGATGGAATGAATGCTTGAAGAAAATTGTCCGGCATAGCATACAAACTGTCACTTTGAAAAGAGGGTTGTACAGTGTTGCTTCCTAATTATTGGCACAACTAATCGTCATTTTTTTGCCTTTCAGTATTCTGTAGTGCATCTCCATTCTACTTAGTTCTCTTTCATTCCTTTCAATTGGCTCCGATATTGTTCACAAGCTTTTATCACCTCACAACAGGGTTTCCCCCATGTCACTCTTTGACATGTTTATTCTTATCTCATCCTCCCCCAACTGAAGTGCAATATCAGTCAGCTGTTGTATCAGCTTATGTTTAGTCTGTCTCTATCTGCTTCTTTATATTCGTTAAACTATTGATTATTGGCCAGTTTACTTATAAATCTTCTGGTTTGTACAAAATGACATAAAAATCATTTGCGAAGTGAACATTCCATAGTATTTTTTAGGCCCAATGTCAGTCGGTCTTCTCGCTTCCTGTGCTCTCCCACATGATCCAGTCCACCACTGTCAGAATTATCATTGATAACTGTATGCAGCCACTGCATTGTCTTTACACGCTTCAGTGAGTTTTTTTATTGCAAATAACTTGAAATGAAGCATCGAAATGTAGCTATTGAATCAGGTATATTAATGTTTAGGGTGGTTCAGTGAGTGCTGTCTAAGCTTCTGCCACGTTTACGTTTAACATTTAGTGCTGTCGATATTTTCAAAGAAGTTGAAGTTGAGGTAAAGTGTCAGCTGCCATTCTATAGGTCTGTTACATGACGATGCGTACTGTTGCAACTTTTTTCCTGAATCAAGCCTGTTGCGGAGCTCCTTTTATTCCCACCAGGATGATAAAGCTTAATGTTTTGCTTAGGATAGACAAGCGTTAGACGCTACATCACTTCTTGCATAGACTTCGTATACTGCCGAACATTTGGTCGACTTAATAGTGTCACTGGTAATAAATGAGATGTAGTATCTCATGTATGGGTCCCATTCAACCAGTATTAACTTTCGAAAAACAGGAGAACCTAAGAGGTGTGTAACAGCTACACTTAAAACAGAATTTGATAATTTGATGCGAAAAAAAGTGAAATGCACTTTCCTAGTCCCTTTTTACGATGCCTGTTAACAGTGATTATACAACTTAGCTAAGTGAAGAATGTCTAAACAACTTGTCTAAATACTTTTGAATACACAGTAGTTGTTTATTCTAAAGCAAATTAATCTTTTGAAGATGATAGAATAAATAAATAGAAACTAACTAGTAGATAAATCCAGTCAATGCAAAATTATTGTTTGAGTCGTCAGGTCAGAACTACGGTAAGTTTTTATTCATGATAGTATTTATAAACAGCTTAAACAAGGTTACATGACCTTTCAAAGATTCACAAGTCTGGAAACCCTCTAAGACTACGTCGAATTCTCCATATCATGGAATCATCAAATGGATTACAGATGCTTTTACGCCCATAAGAGATTCCTTATAAAATCATTCCTTTACAAATTCACTAGATCTTATCAACCTACGAGATACTATGAACATCAAAAAAAGGTTGTGTGCTAAATCGATACAAAATTTTTGTCTACTAATATTCCGCTTCTCAAGACGGTTGATTTCGATTACGATTACATCACATGAAATGGAATACAGTTGCGTGTACCTGTCACTTACATCAGAGATATTATCTGGATATGTACAGTAAAAAAATCAGACCTCATTTTCAAGAGAGAGAGAGTATAACAAACGGATGATGTCGCCATGGGGGGTCTTATTTGGCGCCTGTTAGCGATTGATATCTAAATATGTTAGGAAACAATACGATGTGTGGACGTCATATGAGGTATGCTAATTACTGGTAAAAACAGTGAGTCGAATGAAAATTTCAATGCTCTATTAAGTATATTCATCCTAACATTCGAGGGACCTAAGAATGCGTAATGCTTTGAAAACTGAGTTTATTTGATATTACACTGACTGGACGGGACGACGGAAAAATTATTAATTATCATTCCCTTGCGTTCCAAGTGGAAAATAGGGCTTCAGCAACACACCTCCACCTTGTTTTATCTTCTGCTGTCCTCTTCAGCTGGGTCCACGGTTGACCATACTCTCCTATCTTTTCCTCATACGATCTCATCCATGTCACCCCCACACCAGAAACCCACTCGTCGCTTCCCATTGGGATTTCACTCTAGTGATAGCCTGCGTCGGGTGCGATGTCATTCGGCGGCCTCCCCAATGAATGCCCGAACCATCCATCTGCACTTCCTCCTGCATATTTGTTGGACGATTGACTGTTGATTGGTTTGTTATCACAGTTTCTTGTTCCTTATTCTTTCTGGCCGCCTGGCCATTCAATCTTTGCTATAGAGACTGAGAAGGCAGCTGTTGATGAAATTTGTAACCTGTTTAAAATCAATTTCGTGACAAACAGTTTCTGATCCGTATAAAAGAACCAATTTCACATTGATATTGAAAATCTGAATCTTATTCCCTATTCTGAGTTGTTGTGGAAGATTTCCAAAATGGTTTCAGAATGATGAAGGCGTATCTTGCCTTTCCGGTTATTGCCAGCTTTGACATATTAATCCATTCCGCCTGTTGTTGAAACAATGACTCCCGGACAATTAAAGGAGATAACCTCTGTTAAATCTCCCCCATTGATGGTGATTAGTGCTGGTTGTTGTTACTGTTGATTGGTTACCTTTACCATCTTCTCTATATTCACCTGCAGTCATGTCTTCTCTGCTGCTTATTCAGCCAGTTTGTTTATTTTAGCTTGCAAGTCTTCGAGTTTGTGTGGAATTAAATATAAATCATTCACCCGTGAAATCCAGATCTTCAAGAGTCTTCTTATCGGTCGTTCAGCGTATTCCTCACTCCTCACCCCAGCAGTTTGACACATAATCCAGTCCACCATAATCAAGAATACCATCGACGAAAATATGCAGCCAGCTAGCTTGTCTCACTCATGTACGCATTTCGAACGCTTCGGTGAGTTTGCCAACGTGGATCACTTGATACATGGCATTGTCGGATAGTCAGCTGTTGATTGAGGTTGAAGCAGTTTCCAAATTACTTCTCGATCAGCGATCCTTCGTCCAAGGTCTTTTCAAAGTCGATGACGTTAATGTAGAGATTTGATTGCCATCTATACTGTGCTCTGCTCCATGACGATGTGTAGAGTTGCAATTTGATCAGCACATGATTTTCCTCTCCTAAATCTAGCCAGCTTGTTCTAGTGGGTTTGAAGAACTTCTGTATGCAGAGAAACTTTTATTCTCTCCAGGATGATGTAACTTAGTAGTTTACTTGTAGTGGGAAAGAGCATTATTCCACTAAAGTTCTTGCAGAGTAATGCGTAAGTCACCCTTCTTTAGCAGTCTGACGAGGTATCCCTTCTTCCAATCAGTAGGCACCTTTCCTGCTTTCCTAACCTGTTGCAGCAATGGATTGAGAACATCTGCCGTAATCTCTTTTTCGGGAAGGGATGCTGTCTGGTTCTGCTGCCTTCCTGGATTGCCCTCAGTAGCTCGATCACATTCAGGATTTCTTCTTTCTTTGGAAGAGTAGTGTCCACTGGCAGGCAGTTCTGTGCGGGCTGTTGGTGGTCTTTCAAGGCGAATTACCAGTGGCGGTCGATTCAAGAAACCTTTAAAGCGATCAGTACACTGTTTGATTTGTTTATCCTCCTTGATGATCAGGTTCCCTTGAGCATGTTTTATTAGTTTCGTCATCTGGCTTGATCTCTTCTCGGATAGCAGGCACCTTTGCTATCTGATATAATTTTTGATTTTGATTTTTTTTTGATTACAGCTTGATTCCACACCGTATTTTCGGTACAAGTATGGAATTTTCAGCATGGATATCGGTAGCCCAAATTTCGCAGGCCGACCATAGATATCAGGTGTGCGTCGGTGTGGGCTCGGACCCCGGACCATGTGCATGGTCGGCGAGAGTCCTAACCACTGTGCCACCGACGCACAGATATATGGATGACACTTTCACAGTGTTAAAAACAGAAGATATCTCTAGCTTCTTGACACGTATACAATCCACATTTGAATTGAAAAATGAACAAGGAGAATTAGCTATGTTAGATTGTAAAATAAAACAAATAGAAGGTGAACTGCACACTAGTGTGTACAAAACACCAACTCATTCTAATAGATATTTATAATTCATCTCATCCGTTAACTGTTAAGGCAGGCTTAGTTAAGTGTTTAACAAACCGAACAGTAGCACTAAGTAGCACAAGAGAAGACCTAAATGATGAAATAAAACAGATAGAAGAGGTTTTTTTGTTTAATAACTATCCTTTAAAATTCATTAGGAAGATAGAAAAAGGCCAAAAGAAAAACAAAAATAATTGTGCAACTAGCAATAATAACATAAATAAGAGAGAATATAAGTCATCTACTGTTATGCCACATAAGGAGGGAACATCTGAGACCCTACGTAGGATTCTTAATAAAGCAGGAATTAGGGTGAAATTCAAACCTACAAACTCACTACCCAGGTAGAACAAGCTCTGTAGGTTAAAGGACCCATTTGACCCAATTAGACAAAATAATATAATTTACAAAATACCCTGAAATGACTGTGAGGTCAACTACATAGGTCAAACTAGTAGGTCAGGGGTAGTCAGATTGTCAGAACATAAGAATTTAGCTAAGGTAAGAATGGTTGACCCGAGAAGATAAGTAATTTGGAGAAAAGCTCAGAAATCGCACTATAGGCATTAACACACAACCACATGAAAGGGTAGGACAGAGTCAAAATTCTAAAAAGTAATATAGGTAGGTGGAGAGCGAGAGAGATCGATTACTGAATCCTTGTTCATCGAGTCTACACCCAGCACATGCAATAGGAATGATTCATCACTCATACCCGAAATATGGAAAATACTACTACCAATCAAGTCAAGTGAAAAATAATGGAACTATATGAATGAAGTTAGAAAGTCGTTTGATTACCTTGATATGATTATGAGCGGCAGTAAATTGTGCTCGAAACGTTATTAGTAAACATTACTGTATAACACTGTGAGACTTTATCAAAACAAAATTTACCCATAATGGAATCACTTTTTTATTTGACATTTACTTGCGTCGTTTCTTTTGAAATAGATTCTCAACACACAAATAAATTGCGTGGAGGATTTAATCATGAGCTGACATCAGTTAGAGAACCACTGGAAAGTGTCTTCTTGTCTTGATGTCTCTTTTACCTGCGCCCTACATGTTCTGCTTCAGTTACTGGCCAGTGTGTCGTAGAATTCTAGTTTGTCTTTTCTAGCATAAATACAAGTGTCAGCCGTTAACCTGTATTTTGTGGGAATTTCGGCTTTAATGAAAATGACCTTTCCATTTTATCGTGGACATACGGAATAACGAACTAGTATTGATGAAACGCTATTGGAAATCTAGGACTCTTTAGCAGGGGAAATGATGGGTGCTGGTCTTAAATCTCCGTAGGAAAATCATCATTTAAATACATCTTGATAAACAGTTCCAAATAGGATGAAGAACGCTACCCAGAGCCCAATGCTAGCCACCATCAACCGACTGCAAACTTAATATAATATATAAAATATATTAAGTAAACCTTGGGAAATAACCAATGGTAATCAATGTAATCACAAAATCATGAAATCTTACACGTTCAGAGTGCTAAGTCGTTAGTGAAACAAGTGGAGAAAGAAAGAAACAGGTGTTCCCACTGAGGCTCGGTGGGAAAACCACCACTCACTGGGAATGCAGGTACATCAAGTTGACAAGTCCCAAGTAGGACGAAATGTACATCTTGGATTCCACTGCTAATTAGTCTCCATCCACCAATTAACTTCAAGTTACATGACCAGTCATCATGCACAAGAAGCTGACATGTTAACCTGAAACTGAGCACCTCAGTCGAATCAGTCAATGGGAAAATCTAAACTGAATTAAGGAGATAGGAGAGTGGTTAAAAGTGCTCATTGTCATTAAATGTTCACAGAGACTATGTCGAGCTCAATACAGAGAGAGGTAGAATGTTTGACTTGATATACTTCTTAAGAATACAGAGATCGTGTTTTCTGAAATTGTTTCTGAAATCATTTTGATTAAAGATAAAAGCTGCCTTTGATAGTTTGGTGGAAACATGATAGATCATCAAAAATGCTCGCCCTAGTTTAATTGTATACTAACTATCCATCAAATGAGATAAAAGCATGCAATTTGTGTGTTTAACAGACTTTTCACCAAGCATTTACAGTACAAACAATCGGTGCAAAAGTTAATTGCTACTTGCGACACAAAAGACATTGGCAATGTCACATTTAGGTAAAAGGATAGTTTTCACATTTGCTGACGTTTCACACCTTGACCTTTCAGACTATTATGTTTACCGTATGCTTTCAAACTTTTATATGATAAAAGAATTCGGTCAGTTTTTTTGTAACAATAATAACGATTGTAGCTTTATTCTGCACAACATTCGGAACTTTCAGCGTAGTCTTTTCTCTTCATCAAGTAACTTTAAGGAAAATAACAATCTAGAAGACGTCTTGTGTCTCAGTTTTATTCTCTCTGAAGTATGAAATAATCCCTTACATTGTTTCACTTTTGTCTCAAAGAACTGCACAGTAGTAGGCCAGAGGTAAATTAAAAATGTGCATGATTAAATCTGATGATCAACAGACATAATTGGATGATTAAAACACAGAGAACAGATAAAATTTTATGCATTCTGTTGGATGGAAAATCAGATAGCTCAGTGGTTGTATATTGGGCCGATGTATTCGCATTACACTGAAACAAACTTCAACATCCCGCATTGCATTATCTTAAATTCTGAATTATTCTAAAAATAGCATTTATCATGCATTTGAATACAACAGTCATCAATTAACTGCCGATTTAAACAGCACCGACATTTCTATATGTGCTTATTTTTGTATTTTTTAAATTGAGATATGACTTCGGCGTAAGTATGAAACCATGACCTGAATCCAGTCCAGTATCATCCTTCATGATTCACTAAACGCCAAATAATGTAAAAGGAAGCGGCTAGTTTGACTTAAGGTATGAAGTAAAAAAACTGGTCAACTAAATTACTAGATGTCATATTATAGCTTTGGGGGAATTTTTCTCTTTCCACCAGTTGGAATAATACAAGTTTCTATAAGGGATATTCCACAGGATAGAATCAAGACTCTGGTTTCGATAATTGAATGTTTCAGAAGTACTGAACGGTGAAGAAACTCCTCCTTATTTTCCATCAGCGATTTGACAGCAATGCTAAAGTATACCCGCAAAAATAGCACACCGATTTGAATGAGTACCACTGGGATATAACTAAAAAGCGAAGAACTTTTGATGCAGTATCTCATATATATTAGGATAAAATCATAGAGATATAATTGAATATGTTTGACATTGAGGCCTACTGCCTAGGTGTGACTATTAAATAACATTTATTGTTACAGACTAGGAAGAACTGTTCATTGACACTTGTGAATTTGGAACAGAGCTTGTCAGCCACGTCTCGTAAACCGTTAATGCCCAGCTCTTGCTACGCTCGGGCTCACGCTGTTCCTTGAAGTTTCTCAGAAACGCTTATTAATAACGGACGAAAAACCAAAACACCGATTGACCACTCGAGAATTCTTTATTGTAACACCAACATATAAAAAATGTTTCCACAATGGTCTGTGAACAAATATTACAATAATAAATCACAATATTACTTCTGACGGTTTACTGCTGACTTCTTTCTGAACAGCGACCGATGAGACGATGACTGTCGTATTGATGCCTCCGCGAAAATTGGGGAAGTTGGTTTTGAGCAAACAATCGTGAATTGATTGTTCAATCTTCAACTGCATTGACACTCCCCGCCAAAAAAGAGATCCATCCCATTTTTCCATCACGACCAGTACACGTTGACTTGGATGCCATTGCGAGAACCTGGGTCACACAGACAGAGCTGAAATGGAAAACAAACAGAAAAGCCAACACACCACAAGCATACTCATAGCACAATCTCACACATCAATGACGACCTGCGCCTTCCAGTTAAAGGCATCCTCTTGCAACACAATCGCCACTTGCTAGAATGACTCTTGCAGAATGCAACGTGACCATAGCACCACCTCATGATACTCCACGCACGTCCTCGTATCTACTCACTACCAATTACCACTGCAATCGCTTGTCACTCATTCTGCCTCAGTTCTAGTAACGGTGACGTATGCGAGCCTCAGTCGTTTACACTCTTTCTCCCGCGTGTTGGACCGCAGCTAACAATTATCTCCGTATGCATTTCATTCTCAGTAATACCCTCCCCGGCGTATACGACCCATCTGCTGTCTTAACATCAATCAATTCATTCACGGATGTAGAAGACTATAAACAACTTCAGAAGTAATCACGACGAAAATTTTAACAAAATTATGCAATAACAACAAGGTACGAAAACAACGAGTAAACACAATGAATCCAAAAACACCAATTGATATGACACACCACACGATATACAAACAGTACACACAAACTCGCGGATCATGTCTTGATGGAATTCCTTTGAAGAATCGCAGGACTTACACCAGTACGCCTACAACCCTTCACAGGTTGACGATTGTAAGTTGTGGAATGTCCGGACACAAACAAGATTAACCAACAATTACAATAATTGGAACTCACACAATTATTTAACACAAACATATGTACAATCAACACATCAAATGTTGTGGATTCTGGCACGACAAACTACCTTGAAGAACTGTAGGACTTACAGCAGTACGCCTACATTCCTTCTCAGGTTGATGATCCAAGTGGAAGTCGTCCGGACACAAACAGAATTACCAACAGCTAGATGACAGATGATATCAATTCAGTATATACAATATGAACATATGTACAAAATCACACACCAAGCACATTGGACTGCTCATTGATGCGCTACCCTTTGAAGAATTGTAGGACTTACAGCAGTACGCCTACAACCCTTCTCAGGTTGACGCCCTAGGTTGGAAAATCGTCACAGAGTTCATTTGCTGACTTCCTTCTATCAGCTATATCCTCAAATCTGAACGGTAACACGCTCATGTCATTGTATCGTAGAATATAGATGACGAACAAACACACGACGTATCTGGTCAACCAAGCGTAGAAACAGAGTAATTTACACCAAAGATAATAGCATTCAAATAGTAACTTGAAACTAGAAATGCCTTTATTCATGCAAGTCAATTTAACAATTACTCTCTCGTTTACACTTGGCTTATCCTCATAAACTGAGCAATATCTTTCGTCTTTCAAACGCACCAATACTATCATAGTCATTGCACAAGATACTTGAGTTGATGGGCGTCTGTTTCATTGTGGATGACAACACCAACGACGACTGATTGATACAGTTGATGAACTTAGCGGTGGATCAGAAGCTGTTGTTGTTCGGCTTTCAGAAATTCTCTACTGCAAGAACCACCACTGCTGTCTTTTACTATCAGCTCAGGTTTAGCACTAGCATCTGATGATAGGTGGGCTACATGCTGATCAATTACACTGACGGTCTCACAAGTATGCATGCCTTCTGCAACTGCATCTGCATTTATTTCTACTTCACGTTCAAGTTGTACAGAACCTTTGTTCAACTTAGCAGTAGTAGGCATATCCCTCATCTCATCATGATCAACCAAAGACAACTGTGAAGTATCATGATCATTATCACGAATATTCACTTTACCGTCAACTTCATCATTTTCAAACTCTTTAATAACAGAAGTAGACAATTTGGTTCCTCCTCGCAAATCCTAAAGGTTTTATAACTTCACTCTGACTAGTAATACCTTGTAAACTTGTAGGGTCAGAACTGGACTCTGAAGCATAACTCTATTCTGTGACACTCTATTCAACAATGGCTTACCAGTTGCAACTACAGACTTCTTGACCGCACCGTTATCGTCACACAATTCGGAGTCAGGCCTGGATTTACATTTAGCTTATCACTGAACTTGCTCACTGGTTCACAGTTCACCTTTGTATGCACCTCTTGCAAACGTGTAAAACACAACCTTGCATGTCTTGCATCTTGTAACTTATCTGTTGAGGATGTACTACGAAACCTGTTACACTCACTAGGTCTATATGCATTACTAGACATCATGGAGCCTTCTCGATATCCACCTCTCTGAGGCCTATTCGTCATCAATGATTGCGTTTTACCCTCAGACTGCTCTATTCTAGGGGTGAGATTCAATATACTGGCAAACTTGCTCATCGATTGATTGACACTATCTTTTACTAGTTTCAGGATATCATCAAATTTTGGCTCGATACCCTCATCCTCCATACGGGAGCTTATCTTCACCCACTTCCTTTGCAGTCGAGTAGGTAGGCGTTTTGCTATTACTTCTAGTATAAAACTCGAGTTGAGGTCACTCATGCAATTCATCGAAATCAAGGTATTCTTATAAGTCATAAGATTATCCAAAAACTCAGTAAGTGCCTTGGAGTCATCTTGAAGTTGACTGCCGTTACCTTTGACAGCTTCGTATACGTTCCTTACAATCATCGAAGGTCTTCCAAACCTTTGACGTAATATGCTCATAGCCTCAGCGTATCCCTCATTAGGGGCATGAGCTTACAGCACTGTATAGCTCTTGAAGCATCTCCAGTGCAATACCTCATCAAATACATCAATTTCAATTCATCACTTAATAAAAAACTACTCAGCATGATCTCAAACTCCTTTACAAATTGTAAATAATCAGCCGGGTTTCCATCGAAACACCGTGGTTCAAATTTAGGGAGTTTGATGTTCCTATTATCCCTGAACGGCGAAACAGTAACATCAACCATGTCATGCTTAACATCAGACACATCGTTACAATAACAGACAAGTCACCATGACTTACTTTCCTGTTTGCATCCAAGACGCTCTGTCCCTTCTTTGACCCAGGCATTGTTGAACTTGACCCAATTCCAAAAACGTTCCAGATATTGCTTGTTCAAAGAGACTTTCCGGCACCAGGAAAGATGAACGGTGACTATCCAAAGTCTGCCAACTGTCCAAACCGTAAAAACTGACGTTGTACCGTCAGAAACTGTCAGCCACGTCTCGTAAACCGTTAATGCCCAGCTCTTGCTACGCTCGGGCTCACGCTGTTCCTTGAAGTTTCTCAGAAACGCTTATTAATAACGGACGAAAAAACCAAAACACCGATTGACCACTCGAGAATTCTTTATTGTAACACCAACATATAAAAAATGTTTCACAATGGTCTGTGAACAAATATTACAATAATAAATCACAATATTACTTCTGACGGTTTACTGCTGACTTCTTTCTGAACAGCGACCGATGAGACGATGACTGTCGTATTGATGCCTCCGCGAAAATTGGGGAAGTTGGTTTTGAGCAAACAATCGTGAATTGATTGTTCAATCTTCAACTGCATTAACTGAGCTTTAACAATCACGCTATTTTGGCACAAATCACTTGAGGTTTAGTGTGTTTTAAGGCATTAACACGTTCAACATGGTCACTTTTGGCTGAAAACGGCTCCTGCTCTTTCTCTCTACAGTTAACAGCACATCAAGTAAGGCAAGCTGTATTGAGAATATGTTCCGTCAACAAATGACTTCGACTTTACTAACACGCTAATTTTCGCTCCATAAATATATATATATTCACTCAAGTCACTAAGTGACTTCAGTTTGACGATCATTGAAAACCAAGTACTACTTAACAGCTACTTTGTCTTACTTTCAGAATATTTAGAATCACAAACCCTTTAGCATAATAAGAATAGAAATCGACATCTTAAGAGTGCAGGGTGACCATTTAAAAAAATCATCCACTGGGACGGGATCAAACCAGAACCTTGTACTTAAAAAGAAATCTAGTGTTCATCAGTGACTGGCTAGAGGAGGAAGTTATCTAAAGATCTGCTGAGAAATCGTTAACAACGGAGTCCATTAGGTTGGTGAGCAAATACTCGCCGACAAGATTGACTGGTGACTTCAGTTTACGTAAATTAAAACTCATGAGCTTTATGAATCTGTCCGAATCGCTGAAAAGATAATGGACTCGCCTCATAACCTCAAAGACATGAGTTCAATACCTTGTGGAGTCATAGGCGTGAGCTACTGAAAAGTTTCATACTGGAACAAAACAGTAGTCCAGCAGTCTCTGATTTCTAACGGTTCTCTGAAATGAGATGTCAAATCGAGTATCGGAAAGGCGAGAAACACATTCATCAACCTAAAACAAACAATCTGGAAATCTTCGTCACTCAGCCAGCATCAACAACAAAATTCGGTCGGATTTTCAATACAAACGTCAGGTCAGTCAGTTCTTCTATACGGATCAGAAACTTGGCGGGCGGGTCACAAAGAATATTTCCAACAGCCTGTTGCAGACATTTATCAACAACTAACTGTCTTCGCTCTGTACTAAAGATCAGATGGCCGGGCCGGAAAGAATCACCAACAAGAAACTATGGGAAGAAACAGAACAAGAAGTGATCGCCCAACAAATATGCGGGAGAAAATGGAGACGGATTGGACACTCGCGCGAGCGTCAGGCCATTGAGTGGACCTTGAAAGGGAAGATGCAAGTGGAACGTCAGTGCAAGGGTGACATGGAGGAGATCGTGTGAAGGGGAGTTGAAACAGTATGGACTAACATGGATGCAGGTGAAAAGTACAGCAGAAGGAAGACAGAAGCAAGTGGAGACGTGCAATTGAAGCTCTATGTTCCACTAGAACCCAAGGGAACAATAATAATACTAATACTCCCATCAACAAGTTACCTAAAATGATTAGATCAAGGTATAAATATACAGTAGTATTAGCCAGTAACTTCTTTAGTTTATTACGATGCAATGGATTATTCTATAGAGCGAAAAAAAATATAAGCCGAATTAATTTCAGCATACTATCTGAAAATATTTTCCTTCTTGTACACGGAAAGCATTTTGAATAAAATATTTTCAAAAGAAATAAAACACTGAACATTTAACAATTCTCTGTTACCTTATCTGTCGATTTCTTCTACTGACTAGCGGAACTTTTTAGCTTGTTTATTATTGACAGTTTCACTTAGTTTATTTTTTTCTGAAACAAAAAATGCCCAAGAAATGATTGACTTGTCTTTAGTGCATACATAACTAGCCTATGATAATATTCTTTTATTTTTGTCTTAACCAGTAAACGTGTTCACTCTGGAAAAAAAACGGCTGTATACCAACATGCTCTACCATCAAAAGATACTATACTACACTGACTACTATGAAATAATCACGGATTTACTTCAACTCTCTCCTCTCTCTTTTCTCTAACCTTCTAAGAATGTTATGATGTCTTTTTTATTGTTACGCAGATAGTTATACTATTTCTCGTCTACTGCTTCAGTGAATTTACCAATGAAATGTAATTTATTTTATAGAAAGACGAAAAACAAACTGAGCGAACTGATATATACGTATACCTTTTCATTTACTTTCTTATCAGTGCATTTACAATGATGCATAAAGTCTGACATTAAGATTATATCAGTTCTCTGGTGAAGTGTTAGACAATAAGACTGCTCGGGTTTTAGGTAGTTGCCTACAAAATTCAAGTTAGTTAATCTGTAGGCGAATTTTTTTTAATCTTCGCGTTCTGAGTGGATGGAATAAAAGGCTTTAAAATTAGCATTTTGAAGTTTCAGTAACAGTGGTGGTGGCCTTCTGTGAGGTGAGGTCACTACCAGTATAGCAGTATAGCAGCAATAGATGGTTATTCATTATATATATTATATCCTTTAATTCTTAGAGAAACATAGGGCTTCAGCAGCGCATCTTCATTGCCTTCGGTTTTCTGCCAACGTTTTCACCCCGCCCAAGTCTGCCCACATACTTTCATCTCCCCCTCACATGACCTCCTCCAAGTCACCCTTTCACTGACGACCAACTCGCCGTTTCCCTTTCGAGTTCCACACAAGCAATGGCTTACCTAGTGATTTCACTTGATGGTTTCCTCAGAATATGGGCAATCCATCTCCATTTCTTCCTGCCTATTTCTCGCACAATCGGTTCCTGCTGAGTTGGTTCCTCATTGTCAGAGATTCCTGTTGCTGATCATTTCTGATCATCTGATCTTGAGTGGTATTTAGCGAAGACAGGTCTGTAGTTTGTTTGAGATGCTCTTTATGACGATTTAAGTCTCTAATCCGTATAGTAGCACTGACTTCACATTGGAGTTGAAAATCCAGATCTTATTTTTGATGCAGAGTGCAGTTGACCTCCACACAGACTTGAGAGAAATGAAAGTTTATCTTGCTTTTCCACTTCTGGCTTTGAGATCCTCGTCAGTTTTGCCCGCCTGTAGTTGAAACGATGCTTCCCAGGTAGGTAGGTAAAGGAAGTTGTTTCTTTCAGGTTACTCCCATTTATGTTTATTGTCATTACCTCTGTTTTCTCTATGTTCACCTGAAGTCCTACCTTTAATGCTTCTTCTGCCAACTTGTTGATTCTCACTTGCATATCGTCCCGTTGGTGGGAAATCAGACATATATCATCGACGAAGTTCAGATCCTCCAAGTTTTTTGTGTTAGTCGATTTTACGCCTGTTTCCTCATTGCCTGTTGTCTGTCACATTATCCAATCTACTGCAATCAGAAAATCATTGGCGATAGTAGACAGCCAGCTTGCCTCACTCCGTCTTCACTTAGAAGGATTCCGTAAGTTTCCCGTTGTGGATTACTTGTCATGCAGCATTGTCGTATAACTGTTGGATGAGATGTATAAATGTCAATGGCACCCCGTAGTAGCGAAGTAGTTGCCAAATCACCTCTCGATCAACGCTGTCAGCTGAAGGAATTTTCAAAGTCGATGAAGTTGAGATAGAGAGGCGACTGGCATTCTAAGCTTTGTTCGGTGATGATCCATAGAGTGGCGATTTGATCAAAACATGTGTTGTTTCTGCTGAATCCAGCTTGTTCCGGTCGAAGTTTTCCATCCAGGTTGGCGTGTTTGATTCTCTCCAGGATGATGCGGCCTAGTATTTTGCTTGAAATGGACAGGAGCATAATTCAGCGCCAGGTTTTACATTGACTTAAGTCTTCGTTCTTTGGTAGTTTGAATAAGTTTCCTTTCTTCCAGTCCTCAGGTTCTTTACCCTATTTCCACACTTTCCTCAGAAATGGCGTCATCAAGTCCGCTGTTGTCTCTGGGTCCATTTTTAATGCTTCTGCTGGGATTCCATCTGGTCCTGCTGCTTTTCCAGCTTTTAGCATCTTGATTGCATTCAGGGTTTCTGATTTCGTCGGGGGGGTCGATGTTCACTGGTAGTTCTTCTTCCGTTGTTGGTATTGTTGGGCGCGTTGTAGGTGGCGGTTGATTATTTAATAGGAGATATAAATTTTAATAAGGTGAAGGACAGATAAGAATCGTTACGGGTAGCTGTGGAGTCGCGTATCAGACAGAGATGGAGTTTTTAAGATTATTTGCTGGATTTCAAGCAAACGTTTGCATCCTGTACGAATTTGAGGTTGTGTATAGAGCAGAAGCGTTTGGGATTCATCTGAATCAATGAAATCTGCATAATGAGAGGAAATTTGTGAAGATCCGTACCTTACTTGTTGCTGTTCCCCTAATACGTTTAGAGCCTTGCAACGGATGATATTATCCCCTATCCTTGTCACTGTTATTTGAAATTGCAGTTACTACTTTGTGTTCTTGTTATTACGATTGCTATTTCAGCTAATTCGACAAATCTCTTTGTGTTATTCTATAAGTCATTCACCTTTTCTTCATAGTCACCATCATTTTACGAGGTAATAACCATGTAATAATCTCTTACAGACCTCTAAAAATTGAATAATCTTAAATTCGATATAATTTTTTACCCCTTCTCTATCTCAAAACTGATATTTATGACTGACTAACAATTCATAACTGACTTCAACAGACTAAATATCTTAATCTTAATAGTAAGGTTTCCTGTCGATGGACTATGTTAAACTGAGTGGAAAAAACACCACCACTCCTTAAAGATTTCAAGAATATCCCTAACCACGAGTCCAAATTAAGACTAAATGCACATGCTAGGTTCTACAGCTAGTTACCATCGACCAAAATTTAAATTGTCTTGATTCTTGCATTCAACTGTTTTTACGTCTGCTTTAGCCGAAAACTGCTGGTTCCAACTGTCCAACACATCACTGGATGACTGGTATAATATTAACGTAAAACAATATATAAATGTTATTGTGGATGGTGTTATCAGTGTTTTCAGCAAAAGATGCATCACTGTTGATCTACTGGATAACGCCATGTCATATGAAATGACGTGTGTTGGTCCAAGTCTCGGTGTGAAACATCATCATGCATAGCAGGGAACGTACATTCAACTGATGAGTTTCAGAGAAAGACAGAGAAAAATTCTCAACCTAGATCCTAGCTACGGCTAACTTCTTGAATCATTAGGCTGTCTTAATATTCTATCCTTGAAAAATGCATTGAAATTACTCCATTTGCTATCGTCTTAATCATCCAGTTACATTTGTAAATCATGACATGACTCAAGCTAGAGGCTTGAAGTTTCTGTAGCAGTGGTTGTTTATTTTTACAGGATGGTGTCGTTCGCCTCATGCTCAACCTTCCCTCTTTACCACCTTTTATTCTTGGCTTAGCGAGGCAAAGGAGTTCGTCGGCCGGGGATCGAACCTCGGACTATGTGCATGGTCGGCGAGCGTCCTAACCTCTGTGCTACCGAAACCCAAAAGGACTACATCCTACCATGAACGCAATCCATGTTCCCGTGTGTTTCATACTAATAATAGGAAATCCTGGTATGGTTTTTTCAATACATCTACAACAGCTGATTGTTATAGGTTACCAGGGCTTTTAGAATAGTCAAAAACATTTGTTTTGCTAAATCACATATGTAGTTATATTTTGATTACCATCGATTACCTGCAGTTATCTGTTTTTCTTTTATTATTCATTGTTTACTTAAGGATGTACATCATAAATTTTAAAAGACAGATTAGTGAACTCAAGAATGATCTTGCCAACAAAACAATAAGAAAAACTAGTTTATATGAACCGTGCAATGTAGACTTGCGGAACACGCCTTGAACAATCTGATCACAAACGTAGGAGTCACAGGAATACATATATGAAAATAATAATATATTAAGGTGTGAGACAAAAGGTCAAGTAAGGAATTTAATTTGTGGATGGTGACTAGCAGTGGAATCCAGGAAGTGCATTTTGTGCTATTTGGGACTCGTCATCTGGAGTGAGTGGTGATGTTCCCGCCGAGGTTTGAACCCCGTGCCCATAGTTTCAAACGCCAAAGCGTTATCCACTAAACCACTTGGGCCACAGGAGTCACTGCCTCTTGTGCAACGGGTTATATTAATTTTACTGAATTTTAGATTTTCCCGTCGATTGATTGGACCGAAGTGCTCGGTCTCACGTTGATATATCGGCTTCTTGTTCAGATGCTTTGACGATGTCTGGATTCCACTGCTAGTCACCATCCACAAATTAAATTCTAATTAAATGCTTAGACTTCATCGAAGCATCTGCACAAGAAGCCGACATGTCAACCTGACATCGAGCACTTCAGTCCAATCAATCGAGGGGAGAATCTCAAATTCAAATAATAGGTCAAGTTAGGAGGTTTTAAAAAAGGTCAAAAAACAGTGGAGATCAATACACCAAAGAAGGAAGGTAATATTAATAGTACATTTCCCCTGGTATCAAAACAAAGTTCACCAAAGAATATAATTAATTGTTTTTGAACAGATAAATCTGGTTTAAACTCTCTAACCGATAGGGCTTCTACAAACTTTAGAATACGCCTTAAGTATTTTTATAAGTAGGTTTAAAAGATGTGCAAACAGCAATTTTATGTTTTTTTTCACAACATGTTTTTGAGTAGAAGAGCTAGATCGTCACTCTTTAGGTTCAAGAAATTCTATTTGCTTCAATAGCCGTCCAGGAATGAGCTCTGAAGGTTTTACTTGTAAAGGTCGACGAGACCTACACACACGTACACTTAAAATGTTAGATCTGATTGTTCGAAATTTGTTTCGCAAAAACATAGAAACGATTCAGGTAAATTATATCTTTTTACTGTTTTGTCAAATATCCGTTTCGAAAACTTCTTCATCAGGTTCTACAGTTAAATATCCATCATAGCCAAAAAAATTATTGATATTGACAATATCAATGTGTTTTTTGAAATGACAACCGACCACTTTAAAATTCCAAGTGGTATATGTTAATGGATTGTTAACAGGTTACAATTCAAAACATGTGTACACGAAAATATATGCAATATATATATAATACTGAATGAAGGTGTACTGAGAAGCAATAACAATTCGATATTAGCTTACCTCATCGAAACAGTCCATAATGTAAGTATAGTGAAATCCTCAGTCTACAATAAGGTCAGCAAATTCTCCATTAACATGGACAATTTAAATTCTCTCTTCTTTATTCCGTTGTTTTGTTGACAAATCTTTATTTCATACCTTTTAAGACTTAATACTCTTTCTTATTATTCCATATTAGTTTGATTATTAAATGTATCACACAGTGAAACAGTATTGTATACTGGATGACGTTTCGACAATTTCTTATTATATCTATTACCCTAGACTTCTGTAATGCTTTTCAAGCTTGCTGTAATATTTTGCATGACCTTGTTCACTTCATTTCATTAAATTCTTTAAAACCTGATTATCGTTCGCTAATGGTTCCTTTATGCTTACACCACACCATCCTTATTATTTCAGTTTGATTATTTGACCACCTTGAACCTATGTCTGATCTATCCCATTTGTTAGTTAATATAAATGGTTGGAGGATTTTATCATTAGCTGACATCGGTTAGAGAACTTTTGGAAAACCCTGAAGTACTGGATAGCTGTTTCGTACTAGTCTGAGAGTCTCCATCAGTAAAAATCCACCAGGGTTCGACCCCAGGACCTTTTGACTACAAGGCGAGATCCTAGACCATTTTGCCATTGAGACCTGAGACTTTACTAGCCCGTGAACTCTAACCTCTGCCAATTCATGACATAGCGCGACCACTTTACAATGTCTTCTTCTGTGCGTAACTGTCCTCACCTTCAACCTGCTTTACCCTACTGGTCATGGCTTAGCACAAGAACTCCAGGTTAACTGCCTGAATAGGGCCAGTTGCTATTGATCATCAGATCAGTTTTCAAGTGTTGGTTTTTGTAGGGATTTTGTTTGATTGGTTGGAGGATTTCATCATGAGCTGACATCGGTTAAAGAATAGCTGGAAAACCAGTGGGTACTGCACAGCTGTTTCGTTATAGTTTGGAACTTCTCAGAAGTACGCGCCTGTCAAGATTTACATATATGTATATATCATTGGATTATTTCATCTTACTTTATTTTATGTTCTTATTGACCATTTTAAACGACAATCAATCATCTCATACTTGTTCCACAATACGTTTTCTGATGTAATTCTAGTTTGCTTTTACTGGCTATGGTATACTAAAATTGACGTATTTAAGATTGCAGAGACTGAAAAAGAAGTTATTGAAAACAAATTCGTAAATAGTGGATTACACCATCTGGATATGACCTTCCATCCTGTATTTATAAGTTCCACCTATCATACTGTGACACTTTTACAAAGCCTTTTGCTTTAGTAGTTTATCTTTAGTTATTCTTTTACACACTGACATACCCATACATGCGATCTCTTTCTCCATTTTCTCCCCTTATTTTATCATAAGAGTGGTTAATATTAAATGTGGGCATTAATCATGAGAGGTCACTATTATGCTATTATTATTGTTCCCTTGGGTTCCAAGTCAAACATAGAGCTTCAGTAGCACATCACTGTTTCGCTCTATTTCCTACGGTCCTCTTCAACCGGCCTCATGATTGTCCAAAGTCTCAGACCTCCTCCCTGCATGGTCTCCTGCATGTCACTCTCGGACGCTTCACTAGTCATTTCCAATTTGATTTCCACTTGGGGGCCTGTCGTTCAACAGTCTCCTCAGCATGTATTAGATCTACCTCCATTTTCCGCATATCTGTTGAGCAGTAGGTTTTTGATTGATTCGTACCCAGAGTTTCTTGTCAGTAATTCTTTTTGAAGAAAACATATAAGCGAACAATATTGTTTTCAATTAGATCTTCTTCAGGCTTTACTCTCATTCACATAGACTTATATATATATATATATATATATATAATTTTAACCAATGACGGTGATTTTGTGGATCAAATAATAATCATAATGATAATGTAGTAAATGTTTTGAACGAAGTTAATAACGATGACTATAATAACAACAAAATATTGATAATAAGGCTTATATAGGTGATAAGAATTACAAAGTTAGTATATGCATAAATGTAGACAACTTAATAAATAAATAAATTACGTCAAATCAAATGGAGCGATAATCAGAGTTTAAATAAATATCATAAAAGTACGAAGGAGAGGGATGATAAGAAAGGGTGGGAGGGTTTTGAATAGAATTCACCTAGGCCAAGGATTCCTATAACCGTCTTAAACCTACTGGAAGTAATACTTCACGTCTGTACGGTCTGCCCAAAATACATAAACCAGGAATTCCTCTTCGCCCAGTCCTGGATATGTCAAACTCTACCTACCATGGAGTGGCAAAGTGGCTTGGTGAACTCCTCCAACCGTTACACAAGGTAGTAGTAAGTCATAGTGTTAAAGACGTTTTTGAATTTATTGCTAACGTGGATGATATTAATGTAAATGGGAAGCAAATGCTTTCCCTCGATGTAGCATCACTGTTTACCAATGTACCACTTATGGAGACTGTGGAATTTATATGCCAACAGATACTGGAAAAACACATTGACATCGGTATTCCAGTTATTAGTCTGAAAGAGTTGTTTTTAAGATGTACTATGAATATACATTTCACATTCAACAACATTTACTACAGGCAAATCGGCGGTATTGCTATGGGTTCTCCATTGGGGCCAATTTTGGCAGATTTCTATCTTGCCAAGATTGGAAATGGTCCATTGAAACAAGTAATAGCAAAAACTGATTGTTATTTTCGTTATGTTGATGATACCTTTATTATTCTTGATGTGAAAGCTGACAAGAATGAAATGTTAAAAAAGTTTAACGATGCACATCCATCGCTTATCTTCACTTGTGAAGAAGAATATGATGGTGGACTACATTTTCTTGACGTCCAATTGAGCAGAAGAGAGGATGGTTCACTAAAGAGAGATGTCTATAGAAAACCTACATCCGTAGGACAATATACACATTTCCTCAGTTATATACCAATCCGATACAAAATCAATTTGGTCAGATGCCTGACGAATAGAGCAAGACGCATCTGTACAGATGACTCTCTAGAGAATGAGCTAAGATACATCCAAAATACGTTAGTCCAAATGGGTTATCCTAGTAGATTTGTCAGGAGACACATGAATGCTAAGTACAATAAAGAAAAACCGACAACAGTTAAAAAGAAACAACTGTTTATGAAATTGAAATTTAATGAGGACGTGGCTAGTGAAGTCTTACATCAGAGATTATCGAGAGCGATAAAACGGACTTATACTGCCTCCACTCTCTCTTTGTCATTTTCCAGCCGACCAATTTTGATTGCTCAAGTGAAAGATAAGTTACCTAGCTGTGCCACTTCTATGTGTATCTATAAATTTAACTGCTCCTGTGGAGAAAGCTATATAGGCCGAACAACTAGACAGTTTAACAAACGCATTAATCAGCATCTTCCTTCATGGTTTGGAAAAGGTCAAATAAAGTCCATATGAAGTTCTATTTTGGCTCATTTGATTGATAGTGGTCACCAAGTGGACAAAAATAGTGCTTTCAAAGTTATTTACCGCATTCCATCGAGTCTTTCGAACGGAATCAGAACCCGTCTTTTACACGCCTTCATCACTCTGAAATCAGTTTGAGAATCTTCTGTACCCAGCATAAAGAACAGGATTTGAATTTTAAACAGGAATATTAAATCAGTCAGTTCTTTTTTCTCTGCTAGTTAGAAAATTGGCCATTGTGTAGCGAAATGCAATTCTAACCGATAACAGCAGACTCCATTATGGATAAGATTTTATTTTGATAAATCTTATCCATAATGGAGTTATACTCTACCACAGTGCCCATGTTTTATACTTATATCGATAACAGCAGACGTTTATCAACAGCTGTCTTCTCTGTCTCCATACCGAAGATCAGATGACGACTCAAAAAGAATTCAAATCTTTAAATATTCCCATTTATAATATTAGAACAAGACATATAAGCGAACAATATTGTTTTCAATTAGATCTTCTTCAGGCTTTACTCTCATTCACATAGATTTATATATATAAAATTTTAACCAATGACGGTGATTTTGTGGATCAAATAATAATCATAATGATAATGTAGTAAATGTTTTGAACGAAGTTAATAACGATGACTATAATAACAACAAAATATTGATAATAAGGCTTATATAGGTGATAAGAATTACAAAGTTAGTATATGCATAAATGTAGACAACTTAATAAATAAATAAATTACGTCAAATCAAATGGAGCGATAATCAGAGTTTAAATAAATATCATAAAAGTACGAAGGAGAGGGATGATAAGAAAGGGTGGGAGGGTTTTGAATAGAATTCACCTAGGCCAAGGATTCCTATAACCGTCTTAAACCTACTGGAAGTAATACTTCACGTCTGTACGGTCTGCCCAAAATACATAAACCAGGAATTCCTCTTCGCCCAGTCCTGGATATGTCAAACTCTACCTACCATGGAGTGGCAAAGTGGCTTGGTGAACTCCTCCAACCGTTACACAAGGTAGTAGTAAGTCATAGTGTTAAAGACGTTTTTGAATTTATTGCTAACGTGGATGATATTAATGTAAATGGGAAGCAAATGCTTTCCCTCGATGTAGCATCACTGTTTACCAATGTACCACTTATGGAGACTGTGGAATTTATATGCCAACAGATACTGGAAAAACACATTGACATCGGTATTCCAGTTATTAGTCTGAAAGAGTTGTTTTTAAGATGTACTATGAATATACATTTCACATTCAACAACATTTACTACAGGCAAATCGGCGGTATTGCTATGGGTTCTCCATTGGGGCCAATTTTGGCAGATTTCTATCTTGCCAAGATTGGAAATGGTCCATTGAAACAAGTAATAGCAAAAACTGATTGTTATTTTCGTTATGTTGATGATACCTTTATTATTCTTGATGTGAAAGCTGACAAGAATGAAATGTTAAAAAAGTTTAACGATGCACATCCATCGCTTATCTTCACTTGTGAAGAAGAATATGATGGTGGACTACATTTTCTTGACGTCCAATTGAGCAGAAGAGAGGATGGTTCACTAAAGAGAGATGTCTATAGAAAACCTACATCCGTAGGACAATATACACATTTCCTCAGTTATATACCAATCCGATACAAAATCAATTTGGTCAGATGCCTGACGAATAGAGCAAGACGCATCTGTACAGATGACTCTCTAGAGAATGAGCTAAGATACATCCAAAATACGTTAGTCCAAATGGGTTATCCTAGTAGATTTGTCAGGAGACACATGAATGCTAAGTACAATAAAGAAAAACCGACAACAGTTAAAAAGAAACAACTGTTTATGAAATTGAAATTTAATGAGGACGTGGCTAGTGAAGTCTTACATCAGAGATTATCGAGAGCGATAAAACGGACTTATACTGCCTCCACTCTCTCTTTGTCATTTTCCAGCCGACCAATTTTGATTGCTCAAGTGAAAGATAAGTTACCTAGCTGTGCCACTTCTATGTGTATCTATAAATTTAACTGCTCCTGTGGAGAAAGCTATATAGGCCGAACAACTAGACAGTTTAACAAACGCATTAATCAGCATCTTCCTTCATGGTTTGGAAAAGGTCAAATAAAGTCCATATGAAGTTCTATTTTGGCTCATTTGATTGATAGTGGTCACCAAGTGGACAAAAATAGTGCTTTCAAAGTTATTTACCGCATTCCATCGAGTCTTTCGAACGGAATCAGAACCCGTCTTTTACACGCCTTCATCACTCTGAAATCAGTTTGAGAATCTTCTGTACCCAGCATAAAGAACAGGATTTGAATTTTAAACAGGAATATTAAATCAGTCAGTTCTTTTTTCTCTGCTAGTTAGAAAATTGGCCATTGTGTAGCGAAATGCAATTCTAACCGATAACAGCAGACTCCATTATGGATAAGATTTTATTTTGATAAATCTTATCCATAATGGAGTTATACTCTACCACAGTGCCCATGTTTTATACTTATATCGATAACAGCAAACGTTTATCAACAGCTGTCTTCTCTGTCTCCATACCGAAGATCAGATGACGACTCAAAAAGAATTCAAATCTTTAAATATTCCCATTTATAATATTAGAACAAGACATATAAGCGAACAATATTGTTTTCAATTAGATCTTCTTCAGGCTTTACTCTCATTCACATAGACTTATATATATATATATATATATATAATTTTAACCAATGACGGTGATTTTGTGGATCAAATAATAATCATAATGATAATGTAGTAAATGTTTTGAACGAAGTTAATAACGATGACTATAATAACAACAAAATATTGATAATAAGGCTTATATAGGTGATAAGAATTACAAAGTTAGTATATGCATATATGTAGACAATTTAATAAATAAATAAATTACGTCAAATCAAATGGAGCGATAATCAGAGTTTAAATAAATATCATAAAAGTACGAAGGAGAGGGATGATGAGAAAGGGTGGGAGGGAATTCACTTAGACTTCAATCTTCGCCTACCCTGGACTGCATGACCTATCTTAATATGATTGGTCATTAGTATGTACTTTTGTTTTTATTTAACTGAGTAATTTTCATGAACTTTATTTTATCATTGTTAACCATGTTAGTTGTAAAGCGGTTGTAAAGAAACTACGAAATGATATCATCTCGGGAAATTAGTCTTCTTAATGCCTTATTCAAATTTATCAAAGGGACTAAGTGTTTTAAGAATTCACTTAAGCCAAGGGAGAGACAAAGTTAGAACAAATTTCTTTTGTATACAAAGACTAAGATTCATACGAACTTTGATCAAGATTTGACCGGATAATTGCGAAATAATTGAGCGCTGAGTGAGAAGTAGACATTTATAAAGTTATATTTGTAAAATCTCAGCGAAATTGAAATGACTAAATTCCAACGTTTCGTTCGGCAATCTGGTCCGAACTTCAGGGAAATTAATCGAAATTAACATAACAAAGGTTATATATAAAGGGACACATCTTGTTTTTTTTAAAATTTTGTCCAATCATGAATCATGCAACAGTTATCAATATGTATATAAACTTTGTTATGTTAATTTCGATTAATTTACCTGAAGAAGTTCGAACCAGATTGCCGAACGAAACGTTGGAGTTTAATCATTTCAATTTTGCTGAGATTTTACAAATATAACTTTATAAAAGACTAAGATTGTTCTCTCGAATTCCCATAGCTTCGGCTAAGTGTAAAAGACGGGTTCTGATTCCGTTCGAAAGACTCGATGGAATGCGGTAAATAACTTTGAAAGCACTATTTTTGTCCACTTGGTGACCACTATCAATCAAATGAGCCAAAATAGAACTTCATATGGACTTTATTTGACCTTTTCCAAACCATGAAGGAAGATGCTGATTAATGCGTTTGTTAAACTGTCTAGTTGTTCGGCCTATATAGCTTTCTCCACAGGAGCAGTTAAATTTATAGATACACATAGAAGTGGCACAGCTAGGTAGCTTGTCTTTCACTTGAGCAATCAAAATTGGTCGGCTGGAAAATGACAAAGAGAGAGTGGAGGCAGTATAAGTCCGTTTTATCGCTCTCGATAATCTCTGATGTAAGACTTCACTAGCCACGTCCTCATTAAATTTCAATTTCATAAACAGTTGTTTCTTTTTAACTGTTGTCGGTTTTTCTTTATTGTACTTAGCATTCATGTGTCTCCTGACAAATCTACTAGGATAACCCATTTGGACTAACGTATTTTGGATGTATCTTAGCTCATTCTCTAGAGAGTCATCTGTACAGATGCGTCTTGCTCTATTCGTCAGGCATCTGACCAAATTGATTTTGTATCGGATTGGTATATAACTGAGGAAATGTGTATATTGTCCTACGGATGTAGGTTTTCTATAGACATCTCTCTTTAGTGAACCATCCTCTCTTCTGCTCAATTGGACGTCAAGAAAATGTAGTCCACCATCATATTCTTCTTCACAAGTGAAGATAAGCGATGGATGTGCATCGTTAAACTTTTTTAACATTTCATTCTTGTCAGCTTTCACATCAAGAATAATAAAGGTATCATCAACATAACGAAAATAACAATCAGTTTTTGCTATTACTTGTTTCAATGGACCATTTCCAATCTTGGCAAGATAGAAATCTGCCAAAATTGGCCCCAATGGAGAACCCATAGCAATACCGCCGATTTGCCTGTAGTAAATGTTGTTGAATGTGAAATGTATATTCATAGTACATCTTAAAAACAACTCTTTCAGACTAATAACTGGAATACCGATGTCAATGTGTTTTTCCAGTATCTGTTGGCATATAAATTCCACAGTCTCCATAAGTGGTACATTGGTAAACAGTGATGCTACATCGAGGGAAAGCATTTGCTTCCCATTTACATTAATATCATCCACGTTAGCAATAAATTCAAAAACGTCTTTAACACTATGACTTACTACTACCTTGTGTAACGGTTGGAGGAGTTCACCAAGCCACTTTGCCACTCCATGGTAGGTAGAGTTTGACATATCCAGGACTGGGCGAAGAGGAATTCCTGGTTTATGTATTTTGGGCAGACCGTACAGACGTGAAGTATTACTTCCAGTAGGTTTAAGACGGTTATAGGAATCCTTGGCCTAGGTGAATTCTATTCAAAACCCTCCCACCCTTTCTTATCATCCCTCTCCTTCGTACTTTTATGATATTTATTTAAACTCTGATTATCGCTCCATTTGATTTGACGTAATTTATTTATTTATTAAGTTGTCTACATTTATGCATATACTAACTTTGTAATTCTTATCACCTATATAAGCCTTATTATCAATATTTTGTTGTTATTATAGTCATCGTTATTAACTTCGTTCAAAACATTTACTACATTATCATTATGATTATTATTTGATCCACAAAATCACCGTCATTGGTTAAAATTTTATATATATAAATCTATGTGAATGAGAGTAAAGCCTGAAGAAGATCTAATTGAAAACAATATTGTTCGCTTATATGTCTTGTTCTAATATTATAAATGGGAATATTTAAAGATTTGAATTCTTTTGAGTCGTCATCTGATCTTCGGTATGGAGACAGAGAAGACAGCTGTTGATAAACGTCTGCTGTTATCGATATAAGTATAAAACATGGGCACTGTGGTAGAGTATAACTCCATTATGGATAAGATTTATCAAAATAAAATCTTATCCATAATGGAGTCTGCTGTTATCGGTTAGAATTGCATTTCGCTACACAATGGCCAATTTTCTAACTAGCAGAGAAAAAAGAACTGACTGATTTAATATTTCTGTTTAAAATCCAAATCTTGTTCTTTATGCTTGGTACAGAAGATTCTCAAACTGATTTCAGAGTGATGAAGACGTATCTTACCTTTCCGACTATAGTTTTGATATTCTCAACTATTCTACATGTTGATGAAATGAAGCCTCCTAGATGAGTGAAGGCAGTTACCTCTTTCAGATTTATTGTGTTGATAGTGATTGAAGTCTCTTGTTAGCTGTTTAACTTCATCACCTCCGTCTTCTCAATCCTTCTGCTTTCTAAATTTTCTAAGTTCACTTGAAGTCCTGTATTTGCTAACTCCTTCTTCTGCTAACCAGTTAGTTTTCCCCTGTAAGTCCTGGATTAAATATGAAATTAGACAAAATTGCATTCGCAAAATCCAGATCTTCTAGAGTATTCTTATCCATCTAGAGTATTTCTCTCTTCTCATTTCTAAGAGTCCTCCGCATAATCAAGCGCAAAACAGTTAGGATTAACATCCGTGACAGTATCCCACCTTCTCCTACTCCCGTATTCTCTTCAAACGCTTGGCTAAGTTTTCCATTGTGAATTACTTGACACGTTGGATTGTCATATAACTAATTGTTGGGTGAGGTTGCTAAAGATCTCGGCATTGCATGCCATAGTGTAAGAGCAGTTTCTAGATTACTTCTTGGTCAGCTCTGCGTATAGTAAACCTTTTTCGAAGTCGATGAAGTTGAGGTAGAGGTTTGACTGCCATTCTATGCTATGCTTTGTTCTGTGATGACGATGCGTAGAGTCGCAATTTAATCAACACATGATTTACCTCTCCTGAATCCAGCTAGATTGTTCCAGTGGGTCTCACGGACCTTTGTATACAGTGCATTTTTAACTCTCTCCAGGATGATGTGACAGTATTAGCATTATTCCACGCCAGTTCTTGCAGAGTAGGATATAAGCTGCTCTTCTCTGGCAGTTTGATGAGGTATCCCTTCTTATAATCAGTAGGCGCACTTTTCCATCCCTCCAAACTCCCTGTAATAGTGGCGTCCAAATGTACGCCAAAGTCTCCATGTCCGTTTTCTGTGTTTTTTACTAGGGGAACCCCGCCTAGTCTTATTGCCTTTCGGGACTCTACCAACTAGATCTGACTCAAGAATTTTGCTTTTGTGGTGTCCACTAGTGTCCACTGCTATTAATTCGTTCTAATTGATGATCATTTACTTTTGAAATCTAATCTTCAGTTTAGTATTACCTCTCCTCATATATTATCACATATGCATGTTTTGAACTATATTCTGTCAATAATCCATTCACACATAAACTTTTCGGGATTTCAATGCCACAGATTCAATATTGTTTTTTTTAAAAACACCATGGCTGCTCATAACAATTAGTCTTTAGCGATTATGGATGCATAAATGTAGGATTGCATAAGGAAGTTATGGAGAATAGTAATTGTCAAAGAACTTAATTCTAAGTTCCTATTGTAACGAAGGCGCTCCGAACCTATAATTACAATGACTTTCTCGACTTTAACTCCAAAAGACTAGTACTTTAAGAAAGTTGTATTGTTTGGCAATTAAAGTCTGGGTAAGTACAAGTATATAGGCAAATGTTTTATACAAAATGTAATGTACTTTTATTCGTATTCTTTCGTCTTCTTCGAACTTGTACACGATTTAATTATTCGCACCCTCGAGTTTCCTACTAATGGCTACCAGTTCCAATAAACAAACGTTCAATGTTCATGTCCATTGTTCATTCGCTTATCTCAGTTGTTTGATACTAATTATTAGCTTTGATTTATATGATACATAGAATACTCATCGGATTATAATAATGCCTTGGGTTGGAGAACAGAAATAATTTTTTTATAATACTACTGAAGTTGCCCACTTACCACTTAAATAATTAAGAGTCGATATCTATGCGGAAATTCACGGCCTACATTTATTTTCTAATCTTTAATTAGTTTATATAGAGTATTTCAGGGATATTTTTTAAAAAATGCGCAATTTTTAAATGAATTTCATTCTGAGTACTTAAAAGGCACGATTTGAAAAAAAAGATACAGTATGAAAATAGAGTGGATCGATTTCATTTTGTCAGTATTTACTGAGGTAAACCACAAATCTAATTTACTTTAGTTCGTTAGAAGGAATGAGATATTGGACATTAGAACTATTGACAAACAACAGGAGGATGTTCAAACAAAGGAAAAGGAAATAATTTGTTGTTAATTTTATGTATACAACGAATAATTAAAGGGTTGAAAAGAAAAAAACATGGATAAGGTTTTAGTTAGATATATGGAACTTTGGCTTGCAAGCCAATACAAATACTAGTAATCCAAATGATATGAATGAATTTTTCTGTTATAATACAATTTAGACCAGAGGGATTTTTAAAAATTCCTTTGGTTTCCCAGTGGAGCATATGTCTTCAAGGTTTAGCTCTGAAGTTTCAGTAGCAGTGGTGTTTTTTTACGGAGTGGGGTTGCTAGCCTCACACCCCTCCACCCCTCTTTGTCAGGATTATAACCTGCTAAGGGAGGTAAAGGTATGCGCCAGTCGGGACTCGAACCGCAGATTGCGCGCATAGTCGGCCAGCACTCTACCACTGAACCACTGATGGACCTGACCAGAGGAATTAACTTTACGTAACTTTTCTGAGCAGCAAAATATTAATACTAGGCTCTCGTCGTCATACTAGACAACATCTTCAGTGCCATCTATAGGATGGAGTGGACTTTTAGGATTTTTACATGAATTTAATTAACGTCTCTTTACATAGTCTGTTGTTTATCTGCTTACAGTCATGCTGGTAAATTATTTACCAGATATTTGATCTTTTCTATGCATAGGTTCTTTTTTATCGCTTCACTGATCCAATCTACTGATCTCACTTGTCTGAGTACTGGACATCAGTAGGTTTCTTGGCACTCTTTGTGTGTATTTTTGTCAATAATTTTCGATTTTCTTTTCAGTGTCTGTGTTTGTGGCCTTTAAATTACCCACAAGAAATGATCTCAAAGAGCGATGAACATTTTCGTGGCTGTGAAGGTAAAGACGACATCGAATTCTGCAAATGTAAGCTTCTCACAGTTTCAGTATTCAATAATCTGCATGATATTGTGTGGTCTTCTTTTGTCTTTGAGCTTTCTCGTCCACATCATATGCATTAATGTGATTTGTTTGTAAAAACCTTCATGCATTGTAGCTGTGATTTCGGAGATACCCTTCTTCTATGGTTTCAGACGGTGATTTTATGTAAGCCAGTTGACTTAAAAATAGGCACCTTATAAAGACGTTTATCTGAATTCTATATAACATGTTATAAGGTTACTGAAATTACAGAATTCTTGTTAAGACCTAATAAATTGCCAATAGCATTCAGTAGCTGGAATTAACACAGAAAGATCGATTCTGGCATTGTTTATCACTGTGCTTTTCACAAAAGATAAATGTTCAGCTGTGGGTTCTCTCTAAACAAAACCTAATCTACTCATCAATAATTTAGTTATGAGTTTTATCATATATTAGTTTCGATTACAGAATCACCCGGAGTAAGGTAGTTGAACGTCCTAGTTTGGAACTGTCCTGGATTAGAACCTAGGACCTCGTGACACAAGGCAAGTTCGTGGACCACTCAGTCACTAGGACCGGATCCTGTGGCTAACGCAAGAATTCCACCTCCCACTAATTCATGATGTTGATGCGATCAACAGCTAGCGTTATCGGTGAGTTAGACCCCACTAGTCGTAAGTTCTCATTAGAACTGCAGTCCCTTTCGTCCTGTAGCCAGTTAATAGCATGCATCGGATTAATTTTCAAGATTTAGTTTGTAGGGATTTGATACGTCCTAAATTTAGTCACGGATTGATGTCAGTTAGACAACCACTGAATCTGGACGGCTGTTTCGTCCCACTCCGGGAATCTTCAACTGCACTGTATCGAGTATTCCCTGATTCTCAGTGGTTCTCTAACTGCCATCAATCCGCGGTCAAATATGAAATAAATTGACTCCCTACAAACTAATTCATGAAAATTAATTAACCATTCATCCGTAAGTTATTTGAGTATCCAGTAATATTTCAATAAATAAAAATTATATTTCAGATGTATGCAGAGACAGTCTTATATTTCATTTTTAAAGTAAAATTATCTGATTAGAGTGTGTTTATCATAAATTTTGTTTTAATAAAATCAATTTTTCATGACTTCACTTAACTGGTTCAATTTTTTGGCGAAAATTTGAAAAGAGTAGAAACAAACAACAAATTTTGGAGAATATTCTAAAATTTATATATGTATATATATATATATATATATATATTTCCAAACTCTTTCCCTCCTAAAACTGTTAAGCTGTTGACAATTGAACATCAATGATTTATTCGATTCGATAATTGAGTATGGCCACTTATAAACATAATCAAATGTTTAGGCGTAGGCGATTGAAAAAAATACAGCAAAAAAGATGAAGAGACAAAGTGGCGCTACCTAAATTTTCCATCTAATAAAATGCATCGTATTTACTCCATGTCACATTGTTTTAATCATTCAATTACATCTGTGAATCGTATTCTATCCTTAGGTACATTTTCAAATTGATATTCACCCATCAGGATTAGGTTTTGAAATAATATGGAGGACAAACAATGTGGAGTATGGATATATGCTTTAAATAGAACATTATTACTTTAGACGTTATATAACCTGAAGAGGATTCCATACAAGAAGTAAATGCTTTTCAGTGATATGCACTGAAAATTCTGCATTGTTTATGAACGCATCTTTCAGAATGAAGCTATTGATATTATTCTTATTATTAAAACATCAACAGTATTCATGGTAATGATCGAGCGATATTTAAAGAGTAAAATGAGTAGACAAAGTGTAATACACCCAAGTGAATTGCCGATTTCAGTGGAGGTGGTTATGAAATAATATTATTGGTTGAGCTAGCTACTGAAGTAAAATTTATTATAACTGTTCCTTTGAGTTCCTAGAGGAACATAGAGCTTCAACTGCAGGTCTCCACTTGCTTCTGTCTTCCTTCTGCTGGACTTTTCACCTGCATCCATCTTAAGATAAGATAAGTTAAGCTTTATTCCAAATCAGTACTTGTGATACAAAATGGAATTCTCAGCATTTTACTACAATATTGCATCCAGTTAGTACATTAACAATAAATATAGTTCTACATAGATTAAGGTTATCTCAGTCAGTTTTGACAACAACATATTAGCATGTCGGTAGCAAAGCCAAAATTTAAACAGAGTGTTTGAAGGTGTTAGAAAAGTAGATACTACTAGCATATTTACTGGCGTAAGCGATAGCAAAATGGTCGAGGTATACAGAGTGTGAAAGAACGAACAAGAATGTTTTAAGTAGAGTTTGCAAGGAAGAGAGAAACAAAACAGCACATAACAAAAATAAATACAGAATGAAGAGAGAGAAAACGTTGTACCTATAAATGATGTGAGTTGGAAAGACGAGATCCATTTGTTCTACTGACTATTTAATAAGTTAAAGGTTTCACGCCTAATGCTTTCTTTATCGCACAGAACACGAGCTAGGTAGGGTATGGATGAGTTTTTGTACTTACTAGTGCGGGCATATAGTTTCCTATATAGGCTTCTGGTTTTCCCTGAAGAGATACATGGGGAGAGTTGTGAATGTAGAGGGTGTTGTGAGTCAGATAAAATGGATTTCGCCCATTTTTCACATGAGTCCATGTGCCTGTCCACCAGAATATTAACAAGCTGGCTAAGTGGC
Organism: Trichobilharzia regenti; assembly: GCA_944472135.2. Taxonomy (NCBI): domain Eukaryota; kingdom Metazoa; phylum Platyhelminthes; class Trematoda; order Strigeidida; family Schistosomatidae; genus Trichobilharzia; species Trichobilharzia regenti. The sequence continues at coordinate 56,994,214 of OX235262.1, forward strand.
AAACTGCTTACCCTGCTGACAACCTTTAACATCCTACGTAATAAGGTATAGTCTTTCTTCAATAGCCCAGGAAAGACTAAGGGGGAGCAATAGAGAATAATAGGCAGAATACGGGAGTTAACAAATTGTAGGAGTAAGGGTTGGGTTACACCAGAATGTCTTAACTTCTTGATGTAGAAGGTAAGACGGTATATTTTCTTGGAAATCGTCAAGATATGAGACGACCAGGAAAGATCAGAAGATAGAGTGACGCCTAGGTATTTAATTTCCGACTTGGTTTCTATTTCAGTGCCATCTATGTTGCACACCTCGTGAGTGCTAACCAGTTTGTTTAGGTCAGATTTATGCCTAAAGGTGAAATTAACTGTTTGGCATTTGGAGGGGTTTAAGGTGAGACCGTTTTCCTTGGACCATTGGCTAATTTCTGATAAGAAGCCATTTAGTTTAGAGCAGTCACTTTGACATTTGACAGGTAAAGATACAGTTAGGTCATCAGCATATTTGACAAAGTTAATGTCATTTGAAGACGGTAGGTCATGTAGGAAGAATGAAAAGAGAAGTGGGGAGAGTACAGCACCTTGGGGGACACCAGCTTCAGTGAGCACAGCAGAGGAGGATTCGCCTTTGTATACGGTGTACTGCATTCTGTTTGAAAAGTAGGAATGCAACCAGTTAGTGACCCAGGACTCGGTTTGTGTCATGGAGAGCTTATTTAGCAAGAGACATCTAGGTACAGAGTCGAAAGCAGAAGTGAAGTCAAGAAACGTGCAGCGGACATATTTGGCACCTTTGTCTAATGATGAGACAATACTGTTGTGTAAGACGGCTGCAGCGTCTAAAGTACTCCTACCCTGTCTGTAGGCAAATTGTTTGGGGTCTTCGAAGCTTTTAAGGGAGGGTTCGAGTTTAAGAAGTACTAGTTTTTCCATGAGCTTTAGAAACGGGGAAGTGATGGCAATGGGTCTGAACTTTACGTTCTTGCTATTTCCAGGTTTAGGGACAGGGACTATTTTAATGTCTTTCCATGGAACAGGTACAACGTTTTCGGAGAAAGAAGCATTTAGGATATTAGTTAGAGGAGAACATAAAGCATCTGCACATTGTTTTAGAACATATGCAGGTATGCCATCAGGGCCAAGACTATGTGAGGGCTTAAGAGTTTTAAGACATTTCAAAACATCGAGAGTATTGAAGTCCTGGAAGTTATCAGCTACAAGATTAGTAACGTTAGAAGTGGTTATAGTAGAAGGAGAGCGTATAAAAGACAGATTAAGAGCATTAACATCACAAGAGGGAAAAACATTACATCGCTTACTTTTGCCAGTAATTTCATTGAAAAGTTTCCACATGCTGTTAGGAGATTTGCATGATAAAAGTGTTTGGTTATAGATAGCATTAAGATTTTTGATTTCAGATTTGATTTGAGCATTAATCTTTTTAAGTCCTAACTTGTCTTTGCATTTATATAACATTTCTTTTTGCCTGCGAAGTTGTTTGAGATGGGGAGACGAGAAGCGGTCGAGGCGTTTGAACAGTGTTTGTTTGGGACAGCATATGTCGAGGCAGAACTTAAGATAATCCATTATATTGGTGATTGAGTCATCTAATGTACTTTCATAGAATAGATCCCAGTTGGTATCTTTTAACATGCATCTTAGATTGAGTAAGTTGTCAGATGTGTAGCTTCTTTGTTGTGCTTTCGTAGACAGGTGTGAGAAGATTTTAATATGTGTTTTGCTGTATATTTTTGGCAAAACGCGGACAATGCAGTGATCGGAGTTATGTATCGGTGAACGTCTACGTGTTTCATATACTCCTTCGTCATTAGTAAAAACTAGATCGAGTGTTTTGTCAAGTCGAGTGGGAAATTTGACTATGTTTGTGTGACCAAGAGCTTCAAGAAAGGAGCAATCTGATGTGTTGAAGTCTCCAGTAATAACGGATAGAGAGTTGTCGAAGTTGGCAGCAGCAAACATGGTGAATTCATCAGCAAAATTAGATAGATCAGATGGAGAGCAACTAGGAGAAATGTACATGTTTGTAATATAGAATTGTTTATATTTGGGGAGATGTTTGGGGCGACATTTGACAGTAATACAGTCAATGAAGTCATTTGAGAAGGTGAAGCAGACGTTATTTGAGACAGACCATTTGGAGTGAATAAAAGTTGCAACGCCACCACCATTTTTCTTATTACAACATTGACGGTCTTGACGAAATAAAATAAAGTCCTTTAGTGAGATAAGGTTGTCATCATACAGTTCATGCAACCACGTTTCTTGTAATGTGATTATGGCGGTGTTATGATACGTATCAGTTGACATCAAGGATTGTAGGTACATTATCTTGTTTGGCAGAGAGCGACAGTTTGTGTTCATTATGACGGGGACCGTAGTTAAGTGTATTGGTGTACGTTTGAGAGCTCTCTGCCAACCACTACGATGTTTCCTCCTTGGTTTCTTTGGAATATGAAAGTCATTTGATCGTAGATGATTAATAATAATAAAGTTACGAGAGTAAATGATTCTGTTAGAATTCATATTTAGGTGATAAATCTATGTTGGTAAACAGTAGACTGGATGCAAAATGTAGATATTATAGTAGCAGGCCCAAAAATTCGAACAGGCCGCCAAGGTCAAATAGTATGTATAGTTTCCGGCCCGGTCATCTGATCTTCAGGATAAAGAGGAGAGAGTTGTTGATGAAGGTCTGGTCTGCAACAGGCTGTTGAAAATATTCTTTGTGACCCACCCACCAAGTTTCTGATCCGTATAGAAGAACTGACTTTACGTTTTTATTGAAAATCCGACCGAATTTTGTTGTTGATGCTGGCTGAGTGACGAAGATTTCCAGATTGTTTGTTTCAGGTTGATGAATGTATTTCTCGCCTACCCGATTCTCGCTCGATTTGACATCCTTGTCCGTTCCGACTTCCTGTAGTTGAGGAAATGCTCCCTAACTAAATAAGTGAATGAAGTGAACTCTTTCAAATCCCTCCCGTTGATGGTGATTTGCACTTGATGTTGCAGCTGTTGTTGTTGGTTAGTTATTTTCACAACCTTCGTCTTGTCTATGTTCACCTGGATTGAGTTGTTCAAATTTTAAAACCAAGTTTAAGACATTTTATTCGTATATATATATATATAGATATTTATAAAGATTTACTTCATGAGAATACGACAAAGTAAAATTACACCTTAACCACTGAAATCACACACTTTCCGTCTTTAGAAGAATTCCTTTCCATCTGAACCTGCAGTTCAGTAAGGACTCATCAGTAGAAATATGCAGAAACTGCTTGTCCTATTATATGAAGGAAAACCTTATTCCAGCTGAACTTTGACTTAGTGTCTTTGCAAAACCATTGTTGTGTATGAACGTGAAGGATGAACTACCACTATTGGTGTCATCAGTCATTTCGCCTGCTTCTGTGAAGCTAGTTTTATCAACCATACTCAGCGATTGCTGTTCAAACATATCACGGTCTTACAAAGGAGAAGCAAGATCCTTCCGCAGGTATGTTTTTCTAGGACACCTGGTCGACTAAGGATACTGAGTGAAGTCACAAATCAACTTCAGAATCATTTACAGGGCATATGGAGATCTTGTCAGAAAAGGTATGACTCAAACTTCTTCAAACCGCAGAAACTGTTGAAATCTTTATATTTTACCCTGAACCCTGTAAACACAAGAAATTTGCTCAGATAGTGGATGTAATTTGTCCCAACATCTGATGAGTAGTCATTTTTAAAACTAATTTTTAATATTTTATTATTTTTCTACCTTTCCACTATTACATTTCTACTCCTCATCACACTGAATTTTAGTTGACCCTCTTTGCATTTTAGTTTAATTCTCTTTAACTCTGTTATGTTAAGTCACTCAATTCACTTATTTTATTTTAGTTTATAATCGATTCATGTTTTCTGTGTTACTGATACATATCTGAAAATATTCCTTATATTGCTATGAAAATGTACTGTATCTATTAAACTGGAAAGCTTGAGGATAATATCTCTGGAAAGAGTAACGCTTTGCTAAATATTTCTTCTTTTATGCTTAATTGAAATCCAATGACCACTAAGTCTAAAATGCCTTCCAATTTATTGTATATCATTGACAATAAGTATCATCCTAGATGAGAACGTGAAAGAATATCAGTCAACTGCTTGTGAGTGAATGATTAAATTCTAAATTCAACATCTTGAATTATTTTAGAAGTTCATGACTATTGATATCTACAAAGTCGGTTAACAACAATTATAGTTATCAAGGATACAGTTAGTTGTGTCATCAGAAATTATACTCCACAAAGTTTTGCTTGATTAAGTTCGTGAATACTAGTGTGATTACATTGTGACCTGTCTCTTTTGAAGGACTTTGGGTGACTTTTGTGGAAACGGTCTTCAACCATAGCAAAACAACCAGCTATGAATCTTTGTTGTATATTAATCCACATAATAATCCAACGTATAGCCAACCCAATTCTCAAAGACCCAAAATTTAGAAGCATTTTAATAGAACTCAGTTGGTTATCAGAAAAAGAGGAAAAAGAAATATATCAGCAAACATAGACATCTGCAATTTTGTTGTTACACCGATGGCACAATGGTTAGGATGCTCGCCGACCATGCACATGGTCCGGGGTTCGATCCCGGCTGATGAACTCCTTTACCTCGCTAAGCGAGAAATAAAAGCTGGTGAAATAAAAGGTTGGGCATCAGGCTAGCGACCCCATCCTGTAAAATTGAATCATGGTACATAAACTTCAAGTCTCTAACTTGAAGTCCTATGTTCCACTGGGAATGTGAAGGAATAAAATAAAAGTTTAGTCGTTATTGGAGATTCTTTTTGTTAGTATGAACATTACAATGAACTTACCCACTGCAAATATCATTGAATGGTTCATATAGGTGGAAATCATTTCTCTTTCCTAGTCAATCAAGCATTAAACAGCTATACAGTGTGTCAATTTCATGTAACAAGAGTTTATGGATGCTTTTAGTCAATGAAAAATCTTGTAGGAGGGATAGTAAATTATCTAGAGAAAAGTGTTAGCCAACTGTTCATTGAAGTGTAATAAATTTTGACAATATGAAGTGAACAGCTTGTAAAAGCTTACTGACCTTTGATCACTACTCATATATATATATATATATATATATATATATATATATATATATATATAATTCACTTCTGCATCAACAGATTGTCAACATTTTCCATTTATTTTATAACCGTAATTTCAGTGTGTGACAAGCAAAATTCTCTATCGTATTTACACTGACAGTTCTCACTTACTTACTAATATCTATTTTTATTCTGTGATAACTAAAATGAAAATAATTTTGTTTGATTGGAAGTGGTCAATACCATAGGAATATCATTAGCCAAACAGATTCGTTATACTTTCTGGGGTTTAATTAAGAAGGTAGTAGTGGTAGGTGTTTAACTCAAGTCATCTTGTTCAAGTATCTTTTAATATTTAAGTCATTTAACTTTAACTCTGTCTTTGCAGAGCAGTATTTGAAAGAGTTATCTATGGCTGGTTATATTCGTGATTGCTGTTATAAACCACCTACCAACAAGTGAATATGAAACAATTTTTTTCCTTCACGTTTCCAGTGGAACATAAGGCCTCAAGTTAGTGGCTTGCAGTTTATGTACCAGGGTTTAATTTTACAGGATGGGGTTGCTAGCCTGATACCCAATTTCTCCTCCTTACCAGGATTATTTATGACTTAACGAAGTAAAGGAGTTCGTCGACTGGGGATAGAACCCCGGACCATGTGCATGGTCGGCTAGCATCCTAACCGCTGTGCAGCCGACGAGGTGTACGGTGTACGTTTGATGAAAAATGATCCCTTGATCAGTCAGTCATTCACTGCACTTACCTATATTACTTTTGAAAAAATGTAGTTCTTTCCCAAAGCACTGCGTAACTGTGCGTTATTGAACAGGTGAAAATGGATATGTTTTCCTCTGGGCTATTCATCTTTCTGGGGTCAGTGACTATAAACTCAGTAAATTTCTTATCTTCTGATATCCTGACTAACTCTGACCAACTAGTTTGGCCAGCATAGTTGACTTCATCAATAAAAGAAGATTGTACCACTCACTGTATGCTTCTAATTAAATAAAATCATTCATATGTGAAATTAATAGCTGCTTCATTTTTAAGTCCTTGATAGATTCTATAGTTAATCAATAGTTTTGGACACCGCAATATTACAGTTACGGTTTTTCAAAGACAAATTTTTTGGTTGAGGATAGAAGGTTTGAAGCCTATGTTAATCTTTTTCTAGTAAATTTCTGTGGTTGTCCAAAACCTTTTTGAATAAATCAGTTGAGGTTGCAGATACCACTTCTTCTGGGAGTCAGCTCCAAGAGTTTATGCTTCGGTGTGAGAACCAGTACTCAACAGCAATATGATTTCTTCTTGGCCTTTGAACTCTCCTGCTATGTCCTCTAAGGTGTTTTGACCTGATGGGAAGGAAAAGAGAGCAAAGGTCAGGTCCGTAGTCATTATTTAAGATTTTAAACATTGTGATTAAGTCTCCTCTCTGCCTACGGTATGACAGTGAGAAGAGATTTAAACTGTCTAGTCTTTCCTTGTATGAAAAGTTAATCATGCCGCGAACCATACGCGTTGCCACCTTTTGAACGCTTTCTAGAATGTGTGAGTCTCCTTTGAGACAATGACTGGCTGGCTGGATACTGTTTTCTAGTCCTGATCTCATCAGAGATGTATATAAGGAGTTGAACATATCTCTGGTGATTCTAGTAAAGGCTCTGCGAATTTTCCATGAAGACCTGAAACTACGTGCAGCCACCACACAACAGTGTGGTGTAGATTTTAAGTCATGGCTAACTATGACACCTAAGTCCAAGTGAGTCTAAACTGATGGAAGTGTTATTCCCTCTAGTTCGTAGCTCGTGCTTGCTTGTTTAATGCTCATGGTTGCACATTTTGCCACATTTATCGGAAGTATCCATTCTATGGACCACTCTGACAATTTTTTGAGGTCGTCTTGCAACGTGAACTCATCACTGTTGCCCTTCAGCTCTCTCCAAATATTTTAGTCATCTGTGTATAGGACGATAGGGGAGTCGGTGAGTAGAAATAACTCATTGATATACAAAATAAAAAGGAGAGGTCTGAGTAGCGTGCCTTGTGGCACGCCACTACGTACTGCTGTCCAAGAGGAGAGAGAGTTCCTAACCCTCTGCTCCTATCTATGAGGAATTCCCTGAGCCAGTTTAGTAATCTGCCTTACTCGGTGAAAAAGAGGAGTTTTTAGAATCTTTAGATATTATTCATAAAAGTATTTACAAGGAGATCTTTCTACTACCACTTTTATCAGAACCCGCCTAGATATGTTTACTGACTTTTGTGATGTATTCAGTATTTTCTATGAATACATGAATTCGTGTTATTAAGTGATAGTTTTTAGGAATTTGATTAATTTTAGCTTTGGTCATGGATCAACATCAGTTAGAGAACCATTTGACTAACATGGAGTACTGAACTGCTTTTTGTCTCATTTCGGAGCTCATCATCATTACTCACAACTGACTTCATTGCAGATCGACACCGGGAGGAGGTAAGTCAGTGCAACCCTGTATGATGAGTGGGGCGTTCAAAAAAATTACGAATATATATGAACCAAAACCAAGAGCTACTGGATCCTGTTCTAATGGCTTAATGGTGGATGATCTTAGATGATCGTAACATTAAGTTCCTAGGTTCGTACCCCAGTTTTCACTGGTATTCTGACTGTTATCTATCCATAATCTAATTCATTTCATCATTTTTCCTACAACAGGCTTTTGCTTACCAAGGTGTTTGTAATTCATCTCCACAAATTGGATCGTTGTATACAGAAAGAATGATTAGCTGGAAAAAGTATCCTTTATGCTAAAATCTACTTTACTAAGCAACTCTTTTCTGTAATTCAAACCATCTCTTTCATTTTTATTGCATTCTGCTTGCTTATCTATCTATATTATCTGTTTTTATTTTAGCTTGTTTCTCATGAATACATATTATTTCCTTTATTAAATAAATGTCTGAATTTATTTATACTATTAATGTTATTCTACTGTCATTCGTTCGTACTCTCTCTCTCTCTCTGACACTTCCACCGTCTCTGTCTCATTATGATTTCACAACTCTGTAGTTTGAGACTCTTATCAAGTACATTATCGAATGTTCGCCTCTTTTTTACACATTAACGTCAGTTATTTTATTCTACAAAGTTTATATTAACAGTTTTACACTTCTCTGTGGACATATTCTGTTCTCCCGCCTTTATCATGGTAACACGTGATAAATTTACATCTATTTTAGTACTTACAACACAGAATATTATAATCGATTATGCTGAATATTATTCATTCACCTGACGAATTCAATTAAGTTTTAATAAAAATTTTCTTTATTTTCATCTGTTCACCTAAATTTAATATTTCAGGAAATACAATTGTAGTTTAATTGATTTCAGATATTTATGCTTTAATTCAAAGACCAGTTATATCTTCTTGTTATCTTCTCAAGTTAACTATCTTCATCAAGAGTCATTCACAGTTTCTTTCTAGGAGAAACATATTTCCCTGATAATTTCGTAGAGTTCATTTCACTGTGACGTAGCATTTTAACCTGTTAGATAGATAAAATAATTTATTATAAAAGGTAAAACTTCATGCAGAATTACAGTTCATTATTGTTCATCAACAATGACCGACTTGATATTAGAATTGTTGGACGCAATAGACAGGAAGCTTTGGACTTAGATTTCATATTCGTCGGGACTAATCAGTCAGCAAGGAGTATCTGCACTCTTGAAGGGAGATTCGTAACCCTGTTACCCAGTGCAGCAGTCGGAGACGTGACTACTGAGTTAGCTCACAATTGAACTCCTGTAGGATTGTTTTGAACAGCTTTGGCTGAATGAGAGTTAACTAGTGTTCACCAACAGACAGCATGGATGAAGATATCGAAGGCGGTATCGTGGAAGCAAAATAGATATTCCTTGCTTTGAAGTCATTATGCGAATCTACTGAGATCAGAATAGTGAATAAGATTTGCACTTTCAACCCTAATTTCAATTTTGTTTCTTCTAAATGGTCCAGAGCTTTTATGCCTTTACTGGCTCCATACTGAGTACCAAATGGTCGGAAAGGATATGCAAAAAGGAACTCCGAGAACGAACTAACCAAAATCTTGTAGCCCAACGCATATGTTGAAGAAAATGGAGGTCAACTCGAAATACATTGAGGAAGTCGTTAAATGACATCACGTACCAGGTGATCGAGTGGAATCGCTGAGTCGAAGATGTGCTTGATAGTGACATGAACAACATCAAGTTAGAAAGGAATGAAAGCTTAAGGGTGACTGTAATGCTTCTTAGAACAGGTTAATGTGGCGATATGCTGTTGACGGCCGATTTCTCGTTCGTAACACAAGGGAATAATAATAATACAAATACCTGGGATTTATAGGCTTTTGTGCATTTAACTTGCTGTTCACACTGACACGTTTAGTTCCCGATATCACCTTAATTTTCATTCTAATATCATTAAAACAACTAGTCCCTTTGATAAATCCGAATAAAACATTTGTCTTCTAAATGTCTTATTCATATTCTGATATCAGTTGTTTAATGTCGATTAGCTGTTAAACCTTAGATTAAAATTTACTTTTTCTGTTGATCAAAACAGGTAGGCCAACACTTATGGAACATCTAGATCTTCAAGTTAGCATATAACTCATGAGTATAAATAAGCATGAGTCACTCTCAGTTTGTTTGAATTTCAGTATGATTTTCATTATTTGTTTTTCTTACTAGTTCAACTATCAAACAAGTTGAAAACATCAGAGTGAGCTTCTCAAATTTTGCTTACAACCAATACCAGATTGAGTAATTAAAGTTTTCTGCAATGACCTTTTAGGTTCGACTCCTGATGGGATCATTGGTGTTTATCATACTGTATTATTGACATCTGCATTGAATATGTGAGCAAACCTTCAAATAAACTTTATGTTAGTAATCATGTTCCATCCTCATATTCTCATTTTTCTCATCTTAATTAAATCAGCAGCAATACTTAACATAATATAAAACTAGATATGATAGAGAAGATTTGTAGCTCAGGTGGATGATTTTGATGTGGTTTTGTTCTCTGATCTGGATGGTTAATTTGCGAAGCTTTCATCACCCTACTGGGTGATGAGAACAAAACCACATCAAAATAATATAAAACTCAACAGCCAAACTGTGACCAGCATCCTTATTAGTGGTTTGCTTCTAAAGGCTTAAAATGCTGGCAAGAAATTGTCATCAGTGTCATTTACGAGTTTGTATTACTCATTCAGTGATATCATAACAGTATTAACGATCAAGTTTTGCATTTACTTAGTCACTGAAATTTGGGGACTTTACTCTTTGTGATATCGTCAGTGTGAATGACTGACAGTCTCAAATCAAGATAAAAAACAACTGACCTATACTTTTTTCGTTTGATCATATCTGCATACAAATATGCTTTCTTTTCAAAGTCTACTTTTAAATCTAATAAAATAGGAATTTCGCCTACTAGTAGACAAATTTCATGGTGAAATCCTGTAACCAATCAAATTCTTGCAAACTGACTTTTGAATATCAGTCTAATGCTCACTAGCAACTGGCTCTGTTCTGGTAGGTAGTTAACTGGCGTTCTAGTGGGAAGGCGTGACTAGGGGGTTACAACTGGTCGTGTTTGAAGATAGATACTCGCCACCAGTGACATTGGCTAGTGGTCACGCTATATCGCAAATTGGCAGAAGCTGGTATTCATTGGTCACTGGATTCGGTTACATTGGCATAATGATCTACCAGCTCAACTTGTAACCGGAAAGTTATAATTCTGAACCCTGTTGTGGGTGTGTACTGACAAAGAGTCCTAAACAAGGACCAAAACAGATGTCCAGTACTCCCGGGTTTTTTTGTGGTTCTCTAAACGATGTTTGTCAGCTCATTATGAGTTCTTGGAACCCATCAAATCCCTGCAAACCAGCACTTGAACATTTCCCATAGTTTTGAACTATAGTAATGAAAATGCCCGTCATTTAAAGTAAGCATTTGAACAGAATAAAACATGATGAAACAATTCGAATTCTTCTTTGAAATGTACAGTTAACTGTCTCACTCTCTCATATTTTCTATATCATATAACAAACAGGATTGTTATTTGTTATGTAATTTTCATCTGTTTGAGTAGACCCATAATAACCAAAGATTATCACATTCATTCGCTTAAGTTGTGCTCAATTTTTATTCGCTTCATTTGCTAACACACTTGAAAAGCTCTCTTTAAGGTTGAATCACTTTTGTTAAAACATATGAGTACTTTTTTATCTCAAGGATACGTTTAAACAGTTTGTTTATATTGCATAAGTGAGATAACGCTTCAACACTCATAAGTGTTTGCTTTCATATTTCACTGTACATGTGACTTATAACCAACATATTAATGTTTACGTTAGTATCAGTACACATTTCAACATTAAGAAAGATTATCTACAGAACTTTTTTCATGCCATAAAATATTAGATAGCTGGCTCTTCCTAACTGATATGCTCCCCAGTGCGCATCTATGACTCTATACACATATTCAAAGCCTAATCTGTTTGATGTACTTGCAAGCAAGTGTTACCACCCGGCGGCTTTTTGACATTTTTCACCCGTTACAAGTTAATGCAGCCATGACGCTAATATACGGCATACTTATAACGTTTTCTTCTGTTAAATTAATCTATGATGCATATAAAAACTTATTTTTTAAATATATTGATATTGCTGTACTTAAAAAAGCAATGAATTTCTCAGGATGCTTTAATTATCACGACTTAATAACGTAGTGTGCGTCGGTGGCACAGTGGTTAGGACTCTCGCCGACCATGCACATGGTCTGGGGTTTGAGCCCGCACCGACGCACATCTGATATCTATGGTCGGCCTGCGAGTTTTGGGCTACCGATATCCATGCTGAAAATTCCATACTTGTACCGAAAATACAGTGTGGAATCAAGCTGTAAATTAAAAAAAATTTTTTTAAAATTAGTTCAATGTCAATCTCATGACTACCTTCAAGTGAAATTAAACGTCTAATAACTACTGAGAAGGATGTTGGTAATAACTGTTAACTAGCATCATCCTGCATATTGAGAACAATGATTTCTTATTTCAATCATTAGTCAAATTACAAGGGACAAGCAAAGCAAGCGTTCAGTGACTAAGCCACCTGGATTTGACTAAGAAGTAAAACCATCTTTCTTGAAATGGTTTCCTGACAATGAAATCAATCTATTGTCTCCTAAGGGCCGTTTATCGTATCAAGCAGATCATGGATTACAATCTGAATACTTTTAGTTTATATTGAAAATCATGGAAAGGATTTCCAACTCGAAATATGTGACATTTTTCCTTCACGTTCCCAGTGGAACATAGGGCTTCAAGCTAGTGACTTGAAGTTTTCGAAACAGTATTTATTTTTACAGGATAGAGTTACTAGCCTCATGCCCAACCTTTTCTCTTTACCAGCATTATTTTTGGCCTAACGAGGTGAAGGAGTACGCCAGCCGGGGATCGAATGTCGGACCGTGTGCATGGTCGGCACGGGTCCTAACCGCTATGCTACCGACGAGCAAATATGCTATTTGCAAATCACGAATTTACTTTTCTGATACGAAATTGGTTTATCAGCCTCAGATGCATAGTGTAAAAGACACGGTTAATTATAGTTCTCTTAATATTTGTTTACTTGCATGAAGAATACAAGTGAATGATCTCAGTGACTATTTGAATAAATAACCTGAACAAAATACTCAAATAAGTGCTATAAGGAAGTGATTCATGGTTGTGCCTCACCAATTTTCACGCTGGATGCGTACTGTCAAAGGGTATTAGACTAGGACAAAACAAATGTGCGGTGCTCCTGTTGTTCGGTGGTTCTCTGACTGATATCAATCAGTTCGTGATGAAATCTGAAACGAATCAGATCTCTACAAAGTAACGCCTAAAATCCTGTAATAATTTATCTATCAGACAGAAAACACTGTCGTACAGTTTTATTTATTCTATCATGTCTTGAATACATATTAATCATAATCTTATCGGCATAATCTCAAACAATTTCTAAACTGGATTTTTATAGCTCTTCTTGCTCATTTCCAGCGTGGATTTAAATACCACTTAAATTACTGCCTTTCCGAGAATAGTTTGTGAGGATTCATAGGCTCCTTCTTTGTGTGTTAGTACTATGGTTTCCTAAACACCCTCTTCTTCTTGGTGTTGTCATCTTTCTATGTATGGCTGTTACTCATCTCCTTGCAGTCATTTTTACTCTTATAAATTCCCGTAAACTTCTTGATTAATTTATCAGAGTAAACCCTAATGGTTAGTGCTTCTTAAATATGTCTTACTGTTCACCGAAGATACTTTCTCCATGTTGTTTGCGTTAACACTATTCAAGACAAAAAACGGACAGGAGTAAGGTAATATATGTATGTTTGAGTTGGAAAACCACTGAAAACGAGGAAGTACTGGAAAGCTGCCTTATCCTAGTTTGAGAATCATCGACAGTACGCAAACACTGCTAAGGTTCAAACCCAGGACCTTCAGCTTACAAAGCAAGCTTGTATGCCGCTCAGCGTTTGGGACCCAATTTAATGGTCAGTGCATGAATTCAAACTTCTACCAATTCATGATTTAGCTCCACCAATAACCAACGTAATCGCTGGGAAATCCATCCTCACACCTAAATGGTTTGACCTCACTGGTCACGACCTCTCCCTAAAACTCCAGGAAACTCCGTCTTGTAGCAAGTACTTCCGATGATTCGTAAACTAGCTGTCCAGTACTCCCTGGTTTTCAATGGTTCCCTAACTGATATCACTTCGCGGTCAAACTCATAAAAACGGATTTAATCCCTACAAAACTAAGAAAAGCATTCAAAATTCCAACAGAATGTCTTACTTTTCAAACAGTAGTAAATTGCTTATTGTTGTTGTAATGCGAGGTGTTGTAATGACTAACCGCTGTGTGAATTGAACACTTGTATGCATTGGATATTTAAAAGTTATTTTTATGAAGTCACTGACACAAATGCGATCATTGCAAAGCATATGTCTGCAACATTTAATTATTTGAAATAATTTGAACAATTCACTTGATATGTTGAATGCTGAATAAATAGCTGACGAAAGACCTTTCTGGTCCATATCTTCATTTATCATCTCAAAATAACACCGCTCAGTTCTACGATTTATGGAACAACCTATGTTCATAGATATTATTATGATGCAGTTATTGTTTATAACGCGATATGAATCACACATTTGAATTATTCGACTGCTTTAGGGAGGCTATTCACAGTGTTAAAAATCCCTGGATTATGAGCACGAAAACGAATATATAATTACTTGGATCTAACTATGAGCTAAATAATGATTGAGTTGATTGAGAAGTCTTTTTTAAGAGAAGTAACTTACAAAGGACCATGGTTTCCATCGTGTCAGCTACATGAGTTGACTAGTGAGGACGTTGCATGACAAACCCAAGAAAATATGTACCCTCGACAGTTAGGTGGAGGACTAAGCTTTACTGAGAAGCTCCTGAGAGAAAAAGACTATACTCACAGATTCATTCAAAAATATAGGTAGGACAGAGTCAATAAATTTAAATATCCAACATTTTGGATGTAGTTGTGTTCTCTGAGCTGGATTGTCTACTTGAGAAGTTTTTGTTGCCCTACTAGGCAACATAATCAGCGCGCACTTCCATTATATCTAAATACCTCACAATTGAAAAGACGGAAGTCTTGATTAATCAATCAACAAAGGCAGAAGAATCATCGGTGGCACAGTGGTTAGGACTCTCGCCGACCATGCACATGGTCCGGGTTCGAGCCCACGCCGGCGCACATCTGATATCTATGGTCGGCCTGCAAAATTTGGGCTACCGATATCCATGCTGAAAATTCCATACTTGTACCAAAAATACAGTGTGGAATCAAGCTGTAAATCAAAAATAAAAAATAAAAATAAATAAAAAATATGTATACAACTTGATTAGTGTGGGAGTATGCAATTCCATAATAATTTCTTTACTGGATATATAATATGGTAAAACACCATTTTTTTTACTGGGTGCCATTTCACAAACAATTTGTTGTTCATAATCATATCAGTTGTAACTATACAATCTCAGAAACTGTCATCCATAGTTCCCCTTCAAATTACCACATCAAAAGGGGATAATACTGAGCGCCTCACAGAATGATATCTGCTAAAGCACTAAGGCTTACTCAAAAGAATATTAGGTAGTTTACAGATGATTTAGTATGGTCATACTGCAATTAGATATCGTGACGACCCCAACACACCGAAATCTGAAGTATAGCTTATTGTAATTGCAGTGGTATAACATCAGATTTAATGAAACCAGCTGAATATGGTCCATTTCAGACAAAAATGGAATACACATGATTGGTTGGCCAGTTGTCGCGTACGGAAAGGATCATGAAAAGACTTGCAAAAGAATGACAGCACTAATAAAAAGATCGTATCCAAAATGGATAACTATCTGCATATTTCGTTTTTTTTGTATTGTCGAAATTCATTGAAGAACAACATGCATGAAGTATTGGCATGCTCGAGTTGTAGTAATAATAGCTTTACCATGCACAATAAGTTTACAGAATATGCACAGTTTTCAGCGTAGTTTATTGCACAACACTTTATCTTCATCCAGGGGTTTCAAATACAAACAGCCATCTCCAGTATATCATAGGAACCAGTGGTTACAACTGAAGAATAAAACAATCCGCTATGGTATTCTTCTTACGTCCCCCAGAATTGAGCAACAGTAAGTTGCGAACCACTTAAAATGTGCATGAGTACATTTGGTGACCTGTGGACATAAATGAATGATTATAACAACGAGAACTAAGGAAAATAACATTCATTGTCTCAGATGAAAATTCAGGTAGCCCATTGATTCAAGCAGGTCTCCACCGTATCAGACTGGCGTTTCTTCAGTAATAAATATTTCTAATTCTCGAAGATTCCTAAGTGATGAACACTTTCAAACGAGGAGAGTAGCTTGCACAAAACCTCACCATCCATCATTGTCAGACTCAGAATTGGTTAAAAAAGTAACCGAGAATTTAGTTCGTTCATGTTTCCCTGTAGATTCGAACCCGTGTCACTCAGTCCTTCACTTAGAGACGTTAATACAAAAACTAACATTAATAAATTCAGCAAATTTTACATTTTGATTATTGAAAGATGAAAGGAATAGTATTTACGTAGTCTTGAGACGAAAGCACCATGAGGAATTCCATATCAATAACACAGGTGTGCGATATTAAGTATATTTAGAGAAAAACCAGAGGCTGGTTTCCTCTCCATGGTTTTTATATAAACATAAGAATGTACTCAGATAATTCAAATAAACTGTTTCATTGAATCAAAAACTATCGGGTGGTCAAAGCCATTCAGTCACTCCTCAAGTATATGTTGATTTTTTTTTCCTTCACGTTCCCAGTGGAATATAGGGCCTCAAGCTAGTAGCTTGAAGTTTCTGTAGCATTATTTAATTTTACAGAATGAGGTTGTTAGCCTCATGCCCAACCTTTTCTCTTTACCAGCATTATTTTTGGCCTAACGAGGTGAAGGAGTACGCCAGCCGGGGATCGAACCCCGAACCATTTGCATGGTCGGCGAGCGTCCTTACCGTTTTCCCACCGACGCACAAAACATAAACTTGAAACCAGTCAAATCCATATTATCTATGACAGATTACAAGACAAAGTTGCTAGAAGTCCTGGTGAGAAGTCGTGACCAATCTGGCTTGGTGTGAAGAAAAATACTCGCCAATGACGTTAGCTAGTTATTTCAAATTAGGCTTACCCCACAGCCTGAAGTACTTAAACCCGACTTCAAGTGGGATTGTGGCACGCAATGATGAAAGATCGCAAACTACAAAGAAACAACTTTTTGATACCCCATGGATTTCAATACTTCTCTAACTGTTCTCACTTAGTGATCAGATTTGAAGTTAATCAGTTGCCTACAAACTACCACTTATAAAAATAAACGCATATCGTTACAACACGACTGCTTTGCTTTGAAAATCTAAACCATCATTAATTCAATGTACAGAAGGAAAAGTTAACAAGAAATGAAATTCTACCCTTAAACTTCTACGCATATTACTTTCATGATGTGAGAAACACCTTTTGATGAGGCGATACAACATATTTGTAATTGAAATAGAAATATAGACTGTAAGTGTATTTTTCTATTTGCTCATCTGTTGAAAAAACTGAGTATGAGAAATATCTCTGTAATCTATTTGTTGTTGCTCAACAAATAGATTATCTGTTTACTTAATACATTTTCCAAAAAAATACTATTTTCCCTTCTCTTCGCACCAGAGTAAACTTTGCAAAGGAAACAGAATAAAAACATTTATTAGTCTCTTTTTATCTGAACGGTAGCCTTACTCGTCTGCTTATTTAAAGTCAAATTAATTACTAGTTGCAGAAAACGATAGTGTTCATTATGCAGATAGCATAATGTAGACATCAGACAGGTATACATGGTCAAAAATGAAAGTTCACCGTTATCCAATAAGCTGCAGCTTTGGGGGCACCTCAATGTGTGTTTATAAATTCACCTGCTCGTGTGGAGCTAGTCATATCGGCCGCACAAAGCGCACGCTTTCCAAAACGCATCCCCAAACACTATCCGGCATGGTTAGCAAAGGCACAATGCAAGACATTTACTAGCTCCATTGTCGAGCATTTGGTGCACTCAGGCCACGTAGCTCCACCAGAGTTGTCTTTTAAGATCATCTACAAAGTGAAGCCAAGTGGTACAAAGAGCGTCAGGTTTCGGCTTTTGTGTATGGCAAAGGCGCTGGGGATTTGTCAATACAACCCTGAACTCTGTATACAGAAAAAGTTTGTTCAGTCTCTTATTCCACCTCAGTCTTAACCTCTTCACTAGTCGCTCCCTGTAAAAACTACTGATTTTTTCTGTTCGTTTTTAATTTTTAATTTTCCTTTTAGTTTACTTTTGCTTCAATAATTAATTCACTATTATAACTCTCATATGCTCCTTCTGTACATTTCACACCCTCTTCACTCGAATACGTTTATTCTCACTCAATAGCAATTTTAACCCTATCAAATTTGTATCTTTTTGCCGTTGAGTACCATGTAATTTACAGCTTTCAATTTTCACTTCTAAAGCCATTTCTGAGTAATCATATCAATTATGTCACCCCCCCTATTACTCAATAATAGACCACTATATATTTTTGTAAGTATAAATACGACTGTATAGCCTCTGAAGATGATTTTGTCGATGAAGAAAATTTTCTTCCCTGAAGCTGTATTTTATAGGACTGAATCGAAATTCGCGTTAACGGAAAAGATCAAACTCTGAGACTAGGGATGTTGTCGACACTCTTTGCTCTAAGCGTTTGATAACATCCTTAGCGGTTGTTATCACTATTAGTTGGTATTACAGTGGTGTGGTACAGACAATGTGTTCCTATGGAATATTACTTCCACAGTTCAATAGCGCATTACTAACAGAATAATTTATATGGATTCGAATATTGTATTTCACGCTGTTTTGATGCAAACCAAAATCACATGCTCAGTGACTGGTTAAAGAGTATAAACTGTATAGACATAAATAGCTATTTTTGGGTTGTACACTAGTCAGTAACTAGTGTGATATGTCTAGTTCTATGTTCGGTGCAGACTCAACTCTGTTAATCAAGCTTGCAATGTGGCCACCATGCTAGGTGGCTCACCATTACGGTGCACTGTGAAATGCTGATATTAGATGGTTGGAGGCAATCGGCAGGAAGCCTTGGACTGCCTTGGAGCCTTGACTGATAGAATTCAATCTACACCGAAGGTAGGACTAGACACATTACACTAGTTACTGACTAGTGTGCAATCAAAAATATCCACTGCAGTCCTACAGTAGACCAATCGCGAGCCCGAATAGCTCAGTGGTAACGTCTCTAACTGCAGCACTGGGTGACGCGGGTTCGAATCTCAGAAAGGACACGAGTTCTTTCAAGGTTGCAGATAGGTCTTGCTGATGAGTGCCAACTAGCATGAAACCTAGGTCCAAGGCTTCCTGGCGATTGCCTCCAACCATCTAATATATAAATAGCCGTTTGATCACTTGAAGGGACACCTTTATTTCCGTATCTTGCTTACAAGATTATTAACTAACTCTGCACTTCTTAACATTCTATGATAGACAGCCGATGATATTCATACTTACACGTATTCAGCTATACAGGAAAGTGTGGTGAGGATAACTCCTTTGAATAATAAAAATCTAGTAAGTCAACAATAGTCAAGTGGCGTTGTGTGTTTTTTCTTCCCCTTTAGCACAATACGTAAGACAGACAGTCTGTTGACATAAGCATAAGTTATCACCGATCTAGATTTGTTTGTTTATCTTTTCTGCTATAGACACTTAAGGCAAAACTAAGTAAATTAATAGTATTGCCTGAGGGGTTTGGATAAAATATTCTTCTAGCGTATATGAGTTTCTGCATGATTTTTGAAAGATTGTGAAAATAAGCAGGTGGATTATGTTATTAAATATGCGTTTTTCAGAATATCCAAATGAATCTAGTAGTTGTTTTTAAAGCAAGAAGGATAGTTAATTTAAAGTTAATCAGCCATTTCTGTACATAAGTGAAAAGGATGTTTTATACTTGGGATTAACATTTATAAGTGTATGTATATCTCCAGTGTACATGTTAAACATATTTTGCTATCGCTGTAATTGTGACTGAATATGGTCCTATTTCTGTAACAATTTGATGATGCCTGTAAACTGGCGCCCTCATGTACTGCATCATGAGAAAATTTATTTTTTATTCACTTGACATTTGTTGTGTAGCAAATGGTACCAAAGACGACAAGGATTAGTTGATTTGTATTTCAGTTACTTTTGTTATTTCCTATTGTTGGAATACAGCAGATCCAATTGCTTCATATTTGTTGTCACATTTGCTTGTATTACGTTTACTAAGGCAGTGTTTGAAGGTTTAACATGATGCAATTTGTTTGAAGGTTTCTAGAAATGAAGTTCAGGAAACGCGTTTAGTTCTATTTGCGGCTGACTAGTTGAATATGCCTGTATCCTTTGCGAATCATAGTATTTCCGATGAGACTCGAACACAGAGTCCACTTTTTTTAGTGCCAAGTTATCTCACGTTAATTTTTGGGCATGGCCATTACGCTGATTCTAAGAGCTGACATGTAAGTAGAGACTGTGCAGTTCTGTACGACGAAAATCAATCAGCTGGCAGCACAAAATTAACTGATAACAACTGGCACCCGTTGCACATGACCGTAGCTATCATTGGCCAGTATCTCAGTGGATAACGCGTCAACTTTCGAAGCAATGGATGCTGGGCCTGTCTCTCAACAGAATTTCAGTTATCTAGCTAATAAACCCAACATAAGAAATGATGCTTACCATGGATTCTTGGGCAACACCATATACCTTCTTAATTTTTAGAAAAGCGTATCAGTTGACGAATAATTATTCTTGGTGTACACTAAGAATTCACCTATTTTTTTTCTTATTTCATTCTCTATTATTGTTGGGAGATTTGCAAGCGAAAAACCAATAAACTGGCTGAATAAGCAGGCAGAGAAGACAGGACTGCAGGTGAACGCGTCGGAGATGGAGGTGATGAAGATAACCAATCAACAGCAACAGCAACAACAACCAGCCCCAATCACCATTAACGGGAGATTTAACAGAGGTTGCCTCCTTCAATTACCTGAGAGAAGCATTGTTTCAACTACAGGCGGGACGGATGAAGCTGTTAAAGCCGGCAAGATACGCCTTCATCGACGTGAAACCAGTTTGGAAATCTTCCACATTCAACCGGCACAATGAACAAGATTCTCATTTTCGACACCAATGTGAAGTCGATTCTTCTATACGGGTCACAAAATTGGCCAGCTTGTCACGAAAAGGATTTCCAACATGTTGCAGCCTTTCATCAACAGCTGGCTCCCTACTGATGATCAAATGGACAGAAAGAATATGGAACAAGAAACTATGGTAACAGACGAACTCCATGCACGAGAAAAGCTTTAAAAGAAAGGAATTCAGGCAATGAACTCGATAGTATTATTTGTATTCAGCTTTATATCAGTCGAATCATTAAACATTATCAACATTTTATAGTACTAGACATATAAGAAAACAATGTGGTTTTCATTTAGATCTTCTTCAGGCTTTACTCTAACAGCGAAGCTTGAAAATTCTCAAATTAGTCAAATCATCGATCATTTAGACATTTATAAAAGATACGTAGACGACACTTTCGTTATCTGTGATAGTAACGTAATTCTTGATGATGTCTTGTTTGCTTTCAATAACTGCCATTCTTCTTTACAATTCACTATAGAAAAGGCATCTGCACTAAATATTCCGTCTCTTGATGTTTGCCTTGGTAGAAGTAATGACGGATCTCACTAAAGATCTGTCCACCCGAAACGTACATGGAACGGACAGCTAACTAATTTTTGAACAATGCAAGAACTACAGTTTTAGCAGAATAAAGCTTTTTTCTTGAATTAAAATAAAAAAAAAAAAAAAAAAAATTTAACTAATTTTTATAGTTGGGTGCCTACCTCCAGGAAAAGGAACCTAATTCATTCGCTCTGCTTTAGGATAAGGTAAGCTCCCCCGTCTGGCCGCTTCCATGTGCATATATCATTTCACCTGCTCTTGTGGAGTAAGGTGCATTGGCCGTAGTCACAGGACGCTTTCCACACGGATACGAGAACATATTCCACCATGGAGACAAAAAGTGTGTGTGAAGCTCTATTCCGGAACACTTGACTGACTTCTGTCACTCTGTTAACCCTGACCATGATTTCAAGATCATGCTCACTTCCAGCATTTTCTTCTTTACAGATTTTTAAATACAGCTGAGGCCTTGACAATTCATGACTTAAGCAGACCTTTGTGTACAAAAAAGTATGTACAATGCCTACTTCTCCCTTGGCCATAGAAGGATAGACCAGTAGGGAACAGTAGGTTGAAGACGAGGCAGTAACTCATCGAAAACACCGCGAAATGGTCGCGCTCCGTTGTAAAATGGCAGAAGTTAGAACTCAAGGACCAATGGATCAGGTCCCAGCGGCCTAATGGTCTACTAGCTGGCTGGTCTTCTAACAAGAAGATCCTAAGATCGAACCTCCTGTGGTGGGTGAGTACTGATGAAGAGTCCCAAACTAGGACGGAGGAAACAGTTGTCCAGTACTCTCCGTTGATTTCCCAGTAGTTCTCTAACTGATGTCAGCTCATGATGAAATCCTCCATGCTATTATTATTATCATTCATATTATCACTACTCTCACTCTGAATTGTATCCAGTTATCCCACTTGTCACTCTAAATCCAAAATTTCTGTTTTTTCATAATTTTTACTATACGGAATTCTATCGTGTCCGATCCCACACCATATTATGTAACATATTCGCCTACTAATCCTATAGTTCTTCCCCCTTTTTCCTAAATCTATACACCTTATGTTTTATTCTATATATGACATTAGTTGTTTTGCCACTTGACATTAAACTATGATTGTAATCACAATATTCTTATTGCATTTCATACTGATATAAGTATAAAACTTTGGCACTGTGGTAAAATATAACTCCATTATGGATAAGATTTTATTTTGATAAATCACACAGTGTTGCACACTAATATTAACTGATGACGTTTCGACCACAAACTATTGCCACTCATAATCGCTGATGCCTTTTCGTAATCTCCGCCTACGCCCCCACTGACTGCAGTTCAGATGAAACGAAGGATGAGTTCTACCAAAAGCTGTCTAGTTTGGTGGAAAGGCTAAACGCTCAGACATAGTCGTTCTAGCTGGTGACTTTAACGCTCAAGTAGGGAAATTGTGTCAATCTGAGAAGGATGTCGGTGGCACCTATGGAGCTCCGTGCCAGCGAACCGACAACGGTGACCGTCTCCTACAGTTCTGCTCTGATAATCATTTGTTTCTTGTAAGCACTAACTTTAAACACAAGGAGAGACACTGTTTGACTTGGAGACCCCCTTCATCAAACCAACGCTGGACACAAATAGACCACATAGCAATAAGCTATCGTTGGCGTGGGTCGGTAGGAGATTGTCGCTCCTTCTGGAACACGTGCGTAGATACCGACCATGCACTGGTCCGCGCTCGGGTGTGCTTACGACTGAACGGACGTAGGAAACAGCTGGCGGTAAAACCATCACGTCCCCAGCTCGATCAGGAAACTAAATCCGTATTTCAGGAAGAACTAGCTAAACACATATCTGTGTTCGACAGCTGTGCTCACCCTGAAGAAGCTTGGAAAAATATCCAGGCAGCCATAGATACAGCTGTAAAAGCTGTGAATAAGGTAAACCCAAAGGTGAGTAAAAACCACTGGATCTCCACCGCCTCATCCGAACTGATAGATGCTAGAAGACTTATTCCGGCGAGCTCCGAATTCAATGAGGAGCGAAAGCTGCACAAGAGGAAACTTACGAAAAGTCTCCGCAAGGACCGTGAACAGTGGTGGGCGACAAAAGCCAAAGAGATGGAGAAAGCTTTGAGGATAGGCAACACCAGGCAACTCTTTGGACTCATCAGGGAAACGGGTGGGAGAAGACAAATCATTAGTGAGACAATCTCGGAAAAAAATGGCACTATAATTAGCTCCAGGATAGACGACTGGATCGTTGGAAAGAGCATTATGAGGAGCAGTTTAATTTGCCCACAGCCACGCTCAACCTTCCGAGCATCCAACACCTCCCTGAATGGGATATAGACACAGGTCCTCCGTCACTAACTGAGGTTACTAAAGCTGTCACCAATCTGAAACTAGGCAAAGCAGCGGGACCTGATGGAATGACTCCAGAGGTATTTAAGTACGGTGGAGACAGCTTACTGTCCGGATTAACTGAGGTACTAGGCAGCGTCTGGGAATCAGAAGAAGTCCCATCGGGTTGGTGTAAGTCACTGATTATCCCCATATACAAGAAGGGAGACAAGTCTTCCTGTGATAATCACAGAGGGATTAGCTTGACTAATATAGTATCTAAAGTCTTAGGCTCAATAATCATGCGTAGACTGAGTGGTGCTCGGGAAGCACAAACACGAGAGAGCCAGGCAGGCTTTAGACCAGGAAGAGGGTGTATTGATCATATCTTCACCCTCCGACAGATTCTAGAACATAGGCATTCCTACCGGCGTCCAACAGTCATTATATTTCTTGACCTAAAGGCAGCATTCGACTCTGTCGATCGGGAAGTTCTCTGGAGATGCTTGGCTGTAAAGGGAATTCCAAGAAAATATATTGCACTGATTAAGGCACTCTACTCGTACTCATACAGCCAGGTGAGGGCTTACGGCGAGCTGTCATCTGAACTGATGACGACCAGTGGTGTCCGTCAAGGATGCCCATTATCTCCTTTTCTATTCAACTTCATCATAGATGTGTTAATGGACTTAACCCTAGGTGACTTCAGCGACTCAGGGATTGACTTGCTACCGGGGAATAATCTCGTTGACTTGGAATATGCAGACGATATAGTCCTTCTAGGCGAAGACGCTGACGAAATGCAGAGTCTTCTAAACACCTTGAGCCGCAATCTACGAATGTTTGGCATGCGATTCGCTCCCGCCAAATGCAAGATGATGTTACAGGACTGGACTACATCGACGCCTAGTTTAAAAATAGGAAGTGAAGTGGTAGAGCACGTTGACCGCTTCACTTATTTGGGAAGTACCATCAGCCCCAACGGGCTGATCTCTGACGAAATCTCAGCACGAATACAAGGGGCTCGTTTCGCATTTGTTAGTTTACGCCGACTCTGGCGTAGACGAGATGTTCGACTATCGACCAAAGGGCGGGTGTACTGCTCATCAGTCCGCTCCGTCCTCCTTTATGGTTGTGAGACCTGGCCACTGAGAGTGGAAGACATGAAAAGACTAGCTGTCTTTGATCATAGGTGCCTGCGTTCTATTTCCCGTGTAAAGTGGCATAATAAGGTGAGCAACATGGAGGTTAGGCGTAGAGTTCTAGGTAAACAGGGGAAATCAATCGACGAAGTCGTGAAGCTACAAAGACTGAGATGGTTAGGACATGTGTTACGTATGCCAAGCCATCGCCTCCCTCGACGAGCAATGTTAGCGGATATAGGGTCAGGCTGGAAAAAAGCTAGCGGCGGTCAAACAAAAACTTGGCATCAGTCAATGAAATCCACAACAGTTGGTCTAAGCCACGTAGGAAGGTGTAGACTTCCAGGCTGGGGTCCTCGGGACGGTAAAAATCTATGGTTGGAAACAATTGGTGACATGGCTCAAAATCGTTCTCAGTGGCGCAGATGCATCCACTCCCTGTGACTTATGATCTTCAATGAAACTGTTTTGTATTTCTTTATTACTCCTTTGTCTCACACCTCTGCTCACTGTTTCTATTATGCTTTTCTTGTACTTTCTTCTCTTGCTTCGCGTGCTACACGGAATGTGGCGACTTGAACTTCCGCACATTTGTGCAAAGTTCTATGTCGAAAACAGACAGACAGACTCATAATCATACGAAGTTACTCACACAACTTTTTATCTTTCATTTATATACATGTGTGGAATCTATCAGACATTGGAATAAAATTCAATATGAGATAATGTACATTCAGAAATAATAATAATACGAGTGTTATTGATCAATTACAAGTAGATGGGAAATAAGACGAGTGTTTTTATAGTCATAATAAGTAACTTATTAGAGTGTTGTGATGTGTTTGAATTGAAATAGAATTTTATGACTGTTTATTATCCTCCATCATAAAATTCTATTTCAATTCAAACACATCACAACATTCTAACAAGTTACTTATTATGACTATAAAAACACTCGTCTTATTTCCCATCTAATGTAATTGATCAATAACACTGGTATTATTATTTCTGAATGTAAATTATCCTATATTGATTTCATTCCAATATCTAATCGATTCCACACATGTATATAAATGTAGGAAAAATGTTGTGTGAGTAACTTGATATGATAATAATAATTTGCTTTATTCCAGAAACAGTACTAGTGGTATAGTGTGGAATTTTCAGCACATATCTACAATATTGCATCTAATTTCATCGCACATTTAAAAGGAGTATTACAAAAAAATAAATATAGAAAAAAACAACAACAAAAAATAAAAATAACAAAAATATGCAAAAAATACCGTGTAGAAATGAAAATAAACAACAATAATAAATAACATTTCAGTATTGAGTAGTGGAAGCTATGATATACGTGCTGAACGGTAACAGCTATAATCATACAAAAAGTTATGAAATGTTCTTAAGAATGTTTATAGCCAAGATGATCAGTTAATTTGACTGAACAACACTAAACAATCATAAAATAAACATTTCAGGGTTTTTTATTGTCAGCTCTAATGCGGTGTTTGTAGTAGTAGTGTGAGTTATCAATGCTACAGGCTTCATGAGTACTTACTAGTGTTTGTAGATCTCGTTTATGCCTAAGGAAGAACTCAATAGTCTGGCACTTTGAGGGATTCAGCACGAGGTCATTTAGTTTAGACCGCTGACTGATGTCCGACTGGAAGCTATTTAATTTGAAACAGTCTGACTGAGACTTAACGGGAAGCGAAACAGTCAGGTCATCAGCATATTTGACGAAGTTGATTTCGTCTGAGAGAGATAAGTCATGTAAGACGAAGGAAAAGAAAAACGGCGAGAGATCAGCACCCTGAGGAACTTCAGCTTCAGTAAGCAAAGGAGAGGAAGATACACCATTATATACCGTGTATTGCATCCTATTGGAGAAGTAAGAGTGCAGCCAGTTTATAGCCCAGGACTCAGTCTGTATAAGGCTAAGCTTGTTTCGCGAAAAGCCTCTAGGTACAGAGTCGAAAGCAGATGTGTAATCAAGGAACGTACAACGGTCATACTTGGCCTGTTTGCCTAAGGATGATAGAATGTTGTGATGAAACACAACAGCAGCGTCTAAAGTGCTGTTTGTATGCACACTGCTTCGGATCATTTGAGAAGCTTAGGGAGGGAACAAGTTTTAGTAGTAATAATTTATTCATTAGTTTCAAAAAAGGAGAGGTGATAGCGATAGATCTACACTTAACACTATTTCCAGAAACAGACTTGGGTACAGGGATGATTTTAATATCTTTCCACAAAGAAGGTACAACATTCATTATAATAAAGGCTTTTTTATTTCCCAATGAATGAAAAACAAAACGATATTGTTTTTACTGACGTTTCGCTATTTAATGCTAATAGCTTTATCAAAGTACGAGGGACAAGATTATTAGAGAAAGAAGTGTTGAAAATGTTTGTAAGTGGGTTACTTAAAATATCAGCACATTTCCTTAGAACAATGGCAGGTATACCTTCAGGGCCTAGACTCTGGAAAGCTTCAAGAGATTTGAAACATTTAAGAATATCAGAAGTATAGAAACCATGAAAGTCACTTGTCGTGTTATTAGTTAAATTGAAGGCAAAAAGGACATTTCGAGGGTGGATAAAAGATTTGTTGAGAGTATTTACATCAACAGAAGAGGCACAATTACCATGCTTACCACAACCTGTAATATCCCTGAAAAGCTTCCACATGTAATCTGGAGTTTTATAGTACAGTAATCTCTGATTATAAATATTGTTTAGCCTCTTGATTTCAGATTTAATTTGGATGTTTTTCTTCCTAAGACCAGATTTATCCTTTTGTCTTGTACAGTCTCTCTTTTTCTCTTTGAAGCTTTTTCAGATGAAGGGAAGAGAAACGGTCCATTCTTTTGAAAAGTATCTGCTATGGACAGCATACATCGAGGCAGAATTAAAGATAATCAGTCAGATTGGAAATAGTATCATCCAGTGTGCGTTCGTTGAAAAGTTCGCAGTTTGTGTCATTTAGCGGACATCTTCGTTTGGGCACATTTTCCTGTGAGTAACAACTTTGCTGTGTTTTCCTGGACATATATCCGAGCAATAGTTTATGCTCGAAACGCCATCAGTTAATATTACCGTACAATAACACTGTGATTTATCAAAATCTTATCCATAATGGAGTTATGCATTTCATACTATTATTATTTCATGCATTCACCCCTATGACCTAATTCCCTCATCGGATATAATTTCTTAAAAACGCCATATATATACGATTGTACAGCTTGATAATAAATCTGTTGTTGAAAAGAGTCTCTTCGCTGAATATTGTGTTCTTAATGGGAATTATTAAAATTTATTTACTCTAACTCACATAGCTTCACAGTATAAAATAAGAATCAAATTTATAATAATGTTTTACGGGTTGATCACGGATTGATATCAGTTAGAGAACCATTGAAAACCAGGGAGTACTGGACAGCTGCTGTTTCATCCTAGTTTGGGAATCATCGGCAGTACGCACCCACTGGGATTCGAACCCGGGACCTTCCGGTTACAAGGGAAGCTCGTATACCATTCAGCCACTGAGACCCGATTCAATCGTCACTTCATGAATTCTAACTTCTACCAATTCGTGATTTAGCGCGACCCAAACCATTGTCGTTGGTGGGACATCCATCCACACACGTGACATCTAATTGGACCTCACTGGCCACGACTTCTCACTAGAACTCAGGAAACTCCAACCTGTAGCAAGTCACTGATGATGATTCCCAATTTAGGATGAAACAGCAAATGTCCAGTACTCCCTGGTTTTCAATGGTTCTCTAACTGATATCAATCCGTGATCAACCCATAAAACATAACTAATCCTTACAAACCAAACTATAGAAAGTTGTAATAATGTGTTAAGTGTTTTGAACGGTGATTATAATGATAGCAATAATAATGATACTAAGGTTTATGTTAACAAAAGTACAAGCAGTTTGCGCAAGTAGCGAAGATAGTTAAATGTAAATACAGACAACTTAATAAATAAATTAGGTCGTCTCAAAAGTTACGTAATACTAAGAATGAAGTGGACAGATAATCAGAGTTTAAATAAGTACCAAGAAAATAGAAAATAAGAAAGGGTGAGAGGCTTTTTTTATTTGGAACAGGGTGATGGAATGTGTGCGTGAAGTAATTATGAAACATCGATAAAAGTTGTATACTTTGAAGTAATAGGCTGATGAAATAAGAGGTGATAATGAGAATAAAAGTGTAGAAGGATTTCGTAAACTAATGAGTAGAGCGTAAATGTTATTATTATTATTACTATTATGGTTACAATCTCTTATCTCACCCACTTATCAAATTCCTATACTCAAATTTTCTTGTCGTTACGTAACCACTACCTCTTTTTCTACGAGTGTAACTCCCTCATCCTATCTTACTAATGTACACATATTTCGATATCAGTTAGCTAGTCTGATGTTTAGGCTGTAGGCAGCTGAACGAAGAACCCAGTGGTCAAATATTATTTATGTTACCTTGTTTATATCCATCAGTAAGAAATAACTGTACAGAATGGCTTAGCTAGATTTTTTTATATAATTGTGTCTACTAATCATTTACACTAATTTTGTCATTTATATTTTTTTAATCTCAGTAAATTGTCTCAGTTCGTTGCCTTTAATGGCAACTAAAAATTGACACTAAGAAATGTTTCTTTGTCATTTTCCAGCCGACCAATCAGCATTGATCAAGCGAAAGGCAACCTACCTAGCTGTGCCACTTTTATATGTAGCTACAAATTTAGCTGTTCCTGCGCAGAAAGCTACACAAGGTGAGTGATAACACAGCTAAACGAACGTATTCAATGAGCATCTTCCTTCACTGTTTGGAAAAGGCTAAATCAAATTTATATGAAGTTCCATTTAGACAGATTTGATTGATGGCGGTTATCAAGTGAACAGAAAAAGTGCCTTCAGAGTTATGTATCGCATTCCTTGGGGCCTTACAAAATAAATTCCAACCTGCCTTTTACACATAACCGAAGGTATGGTAACTCTAGAGAACAATCCTAATCTTTGCACACAAAAGAAGTTTGTTCTACCTTTGTCTCTCCCCTGACCTAGGTGAATTCTAATCAATATCCTCTCACCCTTTCTTATTTTCCACTTCCTTCTTGTTTTTATGTTTATTTAAAGTCTGATTATCTGTTAACTTCACCTTTGATATTGCGCAATTTTAAAGATTTTTATTTATTGAGTTGTCTACGTTTACTACCTTCGCTATTCTTATCATCATGTGCGTAAACCTTCTTATCATTGGAATAAGGCATTTAGAAGACAAATTTCGCGGGAACATATATGTCTTGACGTATTTAAATATGACTGATCATTAATACACACTTATATTTTTTGAACGACCATGATGAAATCCTCAGCGATTGTCTCCAATTTCTCCTGCATATTTGTTGGTTGGCGATTCGTTCTTGTTTTGTTTGTTCCCAGCCATAGTTTCTTGTTGGTGATTCTTTCCGGCCCGGCCATCTGATCTTCAGTATAGAGCAAAGACAGTTGTTGATAAAGGTCTGCAATAGCCTGTTGGAAATATTCTTTGTGACTCGGCCGCCAAGTTTCTGATCCGTATATGAGAACTGACTGACTTGACGTTTGTATTGAAGATCCGACCGAATTTTGTTGATGATGCTGAGTGATGAAGATTTCCAGATTGGTTTCAGGTTGATTAATGTGTTTCTCACCTTCCCGATTCTCGCTCGATTTCACGTCCTCGTCCATTCCTCCAGTAGTTGAGACAATGCTCCCTAGATCAGTGAGTAAATGAAGTAACCTCTCTCAAATCCCTCCCGTTGATTGTGGTTGGCACTGGATGTTGTTGTTGCTGTTGTTGGTTGGTTATTTTAATAACCTCCGTCCTGTCTATGTTCACTTGGAG
Organism: Trichobilharzia regenti; assembly: GCA_944472135.2. Classification (NCBI taxonomy): domain Eukaryota; kingdom Metazoa; phylum Platyhelminthes; class Trematoda; order Strigeidida; family Schistosomatidae; genus Trichobilharzia; species Trichobilharzia regenti. The sequence goes on from OX235262.1 coordinate 57,025,180, forward strand.
TCCTGTCCTCGCTAGCTGCTTCTTCGACCAGTTTGTCAGTCTTCGCTTGTAAGTCTTCGATTTTGTGTGACATCAAGCATAAATCATCTACTCACGAAATCCAAGTCTTCTAGGTTCTTCACGTCGGTCCAGGATATCCCTGTCTTATCGTTTCCCACTGTCTGACGCATAACCCAGTCAGCCCATCACAATTAGGAACGTCATTGATGATAGTTGATAAGCACCCTTGTCTGACTCCTGTGTTTACTCCAAACGCCTCGCTGAGTTTTCCGTTGTGGATCACTTGACATGTGCCGTTGTCGGACAGCTGTTGAATAAGGTAGGTAAATATTTGGAGTACGCCATAGTATTCGAGGAGTTTCCAAATTACTTCTCGGTCAACGCTGTCAAAGGCCTTCTAAAAGTCTATAAAGTTGAGGTAGAGGTTTGATTGCCATTCCATGCTCTTTTCGATGATGATGATGATGCGTATATTTGAGATTCGGTAATAACATTTTTGGCCTTTCTTGAATCCACCTGGATTCAGGTACAAGCTGGAAAGCCTGAAGATCTAACTGAAAATAATACTGTTCGCTTGTATGTCTTGTACTAAGATATTTTTATGTAACATTTTGACACAGTATTTTTCATACGGCATTTATCCTTGAAATTTGCAAAATCAATCTTTGTGATGAAAGAAATAATGAAAAATTACACAATTAAACGAACGAATGCCCAGATATACATATTAGATAGAAGCAAGCTGATTAAGTAGTGCAAGATTTTAAGGGTGTCTTTATGAAGGTACCAGAACACTAGGTGATTTAAATATATATATATATATATTTATATACATATAAAGGAATGCTGGTGGTGTCGTCACTTAATTTAGTCTTCAGTGACTAAGGTAGGGACAAAGGCTATACAAACTTCTTCTGAATGCCATAATTTAAGCCTCATAGTTCGAATCCTAAGCACCTCAGCTGTATGCAGTTACATTCAGCATATGAGTCCCTAATAGGACTAACACCCACCCTGAAATCCATCCACTGTTACTCATTATCCACTAAATTGCACTACATTATCGAAAAGTTCATAGAATCAACCAACATGTCAACAAAGGTGGAACATTTCAATCTTATCAATCAACTGAAGAGAAACTCTACACTGAACGTTTTGTTCTTATAAAAATAAACTGACTTAAAATGACAATATGAATTCCATGAAATGCTATGAATCCCCTTGACCATTTTCGTTTCTCCTCACTGAATCACCATTCTTTATCGATCAACTAAGTGCTCTACAAAACGCAACTTTGGATGGTGGGTGATTTCTCTTTTCTCTACCAAACCACAATGAAAGATGTTCTTCAGTGACATGTTGACTAGGTTAATTAATCTTCAAACTGATTTAAACCATAGTCACTGTGAAAACAGTTTAAATGTCTTTTGAAGTTATGTTTTGCTTCTCACATCAAGTAGAATAAACATTTTGCATCACAGCTATTTTCTTCCCAGTTACCATTATCATAGAATCTTTGCAGTATTTGAAGGTAGGCAAAGTGAAAACAAAAAGAAAGAAAAGTAAAGAGTTATTTTGAGTTGTTTCTTCCAGTTTTTTGTGTTTTTTCTTTTCCGGAAGTGAGGCTAACAATAAAATAAAGTAAACCCTTTTATGTAACGCCCACTTGCAAACGCTCGAATATAATTAATCGTAAAACAAATTACTATAGAGTAATTACAACACCGATTGGTTCTTTTGTTTCTGTAGTATATTTTCTGAAATAACTTTTTCATACTATATGAACCACACTTTAACATACAACAGTATTACTTAGCTGTCAAGCAGTTTTATTTTACAGAATTTCACACTGTATTCACTGAAAAGCATTTGACCAAGGCTTATGTAATACAACGCGAAAATAATGATAATGCATACCAGAGGTAATTAGGCATTTGCATTCTTTTTTACTATCCAACTGTCACAATATTAGTAAAAAGTCTAGATATTGTCACTTCTTGATGACGTTAAAATAATATTCTAGGAATTCTCTCAACTTATAGCTGAGAATTTATGTCAAAAGATTCTTTCGTTTTTTATGGATGAACAGAATGACAAAGAGTTTAACTTTTCACAAAATACCCAAAACGCTAATATATGCCACCAAAGTATTTTATAAGAAAAGAAAACCTTTTTGTTCCTTTTACATGGATGTTGAACACGCCTAAGTGAAATGGTAGTGATGAAATGTAGGCCTAATTTCAGGCAGTTGTGGGCAACATTCTATATGTCATTTATGCCCATTTAAAAGTATAGATTTTTTTCACAGTTGTCTGTAGTTTTTATCAATGTAAACTACAAAATGATTACATAAAATGGATATTTTGAAACCATAATATGAAATTTTCTATAGTTTGGTTTGTAAGGGTTAATTTTGTTATTTCCGATTTGATCACGGATTGATATCCGTTAAAGAACCGTTGAAAACCAGGGAGTACTGATTAGCTGCTGTGTCATCCTAGTTTGGGACTTATCGGTAGAATGCACCCACTGGGATTTGAACCCAAGACCTTCCGATTACATGGCAAGCTCGTATACCATTCAGCCACTGGGACCCACTTCAATCGCTCACGAATTCTAACTTCTAGGGAGAAGTCATGACCAGCGAGGTCCACTGCGTCGGTGCGCGCAGTGGTTAGGACTCTCGCCGACCATGCACATGGTCCGGGGTTTGAGCCCGCACCGACGCACATCTGATATCTATGGTCGGCCTGCGAGTTTTGGGCTACCGATATCCATGCTGAAAATTCCATACTTCTACCGAAAGTACAGTGTGGAATCAAGGTGTAAATCGAAAATAAAAAAAATAAAAATAAATTAGATGTCACGTGTGTGGATGGATGTCCCACCAACGACAATGGTTTGGGTGGCGCTAAATCACGAATTGGTAGAAGTTAGAATTCATGAAGTGACGATTGAATCGGGTCTCAGTGGCTGAATGGTATACGAGCTTCCCTTGTAACCGGAAGGTCCTGGGTTCGAAACCCAGTGGGTGCGTACTGCCAATGATTCCCAAACTAGGATGAAACAGCTGTCCAGTACTCCCTGGTTTTCAATGGTTCTCTAATTGATATCAGTCCGTGATCCACTCGGAGAAAACATAATATGAAAGATAAGTTCTCTGGATATTGCGATTTACAATATCTCAAGATCAGAACATACATAACATTGTTAAAATTTCAAACCTATTTCAGTCGGTCAGTCGGGATAAATATGTCAGGAGTTGATTTGTAAGAATTTGATTTTTCAAGTTTTTCAAGTATGGCCAGTGATTTTAATCAGTTAGAGAACCATAGAAAACCAAGGAGTACTGGACAGCTGTTTCATCCTAGTTTGGTACTTATCAACAGTACACAACCACTGGTCTCCAAACCTTGAACCTTCCGACTACAAAGCAGGCTGGTATACCATTCAGCCACTGGGATCCAATGATTTGGCCAGACAATGAATCCTAACTTCTACCAATTTGAAATCTAGTGAGTGCACACTGCCGATGAGTTCCAGACTAGGATGAAACAGTTGTCCAATACTCCTGGTTTTCAATGGCTCTGTAACTGATATCAATCAGGGATTTAACTCGAGAAACAGTCTAAGGTAAATATTTTTTCTGCTTGAAATGTATTACGATGTGAATTAGGAGAGAACTATCACCTCAAATAAAATCAAATATAAATGAATCATAGTAGAAAGGTTACAGTTGAATTATTCTACTGTTCTACTTGAGTACTTGCACTTACTTTTTAACATTGAGAATATGAAATGCTAAAGATCTAAGTGAAGAATATTAAGCTCGTTCGTTGCATTCAAACAATTTATCGTGTTGAATTACTCCCCAAAATTATTAGCACACAGTATTTGTCACTTAAAATCGAATGATGACTTTCACTGTTTAAGTCGACTTGTTAGCCTGAAGGTTAACGGTCAAGCATCCGCATCGTTTACCACGCTGTCGTGTTACATTCGTTCGTTTGTTTGTGCAAGATCCGTAGCTGGCTAAGTAATCGTTACTAAACTAAGATTCTAATCCTGAAATAAGCAGTGTATTTTAAAAAACTAGTTAGTTGTTTTGATTTTTACTTTGTCTAGACAGAACATATACTATAGGAGTTTAGGGATAGGAACTCGCCTTAGTACACGTGATACTTTGAGTAAACACCATTATCCCTTCATCTACTAAAACTTTGATAGGAAACAAAGTGAAACACAGTTTTGTGTTATTTAACTTTCTAATTTCAGTAATCTAAAAAAAGCAAGACTACACTGATAACTACTGGGCGTTCAATTCCAGTAAGTGTGTTCCTAGGCCTCGTTTATTTTGCTAGTTGATAGTAAACCTGAAATAGAGGTAAGGTTAAGCTAAAGGCTAGCAACCTTATCTTATAAAAACATCATTGCTACGGAAACTTCAAAGTGTTGAGCTTGAAACAATCTGTCCTGCCTAGTAGTCAAGGATTAAAACAACCTGAAAATACACTGAGTAATAAGTTTTCAAATGTGCCACAAATTTCTTAATCAGTTTTATAGTAATGACAAAAAATTGTCAGGGAATCATGAAATCAAGATTTGAAGTTAACATCACACTGTGTTGAGGCAAATATTTTTTATATCTGCGATTCCTATGGTTGATTGTCATTGATATCATGACATTTAAATGCTGTGTATTTGATGCTTGTCATTATCTTGTTCATTGACTGAAATCGGTAGACGAAACAGCAGATCATAATTCACATGTGTATATGGAAGTTTTATTCCATCATAGATTATGAATAACATTGAGTCAGTGGTATAAAAGTAGAATGCTCACCAACAGTGTACATGTTGTTTGGGGTTATATTCCTGGATAATGCACCCCCAAACCTCTACTAGTTTACCAGCCTATAGTAAGTCTGGAAAATATGGAAGGCTGGGCATGAGTTCAGTAGCCCCACCCTATAAAAAAGACACCAGTTCTGCTGAAACTTCCGCTAAGAAGTATAAGTGAATGGGAAACAAATACACTTACAAGCAACCAAGTGCAGTCCTAGATCTTTCATTTGAATTCTATTCATCAGCTGCTAAAATATGCTTCATTGACACTATCGGTGATACAATCAAACGTGTTTAAGGTATTATCTAGTTAAATAAATGTAGTAAAGCTATCTAAAATGTGATCCACACTTCTGCACGAAGAAATACATTATCACAGTCACGATGTGATAGGATCTCGCATAAAAAAGTATATCATCATCTCTCACGCATGTTGTGATTATTTATGCGATCAATTATTCCTCACGGCTGTGAAGCCAACTTTATTGTTCTTGTAAAGAAAATTTATAAATACCGTACGAGCATTTGTTGTTCTTGTGATTACGATATACAGTCACACGTCAATCTTTGTCTTTTGATATTTGCTTTGCTCAGTAAATCGGAAGGTACCACAGGCAGATATGCGTATTAGGCAGGCGCAGACAGAACAAAGTGACAACAGTTCTCATTTAATTCTCATTTAATTTAGTATCAGTTATAACAGAATGGCAACGATTTAAAAAGTATTTGTGTATCTAAAAGTTTGTATATATATAAGGTCAGTTAAGGTAATAGAAATCCTCACCTGTTTATTAAAGGTTTGTTCGAATAACAGCACAGCTATGCAATGTATTACTGATGCGGTATAGTTTTTACAGGTTAAATATGTAAAATAGTCAACGCCTACTCTCAATTCTTCTCCATACTTACGCTGATAGAAAAGCTAAATGTAGCTATTTGTGAAATTGACGTATTTCTTAGTTGTGTTTATGAATCTATATATCTAGAAGAAATACTATTTTATTTGTTGTACATATTCTGTCTTATCGGGCAGAACTACACCTAAACATCTGGGTAACACATGAATCTGTGTTTTTTTCTAAGTTAGCATCTATAAGTTTCACTGAAACTACGCGGTAATTCCTCATTACTATTTGATGCATCAGACAATTTTTGTTATGTCTATGCACTTAAGTTACCAATTTCTATACCTAAGTTAATTATAGCAACTCACGAGCTTGCCACCGACAAATGTTAAACAACTGACACAGAGATGGTCCAGCTTTACTTAGAAAACATAATTCACTTTTCTGCCTGCAGCTGACACTCAGCTAAATGGATGACAGAAATTTCTAAAGAAAGCTGATATCATTTATCGGCCTCTTAAGTCAAAGCTTAACAGTAAGATTACTTTTAAAATAATACTTTTTGAACCTCTGAACAAGGTATTAATTGTTTAAGCTTACATAAGGTAAGTAGGAATCCCGCCTAGTTTATTAGCCGGTCCTAAAGCCGAAACAGAGGCATGTTTGGGCGTCAGGATACCGATCATACACCGTAAAATCAATCCAATCATCACAGAAACTCTAAAGTGCAGAGAAAGTATTAGAAAACGTGTTATTCCCTGGAATCGGATTTGGATGATAAGCCAGCATCGGAAAATCAAGATGGACACATGTTATTCTAAAATCAGTTTGTGAATCAACTGTAATCAGCATATGAGACAAGATTTGAATTTTCCGTATTAATAATCATACAGTTCTTCTATATGGATCAGAGACACAGGGTGTGCCTCACAAAAAGCATTATGATTAGGCTGCAGATTTTCATCAACAGCTGTGTCTTCCGTCGATACTGAAGGTCAGACAGCCAGTCTGTCAGCAAGAATATAAGCAACAAAGACCAATGGTAGTGAAGCAACCCATCTCTCAATAAATGTGCTGAATAAAGCGGAGATGGATTGGACACGGGCGAAAAATACGGTTAGCTAATCTCACAGGCCAAGACCTCTAGTGAAACGTTAATACAAAACGACAAGTTGGGTGTTTTTGCAAGGACAACATAGAGAAAGCTGTGTGAGCAGGAGATGAAGGTTCAAGGATAATCTTGAAACAATCTAAGAAGGACTGTGGAGAAGAAGATGCAATCGAGATGTGCTGTTGAAGCTGCATGTTCCACTTGGAGCTCAAGGGAATAATTATAATGCAAAGATTACTTCAAGTTTAGGACCTGTATCATGCCTCCAAGTTGTTGATCCAATGTTTGACTAAATTAACTTAAGGATAACGTTATGAATTAGGGTTCTGGTATCATACAATCATAAAATGACCTAAGTGAGGAAAAGCAGACGTTTTGAGGCAATAAAGTGAGATAAACATTATTTCAAGATAGATATTCATTTATCGAAGAATTAGTGGGGAATTCTTCGAAACAGAAAGTACTTAAAAAAACACTTCAGTTAATGAAAATTTAACAACATTTAAAATTTATTTTAGTTCATTATTTTATGTCGATAACTCAAGCGTTAAATTTATTTGCTTCTTTTGATAATAAATGATGATGGTAAAAATTGTCCACTACAATTGTACTTACATTTCCCTTGTATTACTTTGTTGACAGGAATACGAAAGAAAGTCTAATATATAAGCTTTAGTAAAGTCATTCCATTCCAGGGAATGGAGAGGAATCAAATAATACTACATTAATATTGTTCATCTCGAGCATTCCGAGTAGAAAATAGATCTTTGGTGACATGTCCATATTACACTCTGTACTCTGGTATCAGTTTTAACTGATCCGAGATAACCTGCAAACTTCCATTTGTTCTACACATGATCTTCTCTGTGTTACCCTTGAAGCTAATCCCCACTCGTCTTCCTTGAGCGTAACATTACTACTTTGAAGGTTTCTTCAAAGTATGACCACTCCACCGCACATTTTTTGAGGTAAGGGCTGTTGGCTGACTGGATGCCTACCAGAGGTTTTTCGTCGCTAACCCTCTTCTACTGCTCTTTAGCATCAAAAGAAGGCAATTTTAAATCCTCAAAAAGTTTGCAAAATGCTGTTCGAGATTCTTTTAGTGACACATGCACCAATTTACTCAACCATAAAGAAACAGTGATTTGATATTATTATTAGTGAAAATTTGGATAATACTCATTGTGTTAAGTATTGTGGATCTCCGTTGTATTCATAAAAATGAATGTGCAGCTTGCTTTCTCAATTTGAATGTCCGTGCTGACTGTGCTTCAAACGGTGATGCCTTGCCAAGCAAACGGAAGAGATGACTTTGACTACAATCGGTGAAGCAACAGAAATTTATTCCCACAGAACTAATAAGCGAATTCAACCTTAACCATAGGTCCGTAAACGTTACATGGAGGATACACCATCAAAACGATATTGTTTACTAATCTTGTTAAAGTGCGTCGGTGGCACAGCGGTTGGGATGCTCGCCGACTATTCACATGGTCCGAGGTTTGATCCCCGGCCGAAAAACTCCTTTACCTCGCTAAGCCAGTAATAAGGCTGGTAAAGAGGAAAGGTTGGTCATGAGGCTAGCAACCGCATCCTGTAAAAATAAACACTGTTACAGAAACTCCAAACCACTAGCTTTCAGCCCTATGTTCCACTGGGAACGTGAATGAAAAAAATCTTGTTAAAAGTGAACTTAATTGAATAAAACTACATTTACAATGTTGGAATTTCTTATTTTTGTACAAATATTGGAACACTTTTGTGGTTAATGTAAACAGGTAAATAAAAATAAATAATAATCCCCTTTAAATTCATGACACTGAAATGTACTTGAAGAGGAAGAATTCTAAGGGTATCATAAATTTTAAGTGTAATTATAGCTAATCATCCTTATTAGGGTTGTTTGGGTGTTTGTTAACAGAAGAAGTAAAGAAAAAATGAAAGAAAATGAAATGCAAGGGGATTATTTCATCTATAGTGAAAATATTTAGTAGTTGTTTCTACTTCCTTCTTCAATTGTGTCTACTAAATACCCAAAACTGAGGCATATCTTCCTTCCTGTTACAACAATTCCATCCCCCTAATGTGAATCATGAATATAACAAGGTGGTCTGCATAAAAACAATAACAGATGAGTGAGAAGATGTACTTTTTACTCAGTTTAGACTTCATCGTGAACTAAAATGAGGTTGATAAGCAATAAAATCAAAGAAGAGCACTGGACAGCTGTTTTATCCTAGTTTGGGATTTTTAAGCAATGAGTACCCGCAAACCCACCAGAGGTTGAAACCGAAACGTTTATTTATAAATAAAATCAAACAAGACTCTGATAAATGGATATGATTAAATGTGAAGTCCATTGCTGTTTAATTAGTTCCGCATCAACGGCTCTATGCTGATATATATTTTATAGTTTTACACTGAAATTATTCCAGTCATATGATGATGCTAGTCAGCAAGGAATATGCATTACTGTGAATCAGAAGTAGTGAAGTAAAGGAAAACTAGGGAGTTCAAGATCACTTAAATTGTGTAGGTCAGCAATTAGTTATTACATGTGCAATAATTTGTAAAATAATGACGACTAAGGAGAACAGGTGAATGAATTACGTAAGAATACGAAGTTACAAATAAGTCACTGGAAATAGCAAGAATACTATGAAAAATAAAATAAGAAAATAAAATAACAATGCGAAATGATGATTATAGGGATAGAGGAAATTATTTATGGGAATCTATCAATATCATGTGAAGAGCCAAAGTGAAAGAAAAGTCATGTAGCGACTACTTTTCTCACGTCTGTCCAAATAATTTGAACAGAGCTTTACAAATGATTTTCCACTATTCTTGTAACTATCATTCGACAGTGTTATTTTATCTCACTGGTGTGAACTGATTATAGTATTATCTGGTATTATTATTATTGCTTCATTCAGTTCCTAGAGGAACACAGGGCCTCAGACCCACGTCTCCATTGTGTTCGATCCCCCGCCAACGTTTTCACCTGGCTCCACATCTGCCCAGACGCTTTCATCTCCTCTTCATAAGACCTCCTCGATGCCACCCTCGCACTGACGACCAACTCGCCACCTCCCATTTGGGTTCCACTTGAGCGATGGCCTGACGTGTGATTTCAGCTGTTGGCTTTCTCAGAATATTAGAAATCCAACTCCATTTCTTGCTATATATTTATTGCACAGTTGGTTCCTGCTGGGTTGGTTCGCTCCCAGAGATCTCTCACTATTGCTGATCTTTCTGGCCATCTGATCTTGAGCGTCGTATTGAGCGAAGACAGCTGTTGATGAAGCTCTGTATTTTGTTTGAAGTACCCTTCATGATGAGATAGTATAGCTAATCTATTTGTATTTTTGTATTATTAGTTAAGCGATGCGTCCGTTCTTTGTAATCACTGTTATTTTACCATTTATTGATCATGCAAAAATCTTATTGCTAACCTCTATAAGTTAGAGATAATCCAGTGTTGAAAACGCAGATTTTCATCCAACTGCCAGCGTTAAAAGACAGCAGTTCAGTGGTAGAATGCTTGATGACAATGCACATGGTTTGAGGTTTTGTTGATCGACGATCCACTTCAAAACCTTGCCTAGTTTAATAACATATAGTCAGCTCAGAAAAAGGGGAAAAGTGAGTGTGAGGCTAGCTAACCCACCCTGTAATAACAATACAGCTATGGAAACTCAAAGAATAAGAAAAGACTTCCAAAAATTAAGCTGTTCTGAATTTTGTGATTATATTCACCTTACCTTTACCTCAAAACCGATTATTCTTAATGACTAATACATCATCATATTATTGGAATAATTTTAACACTAGTCAGTAAATTAATGTAAAGGAGTTAATAAGGAACTAATATTATATATATATATATGATGCCTCACTCATCAAAGATAGGACTTCAGATGAACACAGAGAAAACAGGTGATGAAGATTTCTGGCCAACAGCAACAACAACAGACAACAGTCAGCATAAATGGGAGGAACCTGAAAGTAACAACCTCCTTTATCTACCCTGGAAGCATTGTTTCAACTATAGACGAACGGAGGTGACGAGGATATCAAGGTGAGGATCGGGAAAGCAAGGCAACTTTTCATTTCTGTCAAGTATGTGTTCAGGTCAACAGCACTCACCATCAAAAATAAGATCCGGATTTCCAACTCCAATCCTACTATACGGATCAGAGACTTGGCGCGTCATAAAGAGCATCTCAAACAAACTCCAGGCCTTTGTTAACAGTTGTCTTTGCTCAATACCACTCAAGATCAGATGGCCGGCCAGAAAAGATCAGCAACAGGGATCGTTGGCGATGAGCAAACCAACCCAGCAGGAACTAACTGTGCAATAAATATGCAGGAAGAAATTGAGATGGACTGGCCATACTCTGGGGAAGCCAGCAAGTGACATCACTAGACAAGTCATTGCTCGAGTGAAACCCGAAAGGGAAGCGGCGAGTTGGTCGTCAGTGCAAGGGTGACTTGGAGAAGGTCATATGAAGAGGAGATGAAAGCGTGTGGGTAGACTTGGAGCCAGGTGAAGACGTTGGTAGAGAACCGAAAGCAATGGAGAGGTGCGGGTGGATCCTTATGTTCCTCTAGGAATTAAAGGAAATAATAATAATGCCTCACTAAATTTGTCATTTGTTATTTTTTAAGTGTGCAAATGGGAATTGTTAAACTAAGAACAAATAGTTCAGTGAAGGGCCTGTTTTTAGCGAAATCAATAAGCTGTACAATCGCTATTATATACATAATTATTATTTTGCATGTGTTTTTATATTCAGATTTTCATACCAGAATGCAAAAATTAGTTTGAATTATTGTTTGCGTCATCAGGATATTTTAATTAAGTGATGATAAGGCAAATTTTTACTAGGTGATAAAGATGAGTAAGTTTAGACTAAGCTTGCGTTAATTGGTGGATGGTGACTAGCAGTGGAATCCAGAATGCGCATTTCATCCTTTTTAGGACTCATTATCTGGATGTACCTGCATTATATAAGAAAAACGTTCAGAAATAACTTGTATTTTAATGAAAGATCACAAGACAAGTATCAAAAAAATTATTTGGTAAACGTAGAGAGTCAACAAAAGATTAGTTAAAAAAGTCATACGAAAACAGACAAAAAAGTAATAATAAGGAAATATTCATAAAATTTCAGCTCGGAATCGTACCCAAGTTAGAAGGAGGAGATGGTGAAGTCTCCTCTGCGTAAATAAGTCAAGATTTTTCATCTGAATCGCTACGGTCTCAGTAATGCAAATTAAACAAAGGTGTGTAGCTTCTCGTAGACCTCTTTTGATCTTGTAGATAATTTGTAATGAATTTTTCTTGCATTTTGAGTGAAGACTGTTGAATATATGTTCAGTTACAGCCTTCCTTATTGATCCATTTTAATCGTTCCTTAGCTGACCACCATAGTGTTCCTTCGTCCTTTTAGATACAATATGCATTAAATAACCTATATGTCTTGCTCCACAGGAGCAAGTGATACACATGGAAAGGGTCATATGCGACAGATTATCTTAAGAGTCATTGGAGAACATTGGGAGGTGGGAAATTACCAATCATAATGTGGCAACAAAGAATGTTCGTTTCAGGTAGTTTGATATTTTCTTCTTTAGAGTACCGGCCAAAAAGTCACTTTTGAATGCCACATTCATGTGTAGCGTCTTCTTTGGTACAGAGATAGGGTGTTACTTGTTGGTTTTGCGTTTTATATGTACATTTTTGAAGTCACTTTCAAGTAGTGCCGTCCTATAAATAACTTCAGATTTTTCCACATAGGCTTTCTGTATATTTATCTGTTTAATGTCCCATCAGCCTTCTTTGTTAGTCGACTGTTCAGAAATGAAAATTGTTTATCCATGTTTCTGCTTCATTTGTACATTTTTTGGCTCACTGGCAACTATTAAAACCTTCTAGGACATTATATAGGTCACATTTATTATCACATTGATAAAAGAATCATCAGTGGGCCGCAGAAAGCTTTACGAATAACAAGCGCGTATGAAATTATGGCTGATTGTTTCCAGTAAGTATCTATTCTCTCTTGAATACAATCTATTACTGTCACTAATTACTGATGTGTGACACAAATAAATTAGCAATAAAAGTTGGTGATGTGCCTCGCTGTTCTACCTAACCATTCTGTCTGTCTGTCTGTTTTCGACATAGAACTTTGCACAAATGTGCGGAAGTTCAAGTCGCCACATTCCGTGTAGCACGCGAAGCAAGAGAAGAAAGTACAAGAAAAGCATAATAGAGACAGTGAGCAGAGGGGTGAGACAAAGGAGTAATAAAGAAATACAAAACAGTTTCATTGAAGATCATAAGTCACAGGGAGTGGATGCATCTGCGCCACTGAGAACGGTTTTGAGCCATGTCACCAATTGTTTCCAACCATAGATTTTTACCGTCCCGAGGACCCCAGCCTGGAAGTCTACACCTTTCTACGTGGCTTAGACCAACTGTTGTGGATTTCATTGACTGGTGAGGCCAAGTTTTGTTTGACCGCCGCTAGCTTTTTTCCAGCCTGACCCTGTATCCGCTAACATAGCTCGTCGAGGGAGGCGATGGCTTGGCATACGTAACGCATGCCCTAACCGTCTCAGTCTTTGTAGCTTCACGACTTCGTCGATTGATTTCCCCTGTTTACCTAGAACTCTACGCCTAACCTCCATGTTGCTCACCTTATTATGCCACTTTACACGGGAAATAAACCATTCTACTTTGAACGAATGGATTTCAGTTTCACGCACATCTCTTCTTTTATCTTAGATAGTTGGGCAGTGTCATCGCCTTTCGCCACACTAGGCAACATCTTTTTATTTTTTTATTTATGATTTACAGCTTGATTCCACACTGTATTTTTGGTACAAGTATGGAATTTTCAGTATGGACATCGGTAGCCCAAATTTTGCAGGCCGACCACAGATATCAGATGTGCGTCGGTGCGGGCTTGAACCCGGACCATGTGCATGGTCGACGAGAGTCCTAACCACTGTGCCACCGACGCACATACTTCAATTTGTAGTGAGATTTTAGATTTCTTCACGAGTTTATCAGTCATCTCTCCTGGTGACCGATCACATTCAAGATCACCGGGAGAGATGACTAATAAACTCGTGAAGAAATCTAAAATCTCACTTCAAATTGAAGTATGCGCTAAAGATGTCGCTTAGTTGGGCAATGAAAGCTTAGCAAATTAACTATTCAGCTTAGAGAACCCAACTACATTAAAATCATCCACCTGAGCTACAAATCTTCTCCATCATACCAGTAACCTTACCTCACCTTGTCAAGTATTCCTTTGTGTATATATGTAATCAGATCTGGTCATCCATACGAATTATTTGTAATCCTTGCATTTCTTCTGGTTGGTACTTACTCTTCAAAGTTTGTTTTAAAAGACACCTCATTAAAATGCTTTAGTTGTTTGAAGAAAGACCAATTCCAATGGCTTATTTAAGAGATAAATGAACCAAACCTATTTCATCTTACTAAGCGTTTATTAGTTTTTGAAAGTACCATTTAAACTCTCAATGACTACTGCTTCACATTTATTAGGCTGCTTTAACATATTCACAGTGCTTTGCCTTTCTCATCTATTGAGTTAATCATAGAATGAGAAATGATGTTCAAGGATATTATCAAACGGAAATAAATAAATAATTTTATATATCTAAACGAGATATTTTTAAAAAACCTTAAGGATTATACAATTTATTATTATTATTATTACTAGTTTTTGCATTATTTAAACAACATCTTGTTTTGAAATTTCCACTGGGAATAATGATAACAGTTCAATTGGAAGGATTTTTATATTCTACCTTCAATCTAGTGATTTTGACTGCTGTGGCTTTTCACATATACACTCACACACAGGCACACATACAAATGCCGACATATGCACATAATTGAATGCAAGTGTACACAGATTGAGCATAACCGTTTAGTACAGAGATGTGGTTTCGTTAAAGCTATTTATTTGTGTATATGTATATTATACATGTGATATCTTGAACATATTGGTTGTGTTTGTTTAAGTAAACTGCCTAACTGTAGACAAAAAAACACTGAATTCGTTTGATATGGGCAATATTTCTTATAGAACTTCCAAAACCTACACTTAAATATATTTATTTGAAAGTTTTGTACACCTTCGAGTTTTTCTTTATCTCCTCGCCCCCTCTCTCTCCCTCTATTAGGTTCTTCAGAATTAATTTAATCTGGTTTAAAAACTATGCGGAAAAAAGCTTTATAAGAAGCAGAAAATTCACTCGCAGACCGTTCTTTTTTTCAAATTTAATTTTGCTGTTCGTGAAATAGTCCAGTGCATTCTGATTTTCAGTGAACTAGAGTGATTATTTTTTGATAACACACTATGTTTCATTTCGTTGAATATCAACCTTGAGATTCAATTAAATATGCATGAAGGATTTCATCATGAGCTGACATCAGTTAGAGAACCACTGGAAAACCTGGGAGTACTGGACATTAATTCATATATAACCGATCCACTACGTAACGAAACAAATCAAAGGTTAAGCAGTAGATGTCAAAGAAATTGAAAATGCCTGTTGGGTTGTGAAGCTAGAAGAAAGAAAAGCAAATCAGTGAGGGAAATTCTCTTCATCTACGAAGTCATCTTCAAAGTCTGTAAAGTAGTAGTTATATTTACCAAAAAAAATATAGAGCAGTCCTAGTATTGAGTAGTGTGAGAGGAGATAGCATAGTTGATATAAATACTCAGAAATGATCTCTACAGTTGGTAAACTCCTCAGAAAGGCCATGAAGCTTCACAATGAACTATAATTCAAGATTCTGTACACACAAATTATGTATGAAAACTGACTTCAAGCTTTATTTTTTTCCCAGGCACTTATAACCCATCCACCAAAGACCTGGTTTTTTGTTAATGCAAGACAATACTTCTGTATTTCCTGATGTGTTGCACTCACTGACAATCTAGCGGATTTTCCAACTATGCACAGAAATGATTGTACATAAGTGAAAAGGATGTTTTATACTATTGGATTAACATTTATCAAGTGTATGTATAATCTCCAGTGTACATGTTAAACATATTTGCTATCGACTGTAAATTGTGACTGAATAATATGGTCCTATTTCTGTAACAATTTGATGATGCCTGTAAACTGGCGTCCCTCATGTACTGCATCATGAGAATAAATTTATTTATTTATTTATTTATAAAGTCCTCCTATAAGATTATCAACAAGGCAAGGCTAAATGGTACTTAGAGATGGGAGTGTACTCTTGGCACTTGTGTGTGTCTGGCGAAGGCATTAGTGATTTTTCAATATAAACCCGAGCTGTATTCACTCAAAACACGTCTGTGAACCATCTTATTCCTCCACTGTCTTGAACCATTCCCTAGTCGTTTGTTTCTAATAAATAGTTTTGTACATTTCACTTGGTTTTTTTTCTCTCGCCTTCACACTTGTCAGGTATATAGTCAACTATGCTGCTTCTCATCAAATAACAATTTTCACCTTATCAAATTTCAGATTCATTTTATGTGTAATTTTTATCCTTAGAAACAACTTCTGAGTAATTTGATTACATACTTGATCACCCTATTACTCAATAGCAAAATACAATATATTGTTTTTGCTTATTGTGAATAAGATTGTACAACCTCAGAAGATAACTTCATTGATGGAGAAAATTCGCTGTGTTGAGCTTTCCTCTATTTACTTTATGACTCAGGCCTCTGTAGCCCAGCAAACACCCTGTTACAATGAAAGAACTTGATATGTTTTTTATGGTTTTCTCTCAAGCTTGACATAGAGAACACGAAAATCAGTTTTCTGAAGAGCTGTTGAGATAAGAAACAATATATGTATATAAAAGTTAACACGTAGGACTAAATAAGTGGATTTATCAGCAGACACATTTCGTTTATGATGAATAAGTCACGCATGCAAAGTGGACTAAACAGCTAAATGTAAAGTATAGAAACTGTTAAGTCAAAAGAGAGTGGTGAGGGAATTCCTCATATTTACAAGTATGATTCTTTGATTACTGTAAATAATAAGATTAGGATTTCGCCAATCGGAGTTTCATGCTGACAGGAAGAAATCCATACTAGTTTTCAGACTAAAGTCAGCCTGTATTTTCTACTAGGGTTGCATAACAAATGTCATTAGATTTGATTTACTGCATTCTTTCAGAGGCTTAGTGGACAATGCTTTAGTGTATGAAACTACAGGCGCTTAATTAGAGTTTCCTTGGGAACATCACTACGCATAGGGATGTATGTATATCCTGGTGACGAGTCCCAAATAGGTCGAGTTCCACATCCAGGATTCCAGTGCTAACCAGCTTAAACCAAATGACCAAATGTCATTGTCGTTACAGCTTCAGACTCGTAAAAAAGGAGAGGCATGGAGCAAGTCGACAGGGGTAAATAAAATCCACCTTTTGACTCTCGAGATAGAGATCATCAAGCCATAAACCTGGAGCTTGACATGATGATGTGGTATTTTTACAGTATTGACGTATTGAATAGATTTTACATAAAAGGTATTTTTATATTTATGAAGTGATTAATTATACCTGTGATATTACTATTATTATTTCCATGGGTACCGAGTAAAACTCAGAGAGAGAGCTTCAACAACATGTATCCACTTCTTTGTAATTTCTGCTATCCTCCTCAACTGGGTCCACGATTACCCATAGTCTCCAATCCCCTCCAACTCACAAGATAACCTCAATGTCACCCTCGCACTGAAGACCTATTCGTCGCTCCCAGTTTGGATTCCAGGCGATATTATTCAGCGGTTTCCTCAACGTATGCCCTATCCATCTCGATTTTCTCCCACATATTTTCCTCGCTTTTTACGCATTTTTCTGCATATTTGTTGAGCAATAGGCTCTTGGCCCGTATGTTGCCAGCCATATTTTCTTGTTGCAAATTCTTTCTAGCCAGCTGGCCATTTAATCTTTAGTATGCAGGCAGCGAGGCAGCAGCAGTGGATAAGAGTCTGTAATGGGCTGTTGAAAATCCTTTTCGTGACATTCTGACCATATTTCTGATCCTTATAGAAGAACTGATCGACTTCAAATTTGTGCTGAAAATCCAAATCTTGTTCTTTATGTCGCGGAGTGCAGAAGATTTCCAGACTGGTTACAGGTTTATGGAGGCGTATGTTGCCTTTCTGATTTCGGTTGGTGTTGACAACTTCTTCCATTCCGCCTGTGGTTGAAGCGATACTTCCAAGATAGGTGGAGGAAGTACCTTCATTCCATCTCTCCCTTTCTGATGGTGATTGCTACTGGTTGTTATTGTTGTTGGTTGGCTTTCTTCATCACCTCCGTCTTCTGTAATATAGACAAATCAAATAATTATTTTGAAAATACTGAAGACATTTTGATACACTAATCTGTGGTTATTTCGTTTGTCAGCTATAAAAACTTGCTCATCTATCTCTATTTCTGTATGATTACAATGAAAAGAAAAGGCT
Source organism: Trichobilharzia regenti (assembly GCA_944472135.2). Taxonomy (NCBI): domain Eukaryota; kingdom Metazoa; phylum Platyhelminthes; class Trematoda; order Strigeidida; family Schistosomatidae; genus Trichobilharzia; species Trichobilharzia regenti. The sequence continues at coordinate 57,043,495 of OX235262.1, forward strand.
CAGTTGGAAAGCTCGTGTAATGATTAACAGGCGATGAAATAACATGACATCAGTGCGCTACTTCTGGTGATTTCAATAAATTAATGACTTGATTAGCGTCTGAATCTCGTAGTTATAGCTAATTAGCCACAAGATTGATAATTCAGGATCTGCCGTTTCAAACGTGTCATGGCCGAAATGTTTAATCTTACACTCTTCATTGTTGAAGTACATTCGTAAGATATAACTGTAGATTATCTTGAATTATCAACGAATTATACACTTTTTGGGAGTGAAGAATACTTGTAGCATATATTTCATATACATGACCAGAGCTGACCTTAGATATAAATTAGTTTCAGTGAGCACATGTTATGCTCATCAACTAAACAGAAAAGATTTAATTGTTGGATGATGACTAACAGTGGAATCCAGGATGCTCATTTCGTCGTATTTGGGACTCGTCATCCGAATGTACCTGCATGTCTCAGTGAGTGATGATGTTCCCGCCACTGATTGAACCCAGAAAAGATACCAAAATTGATCTGCAATAAAATGAATAATTGGACAATTAAGCATTCTTTATATTTGATTATATATTTAAATAATTTAGTTATTCATAAAATAATATTTCTTCGTTTGAGGCTTTAACTGAACAATTTAGATTATTTTCATTTAATGAGAGTTGTTCATAATTAATTAAATTTCTTCCAGATAATTGGCTTAAGTGTTTTCGGTTTTTGTTATTAAAATCCAGAAATCATTATTGGTGTAAATGAGTTAATTATGAATAGTTGGTAATATTATTATTATTTTTTATCATTTCGACATTCAAACATGACATTTTCTCTGTGATGATGACTATCCCTCTAATCCAGGAGGTCTCTTGAAGACTCAACAACTTTGAAGGCTATTTAAAAAATTGTGTAGTGGATTTACGTCATGGTAGGACAAATTTCATTCACGTACAGAGGCATGCATGTGAATTTATATAGCATAAGATAAGTGTCATGTATTCCATTGATGAACACAAGTATGCAATGAACTTTTAAGATTAGCCTGAGAAGTTACAGAAGAATTCTGATTAGAAAGCTGAAATATCAAGAGGGATGCAGTACGTACAAATGGATGATTTTTCGAGCACCAATTATTGCTCATGGTCATATCAAATATCAAAATAGATATGATCATAATCCGGTGAATGAATTGAATCTTAGGTGTGAATGCATAAAATAATAATATATAGTATGAAATGAAATTAAAGACTAAAATGTTTGTGATTATAATCGTAGTTAAATGTCAAGTGGCAAAGCAAATTAATGTCATATATAGAATAATTCATAGGAGGGATAGAACCTGAAAAAGGATGTGCAATTATAGGATTAGTAGACAAATCGAATAAAACAAAAACGTTACATAATATTGTGTGAAAAGAATTGATTTAGAATGGCAAGTGGAACAAGTTAAATAATACCGGGGACAGTTCAAAGTGAAATCATTTAACATCTGGTCGATAATGATCACCCTATCTCTATAGCCTGCGCCTTTAAAATCATCTACAAGGCAAAAAGCAATCTACACAAATCCCTACGTACCCGACTCATCTGTATTGCTGAAGCTTTGGCTATCGAAACAGAAAAGCCAGATCTCTGTGTACAGAAAAAGTTCGTTCAACCCCTCCAACTTTCATGGTCTTAATCCTTCTATGCTAAAGTGTGGTAATCCTCAATCATATTTTAGCTCTACCAATTTTTCATTTTTCATTTTGTCTATTCAATTTGTATACTCTTCCTTATTAAGTCAATTATTATTATTACTTTTCTCACTTTGAACTGTCCCCGGTATTATTTCACTTGTTCCACTTGTCATACTAAATCAATTGTTTTTACAACGATAAATTCTATGCTATTAAATTTCATACAATATTATGTAACGTTTTTGTTTTATTCGATTTGTCTACTAATCCTATAATTGCACATCCTTTTTCAAGTTCTATCCCTCCTATGAATTCTCTTTGCCACTTGACATTTAACTACGATTATAATCACAAACATTTTAGTTTTAATTGAACTTCATATGATTATTATTATTTTATGATTATAATCATCACTGAATAGAGTTTGGAATGACAGTCAGGCTTTCTACTTCAACTTCATCGACTTTGAAAAGGCCTTCAACAGCGTTGGTCGAGAGATGATTCACAAACCAATTTACTACTGCGGGGTGCCACCGACAATTATACATCTCATCCAAAAGTTGTACGACAATGCTGCATGACAAGTAATCCACAAGGTGAAACTCACGGAGTCCTTCAAAGTGAAAACAGGAGAAAGATAAGGCTGCCTACTATCTCCAGTGATTTTCCTGATTGCGGCAGACTAGATTATGTAACAGATGGTGGGCAGTGGGAAGACAGGCATAGAGTGGGCCCACACAAAAACCCGGAGGATCTAAACTACGATGATGATATTTGTCCAATTTCCCACAAACTAGAAGATGTGCAAGTGAGAAGCAACCAGCTGGCAGAAGAAGCATCCAGAGAAGATAAACCTTCTGGTGGACACAGAGAAAACAGAGGTGATGGAGATTCCTGGCCAACAGGAACAGCAGTAAGAAAACAGACAACAATCATCCAGCATAAATGGGAGAAATCTGAAATAATCAACCTCTTTTACCTACCTGAGAAGAATCGTTTCAACTACAGGCGGAACGAACTGACGAGGATACCAAATCAAGGATCGCGAAAGCAGGGCGAGTTTTCATTTCCCTCAAGTCGGTTTGGAGGGCAACGGAACTCCTCAGCATGAAAAAGAAGGTGCGGATTTTTAACTCCAATGTGAAGTCAGTGCTACTCACTATACCAATCAGAGACTTGGCGCATCGTGAAGAACACCTCAAACAAAATACAGACCTTCATTAAAAGCTGTCTTCACTCAATACCACTGAAGATCAGTGACATCACTCTCTAGATTTCTTATCTTAGAGTAGTTCAGCTATAGCACTACATGCAGTTACACACAACCATACAATAGGATGGGATATGATGACAGTTTTAAAATCTAATGTCACAGGGTATAGGGAGAGATTGATAACAGAAGCTTTGTTTATCGAATCAACTGCAAATACGTGTAATAGGAATGATTCAACACCTGTCCCAGATATATGGAAAATTCTATTGCCCATACGACAAATAGGAGAAGACAGAGAAAACTATAAAAATCAAATCTCGAAGTCGTGTGACAAAAATTGATATGATTATGAACAATAAATTTCGTTCGAAACGTCATCCAGTATACAATACTATTTCACTGTGTGATACATTTAATAAACAAACTAATATGGAATTACTTACTACCACAGTGCCCAAGTTTTACACATACACTAGTCATATTGATAGCTTTCTGTGTCCTTCGCAACTTGTCGTTATCCTTAAGCATCCTAGGAAAGATTAGGGGGTCAGCAACCAGTGGGAATAAGTAATATAAAATGGTTAGTAAACTGTGAAACTGGAAGCTGAGTTACACCTAAGCGTATTAACTTCCCAATATAGAAGATTAGATAAATATTTTTCAAGAAATCAGCAGTGTGCCGGACAACTGGGAAAGATCAGGAGAAAAACTTCATCCAAAATATTTAAAACACGACATAGTTTCAGCCTCAATGCAGTCTGTGCTACAAAAATCATGCGAAATGCCCAGTTTATTTAAGTCTTGTTTGTGTCTCAATGTAAAGTAACCGATTCGAAATTTAAAAGTATTTAGCTTAAGACCATGTGGAAAGTACCACTGGCTAATTTCTCATTAAAACTTTATTCATTTTGGAACGGTCTGATTGGAATCAATTAAATTATTAAGATACTTAACAAAAGTTTCTGCATCAGAATGAGACAAGTCATTTAATAAAAAAGGAAAACAGGAAGAGAGGAATCTTGAGGGAAAATTGCTCTAAAAAGTAAAATAGTAGAAGGATTTCCTTTCCAAACAGCTCTACTTCCTATCACAAGAGTAACAACGTCACTGTGTGTCAGTCGAGTACTCTGTCTCTGTTGCAGTAATCCTGTTTAACGAAAAAAGCCGTGGATGCGGAGTCTGAAGCAGTAGTACATTCAGGAAAGGCACACAGAGCACATTTAACACCTTTGTGAAAACTGTGAACACTTTTATGATGCAGGATGGTGACGAAATCCTTCTTTCCGCATACCGAAAATATTTCAAAATTGATCATGAATGATATTTAAAATCTCGCCGCCACACTCTGAAGCATCACATAGTGGGCAATAAACTTGGTAAAGAGCGAAGGTTGAGAATGAGTGTGGCGACTTCATTCAATGAAAAGAAAGTACACTTTCACCACTGAAAACCTCAAAACTCCAGTTTGAAACGATATGTTCCACTCGGAACACATATGGAGCAAAAAACGTTCACACAAATTTATTTAATTTCCTTAAAATTAGGAACAGAAATAAGAAACATCAAAAGTTAGTGAAGCATTTTCACAGGCAAGATATTTCACGCTCTCTTAGTGGATTAATCAATCTGTGGAAACGAAATGTTTCGCTCCATGCTTTTAAACTATATCAATAATTTAATGATACAAAAAATTAGTCAGAATGAACTCAAAAACCCGTCTCACTTTTACAGTAACTCGACTTTTATTTTATAACCAAAGAGAAAATAAAGAATGAAGAAAAAGAAGTTTTAAATTTCTTTCTAAATGCTTCCTTCCGAGTTCTAGAGGATCAGATTTATCAGAAATAGATAAACGACTCAACTGGTTGTAATTCAATCCAGAATGAAAGTACAGTTACAGTTCATAAAAAATTTATAGAAAACACACCAGCATTGATAAACTAGTGGAGTATCATTACATGCTTAAAAATGATTATCTACTTAGAAAAGATGAAAAGAGAGACTAGCGGAACTAATTTAACCTGCATTTTTCATTTTTCAAAAATACACTGTGCCGTATCATGAGTGGAATATATATATATATATATATATATTTAATTACTTCGCATGATTACACAAACTATCTAGAGCGATACAATGAAGGCAAAGTCCTCCCATTTGACAGTCACATTTTCTAAAGATATTCTAACACTCAAATATCTTCATCATTTCATCCAACACAGCTAACTAGAATTCGGATAGTTTGAGATGATCTAGCCCTCTAGTTTAAGTCACCTCTGATATGGCCGGCCCCGAAACTAGTGTTATGGCTATCTGGCGTTCAGATAACTTTGATTCGCCTAGCAAACAGTACTGGTTCACATACCTGGTATTTAACTACTTTTCTCAACCGACCAATCAGTAGTATGCAACGTAGTTCTAGTGTTTACGACTTCATTAATTTCACATAATAAGAGTTATCATAATCTTCTCTAACAGAGTCATCATAGTCTGTTGTCTGTGTAAACCATCCCAAATAAACAATGAAATAATAATTACTAGAAGAGACAACAGTGCAAAGGATTTTTATTTATTTTATTTTTATTATAGCTTGATTCCACACTGTATTTTTGGTACAAGTATGGAATTTTCACCATGGATATCGGTAGCCCAAATTTAGCAGGCCAACCATAGATATCAGGTGTGCGTCGGCATGGGATCAAACCATATCGGACCATATGCAAGGTCGGAGAGAGTTCTAACCACTGTGCCGCCGACGCACAGTGGCTTTATAAGACAAACTCATTTTAATAGAGCTAAACTGAGATAAACAGGGGGACTATCTAGCTACAGTATATTTCGAGGTGCAATGGAAATTGAAAAAGCATCGATATAAACATTGGTAAACATGTAAAGCAGGATGACATGTCTTCATCCGGTGTCGATTACTTTTAAAAATTTAAATTCTATTTTAGAGTTCAAAACTGTTTCTTTTATGCACAAGACAGTATGACAACGAGAATATATGTGTAAGTCAGATTCGACAGAAACGTTTTAAAAAAAAACATGCACTAACGGCTGATTTTAATTAATTCAGGAGTGCACTTTACACTAATCTGTTAACAGATTCAGGTAATTTTGGAGGAAATAATCCACTTTTTGGGTAAAAGTGATGTGTACTTCCAACCAGAATGTTTCACTCTTACCACCCAAAAGTGTGCAAACTGAAAAACAATTATGGAGATTTCGAACGAATGAAATAAGTGCCTAAAAATTACCTTAATTGGGATGATATTTTTATTCAGGGAAAATCTGTTAGTGCGAAAAGACAGAAACCTGTTTGGTGTTTTAAAGAGAACATCCTATCCACTTCATTACAAGAAATAAGGATAAGTATACAGAAATAAAACAAGGATAGTTGATGAGTCTATAAAAGTAAAGTTTATAGATTATTATTATTTCCCACTAATTCCTAAAGGGACATAGGGCGTCAGCCACGTGTCTTCATTGCGTTCGGTTTTCTGACAATGTTTTCACTCCTCTCCAAGTCTGCCCACATGTTTTCATCTCCTCTTCACATGACCTCCTCCAAGTCACCCTCGCACTGACCACCAACTCGCCGCTTCCCTTTCGGGTTCCACTCGAGCGATGGCTTGTCTGGTGATGTCATTTGATGGTTTCCTCAGAGTATGGCCAATCCATCTCCACTTCTTCCTGCCTATTTGTTGCACAATCGGTTCCCGATTGGTTCGCTCCCAGAAATCCCTGTTGCTGATCTTCTCCGGCCGGCCATCTGATCTTGAGTGGTATTGAGCGAAGACAGCTGTTAATGAAGGTCTGTAGTTTGTTTGAGATGCTCTTTATGACGCGCCGAGTCTCTGATCCGTATAGTGAGTAGCACTGACTTCACATTTGAGTTGAAAATCCGGATCTTATTTTTGATGGTGAGTGCTGTTGACCTCCACACAGATTTGAGAGTAATGAAGGCTTGTCTTGCTTTCCGATCCTTGCTTTGATATCCTCGTCAGTTCCGTCCGTCTGTAGTTGAAATGATGCTTCCCAGGTAGGTGAAGGAGGTTGCTTTTTTCAGGTTCCTCCCATTTATGCTAACTGATTGTTGTCTGTTGTTGTTGTTGCTGCTGCTTTTAGCCAGGAATCTTCATCACTTCTGTTTTATCTATGTTTACTTGAAGTCCTATCTTTGATGCTTCTTCTGCCAGCTGATTGCTTCTCACTTGCATATCTTTCAATATCTGGGAAATCAGACATATATCATCAGCGAAGTCAGATCCTGCAAGTTTTTTTGTTTGGGTCCATTTCATGCCTGTTTCCTCATTGCCCGCTGTTTGTCACATTATCCAATCTACCATAATCAGGAAAAGCACTGAAGGTAGAAGGCAACCATTCTTGTCTTCCTCACGTTCTCACTTCAAAGTATTCCATGAGTTTCTTGTTGTGGATTACTTGGCAAAAGTTTATAGATAATTTACATAAACTCGGTGTTAGATAAGGTTTAAAAATTTTCTTCCTACAGAGGAAAAACAAATGAAATCTTCTATCACTTCCTGAGTATCTGATGACAGTGCTTTGGATAACCTTTGGTGTTTATGGAGAACTGCATCAGACCATGCGAAAGAATGTTAGACTAGGGATATCTCCAGCAAAAAAAGAGTCACACTTAGACTTGACACTATAAATCACATCTTCAAAAACCATTGCATGATATCAATGAATAAATCATTTTCTTCCACTTTCCGAATAACTAAAATGAGTCATTTACAGGTGCACCTTAGTGCTAAACATGTTTATATTTAAGGTACAGTTCAGTCTACATTTAATATGTTCCCCTGATATTGTAGAGTTATGAACACATGAAGCTCATCTCATTTAAGATCCTCTACAAACTAGGCTAAGTAGACTGCCACCAGCTAGCCTTCTGTCCACCACTCAAAGGAACCTCATAAGCAACTGTTATTACTTCGTGCAAAAGAATGCGTGGCAACAGATAATATGAAGGCCCATTTTAGCTCACATAAGCAATTTTTACGATCATTTTCCTTACTGTGACTTATTTAATCATAATCCATACGCATTATTCTTGTTCCAGGTTGCCTTATTTTCTTTAACCTGACATTTTTATTTTTGAATGTTTGATTTTATGAATCGAACTCGTAATATGCAAAATACTTTGTGATTTGTCAAATTAATTCGTTATTTACATATTTCGAAGTGAAAGTTTTACCATATTTATCTTAAAAATAGTAATCAATAAAGCAAATGTGAATGCATAAAACGTTATACTACTAACTGACTCAGGTGAGTAGTAGTACTATATATGTAAGATATGAATGTTTGCTAGCCTGATCGAAGTGATCTAAACATCGGGTAGCCGGACGACCTGTTCGTCCTAGCCAGAAATTGAGTGGTTTGAACAGGCTCAGCCTTCTTAAAAGAACCAAACGGGGTGAGCCGCTGACAGGCTCGACCTGAAATGAGGGAAGCGTCTCTTTCAGTATTAAGATCACTAAGACTTGACTAGCAAGCATTCTTGGTTCATATGAGTGCTATTCAACCACTCATATAAGTTAATCAGTATTATACAGAACCGTGCAATTATAATTCCATTGCTGGTAAAATTTATTTTGATAAAATCTCCCAGTGTTATACAGTAATGCTTACTGATAACCACCACGTTTCGAGCACAATTTATTACTGCTCATAACCATATCTAGGTATTGACACATCTTTCTAACTTCGTCTACGTCATTCCATTATTTTTCATCGCCTGACTTACTTGGTAGTAGTATTTTCCGTATTTCCTGTATGAGTGATGATTCATTCCAGCTGCACGTGTTGGATGAAGACTCTATGAATAAAGATTCAGTAATCAACCACTCTCTCCACCCACCTATGTTGCTTTTTGAATTATAACCTTCTCCCTGCCTATTGCAGTGCATGCAGTGCAATTGCTGAGCTTTTTTTCTAAACTACTTATCTTCTCGGAGGCAATCATTCTAACCTCAGCTAAATTCTCTGACAATCCGACCACTCCCGATCTATTTGTTTGACCTATATAGCTGACCTAACTCACAGTTATTGCAAGGTATTTTGTGAATTATATTATTTTATCCAACTTGGTCAACTGGGTCCAACAGTCAAAGTATAGTCTACCACAGTGCACAAGTTCTATTCTTATACCATGCAATTATAGTAGCTTTGTGGACTAATGATATTTAGCAGATGACAGTTTTTGATCTGCATAATTCTAATCATTTTCAAAGAATACTTTGGTGAAACACAACCCCCTTATACTGCGTAAGTAAATTGCAAAGCGGAGAATTCGTCTACAAATTTCGAATTTGATTCATTGCATCAGTTAATATGTTTTGGTTACTTTTCAGCTCGAAATCAATAACAAAGATACTTTTTAAAACAAAAAAAACTACGCCTCAACATGCATTTATAATAAACAAATTATTCACACCAGGAAAAATAAATACTTGGATTTGCTGTTATTCTCTCGTTTTTTTTATATGATAATTGGGAAAGAAATCCAAGACGGTCGAAAACATGGGTATTCATTCTGGCTTGTTGAAATATTGGATCAAAGAGCAGGCTACATTTTTTCAATACTGAATTATTAAATAATAAGGATTTTAAAAAAAGCTGGTCGTTCTAAAAGTGTGAATTATTCCCATGTCATGAATTATAAGTTAATCTGTGAGGAGAATATATTCTTGTATGCGGTGGATAAACTTTTACTTAGAAATAACAACAGATTAGTTTTAGGGAGACATAATAAATTAGTATTTGTTTGACAAACGTTCTGGGCTAAGATCACTTACAAAATATTGTGAAATATGAGACAATGGATGGTAATTAGTCCTAAGAGATTCATAGAATCTGGGGAAGGGGAATTGTCAAATCACTCGGTTATAAAATGTGTCAGTACCATGTAACATAATTTATCATTATAATCTGCCTCTACTGGCTAATGTACCCATTCAATAAAAGCGGAATCAATTAAATCACTTGCCACCCGCATCCAACGCATCTGTAGTCCCGACGTCTGGAAACAGAATTAGATATTTGAAGAGAAATCTTCATCCAAAATGGATACCCAATAAGATTCACCGACAAAAATATCAAACCAGTAATTCAAAGAAACTAAACTTTAATTGCGTCTAAAAAGAAACTCTACATGAACTTGGATTTCTAGAGAGATTTAGCAAGTGATATTATCAAGAGAAGGATCACATCATCTCTGAGAAGAACATTCAGTGCAGCAACGCTAAGAATATTGTTCTACAGTCGTCCACTGATCTGCAGAAGCCTCAAAGACAACATCCCGCATCTGACCACTTCTATGTGCATATATCAGTTCGCCTGTTGCTGTGGAGCCAGGTACATCGGTCGTTCGACGCACACCTTGTCCAAGAGGATTCAAGAACACTATCCAGCATGGTTGAGAAAAGGCAATTGTGGTGCAATAAGGAGTGCGATAATAGAACACCTGATTAACACTGATCATTCCATTTCAACAAACGCCTCGTTCAAAGTAATCTACAGAGTCAAGAATAACTTATTAAAGGCAATACGGTTTCGCCTTCTTTGTATCGCTTATGCTCTGGCCATTCACACAGAAAAACTAGAACTGTGCTTACAAAAGAGGATTACTCAACCACTTCTACTGACATGGTGACAATGTTTTGATTTGACTTGAGTTTTTCTTTATTTTGATGACTTAATTTTGTTTCTTTGCAGTTCTTTAATTGGTTATAATTATTTAATTGCTTATAATTCTTGTATTCATTTAGAACTCTTACGTAATTTCGTATTGCCTACTTTGTTCCTATGTGCATCCTGAATAAAATTCACTCATCAAACTATTCATATTATTACATAACTTCTTTTAACAACTTTTGTGACAACTCATTGCCTTTGTTTCCACCCTAATTTCATTAACACCTAGTTTTCTTGACTGATTTTGTATTACGTAACTCCAGTTACCAATCTTCACTGTTTAGTTCAAATAACTATAATTAATTGCATTTTTGTCGGACATACTTAATGTACACATACATATAATATAACACATATATATTTGCGATTGTACAGCTAAGAAAATGAATCGGCTGCCGAAAATAGACTCTTCGCTGATCTACGTGTTTTGTTTTCATTAAAAACTAATGGATTTATATTTGCAGAATCTGAAGAAGAATTTATTGAAGACCACAGTATTCATCAAAAGCTGAGGTGAATAGTTCATCATGAAATAACCAGTATGTAAAATGAAACAGGAAAGAAGAATATATAAGAAGATATACTCTTGGATGGGTGAAGAAATTTAAAGCCAAGCTTAATCTTGTTCCGCTTGTTCTGTCTTATTGGAACAGCTTCAGCTATAAGTGGAAGAAGTAAACTAACTGTGCGTGATAATGACTTGGAAATGGAATGTATAGTCTTGAAGGCTATGTTAGCTTCAGTGGCATATCTTGTATCCACCGTTTTATTCCCTTTCACCGAACACAGTTGATAAATGTTTTTGAATCTGTAGACGACGCTGCTTAATTGTATGTCCTGTATAACTTGAATCATCCTATAACTAGTCTGTTATTCTTCATAAGAATGCATCCACCACATAACTGGCTATTAATGCAACCATAGATGTTATTTTTTAACTATCAGAACCTGAAAAGAATTTATTAAATGAAGTATTCATCATTCAGACTGACTTTCGATTAATCGCTTGGAAATAGATTATAGAGAGTGTGAAGCTGATATTATCAGGAATGTCCTATAACTGTCCAAAACATAAGACTACGGGTATTTCTGTGACAAATTAATCGCTGAAGAAAACGAAAGTGAAATTAATAAATATTTTGTAGCAATAAGTCCTTAAGTGACCATCGCTTTATCATATATTTTTACTATTTGTACCTCTCTAGATCAAAAATTGGACTCAAAAATTGATTCTTTTTGCGTCCGAATAGTAGACTAAGAACTTCAGAGTTTCTAGTAACAAGCATATTGGTATCAAATTGAATTTAATCATAAAGTGCCTCTAGTGAGCCATAGATGCTAAGGGCTGCTTAACAGAGAATTTGAGGAGATTCAAATGTAGAGAACGCTATGCAGGAAAATACAAATTACATGAATATCTGGCATAGACAAGACTATTTAATAGGACTTTGAAATAATAAGGATGAAAATAATTATTGCAAGGTTAGACCCTGAATTAGTATGAATTGCAAAGCCACTGAAAACAAGGAAAACTGGACAGCTATTTCGTCCTAGTTTGGAAATCATCAGCACTTGAAAGTTTATTCGGAGTTTGGAATTGTAGAAACTGAATCAATCTCAGTGCTGGGCTACAGGTGTAACAACTAAACTTTATCAACCAATTAAATGTTACCCTTTAGTCGTATTGTCTTATAATGGATAATACGCCTAAAACATCTGATGATTCCATTCTCGATTCATGCAGAGATTCATAACTGCGACTATAATTCTCAAAATCCAAGTATTTCGGTTTGAACCCAGGAAACCAGTCGACTTGTCCTTCTGTCTAGCTAGCTCATCACGGGAGTTATGCACAGTCAAAAATTGTACAGCAGAAATATCAAAATGCTATTTAAGGTAATTCGGTTTGTCCTACTATTGAATACCAATAACTTATTATTGAAATATAAAATCACCTCAACACTGCCTTCAAGCACCTATGCAGTTCAAACGCTTCTCAGGTACAAAATACGTATTATGTAACAAAACTAATTGACCAAAGTCAATATTAAATTTTCCGAACAAGGAGGACGAAGACTGTTTCAACAAGAATCGAAAAAACACTTTTCTCGAAGACTGTACCAGGTCATACAATCAATTCACAGCTAAACTTTGAATTCATTCAAACAAAATCGTATTCGTAAAACAACACATTATTACCAGCAGTCCACGATCGCACACACAATAGCAAAGTGAGACATTAAAAGTGGAAATTAACCAAAAACAAAGAGAAAAGGTGAAAAGACGGTGACAATTACAAAACTAGCTGAAATATCCAAGTAAGCATCACATTGCAAAATATAAAGTTCATGAAAGGAGTATCACTTGAAGTATTCTGTGCTATAACTGATTGAAGCCGCACACTAATGAAAAGATAGGAACTAGGGCAAATCACGTGTTATTTGATGGACAGTGACCAGTACAAGGAATCTAGGATACTGATCTTTTCCTACTTGAGACTTGTTGTCTGGATACAGTTGCATTCCTAGTAAGCGATATTACTACTCTCTGCTTAGCACCTTCAGATTTTCAATAGTCTCTAACTGATGTCAATGCATGATTAATTGTTGCATATGTCATTAAAGAAAGTGCATTTTATAGTTCTCGTTTAGTGAAGCGCGTCGGTGGCACAGCGGTTGGCGCTCGCCTACCATGCACATGGTCCGGGGTTCGATCCCAGCCGACGAACTCCCAAACCTTGCTAAGCCAGAAATAATCCAGGTAAAGAGGAAAGGTTGGGCATGAGGCAGCAACCCCATCCTGTAAAAATAAACACTGCTACAGAATCTTCAAGCCACTAGCTTGAAGCCCTATGTTGCACTGGGAATGTGAAAGAAAAAAAATTTAGTGAGGCACTCTCCTTCTTTCCTTTTCTTTTACTTAGCATTCGATAGCTACATCTTTGAAACTATCCACTAATTATAAATAATCAACTAAGCAAGGCGATTGTAATAGATTATTAGCATAAACTAACTCAAAGAAATTTTGAGAAGTGATCTGTTTTCAAAAACAAACAAAAAATGTAGCCTGTCAAGCAACTGATATTTTCCATTATATTTGAGTCTGAATTAAACAGACATAATATACATTCAGTTGTTTCTTTTTGAATATTCGCTTTCCTATTTTCAGCATACATAACTAGGCAAACACACAATAAAATAGAATCGGTGTTTTATTTTCTATACACTCTTTATATTTATGTGGTAAACAAAATTATAAAGGTATATCTAATAGTGATTCCTACTTTTCCATTTCTATCCATTATCTAACAATTTATTGCATAATCGTTTTCTCTTTAAGAGCTGACTTAACGATGCAGTTTTGTAAAGAATTATTTAGTTTTAGTAGAGTATTCTGAGAGCTTGTCTGCAGTATGCATAAAGTGGTTGATTAAGGTTTCAGACAATCATATTGCTGATAGGTCGTTTTTGCCTGAAATTATCTTAAATCCTGGAAAAATACCCATCGGGAAATTAAAGGGAAAAGAACAAGAAGTTCAGCAAAGATAACTTTTCGGCGATTTCATTCTCAAAAGATGTACAATTGCATTTATATACACTAGTTTACATGGATACAATTATTATTTATTTAATTCCACATAGTAACGAAGGAGATAATAGTTAGGAGGTGTGAATATAGATTACAGGAGGCATAGAAACAAAACCTTACACAGGATTAGAATGTAACTGTAAAATAGTTATTCTAAAGGGATTACAAGTGTGATCAGGAGGAGCATGGAAACAAACTGAATTCATATCTGAAAAACTGGAATGAACTGAATGAAGACAACGAGAGAAAAATACACACAGAGAACAAAATGAAACAAAACAAAACTGAAGGATAAGGGAACATACCGAACTAGGTCCACGATAGTTATAAAGGCTGAACTCGTTTCTTTTGAATACACAGCTCCCTCATTTCGATGCATATGGCGAGAGCTTTTGCAGTGCAAAGAAGTCGGAAACACAGTCTTTGATAGAAGTTTGTTTACTTTTTAATTGACTCATCATTCAGAGTCATTTAAGACCAGGTGTTCAGTTATGGCGCTTCTGACTGAACCATTGCCTCCTCTTTACAGCCATACTGGATCATGTTTTCTAACATGTTTTGATAAGACCCGCATAAAACCACCTGTGTACCTAGCTCCACACGAAAATGTGAACTGATATATACACAGTGAAGTGGTCATATGCGGTAGTCTGTGCTTCCCGTTTCTCCGAAGTGGTCGGCGACTAGAGAATATCACAATTAGAGTAGCCGCAGGAAAAGTTTTCAGGGATTAAGAGGTTCTCATTATAAGGATATCTGCTGCTGGGTCTTCCCTAAATTCCAGATTGAATAGTTGAATCCGCATCCCGGTCATAATAATGGTAACAATGGTGACCAACAGTTGTACATAAATTAATCTGACACAGCGAAACCATCAATCATCCGATTGTTTTCATCGTCGCCATTTCTTATTCTAAAGATAAGGTAAAAGGAAAGATCGCACAAACAGAAAAAGGGGTTGCGGTTGATATATAGTCGAAACTTTGTTCAAGGAAGATGGAAATGAAGAAGATGAGGCATATTTGCGCAAGCCCAGTAAATTGTGTAAAGATCTTTTTCAGGGAGAGATGAGTAATAGAATTCGATCGTGTGTTTCAGAACAGAATTTCGCACAACTTTTCTTTTACTTTCACAAAACCATGCAGGAATAGGCCTTCGTATTTGTGTAGAAGATATTTTGTATATGCGGCTACTGTGTTTTACTTCACAATTGTAGATTCACTGGTAAATGCACATAGAAGTGATCGCAAAACAGTGTTTATCTTCTACACCAACAGAGGACAGCTTTCACTAAGAGAAACGAATCTAATTTACACCTCTTCTTACGGGAGTTTCGCTGTAAGTAGGAGCATAATATTAGTTGAGAAGATAATATCTTCGACTGTTATTCTTGAACGAAATATACTTTACTGATAAATCAATAATAATAATAATAACAGCTTTATTTCAAACAGTATTTGTGGTACATGTATGGAATTTTCAGCGTGCATTACAATATTACATCTAATTACCGCATGAATTTTTTAGGATTTTAAAAACAAAAGGCAACAACCGAAAAGAGAATAGATAAATAAAAATAAATAAAAATAAAAAAACAGCGTATAGTTTACATTTCAAACAGTGCACCACAAGATATGAAAAATAAAATTAGTGTGTAATAGAAGATGTGAACAACAATATAATAGTAACGAAGAAAGGAAAACAAAAACTAATGGGAACTATTTGTTAGGGTGCTGCAGTAAGTTGATCGTATTATACCTGACGAATTTCTCATCACATAACAGCTGTACCAGGTAAGGTATTGTGGAGATTTTATACTTGGTAATCCTAGCATATAGCCTCCTATAGTTGCTCGGGGTCCGACAATATTGTATTCGCTAGTTTCTTACGTGACATTACATGTCTACCCACAATAGTGTTAACCAGTTGGTTTGACTATAACCCACTTGCCCTACTAACGGCTTTTAGTACCCTCCTCAGCAAAGCAAAATCTTTCTTAAGTAGTCCAGGAAAGATTAATGGGGAGCAGTAAAGAGGCATGGGTAGAATACAAGAATTGACAAACTGAGAAAGTAAAGATTGCTTTATACCAGACTGCCTAAATTTCCTAACGTAGAACGTTAAGAGAAACATCTTTCTAGTAACTAGCAAGATTTCGGAGGACCAGGAAAGATCGGATAAAGTACTCAGTCCAAGGTACTTTACATTAGATGTAATTTCAACCTCTACGCCGTCAATGAGAGTGGGGCCATGTGAGCTGACTAGTTGTTGTAGGTCACGTTTTCGTCTGAAAGTGAAACTGACTACCTGACATTTAGACGGATTTAGCTTAAGACCGTTTGAAGAGGACCACTGACTAATTTCAGACAGAAAGTTATTTAATTTAGGACAATCTGACTGAGGGTTGACAGACATAGAAACACAGAGATCATCAGCATACTTGACAAAGTGGCTACATCAGAATGAGGCAAGTCGTGTAAGAAAAAAGAAAACATGAAAGGACGAAGAACAGCGCCTTGAGGAACACCAGCTAAAGTAAGTGAGGTAGTGGAGGACTTTTCATTGTAGACTGTGTACTATTTCCTATCAGAAAAATAGGAATGCGACCACTTATTTTTCCAGATGTCAGCCTGTGTTGCACCAAGCTTACTTAGCAAGAGTTTAACACTAGGTCCACTTGTTGATTTAGGCACTGGAACAATCTTGATATTTTTCCATGATTCAGGTATAATACTTTTGGAAAACGATTCATTGAAAATGTCAGTTAATGGGAAACATAAGATGTCAGCACACTTCTTAAGGACAACAGCGGGAAATCCATCAGGACCAAGGCATTGGGTAGGTTTGAGAGATTGAAGGTACTTAAAGACATCATTCGTGTTAAAGCATGAGAAGCAGTCATTATTTACTCTATTAGAGTTAGGAATCATAACATCTACGTAACATCGATGCATGCTTACTAATACAGACAGTGATTCGACTGTACAAAGGTAACACCTAGATTACCAAGGAGTTCCTATGAGTCTGTTATCAACGCAGGTCAATTTCGTCAAACAAGAAAATAGAAGCCACATGAATAAAGGCCAAATATCATACCAAATGCATGATCAGTAGTAATACAATTTGACAATTAGGTATGAAAATCTCCGAAGACAATAGCTCATCTACAAGGATACTGTAACAGTTTGGAAAATTCTGATAATTCTTTTCATACTAAAGTGTTCACTGAAATTGCTGTCTAGAAGGCCAGTGGTAGTTTGAAATTTATGCAGTCCAACTCACAGGATAAGTCTACATTAATAGCATTCATCTGATGTACAAATAAATCTTCTCTATCATTTTTTTTAATTTGAAAATCCTAACATCAGTTTGAAGGAATGATTGCTAACAGAGTCACTTTTCATTTATTAACAGTATAGTTTACCATTATTTCGTCACAACAAGTCAGTCGGACTATTTGACGTAATCAACTAAAACTAGCCTACCAATCCAGTTTATTTCCTTTTTATCGGAGACTAGTTTTTTTTAAAACTTTATTGTAATCATCATAAAAGACGTAGCTAGCAACTGTAAATTCGACTATAAAATTGTAGACTTTAAAAGTAAATAATACAGACAGATTTAGATTTATTTTATACAACCAAATCGATAAATTTAGATAGCTTAGATTCTTTTTCTCCCTGTATTTTAAATAATTCCCAATGTCGACTGAAAATGAGCAATGGTAGTAAAACAAATATAAAAGCATTTCAAAGAGATAAATTGCTTTGGAAAGTTTTAAAAAAAGCAATAAAAGCTGAGAGATAATTACTGAATACTGTATGTATACTGTTTAAAACTGGTCGATACAATTTGAAGACTGCATAATAAATTATACAATTTTATGTGAAAAGAAAACGGTAGCAATTATAGGAAAAAAGCAAACTGTTGTTAGACGCATAAAAATAGCGTACCAGGGGACAATTTACCCCGTTTTTTAGTAAATTTAGAGGGATCTGTTAACCCTATCTTTGGAGTATTTGAGACTGGATATCTAAGAGGCATTAATTTATCATGAAATTTTAGTGGAACATATGTATTCAGCAGCTTATCTGCATTACACTCAATTCTCTGGTATCGCTTTCAACCGACACCATGATTGACCACAAGATTTCATTTTCGCTTTACGTGATTTTACCATGTCATCTTCGGCCGCTCAACTCGTAGTTTCCGCTTCTAATAAACATTTAAAAATATTTATAAAACCTAATACAAAACGCAGTAGTATAGTATGTATGAAATACAATACAAGCAAGTCAGAATTTAGAGCCACTGTAATGTTGTAATAAAAAGAAGGAACATAAGAAGCTTTGCGTATGATTCAGATTGAAGGTCAGAAAAAACTGATCAGAGAGAAGACGTTTAGCATCAGTTAGACAAAAGTATTTAATTTATTATATAGTGTGTAAGGATTATGAGGCAGGCGTAAAATGGACTGACACAAAAGACTTGGAGGATCTGGATTTCGCCGATGATATATGTCTGATCTCCCATAAACTGGAAGATATGCAAGTGAAAAGCAACAAGCTGGCAGAAGAAGCATCAAAGAAAGGACTTCAAGTAAACATAATAAAACAGAGGTGATGAAGATTCCTGGCCAACATCAACAGCAACAACAACAACAGACGACAGTCAGCATAAATGGGAGGAACCTGAAAGAAACAGCCTCCTTTACCTACCTGAGAAGCATCATTTCAACTACAGGCGGAACTGACGAGGATATCAAAGCAAGGATCGAAAGCAAGACAAGCTTCATTACTCTCAAATCTGTGTGGAGGTCAACAGCACTCACCATCAAAAATAAGATCCGGATTTTCAACTCAAATGTGAAGTCAGTCAGTGCTACTCACTATACGGATCAGAGACTTGGCGCGTCATAAAGAGCATCTCAAACAAACTGCAGACCTTCATTAACAGCTGTCTTCGCTCAATACCACTCAAGATCAGATGGCCGACCGGAGAAGATCAGCAACAGGTATCTCTGGCAGTGAGCGAACCAATCGGGAACCGATTGTGAAACAAATAGGCAGGAAGAAGTGGAGATGGATTGGCCATACTCTGAGGAAACCATCAAGTGACATCACTAGACAAGCCATCGCTCGAGTGGAACCCGAAAGGGAGGCGGCGAGTTGGTCGTCCAAGGGTGACTTGGAGGAGGTCATGCGAGGAGGAGATGAAAGCATGTGGACAGACCTGGAGCAGGGTGAAAAAGTTCTCAGAAAATCGAAGGCAATGGAGGTGCGCAGCTAAAGCCCTATGTTCCTCTAGGAACTAAAGGATACAATAATAATAATAAGGATTATGAGGTCAAATGCTTAGTCAAACAAGGGAAAACCAAGATTTTCGAAAGTAGAAATTCAGTCAAATATAGACTAACAGGACCTAACAGAATAAGTGGTAGCAGTGCATTCAATACTTCATATTCACAATAAAGTTTGGTATACGGCAAAATTTACCATGCTTTAGTGGAAGGAGATAGACAGAGGTTAATTACCTGGTAGACTCTTATCAATTTGCCAACCCTGACCATGATTTTAATGTCATCTACCGAATCAACGCTAACTTACCTCGTTTTCTTCATTACAGAATTCTAAAGACAGTGGAGGCCTTGGCAATTGATGACTTTAAGCCAGACCATTGTGTACAAAAGAAGTGTGCACAATCCCCACTTCTGCCTTGGCGGTAGAGGGATAGACATTTATTTATTTTGTTTATTTAGTTATTCTATGTACGTTTCCCTTATTACTTCGATTATTATTACTATTCTCACTCTGCATTGTTTCCAATTGTTCCACTTGTCACTCTAAATCCAAAATTGCTGTTTTTTTTATAATTTTTACCATACAGAATTCTATCGTATCAAATTCCACACCATATTATGTAACACTTTATATTCGCTTACTAATCCTACATTTATGCACCCCTTTTCAACATCCACACACCTTATGTATTATTCTATATACGACATTAGTTGTTTTGCTACTTGACATTAAACTATGATTATAATCACAGATATTTTAATTGCATTTCATACTATTATTATTTCATGTGTTCACATTTTTGTTCTAATTCCCTCACCGCATATAATTTTTTAGAAACCATATACATATACGATTGTACAGCTTGATAATAAATTCGTTGTTGAAAAGAGCCTCTTCGCCAAACATTCTACTCTTAATGCTACAGAGGGAATTATTAAATTACTACATTTGTGTTTATCGAATCAACACCGGGTAAATGATTTAAGATAGTTCAGGTGTAAGTGCACACATTTGGAAAATTCTGCTAGGAATAAACAGAGGAATGGAACATAAATCAAGTATAAAAAATGGATTCCGGAGACTGTGTCAATACGCTGATATGTTTATAAGCAATAAACTATGCTCAAAAGGTCATCCAGTAAACAATACTATATCATTGAATATTTTACCAAATGAACAAAACTGACCAAACGAATTGTGACTTAAAAGTGTGCTGCTTCTAGCAGACTATGAGTAAAAATTTCCTGATGCTCGTTTTGAAGTGATTTATGTTTATGAGTGTACACCCCGTATGGAATATTATCGTAAGAGCGTATACATTTTACAGTGATTTTTACAGTGACGGTAGATTATCCCATCTGTACCGGGCTAGAAACATAGCTGTTGACCATAACATATCATCATGAAATGTCAAATTGGTGGATTATGATCTGCCTTGAATAGCTTTCAAACTTTCTATACTTTAACAGTAAACATAAACAGTCATCACCTTGGCGAAACGACAAATTTTTTAAAGTAGGATGCGACATTCTTAACACAGATGTATATTAATTTTCCAATTTTCCTAATTTCCGATGTTCCTCTAACCTTTCGAAATCTCAAATTCGTCTAAACAAGACTGAGAATATCTCAATCTTTCGAAAAGGTTGGAGCTACGAACTGCTAGGTAACTTTTGATTTGGCCACCAGACAAAAAAAGACTAATTTAAATGCTTTGCGAATGCTCATATCAATTTGTGGTATATACTTTGTTGTTTAATGCTCCAAATATACCTACAGCAGACAAAAAAGAAAGAGGATTACGCTATTCAAAGGCGACTGTTAGATACTAGATTATTTTAATGCCTAATAACAGTAGCTTTATTCTGAACAACTTATGTATAATGTATAGAATTTTCAGCGGAGTCTAATGCATGCGATTTTCTATTCATCTAGGACCCTCAAATAAAAGCTTAATTGACAGTAGTTAGCGTGATACATCGGTGGCACAGCGGTTAGGACTCTCGACGACCATGAACATGTTCCAGGGTTCGATCCCTGGCCACAGACGCACTCCTTTACCACGCTTAGCCGTAAATAATACTGGTAAAGAGGAAAGGATAGGCCTGAGGCTAGGAACCCCATCCTGTAAAATTAAACACTGCTTTAGAAACTTCAAGCCACTGGTTTGAGGCCCGATGTTCCACTGGGAACATGAAGGAAAAACGTTCTCGTGATACAGTTCAATCTGGCCTGAAGTGCGAATCAATCCATTACGATATTCCTTCTTTCACTTCTTGAAAAGAAATGCACGAAATTTCGTTGAACGCCAAGTACAAAACATTTCAGTGTAAATTTTGTGAACCAAGCACACCACTCAGGAATAGTCATCTCATACATATACTGGGATAAGCTCCCATGGAAAATAATGCTTTTTATTATGTTTTACGAGTTGATCACGGATTGATATCAGTTAGAGAACCATTGAAAACCAGGGAGTACTGGACAGCTGCTGTTTCATCTAGTTTGGGAATCATCGGCATACGCACCCACTGGGTTTCGAACCCAGGACCTCTCTAACTGATATCAATCCGTGATCAACTCGTAAAACATAACTAATCCTTACAAACCAAAACTATAGAAAGCTTTTATGTGTTCAGTGGAAAATTGCCAATCAGCAGGTTGTTAAATGTTTTGAATGCTCGTCGGAGTAAACAGTACTACTAGAGGTTATATGTTAATAGATTTGAAAAAAAAACTGAATAAGAGAAATTATATACAAAATATATTGATGGAGCTTTTTGGTAGCCCAGGTTTTAAGCAGGCCGTCCAACTGCATTGTGAAATAGTTATTTGCCACCAGTAATCAAACTGAGATAAAGACATACTTGGGCTTGTCTAAGAAGCTAGATGTGGTTTTATGCAATGATTCTTTTGAAAACAAACACATATAACCTAAGTGTTCATTGCTCTGAGTAAATAAAATCAGTCAAACCACTAATATACACAAACATATTGAATCAAAACGACGAAATTCCCTGAAATTCGGATTTTTTAAGTTCCAGTAGCATATGAACAATTATTTTAATAAACTGTATTAGCACAAAATTCATGAGTGCAAACTTATGATGAAGAGTCCTGCACTAGGACGAAACAGCCATTCGGCCTTTTATTCTTCCCTGGTTTTTAGTGGCTCTAATTCCTAAATAATTCGCGATCTAACTCGAAATCAGTCAGACACTTTCAAACCAACCGTTCAGAACTATTCTGATATTTACCAGTAGCTTGAGTGCTTTCAGAGGTTCTGTAAAATAATAACGCTCTGTGATATTACCTGGAATTGCCATCATCCCGACTTTATGCGGTAATCTGGCTTTAAAATGACAATCATTAAGTTTAAAACTAGCCATCTGTTGCTCTCGGATTAAATTTTTGTTAAGTAGACTGAGGTATATTTCACGCATATACTGATATCGGATATAAGGAAATCATCCAATTTCACTGAACACTTGCACTGCCCACTTTCTTGCATTACTCATATAATTCAATTACGCCTGCTGAGTTTATAAGATTCATGAAAATAAAAATTCAAGTATATTTTCGCAGACAGAAGTTTTGATAAGAGGCAAGTATAGATATGATTTCCACCTGTATGAGTGCAAAAAGGGTGAGTATATACGTTGTCTCGTGTTATATTTTCCGCGACTAATTTTTTTTCGTCTTTCATTGGCTAGAATGGTGGCGGTCAATTGGAGTTTGAATTGTCCTTGGGTGCGTGCTGTCGGGTGCTGTATTTGCGTGGTTGTGTTTGCGTCGTTTGCCAGCATATGTGATTACTGTAAACGTGTATGAAACTATTGTAACGCTTTGTTTTTTTTTGTTTGTGCATGTACTAGGCATTATTTGTCGTACAATTCGTTGTTTGGTCTATTGGTTGCTTGCGATGTCAACGAACCGGTGGGTTCTTGTGTTTTTCTGTAATTTAGGTTATACGTGCGGCATTTTCTTGATGGTTATCGATCATCCCTGTATTTCAATGTTGTTTTTTTACGATTTATGTTGGAATAGTTGTGACATAGATGGATCCTAATTGATAACTTTATTTTAGTCCGTTGCAGGTAGTCAATTCGAGTGACAGGAGCACAGATTTAAGTGGAATTTTTGCTGAATACATACTTGGAAAGCGTTTCTTCAGCTGGGATGAATTTGAGAAGTCATTAGCAGAATTTCAAAAAGTGAGGAAGTCATATAATGCTAACAGTGTAGTTATCCTACACTCACTATGTTCATAATTGCAGCAAAACGATGCCGGATGCCAGGTTTAAGTACGCTTATGTTGGTTTTAAATGCACTTTTGGAGTGAATCGTACAAGACCTGGATTGAAATTGAAAAACAAGTCGTAAGAAGAAGTGTAATATGATTTCATGAATATTGCAGGTCTAAATGTTGCAATTGCTCGTCTTCATTTCGCGTGGTTTTGCATCATAGTGAATACATAATTGCTTCCCACAATATGGTGCATAACCATCCATGCAGCAGGGTGTACATGCAGAATGACCCATGGTATAGACGACTAACAGTTGAAGAGAAAGAAAATATTGAACCACTTCTTCAGCAATCCCACTCATCCGATGAAATAATAATGCATGTTAAGGAGAAGTACAACAAGGATATAACTCGCATTGACGTTAAAAATATGAAAGCCGCAGTGAATAAAGGTAACGTTGACGTACTTGTTACATACTTAAGGTATTTCGAGTCGTCGTGACATTTTTGAATTCCTAAAATCCCGTGGGAAGTTAATGGAGTATTATTCCGATGAACCGATCAGGAATTCACTAACAAGAATTTGTTTTGCAACTTATGAGCAAATGGAATTGTATAAACAGTTCCCTGAAGTTGTTGGTATCGACTCGACGTATAATACAAATAAAGGGAAGTAAGTTTACCAATTCATTAATCAACGTGCAGGTATTCTTTGTTCCAGCTACTTGTGACGGATAATTTTGGTCGTGGACGACCAGTTTTATTTGCGTGGACTAGAAAAGAATTCAAACGAGATGTAGTTTGGATATTAGACTGTTTCCGGCAAATAATGGAAGACACCTCGAAAACAGAATCCTTCATTATGGATTGTGCGCAAGCTGAAATAGCAGCCGTCAAGTTAACGCACAGACAAGCGCACATTGTTTTGTGTTCTTTTCATGTTTGCCGAGCTTTCTGTCGGAAAGTAAGTTTTTCAAAGCATACTTTACATTTTATTCGTAGACAAGAAATCCCATTGTGAAGAACTACTTATGCCGTCTAGTGCAGTGTAAAAGGAGATCAGAGTAATGCCTCTATTGTTCTCATTTTGCAGATTTAATTTCTACTTCAGAGTTATTAGCAGATTGGACGCTAATGTCAGTCAATACCTACAACGTCGTTGGATGCATCGACGAGAATTGTGGGCGGCCTGTTTCAGAGATAACGTGCTGACTTTTGGGAACGATACAAATAATCGTGTCGAGAGTTCCCACAAGCAGATGAAACGGTTTTTGCAAAGATCTGATAGTCTGCATAAAAGTATGCTAAAGGTGTATAAATGGCATAAACGAAGTTTTTCAATAATACAGCAGGAGGCGAATATTGCTCAATCACGATGCTTCACGTATCCCTGTTCACAAAGTTTAATCCCAATTATACGGTTGCTTACACCATACGCCGCGAGGAAGGTAATACGTGAATACCAATTGCGACGATGGGCTACTGTTGAGTTCGAATCCGTTGATTATGTATTTTTCAAAGAAAATGGGAAAACAGTGCAGGTTGATCTGAGTGCTTGCACCTGCACGTGCTTTACATTTCAGACCTGTCGGTACCCCTGCCGACACTTGCTTTTGGTCCACTTAAGAAAGCCGTATTTCACAGGTATATTTGCGTTTTTATGACTACGTTTTTAATGTATAATGTAATGTAATAATCAGTTCATAGTTATCTTAACTTTTTTTGTTCCACCTTTTGTAGTTAACCATGTGATGCATAATTGTAAACAATGGACGTGGTCACGCAACTTGTTCGCATCTCAAAGTACGTCAGCAGTTATCCCTCGAAATCGAAGTAACATATACGATACCAAAAAGAAGATTATCAATGCGGGTATGGACAGAATTAATGACAAATTTGGAGAAGTGTTTGCCAATGCTTATGCAGACGGAGTAATCGCAGGAATCAATCGTGTTCTTAATATGTAAATAAACTAAATTTTTGTCATAATGAAAATAAAATTTTCATGTAAATTTTGTTGTCTTTCAATTCATGTGTTCACTTTGTGAGCACGGCATGCTAGACCGGTGCTCTCTAGGACTTTCACTACTAACAATACGTAAGTGTAATTGTGTAGGAACGATGTCGGTCAGCATACGTGTTAAATTATAAGTATTTCAGTTAGCTAACGTGCATAAGTATCATAGTCATATACAAGTCTTTAGGGACAATAGTAGGCATACCTTAGGCACTGCATTCGAGTCCCAGTTCTTATACGGTTACGTGTATTCGAAAGTATTGCATTACTAATGTTTCACTTAAAGCGTGATGTCAATCCATATGACTAAGGCTGTTGACATGTAGCGTAAATTCAACTCTACACCAGACGAATTATTGAATTCGTTGAGCTTTAACAATCGTATTTAGATTTAGCTTACACTAAAATATGCCACCAATTACTTCGTCAGTTCTTATTAATAAGTCATGTCTGCACCTAGTCATCATGACAAATACATCTAAACTCAGATATAATAAGAAAGGTCTGGTAAGCAGGATATTAAATGTATTTAATGAAAAAATAATAACAAGCAAATGTGTTTACGCAGTCGATTGTCGGAATAATTTGTGCAATGTCGAATCTCTGTGACTGGGGTGATTGACGTTACCAGATATCTACAAATAAGTAAACAAAGTGTTTTTTAAATAGCTGAAGTAAGGAAGAAGTAATATTAAAGGTAAACGATTTATATCTGCCTACCTTTGCTGAAAATGGTTTATTCTCCTTTCTCATTCTTTGGTAATGACATCATTATTCTGGGGTTTTCACTGCAACACACATTATTCCTCTTCTAAAGGATAGCAGCAAGCATATAGTAATAATTTCAAATTTCGTTTAAACCAATGTTTACAATGAATGCATGTCATTTCTACAGGCGCAATAAGTTATGTTATAAACTGCAATCGTGAAGTATCATGAATTATAAGAGTTAAATTGTAAACCCTTAATAATGAACACCGTACATTTGGCTAAGTGCTATGTCGTTGGAATGTGAGTATACATCTGCAATGTTTAATGCCAACCATATTGGTGTAAGGATAGAAAATATGATGTTTTCTATGAAAATACAGCTTTGTTCCAACACTGCTGTTGTTGTGTTTCTAATAAAAGCAAATAGACTGTAAGCATAAAGGCATATCCAGTTAACATAAAATGCAGTGTAATAGTGCACAAATGAAAAGACCATAGTGAAGTAGATAAGTGATACTTCAGTGAGAGGTAAATTGAAAGATCTGCAACCTTATAATATGGAAGACAACCTGACATGTAAGATGTCTCACAAATTTCAATAGGGCCTGTGGGGTACCATGGATGGTTTGGCGTCAATCGCAGCTTTGGAATAATGAGTTACAAATGCTAAAGGTAACAACCAACGAAACTGCAGTAGTATTTTCTAGCTGTTCAGCATTTTTTCCTTTAATGCAGTTTCTTATCAACAGTTTGCAGTATTCAGAACATCACAAGTTGCTTACAGATAACTTGTTTAATAATAACTGCGTTAAATATATGAGCCATAAGTGCATCTTCTACATCTTTCATAGCCACAATTAAGTCATTAAGGATCTCACAATATCTTAGTGATGTGAAGCAAAATAATTTTTAAGATTGATATAACCTATGTAACAGGTGTAGTAGTTGTACGACACAGCCGCCAGCTACTAATCGACATAAATCTGGTACTAATTTTAAGTACTCTGACATTTGAGAAGGACTATTTATACTATTCTTCCAGACACAATGAACACTGATGTCAATATACTCTGATGCCATTTCATGCACTGAGCAATTAAGGCCTTGTGAAATTCCATGTGCAAATGTCAATTAAACTATTTTCACATCTTCGCCCAAGCACTTTTAACTAGGAACTTCATCTAAATAGATATAATAACCAGGAAATTCAGCAGCCTGTCTCATTCATCGCATAATGTCGTCAATGTGTTATGGAATATTTCAGTCATCCCGGATGATAACAGAAAAGTTTAACATGTTCAAAGCACACATCTAACCTATGTCTGCATGCTATTTCTCTTTCATAGGCCAGATTCTCATAGATTCACTGGAATGACAACAGCCATTGACTGCAGTATATTTACAACCTTAAGATCTGAAACAACTGGAAAATAAACAAACCCTCAACGCACTATAATGCAAATAATAGTCTTTCTATGCGAACTTTCTTAAAAAGGATGACTTCTTCATTGATAATTCGTCCGAGCTATAATATACAATTTTACGCTCTACTAAGAACAAAATACAGCAAAATACTGCCATCCGGCTACATAAGTCTAAAACTAGTCAAATATAATCTATTTCCAAAAAAATAGGTGATTATAACGTCTGTTGACGTGAGCGCGGTAACCGATGGCATTGCGCGATAACACCTGGTGTCGGCCTATATCCTCACTCGTGCAAAAATAAGTTTATAGTGAAATGAGAGAGACAAAGCAATTTAATAGCACATAAAACAGATGCATAATTCAAAATTCATGGGTTACATCCTATTGGATGAAAGGTCAGCGAGATCACCTCGTAACCTCACCACCCTGTCATGGTTGCATACTTCTGAAAAATTCCAAACCAGGATGAAACATTTGTCCATTACTCTATGGTTTACACTGGTTTTCTGAATAATACTGGTCTGTTATCAAACTGGAGACCACTACTTTCATAATAATACTAAAATTCTAAGCAAATCAAGGGTAGTATGCTTTTGAGCATGGGGGATTTCACCTTTATAAGAATATGAAATCGAGTGAGTAATTTAACTGGAACACCTGAAGATACTCTGCATATTACTCAAACCGACTGGTGTTTGTAATAATTGGTACAGAACAGTTTACAAAATCTTGAATTGTTGGCAAAGTGAAAATAAAATTGTGCTTTCACGTGCCGTAAGCTTCAGTGAATTACGAGCCACACAAAGCTATTGCGTAGACGAAAACTACTCTAATCACTAATAGCAGGTTAAACAACAACGATAAAATTGCCACAAGTACTCAAAAACAAAAGACAAAACTGCATGTTGACACGCGAACTTTCACCGCCTCAGACAGTCGTCAAAACTCTTAGTGTAACGACAGAAGACAACAGCCAGGCAATAGATTATTTATTGAGAAAATCAAGAAGTATTCATGGAATTTTATGCGAATCGTTATTAGCGCTTTGTTAGTGGAGAAGCAACCTCTTCTGATTGATTGTTTTCTTGCTGAAGGTTATTCTATTATCTCTTTGTGGCCGTTTGTCAGAAAATCGAGTCACATATCTGTGAATCACATTTCCGCACTTTGACTCCACTGTGATTGACTGGTGATTATCTCAAGGTTAAGCTTTGTTGCTGATTTTCTCATGGCCCTGATTCGAGACGTGAATATTGACGTAAATTATTGTCTACAATTTCGGCTTGCAGACAGCTCCCACCATGTTAGTAACAATGCTGAAAATTTAGGTGTTAACTGAAACTGAGAAATGTTATATTCACTGAGAACCAGAAATAGTTAGGAAGCATTAGCAGCTTAGCTTTCACAAAAAGCAGGAAATATGAAGGTCGACATGCATGCTCGATATGTGGAAAATACAGTTAGATCAAGATTATAGGCAAATATTAGATAAAACTAGGGGCGTATAATCAATCGCTACTCATTCTGGGACAATCATCTAGTCCCAGTGAGGAAAGAATCGTGTTTATTAGTCATTTTTCTAATGTGATCTAGACATAAACTTGCATCAGTGGTGTGCTCCGATTCAGCTCATCTCACAGAGGTGAATCAGTTCCTATCAAACTTCATGAAAACCCTTTGTGAATATATTAGAAGTGGATACCGAATTACTATCTAGTTGGGAGTTTTGTAATGAATCGATTGCGTCTATCATAGCTACACTAAGTAGATTGTATACTAAAACCACGCTTCACGGTGCTCAATATTTCCTAAATGTTAAATCAAATGATAGTGACGAGTGCTCGGAACTAAACTTTTAGAGCCTCACGCGTGACAGATGTAACTTCTTTTCTGGTCATATAACAGATTTGTGTCAAACACAAAGTCAAGGATCTAACAGACCTGAAACAAAAACTTTATGATTACTTCATTCATCTACCTTCTTCTAATTTGTCTTCCATGTCAGCGATATATATCCGTCAGAGTGTGCAAGTTTTGTAAAACATGACATGAATAAGTGGACTAAACGTTCACCAGTAATATTTTTATTCTATAGACATGTCTTTATTTATTGAATTCAATTTAGATCTTCTCGTTGATTGATTAGATTGAAGTGCTTGGTCTCAGGTTGACACATAGGCTGCTAATGCAGATGCTTCGACGATGTCTGGCCATGTAATTTGACATCAATTGGTTGATAGTGACTAGCAGTGAAATCCAGAATGCGCATTTCGTCCTATTTGGGACTCGCCAACTGCGTGTACCTGCATTCCCAGTGAGTGGTGGTGTTCCCAACGAAATGCTTGGCTGCAGGTGACATATCGCATATTTGTGCAGATTTCAACTTGAGACCGAGCACTTCGGCCCAATCAATCCCCGAGAAAATCTAAATTGAATTAAATAATTAATATGACACGTCGCAGAAGAGATGGCTCTTGTGGCACAAGTGGTCTAGTGGATATTATTTTGGGGTTTGAGTCTAAGGGCACTGGGTTTACGCCTCAGTGAGAACACCATTATTCACTGGGGAATGAAGGTATACTCAGTGACGAGTCCCGTATAGGACAAAATGTACAAACAAATGTATCTTTATAACTAAAGAATTTATTTTATAGTTGTGATGATGATTCTGTGTGAACCATTGAAAGTGAAGGAGTGCTAAAGAGCATAGTTATGGAAGATTTCGAAGTTGGTCAGAGTACCTGTTTAGTTTAAATGGCTCTCTCCTAATGACGTCGATCCATTATTAAGCCTGAAATGAATGAAATTCCTAAAAACTAAATCTTGAAAATTGATCCGATACATGACATTGTCCGGATTTCTAGTGAAAAGCTGTGTACAGTGGAAATCAACAGGTAGAGGGTGAGGACACTGGTTCGTGGTAACTCTAAAATCACAAAACTTAAATGTGTTAATTAACAAAAAGTTGAAACAGTTTGATAAAAATCCATTTATCTTAGGAATTAAATGTTATACTCAATTATACTTGAAGATATACAGAAATGATATATTGTGGTAATAAACGTGTCACTATTTAATTGACATTTATTGCATATACCATGCTATGTGCTGTCATACGATAACTTTGATGACAAGAATAATTGAAATACCAGAAAAATAAACTTTCATATGGTAGCAAAGTTTTGTAATGTGTACAACCACCAATCCTTATTGAATCAAAACAAGTTTCTGACGACTGAATTTTGATAATCCAATGTTCATAAGATCTTCCTTCATTCACCATCTAATTTGGTTTTTTAAAAATCAATATTCCTTTTTATCCCTATTATTTTATTTACCTCTTGAGTTTCTAGTGGAACAAACGGCTTCAGTAGGACATCTCCATTTCAGTGAGTTCTCTGCCACTGCATTCAGCTAACTCAGCGAATACATAAGTATTTCCTTTCCTCTTCATATGATCCTATGCATGTCATTAATGGACACCCAGCCTGTCAATTTCCACTCGACTCCAACATGTGAAAGAAACGTTCACAAACACTTGTAACTGAAATCACTGCTTAAAATCTAATAATAATCAGTTTTTACATATGATTTGAAGTCACTTTAAGTTCTTAAGTCGAAAGTACTGCTTCGTGTTAAACCTAATTGAAAGTTTGTGTCTAATGTGGGACATCCCACTTCTAAAATGTTTTAGTAGTAAGTGATTGTTTGGTATTAATGAATAAAATCACCGTTTAATCAGTAATTATTACTTAATCTGCATTGTCTACCTCATGGTATTGAATGTGAGATGGAGTTGTTTATCATTAACATTGACGACGGCGTATTATTTCTGGGTAAGCTGATTGTCACACGAAATGACAAAAATACCACCGACAATTATACGTCTCATCCAACAGTTGTACAGCAAAGCTGTATGCCAAGTAATCCACAAATGGAAACCCACAGAATCCTTCGAAGTGAAGACGGGATTAAACAAGGCTGGCTGCCTACTATCGCCAATGATCTTCCTGATTGCAGTAGATTGGATAATGTGGCAGACAACGGGCAATGAGGAAACAGGCATAAAATGGACTATCACAAAAAACTTTGGGGATCTGGACTTCGTCGATGATATATGTATGATTTCCCACAAACTGGAATCTATGCAATTGAAAAGCAACAAGCTGGCAGAAGAAGCATCAAAGATAGGACTTCAAGTAAACATAGATAAAACAGAGGTGATGAAGATTCCTAGCCAACACCAACAGCAACAACAACAACAGACGACAGTCAGCATAAATGGGAGGAACCTGAAAGAAACAACCTCCTTCACCACCTGAGAAGCATCATTTCAACTACAGGCGTAAATGTCGAGGATATCAAAGCCAGAATCGAAAGCAAGACAAGCTTTCATTACTCTCAAATCTGTGTGGAGGTCAACAGCACTCACCATCAAAAATAAGATCCGGATTTTCAACTCAAATGTGAAGTCAGTCAGTGCTACTATACGGATCAGAGACTTGTGCGCGTCATAAAGAGCATCTCAAACAAACTACAGACCTTCATTAACAGCTGTCTTCGCTCAATACCACTCAAGATCAGATGGCCGATCAGAAAAGATCAGCAACAGGTATTTCTGGGAGCGAACCAATCGGGAACCGATTGTGCAACAAATAGGCAGGAAGAAATTAAGATGGACTGGCCACACTCTGAGGAAACCATCAAATGACATCACTAGACAAGCCATCGCTCGAGTGGAACCCGAAAGGGAGGCGACGAGTTGGTCGTCAGTGCAAGGGTGACTTGGAGGAGGTCATGAGAGGAGGAGATGAAAGCATGTGGACAGACCTGGAGCAGGGTGAAAAAGTTGTCAGAAAATCGAAGGCAATGGAGGCGCGCAGCTGAAGCCCTATGTTCCTCTAGGAATTAAAGGAAATAATAATAACAAAAATGCAGGAAAACAACAGTTCAGTTCGTGGATTCCAGTAACACTTTCCTGTTAACTGCCTTGTCTTCAAAACAAGTAAAGATGTGAGATAACATTTAATTGACTTGAGATTGAACAAACATTGTATACAAATATTTAAATCTATTAATATAAGGCAGTAGTTAGTTATTATCGGTAAGTAGGCATATCTAAGTGACAAGATTTTTAATGCATTAGTGATTCGAAATTACATAGGAAGTACAATCCCTAACAGAAATAATTGCATAGTTCAATGACTGAATCCCAACCAGCCACACAGGAAGTCTGGGTTCAGTCAGTTCCTATCTGATGTAATCCTAAGCTTCGCCTTGCTGGCCGCAAGACTGGAAAAAGAGGTTAGGAAATGGGTGTGGGCGATCAATCCCGCAACAAACCTACTGAATCTTCAGAGCTCGAAACAATATGTCCCATTGTTAACACAATCGGTTATGACAAAAAATACGCTTATATGACGGAAACTGAAACTAGTGAGCGGCGAGAAGAATGAAATCTTTTTCACAGAAGTTTAAGTACTTCAGATTGGCGTCTATAGTATAACTCTCCAGGGAAATAATGCATACATGTATATAGGTTTAAGTGAAAGGTAATCTAAATACTATCTAAATGATTTATTATTGTGTTTTTTATTGTTGATAGAATGAATCTGACACGCTATAACCACGTGAACAATACAATCACTTATATACACAAAAACAAAAATTCTCTTATTACACGTAGAATTTCAGGCTACCTATTCATCACCAATAACCGTTATGCTGATGAACATTTGAACATAACAATCATTGATGTTTATTAATTTTCATCTTTTGGTAACTTTATTCAATATAAAATATTGCTTAAATCACCTTTACGCAAAAAAACATGTCTGCCTAAGAGGTATTCAAATCAAAAGTCAATAAACAGATGCATTTGCACAAAGGCACGGAATTAAAGTAAGAACATGGCGGGAGCAAAAGTTAAATGACGCATACCCGGCTATTCAGTATGAATGCAAAGCTTTACGTCATGAATACACAGATGATTATGCAATCTGTATAATATAAAAAGGCTGAAATCTTAAAAGGAATAAAACGGTTGATGGAGATAATAATTATTTATCATTACTTATATAATTCACTGTCTTTTATATAACTATGTGTTTACAATTGCTTGTTTTCTCTCTCCTACCTTTCCTCATTTAGGTGAGTCGTTGAGACAGTTGCTTACTGTCTTACTAAAACGATTTCCTCGTTCGGTCCAAACTGATATTAGTTCAGGAGAAATGCTGTTTTGAATAGACGTAACCAAATGTTAGTGTTTCAATGTCTGTATAACTTACTCCGTTTCAGCTTGACATATGCATGTGGCTAACTTCAGAGTAATTCGTCCCACTATCAGCCATACTACAGAATTACAGGAGTTAAACAGGTACATTCAAAACCAACCATAGAGGAAAACGTTACACGGGTGGATGGATGGATGGATGTGTGTATTTAGTTTACAGACATCCTCAGTTAGCTGTAAGCAAATACAACTTGTTAGTACAAGTATATCTAGTTCCATATATTTGATTCCGCCCAATAATATTTATTCTGTAAGCGACCAAAATTGTGGGCGAAAATAAATTCGTTCTATTGCTATACAAAATTCCGTATAAGCACTGAATTTGAAATTCACGCACATTCTGATAACTTCTAAATGTATAGAAGGTATGTAGATGACACCTTTATTATTTGTAATAGTGATTGTAACTTGAATAATAAATTAAATGTATTTAATGTTTGCCATCCTGCGGTAAAAGTGACACTTGAAATGGAAAACGAGTTTAGCATTCATTTCCTCGATGTGAACTTATCAAGAAGGACCGATGGAACTCTGAAGAGATCGATTTATCGTAAGCTGTCATGGAATGATCAGCTGACAGATTTCTACAGCTGGGTATCCATTGGTCGAAAACGAAGCCTGGTCCGGTCGCTTGCCACTTGTATTCAGCGCATATGTAGTCCTGATATTGTGGAAGATGAGTTATACATTTTGAGGAAAGTCCTACTAGAAAATGGACTTCCACCACGTTTTATAGATAAGAATATACATTCAAATCCAATAAAACGTGACTTATCAACCGTACCCAAGAAAAAACTTTACATGAGCTTGGAATTCAAAAGGGACTTAGCTTCCGATATCATGAAAAGAAGGATATCACAGTCCCTGGAAGAATATTCCCTGCTGCATCTCTGAGAATAGCCTTTAGTAGTCGGCTATTACTGGTCAATAACCTGAAGGACAAGATCCCGCTGTTGACCAACTCTATGTGTTTATCAATTCATCTGCTCGTTTAGAGCTAGGTGTATCGGTCGTTCGACTCGAGTTTTGTACAAGAGGGTGCAAGAACACTATCCTGCATGGTTACGAAAAGGTGGAAGTGGAGCAATAAGAAGCGCGATCATTGAACATCTGGTCGATAATGATCACCCTATCCCTATAGCCTGGCGCCTTTAAAGTCATCTACAAGGCAAAAAACAATCTACGCAAATCACTACGTACCCGACTCATCTGTATTGCTGAAGCTTTGGCTATCGAAACAGAAAAGCCAGATCTCTGTGTACAGAAAAAGTTCGTTCAACCCCTCCAACTTTCATGGTCTTAACCCCTCTATGCTAAAGTAAGGTAATCCTCAATCATATTTTAGCTCCACCAATTCATTTTTTCATTTTGTCTATTCAATTTGTAGTCCTTTCCTTACTACGTCAATTGTTACTATTACTACTCTCACTTTGAACTGTCCCCGGTATTATTTCACTTGTTCCACTTGCCATTCTAAATCAATTCTTTTTTACAACGTTAAATTCTATGCTATTAAATTTCACACAATATTACCTAACGTTTTTTGTTTTATCCGATTTGTCTACTAATCCTATAATTGCACATCCTTTTTCAGGTTTTATCCCTCCTATGAATTATTCTACATATGACATTAATTTGCTTTGCCACTTGACATTTAACTATGATTATAATCACAAACATTTTAGTCTTTAATTGCATTTCATACTATTATTATTATTTTATGCATTCACACCTATGATTCAATTCCCTCACCGGATATAACTTCTAAAAACCATATAAATTTGACTGTACAGCTTGATGATAAATTCGTTGAAAAGAGTCTCTTCACTGAATCACTCGTTTTGAACTTCAGATATCAATGTCAAATAAAAATATTTCGATATAGTTAACTAGTAAATTCTGCAAAACAAAAACGTTTTCACAGCTTTACCTGAATACATACATTTAGGAACAAACAGGAGACATATTTCTAACTTTGTGAAATATTTAGTGTACATTAAATGAAATGAGTTTGATTCTTCCAACAAGATTAGTTGTTCTTGTTTTTTTTTAAAAATATATGTATGTATGATGAAGAGCCTTTCAAGCTCATACATTAAGGAAAATCTTCTATGTTTGTCGGGCGGAATGTAGGCTTTCATCAGCACATTTCTGTCGCCTGCCATCACTTGTAGGAGGCTCAACGACTACTTAAAAGATTTCACCTCATCCTCATATCTTTTTCTCTGTTTTCTCCTCGAACCCACGCTCCACCTGTTGCTTCTTATTCGAATTCATCTTGATAGCCTGTCTAGCTTGCGAAGTCACTCGATTGTTGTTTTTTTTCAGCGAATATGTAACCTGTCTCCATTTCTTTCGGTATATTTTTTGAACGGTTGATTTTTGTATAGTTTAATGACAAAGCTTTTGTTGCTCATGATTACTGACCATCTATTCTTCAGTATCGAGCAAAGATAGCTTCGGATGTAAGTCTATAGCAGGCTTCTGGATATGTCTTCCATGAATACCCAAGTCGATGAACCATACGGTCAGAGTGATTTCACATAACTGTTGAAAACTGGATTTTATTCCATATGCTAAGTGTTATAAATATCCCCTATTTTCATAAGTATGAATACCTCTATTGCTATGCGAATACCGGCTAGTTTTGTTATCCTCAACTAAGAAATCACTTGTAGTTTAAACGAAGCTGCCCAGTTAAATTGTGTTGAACACATTATTAAAATTTTCAAGTAGGGATTTTGTTTCATCGGATGGAGGATTTCATCATGGGCTGACATCAGTTAGAAAACCATTGGAAAACCTGGGAGTACATGACAGCTGTTTCATCCTAGCTTGGGACTCTTCATCAGCACGCACCCGCCACAGAAGGTTCGAATCGAGGACCTTCTGGTTACAAGGCGAGCTCGTAGACCATTGAGCCACTGGGACCCGATCCAATGGTCCTTGAATTCTAACTTCTGCCAATTCACGACATAGCCCGACCACTTCGCAATGTCTTCTTCGATGAGTTACTGCCTCACATTAATAAAACACCTCAATTTGTTAACCTCTTCTGTATTCGCTTTAGACTAAATTCTTTCTCTCTTCCTCGAATAAGCTTAGGGACAAATACGTTCATTGGAAAATAGCTAAACAACATTTGTTTCATCCTATATATATATATATATATATATACAAAATGATGCAGTGAAGTAACCAGACAATAAGAAACGTGTCTCACAATCACATCGATTTTATATAGTTTTTATGAACACTGTCTAACTGTAATATCTCCATGAATTATTATGACTACAAAACACTATTCTATACCAGGTCCAGTTGAAATGCCTACAAATAAACCTCTCTTTTTGTGATATGTACGAATTCCGCTAGTGTTTCCCTCACTTTGAAACGCTTAAAATGACTATCAGATTAATATGACTGACTCCAAATTATTTCTTATCATTGAATACTTTTTCGTCATTCTTTTTGTGTTCTAATTGAACATAGGAATTAAAGCTTTGTACTTTGAAAATTTAATTTCTATAGAGTGGGATTGCTAGCCCCCTTTACTGAGCTTCCTATCAGCTAAACGAGGTTTAGTTTGTATAATGGCTAGGCATTGAACTCCAGACCAGGTGCATGCTACCAGCGACGCATGTAATAATTCCCAGGTGAAGAAAAAATCACTCCGCTGACATAATTAATTTGGTGTACTTCCAATGAATCAGATTTTCATATATATTCTGTTTTTTCGCACTCTTGCACGGTTGTTGCAACTGGAATAAAATGCTTGGGCTGCATCAGAATTCAAAACAATGACCTTAAAATTAGCAGACTGATGCGGTACAATTAGAAGCCAGAAAAGACGAAAGACATGGACAGTACTTTTAGCATATAATTAGGAAATTATGACGCAAATATCTGCTAGGAAAGAAAGCTAAACTTAAGTTATTACATACATAAGAATCTGATTTACTTCGAGATGACTTCATCAGGAGCCAGGAATTAAAGAACGTTCGCCATAAGGATGTAGAGCCGACGGGTTACTAAAAATTATATCAAGTTTAGTATCATTCTTTGTTGTTATACAAGAAATTTTATGAACTCAGATTGCTGCCTCCAGTTTCTTGCTGTAATACAACACATTACAATGATAAATTACACACTAGACAAGCTATTTATCTGCTGCGTACATTCTACTATGTGTCAGTTGATAAAATCGTTAGCTTATTGTATGCCACTCTGAATTTCCCCATTATATTCCTTTTCTATCTGATCAGTGAATGTAATCCTACTATCTTACTGTACTTGTATGCGAATATGCCAGAAGTGAAATTTGATGACTGTGACGTTTACACTGTCATACTGTTTTCAGAGTCGTAAACTACTCTCATTTTTTGTAACCATAATGTACTTAGGCAACTGCTTTGATGCTACAGAGTGCTCCAACCCCATTCAGCAGTCATATAACGGCTCCAAATGTCCACGGATTCAAATCAGTAGCATAGTTTCAAATACAGGCGCCATGAATGAAAATCAAGCATCATTGGAAAAGTAAGAAAAACGTTCATTATTCTGAAATCAGATTATAGGTTTCAAGAGCTTAGGTGTTACGAACTTCCTGGAATAATATCAGCGCCCGAGTCAGACAGATTCATTATAAATACGGTGTAGAATCAAGCTGTAATCAAAAAAAATAAAATTAAAAATAAAATATTTAAATTAATCCCAGCGTGCTAAGAAAATCAAAACAAGATTTTTCTGAGAGTTTCACCATGTAAGCCACAGATTCTTCAGCAGATTTATTCGGATTATTATTAATCATCAAAATATATAGTCAAAACGTTTTACATAAATTGAAGACAATTTATTTGAAGGTCACTTGTGCATTTTTTACCAATAGAAGTATGTAAGCAGTCCTCACATGTATTTGTAATGACTAATGTCAAATTGTTGTTGTGTTCACTCTTCTATAGTTGACTTGTAAAGATTGGATTTGTATGCGTGTGTATGTATATGTATGTTATTTGTCATATGGAAAATACGTGAATTCATATGTGATAAACATGATACTACATGTTTTAAAAGTTCATGGAGGCTCATAGAGTGTTTGTTGTTTTTTCATCTGTCTTGCTGCATAAGAGTTTGCCATATAGGTGATAAGTCTATTATTTATTTATTTTATTTTTGATTACAGCTTGATTCCACACTGTATTTTTGGTACAAGTATGGAATTTTCAGCATGGATATCGGTAGCCCAAATTTTGCAGGCCGACCATAGATATCAGGTGTGCGTCGGCAGGGAATCGAACCTCAGACCATGTGCATGGTCGGCGAGAGTCCTAACCACTGTGCCCCCGACGCACATGCATTTGATGTGGTTAAAATGTGCAAGGCTTCTGAAGTCAATCTTTCTTTATGTGAATGCAATCCTCTTCCAAGAATTTCGACATTGTCGAAAACAATCTTATGTCCGCTGTCTATCGCATGCATTGCTATAGTCGATCTTTTTCCTAGACTTTTTAATTCAACTTCATTTCTAGGTGGACGTTTCGTGCATAATCTATGTTCATTCACTTTGACCTTCACCTGCCTACTGCTCTCCCCTACATAGCATGCCTCACATTCTGAACACTTTACCTTGTAGCAATAATTACTTTGTGACAATCTGGAAACTATATCTTTGACATGCACCAGTGCTTTATCTAGAGAATTAGAGGGTTTGACATAGACTTTAATATTATATGAAGCAAATAGCCTTTGAAGTTGCTCAGCTGTGTCTTTTCGGTATGGAATGGCTATTGTCGATAGCCAGGATTTTTCAATTTTTTGTTTTCCCTTATGCTCCTTTCTATTGATAATATTATCTAGTAGCTTTTCAGTATAACAATTTCGAATCAAAATCTGTTTTATATTGGTTATCTCGTTCTTCATATCGTCATTATCTGTTATAATGTTTCTAGCTCTGTTAACGAGATTTAAAGCTAATGAAACTTTCATTCCTATTAGATGATCGGATTGGAAATTCAAATACTTTTTGGAATGTGTCGGCTTTCTGTATATGGTAAACTTTAGTTTCTAGTCAATTTGTCTTTTTACAAGACAATCAAGAAAGTTTAGGGTTCCTTCAACCGATTCTGCTTCATTAGTAAACTCAATATATTCTGAGATTAAGTTCGTTTCTGTTGGAAAGTTTTCTTTTTCAGCTTTATTTATGGTAATAAATAAGTCATCTACATATCTGAAATCAGTTTGAAAACCAACAGAGCCCAGCCAATGGAATATGGCACGAATTTTTAAATCTAGTGTCAGTTTAAGTGTTTCTGTATGCTTCCGGATGTTGGTCAGTGAGTCTCTCAAAGTATTAGCAGTTGGCTTCTACAAACTTTCATCAGTGACTGGCCATTTTCGGATACTGAAAATCAAATGCCTGGCCGGACAGGATCACAATACAACAAAGAATTCTTGCAGTGCACCTAAATAGCAAACAACCCACTGCTCAACAGATATGAAAAAGGAAATGAGTGTGGGCTAGATACATATTTAGGAGACCTTCAGGTAAAATCATGGACTAAGAAAAGCAACGAGTAGGATCTAAACAGAAGTGATGAGTTGGGTGTCAGCAATGATACGGAAAATGCTCATTTGAAGAGGAATTAGAAGCTTCTGGGTAATTGAGGAGCTATCTGAAAATGGTGGAAGGGAGCTGGGTGGAATGGAGAAGTTCCACTGAACCTCTGTGTTTCATCCGAAACACAATGAAAGAATGATATAGCAGAAATTATAATAATGGTTGTCACAATTTTTGGAGTGTATTCACTCGTATTTCATTATAATTACTCTACACTATGTTCTCAATATTTCTTACTACACAAGGAAGTATTGATTGACAAAAAATCTACTTCAATGAATGATGGACAGAAGTAAGCCAGGGTTGTAAAACCCTTGATATAAAAGGAGATGTCTGTTTGCAGTGACTAATGACGCAATTGGTAAAGTGAAATGGCCAGTATTAGACTATTGAGAAGAATTCCGATGTTACTTTAATTTATGTCATAGTAAAAATGAAGTGAATTCACCATTCAAAATTTTTCCCAGAAGTCTTTTCAAACAGTTTTGAAT
Organism: Trichobilharzia regenti; assembly: GCA_944472135.2. Classification (NCBI taxonomy): domain Eukaryota; kingdom Metazoa; phylum Platyhelminthes; class Trematoda; order Strigeidida; family Schistosomatidae; genus Trichobilharzia; species Trichobilharzia regenti. The sequence continues at coordinate 57,084,793 of OX235262.1, forward strand.
TTGGCCTTGATTTATTCCTATTTTACTAGTTCATTAGTTTATTGGCCGGTCCTAAGCACGAAAAAAGAGAAAATGTTTTGCTTGGAGCTGATGACACAACCCCTCAAATCCCCCTACTTGCTACAGAATCTTCAAAGCAGAGAAAAAACAAAAAGACAGACCTTTCGGCAGCTGGAGTTGAGGAGACGAAATGACTGTGACCACTGAAAAACTTCGGGAGTCTAGGCAGCTAATGGGTCTACTTTCAGTGAAAGCAAAACTAAGCATAAGGACATGGCATGCCCGCACAGTGTTTGAGTTCGGGATTGTCTCTCAGATTACCAAACAGGTAAGAACATTCTACATAGAAGTGCCAGGAATCTGTGGGAGAAAGTGGAATAGAGGTAGACTCGCCAGATTGTTAAGTGAGAAGTTAATAATCTACTCCCGTCACCCAAACATCAACCACAGGCACACTGAGGAAGTCGCTATCATGATATCGTCAACAGCATCCAGAGCGACTGTTCGGTGGAAAACAATCTGCTGTAGGATAAAGTTATCAAGATTCAACTTAAAAAGAAGGAAGGTTATAGTTGTTCAGTGCAACGTGCCTAAAAACAACTCACAAGAAGAGAAAAAAAGAAGGTTCCTATACACAACTAATGATGAAGAACTCTGATGGCGAGATCACAATCCTTATGGGTGATATGAATGCCAAACTGAAAGCAAACAATACGCAGTAGGACTCACTACGGATCGAGAGTCTCTCAGGGAATGAACGCAATGAAACAACTCTTCTGAAAGGCTACTTGGTTAGCCTTGTAGTGCATCGGATGAAAAACATTAATTTGTGACGTCTATAGTACCAGGTGAGACTTCACCACAGTACTCATAAGGGATTCAACTATGTTAATCACTAGTTAACCACAGTGGTATAGTCTGCTGGTCAGCATAGTCGGATTGGCGAGCTCTCCTGTCTGATGCCAGTAATTCCCAGCTACTTAAGCCAATCGACAGTACATTGCATACTGCATAAAATTAAGACTTATGAAACATTTTCCTACTCAGTACCATGTTTCCTTTTGGCTTCACCCAGCTTAAAACAGTTCGGTCTGATATCAGTTTCTACTTCATAATGATATCGGTGGTGCCTTATATGTTGAAATGGCATCAGTCAGAATTCACGAACTGTTGGATTCCATCCAAGAAATGCATAATAGAGACAGTAAACAAAGGTGCGAGACAAAGAAATAGTAATAACGAAGAGCAATATAGTTTCATTGCCTTGTTTCAGATTAGTGACAGCTTTAGTAACCTCAGTTAAGGAAGGAGGACCTGTTTCTATATCCCATTCAGGAAGGTGTTGGATGTTCAGAAGGTTGAGCGCGGCTGTGGGCCAATTAGACGTCTCCTCATAGTGCTCTTTCCAGCGTTCCAGTCGTCTATCCTGGGAGCTAATTATGGTGCCATTCTCCTCAGAGATTGTTTCACTTATCATTTGCCTTTTACCACCTGTTTCCCTGATAAGCCTAAATTGTTGTCTGGTGTTGCCAATCGCCGATGCCCTTCCCATCTCTTTCGCTTTTGTCGCCCACCACTGTTCACGGGCGCTGCGAAGAATTTTTTCGCTTGATTACCTTTCTCTACTCATTATAATCAAAGCTGGCAGGAATCATTCTTCTTGCGTCAATCATTTTGGATGAGGTGGTGGAGATCCGATGGCTTTTCCTAACTTTAGGTTTTAGCTTATTAGCAGCTTTCACAGCTGCGTCTACAGCTGACTGTATGTTGTGCCAGACTACCTCAGGAGAAGTCATGCTATCGACCTCAGAAACTCGTTTCGCCATTTCTTCCTTAAATAAGGACTCAGTGTCTCGATCTAGTTGGGGACGCAACTGTTTCACTGCCGTCAATTTCTTATGGAATCACGCTTGTACAAATTAGGCTATCACAATCCTCCCTAGTTCTGTGAATCCAGAAGATATGGCAAGAAGCTATCTACAAAGATAGAAAAACATGAATTTCATTATTCATTCAAAGTAAAGTCAGTCGCTGACAAATTCGAAGAATTCGGCACCTAGTTAGTTAGGCCTCAGTCGATTTTGCTGTCGATTAGATTGTGTATATGAATCAGTAGCTTAATGGTAATCGTTTAGTTTTCAGAGTTATACTAACTTTAATATTGGTGTATCCAGTCAAACTATTCAGCTCAAAGAAACGATAATCTTCTTACATTTATGAAGTATCATTCACTATTAGGTCTTGAACTTCAGATCTAATATTTTGGTAATCCTAGGCGTTTCTCATTTAGTCTCAAGGAATTAAAGATTCGTATGAGAGTAGAATCCAGGCACCGTGGGAGAATTAAATTCAAAATTGGAAAATTTTATTTGAAATATTACATAGTTGTGCAGTATTAATAACTTGGTGACCTTACAATTACAAGCTATTGCTCGTAATTATATCACATCTAACATGGTTATCAATATATCGCTTTGTGTTATATTAAAAAAGATATCTAGTACAGTTTACGCAGGACATAAATAGCTCCTGCTTCTTATCACATCTCTCTTAAAACTTTTTTTGCTTCATACAAGCAATTTAGAAAGTCTAGAATCTGCTAGAGAGCAAAATGAACAACTGATAAAAAGAGAGGATATTGATTACCTGGTGATAATGAAACCAAGTGAACTTTGGATATTAGAAGAAAAGGTAATATTTAGAAATATTGAACGTGACGGTTGATAAATGTTATGTCTAAAGGGAGACATTAAAACATAAGCCATAAAAATTATAATGATCCCAGTAATTTCTGTGTATAAACACTATTGAAGGTGGAAAACGCTATGTTCCAGATGATTCAGATATACCGTGGTCTCTTTTCCCCAATTAATTTGAAATATATGCAGTCGAAAAATATAACCAAAAAGCCTTCATTCTCTGAAATTTGTGTTGTTCCTTAGTGTAACAGACTAAGAAATTATTGAACACATGGCATATTCAAGTGTTGATTTGTAGGGATTTGATTGGTTATCCACCGGGATTCGAACCCAGGACCTTCTGGGTACCGGAACCCCGGTGGGTGCATACTGATGAAGAATCCAAAACCACGAAGAAACAACTGTCTAGTACTCCCAGGTTTTCCAATGGTTCTCTAACTAATGTCAGCTCATGATGAAGTCCTGTAATATGGCATATTCAACGAAATAATGTTCAATTAATACATGTGTCGAATGTCGTCACTAGGGTAGTATGCAATTCCATTTTTATTTCTTTATTGCATATATCACACAGTGAAACAGTATTTTATGTATTGGTCGATGCTTCAAACACACTTTATTGTTCATAATCATATCAGTTATCAGTACACAACTTCAAAACTTCAGGTTTCAAAGGAAACATGAGTCAATAAAACGATTTCTTTACGTAACTTCACTTCCAAGCCGCACAGTTACTGAGAAGGTTTATATATTCGTCGGTGGCACAGTGATTAGGACTCTCGTCGACCATGCACATGGTCCGGGGTAAATGAAGTCTCTGCCGATGTTGCATGGCCCTAACTAATAATGTGCTCCAGAATTTAGCTGTTGATGCTTCTGCGTTTTTCCTTTTTCTAACCGTTATGGTGAGGGTTTATACATGCGATACTAACTGTCAACAGAGGTTAGTTTGTAACAAATTCAATCAATTCGTTTCAGAATATAAAAATTTGTGTGAAAAATCCTGGGTAATCGTACATCATTGAGAGGACTGACAGCTAACAAGTAAGTGATGAATAATGATTTGGAAATAACCGAAAACTGGAAACAAGAGAACAAATGATTGAATTGAATTTTTGATTTTCCCGTCGATTGATTGGACCGAAGTGCTTCGGTCCAATCAATCGACGGGAAAATCAAAAATTCAATTCAATAATTAATATGACCCGTTGCACAAGAGGTGGCTTTCGTGGCCCAAGTGGTCTAGTGGATAACGCTTTGGCGTTTGAAACTATGGGTACTGGGTTCGAGCCTCAGTGGGAACATCATCACTCACTGAGAAATGCAGGTACATCCAACTGACGAGTCCCAAATAGGACGAAATGCGCTTTATCCTGGATTCCACTGCTATCCACCATTCACCAATTGTATACAAATTGTATATACAAACAAATGACTGAAAATGGGTTACAGAGGTAAAAAATTGGAAAGGACTACCTGGAGTTCACTATACAACAAAATTGTCATTAAGGTCACGGTTGTGAAAGAGGTTGGGTAAAACTTTTACAGACTGCTAAAGCTTTGATTGCATGGAGAAGATGTAGGCGAAATCGATTTTTTTCAAAAGAATGGATACCGAACAAAGAGTACTCTTTCCGATAACTTCATCATCAGGCTCCAGAGTTATATATACATTATAGTGAATGAATGAATTAGTGTTATGAACAACATTAATGTTTGCTTAAATAACATCAAATCAATAATATTAATAGATTACAGCTGAATGGCATCAACATAAAATAAGCTGAATCTCAGAAAAATTAGGAAAGATAATATCACGAACTCATGAGTTTATAGTCTCTACTGAAGGCCAGTCAGGGCATTAATAGGGGCTGGACTTGCTTCTTTTGAACACAGAGAACTGGTTGTTTGAGGCAAATCGCAATAGCCTCTTCTGTTTGGAGCATGTGGTGCTTCGATGATTTTGGCAATTTATTAGGCACCCGGTATATTATAGAGAGGGATTCTTTTACTCTGGCTTTGTGGCCAGTTTTCACCAGATGGTCCAATATCGAGCTGTTAATAGTTTTCACTACACCTTTACTTAGCAATGCTGGGAGATGTCTTTGAGCACGAAAATTCAAGTTCCTAGAGCAAAGGCCAATATAACTCGCTCCACAAGTGCAGCTGAATTTTTAGAAACAATTTGGAGTGGCTGGTCTAGGTACTTCATCTTTTAGTCAAGGAATCACCATCGGTCATGTAGAGAATAATACGTGTATTTCGCCACCATTTAAAGTGCTTTGAACTGATTTTCATGTCTTTATCTCAATTTACATATTACTCTTAATGAAGTCTCTGCCGATGTTGCATGGCCATAACTAATAATGTGCTCCAGAATTCAGCTGTTGATTCTTTTGCGTTCTCCTTTTTCTAACCGTTATGGTGAGTGGGCATTAGCGCATCGAGACAATCTCCTGCTGATACAGTCAGTGTACCTTCCCCTCCTGGAGAATGCAGGATCTTGTCTTTGAAGTTTTGCTAAGCAAAAGCGTATATATAGAGAAGGTGAAGAGCACAAATCCAGGGCGCCTTCAATTTTTACTGACTGTACCTCCCTTAAAGTTTAGATTTTAAATTTGTTGTTTCATCGACACACACTCAGGTTTCTTTGGACATTAGCCTATCTCTCGAGATGTTCATTTGTGATGGAGGTTGGATATCTATTTTTGATGTTAAAATGTTTCTAAAGGATTCAAATTTCTTACTCAATGTGGTAGATGCTCGTCTCAGAAAAATCGATCAGATATCCCCTTTTCTGCATATCGAGACAAAACTTCAAAAGTGTATCAGCAGTCCATTCCATTCTGGTTGAATGTAGATTGATTTCCGTGAAATTCCATCTGTTCCAATGGAACACATTTATGTCATGTCACGATTGAAATCTATTTCCTAAAAGCACCTAGATAAATTTTGAAACGTCAATAATTCCGATTACAAAATCAAGAACGCATTTAATGAAGTGACTTTTTTCAAAGAATTTTTATGTATTTAGATAAATATGATAAATATGCAGATAAATATGTATATCTCAGTCTGCACTGTTTCCGGTCTTATTTAACTCCCCTCCACTTGTCATTCTAAATCAAAAACATTTTTGCAATGTTAAATTCTATCTTATCAAATTTCACATAATTTTACGTAGATTTTTATTTGCTCAATAATCCTATAATTTTACGCCACCTTCCAACACCTTTACATCCTGTGAACTATTCTATATATTCAGAACAAAAAAGGTTAGAGCGAAAAATTGTTTTCAATCAATTCTTCCTCAGATTCTACAATTATAAGTCCATTAATTTTGGCATACAATAGCTATCCAGTAAAGGCAAATTAGAATCATATCAGAAATGTATACTGGAGCAAATATAAGTTGGAATGAAGCAGTAGTCAGTTAGTTTTGAAAAGAAAAAGTGTTCAGCAAAGAGTTACTCTTTTCGGCGATATCATTCTCAAGCTGTACAAATCGCAAATTTATAGTAATTTGTCTTGGCAACAAAAGGAATATTTCCAAAGATGTGTTAATGCAATTGTTAGTTTTTGACAAACAAATTACGTAATTTTGAAGGCGTTAATCGGTTAGAAACTAAAATAAAGTTACAAAAGTAGGTTGGGTGACGTAATCTAATTGATAGGGTTCAATGAAAAAATGAATGAGAGTCAAGTTAATAATCTGAGTAGAATTCACTTGAAAATGAATGAGAGTTAAGTTAATAAGCTGAGTAGAATTCACTTAAAAATAAACGAAAATCGAGTTAGCAACAGTCGTCATGAGCGTGGAGATTTAATAGAGGGTGGGGGTAGAAAATAATGCAATTAAGAAATAGACAAACAAAGAAGAAAGAGGTAAGACAAAATTACGTATTTGGTGTTAAGATAGATCAGGACCATTGTAGATTTAGTGACTGAACAAACTTCTTTTGTATGCAGAGTTCAGGATTCAATATGTGAATTGCCATTGCTTCTGCAGTTTGAAGAAGTTTAATTCTTACTCTTTTGGCAAGATTCCCACGTATTGTGTAGATAACTGAGAAGTTGTTTTGTGGGTTTGCTTGGTGTCCGGATTCGATCAAGTGTTCTAGGATAGAGCTGTGGCGGGGGGATCTTCTTAGTTTTGAATATGTATGGTCAATGTGAACATGAGATTAAATGAAATGAAATAATTTAATGATGCGTGAGTATATATTTATGTAAATAATGAATGCGCTTTGTGCGTTACATTTATCTAGCTACATAAAACTCTCATTTCTCCGGTGTTTCTTGCCAGGAAGTCGTAGAAACTACTGTAATTGGTTTACTTCCCAACACTGACTCTGTTGATATAATCTTAATGATTATTTCATTGCCTATAACTAACTGTTTGTCATTTTGTGACTGTTTAACACTAACTACTATCTATAATTGTATATATTACTGAATTTATATGCCCAAGCTGACCTAAGTCAATGAGTCGGTGGCTTACGTATCATGCTTGGTAATTGTTTTAACAGTGGTATCTGTGCTAAAGTTCTTGTTGTTGTTTTTGTTCTGATTGCTATAATTCTTATTTTCCTGATTCTAAAGGGAGCAACCCAAAACGTTGCTCCTCTGTAACTGACATCTCTATGTAAAAACTTCCTCCTTAGGCGTGAGGCTAGCAATCCCACACTGTAAACAAAACTGTTACAGAAACTTCAGTGCAACGAAAGAAAAAGTATGTGTGGGAACATGGAAAGTCCACACTGTGTATGAGACTGGCAAAGCTGCCCAGATTGCAAATAGGATGATAGATATGGTATTCAATTACTGGGTATATGTGAAAGCAGATGGAATGGAATTGGAATCACCAAATTTTCGACTGCTGAGTCAGTGGTTTACTCCGGTCGCCCAGAAGGCAGCCACCTGCGCATCAAGGGTGTGGATGTCATGATGTCACCAAACGCAAACGAATGCCCTGATACAATTGCAGGCCATCTCGCCCAGGATAATGACCGCCGGTTTCAACTCAAAAACAAGGAAAGTGACAGTTTTACAATGCTATGCACCCAAAAACAACGCAGACCTATAAAAGAAAGAAGAGCTCTACAGACGACAATAGACAATACTCCAGTTGGTAACATTAAAATACTAATAGGCGACACGAACGCAAAACTGGAACCAGACAACACAGGAAGGGAACTCATTATGGGTAGAGGAGCTCTCAAAGGGATGAATGAGAACGGAAAACTCCTCGATGACTTCTGCGCTTTCAATGAACTAGTGATCGGTGGCAGCATTTACAAACACAAGGATATCCACAAGGCTACATGGGTGTCACCGGATGGGCTAATTGAAAACCAAATTGGCTTCATCTCAGTAGTACTCAAGGACGTGGAGACACAATTCACTGAACACAAAAGTAAGAAGAGTAGCAGATAAAGGCTTATGCCACAATCTTGTGAAAAGGACACTCACAACCGAATGAAAAACTTTTAAGGAAACAGGAATTGCAGATAGACCAAAAGTTGATTTCAATACTCAAAAAAGGGAGTGTCACTCCACAAAAGACATCTTCACTGCAATTATAAGGAATAAGGCAGAAAAGCAAACCAACTCTAGAGAAGACACCAGTGCTGAAAAGCACTGAAACAAACTGAAAGCGGTGTGGTGCCAAACCTGCATGGAAGTTCTAAGCAGAAAGAAGAGACAGGACAAACAATGGCTCACTACGGACACTTGAAGACCAATAAAAGATAAAAGGATGGTGAAACAAAAGATTATCCAGTGCATCGGCGGGCAACAAAAACAGGAGTTGAATGCAAGCTACAATACACTGAACAAAAGAGTAAAGAAGAGCGTCAGGGAAGACAAAAGCAAATATTATGAAGCCATGACAAGTGAAGCAGAACAAGCAGCAAGCAAAGGAGACCTCGCAACACTCTACCAAACACTTCAAAAGACTTCTTAATCAACCGCCAACCACAACGCGCCCAATAATACTAACAGCGGAAGCAGAATTACCATCGGATACCAACTCTCCAAACAGAACAGAAATCCTGAAGGCCATAAAAATGCTAAAAACTGAAAAAGCAGTAGGACCAAAAAGAATCCCCGCAGAAACATTGAAAACTGAATCCAAGACATCAGAGGACTTGATGACACCTCTATTGAGGAAGGTGTGGAAAGAGAGCAAGGTACCTGTGGATTGGAAGAAAGGCTACTCATCCAAACTGCAAAAAAGAAAGGACACTTAAGTCCATGCAAGAACTGGCGCGGAATCAGGCTTCTGTCTACCCCAAGCAAAATACTAAGCCGCATCATCCTGGACAGAATCAAACAGGCTCTAGATGTAAACTTCGACCGGAACAAGCTGAATTCAGGAGAAACAAGTCATGCATTGATCAAATCGCCACACTACGGATCACCAATGAACAAAGCTTGGAATTGCAGTCACCTCTCTATCTCAACTTCATCGACTTCGAAAATGCCTTCAGCTGACAGCGTTGATCGAAAGGCGATTTGGCAACTACTTACCTACTACGGGGTGCCACCGACAATTATACATCTCATCCAACAGTTATACGACAGTGCTGCATGCCAAGTAATCCACAACGGGAAACTCACGGAATCCTTCGAAGTGAGGACGGGAGTAAGGCGAGGCTGCCTACTATCTCCAATGATTTTCCTGATTGCGGTAGACTGGATAATGTGACAGAGAGTGGGTAACGAAGACAGAGACATAGAATAAACCCACACAAAAAACCTGGAGAATCTGGGTTTCACCGATGATATATGTCTGGTTTTATACAAACTGGAAGATATGCGAGTGAAGAGCAACAAGTTAGCAGAAGAAGCATCAAAGATAGGAGGGACCTCAAGTGAAGATAGAGAAAACAGAGGCGATGAAGATTTCTGGCCAACAGTAACAACAACAGACAACAATCACCCAGCATAAATGCGAGAAATCTGGAAGAAGCAATCTCCTTTACCTACCTACCTGTCTGAGAACCATCGTCTCGACTACGGGTGGACGGATTTGATGAGGGTATCAAAGCGCGAGGATCGGAAAGGCAAGACAGGCTTTCATTTCTGTCAAGTCTCTGTGAAGATCAACAGCACTCAGAATGAAAAATAAGATCTGGACTTTTAACTCCAATGTGAAGTCAGTACTACTTTATGGATCAGACACTTAGCGCCATGACACGAAGGCCACTTCGAAAAAACTACAGTCCTTCATCAATAGCTGTCATCGCTCAATGCCACTCAAGATCAGATGGCCAGAAACGATCAACAATAGAGATCTCTAGGAGCGAACCAACCCAGGAGGAACCAAATGTGCAACAAATATGCTGGAATAAATGGAGGTGGAACGGCCATATATTGAGAAAACCATCAAGTGATATCACACGCCAGGCCATCGCTCGAGTGGAACCCGAATGGGAGGCAGCGAGTTGGTGGTCAGTGCGAGGGTGACATGGAGGAGGTTATGTGAAGAGGAGATGAAAGCATATGTCTAGACGTGGAGCCAGGTGGAGACGTGTGGTTGAAGCACTATTTTCCTCTGGGAACTAAAGGAAACAATAATAATATTAATAATTATAGTAACATTCTGTTCCTCTTCCACCGTCTTTATTATTACTTTTTCTCTTTTTTTCTAACCCGAAATTCTTAATTCAGCTGATTAAAAATTACTTCTCAATACTTACCTGTATATTATCACAATCTTTTTCTCATGTACTAATGATGAGTTAGCGTTTCTGTTGTTAGGCGAGCCACTAAAACACCTCAAGTGTTCCTCCTAATTTATGATAAATAACTATTTCCTTTTGGAATCCCTTGTGACTGATTATGCAATCATATTTCACCCATTAATTGTTTCCTTACACACTAAAATCTTCACGTCGAAGTTCCTTTGAATAGACTAAAAAAAGTATTTCTTCTTATTTCGTTAATAATACGTCTGTACGTATTTTAGACAATCTGGAGTGGAAGAGAAGTCTAGAAATCAAGTGGGCGTATTTTATGCCACGAATTTTATTCTTCTTCTTTTTTGACGAAAACTTGTTATATAGATGCATATAAATAACCGGTGTTTTTATATCGTCTTATATTCGTACCTTTCTTTAAAAAAAATATTACTCAGGTGTTTGAATGAATTTCTAAGTAACGCTTATGTGTTTGAGAGCAGACTAACTTATCAAGTGCGTGATCCTTCTGAATTTCACGTTAGTTAGAAACACTATTGAACTGCATTTTATTGAGCAAACCAAAATTGAATTCAAATAACCACCACTACTTTAGTGGCAGTTTTCTTCCTTCACGTTCGCCAGTGAAACATAGGGCTTCAAGCTACTGGCTTGAAGTTTCTGTAGCGGTATTTAATTTTACAGGATGAGGTTGCTAGCCTCATGACCAACCTTTCTCTTTAACCAGCATTATTTCTGGCTTAGCGAGGTAAAGAAGTGTGTCTGTGGCCGGGGATCGAACCCTAGACCATGTGCATGGTCGCGAGTGTCCAAACCGCTGTGTCGCAGACGCACTGGCAGTTGGTAGACCAATATCTTATATTGAATGAGATATTCGGTTCCTGTTTTAAAACATGACGCGTGAAGCAGCGTAATTAGTTAGGTTGTTTTTTTTATCTATTCAGAAACATTTTCATAAATTCTAATTTTTTGGAAGTAGCCTTATTTTGACAAACAGACATGTACACACAAATATTCACAAATGTGACATTTTGACAACTATTAAAAAATATGTGATGATTGTTCACATTTATACTATAGGTATAAATAACCACTGACAAGCAACCTTCAAAGTTCACTTTAATTTATGTAATTTTTTAACATACATTTTGGTGGGTAATAAAATCTAAGCAATTCTGCAGAAGAAACCCCGTGACTTAATCAGCGAAACGCTAAAAAAAATCTTGTTTTGATCACTGAAACACTCGAGGATTGTTTTAAGTAATTTTATATTTTTTTCAAAAGAATGGATACCGAACAAAGAGTACTCTTTCCGATAACTTCATCATCAGGCTCCAGAGTTATATATACATTATAGTGAATGAATGAATGAATTAGTGTTATGAACAACATTAATGTTTGCTTAAATAACATCAAATCAATAATATTAATAGATTACAGCTGAATGGCATCAACATAAAATAAGCTGAATCTCAGAAAAATTAGGAAAGATAATATCACAAACTCATGAGTTTATAGTCTCTACTGAAGGCCAGTCAGGGCAATAGTAGGGGCTGGACTTGCTTCTTTTGAACACAGAGAACTGGTTGTTTGAGGCGAATCGCAAAAGCCTCTTCTGTTTGGAGCATGCGGTGCTACGCACGCAGTAGATTACAGAGAGGGATTCTTCTACGCTGGCTTTGTGACCGGTTTGCACCAGATGGTCAAATATCGAAATATTATTGGTTTTCAGTACACCCTTACTTTGCCATAGTGGCAGATGTTCTCTAGCACGAAAAGAAAATGCTGTAATTATACCTTTTAGATAGGAGAATTTCTAGAATAAAATAGGTTTTAACTTTTGTAAATATTTGAATTCATCATAAATTTTTTCAATAACTAACATCAGTTAGGAGCACCAGGTGATTGATTCACTCTATCTTGAATCTATTAAGCAATACCACCTGCAGTAGAAATAGAGATATTGGTGTTTACAACATCAGGTTCATACCAGTCATTAGTTCAAAAAAATTCTTACTTCTGTCAGTTCGCAATAAATTGCAACCGCTATCCAATATCAAATGTTAAACTCTGCCCCATACTCCACTCATTGGACCTTTCGGGTTTCAGGTTGGCGTTTAAGCTTCAGAACTGCGATCCTGTAGTTAGTCCATAGTGACCAGCAGCTTATTTTTTCTAAATGCCGCCTAGTTTTTTATGCTTTTCTAGCTGACGCCAGTTCCTGAGAAGAAATTGACCTTCAAGCCAATCAAATGTCCAGAAATGGGACACACAAAAAATTGGGAATTGTGCGACTACTGACTACAAGCTTATCGAAATGAATCGGTTGATTTTGGTGTTCTATATGAATGAGTTCTGTAGTAGTGAATATACACATGACAATGGTTGCGTAACGATTATTGAAGTGAATTACATATCTATCCTAATTGAGAATATTCATAAGAAATTATAAGAATTTTAAACATTATCCAACATTCAGGTTAGTGAACAGGATTGAGTTTTGAATAAAACTATGTACATTTAATTTTGAAGTGATTAATGCTTTTACACAACATTTTAGCAACAGAGTTCTATGTGACGACATGGGTCTTTGTCTGTCATCACGTGATAATACAATTAATATATTCTAGACACTGTAACATCGTGAGTTGGTGGAACAGAGGTTAGGACGCTCGCCGACCATGCACATGGTCGAGGTTCGATCCCCGGCCACCGACGCATTTCTTTACCTCGCTAAGCCAGATTTAATGTTGGTTAAGGAAAAAGGTTGGGCATGAGGCTAGCAACTCATCCTGTAAAAATAATCAACACTGCTACAGAAACTTCAAGCCAGTAGCTTGAAGCCCTATGTTCCACTGGCGAACGTGAAGGGAAAAAAATAAGTATATGGTATATTTCATATTAATAACTCAAGTTGGCTTTGGACTATTAGAGGCTTAAGGAAAGCCATGTTCACTATTTTTCTGTTGCCTGTCTTCTCTTTCCTTCAATTTGCTACCTTACAGTACACACAAACTCGCGATGAACCGAACTAAAATGATTATGCTGATAACCTTTTGAATACCTCAATTTATATTTTATCTCAAATCATTCCAACATTGACATATGTTATTTTCATTACTTTGCAACCAATGCAGTTTCAAGTAGTGTGAAGTTGATGTGAACTTGTAAAATAAAATGATGTCATTACATTATTTAAATTCCGTCTTTCTTGTTTTGCTGAATTACCTGCAACATCTGCATTTTACTGCCATCATAATAGTATATATGGTTCATTATAGAAAGCGCTTTATTACTATCTTCGCTATCAGATTTAATCTGAGGTCAAATGATCCTACATCAAACTTGGTCTACCATACCGTTGTTCAGGATGATGCTCTTCATACAACAGATGATTTGCTGTCATTTTCATAGTTTGAAGGTGCGATAATTAACCTAAACCGATAAGACACCCTTCAAATCCTCACTTGACTATATACTCCTCATTATATTTTGAATTAATTGTTTTCAAATGCTGGTTTTTCAGGGATGTGATTGATTTGTAAGTTTGTAAGAACTTGAAATTTACTGGCCATTGGAATTCTTCTGAGTGACAGAATGGCTGACAGGCTCGCCTACCAACCTCAAGGCTCTTGATACAGTTCTTGCTGAGATCCTGATTGTATACTGCGTACTGCACACCTGTTCTGACTCGGTATCAACTCAAAATGACTTCCTTGGGAGTAGAGAGACAGGAGGAAATTGTCTCAATCCTCTCGAGGAAACCTGTGATACCAATTCAATGTTTTAGAACTGTTAAAACAAAGGAAAGAGATAACCCCATTTTGAGTTATTTAGGCTTTAAGAATCAACGGCGGTATTAATGTGGAAGATGAGCATAACCTATACATTAAAAAAGCACATGTTAGTGGCGGCCTTTTTGAACTGCCGAGCTACCTAATTTTCCAATGAGCGTAATGAATCAGACATACTGAGTTACAATTTGTATGGACCTACTTTGACTAGACACTAGTAACTAGTGTGATGTATCTAGTATCCGATACAGTCTCCTACAACAGGTCAGTCGTGAGCCCAAATAGCTCTGTGGTAATAGTAATAATAATTTACTTTATTCCAAAAACAGTACTTTTAATACAGAATGGAATTCTCAGAATTTGTCACAATGTATGGCATCTGATTTACTCAAAATATAAATAAAACTAAAAATTGAAACAAAAGTAACCAGAGGAATTTGTCCGCGTTTACGATATAAAGTCAAAAATATTCGAAGCACGAATTGAGAGTATTAAATATAATATTAATAATAATAATAACAGTGAGTTTGTTTCAAACAGTATTGTCGACTCAGTTTAGAAATTTCAGCATGTTATAGATTATTGAATCTAACGTTCTACTGATATAGTATAGTGAGAGGAAATACAAGATTAACAGTGGTAACACAGCTTAAATTATGTTCACACTTAAGGAAAATAAATAAATAAAAACAAAAAATTGAGAGGATTATAAATATAAGAAATACAATAACAATGAAGTTTGGTACTGTAAGGGTGGAGTGAATGGTTTATTTAGTAGTACAAAGAAGGTTAGTTAGTTCATGCCTAACACTATTTTCATCACATAAAGTACTTGCCAAATATGGTATAGTGGAATTTTTATACTTAGATATACGTGCATAAATTCTTCTGAAAAGACTTCTTTATTACCTGGGGAGACACAAGGTTGGAGCAGCAGGTAGAGTGGGTGCTCACAGTCTGACAAAATTCCCTTAGCAAATTTGTTGTATGACATCAAGTGCCTATCAGTGACAATGTCAGCAATATGGCCTACTGACAGTCAGTCTTCAGAGTCCTAAGGAGTATGACATAGTCTTTTTTAAGCAATCCAGGAAACAATAAGCAAGGGTGAACAGTAAAGAAGAATAGGTGAAAAACACCATTTGACAAACTGTAAAAGGAGTGGATGGGTTATGCCTGAGTGCCTCAGCTTCTTAATGTAAAAAGTCAGAGAAATATTCTTTTAGAAATTGCTAAGACATGGTTACGTCTGTGACTTCAGTATTGGGTGACACGGGTTCAAATCTCAGAAGAGATATGAGTTTTTCAAGGCTGTAAACATGCCTTGCCGACTGATGGGTGCCAACTAGCACGAAACCTACGTCAGGGATGACTTCCTGTGGCTGATTACATCCAACCATCTAGTATGGAGCTACTGTCAAACCGGTAATTCATCAGATATTAACTAGTGTCGTTTCATAATCCTGCTTCTATTAGTCAGAGTCTAGCATCCAAATAAGCATTGTAATTCCTGCCTCAGTTGTATAAAGGAACATTTCTTTGCATAGCTAAATTTCACTTTTTCTCTATTCAGTATAGGGAATTGTTTTCTGAATTTGTACTTCTTGAAGGAGATATGCATTTCATGAAAGTAAGGTCTTCAAACATCGACATTTTATTGCACCATCGATGATTCCAACCAATGCTCATTACCAAAGTTGCACACTGAAATGAACACGTCGATGTTTTAAAAAGTAGACGATGAGGTACACGGAGTTTTTTAACGAATCTGATACAGAATCGCAGGATGGATAGAAAATTTCTATGCCTCATACATTAGTTAAATCTTAATTATCTAGTCAGGTATGCCACATATCGGTGACTTTAATTCGAAATGAATTTCAATTATTTTGATGTTTATTGTAGCAGCAACAATGAAAAACTCCTAGTTAGATCGCATTTCACATCTCAATAGACTTTGATTTTTTTCTGCCAACATTTATCTATCTTTGGGATATACGTTCAGTTTATTTAAAAGTTGTTTTGAACTAGCATAAATCACCCGAAATAAGTGCGTGTGTGGCTGGTAGGAAATTTAATATTTTCAATAAATAAATCTAGTCACATAAATATGATCAATGTAAAAATACATATGAAAATTGTAAGAAAGGGGAAAAAAAGACAAGTTTGTTTGCGGTGGATCACAGATTAAAACTTCTATTACAGTGAGAAATATGAGCAAAATGATGTGTAATAATTAAACTTTAGATTATTTTCACTATACTATTCGCTTAGATAAATTTGTATATATACATATAAATGTTTTTTTCAAAAAAAATTCGCAATTTGAAAAATTAATTCACGATTTCTAATTTATACAGATCGAGGTGGTTATTTTTTTCAAAAGTTTTTTTTCTTCGGAAGCCGAAATTTTTAAGCGGATCAAACTAAGTATGTGATGAGCGTTGGTGTTTCAGTGATCCGGATTTCTATCCCCGGTCAAATCACCGCCAGACCTGGCTTAACCCGTGGCAAGAACGCTAAATGATGAAAATTTGACTACTGAAATTTAAAAGTTCAAGCTTGAAGCATTGTGTCTTACTCTGAATACTCAGGGAATGAAAACACAATATGTGATCTGCTTGACACCATAATTGGCAAATAAGAAAGCAAGTATAAGTGCATGATGCTATGCAGTTGGATAGTACTTATGCCAATGAATTAGTAGTATACGGCGTCAGGGATCGATACTTTGCTGCTACAGTTCCTTGTTGTTTATCCCACCTGGTTGGTCATCTGGCCTTTAGCATCGTGAGAAAAGGCAGCTAGCTTTTAGTGGAAGTGTTTAGTCTGCTGGAAATATCTTTTTTGACATGTGCGGCAGGTCTCTTGACCACTTAAAGGCAATGTTTTCATATGAGTATTAAAAATTGATCACTTTTGTGCTGTTCTAAATGCTGCAGATCTACAAAATGATTTCAAACAAAGGAGAACTCCTCTTTGACGTCAATAACGCAGGCTGGTTTCTCTAACCTCGTCCATGCTTCCCACAGTTACAGCATGAAGAAGCTATCTCTATGTCGGTGTCTATCATGAGGAAGATCTAAGCGGAAGTAATATTGTTCGTTTATATGTCTTGTTTCATAAGTAAAAGTGTCTCAATCAGTCGAATGTAAAAGGCAGTCAGACGGTGTATTATTTTTCGAGTTGTTGCATAAGTATAATATATGTAACTGGAGTATATTTATTGATTAAACAGATTCCGTGGATGAATGATTAATTTCCTGACAGAGATTCTTTATTATTAGCTTGATGCTTTATACTACTAACTTTTGATAGGCTTAGATGGAAACTATTTGTATCAAATTATAATAACTACTAGTAGATAAAAGTGATCTAAACGCTAGATGGCTATTTCGATTTTTTGTATTCCGACTGACTAACTCTGTATGCGGTTCAGATATGCTTGATGCTATCAATGGCAATCAAGTCAACTTAGAAGCCCCATATTATGTTTTAATCCACAGATTCTGGAGCCCATGTACCCATATTAACTGCATTTAGTTTAACCGCTTTCCAAACAACCTTCTTAGCATGGTATGAGCTGTAGTCAGTGTAGCTCGTTTGGCCATCACGGTATTCAGGTATGACCATCACGAAAAGGTAGCAGTTATCGCTGGGCAAAGTTAGCCCGGTTGTCGGATTTACAACACTTCTGTGCACGCTGTTCTGCTCTACGCCTGTGATATCTTGCCCCTCTGAGATGAAGATGTGCGGCAAATTTGCCTATTCGATCACCGCTGTCCTCGTAGAGTTGCTTACGTTTGATGGTATCATCGTGTGAGTAACTCTCAGTCCCCGCATCGTGTGTATGAACACAGTGGGGGTCACCATTCATTGGATGTCATCATCTGCAAACACCGGCTTCAGTGGCTTGGACATGTGCTATGAATGTCATCCCAGAGGCTTCTGTACAAGTCCCTGCGCACCTGCCCTGGAATAGGATGGAATAAGCGGAGAGGTGGTCATCTCATGACATGGCGTCGTGCGATGAAGGATATTTGTGGTAAGTTAGCATCCGTTGATGAGTCACGACTCCTTGGTTAGGGTTCGAGAGATAGGTTGAATCAGTGACTCGAAATGTTATCGGATATGACCAAGGACGGCAATCAATGGTTAACTTGATCCGAGTTTCTTTTTCTTTCCTTTCTGAAAGTAATTTAACGAATGATGTTTGTTCTTGTCGAAAATAACTGCTTTCTTCCTAGACGAAATCCTTTATTTATTTTCTACCTTTATTTTTCATAAATTATTTTATTATTATTGTGTGGCGCATCTTCTTGGTGCCATACTACATCAGATTTCGTGTTTCAAATAAATAAATAAATTATAATCTGCTCCGTAGGCGTTCTGTCTTAGGTAATTTCAATTTAGCCAGCAAGCCCTACTGGTTGATGTGCGTAGCATCCAGCTGTTAATGTCAATCAGTCAGTGATGCGCGACGTCATGCAATAGTGCTAGCTATCTTGATTGCCACTTACAGTACCTAAAAGATCATATATTTTAGTACGACTTTTTTTGGTTTCTAAAGGGAAACTGTGGTTAAATTTCACATTGAACAACATAATTTACATACATGACAAGCATGACTTGATTCCAGACATTTTAATAATTTTGTGATCTGTAAAATTCATTTAATTTCATTTATAAACCCTGATGTAAAAAGAGAAATACCTCCCATAGATATGATTTACCCAAAAGGGCGATTGATTATTATTATAAAAATGAGTGACTTTTGATCCCTCCTATACTTCCGTAACATATGTCATGTCATGCTTTTATACATGCCAGCTGTGATAATAAAAAAATAACAACCCTCAATTGTTTTCAGTAAAGCCACAGTACCTCATATTAAAAGTC
This sequence comes from Trichobilharzia regenti, assembly GCA_944472135.2. Lineage (NCBI taxonomy): Eukaryota > Metazoa > Platyhelminthes > Trematoda > Strigeidida > Schistosomatidae > Trichobilharzia > Trichobilharzia regenti. Next base: position 57,103,888 of record OX235262.1, read on the forward strand.
AGAGAAATCTGTCTATTATAGATCAGATTGGCTAAGTACATGCTTATAGCTAAAACAGATGCAACTATAGGTGGTAGATGTTAGGGAAAGACTAGAAAATCAGTTATTTGAGAGCATCTTCTCCGATATGTAGGCTTATAAACTAGATTTGCTAGGTGATAAATTGATAAAATGCATCCAAACGGAAAAAGGAGAAATTCTTATATACGTGTATCTAATTCCCACTGTAACACTAAGAAACACAGGGTTCAGCTAAGATATTCGATATTGTAAAACAGTGTTCATTTCCTCAGTTCCGAAGAAAATAATCTTCATGCATCTGGAATTCAAAAGCAATCAGGCTTCAGATATACTAGAAAATCGTCTCACCAAACCAGTCAGTAAGACGTCGTCTGCTGCAAAACTCAAATGCACCCTCAACATCAAGAAGTACTTGTCTGTTTATGGGAAAGATATATCTCCTCGTATTACCACCTCCATGTTTGTCTGTCACTTCACCTGCTATTCTGAACCAAGGTAGGTAGGCTGTAATCAGGAATTCTTTCCACACGGATACGATGTCACATTCCATTTCAGCATAGTTTTAGAAGTGATAAAGAGGTGGTGTGCGAAGCCTTAATTTTAAAACACCTGAACGACTGCTGTAACCCAATCAGCCTTGACTTTGATTTTAGGATCACTTATCAAATTTGAGCTAATGGGTTGTGTTTCCTTCGTTCCAAACTTCCATGAATTTAGGCCAGATTATTTGCATAAACTAAGTATGTACGGCCCCCATTTATTTACCTTTGGCTTATTTTAAAATTTAATTTAATCTTTATACCTTCGCTTTACTGCCACGACTTTTATGATTGTTATTCTCACTAAGAACAGTTTCTGGTATCATTTTACTTGTCCATTTATTGTTTTAAACCATTACATTTTTCTGCTTTTAATTTCTACCTTATTAGACTTTTCGCCGTGTTACTTGCGTAGCATTTCAGTCGCCTACTAATTCCATTAATTGTACTAACTTTACGCCCCTATCTAAAATCTAAATATAACGTGAATTACTTTATATATTGCATAATTTGTTTCACCGCTTGATATTGGGCTATGATTATAATCGTAAATATTTTATGATTGGTAGTGCTGACAGATAAGCATGAAAGAGTTTTCGGGGCTCTTTGAAAATACGTTATCGGCGTTTGAAAAATTTGTGAATTGACGTTAAAGTTAGGGAAATCTCACACTAAACACCGTATTTTAGCACATTTGTAAGACGATTGCGAAATAAATTCATCATTCATTCTACCAGAAATAGAAATAGAAGCTTGCTGCTCTAAGGGTCCAGCTTGAAGAACGTCAAAACACTGATCTACCAATGTGAATCCGAAACTTCTCAGTATGCTGATTAGTTTTGTGTGAGACACTGAAATCCCTGAAAACAGTTTCGGTTGATTTCTCAGTGTTCGCGAACTTGACGTAGCTTTCCGTAGCTATAAGGAGGCTTGTCATACGTGAAGGTTTTCACCTGAAAACCGTTCCCTGCGCTGGATAACAAGATATTGTTTTCAGAATGTGCCATGGTAGCGTTTTGGACTACTCTTCCCGGTATGATCGATAGAGGTGCTTGTACAACTTTACCAAGAATAACCCGAGTCAAAAATTATCTTAAAGCTTTTCGGTATATGACATAAAGAAAAGCAGGATTTTAATGGGAGTATGCGAAGTTCCAAAACCCTTTTTCAGAGTTCCCTCTGTCCTCTGCTAAACAAACAGAGATCGGTAAATATTCAAAACTGAAAATGTTCTCAGGCTATTAGTTAAAGCTTAGAGAACATAAATTATTTTGAATGGCTAAAGTTTCTTCAGTGTTTCACAAATGTGTACTGGATGCACCGCGTTTTCCCATTCGGAAAATATCAATGGCTTCTAACAAGTACGGTGGATATGTCAACATTTTTTAATACTATGACTTATACTACTTATTGATGTATACGAGTAGCTGGAAATGAAAAACTGATCACTACAATCAGGATATCTCCTTTTTAATTCTTTCATGTTCCCACTTGAATATAGGGCTTCAAGCTAGAGGTTTGAAGTTACTGTAGCAGTGTTTAGTTTTACATGATGAGGTTGCTAGCCCCATGCCCAACCTTTCCTCCTTACCAACTTTTTTATTACTGGCGTAGCGAGGTAAAGGAGTGCGTCAGTGGCCAGGGATCTAACCCCCGACCATGTGCATGGTCGGTGAACGTCCTAACCGCTGCGCTACCCACGCAAAAGCTGGATATCACTATCAATGAATTTGGGATGGTAAACCACAGTATTTCGCCTTCTTGCTTGAGTGCCATCTGTGGTATCAAACAGACTGCATTAAATGATCTTAACAGTTCCAGTTTTTAAAGGCAATTGTGCTCACTGTACACCTTGAACTAAAGGATTTCCAAATGACGAGTTTGTGCCCAGTTCGCTATTCTAAAAATACTCAAGCGTTTAGTCCCATATATTAATCAAAACCCACTAATCTACGCTTAGTTTAGTAAAAAAAATTTAAGTTCTAATCAAAAGAAGGTTTAGCATGAAATATGTATGAAGCACTTCAAAATAACTCTGCCCGACATGTGCAATGCAATTATTTATTTTTTTATTTTTGATTACAGCTGATTCCACACCGTATTTTTGGTACAAGTATGGAATTTTCAGCATGGATATCGGTAGCCCAAATTTCGCAGGCCGACCATAGATATCAGGTATGCGTCGGCGAGGGCCCGAACCCCGGACCACTTTGCTACTACTGATATATCCTTCTCATAATATGAAGTGCTTATTATTATTTATTAATTAGTATAGAAATTTGAACCAGTTTCTTGTAATATCAACTACAGTGTCAATAAGTCAAATAATTTGTCTCTTACTTTGATTGGACACCAGTAACTAGTGCGACGTGTCTAGTCCTTCATTTGGAGCAGAGGAATTCTGCCAGTCTATCAGTCACACCGACTACCTCCAACTGTCTAATATCTCTTACTTACTGCTTAGTGAACTCCGATAGCTTACTTTAAAATATTTTAATCGTCCAGCTGATGAACTCCCTATCACAGTGTACTTTTCATTGACAAACAGCTGGAAACCTTAGGCTCAAACAGACGACGTTCTTTACTGTATGTCAATCGTTTTGTGTACACATAACTGCCTAGAAAAATGTATATTGTGACCCACATATCTCACTTTTAACTTCTGTGACCATATCAGCGTATAATGAAGGTCCTAACCTCCTAGGAGACCCTAGTCCCATAGGGGTTCCAGAGATGTTTGCTGACAAGTTCCAGGGTCCAAAACTCCTTTTCGACTTGGTGAAATCATATTACCTAGCATTGAATGGTAAATAATTTTAACAGATTTATACATATATATATATATATATATTTGCATGCCCACGAATACAGATACTTCACAAAACCGTATTGAAAAATGACTTGCTGAATAAACGTTTTTTATTTGCTTTCACCCTTCAAAGATGTAGACAACTGTTTTAAAACAAGATGCATCATCGATTATACAGTATTAATGAATCCTTTCATACCCTGATGTAGATTTCCCATCTTTCGTCTTTTCATTCATTTCATTATGGATCTTTTATTCAGAAAAGCCGTTTTAACTAAGTCACTTTTTTAGACAAATATTTGTGTGACATAACCCTTTCTAGTCGTGAAATAGGAATGCATACACACACTTATACACAGGCGAAATAAGTATACATTTGAATTCCTCCTCCCCTCCCCTCTCCCGATCTATTTTCCTCAAAAGTTTTAGAATCTTACGAATTTGACATAACTAAAGAAAAGCTTAACTTTATTTCAAAATGCCATCTGTAAAAGCCAGAATCTATTAGCCTTAAATATAAGTTAATACAGACACAATTCCATGATAAATGCGCTATTTAGCTGATTGTTCATTACTAAAACAGAAAGGTCATGGAGTTATTTTTTGTCATATGTTGTAAGACCTACTGTTAGTCCCCATACACCAAATTATTTCAAGTCAGCCTTCAGACATTTTTGAAACTTCAGCACCAGGATCAGACAGATCAACAGAGGCAAACGTTTTCTGTAGCTAATCAACAAGAAAATCAGATCTGGATAAAAAACGAGTAATGACTGATCCCCTCATGTCCGAGTGGTCTAGGAGATAATTCTTTGGCGTTTGAAACAATGGGCGCCAGTTTCGATTGCCAGTGGGAACCCCATCACTCACTACGAAATGCAGACACATCCAGATGATGAGCGCATCTTGGATTCCACTGCTAGTCACCATCTACCGAATTACTTCAAGTCCACATAAGTACCTGAAGAGTGAGTCCGTTTTCTCTTCTGACAAATGAACAGTTATATCTGATAAAAACGCACTATGTCGTGAATCGGCAGAAGTTAGAATTCATGAACTGGCCATTGGATCAGGTCCCAGTGGCCAGCTCATTAGCCTTGTAGCCAGCAGGTCCTGGGTTCGAATCCCGGTTGGCGCATACTGGTGAAGAGTCTCAAACTAGGACGGAGGAAACAGCTGTCCAGTACTCCCAGGTTTTCCAATGGTTCTCTAACTAATGTCAGCTCATGATGAAATCCTGTAACCAATCAATCAAATCCCTACCAACCAACACTTGAAAAACGCATTCAGTGATATAGCATTATTCATCTACTGTAGGGGTTCTGATCATATGATCATAATCATATAAAATGTTCAAATAATCTCTTTCGGATTCTGTTTTTTTATTTTCATTATTTCTTATCCTTTCATTTCATTGCTGACAATTTTTTTTCTATATATGTGACATCGGTATCGCATCACTTCTATTGCAAGTTTTTGGTTTGGACTCATTGAAAACTTTCATTGTATTGAGAAGAGAAATATATCTCAAATTTCTTCATATATGTAGAGTCACTAGTGCAGAGAATCAAGTGAACAAGGAGAATTAGTTATGTTGGACTGTGAAAGAAAACTGACAAAGGAAAGAGAAGGTAGTCTATGTAACAGTGTTTATAAAAACTGATTGTCTGTATAGACAGGATTGCTTAAGCGGTTAATCGTCCAAGCGAAAATTCTAACTAGTACATCAGAAAACATAAACAATCAAATGAGATAGATAGAATAAGGAAGGAGACATATAAGGCAGAGACATCTAAAACACAATGTAGAATTCTAAATTCAGAAAGAATTAGAGTTACTGACTCAGAGTCAAAATTTTTTGACTAAACGATCCTACTGATCCAACAAGACAAAATGACTTGGTCTGTGGAAGACCTTGCAACTATGTAGGTCATTCCATTAGAGACACAGAGAGAGAGATCAGTTAATTTTTCGGAAAATATGAATTTAACCAACTTTGTATTTATGGACGCCGCAAAGATGACTGTTCATCAATTGCAACGCGTTGACTGACACACAACCACACAATAGGATGGGGGGAATGTAGCAGTTCTAAAAAGTAATGTTGGTTAATTAAGATAGAGGTTGATCACTGGACCATCATTCACTGAATCTATACCAAACACTTGCAAGAGGAATGATGCGGTACACATACAAGAGGTATAGTATATACAGCGTCTCAGATGTCCCTTCCTTTAATTCCTTAACCTGCTTCCTACCTATGTTATGGCCAATGGTTTCGCCATTATTTCTTCCTTTATTGCATGTTTTCAAGTTGCTAACAAACTTGTGGAACAGTTATTGTAAAGTGGGTATCATAACAATTTGTAGTTCAAATATTCTAACACAAATTAACACTCATCAAACTGCAGTCCAAAACCCAACTGTCGTCGGGAATTTGCGTCACCTTACTTTGTGAATGTTCATCAGTCAGCACTTGTAACCTTAAAAACAGAGCAGCTAACAGTTGCCAAATTAAGAGGGGAATGTCACCAATGTCGCCACAATTTCGCCTATTTACGTTAGAGTTGAACAGTTTATGAGTTTTGAAATTCTATCAGTAGGACCAGTATAGGCTTGAATTGTAACATGAGAGCAATATATCTGGAACGTGTAGGGAATAAAGGACATACGATTATGTATAGTACATTGATTCAAATTAATTCCTCAAAAAAACTTCATAAAAAAGCAGATGGCTACAAAAGTTCAAGCAAACGTATTGCACATGTGTAGATGTACAATTACGATTCAGTATTCTGGGTGAACGACTAATTTACCATTTAAGGGAACTAACTTTTAATGTCAGCTAATTGGAAATTATATTTTCTCTACTCGCATATTTCATACAGAATCTGGATGATGAAATGTCTAGGCTAGCAACCTCTTACCATATCTATCCTTTCACCTATTTCTGTGGCGAAAATAACGTGAGCCTTTTAGACCAGGTAATTTGTTTTTCATTACCGATTTGATTTTTCGGTATGGTTAAACTGAAGTAATAACAATTCATTGTTGGCACACTTGGCTTAAACGAACCACAAAGAAAGTATTAGGCAATCCTTTTTCTAGTTTGTAACATCTACCTGCTACTACTACTACTATTACCACTGCGTAGAACACTGGTAAGGTTATTTACACGTATATCAATAGGTGTTCGAGGCATCACACACACTTAACAGGGAAGGAAATATACAAATTTTTCAAGTATTGGTTTGTAGGGATTTGATTGATTGGTTACAGGATTTCATCATGAGCTGACACCAGTTAAAGAACCACTGGAAAACCTGGGAGTACTGGACAGCTGTTTCCTCCGTCCTAGTTTGGACTCTTCACCAGTATGCGCCAACCGGGATTCGAACCCAGGATTTTCTGGTTACAAGGCTAATGAGCTGGCCACTGGGACCTGATCCAATGGCCCATGAATTCTAACCTCAGACAATTCACGATATAGCTCGCCTTGTAACCAGAAGGTCCTGGGTTCGAACCACAGTGCAGTGGGTGCGTATTGCTGAAGAGTCCCAAAACTGGGACAAAACAGCTGTCCAGTACTCCCAGGTTTTCCAGTGGTTTTCTAACCAATGTCAGCTCATGATATTATGATTTGTTTTTTAAGTGATCTGTAAACCAGACATTGAATCTTAAGTTAAATCATAGTCAGGTGGGTGGACTTTTGTTGCTATTTGTTACTTTACCAAAACAAAGTTTCTACATCTCAAAACAGTTGTTCACTGGCTATGCGAAATCAGCAAATAAACAGTTTTAATAACTAGTGCATTGGTCTTTTTTGTGAGAATATAAATCTGTGCCTTTCTAGTAAGTATTCTGTGTTATCACAGTGTTGAAATAGTAGTCAAATATCAGTAGAATATTTTGTCGTGAGCTGAAGCCGCATTTATAATCATTTTGAATCAGTTGTTATCGTTCTCTCAAGTGCTTAATATCTAGAAGACATTCAGGAGGAAATATGTAAGTAAATCTTATTTCTTCTAAATAACTACAAGGTTGTGCGTCGGTGGCATAGCAGGTAGGACGCTCGCCGACCATCCACATGGTCCGGGGTTCGATCCCCGGCCGGCGCACTCCTTTACCTCATTAAATCAGAGATAAAAGCTGGTAAGAGGAAAGGATGGGTATGGGGATAGCAACTCCATCCTGTTATATTAAACACTGCTACAGAAACTTCAAGCCTCTAGCTTGAAGCCCTACGTTCTACTGGGAATGTGAAAGAAAAAACTACAAGGTTGACTGACATTTTCCTCTCAAATGCAATCGCTTAGTGGTTATTATTCATCAGACAGTATGACAGCTATTTTCGATAACTATGGAGATAAATTCCATAAATTCTAACAGTCAAACTAAAAGTCGGTTAAATCCTTACGAGCCAATGGTGAATAACTTTTGGACTGACCTCGCGAATTTCAAAAAGGAAGTTATGACTAGTCAGGCATCAGGTGAGGTACTAAAGGTGACAATTTTACCAAGCAGTTTGACCGACCCTGTGGTGTAATAATAGAGTATTTATCTTTTAATCTTACAGTCCTGAAGTCGCTTCTTTCACTGCTAATTTAGTTCCACATGGATTTAAGGATTTCGTCTGCTAATTTATATTCCTGATGAAATTTACCATCCAAGTGTTTTTCACAGATTTAAGACTCTGCGCAACTGATACCAAGCCTTTCATCAGAACTTTATCCCTCTGTATACATGGTTCCGTGTTGAATATCAATACAGCAAGAAATACTATATCTTCCGCATAAAAGGACATCTTACAGCTTTCCATCATTTGAACACCAAATAAAATAACGATGGTTTTAAAAGAATGATTTTTACTCACTGTGCTGAAGTCACTAATATAGGTAATATTATGCAGTTGATGCAACCGAAAATGAAAAATTCACTTACCAAAGAATTAAAGCACTGATAATACTCTCTTTCTGTATGCCTACGTGTGATTAAAAATTCTTCATTTTAATCGTTTAAGCAAACTTCAGGAAAACTGGTACCATTTGTACATTTTTATACGTTACGCGATTCGGAGATCTTGACAACATGCTCGGTATCCATGAAGTGTTTGGTGATTATATTTTGTGAATATGTGCTTTTCTTTAAGCGTAGTTTTCCTGGAATATGTTCATAAAATCGGACAGAATCCCTTCTTCCTACTGTTCTTCTAATGTACATACTACTAAAAACTCATGTATATCTATCAACACAGTTGGAAGTGAAATCAGAATTCATATTGGTTTGTTGATTAGATGTATCACAGAGTGAAACAGCAATAAGTACTGGATGATGTTTCGAACTAATTTATTGTTCATAATCATCTTATCAATTATAACTACACAACTTCGAAACTTGAGTTTTATAGTTTCCGTTGTTTTATCCTATTTGTCGTCGTTGGGGTAGCAGAATTTTCCAGATATTGGGACAGGTGTTGAATCATTCCTATTAGTCGTATTCGCAGTTGATTCGTTAAATAAAGCCTCTGTTGTCAATCTCAATAATAATCATAGTAATATTAATGACAGCATGCATGTCAAACACGCGCAAGACAACACCGATAATAAGGAATCTAAATCATCAGTAGTAATTCCATACAAGGAAGGAACCTCGGAAACCTTACGCAGAATTCTAACAAGGCAAGAATAAAAGTGGCTGGCATTCAAACCAACCACAAACTCAATTAGAAACAAGCTTTGTTGATTAAAGGATCTCGTGGAGCCATTAAAAGAAAACAATTTAGTTTATCTAATACCCTGCTGGAATGATTGTCAGGTCAAATAAATAGATCAAACTAGTAGAACAGGGGAAGTTAGGTTAGCGGAGCATAAAAACCTAGCGAAATCTAGATTGGTTGACCCGAATAAGATATTAAATCTAGAGAATAGTTTAGTTATAGCACTCACTATATGCAATCGCACACAACCATACAATAGGATTATGGGATAAGATGACATTTTTAAAATCTAATGTCACACGGTGGAGGAGAGATTGATAAAATGGAGGCTTTGTTTATCGAATCAACTGCAAACACGTGTAATAGGAATGATTCAACACCTGTCCCAAATATCTGGAAAATTCTGCTACCCCAACGACGACAAATAGGAGAGAACAACGAAACTATAAAATTCAAGTTTCGAAGTTGTGTAGTTATAATTGATAAAATGATTATGAACAATAAATTTAGTTCGAAACATCATCCAGTACTTATTGCTGTTTCACTCTGTGATACATCTAATAAACAAACTAATATGGAATTACTTACTACCACAGTGCTCAAGTTTTACACATAAATTAAATCAGAATTCAATTTATCCAATTTAGATTGGCCTATTGAGGAAGTAGTGTTATATAATGATAGAAACTTAGCTATGGAAAAATGTTTTTCACTGCCCTATATATTTTCCCTGTTCATTTCATCGGGACATTACTTCGTCTTCATATGAAAGGTGAATAAAGATATGAAATTGATAAGAACTTGAGAAATGAAAATACGTCATTTTATACTACGGATTCAGCGTTTATCACTTTAATTCATGAAGCTTCCCTTCGTTTTCTTTGTTCCAAAGTGCATGATACTTACAGATGGCTAAAGTAAATCTTTAGTCGTTATAGACGCTTAAATACTTATTTAAATTTAGACCAAAAATGTAAGCAGAAAAGTTTGTTGAACTTGACCAACTTACAGTCATCTTATCACTATGTTGTTGTTTTTTGATGTGGTTTTGTTCTCTGAGCTGGATGGTTAGTTTGCGAAGCTTTCATCGCTCAGAGAACAAAACCACATCAAAATTATCCACCTGAGCTACAAATCTTCTCTATCATATCTATGTTGTTGTTGTAAGCTATCCAATAATTAACAACAATTAGCCATAGGATGTTAAATCTCTCAGTCACATTGTAATCCACCTTCTCAGCTGGCAATTCACATTGATATAACGTTGACAATAAAACTTTCTTCATAGTTTAGTGTCTATAAAATTAAGTAATTCAACAGTTACTTCTGACCATTCAGTGTGTTCCTTAATCAAATTAGAAACTATTAGTCTTTCAATCATTTAATTGAGACTACTTTTTCACTTGTAGTCACAGAGGTGTAAAACCAAAAAAAATATTAAAAAAAAAATAAAAAATGGACAGTTTAACATCAGTAATTCTTCCTTTTGTTAACTTGATGCACAGAAAAAACGAAGGAAGCTACTATGAGATTGTGTCATAAAATGAATTACTGTTGTGTTTTCTCTCTTAAATTTGTGATTCTGTTTTCATTCGATTGACTGTTGTACTCAAATCAAAATTCTATTGAATGAATTTCATTTTGATTTAGTTGATGTGGTGAAGAAGAAGAAAAGACAGGACGAAAGAAAAAGAATTTTTATGAAATCTAATCTCTTAATTTCAATTTTATTTTGTTTAATTATTTTATAAATGATGACATATAAGTGCTTCTTTTTTTACGAATGGATTTTATAGAGAATTTACTGTTTGCAAGAAATACGAAATAAGTGGCTGACTGACAGACAGTAAGATTTCTACCCGCTTATTTGTTGTCTACAAATGAATGGATAAGTGTTAGATGGTTGGAGGCAATTGGTAAGCAGTTCTGGACCTCGGCCTTCTGTTTCTCGGCACTTGTGTTAGCCAGGTGCATAAAAGACATTAAAGAAACTGAGGTCCCCTGTGAGAAATGTTATGAACGGGTGTATTCGGCCTCAGGACAGGTCACCTGTGGGTTTGCAAAGGAATACATTGTCCGTTCCTTGTTGATACTGACTGAACTTTACTCAATTTATTCAGCATTACCCTGTTAATTAGATTATGACTTCAGTGAATAGACTTAACTGTCCTGAAATTTGAAGGGAACGTTGTAATCGACAACTGTCACGCTTGCTTACAATTTACCATAAAAAAGGAATCCAAAATAATCATTACTTTCCATAATCCGTGTCTTCTTAGACGTACTCACGGAATCCTGAAGACATTCATCCGCGAAAAGGTACATGAATGAACAACTAACTAACTTTTACAGTTAGGTGTTTATCTACAGGATACAGGATAGGAAATACTTATGTTTCTGACTGTATCGACGCAGAACGTTATCTCCTAAAAGCCAGCTTTGCGTAAAATCGTTGCCTAGACCGATTAATTTTAAAAAAAACACGAAAGTAAATAATCCAAACTGGCTACTGCCATACTTCATAAGAAAACCATCGTCATGCATCCGGAATTCAAAGGCCATCAAGCTTCAGATATACTAGAAAATCATCTCTCTAAACCAGTCAGTAAGACATCGTCTGATGCAAGACTCAAATTCACCTTCACCATCAGAAAATACTTGTCTGTCGATGGAAAGGATATATCTCCTCGTATTGCCACCTCCATGTCTGTCTGTCTGTCACTTCACCTGCTATTCTGAACCAAGATAGGTAGGCTGTAATCAGAGAATTCTTTCCACACGGATATGATGTCACAATCCAGCAGGTGATAGAACACCTGAACGACTTCTGTTACCCAATCAGTCTCGACTATGATTTTAGGATCACTTATCAAATTTGCGCTTATTAGCTGTGTTGCCTTCGTTCTAACCTTCTAAAGACAGTGGAGTGCGTGACTGTCTATAAATTGAAGCCAGACTTTTGTGTGCAAAAGACGTATGTATACACACTCCTTATTTCTACCTTGACTGTAGAGGGATAAACATTTACGTTTTCTGGTTTGGTTTATTCACTCTCTGTTCGTCTCCGTTAGTGCATCGACTTTTCTTCTTCTTATTATTATTATTATCCTAGCTTAAAAGAGTTTCTGGTGTTACTTCATATAATCCATTCATTATTTGAATTGAATAAATTTTGACAGTGTTAAATTCTGTCTTATGGAACTTCGCATCATGTTATATAATGCTCCAAATTACAACCGATACTGTTAATCCAAATTTATTAACTGCTTCTATACATTCTTTGAATTATCCTATACATGATATAATTTATTTTATTATTAGATATTTAGTTGTGACTATGACTGGGAGCATTTTCATTGCATTTCACATTATTATTATAAGTAGTAGTAGTAGTAGTGCTTTGGTGGCACAGTGGTTAGGACTCTCGCCGACCATCCACATGGTTCGAGGTTCGATCCCCTGCCGATGCACACCTGATACCTATGGTCGGCCTGCAAAATTAAGGCTACCGATATCACATGCTGAAAACTCCATACTTGTACCTGCTGACGACCTGACTGTATCTTTGCCTGTCAAGTGTCAAAGTGATTGCTCTGAACTAAATGGCTATTTATCAGAAGTCAGCCAGTGGTCCAAGGAGAACGGTCTTACCTTAAACCGCTCCAAATGCCAAACAGTCAATTCCACCTTTAGGCACAAATATGACCTAAACAAACTGGTTAGAACTCACGAGGTGTGCAACACAGATGGCACTGAAATAGAAACCAAGTCAGAAAATAAATATCTAGGCGTCATTCTATCTGCTGATCTTTCCTGGTCGTCTCATATCTTGACGATTTCTAAGAAAATATTCCGTCTTACCTTCTACATCAATAAGTTAAGATATTCGGGTACAACTCAACCCTTACTCTCACGAATCGTTAACTCTTGCATCCTGCCTATTATTCTCTATTGTTCCTCCTTAGTTTTTCCTGGGCCACTGAAGAAAGAATATACCTTATTACGCAGGATGTTAAAGGTTGTCAGCAGGGTAAGCAACGTGCCACTTAATGAGCTTGTTAACATTCTGGTGGACAGGCACATGGACTCATGTGAAAAATGAGCTAAATCCATTTTATCTAACTCACACCACCCTCTTCATTCACAGCTCTCCCCTTGTTGTATCTCTTCAGGGAAAACCAGAAGCCTATATAGGAAACTATATGCCCGCACTAGTAAGTACAAAAACTCATCCATACCCTACCCACTTGGCTCGTGTTCTGTGCGATAAAGAAAGCGTTAGGCGTGAAACCTTTAACTTATTAAATAGTCAGTAGAACAACCGGATCTCATCTTTCCAACTCATATCATTTATAGGTACAACGTTTTCTTTCTTCCTTTTTCCTTTTCTTTCTCTTTTTTTCTCTCTTATGTGCAGCTTTGTTTCTTCCTTCCGCTTACGCCAGTAAATGTGCAAGCATCTACTTTTCCAACACCTTCAAACACTGTTCAATTTTGGCTTTGCTACCGACATGCCAATATGTTGTTGTCATAATGAATTGAGATTTCCTTAATCTATGTAGAATTTTATTTATTGATAATGTACTAACTGGATGCAATACTGTAGTAAAATGCTAAGAATTTCATTCTGTATCACAAGTACTGTTTTGGAATAAAGCAAATTAATTATTATTATTTAAAAAAAATACGGTGTGCAATCAAGTTGTGATTAAAAAATTAGTAGTAGTATAGTAAGCATAAATTTAGTCACGGCATATAGATTCTTTATAGAACCATGTAGAAACAACTGTACAACTGGACAGTAAATTCGTTGAAAAGACTCCCTTCGTTGGATAGTGTGTGTGTTCTTAATGTTACAATAGGAATTGTTAAAAGAAAGAAAGTTTTGTCAAAACAGTCTGAATTGAGTAAATAATGCTCATTGCTTAGGATATACTGTGAAACATAGACGGAATGCAATCTCCAAGTCTTTTGTCCTTTGCATATACATCTTCTATTGATAGAAAATTATGGAAATTTGTTGAAGGATTGAAAATTATTGCGATAAACAAACTCTAACATTAGAATAACAAATGTTTGTTATTACGGAAAAATATTTTGTTCTGAATTCTTATTTACTTTGTTTTGCAGTTATTCAGTAAACGTTTATCAACCAACAGAGTTTATTAATATTTCGTAATAATGTATTTCTACTCTAAGGAGAATTCACGATGGTTAACAGAATCAAAAGTATTAGATGGTTGGAGGTAATCAGTCGGAAGCCTTGGACATGGGTTTCGTGCAAGTTGGCACTCGTCAGCAAGGTGTATCTGCAGTGTGCACCGTGATGGCAAGCCACCTAAAATGGTGGCCCCATTCCAAACCTGGCTGATAGAATTCAGTCTGTACCAAAGAGAGGAGTAGACACATCACACTAATTAATAGAATGAAAAGTAATCGCAGTAATTGTAAATTATGCAGCAACCCATAAATGTGTTGTTTTTAGCCAGTGATATTTAAATAACTAATGTCAGCTCATGATGAAATCCTGTAACCAATCAGATACCTACAAACCAACACCTGAATATCAATGAGACTCTCACTAGCGACTTGACCTATTCAAGTAAGTAGTTACCTGGGGTTCTAGTGGGAAGTGGTGACCAGTTGGGTTCAGCAGGTCGGGTGTGAGGACAAATACTCGCCTAAGACATTGGCTAGTGGTCGCACTATGTCGTGAATTGGCAGAAGTTAGAATTCATGGGCTGGCCATAGGATCGGGTCCCAGTGGCTTAGTGGTCTAAAAGCTCGCCTTGTAACCAGAAAGTCCTGGGTTCGAGTCCAGGTGGGTGCGTACTGCTGAACAGTCCAGAACTAGGACGGAGGAAACAGCTGTCCAGTACCCCCAGGTTTTCCAGTGGTTCTCTAAATGATATCAGCTCATGATGAAATCCTGTAACCAATCAATCAAATCCCTACAAACCAACACTTGAATATTTAAATTTGACTTTTTATGTAAATTAGTCTGTAAGAACTATCTTAGTCAACACCACAAGCTTAAGTAAACAGTTCCTTACAGACAGTTGATTAGTTACTGTGCACCGAGGTGTTATACTGTTTAAGTGAGTGATAAAATTGCACACATAATAAAAAAACTACTTTTAGCGCTTGAGATCAGACATCTGTTTATCGTTTTTAACCTTCATTCAGTGTTACAGTGATGTAAATTACTGATATTAGTAAGCTTAAAGTTTTTCTCAATTTCTAAAGTGACTAACCTTGGAATCAACCGCGTTTCTTAACAATAT
The DNA here is from genome assembly GCA_944472135.2 of Trichobilharzia regenti. NCBI lineage: Eukaryota > Metazoa > Platyhelminthes > Trematoda > Strigeidida > Schistosomatidae > Trichobilharzia > Trichobilharzia regenti. The sequence goes on from OX235262.1 coordinate 57,119,257, forward strand.
GTTTGACATTTAACATTATTAAGATGTACCAGGTAATTTCAATGCTAACGTCTCTTACCACAGTACTGAGTGACACGGGTTTGAATCTTCAAAGGAACACCAGTTTCATAAAGGTTAGGCGGCCAACAAGTGCTAACAAGCAGGAGACGTAGATCCAGAGTTTCTTGACAAATGTCTCCAACCACTTAGCAGCTCTACTCTGAAGTACACCACAATGCTGAGTCACCCACCTTCGTAACCGCTTTGGTTAGCCTAACTGATAGAATTCAGTCTGCAGTAACACGAAATACTATGAACGTGATATTGGCTTTGCCATGGCAACCGATCACAGGAGGGATTAACTGTATCCAGGAATTACTAAATTCAAAACGGATTTCAGTTGATCATTTGCAAGTGCAACATCAGTTCTGTACTCCTTAAATAAACCACTGATTTAAAAATAGCTCATTTCATCACTAATAAGTCATGATTTTTGAATTGCTGTGAGTTTATGCCTTAAAACCTTTATGTAATTTGTAGTCATTACTTGGTCTCGTGAAAAATGTGCATTGTCTTAAAGCTAACCGTCTAACTTACTAGCCACAATTTGGATGGTAACAACTCAACATTTCTATGATTTGCGCAGAACCAGTTATGACATAAAGAGCTTTACGATAAATTCACAACTTTAGTGATCAGAATAAGAATTTTACTATGTTAACTGATGCACCCTGATTATAATCGATACTTAATAGAAAATTTATTTCATTAACGACTTCTTTCAAATTAATTCATGAAGCCCAGTATTTAAACTCACGTTCGGGCTTCTAAAGACCATTCCCCAGTGAGACTCTGACCAAGTACAAATCTTTTAAACACTATAGCATTACCCAATAGACCTTGGCAGACAAATCTTTCGCAACGCGTACAGCTAACTGGTTTAATTTGCATTTACCGTTGATCACTTATGTTAGTGGCGTCGGTGGCATAGCGGTTAGGACGCCTGCCGACCATGCATATGGTTCGTGGTTCTATCCCCGGCCGACGCATTGCGTCACCTCGCTAAGCTAGAAATAATCATGGTAAAGAGGAAAGGTTGGGCATGAAGCTAGCAACCCCATCCTGTAAAATAAAGACTGCTACAGAAACTTCAAGCCACTAGCTTGAAGCCCTATGTTCCACTGGGAACGTAAAGGAAAAAACTTATGTAAGACTGAAATGCCCGGTCTCTATTGACATGTAAGCTGCTAGTACAGACTCTTCGACAGCATCTGAAGGATAAATTCATGGTTAACAGGATAAAATAGAGACTAAGTATGTCTATCCTACATGGCCAGTCCACAAAAAATCCCAATTAACTTAACGGAATAATTATGTTACTCATTTTGCTGGAACTGGTCTGCATGCATTGATGTAATCTAATGTATTCATCACATAATTCACTTCCGAGATGAAAGCTATACAGAAGGTTACACTAACACAATAAATATAGTTAGTAAGTGAGCGAATAACGAATAAATTGTTCACATTATCTTAACACTATAGACAATCAATCTCATTCTTCTGAACATTCATGCCACAACATATGCCCCCTTATGTGCGTCGGTGGCACAGTGGTTAGGACTCTCGCCGACCATGCACATGGTCCGGGGTTCGAGCCCGCACCGACGCACACCTGATATCTATGGTCGGCCTGCGAATTTGGGCTACCGATATCCATGCTGAAAATTCCATACTTGTATCAAAAATACAGTGTGGAATCAAGCTGTAAATCAAAAATCAAAAATCAAAAAATCAAAAAAACTACCTCCCATGAGTAAAATGCCTATTTGTTTGATAAATTAGCAAAAGTTGAAAAATAAACGATATTGGTATCTAACCCCCGGAGGTAGTGAATGAGAACCGCGCACGTATAAAATTATAAAAAGCTCACGTTCATTTTATCTCATGAACTTCGTTATCATGATAAATAAAACTATAGAAGTCTTAAAAGTCAATTAATACCAGAAAGATGACATCGATTGTGTCATCAGTAGTTACTGCTCAGAGAGTCTCTATAAGCAATCTGACATAATCTTAGAGAAGCCTGCTTATAAACATCTTCGTCATAACTTACGAACATTAAAAGTGAAGAGTGAGTCATGTTGTCATTTGATTGAAAGTGACTAAGGACAGACTTCAGAATGCGTGTTTTATTCTTATTTAGGACTCAAAAGTGACATGAACTTTCATTCTAGTAAGTGATAGTGCTTCAACTGGATCTTAAATCTATCTTCAGTAAATATCCATTGCAAAACAGGTGAATTTTATGCTAACTTCAAGACCAAGTAGGAATACTCTGCCACTGGGATGTAGGTTTATCCAATTGATGAGTCCCTGCTAGGGGAATTAATCTGCTAGCCGCTATCAATCAAATAACATCAAGTTAATCTCCAAGCATCTTCCTTGGTTTTAGGAGTCACCATTTTAATGCTGTCCAAGAATTCAAGGCTTCAAGCTCCATATTCCACGCGGATAACAAATAAATGAAAAAAATGGACTTTGGTGGAAGGATATTCCATTGTCTGGTCTATGGTGTCATCAATACACTGTTCTTCAATTGTTTTCAAAGTATGCTCAACGAATAATCATCCGTAAGTCAGTAAACTTGTTGTTAAATTTCTCCAATAAAGTTAAACTTAACGATGCATTCCTCGTCCACTTCTACCTTCAACTAATCAGTACAGTCTTCCACAAAGTCATTCAACTGCCTTTAAAAATTATATTGTCTAAATGAAAGGGAAATGAAATGTAATTCGTCACAAAAATTTGAATATGCATTTTCCTACATTAGTTTCGGGAGAAATGTATAGTTGTATAGTGTATAATGTCATGATTAGTGTTTACTAAATGTGTTTCACAGTTGTTGGTGTATAATAAAATGTATTACTTTGCTCAACTCTACAGTCTTCAGTGTGAAAAACAATGAGAGAAATAAAAACTGTAAAAATAATTTTTTTGAATGATGATTCAAGGATCTCTGCAAGTTATAATTGGTATTTTATGCAGTCCTCTTTTGCATAATTCTTGTATATGCATTTTGAACTGTTCTACACATTGTTCACAGACTGCTGTAGCCACTGGAGGAGTAGGAGTCGGTGGAGTTGTTGTTGGTGTTGTTGTCGTTGTCACTGCAGATGCAGCAGTTGGTGCTGAAGAAGTTACATTTTGGTCTGTTTGTTGCACTTCCCTGTGTCCAGCTGAATTTTGCAGATTATCTACACTAGTACGTATCTCCAGATTCCTAGCAACTGTAAACGGCATTATACTTGCGGATACATCATAACGCATACCATCGTTGTCAATAAGGTTGTGTGAGTTTTGATGAGGCCCACCATTGGCTAATGCTTCACCTGTATTATTTCTTGAAGGATTATATGTTATAGTTGAAAATGGTCGAGAGTGTAAGGAACAGTGATTGGAAGGGACACGTTCAGCTCGACTCTCCATACGTGAACATGAATGCGTAAAACTCTGTTGAATATCTACAAGACATTTCTCCAACACGACTATTCTTCGTCTACAATTGATAAATAAAAATAATTTAATGATCTTTACACATAAAATGATTATAAACACAGTTAGTAACTGAAATAGTTCACAAACCAGTGAATGACACTCTTTGTATCTCAGACAGACAGGCGAGTAACACTCAGATGCTTACTTAATATACCAAACCACAATCTTAAAACACATAAATTATAGGTGAAATCTGATTGCAAATTAGTAATTCAGCTATTATTATTATTATTCATTAACCTGAAACCAATCTGGAAATCTTCATCACTCAGCATCAACAACTAAATTCAGTCGGGTTTTCAATACAAACGTCAAGTCATTCAGTTCTTCTATATGGTTCAGAAACTTGGCGGGCAGGTCACATAGAATATTTCCAACAGGCTATTGCAGACCTTCATCAACAACTGTCTTCGCTGGATCTAAACTGAAGATCAGATGGCCGGGCCAGAAAGAATCACCAACAACAAGGAACTATGGGAACAAACAAAATAAGAACCAATCACCAGCCAACAAATATGCAGGAGAAAGTGGATGGAGATGGATTGGACACTCGCTCGCTGAGGAGGCCGCCACTGGGTGACATCGCGCGCGCGTCAGGCCATCGCTCGAGTGGAACCAGGCCTAAAGGGAAGCGGCGAGTGGGACGTCAGTGCAAGGGTGACATGGAGGAGATTGTGTGTAGAGGAGTTGAAACAGTATGGACTAACATGGATGCAGGTGAAAAGTACAGCAGAAGACAGAAGCATGTGGAGATGTGCGGCTGAAGCCCTGTGTTCCACTAGGAACTCAAGGGAACAATAATAATATAATATAATTATTATCCTAGCAGTAGATTTCAAAATTTCTTTCTCACATATAAGAAACCAAATTTTTTTGTTACATGGGATTTACCTATTTTCTCTCACTTTAAACAAAGGTGTTTTATTTCTGACATTGGAAGAAATGTGCATCTGTAGATTCTCAAATATGAGAAAAGTTTCTTGATTTACAGGCATCTCCTTAGTGGATTTTGCGATTGTCAGTGAAAAAAGAGTAGAAAAAATGCACATAATATGACAAATGTCAGTGTGTCATATATTGATTACATGAAATCTTTGTCAGAAAACGTTTTTTTTCCCATGTCATGGTTATATAAACGCAGATGATGTGTGCACCACTTCTGCTGACTACACACATCTTTTTCTTTCTACTTCATTGTAACACACTTTGAGGCAGAGTGTTTTTGTCTCAGTAAGATATACATGACAAAAATGTGAACTTGAGATGCATCTAAATTTAAACTGACAAGCAGTTCGTCGTATATTTCTTCCTATGCAATTTTTGTGGTGTCTGCCCAACGTACCAAATTTATCTATAGTGATTTATCCCTCAAACTGGACTTTTCAGTGCTAAGATACACTTTCGTCTGGGCTTTCAAATAGAAGACGTGGTTATCTACGCTTACGATGTTTCCAAATACTATATAATGTAAAAATGTGGTGCGGTTGCTGCAAGTTAGTCAGTTATTGAAATGTAGAATCTACTTTTCAGGAGTACTGGATCTAGTTATACATACTTGGGGATAAAAGAGATACTTTTAATGAGCAATAAAGTGCAACGCAATGTAAGCTGCCTATAGGCTAAATTATTAGGATGCAGCATAATCCAGTACAAATTACCAAAACATTTATAAGTTTAAACAAAGAGCGAATAAACACATTTAGACTACGAATCAACATGTACGAAAATAAAAGACAGATTCAGCGAAGAAAATTTTCTTTATCGATGAAATCATCTTCAGAGGCCATACAGTCGTATTTATACTTACAAATATATATATATGTATATATTGAATTCGTCGATTCAATAAGTGGTGCTAATGTATCCGGGAAGAAAATGATATCCATGGATGTTACTTCGCTTTTCACCAACGTTCCCCTCACTGAAACTATCTGCTTTATATGCAGATTTATTGAGGATAATAATGAAGACGTACGTGCTCCGAACCACTACTTAAAGAAACTACTATTGAGGTGTACCCTAAATGTCCAATTCAAGTTCAACAACACGATTTATAGAAAAAGAGATGGAGTGACAATAGGGTCACCATTGGGTCCTTTACTTGCAGAATGCTTCTTGGCTAGTTTGGAGAATAGTATTTTATGGCCTACTATCGACAGTTTCCATCTGTATCAGAGATACATGGATGATACTTTCATCATATGTGACGACAATACAGACATCGAATTGATAACTAAGGAGTTCAACAGCTGCCATCATGCCATCCAGTTCACGTCGGAATCAGAGATTAACTCGGAAATCCATTTTTTGGATGTTTTTCTAAAGAGGAGATCTGATGGTTCTCCTCAAAGGTCGATCTACAGGAAACCAACATGGAATGGTCAGTACACAAATTTCCATAGTTGGGTCCCTTTGAGAAGACGGAGAAATCTTACCTATTCCTTATCGTCAAGGATAAGGCTGATATCTTCCAGTGATACAATCGATGGGGAACTGGGACGACTCAGACTAGTCCTCATAGAGAATAGATATCCTCCAAGATTTAACGAAAAAAACATGAAGGGAAAAGCCTGAAACAATTCAGACTGTGTCAAAGAAACTGCTATTTATGAGTGTTGAATTTAAAGGTGATACCTCAGCTGAGATCCTGAAGAATCGCTTATGCAAATGGTACAAAGGGCGTCAGGTTTCGGCTTTTGTGTATGGCAGAGGTGCTGGTAATTCATCAATACAACCCTGAACTCTGTATACAGAAAAAGTTTGTCCAGTCTCTTATTCTACCTTGATCTCAACCTCTTCACTAATCGTTCCCTGTAAAACATTTTGATTTTTCTTTTCTTTTTAATTTTTAATTTTACTTTTCGTTTGCTTTTGCTTTAATAATTAATTCACTATTATCAATCTCATATGCTTCTTCTGTATATTTTCACACCCTCTTCACACTTGTTAAATTGACACTCAAATACCACCTTTATTCTCACTCAATAGAAATTTTAACCTTTTCAAATTTCTTTGTTCCGCTGAGTACCATGTTATTTACAACTTTTAACTTTCACTTCTAAAGCCACTTGTGACTAATTACACAAATTATGTCACCCCTTATTATTCAATAATAGACCACTATATATTTTTTGCAAGTATAAATACGACTGTACAGCCTCTGAAGATGATTTCGTCGATAGAGAAAATTTTCTTCGCTGAATCTGTCTTGTATTTTCCTCATGACTCAATGGGTATTTTCGGCGGCATGTATAAAAAACCCAATATACCTCATCCTCACATTGTTTACAACGGATGATGAAACGTGAACAGATAAATAGTTGGTTTATCACAGTTTTTGCTCAATCAGATACAAACAAAGTTTGGTCAGTACTCTGCTTAGTAAAGTGAGGGCATCATGATCAGAAAAAAAATACTGACGATGGGTTTATGATTATTGAAAAAGAACCTGATGGGGAATAGATATCTTGGAAAGTAGGTGATGAAATATGGAGCAGAAGAAACGTCCTGACTAAAGCAGTTGAGAAAAAAACTAGTCGTAATTTGTCTGGCGTAGAAAGACTGGAAATATGTTCATTTAGCGTTTGTTCAAACTAATAAAGGCAAGCAGTTGTAGAGATTTCGTCTGTAAGTTCACTTAAATTATTAGAATAGAAATTTACCACTATAAAACATTAACGAATCAAGAGTGATCCAGTGTCCGAAATCATAATTTTTTAAAAATTCTTAATACCATTGTGGTGAGAGCAGGCTGCTAGCTGATTGGTAGACATTTATCTACGTCAATGTCTAGGTCACTAATATTGGCCATGAGAAAATATGAACAAGGCTGGTTCAACAACCATCACAGCAAACTTAACGTGGGCAAATATGATTCGCAGATAGATGGCTCTACTTTTCGATGACTATCCGAAACGACCAATCAGAAGCCTGCGTTTGTCCGCTTAACTTCCGAGAAACAACCGATCAGAAAACTGCGTTTGTCTACTTGCATAAGCTATAATAATTTATAGGAAATATATATATAAATACGTGTTGATTTCCGTAATAAAAACGGTCTGTTGCCGACCCTTGTCTTCTGTTGTTACATTTGGTGTCGCTGCCAGGATGATGACAGTGACGGTAAACGTACACTCAGTATTCGGCCACCTGGACGATTACGTGCCTCCAACACCAAAACACTACGAGATTCACGAGTAAGAAGGTGGGCTGCTGCCAATCCAGAAATACCCGCACCTATTACAATCACATCAAACATGCCTAAGACCACTCAACGGAAAGTAGCGACAGGCCAAACAATCAGACGAGGTTAGTGTGAATGATGGCCATATTACTATATCTCCAAATGGAAATAAACCATAACTTCAAGGAGAAAGCCAGTAAATCAGTCACCACTTGCTCAATGCTCATCAAAGTATAAATAACAGATAATTTTCATGAATTTTTTTCACACAACATTTTTTTTCAATTATACTTATCAAAAAGTAAACACCTACTCCAGTATGTCATTTTTCAATTCCGGTGAAATATTTATCTCCTCGAATGCCTTAAGCATACGGCCATAATCTAGGCGAGCACATGTATCCAAAGCTGCTTGTCTTAGTCGACTTAGACCATATAAATCAGCGATACGCAAAAATAATGGAGCAGTTAAATCATTTAATCGAAATGTCAGTGTTCTTTCAGCTAAATTTACCATGGAATCAATTTGATAACGATGCAGGATTGGAAGAAGCTTTTCAGCTGTCTCAGCTAGAAACAAAAAAGCGAGAAAAAGTTTACAGCTGTAATATTCATTTGGGCAATCAAAAGACCATACAAATATATAAACCACTATTCAAAAAATGTCCGGTTGCTTATTAAGCTACTAACATATTAATGAGTAGTGTGAAATTACAATGAAAATAAAACTAGGTGCTCATGATATGTCAAATGCAAAATGTGCACATTTTCCAGGAAATTCAGTTCCTTGATGTAATACAAATATACTGAAATTCGATATATTCATCACCTTTCACCGTTTGCAGAAGTCATGCTAAAGGAAGTACTTTCTTCGGAATATGAGTCACCAACAGGCGTCAGTTGGAGATATCACCCAGTGAGAAAATATTATTTCTTGGATGATGTTTCTAACACAATTTATTGTTCATAGCCATAACTGCACAGCTTCCAGACTTGATTCTTACATATCTCTTTCTTCCTGCTCATCTTTAACAGGGGTCATGAAATTTTCTAGATGTTCATGAGAGTTGTTCAATTATTGCTGTTTTAGGTATGCCCGCTGATTCGATAAACAAAACTTCAGTTATCCAGACATCCGGGGCAACTAATGTGATGATAAAAAATCATTTGTTTTTGGAACTTTTTCCTCCTGCAAATAACACTACAACACTGCGTGATATATTCAATACACAAATTATTACGTAATTACATACTTTCATAGTGCCAAGATTAATTAGCCGGCTTACGATTAATATAACGGACAAAAAGGATTTTATGGTTTAGAACACTAAATGCCGTTAACGTACCCTACCTCAATGCAGTAAAACGGAGAAATATTTGAATTCCTGTCTCTATATGACTTATATCTCAATTCGCCTACAATTGGTTTCATTTCGATCTATTTTAAACGAATATATTTAGAAATTTGATAGGCATTCGTCTCGTTAACTAGCTCTCTCTTTTCAATTCACTCAAGATCCGACAGAAAAGATATGAATTCCTGCGGACCGATTTGTAAAAACCAGAATTATAAAGCGTTCTTCAACTCGAATAAGTAATCGAGTATTTTTTTTGTTGAAATTTGATTCGTTCCAAGGATTGACGTCACTCAGGGGACCACTGAGAACCATCATTTACTCGACAGTCATTTTGTGCTGGTTTGAAAGTCTTCAGCTACGTGTAGCCATGACTTCATCAAGGGTAGAACCCTAACGTTTAAGAAGAGTCTTTTAACCATTCAATCACTGGGGAAGAATATAACGTCTTAGGAGTTTCAACTTTTGCCACCACCAGTCAGGGTCATCACGGAGGGGGTATTTGTCCTCACGCCCAACCTGATCAATCCCTCTGGTTGCGACTGGTAACTAGAACCTCAGGCAACTTTGCTCTGTAATCATTAACTAGTCAGCATTGGGTTATTTTTCAAACATTTTTTTGCAGGAATTTCATTAGTTTTGACTTAGATCAAGGAATGGTAACGAGTTAAAGAAGAGTAACGAAACAGGACGAAACACCCCCATTGTCTTCAATGGCTCTCTGATTGGGATCAATTCGTGATCAAAAATGAAATATATAAATAATTAAATTTAATTGATGGTCTTAACACCGTTTCATTTTCTTAAAATCCTAGCTAAAATTTCTCATCTATATTGTTTCATGAAGTTTATAAATCATCATCTGTAGTCTATTGTTTCCTGTACCTTGAGATTATATTAACATTAGTCGTTCATTGTCAACAGCCACCTGTACGTTGTTGTGATACTCATATGAGTGGCGGTCACTGTGAAATGTCTCCAAAGGTACATTATGATTGAAAATATGCTATAGTTTTTGTTGCGTTTTGGAGTAACAGTCTAGCTATGTATTGTACGCTGAAATGCAAAATGAGACTGGATTTGCGTTATGCAGACTTAAGCGTTACAATGAAGAAAGAATTTAATGACATTTTATCTACTGATATCTCGATCCATCATATAAATCCATACATTCACAAATTAATCGATCACCCCAATACGAACAAACTGAGGAAAATTTCATCATGAGCTGACATTGGTCAGAGAACCATTCGAAAACCTCTTTCGTTCCAGTTCGGGACTCTTCATCAGTACGCAACCATTACCACTGTTCGAACCCAGGACCTTATGGTTACAGGGCGAGTTCCTATACCATTAGCCACTGGGACTCGATCCCAACACCTGATCTGCTGTACCCTACTGGTCACGGGTGTGAGGACAAATACTCGCCGAAGACATTGGCTAGTGGTCGCGCTATGTCGTGAATTGGCAGAAGTTAGAATTCATGGGCTGGCCATTGGATCGGGTCCCAGTGGCTTCATGGTCTACCAGCTGGCTGGCTTTGTAACCAGAAGGCCCTGGGTTTGAACAGTAGTGGTGAGTGCGTACTGCTGAAGAGTCCCAATCTGGAACGAAAGAGCTGTCCGGTACTCCCAGGTTTTAGAATGGTTCTCTGACCAATGTCAGCTCACGATGAAATCCTGTAACCAGTCAAAACCCTACAAACCAACACTATAATGTGGAAAATTTGTTGATTCCTTCATGAATACTGAGTTTATCTAAGTAAGTGGAACTGTAGATCACCAAACACACAATGGTAAATGAAACCAACAAAAGATTCAAGAATGTTTAAATCCTCACTGTATAAATACTATGCTGGTCGTTTTCACTCCTCTGTGAAATAATCATTAAGTTTCTACAACTGAAGAATATTTGATTCCATAAGCATTTACTAAAAGAATTAGACGTCAACCGGAGACTGTTTACACCTGGTAAACAATGGAATACTTTAATTCAAATAACTACAGACCTGTCATATCGCATCCCCCAGGAGTATACATGTGACGTAGCATTTCTTTGATGTCGTCAAATTCATCTACTGGAATAACAACTTCGTTCTTTTGATTTTCCTGACAGAAATTAAACAAACAAACCAAATTAAAGTAGCGTTACTATGATTGGTATGAATGCACAAGATTTAAACAACTAAAGTTTTACCAAACATAAATAAACAATAACGAAGATGAAGGTGTTAATTAGTTAGTATTCTGATATTCTCTGCGGAATGAGTCTTCTATGAATATTCTTCATAACATCTGTTTTTAAAGACAGTGTTACAATGTACTTCCCTACCGGTTCAACTAAAAACATTTTTGAACTGCCAAGTGTTAGTTTACAGAAATTTGAATAGTTTCAAGTGAGATAGCCACTGAAGTCCAAAGGGTTCAAAGAGCAACTGCTCCATACTACTGTAAAACTCTCAGCACTAGGTACCCATGATCCTACCAGCCATCGAACCCATGGCTTTAAGGCAGCAGGTAATCTTTTTGAACATTTAGTCACTTGACGATATCAAATGGTCGGTGAATCTTACTTTTGCAGATCTTCGAAATATAGCATCACCACCAGTAAATGTTGTCAGTGAGTATCTGTCCTGGGACCCAACTTGGTGTTGGCTTCAGGTTAGATCACCAGCTAATATCATTCAGGGGCTTTTTAGCTTAAACCTGTTGATAACTGTATAAACCCGATGAAGGTCAATTGGAAAGAATTTTTGCATATCTCAACTCATTGTTCAAATGAAACAGAAACAATAAACAACGTCAATCAAATGTAAAACGTATTTGTATTAGTATTACAAAATTCGAGCTTCGACCAGTCGAACGGCAAATCGGAACTACTGTATGTTGCGAAGCAGTCTTCAAGAAGAAGGTTACAAAAAGTGGAAAAGTGAGCGATTCTGTATAGTTATTAGAACAAATATTCACATTTATATTTTACATTTTAAAAGGACTTTAGTAATTTTTATTCCTGACAGCGTCTTTTTTTCGTTGTACCAAACATCATACTTCTAACCATCTGTGCGTCGGTGGCAAAGTGGTTAGGACTCTCACCAACCATGCACATGGTCCAGGGTTCCATCCCCTGCCGACGCAAACCTGATATCAATGGTCGGCCTGCAAAATTTGGGCTACCGATATCCATGCTGAAAATTCCATACCTTTGCTAAAAAATACAGTGTGGAATCAAGCTGTAATCAGAAATAAATAAAAATAAAATTTATTCATTTCCACATGTGTTTTGATAGACTAATTTGAAGAAACACAGAAAATACCCAATAGGATATTAAGCAAGGAATGAACAACAAGCCTAACAAAAATGCCTTTTCGATGATTTCAACCTTGGAAGCTGTACAATCGTATTTATATACGTAAGCTTACATCGACACAGTTATTATTTAACTCCACATAATAACAAAGAAGATTATAGGTGCCCATAATTTTCAACTTGATATGAAAGTTCTGTATGATTATATAGATTATAAGCGGTATTAATGCAAAATTACACAGGATTAGAGAATAGTTGTGTAATTTGTTAAGTAATTCTGAACGAAGACAGGTGTGAACACGATGAGCGTGGGAACAAAGTGAAATAATAGCTTCGATAACTTAAAATTTTAAAATCAGTTGGAGACTAAAGATTCAAAGTGACTAGATCCATGTTAAATGCAGAGGTTGGAATAGTTGTGAAATAATAGAAATGATTTCTAGCTCAGGTTGATGATTTGCAATTATTCGTGTTCTCTGAGCTGGTTGGTTTAGTTGCGACGAGCTTTTGTCGTCCCTCTTCTGGACAACATCTCCTTTCAGCGCAATATTTAGCATAAAGAGTGAAATGATTTAAATCTTTCATGAGTGATAGAATCGCGTCTCCCAGTAACCATCTTTATATATGTGTATTGACCATTTTCTATTGACTTGGATTTTAAACTTTCTGGTCAGTTTGATTGGGATAATGCCGAAATCTTATACAGAGAAAACACTTATCTGCTGCTTTTGGATATTTATATAAGGAGAGCTTCTGAAGTACAAATAAAAAATCGGAGCACACAGGTGTAACATGTGTTCATTTATGCTGTACCTGTCACAATATCTAAAGTGACTCATCATTTAGAATCAATTATAAAAACCAAATAAAAATTTACCAAAGTTAGTGGGTTTCCGATTTATTTGTACTGCGTTACTTTCAGACTATTTCATTTACTAATTAGCCTACAGGTTGGAAATGCTTTTGGTCTTAAGTTAGTCACAGAGTTAGTTACAGTAAGTGGACAAATCATGTCCAACTGTGAACCAGGGTTGTTATCAGCGATAACCAGATTCTATTATAAAGGACGAATTCTTCTGACAGTTTCAAAACTTTTCGTGAAAACTCTCAGTGTTTAACTGAATAATTGAACTGTGCAGACAATTACAACTGGACGCTAAGCATAGCTTTAAGTTTTAGTTATAAAAATTGAAATTTGATTAATTTCAGGTCTAATCACCAAATGACTTCAGCTGGAGAACCACTGGAAACCACAGAGTTCCAGACAGCTGTTTCGTTTTCGTTTGGAACTTTGCATCAGGGCGCACACGTGAATCACCGAGGGGCGAACCCAAAACTTCCAGCTTATAAGGCGAACGGAGCCCACCAAATTGGATTCACAATATATATATGGCAAATTAGCAGAAGTTAGGATTAATGGACCAATGGAATCCGTCCCTGCTTCTATGCGGACAACCGGATCGCTTGTTACCTGATGATTCTTCGTTCTATCCCTAGTAGGGTTGTGGGCGCGTGAGACCGAACACTCTCAATGAGGAAGATATATCTGTCCACTGCTCTCTAACTTAAATGAGTTCGTGGTCATACTTAAATTCGACTTTTTGGTCGTCTTTTTTCATTCCTTTGAGTTCCGGATAGAGTGTAGCGCTTCCAGCTTAGAAGTACCACTGGCAATGGTGTTGTTCTGCTTCACAGGATAGGACAGCTAACTTTACAGACAACCTTCTGCCTTTTCCGGCCTCACTATGGGCAAGTAAACTAGGCCAGATCTTAGCAGTGTTTCAACAGAAAATCAAAGCTTAACCTCATGTATGGCTAGTGCGTATTCTAACATTCATTTATTTGAACCAAATCCTTTAGAAATTCATCTTACTACATTATAGTCAAATCATCCTTTCAGATGAGCTATATAACAGTTAATTAAGTGTTAACTTTAAACTCATTTTATTCAATATTTAAACAGAACTTATTGTTGTGACTGATGTGTTAAACTTTGGTGTGACCACAGTCAGTCTAAACGGTGATTAATAGTGATGTGCTCAAATTCACTTTGGCATTTTAAGTGTCTTTTGTCTATACTATACCAGTTACTAGCCAGCTTTATATATAGATAATTAAGGTTTATCATAATAATGCGCCATAAATGAAAGAATAAGTATTACTTATGTATAGCCTACCCTCATTTCCTTTGTGAAAAACTAATTTGACTGTTGGTTATTTGTCTGTGGAATTTGAATTACAATAACGAAAACCTTGGTCAGTTGCTAGTTGCTAGCTACTTATAAACAATGTAGGCTGTGATTTTGAGAAACCATATAATGTCCTCTTGGCTGTATATTCTTTCTTCTTACTTTCATATAAGTCCTATTAAAGTTGTTTGTAGGCTCTATGTCACTACTGACTCTCATGGACTCAGACTTCAACCTATGATTCACTTCAGTAGCAATTTCTAACTGTTATTTAGTGCAGTATTCGATGATGAACCGATTAATATTTTCTGCCTTAGAAGTGGTCATGAAAAAGAATACACCACCTTCTTACTGCTCGACAGATGCAGCTTAAGACAATGATAAATTCGACAGGAAATACTTGAAGGTGAAGCGTTTCAGTACAACAGTAATGTTGCTATTATAAAAACTCAAAAGAACATTCTGAAAAGAAAATGCCTGTCGCTTTTGTGAACTAACAGAGGTATGAACGAATTGACTGATATGAATGGTCAGATAACACTCACTACAAACAGTATTGCATACTTGCCAAATTTAATATATCTGAACACTGGAGGCTTTTTTCACCCATTTGCGACCAATATTACCAGAGGTGCAACTGGATTCTCTCAGTTCAGTGAGTCTATTCAGTTCCCACCGAATCGGGAATTAATTTAAAATTAATTCAAAAATTGACCTAATGTTTTACGAGTTCACCTATGTAGCTAGCCTGAATTCGGGTGTTGTCAACTGATTACGCTCTCTCAGATGAGTCGGACCAGGTACACTGCCAGTGAGCTAGGTCCTAAACGAACAAAAAACTGCCGCCCAGTATTTAGATAGCTTCAATCTGGCTAGAAAGTCCACTACTACTTGATGTGACTAGTATCCGACTACTCATTGCAGTTAATCAGTAGTATGTATCACAACGCAGTTATCTTTGCTATGTTGATTACCGCTTATGTTATCAATCAAATGATATATTGGGATCTAGATAATTTTGGTTTTCAAAGGGAACTTTAATGAAATATCACCTCGAACCGCTGAAATTGCAAATCGCGAATCAAATGGTTGTTTAAATGCAATACAAAGAGTAATACTGATGACACATCTATTTTAAATGGTATTTCATACTGTTGTTATTAGGTGACAAGAGGCAGTTGTCAGAAAGCCTCGGATCTAGTTTCTTACTTGTTGGCACTCTTCAACGAGATGTATGTACGGTCTTGAAGTAATTCATATACCTTCTGAGATTCGAACACGCGTCATACGCTGCTGCAGACAAGACGTTACCATTGGGCTATTCGGACTCACGATTTATCTCCTGTAAGAGTGTATTGGATATTTGTTAGTAATAAGTATCATTTGGTGCCAAGTGCATTTTTTCAGGAGGAGGTCAGTCACGAGTCCAAATAACTCAGTGGTAACGTCTCCGTCTGCAGCACTGGGGTTACACGGGTTCGAATATCAGAAGGGATATGAATTCCTTCAAGATTACAAATAAACCTTGTTGACGTGTGCCAGGAAGCCCAAAAACTAGATCCAAGACTTCCCACGCATTACTTCCAATTACCTAATAACACGAATTCAGAGTGCACTGTGATGTCGATCCACCCAACGTAGTGGTCACATTGTCAACTTGATTGATAGAATACAGTCTGAGCTAAACAAGAGACAAGACTCATGATAAAAGTTGGTAGCTGGTATCTAATCAAAGATATTTCATATTCCAAATCTACATAAATTGTTTTGTATAGCACTCTGAATTGATAAATAATGACATAGGCATCGATATCTAGGCTAGCCAATGACTTTACCTTTTTCTAAATAACTCTTAATATTATAGCCGTTAATTTTATGTATTAATTAACATACCCTTGTGAACATATATTTCTCTCTGTTTTTGGATATAATATTCCCTATAATCTTCAAGACAGGAGTAGGACATGGTTGCATATTATCCTGATTGTGATTGTCTGAGTCATGGAACAGACCATAGGGAGTGATAAAAATCAGATACGTTGGACTGACAAAGAGACATTGGAAGATCTGAACTAAGTGGGTGATTTATGTCTGATGGCACACAAACTCGAAAAACTGCAGACGAAAACCACTAGGTCCGCCGAAGAAGCACAGAAGAAAAGACTTCGAGTGAACATACAGAAGACAGAGGTGATGAAGATGCCTAACCAACAATAACAAATATTAATCACCATCAACGGCAGTAGTCGAAAGGAAGTTACCTCCTTTGAACTGCTGGAGGTACAGATGAGAATGTCAAAGCCAGCCATAATTGAGAATTGCAGACAGGTAGGCTTTCATAAATCTGAAGTCAGTGTGGAAATCTACCACACTCCGCATGAGGCACAAGTTCCTGATTTTCAAAACTAATATCAAGCCACTGCTTCTATATGGTTCGGAGACTCGGTGTGCGCGTCACGAAAAACATTTACAACAGGCACCAGACTCTCATCAACAACTGTCCTCTGTAGCTCAGTGCTAAAGATTATATTTCTGGCTGAAAGGTTCAGCAACAAGAAACTCTGAAAACGAACCAATCCAGAACCTACTAATGAAACAAAAGGCAAAAGGAAATGGATTGGATACAGGTTAAGAAAACCGTTAAGTGGTATTACAGGCCAGGCTATCCAGTGAAACCTGAATGCGGAATGACGACTTTTAACGGCACCTATGTTGACAGAGAGGAGATAGCGAGAGGAAGTAATGAGAGATTATGGGTAATCATGGGGTCAGATATATATATATATATAACTACAGGGGGAACGGACTGGGATGTCAATTCGAGAATCGGGAAGGCGAGAAACACAATCATCAACCTGAAACCAATCTGGAAATCTTCATCACTCAGCATCAACAACTAAATTCAGTCGGGTTTTCATTACAAACGTCAAGTCATTCAGTTCTTCTATATGGTTCAGAAACTTGGCGGGCAGGTCACATAGAATATTTCCAACAGGCTATTGCAGACCTTCATCAACAACTGTCTTCGCTGGATCTATACTGAAGATCAGATGGCCGAGCCAGAAAGAATCACCAACAACAAGGAACTATGGGAACAAACAAAATAAGAACCAATCACCAGCCAACAAATATGCAGGAGAAAGTTGGAGATGGATTGGACACTCGCTCGCTGAGGAGGCCGCCACTGGGTGACATCGCGCGCGCGTCAGGCCATCGCTCGAGTGGAACCAGGCCTAAAGGGAAGCGGCGAGTGGGACGTCAGTGCAAGGGTGACATGGAGGAGTTGAAACAGTATGGACTAACATGGATGCAGGTGAAAAGTGCAGCAGAAGACAGAAGCATGTAAGGATGTGCGGCTGAAGCCCTGTGTTCCACTAGGAACCCAAGGATCAATAGTAATAATAATAATGGGTCAGAGAAAAATACTGCACTGAATAGATTGAAATGATATCCTGCTGAAGCTCTATTTTCCACTTAGAACCCAAGGGAAGAAAAGTAATAATTCCGAATCCCTATCTGCCTATACACCCTCCAATATCTAACCACCAGTAGTGATTGCCTAAAAGCTGTAGGGATTGCCATTTATTCCGAAATATTAAAGGCTCTAATGGTTATATCTCAGTTTATAGCAATGTCTGTTTACCTAATAATATTATAAATGATTACTATGACCTGTTTGGTTGATCAGACTATGACTCTTAACTAACTGTTTATAACGTTAAGTAGGCGATAACAACAAGGGGAGGGAGATGAGTTTGCTGGAGGCATTCTTCTTCTGACGAAGAACGATAATGTGCACATAAAATCTAAGTAAAGATTTGAACTTATAAGCCTGTTAGCACAACGTAATTATTTAATAGGTCAAGGTAATCCTGTATACAGCGAGTACAGAATTAGTAATCGATCCAGTCAAAACATTTCTGTTTATAGCCTAAAAATTTACCTTCTAAAGTTGTATTTAAATTCTTCTTCTACATTTTATTCTGTACTGTTTCCTCATAAAACAAATGTATGTATTTGAATCTCTGTTAGCACTATGCAGCAGTCATTTATCTTCTCTACCCTATCGATAAACACCATCACAGCAGATATTTTAACTTTGTGTTCATTCAATGTTGACTACAAATAGTGTGTATGTACGTAAAGTATGTGTGCTTCTTTGACAATTTATTGATTACTTTTAGACACTGAATGGTCGGAGTTGTGTGTGTGTGCGTACGTACACACTAGGAAGACGAAACAAATCTATTGATTGAATATAATTAAAGAAAATGTGTTTATTTGGTGTCTTCAGACCAAATATACTGATCCTGTGTTTAAAAAAAGGTGGGTTTTTATCTCTATTAAAGCTCCCACTATGTGGAAGAGAAAAAACGAATCGGAAATTATTTAAATTATGAGTTTTAATAGGGACACAAACCAACATAAATTAGAGATAATGGAAAACCAGGGGACACTGGACAACTATCTCATCCTACTTCGAGACACTTCAGCAATGTATACGAGCGATCCCACCAGTGGTGATCAAACCTGAGATCTTCAGGTTACGAGGTTATTTAGCTGTTTAGGCTGGGATTCATTTACCTGGGTATTCCATCGTGTGTGGATTCGTGATATAGAGCTATTCACAACCAACACCTTCGGTGAGTATTCATTTCACCTTGACAAAATGAAGTACAGTGGCTACTGCTTCTCAGTACAGCTTCATGAAATTCATCCAGTACTCTTTAATGAGCTGGAGACTAATATTTAGATTACAGGTTTTTGTAAGGATTTGGATTAATTTCAATGCTAATTTCCTCGTGAACTAATATTAGTAAACTGAAGGTACTGAGTTCAAACTTTTTGGTGGGTTCCTGGGTGTGGACTACTGAAGATTCTCGGATTACGACTAAACAGAAGTCCAGATTCTTAGTTAAATTAGTTGTGCTATCTAAATGTGACCACTGGGAAAGATGTCGTATTTCACATACACAAAATTCTTCATAAAGTTAATGAACTACTGTCCTTATGGGTTAGTATTACTTGCATTAGGCTGGATAAAAATTATGCGTGTTGAAAACACAACAAAGCATCAATCTGTTGAATCATTGACTATCTCTATGAGTCATGTACGTACGTGTATATCGCCTTGATGAACTGCTAAATGGTTGAATAACTATTTGTTGGGGATTTCTAATAACCGGATAATTTTTTTTTAAATAATCTCACATTTATTCAGTCTTTATCACCCTACAGACATCTTTGTTAATCTTCATTCCTTTATTCCGTCTCACAGTCACATCTGTTCTTTATGTTCTCCGAGTTGACTTTTATTCCTTCCAAGTTTTGTGTACTGCTTTAACTTGTCACTTAAGTAAGCTTGACTTTCGAGTTCAAATTCGTTGTGGTGATTGTCAATTTCCATCACTGTATTGTTTAAATACTTACTGTTGTTTCTTAATATATTTC
Organism: Trichobilharzia regenti; assembly: GCA_944472135.2. Lineage (NCBI taxonomy): Eukaryota > Metazoa > Platyhelminthes > Trematoda > Strigeidida > Schistosomatidae > Trichobilharzia > Trichobilharzia regenti. Next base: position 57,139,277 of record OX235262.1, read on the forward strand.
TTATATGAATTGAATTATAATTCAGCCAAATACGCATTCTTTAATTCATACTATGCTTTAATTATTGTTGATTCTTATTCTAGATGGCCAGAAGTTATAATCACAGATAGTCCTAATGCAAAGTTCACTCACAGAGCGTTGAGAAGGATTTTTAGTCGACGAGGAATTCCAGATGTCCTAGTTACTGATAATGGTACTCATTTCACTGAGAAGAACTTCAATGATTGGCTTAAACATATAGGTTGTCATCATCTGTACACAGCACCACGTCATCCTCAGTCTAACAGGTTGGCAGAAAATTTCGTACAAACATTAATAAGTGCCATAGCATCAATGAATCCTAAGAATTCTGATGAGCTAGAGAGATGTGTAGATAACTTCCTACTTCAATATCTCAAAGCAGAGCATACAAGTATCCATGAAAGTCCTGCTAAACTGTTCAAATCTCGAATTCTCAAAAAGCATCTGATGTCCACGACTTCTGATGCACATTATTGCAGAGGGAATGACTATAGACCTTCTGTTGAAATCATACTACAAAAAATTGGAAATCAAATGTGAAGGTATTTTAAATCGAAGATCATTCAGTTCATAACAGACACCTGGATCTAGTGAGAATGAATGAAGTAGGTCGTTCCAATTATAATTTTAATGATTCCGCTACTAATCCTGATTTTGTAGATAATTCAGAAATAAGTCAGATGATACTGATGAAAATAATATCACAGAATCAATTAGAAGGTCGCTGCTACTTGCAAGCAAACAAAGACATCATTATAAATACGAAAGGAGACATTCGACATTTGGCGGATGTGGTAACTGACAATGTCTATCTCTGTATTGTTTATATACTTACTGTTGTTTGTTAATGTATTTCTTATATGAATTGAATTATAATTCCGTCAAATACAAATTCCTAAATTCATCCCTCCCTGTGTTGTTGGTTGATTTCCTTTATTTCGGTCATTGCGAAATACAAATACCACTATTACAAATAATAACATTCGTCTTATTTCACTTTCATATTGTTTATGAGTTTGACAGAAGTAGTGAAAGTCTAAAAGTTAACTATAATTACTGTAATTTAACAGAATAAAATTTAATCATGGTTGCAAATGAAACGGTAAACCTGCAGTTTGATGAATCTGAAGAAGTAGCCTCGAAGTTACAAACCTAAAGCCTCATTAACATTACTGGTAGAATACTGCATTGACAACTTGAAGGTCATAAGTAAGAATCTCTTTATAAAATCGAATTTTTCATGAATCTACCAATGAATGGAAATTTGTATAACTGCTTAGTTCCACCTAGTTAATTTGAAAGTCCCTTCATACAAATGGTTGACTTCTGTGAGGAGTGATCTGATTGTGAGTCACAGAGAATACAACTGTTTGACCGACCTAAGTCACTAGTGAAGCCGTTAAAAGACTTTGAAGGATTAGTAGGGTCACAGTCTATGTGTGCTTAAAATGAGATCAAGTAAATTGTTAGTATAAGTATAATGATCTTCTATAAATAATTCGATAAATAAGATCTGAGAAATACTCTTTGAAAACAAGCAATCGCTTACAATGCATCGATTTTGAAACATTGCTTTGAATACTGGTGAATAGATAGACAAAATGGCACGATGACAATGAAGATTACGGCCTTGAACAACGAGAACAGCATCACTGAATAGAAATGGGCTAGTGAAATCCAGTACATCATGTCCATCTTTCTGTACTTCTGTCTCATCACTATCACAGCTGAAAAAAAAAAAGATATATAGTTGTAAAGGAAATTAAAGTGTGTGTGAACTGTTCACACAGCTGGAGTGAATGAACCTGCAATAAATAAGACGTTACATTCGAAAAAAACTCGCTATTTCTATGTTTTAATTTTAAACACACTAAGAGATAACAGAAAATGATCTATGCAATCGATTTCTTGTATTATCCGCTCAACTATCCCGTAGAATCGATAATTTTAGAAACAAATTTGATTACAAACGGTATTCAATAAATAAATACTATAGTGAAGCAGAGTTGAATAAACCTCTGTCAGATGGAAATAGTCAGTCTAGACACTTTTGATTATTTGACCTAGGTTAGTACATTTTACCCTATATGGGATAAGTCGACACATCTTGAATACTATGACCGCTCAGAACTTCTGTAGATTATTTACCCTTAATTGATTCACGTTGCCAATATGAGGTACATACAAAATGACAGACAAGGATACTTAAAAATATTTGGATTCTCAATGAAGGGTGTAAACTGTTTCGTGACTGGTTATTAGTTTAGATCAGCGTTTTATTGAGCGTTTTTATCGACTTACCATTGAAGCTTTTCGTGTGGTCTATTTTTATTAATGCATAAACATTTGATCTATAGTACCATGTCGATAAGTCGTTTATTCATCTGATTACTAAGTTTCTAGGAATTCCCTGACATTTTCAGTGTTTCGTGCTTTTTTACCTCACGTTCCCAGTGGAACATAGGCCTCAAGCTGGTGGCTTGAAGATTCTCTAGCAGTGTTTAATTTTACAGGATGGGGTTGCTAGCCTCATGCTCAACCTTTCCTCTCTACTAGCATTATTATTTCTGGCTTAGCGAGGTAAAGGAGTGCGTCGGTGGCCGGGGATCGAACCCCGGACTATGTGCATGGTCGGCGAGCGTCCTAACTGCTGTGCCAACGACATCGTTTCCGTGCTTCAAAATTCTATTTACTTAATGAAATTAATGTCTATTGTTGTCTAAATGCATCAAAACGAAAGAATGCGTGTCATATATTTTGACAGCTACTCTGTGTTCTTGAACACGGAGTCGAAGGGGACGTTCATCTTGCACAATACAATATTTATCACAGTTCATACAATTTATTTCGTAGATAGTGTTGATCTTGCCTCTTTTTTGTTGTTAGGTCTTTTGGTCTGCATAAAACTGAATGAAATGGTGATACTGACTTATGTGTAATATCTATCCCGAATGGCTTTAGTTTTCTGGAGGTTATTTCAGAAATCTATTCCTCATACATAGAGTAGGATGAATTTTTGTGTGATTTCTGAGGATGGTTTCTTCCTGCTATCTCAATTCGCATTTAGACATATTTTGATGAAACTGAAAGGGCATCCATGGTTCTTGAAGACGACTAATAAATATTTTTTTCTGTTCTCCTCAAGACTAGAGTGCTGCAATATGTTTTAGTTTGAAATAACTTCAAAAACTTATTTTGAACGAAACACCAGATAGAATTCAGTTCGAACCAAAGAAAGGACTAGACTCATCACACTAGTTACTAGTGTCCAATCAAAGTACCCACTACAGTCCTACAGGAGGTCAATCGCGAGCCCGAATAACTCAGTGGTAACATCTCTGACTGCGCCACTGGATGACGCGTGTTTGTATCTCAGAAGGGACATGAGTTCCTTCAAGGTCGAAGATACGCCTTGTTGACTGGTGGGTGCCAACTAGCACGAAACCTAGGTCAGACAAGGCTTTCTGTGGCCGATTGCCTCCAACCATCTAATATCATCAAATCAATGTTCACTATGATGGTGAGCCACCTAGAATGGTGGTCACATTGCAAACCTGACTGATAGAATTCAGTCTGTACCAAAGAGAGGAGTAGACACATCAGACTAGTTAATAGTGTTCAATCAAAGAAACACCTCTCTACCAAGTTAAAGTTCACTAGGAATGCGTGAACAGTTATTATAATTTTCCTTTTGATATGAAAGTTTAAAGGTGTAATGAAAGGCAAATATTTATATCACAAGGGTTATAGAAAGGAAATAATAGAGGATCAGAAAAATAGTTGCGCAAATGTAAAGTAGTTTTTAACAATGGCAGGTGTGAACAGGATAAACAAAATGGGAAAAATAGCTTTTTTATATAACTGAAGATGAAAAAGTATAAAGGGAATGATGAAAGACAAGACCAAGATACAAATAAGAAGCCCAGTAGGACTAAATCCGTGCTAAATGTAGGGGTTGGATTAATTTCTTTCGAACACTTAACTCCGTCTTCGTGATGCATATGATGAAGGCTTCTGCAGTAAAACGAAGTCAAAACCAAGCTATCTTTAGTAGATTTCCGTTAATTTTTTAAATAATCCTGAATGATCGGTATGTTGAAACTTTGTGGTGGATACTGAGGAGATGTTCAATTGTAGCGGTTCTGATTAAACCAGTAACTTCTCTTTGCAGCCTTGATGGATAGAATTCACTATAACTTTATTATTCACCCCAGACTTTTTGACTGTAACATGTTGCTTTATTGACACATGTTTGCTGCACTCAATTCTCTTTCATAACTTTCAACTGACCTCACGATCTCCCCTAGGCTTCCATTTCGTCTTCGCATGATCTTCTTAGATTTAGTCAGGAATTCTACCATTTCAGAAACGTAATCACCGGAACTAAAGACTTCTCTGATGATTGAAATAAGTATAATAAAATCTATAAGCATTTCAGAAAGGCAAATCGTGCATTCGGTGGTCTAGCGGTAGAATGCATGCAAACTAAGCACATGGTCCACAGTTCGATTCCCGGTCAATGCACACCTTTACTTCCCTTGGCTGATTGTAAGCCCACAAATTAAGAAGGTGGAGCGTGAGGTTATCAACCCCATCCTGTAAAAATAAACACTACTACAGAAACTTCAAGCTTCTACTCCTATACTCTACTGGGAACGTGAAGGAATAAAAAAATAATAGACAAGATAGGAAAAGCGTCTAAACGAACTGCTTCTGAACCCTAAATTTGGTTTCTTCAGATGCATTTCTATGGTTCTGGTTATGTGTAGAAAACGGAATCGCGTAAGGCGAAATTAAGATTGGTAGGAATACAGCAAATAACTTTAATTCTCTTGTAAACATCTACTTGATTTTCACTATCTTCATAGTGAGTTAAAACAGAGCTAAGAATAGACCGTATTTGTGCCTTGCCTAAGTAGGCAAACTGGTGTTAGGAAATCCGAAGCCTACTTGTATATCAAACTTAATTAGCTGCATAGGAGAAGTCAAACTGGTAGGTACACAGAGCGAAGACGAGGTGGTTTATCCTTAATGCATAAACGTAAAATTAAAGTGGTTGTAAAGAGATAATGTGTACATCTGATGCAATGAATGCTGTTTTTCCAGCATTCTTTAGGCCTTATGTTATTTTAGTAATGTAATCGTCGAAAACTGTTATTTTAACAAAACAATGCAAGTTAGTATCACAGAAGCACCAAAGAAGTGTACTGATGTTTCACCTTGAATATCATCATCAATCAATACATGATCAGCAGACCTCGTTCATCTCTGAAGACACAACAGCAACACTAATCCCCCTTTGGTTATGCATTACTATAAACATTAACCAAGCTCACCTAGAAACTAATCATACACTTCTTTAATTTACATTTTACTGTTGAAATCTTACTGTTTCCAATAAAAAAAAGGCAAACTCATTTAACACCACGCATACCTAACAATTTCTCAGCATATTTCAATAATTGTTATCACTAAATTAAGGATGATTCTTTATTTTATTTAAACAGAAACAATGCACATCACTAATGTCAATCAATCAGTAGCATAATTTAAATACTTAGCCAAGTAGGTGAAGAATGTTTGAAAGTCACCATTCTTCATTACACATTCTTCTTTTAACTTGCATTATGATAACAGTGTAATCGATCTTCTAGTCAGGATAATCAATAATATGTATGATGCATTAGTTAGCGTATATATATATATATAAGGCGTACTTTTGATAGATCAATAATTATGTGTGCTCACTAACACTGACAGTTATAGCATTAGTAAGGGTAAAGATAAGGTCAAGTGGAATTAGAATACTTATTCTTTATTTTACTCTAAACCGTATATCTGTATAGCATACTATTTATTCTTATTACTACTACTATTATCATTCAGTATATAACGTACTATGAAGAATTGAAGATTTAACACAAACTAGTCGTATAATTAGATGTTTTAAATCAATAAATGTAGAGATTAAAATTCTTGGTATAAACGTTCACATTATGAAAAAGTAATTAAATAAAATTTTTAAAAATCATAAGGTTTCAAGTAACGAAAATTGGCTTCAATGTTAAACTACTAAGGAAAATGTAAACTCATTCCTTTAATTATTTTTGGTTTTTATTTTTCCTTCACGTTCCCCAGTGGAACATACGGCTTCAAGCTAGTGGCTTGAAGTTACTGTAGCAGTGTTTATTTTACAGGATAAGGTTGCCAGCCTCATGCCCAACCTTTCCTCTTTACCAGCATTATTTCTGGCTTAGCACAGTAAAAGAGTGCGTCGGCCGGGAATCGAACCCTGGACCATGTGCATGGTCTTCGAGGGTCCTAACCGCTGTGCCACCGACTAAATATTTTATTTTAATGTAGCTGTTATAATCGAAAATTTCAAGTTGGGTTTTACGTTTACGAGAAACTTTCCCCTGGCTGACAGAAGGAAACACTTTTAATACTAGAGGGATAAAGAATGTAGGACGTCTTATTGTGGTCATTTATTATTACACGACCTAATTTATTCTGTATGAATTTTTTTGGTTGGTATATGATCGAATACTCCAAGTTTGCAACAGAAATAATATAGACTGTTCTTTTCAAAGTTTATGAATATCTGTCAACAACAAAAACTTATTGCTAGTGAAGGTTTATTGTGTTACAGTTCTCTTTGTCCTTCTTTGGAAGTTGCAAGATACACACTGTCTAAATGTCGTCGATGTGTTCTTCATCTGTCTCCTGTGCCGAGTGATGCAGTATGCAAAATAATACAGAGGTTAGTCAAAAACTGTTGGATAAGGAGGGAAAATCAATCAATGAGATTGTGAAGCTGGATCGATTAACCTGACTACGAGACATGCTTCTCATGACAAACCGTGAGCTAGTATGTCAAATAATGATCACTAATATATGACTATATTAGAAAAGAGTTAGCCGTGGAGAAACCAAACATGACGATAGGCATGAAGTCCTTGACTGTTGTTTTAAGCGACAAAGGAGGGCTAGACTGCTTGGCTGAGATGCTCGGGATGCCAAGAACCCTTAGCTGGAGACCACTGACGATATGTCTCAAAATTGTTCCCACTTGTGCAGAAGATTTCTTTTTTTATGAACGCCCAGGTCCACTGTATTCTCATTATTCTCGGTGTACTTGTTCTTTCTTCCATACATTTCTCTTCGTTATAGTTACTTTGCTTTTTTCTCTACCTTTTTGTACTTTATAAAGTGTAGTAACTTAATTAAGGACACTTGCGCAAAGTTTGACGTTGAAAATGCAGTCAGCCTGGACTGTTCGTCAACTGGGTCGTAAAATTGCCATTTTCACTCGTGTTTTCAGAGGAAAAATCTACAACTTTAAACTTTTGTGTATAAACCTCTAGAAGTAGTGAGTTTCTTTTATTTAAATACTAAGTTGCATATTACATACAAGATATAATAACGATAAATGTCCCGATGAATATAATTTCCCCTTTCATTTTCAGCCAGCAATCTACGTAATTGTGTAGTTTTATACAAACTCAACTAATATAACACGATATCCTCAGTCTTTGCATAGTTCGGCTAGTCCACCTCAACTGTAGTTAGTTTAAGTATTTTTCTTAAGAAGAGCTTTTCAGCGTCCAGGGATCAGGAAACACTAAACTACTGAAGTCTTCATCATGACCCACCAATCTCTTGCATTATTATTTCACAGACTTTAATCTTCCTTGCCATTACTTCCTCGTTATAATACTACACCGAAGACTTTGAACATGACATTGCAGATTTGAGTAAATGAAACTAAATATTGAAGCAGCATACAGTTAGAAGCTTTGATATCTTGAAAATGAAGTATTCTTCACTGTTGATGTCGTTTATCTTTAAAAGTATCTTATATGAAGTTCGAGGTATGCCTTAGACACCGATTAAGAAATATGTTTTGTATCCTTGAATTGGTTGACTGATACTGTTGACTGAGTTCTACTTATTTTAGCCATTAGCATATGTCCTTTTAGAATTAAATTTCAAACAATGATATTCTAATTAGGCTTAATATTATATATACTGTTTTCAGATATGGACTGACAAATTTGCAACTAATGAGCTCTCAGACTTCAGCTGTGATGTGCGCGCTTTAGGAGTTGTAAGTCTTAGATTCTACCTCTGGCTGTTGTTCTTGTTGTGGTCACATACGTTTGAGGAGTGCAGTCACGTGGATCAAAGATGTTTGAAGCATTCTAAGGTTTTCTGCCTGATGTTTCTTCCTGATGAAGTCTTTTTGATGCGGTTGTGTCCTCTGAGCTGGATAGTTAATTTGCGAAGCTTTCATCGCCCTACTCGGCGACATATTCAGTGCATACTTCAATTTACTGAAGTGAGCTTTTAGATTTCTCCTCGAGTTTATTAATCATCTCTTCTGATGACCACCTTGAACGCTGTTGGTTGTTTTTGTGTGTTTTCAAACCTTCTAGGTTACTTGTATTGGAACTGATTGTTTCTTTGACTTGAACTTTGACTCGTTGTGTGTGACGTTTCATTCTTATCGGTTGATAAATTTTGTCTATCTCGATGTGTCTACTGATTGATGATTCACTCGAATGCCAAGCTTCTAAAAATTCTCTAGAATTCTTGTTGTTTCCTCTGTCTAATATTTGAACGTTGTCCCAATCGAAATGATGTCCGTGGTTGTCTGTATGCAGGGAGTGGATGTCATGCCTTATGACGGCTAACTTATGTTCGTGGATACGAAGACGAAGGGGACGTCCACTTTGGCCAATGTAGTGTTTTTCGCAGTTGTTACAATTTATTTTGTAGATGATGTTGGTTTTATCTTCTTTCGCTGTTGAGTCTTTTGGTTGACATAGAATTGAGTGAAGCGACTTTGTTGGTTTGTGTACGACGTCAATTCCTAAAGGTTTGAAGAGTCTTGTAGTGATTTCTGAGATATCCTTTATGTATGGTAAGGCGATTTTCTTTGTGTTCTCCTTGGTGGCTTTTTCTTTGGTAGGTTGGCTTGGGGTATATATCTTTCGATGAAATTCCGTGGATATCCATTCTTTTGGAAGACGTCCATGATATATTTTTCTTCAATTTTTCTTAAGGTGGGAGTGCTGCAATGAGTCCTTGCCCTCTTGAATAGAGTTTATATGCAACTTCTTTTGTGTGTTATTGGGTTGTTGCTGTTGTAATTCAGGATTTGGTCTGTGTGAGTTGATTTTCTATAAACTTGAGTTTCTAATTCCCCTGTGGTTGTTCCCTGACTAAGACGTCCAAAAATGGGATTCGGTTCTCGGATTTTTCTTCTCTTGTGAATTTGATGTCGTTGAAGACGTTGTTTATTAAGTTGTGAGTTTTATCTAACTCGTTTTTTATGATTATTACAAATGTGTCGTCAACGTATCGTATCCAAATCTTGGGTTTTATCTTAGGTAGGATTGTGTTTTCAAGCCTTTGCATCACTTATGATAAAACCTGCTAATTGTGAATACTACTCCGTCAAAACAACATGTAATTTTAGATGAAAATCTGTTTGTTTTTGGTTGATTTAAAGCAATAATAATTTCAAGAAAGAATAAGTAGTATGTCACTCATACACCGAAAACCTTTGGTGTATTTCAGATGCATTTTCCCAGAAAAGTTGTTTCTGCACAATACCGAGGATGTAATTTCGCCTTAGCGTTAGTCAGGCTCTTCAACATCCATTATAATGTATTTCATTGGTCTTTTCTAATAGTTTATAGTAGAATTCTACAAATTGTGATTAGAGTAGAATAAGTGAAATGCAGTATATCGTTTCTGTTCTTTCTACAAACATGCAAGCATCTTGTCTCACTAACTTTTAAGTAAGAGTAGGTAGCCACTAAGTTACTAACTAACCAGGAACCACAAGAACTACGCAATGAATAATTTTGAGTCAATGAATGAAAATGAGAATTAATTATATTTTGATAACTTAAGTCAGAGTGTAAAGGATTAATAAATCTTTTGGTTCATTTATTCTCAAATGCATTTTAAACTCACTGTTTTGTGAGTAGAGAAGGGGAATGGTAGAACGGATTTATTTTAATTTTGATCACGAACTGACTTCAATTCAGTTAGACAGGCATTGATAACTACTGAATACTGGAAATCCCTTTCGCCCTAGTTTGAGACTCTTTATCTGCACGCACCCATGATCTCATCGACAATTAGACCCAGGACATACAGATTGCTAGACTGTCTCGTTGACCATTCTTCAACCACTGAGACGGAATCCCATAGTAGGAGAAGACAGCTATTCAGTACTCAGTGGTGATTTGCAGTGTGTCTCTTAATTAGTGATCGAACTTGAAAATAGTCATCTCCCTATAGGATGGAAGCTTGAAAAGAAAATACATTCCAGTATTTCACTGAAGACCACAGTAATCACCCCATAATAAACTAGTATACATTTGGTGCGAATAATACAGTTCAGCTTTACCATATTAAATCCATCTGATGCAAGTGATCGATACTGGTCATAGAAACATTATGACACTGTTGACATTCAAGTCTTCGAATTAAATTAGAATCTTATAAAATCAAAAGCTGTGTACTTCTAGTGGACTAAGTGATGGATAATCAAAAATGGAAACGTCAGTAATAGATATATGACAGGAAAAAGCAATTAAGAAGGTTTGAGACATTTTTAGAAAATATGAATGCGTTTATTAAGTCTACTATGGAGTGACAATTGGAAGCCTGGAGAGTTCTTTAAGTCACCTTTTTGCAAATCTTCAAATAAAGATTGAGTAGCTACTTCATCAAACAATCAGAATTTCACGAGAGAATGAAACCCATTAACGATGACTGACCTCAATTCATTGCATACGTTTCTCCATTTTTCAGCTGAGAAAATAATTGACTTGATTCATTCCATTGAGAGTACTATCGATACATTCTAATTTTCAAGAGTTGGTTTGTAAGGATTAGATTTGTTTTTACGAGTTCGATCATGGATTGATATCAGTCAGAGAACCATTAAAACCACCGGGGAGTACTGGACAGCTGTTTTGTCCTATTTCTTCTGGACAACATCGTCAGTACTCACCCGCCAACGGGGTTCGAACCTAGGACCTATAGGTTACAAGGCTAGCTCACTTACCATTCAGCCACTGGGACTCGATTCAATGGTCAACCCTTGAATTCTAACTTCTATCATTCGTGATTTAGCGCGACTGGCACCAACCAATTTCATCGGTGAGAAATCCATCCTCACACTTGACTGGATGGAGATTCACTGGTCATGACTTTTCTCTGGAACTCCAGGAAACTCTATCCTGTGAAAAAATCTAATCTTCACAAACCAACTCCTGAAAATTAATCTTATGCTCACTAGTGACTTGCTACGGGACCGAGTTTCCCGGAGTTCCCGTGAAAAGTCATGACCAGTGAATCTCCATCCAGTCAAGTGTGAGGATGGATTTCCCACCGATGAAATTGGTTGGTGCCAGTCGCGCTAAATCACGAATTGATAGAAGTTAGAATTCAAGGGTTGACCATTGAATCGAGTCCCAGTGGCTGAATGGTAAGTGAGCTAGCCTTGTAACCTATAGGTCCTAGGTTCGAACCCCGTTGGCGGGTGAGTACTGACGATGTTGTCCAGAAGAAATAGGACAAAACAGCTGTCCAGTACTCCCCGGTGGTTTTAATGGTTCTCTGACTGATATCAATCCATGATCAAACTCGTGCAAACGTTCTAATTTGTTTTCTTTCAGATCATTGAAATGAATCCTACTGTCTTACTGTGATTCTGCGTGAATAGGTAGGAAATCAAATTTGAAGAGTACAATGTCTGCACTAACAAGCTGTTGCCGCAACCATTAGCTACTCTTATTTTCATTTTGACTGATAAAACTATGAATACTAATACATTTTTATTATCCCAAGAACTGTCACTGTCTGTATAATTCACACCGACTATCATTTATACAGAAATTACTCCTACTGGTTAAGAGTGGCAAAGTTAAACTTTAAGCACCACTAACTACCAATGGAGTGCGAGCTCATCAATGACCTTGAAACGCTCACTGAGCAAGTTTTTGAAACCTGACAAGTAATGCTGTAATCATCAATAAGACATCCCCATCGAAGTGTTATGCCACTTGATGGGAATTCTAGAAAGTTTCACCCTAGGTTGAGGAAGGATTAAGTCAAGGTTAAGGCCAAGAACAAGTTAGGGTTAGGTTAACGGAATAAAGGCGACATTAGCGTTAGTTCAAGTTAGATTAGGGTTATTTTGGGCATATTCCGATGTTAGAACTAGGTTCAAGAAAGATTAGAGTTATTGTTAGGGTTAGAAGGCCTAAATAATTACATACATAGAATTTGGTTAAATAACTGTTGATATAAAAATAGAACCTATGCACTGTGGTAGAGTATAATTCCATTGTTGGTAAAACTTATTTCAACAAATTCCCACAACACTTACTGTTGAAGTGTCGATCACAGTTTATTACACAGAAATATTATGATATAACACCGCGAGACTTTATCAAAATAAATTTTACAATAGGATTATGCTGTGTCGATACTCCAATCTAAAACTGAGGGCAATTTGTATCAAATGTGAGTGGAATGTACCCTTTGCAACACTTCTATACAGTTTTTACTCATCTTTTTCAGAAATATATGTATTCCATACACAAAAATGCCTCCTTTACGTGAGTGGTGCGTTAACGGTCATCCGCTGGTTGATGGTTGGTGGTGCCTGAAGTTTAACTTTGCCTCTCAAACCCTGCATCTGTCGTCTGAAACGGCAGAGTCACATAAACTAAGACAACAAGCCGTGAGAGGTACTTCCTGTGAACCGAGCATCATTTATCATTTGTTCTTAGGTTACTTTCCACTTCCTGTTAGTTGATTATGTTGAAACGAAATGCTTTGTCTTTCTTGAGAGATCTACTGAAACAATACAGAACATTTTTGGTTCAGCCAGGTGTTTATCCTGTTATCCACAAGCTGATATATACATATATATATATATGTATATATGAATCCCGAAGCCCACTTCCCCAAAGGGATCTAAATCAAAAGCCCATAAGTTCAAATTGTACAGCAGTATTCATCACGCTACTGACCAGTAAGAGCAATTTTTTAAGCAGTAATTAATCAATTTAATAAAAGTGGTTCATTCAAAACCATATCATAACATGCCTGATAAACATCCAAAGCTTTTGTCTATATTATACACTAATTCGATAATGAATGGATTTGTTTCCCTTCATTTTAAGACCTACATAAGATCCACTGCGAAACTGGAGTGGGATTCATGAAGCATAAGGAATTAAATCGTCAAACCAAATAATGTAAGAAAGTCACACGTGAACCCGATTGTAACACTTGGTAACGTTGTTGAACAAGGCCTAGAATGGCCATCAACTATGCACGCCAACTGTATTGACTGGGAAAAAACTAAAGTAGCGTTGAATGTGAAATAATTTGGTAGGTAGTTCAAATCTATACAGTGCCCCAAGCCTTTACAAGCATCAGTCATCAGCTATATGAAGATGACACATGCCATGTGATTCACAGCAGAAACCTTAGTGAACAAACTGAAATAAAGATACTAGTAAGACATGTCTGTCCCTGCAACATAATAATTCCTTTCGATAGTTGAGTATTTTACGCCGGGCTCATGATCATTAACTATGTTGTGTAACTACTGTTTATCCTAACGTCGTAGAACAGAGATATTTCAGCTTTGAAGTCTGATGATTCACTGGCAAAGACTAAGAAGTGGGTGGGTCCTTCTCCTTTGTCTTGACCATTTTGCTGCTATCTTGAATGTCAACTACTCTTATTTACTAGAGCATTTTTAAGGTAAAATACCTTATGTATAGTATTGCTGGCGTTTTGAGGAGCTTTTCCTGACAACTTTGAGCAGCTACCAGACTTTGAAGCCCAAATTTGAAATGTGCTAATAAAACGCTTACCAGTAATCTAGCAATTACCAGCGTGTAGTCATTAAGAGAAGTTAAATCATTCACTTGCACGCATCTACAAACGCGTACTTATTCATTACCATCAAACTTGCACACGACATTGTTTGTATAAAACACTTTAAAACCACTTCAGGAGGTGGTATTCTTACCTTGTGCAGGACATGACTACTTTATGAAAGCTGGAGTAGGAATAGCACGCATCACGCACAATTGTTTCTTAACCACCCGCCAAGTTATGATATTTAAATCGTTCATTACATGAACTCACTTAATGAAACCCAAATAATTATCGATAGTTAGTTCTGAAGTTAACTTGATATGTTGACGCCAGATTCCCCTGATTTAGGATACAAAATTTATACCTACGTGGATACCAGTTTAGCCTTTCTCGAAGTGAGGTAAACATGAATTAGTCGTTTGAACTTTCAGATTTCTCATCCGGTAGATTTGTCAGATAGCCAAAGAAGTTCATACACACATATTCGATAACGATAATAATTAGGGGAACATAGTCAAATGTTCGACTGCATAAACAAAATGCATCCTTAAAACATCTTACAGGAATGCATGTATACCAAATAGACATGAAATACTACGTGACAAAATTATTTACGACTCACTCAGCTTGAATGGCGATTTCACTCACATTCGGAACAGTGTAACTTGACCTTTCGATTTGCGCAGCTCGGAAACCTGACATGACAGCAGCAAAGTCTGTGAATCACTGCTCTTAAATCACTTGAAAAGACAATGGTTTTGCAGACCAATAACAAGTGTTTGGTCAAGGTCGCAGAGATACTTACTAAAATAATGTTTGTATTATAAATTAACAAAACGCTATTTATAAAAAAGACAAAATATCATTTTCTACAATATCTTCAACTACGTGTTTGTTTTACTGCATCAATTACTTTACTCTTGTTACTAGGACAAATACAAATATCAGCTGATTACAGCAATAGGTAACTATATGGCTTCTTGAGTGAATTCCAAAAACTTTGTATGCTTTTAAATGGAAGTTGTGCCACGATTTGAGTATGAGGTTGTTATACCACCTGAAGGTGGATGCGTTTCATTGCAATCTAGTGTTTACCAATCACTAAATAAATGTTCACAATACACTGATAATCATTTAACTGAATGCTATATTGATAGTAGTGCAGTGAATGAAGAAGATTTACGTTCTACGCAAAAAGTATTCGGTGGAAGTGAAAAAGCAAACCAGTGTCTTGTGAACGAAGATGTAGTTTTTTCTGGATTTCCCCCTGCATATCGAGCCCATTTACAAAGTTTTGATCAGATGCGAGGATGCAGTACAAGTTTTCATTATCATTGTCTTCCTATTCAACTGAAGTTCCTTCATTCAATGCAAAATTATACAATTCTAAGGCAGATTGGTCTTGGACAGTTTAGTAGCGTTTTCAGAGCAGTGTGCAACCAGCCCTATGGTCTAAATGTAGCCTTGAAAGTGATAAAGGTATGTAGTTTAAGCATCATCACTCAGTATTTTAGAATGGATGTCATAGATTTTTGTTTGATTAGTTTTTTCTTAGCACTTGCTTACGTGAAAGTTTTCCTTATTGAGGAGCACTAGTTTAGTGTAGTTTTTGGCACACGTGAAACTTATTTCTTAAATCTTATTTAGCAAATATTTATTGCCAGGTCTCGCAACAGGTTTATTTTCTATTTTGATCATGTTCTTTCATGTCTAACTGCTATATTTCGTAGTCAGGAATTAAAGTCTCATTGTTTATATTGGGTTATTGCACTTTTAAACTATTTTCGACTTTAGGTAGTGTTGCTGGCAGTTAGCTATATGTATAAAAATTGCACATTTCGAGTACGCAGTGCGCCAACTCAACGGCACTGTGAAGTAAAGTTAGACGGATTATCCGCATACTCTTCTTTGTCTAATTTTGAAGTCCAAGGGTCTGTTGGGCAAGGTCAGTTTTCAACTGTGTGGCGTGCATTCCATTTTCCATCTGGTCAGACAGTTGCTATGAAAAAAATAAAGGTTAATAAAAATTTGATAGATGTTGTTGAATCTTGTTGTCTTGTTGCGACTGCTTTAAATGTAATTTATGCGCATAAACTTGCATGGTACGTATAATGAAATGTTTTTATTGTTTGCGGGTTTTCATGGTAATCTCATATTCCCATATTCTTGACAGCCGTTAAGGCTAATAATTCCGAGGAATAAAGGATGGAAGTGAAACAGAATGTTCATAGTTTCTGTTAGGATAAGGAACATATTTATATCTCTCTGTCATAAAGTTAATAGAACCACGTTCTCTGTCACATGCAACTATTGATTCTCGATGCCTCATTAGTTTTAGCCAAGCAGCACAAACTGTGGCAAACAGCTCATGCTAACAAATTAAATCTTTTTCGAATCTTCATTAACTTTCTTTTAAATTGTTTCTTAAGGCGTAAATACTCTGCAGAATTATTAAAAGATAAATTTCTAACTCTAATTATCAACAAACTAGATACAGTCATTTGTTAAGAAGGTCACTTTTTTATATATGATCGTGTGTTGCATTGTCTTAGCAAATTCACAGGCAAGTAAGAAGCAGTCATCCATCTGAACTAATCGTTTATCTGCATTGTGATTCGAGTAAAATATGAATAACGGCGATGCCTTGTTTTGGTGTAAAGATAATTACTAGCCACCTTTGGTTTCGGTAAGTTGGTGGGATTACGGAGTTTGATGCAATGTTTGACATGCGATTCAAACCATTTCGAATGTGAAGCGGGGCTTCATTAGTGGTGTGCACTGTCTCCTAGTTTCAAGATATGGAGTTCAGTAGTGTAGTGTAATAACCACTTCACTTGATAGGGAAATTCATCAGTACTAATTGATTGTTGCTGGAGAAATAACAGCATGAACACAAACTGCTCGTTTGGCATTTACTAAATTTGGTCATATCTGGCGCATGCGTGATACCAGTCAAAAAATGACTCAGCCACCCGCCACTTGCCCCAATCTCTCATTAGGGATATGAGACATTGCTGTTGTAAGTGCAAATTATGAACAGGTTAACTGTCTTCGACGGTAGATATTTGCATTATATCTCCCATGTTAAGTGATAAGATATGTTTTTGTCGAAGGAGGGGAGGTTAGTTGACAAAACTGGGTACCTAGATCGATTCAGAAGACTTGGACACGTGTTGCGCTTGCCAAGTCATTGAGGTCGTTGATAAGTAATGTTAACTGGCACAGGACTAGGCTGATAAACAGGTGGGATGATAATGACACTAATCTATGGTATCTTTGACTTTTGGTTTCAGCCACGTAAGAAGGTGCAAATTACCTAGATGGTGTCCTTAAGACACCAAAAAACGGTATCTGGCAACTCTGAGCGACATGGCTCATGATTGTTCACAGATGCATTTACTCCCTATGAACTCCCAGATCTATATGACCCTAATTATTCTGTTTCTTGCACACGTCTGCTAATTATAATTCCTTTGAATTTCTTTTTCCTGTTTTCCTTCCTATATGTGTGCTAAATGAAATGTGGAAACTTGAACTGCTCCGCTTCCGTGCAAAATTTCACACTGAAAATTAAATTTAGACGTACAAATTCCTGGGTAAAACAAAATGTATTACACAAAAGGAAATTTTAAGGTCCTTCTTTATGCAAGGATTGCGTTAGTGAGAAGCTGAAACAATTATTATCTTTTTCTTGTAAAGCAATACCTTGTTCAGAGAAATTTCCTACCCAAGTTATTGCCTGGAAGTTTATCTTTAATTTAGAGAAAAATAATAGAGGGTTTTGGGCCATTTTAAAAATCACGCAGAAGAATTTCGGGAACTACTGTCTGATTGTCATGTCTAGTTTCAACAGACAGTCTGAGAATGTGGAATAAATAGAGTGCGTGAGCCATTTTGCCCGGTTAAGGGTTACCTAAGACAATCACAATAGTTACTAATAGCTTAAAGTCCTGATCACGTCAGCTTAACTTAATTATTAGACGATAAGTGAACCACATTAGAGTCTAATTTTCCAAATGACGCTTCTGGAATGACAATGGTAAACGTGAGAACATGAGGTTTTAATTTTTTAACCTTAGTCTGTCTTTGTAGTATTGCTCAAACGTAATAAAACCACAGGTTAATTAACATCGTTTTTGAACTAGTGGAGATGAACAAGCAAGGAAGCTGTCAATGAATTCATAAAAAATAACTGATTTAGACGTCTGATCGATACACTGTATATTCTGAAACATCTGTTTTCTCGACAGTCAACATCACCTGAAGTTGAATTAGGCTAGAACATAAGATGAAAGTTGTCATGTTAGTAATCTTTATGGACATTTAAACTATTTCTGTGAGTGACATGAACTATGCGTGGAGGTGTAGGCTATCATGGTTCCGAAATGTTTAAAATTAGTGACTAACGACTGTGGACGACATGCTTCAAAATATTTCTTGCCGATGTAAATTAATGGAACTCCAAAAGTGAGAGTGTATTTACTAACTTTTGTTTGATCTGATGTATTATGGTGTGTCTTTTGTTTATTTCAGTATCTTTCTAATTCTTTTTGTTTCACTAAATGAAGACAAACTTCGATTTTACAACTATACACCAGGTCCTTCTTTGTTCCGTTTTAGAGCTCTTTTCCAGCCTATGTATTCGTAGTTACACCTGTGACAAGCAGTAAATCTTCATATTCCTGAAATGACTGTCGTTCTAATCACAGAAACCCTGACACTCATACGTGATTATTTTCTTCCTATTTTAAGGCAAACTAGTACAACACTCTACAGTTTCATCTCCATTCGCATTCGACATTATTCGCACTGTCAAATGTACTAGTATCTTTAGAATTCGTAAATGTTTATCATGAAATGTAGTCTGAAAATACAGATTTACGAAAGCCATTTAATTAACATAAGAGAAATCCCAATCACAAGAAGGTAAGGAATATTTTAGTTTACAGACAGAATCATCTGAAATAATCATACCAGTAGGATTCATGATGCATCCCAGTACTTTCCGAGTGAAACATACAGCTTTAAGCTTAAAAGTTATAGTGGCCCGCTGGCTGATTACCAGCTAGGCAAAAGTTTGGGTGTCCATAGGCCCAGAAATCTCACCCGAATCACCTACTTTGTTAGCCAAAATTCTACCTCTGAACTAGTAAGACAGGAAGTATTGTAAAAGTGCATAATTGTTAATCTTCAAGACTAGAGAAAGCTTTATAATAAATTTAGTATGCCCATATTTTGTAAAAAATCACTGCCATAATTTGATCTACAAATGATAATAATCAGTTGTGCGATTAGTTTAATAATGGATTTGAGGGAATAAAATAAAATCCACTGGAATATACATGCTTTCTTAATTGTTCTACCAATTTATCTCAGTTTGTTGTAATCCTAAGGAGGTTTTCGAAAATGAAGGATGCCGGAGGTTACGCCAGATACGCTGTATACGAACGCAAGCTTGTATTCTGCAACTCCCAAAGTATTTGTTTTGACTAGATCAGAAACATATCAGAGATAAAGAGTGGTAGTGATTGCGTAACTATCTAGCAGTTGTTGGCAAACAACCGGACGTAACAAAATAGCGTGCATAACGGTGTATATCTTTCACCTCTCGCCTTTAATTTAACTCATCACTTAAACAATGAAGGTCAACATCCAATTTTCAATGGAGAATGTTGTAAACTAATAATCTTGAGAAATTATTTACCACTACAAGCCTTTTCTGTGCTGTAGTGGCTTCAGTTACAGTTCGCCGCGAAGAGTTTTAGTAGTCATCACAACCACTAAAGATTATGGAAAATCACAGATAATTTAACTTTTGCAGTGGATTTAGCTCTAAACAGCTACTTACATATACATCACTAGTGGAAATAATTTGAGTTTTATAAACTGCATATGCTGATAGTAGGAATAAATATCTACAGAAAGCTGATGGTATTATAAATCAATGAAATTACCCTTAAACTATATCATATACACAGAAATGTATTAGAATTAGACTTCCAGTGGGCAAATATGTCCAACATCGTTATGTCGTCTTACAACTAATTCTGTTTTTATCGAAATAAAGTCTATGAGTACTCTACATCCCTTAAGGGAAATTAAGAACAGAAAACGTGAGACCAAAAGTTCGTAAAGTAGGTACGAAGTAGGCATTCACTTTAAGCGGATAGAAAGCTTTCACAAAACACTTGCTTTAACCCTTAAACCACATCATCGTTCACTTCATATTTAACTGATGCTTCTAGTATTACTGTTAACCCGCTTGCATGACTTTCTTAAAGAAATTACAATCATGTCTGCATAATTTCACTTCGGTCAGTATTTCACTTTTGTGGTGAAGTTTTTTTTGTGTGTGTCTTACTATATATAATTTCATCATAACAGAAAAAAACTTTAATCTGTGTTCAAATAAACTTTCTTTCTTTCTTTTTTTGAAAAATCAAAAAACACAACGGAAAATGTAATCCGTAACTAAGTAACAGTTTGTTTCCTGTCCTACTAAACTTCTTGTTACTGTAGTTTAGACTGCTAACTATGCAATACAATGTAACATAAGCTATGTACATTTATGCGTGAATGGTATAAAAATATAAAGGTATTTATGTAGTGTATACTTGTATTTGTAGATTATTTCACTGCATTTAAATAAGTAGTTTGCATGTAATGAGTTGAAGATTTAAAAATGTGCACAATTTAAACAATATACCTATGTGTATATTCATCGATATGTAATTTATGTTTAATTCTTGTATCCAGTGTGTTGAACTATTTATTTTCTCCTTTCTTTGTTTTGATAGATATTTGAAATGGTTGATGCAAAAGCACGTAAAGATTGTGTACAGGAGATAGATCTATTGAAGGTAAGCAAATGCATGTGTGTGTGTGCGAATAAGTACATGAGTTTATCAAGTTCCCTAAGAATAATATTTTTGTAGAATTCATTTGCATTTCTTACTAGGAAACATTTCTCCTTATTCCTTCAAACTAATTTATATTTCCCTATTGACTGATGCTCAACCTTTGTTGACATGTCGACGCCTAGTATACATTCTCCACTGATGTCTGGTAGTTAACTTGATATCACTTTAGTTGATGGTGACCAACAGGAAAGTCTGGGATGTGTATACCATCCTATTTGGTAGTCATCAGCTGAATGTACTAGCATTTCCAGTGAGTGACAACGTTTGAAACAGTAGGTGCTGATGGGTGGTTTCAGTCTCAGTGCATGGATCATTACTCAAAGGTGATGCAGAGGATGATTCCTAATCAGGACGAAATGAAAATACTGGGTTAAACTGCTAGTCACCATCGGGTGTTACATATTATTATCAATATTTTCTTCGGTTCTGAGTAGAAAGAAGGCTTAAACAGCAAATCTTTATCTTGTCCTGTTCTATTCAATCCTCTTTCAGCTGGCCCTGCGAGTGCCCGTAGTCCTTCATCTCCTCCTCACACGATCTCCACTATGTCACGTGGGAACTTCCAACTCATCGTCTTCCGTTAAGATACCACTCTAGAGCCTGGTACGTGATGTAACTCGGGGGTCTCCATAGGATGTGTCCTATTTTCTTCGGAGTATTTGCAGAGTGATAGATTATTGGTTGGTTTGTTACTGGAGTTCTTTGTTGCTCATTGTCTCTGGTCATTTGATTTGCAATATGGAGCAAATGCAGGTACTGATAAGTCTGAAGCCTGATGAAAATGCTTTCGGTGATACTCCAAGTATCTGACCCATATGGATGAACTGATTTAACATTGATGTTGAAAATCCGAATTTAGTTCTTTATGCTAATTGCAGAAGATTTCCAAACTGATTTCAGAGTGTTGAATGTGCACCTTGCCTTCCCGATTGTGCCTGTGGTTGAAACGGTAACTGAGATAGAACCGAACGCAATGCAGACATGCCGTTGAAGCTCTATGTTCCTCTAGGAACTAAAGGAGACAATATAAGCAGTAAAGAATTGACCTTTTTCTAATTTCTTCCGTTGATAGTGATTGTGGTTGGCTGTTGTTAGTTTCTTATCTGCGTGACTTCTTTTTTGTTCACTTAAAGCAAATCCATCAAACAGCATAATACCCATTATGGAGTTTCCCACTGGTTAATTATATCATGTAGTCTGTAGATAAGTAAAGTGAAATTTCACTATTCTTACAAAGTCAGCTTTCATTTATTTTTGCTAATGATGGAATGTTCACTGTACTGTTTCAGTTAAGCTTTACACTACATAAATTAAGAATATACAAGTGTCCTACAAAATATATAATAGGTATCAAAAGAAGAAGCATCAAAGATAGGACTTCACGTGAACATAGAAAAAACAGAGATGATGAAGATTCCTAGCCAACATCAACAGCAACAACAGCTGTCTCCGCTCAATACTCAAGATCAGATGGCCAGAAAAGATCAGCAACAGGGATCTCTGGGAGCGAACCAATCAAGAACCGATTGTGAAACAAATAGGCAGAAAGAAATGGAGATGGATTGGCCATACGCTGAGGAAACCATCAAGTGACATCACTAGACAAGCCCTCGAATGGAACCCGAAAGGGAGGCGGCGAGTTGGTCGTCCAAGGGTGACCTGGAGGAGATCATGCGAGGAGGAGATGAAAGCATGTGGACAGACCTGGTGCAGGGTGAAAAAGTTGTCAGAAAACCGAAGGCAATGGAGGTGCGCAGCTGAAGCCCTATGTTCCTCTAGGAACTAAAGGATACAATAATAATAATAATAATCAAAGGAAGAAACAATTCAGATGTTCAGAATAAAGATTTTAGACGGTTTGGTAAATGATTTACAACAAAAGACTAATTACCCAGAGATAAGGGATTCGTGTTTTAGTGTAAGTCATTTACTAAAGCTTCTCAGATCTTCTTCTAAGCATGTCACACTGTATTTCTTCTCATTTCCGTTGAATTGCTACCCTCATGCCTAGCTTTCCTGTAGTAGAAAATAATATAGATTCTTATTTCATTGATCCTATTAATATTTCAGACTGTATGAGGCTGACATAAAATGACTACAGTTTGTACTGAAAATCTTGATTTCCTCTTGTTTTAACGAAGGTGACTGACTGGGTAGACATTTTGTATGAAACACCATAAGTCTGGAGTGTACAAAAGCAAAGTTGAGACGCTGTGCTTAAATTATAATCTAGAAGTGATCCAGTGCAAGACTATCCAGAGTCTAACGGACAGACTTGTAGCTAACTGGTAATAAATTAATAAATGCAGTCGATTCTCTAATTAAAAACAAGCTTTGAAAGTCACTGTTG
This sequence comes from Trichobilharzia regenti, assembly GCA_944472135.2. NCBI lineage: Eukaryota > Metazoa > Platyhelminthes > Trematoda > Strigeidida > Schistosomatidae > Trichobilharzia > Trichobilharzia regenti. The sequence goes on from OX235262.1 coordinate 57,162,491, forward strand.
AAGTTTATTAGCATACATACCTATTTAAGAGGGACTATGTTATTCACTGTCTTAATTATCCAAGACCTAGTGTCTGAATAATGATGACTTATTATTATATTTGGATTTTGAGTGGAACGTAGAGCTTCATCTTGTTCTTTGGAATACATTTCAGCTGACTTGTGGTTGTCCATAAGTCTTCATTCCCTCTTCATACGACCTCCTCTATGTAACCATAGGACGCCTGACTTGTCATTTCCCATTTAGGTTCCACTCGAGAGTCTGGCGTGTGGTGTCAGTCAGTAGTCTCTTCAGCTTACCTCTAATCTATCTCTCACTCGCCAAATTTAGACATTCATATTTACTTAAAACTATATTCAGTGTGAACGATAGACACTGAGGTTTTGAACATTTCGACTTAAAATAGTCTAAATTTCAATACTTTATTCTGTCTAATTCAACAATCTGAAGGTTTCACATTCCATAAAATCTAAACACCGCTGCTACTGACGCCTCAAAGCTGGAGCGTGAAGCCTATGTCCCACTGGGAAAGCAAAATAAAATGGTCCATTCGGTTAGATATCTAAAATTATGAAGTATGACAACTAATGAACGATAATATACCTAGTAAGAGTGAAAAGAACTCACCACTTTAATTTAATAAATAATGATACAATCAGTCAGTGTTCAGAGACGAACTATTAAAGCAGGGAAGACTTACTGTAGGTTCTTTCGGATATCTGATATCGAAATGAGATTAACGCACTATATATTTCTTCATATATCCCATTTATTTATCGCTTATATTTTTCTAACGATTCACTTAATCTCATAATTTATCAACCTCCATGCCTTGTAGCTGCCTTTACTCCCGCCCCCCCCCGCACTGCTTCTATTTTATTCGAGAAAGTTTCATGACATTACACATGTAAGAACAGAAGCAATTGTAGATTTTGCTATCTTAACATTCTTATTCATCTTTATACAGTGATCATTCTTAATTATTTATCGTTCAACATCTCATCTTCAGTAAACTAAGGTATGTTGAATCTGTAAGCCGACAATTAATTCTCATTATTCAGGTTGTCAGCAGTCGACAAGATACAGACCGAATTAAATTAATACGTTTTATCGTGCTCGTTTCATGTGTTCTAACTGCTTTGTTCAAATTTGAAGGGTAACTTAATGTGACATAACCGATGAAGCATTTAAGCAATAGAAGAATATCTCTGAGAGTAGACAGTATTTTCAATTGACCACTGTTATAAATAAAACAGTTGATATGGAATAAATACAGCACGATTACGATCATTTCAGTTGAGTAAAGAGAAAATACCTCTGAAGCAATCACCGAGCAATACTATACAAATGGACAGTTTTTCACCACTCATCTGAGTAGTATGTGTAATAGTCATATCGCCTAGCAGGTTGAATAAAATTATTTATTGCAAAAGTAAAAATACTGATCTGTTTGTTACATAATGGAAATTAGTTCTACATTTTAATAACCTGAATGATTGCTTAATTAATATTCTGTTCATTTGTTGGGGGAATGTGTTGTGATACTAGTTGTGATCTGAGGGACATTTGAAAATCATCGGGTCTCATTGCTATTTGCTTATTTGTTTGTTGTTGTTGTTGTCCTTTTAATTTGTGCATTTAATTCACCTAGACAATTAAGACTAATATATTATGCAGATTTGTGCATAAAATTTCGACTAAATTCTGTCAATGCTTGCTTGACTTAAATTCTATCCGTGAAATTATCTGTAATTTAATATTTTTATAGGCTAAGATATTCACTTTTCCGAGACACAGGAAGAGAGAGAGAGTCTAATGTGTTGTAAAATTGAATATCCATCAGACTTTTGAAGATGTTACTCGATTCTAGTGAATAAGGTTGTAAAAATGTGTTTATCTAGGCCTACCTTAACTAGGCCATCACTCATATGTCAATGCTAATCATGATTATTAGTATTCGTTCAGGTTCCGAGTAGAATACAGGCTCATGGTAGAAAATCTCCATTTCATTCCCTTCCCACAGTCATTTTTAGCTGGCTCCATGATTTTCTATGAGCCTTTATCTTCTTCTCCCTGGCCTCCCTTGCCTATTAATCTCTATTGTTCCCCCTTAGTTTTTCCTGGGCTACTGAAGAAAGACTATACCTTATTACGCAAGATGTTAAAGGTTGTCAGCAGGGTAAGCAACGTGCCACTTAATGAGCTTGTTAACATTCTGGTGGACAGGCACATGGACTCATGTGAAAAATGAGCTAAATCCATTTTATCTAACTCACATACCCTCTTCATTCACAACTCTCCCCTTGTAATTCTTCAGGCAAAACCAGAAGCCTATATAGAAAACTAAATGCTCGCACTAGTAAGTACAAAAACTCAACCATACCTTGCTTAGCTCGTGTTCTGTGCGATAAATAAAGTATTAGGCGTGATACCTACAACTTATTGAATAGTCAGTAGAACAACCGGATCTCATCTTTCCAACTCATATCATTTATAGGTACAACGTTTTCTTTCTTCCTTTTTCCTTTTCTTTCTCTTTTTTTCTCTGTTATGTGCAGCTTTGTTTCTTCCGCTTACGCCAGTAAATGTGCAAGCATCTACTTTTCCAACACCTTAAAACACTGTTCATTTTTGACTTTGCTACAGACATGCTAATAAGTTGTTGTCATAATGAACTGAGACTACTCTTAATCTATGTAGAATTTTCTTTATGGATAATGTACTAACTGGATGCAATACTGTAGTAAAATGCTGAGGATTCCATTCTGTATTCGCAAATACTGTTTTGGAAGAAAGCTTATTATTATTATTATTTCCCATTTAGTTTCCAATCGAGAGTCTAATGTATGTTATCACCTAGTGATCTCTTCAGCGAGGGGGATAAAAACTGTCATGTTGTATTTTCGCGCACTGTATAATTAAAATCACAACAGATAATCCAGTTGAGTAACAGAGTTTATAAAACACCTTTAAAACAGCCAGACGTAACATCTGATATGATTACAGCTTTACTGGAGGCCCTTAATAAACAATCAACTACCTGGATAAAATTCAAGTTGTAATTTACCGCCTACGTTCTACCTGTTCACGGGGGCTAAAACGAAAGCCCAGCAAGTTTGACTTGTAATAGGTTACATCCTCGCCCCTCCTCAATTTTTCATTCTGCACATTTTTGGAGCGATAAGTTAGTGACTGGGTTTTTTTTTGTTAGAGTCCTTTGCTGCTAATCTTTTCTAGCCATCTGATATTCGGTATAGAGCGAAGGTAGAGCTGTTCCTGAAAGTTTTTGCAGCCTGTTCAAAGTGCTTTCGGTGACGTGCCATTTCTCTGAACCATATAAGATCTGTTTTATCTCAAAAAACGTGAATCGAAAAAGCGGTATGTTTCTCCTCCTTTTACAGTTGGTAATGATTAGTGGCTTCAAATCATTAAAGAATGAGTAGAAACGACTCATTGAAACACACCGAAGGGATTATACTAATATGTATGAAATTAGCCTATATCAGCCGTTAAATTTCGTTTAGTCATAATTATTTTATAATATTTAAATGTTGAGTTGCAGAATTTGATTGGTTTCAGGATTTCATCATGAGCTGACATTAGTTAGAGAATCACTGAAAAACCAGCTGGGAGTATTGAACAGCTGTTTCATCTTAATTTGGAACTCATCATCAGCGCGCAGCCATGATCCCACTGTGGATTGGACCCAAGATCTTTAGATTTTAAAGCTTCACTCCCAAATAGTCTTAAACTTGGCTGGAACAGCAATCCAATACTCTTCGGTTTTGATTGGCTTCTTTCTGATGTCATTTCACCACATAACTTGAAAGGAAGAGTTCATTTGAACCTATATATTATTCTTAAATATAATTTTACTTATTATTCTTCATTTTATTTTATTTTAATAAATTAGAAATTAGATCATCCAAATGTTATACGTTATTTGGCATCATTTGTGGAGAATAATGAGTTGATTATTGTCTTAGAACTTGCAGATGCCGGTGATCTGTCTCATATGATAAAGGTATTCAATGTTTAAACAGTTTTCATTCTGTCTATGTATTCTTCATATTATTTTAAGTCATTTATCATCAAAAACTTGAGACTAAACTGACGATGGGTCAGCATAGAGAGGTTAGGTGAAAATCCAACAAAAGGTAACTAGAAAACGTTACTGTTTATTTTCCAAAGTATTAAGGGTGGTGTTTAGACACAAACAGTTTCAAAGTAATATTATTATATTATTATTGCTTCCTATAGTTCCCAGAGGAACATAAGGCTTCAGCCTCACGTCTCCACTGCGTTTGCTTCTCTGCCAGAATTTTCACCTGGCTCCACGTCTGCCCAAATGCTCTCATTTCCTCTTCACATGACCAACTCCATGTCACCCTGGACAACCAACTCGCCACTTCCCATTCAGATCTCATTTGAGGGCCTGTCTGGTGTGTCAATTGATGATTTTCTCAGAGTATGGCTAATCCACCTCCACAGTTATCCAACTTCAAAGTAATACATGTGAAGAGATAGAAAAGAACGGAAAGAATGAAATGGATAATTTTGAAAATTCTCAATTCTCCACTCTAAGATTTTACTGGAGAAAAATAATTTTTCACTTCGTTATTTGACATCGGTAATGAATCCTGAGGATAGCATTTCTTATCTCTGATCACTGTAAATTATATGAAACATAAGTTTCTACCATAAACTTTATTTGGAAATGAAGTTGAACGGCGACCTGTTTAAATTGCTGTGCTACATGAAATTCCATCTAACGACATGCGTCGACTCTTCTACATGGAAATATATGCTCCTGTGTAGTTCTGATTTCCATTCATGCTCAAAATGAAGGAAAAAGGTCATTGGGGATTGAGTCTTACTTCACGTTGGCGAGTGTTGGGGCAGTTACAGTATATTGTTAGTTACTGTTTGATTTGAAAATCCGGCAGAAAAGGCAAGACGAGTTGAGAGCTCTTTACTATGTGTAGATATACTGTCCAGAGCAAAACAGTTATTCATATTTGTGAAATATTAGTTTTCAAATCCCTAAAAATCCTTTAGATTTGAGTGCTTGATATTCAGTAGTATGTTCGTAATCCCATTTAATCAAGCTATTCTAAAAGCCTATGCCTTGCTTATGAAATATCTTCAAATTAGTTTACCTTTACTTAACAATAGAAGAGTATGGTGAATTTCAGAACTACAAAGAAATATTGAAACGTAGTGAAAGCTGATGCATAGCATAGCAGCTATATTGTTAGTATCTTCAGTACCACAGTTAACTGATATTTCTATTGAGACTGTAACTTTTCTTACTAATTCTGAAACATCTATCATCATTTTCAGTGCCTCAGAGAATGGTTTACTCGGATGACAGAAAAATAAAAACACAAGTGAATCAATTAAACTAAAACTGACCAAAATCTCACTTTGTCTCTTAATTTTCTTATAACAGTGTGGCCATATGAAAAAAAAGAGATAGTCTTTGGTCGGAAGACCAGTACAAATGTAATGAAGGATGATTAAAAGTGAAGTAAACGATTTAGACCAGAGACCTCAGAATCAGTAGTCTGAAGCTTTAATAGTTGGTCTATGTGACCCAGCTTCTATCGCCGCAATCATCATGAGTAATGAATGCTAAGATGTCATATGAATGAATAAAATTTACTGACCGTTTAAAGTCAAGCTAAATGACCAGCTAAGTACTTTCCTGTCAACTCTGAACATAATGAGGAGTATTCTGTCAAGTGATGATCAGACTATCTGAAATAGTCTTAGCTTCCTTCCGATAGCCTCCAACCATCTAATAACAACAATTTAGAGGACACCTTGATGTCTAGCCAACTAGCACAGTGGCTACATTGCAAACCTGACTGATAGACTTCAGTCTGCATCAAACAAAGGACTAGACTCATGATACTAGCTACTAATTAGTGTCCAGTCAGAGATAGTCTTGAGTTTTCAGACTAAAAATATCGTTTATCAGGACAGCAGATAAGGATTATTTAAGGCCTACCTTCATAAATGAAATAAAGATGTCTAATCTTGCCACTAATTGTACACTATGAATTCTACAAATACTTAGCATGAAAGTAGTTCATAACTATCATAATAACCTATTTTAGACAAATTCCAGTCACATATGTATGTATTTAATGGTAACAGGCTTTCTTAGGTATACAACGGTTTCATAGGTTTTTTACAAAGAGATACTGAGGCACCACGTGTGTTTATGATGGTTGTGAACAGTATGCCTTATGCACATTATTTAACCTTAATTTATCTGCTTACTACTGTAATTTCAGTTCAGTAACACCAATTCTCGTTCAACTACCATCGTTAAAATAGACTGATAGGTAAATCTAAAGATTTGACATTATTGTAAGTGTGCTTATGGTTGGTCTCCTACACCTTATGATACTATCGAAAAAAACTATAGTGATAATAAAGATAACAATATCATTGAATATTTAGTTATCGTCACATTCAGTATACGGACAAAATACGGGTAGCTTAACAACCTGTCAGCGTGAAATAAAGAAATAGATTAATTTTCTTATGTGACTATTGTTGCTCATAGTTTATCAATATTTATTTGCTATTGTCTGTAAACATCCTTTTCTTTTCATCAATAAGTAAATTAATTAATTAATTAGACTGTTTGAAAAATACTACTTAATTGGATAGGAAGTAGAATTTATACGACAGATAAGATAATTTCCAAAGGTTGATTTGAAAGGGTATGATTGATTTCATATTTGATAAGGAATTCACTTTATATAGAGGAGCACTGAAAACAAGGGAATGCTGGACAGCTTTGTGTCCTTTTTTGTACCGTTAAACAGCCTCAAATAAATAAAAGACAGCTTTACAGCACTCCACGGTTTCTAATGTCTTACTTATTGAAGTTGGTTAGATACTCGCCAATGACAGTGGCTGCCTGTCACCCTATACAATATCGCCAATTGGCAGAAGCTAGAATTGACCAGCCGTTCGATTTTGTGTCACTAGCCAGAAGGTCAGTGAAGTTGGCTTGTAGCCTGTAGGTCCTGGATTCGATCTCTGGTGAGGTCATTCATGAGTACTGATGAGAAGTTGTAAGTAGGGACGAAGTAGCACTCAAGTACTCAATAGTCTTGAACAAAGCAAGAACAACAATTGTACCAGGATAATATGAGCTCATCTTTTATTATTTAATCGAGGATTCTTCTCAACTGGTTACACCCTGAACGTTAAAAAATATGAATTACATTAAAGATATGAACATACTTTTCCACGATCATAGAGAGTAATTAAGTAGGAATTAAAAGTAACATTATTCCGGAATGATTTAACTGATTAAGAGTTACAACACTGACTATTTATAGAATAATTAGACTATTAGGCTTGGAAACAAAAAACAGGTTGTGTATATGTGCGTGTATAGAAACAAGGTTTAGCTAGAAAGACCATAACAAAAAAGTAGATTACGTAACTAAAGAAAACATTTTATCTAATAGCCAATAGAAAAAACGAAAGAAAAGAAACAAGGTAGGGTGAGTCATGTTTAGATGAAAGAGTAGAGTTTTCTAAACATGAAAAAGGTGACTCATGAAAGTTGTATATTTTCTGTCATCTCCAGGGCAGTGCAAGATTCACCACTGTCTCTTTCTGCGTACATAGATTTAGTTTAAGTCGTTTGATGGCAATTGCTTCAGCAAAGCGTAGCCAACTAGGTTTCTTTTGCTTGTTGATTATTTTGAACGACTTCAGGTTGTCTACAATATGACCAGTATCCAAAAGATGACGAGCAATAGCAGTGTTTAATGCATGCTCGTGGACCTTTCAGTCTCAAGTTCTTTGGTATGTGTTCATAAATGCGGAAACTAACCCTTCTCTCTGTTCTTCCAATGCATGTGCTTTGGCACGTGCATGTAAATTGGTAGATACAGTTGGAGGTAACATGAGGTGGGTATTTGTTCACTTTTGATTGTTCTCAAACAACTAGTTGTTTGATAAACCTATACAAGCTTTGCGGCTGGATATGTTCTTTTCAGGGCAATGTTCAGTCTGCATCTTATTCTACTAGCAGTATCATCACCTTTGAATGCAAGCTGCAGAAAGATAGGCTTTTTATCTACTGTGCCGCTTTTCACTTTTTCAACATGACGTCTCCCATACTTGTCGATGAACTTTTGTGGGTAACCATTGTCGCGTAGGCATTTCTCCACAATGGATAGTTCTTCTTCAATCTTTTCTTCTGAACACAGTTTCCTCACACGATCAAATAATGTTCTCACCAATCCCTTTTTGTAACTTATAGGGCAGAAGCTTTTGAAGTTAAGATAATAGTCATCAGTGGTTCTCTAAATGATATCAGTTTGTTATTTAACTTGAGATAAGATAAGATTTCAAACTAGATCACAAATCGATATCATTTAAAAAACCAGTGAAAACTGAGAATCGCTAGACATCTGTTTTATCCTCTGTTTGAGACTCTTCGACAATACACACCTATGGTCCAGCCTTTAATCGAACCAAGGACCCTCGTGCAATCCCTTCAACCACCAGTTAGAATGCCACTGAAAACCAGTGGAGTATAATTTAAATCTTAAAAGAAAATAGCTCATCTTTCTCAGAAATTTAAGCATTAATTGAATCAGTTAATGAGTGTCAAGGGATTCGATTAATCTGATTACAGATGTTTTCACACACTGACACTGAAATTAGTTTATTCCCTACAAATCTCTCATCTAAACATTAATCTGACTCAAATCAGCCAGCACCTTTAGAACAGCTATTTATTAGGTTCCTGTGGAGTAGTTATGACCTGCAGAATGTTCACTGATGACACTGGTAGATGATGGTGAAACAACAAAAGTTATAATCCATATGCAGCTGGATCCAATCCTAGTGGCTGAATGGTATGTGGATTCCGTTTGTAGCGTATAGGCTTTGGTTTGATCTCATTTAGCATCATAAGGCTCTGGGTCTTTAAATGCTCTTCTAACTGATTTCAGTTCATGACAGAATTTCACAGTGATAAAGTGAATCACTTGATTACCTGTTTTACGATAAGACTGGGAATGTTTAGGTCTACTGATTCATACATCGATCTCTTCGTTTTGCAACACTGAATGAATAATATAGCCTAAGTAATGCTTAACATGTACCTTCTTCTTCCAGTAGATTGTCTAAGTTTTCATTACTTATGTGAGTGACTTCAGTAAAAAATTCTTTTGTCAGTACAATTTATGTAAGAAAATGTTATTTTTTACAATCTTTTTTTTTACCATAGCACTTTCGTAAGAAAAAACGACTAATTCCTGAGAAGACTATTTGGAAGTACTTTGTTCAGATTAGCAGTGGTTTGGAACATATGCACTCTAAGCGTATTATGCACAGAGGTAAGAGATTATGTGTATATGTATAATTTTCAGTACACCTTGGGGTAACTGTTTTCAACGCTGTGAATGATACTGAAATCTATTGTGGTTATTATTAGTCTCCGTAAACATTTATCCAGGATGATAAGATATCACTTCGTCAATTCGATGAATATTTGTTTTTTTTTAGAATTCCCTTAACTGATCATTTATGAAGTCTCATCACTACATGTGATGTTTTGTGCTAGAAAAATCTTCGCAACCGAAACTTTTGACGATAAAATAAGGAACGAAAACAGATATCCAGAAAAAGTTGTTAAGGTCTTCAAGATGAGAACAGCAAAAGAGAAATGCCTACAAACTGTGAAGAAGAAATATATATGACTACCGTTGAAAGCAGACGCAGCCGCTAAATCAGCGGTATCAAAACTCAAAAAAAATAACAGCTAAAACGCTCTTTGCTGTAACACTATGTTTAAAATTCACCACTCGTTGTATAATTCTAACGCATGTGAAGGATAAGCCATTGAATCTGGCCACTTCAAGGCATATTTATAAACGTAACTGTTTTTGTGGAGACGGTTACACAGATAGAACGACTCAGTAAACCCATCGTCGCCTTTTTGAGCGTTGTGCAACGTGGTGAGGTAAAGGAGTCGTAAAATCAAACAGGGGTTCGATGTTAACACAACTTCTGGATACATATTACAAGATTGATGGAAATTCCGCCTATCAATTTAATCCTACTCAGTTCCTTAAGTTTATATGTTCTCGATTGCTAAGCATCACTGAAGTAGTTACCACAAAATAGTTCCAGCCTAATGTCCTCACAAAATGATTGTTCAATCTTTTTGCCTCTCATGACATTCTACCCCAACCTAGAACAGTTATCTCTACAGCTGACACTGGATAACCGTAAATGTTATCTTTATATGTATTGCTGACTTTATTATTACTATCACTCTGTGCTATAGTCGTTTATTTTAATCTTAATTTTACAATCTATTATTATATTCTCTAATCGCTACATGTCAGTAGTTGTCTTTCCCTTCATCCCTATTATTATACACATCCTGCTTACAAGATCATGACTACTTAGATTATATAAACAATTGAATGGACTTATCCTTGTTATTATTATTAGTAGTATAATCACTTCTGTTGTCATTCATCAACTCACAGTGATGATCCACATTGTTTCAAATAACTACTTAAATGTACTGTGTACTATAAACATTAAAGCAGCTAATAAAACATAAGTTTACTAAAAGTCTTTCACATTAAACTGCTATTAGTTGTCTTTTATATCGACTATGCAAGGAATTTTTTCACTTGTTCCTAGAATATTTAGTATAAAGTATACATCTCTTTTTATACTCCTCCTGTTATTTCTATGAAAAGATGTTGAGTGTATGGATTTGATAAATAAAAATATACGAATGAGCATTATTATTAATAAGGGTTATTATTCACTGAATAGTGATGTTTAATTTAACTCAGGTGGTCTAGGTTCAAATCGGGATTGAACCACTCTCAAACCTGGCTTGGCCGATAATAAACACGCTAAAGATGGAAGATTGAGTGTGAGGCTAGTAAGCACACTCCTTAAAAGAATAATATCACTATTGAAAATTCAAAATTCAAGCTTGAAGGTATACACTCCATCCTGAATATATATTAATAAGAAGAAATGAAAAAAAGAGGCGTAATCACTTTCCTTAGATATTCCTAATGTGAACTATGCTGGAAACGCTGAACTGTAGGCACAATGCCTATCCCTCAGATGTTTGTAATACAACATAGAATATTACTTTTTTGCTTAACCTATAAACATTAAACATCGTCTCAACTACAGGCGGAACTGACGAGGATATCAAAGCCAGAATCGGAAAAGCAAGACAAGCTTTCATTACTCTCAAATCTGTGTGGAGGTCAACAGCCCTCAGCATCAAAAATAAGATCCGGATTTTCAACTCCAATGTAAAGTCAGTGCTACTATACGGATCAGAGACTTGGCGCCGCGTCATAAAGAGCATCTGAAACAAACTTCAGACCTTCATTAACAGCTGTCTCCGCTCAATACTCAAGATCAGATGGCCAGAAAAGATTAGCAACAGGGATCTCTGGGAGCGAACCAATCAGGAACCGATTGTGAAACAAATAGGCAGGAAGAAATGGAGATGGATTGGCCATACGTTGAGGAAACCATCAAGTGACATCACTAGACAAGCCCTCGAATGGAACCCGAAAGGGAGGCGGTGAGTTGGTCGTCCAAGGGTGACTTGGAGGAGGTCATGCGAGGAGGAGATGAAAGCATGTGGACAGACCCGGAGCAGGGTGAAAAAGTTGTCAGAAAACCGAAGGCAATGGATGTGCTCAGCTGAAGCCCTATGTTCCTCTAGGAACTAAAGGATACAATAATAATAATAAATAATAAACATTAAAACGTATAAATAAGCAACATGAAATAAACAGTTTCAATCAATCTTGTGTGTGAAATTAATAGTCGAAACAGAAGAATGTAAGCAGCAGATATACTTAGAATACCTTGGAAGTAACCATGCTTCTTTAAAAGATCAAGTGATTTCACTTTTAAATGAACATTGCTCAAAAGCTAAATAACTCCTTTCATTTTAATATTATGCCAACCAAAGGATACAACAGTAGAAGAAGGTAAAACCAACGTTATTTTCATTAGATTAAATCATATTAGCTGTGAAATAGTATATCGCACAAAGAGGATAATCCTCTTCAACTTTACATCCTTGAGCATTAACTATCAATCAATGACAGGGACGGTCATCCTTTCCTATAATCCACATAGATGACAGGAAACATTAATTTAACCAAAAAATATACAGGAAGTAAGCACAACAAAGTACATTAGGAATACCAGAGAATTCATTGAAAGAAGACAAACGCGTAGATAAGTCTACTATTAACTGACACACACTGATAAAAATCACAGCTATTGTGACAACAGAAGACAAGGGCCAGGCAACAAATCGTTTTATTACGGAAATCAGCACTTATTTATATATATTTCATGTACATTATTATAGCTTATTCAAGCAGACAAACACAGTCTTCTGATGAGTTGTTTCTGGTTTCTCGGAAAGTTAAGCTATACATCTGCGAATCTTATTTGCCTACGTTAATTCTGCTGTGATTGGTTGTTGGATCAGCCTTGTTCATATTTTCTCACGGCCAATATTAGCAACATAGACATTGACGTAAATTAATGTCTATCAGTTAACTAGCAGCCTGCTTTCACCACACTATGTGGCAGAAGAGAATGACTCACATATAAAATTGTAAAATATCAGGTCAACAAAATAATCAAAACTAATAAAAAAGTAAAACCAGCAGAAGGATGAGCAAAGCCACAGAAACAATCAACAGCAGTTATGTCGATCATGCAGACTTTCAAACTGTCCCTTCATTTCAAGGTTAACACTGAAGATATTGTCTACTGGAAAATTCCATATTAGTTTGTTTATTAGATGTATCACACAGAGTGAAACAGTATTATTTACCGGATGACGTTTCGAACAAAATTTATTGTTCATAGTCATATCAGTTACAATCACACGACTTCGAAACTTGAGTTTTACAGTTTTCTTTGTTCTCTCCTATTTGTCGTCCTAGGGGTAGTAGAATTTTCCAGATATCTGGGTGGACAGGTGTTGAATCATTTCTGTTACACGTATTTGCAGATGATTCGATAAACAAAGCTTCTGTTATCAATCTCTGCCTTCACCCTGTCACATTAGATTTTAAAACTGTCATCTTATCCCATCCTGTTGTTTGGTTGTGTGCGATTGCATTTAGTGCCATGGCTGAACTATTCTCTAATTTAATATCTTATTCGGGTCAACCAATCTAGATTTCGCTAGGTTTTTATGCTCCGCTAACCTAACTTCCCCTGTCCTACTAGTTTGATCTATTTATTTGACCTGACAATCATTCCAGCAGGGTATTAGATAAACTAAATTGTTTTCTTTTAATGGCTCCATGAGATCTTTTAATCAACAAAGCTTGTTTCTAATTGAGTTTGTGGTTGGTTTGAATGCCAGCCATTTTTATTCTTGCCTTGTTAAAAATTCTGCGTAAGGTTTCCGAGGTTCCTTCCTTGTATGGAATTATTACTGATGATTTAGATTCCTTATTGTTGGTGTCGTCATTATTATCATTATTATTATCACTATCACTACTATCATTATATACCTTATTATTACATTTCCTTACATATTTCCTGACTAATTTATCCGGGTAATTATTAAGTTTCAAGGCTTCTTTTATGTGTATCACTTCCTGTCTTAGATTTTCCTTGGTACAGCTTAGTTTTTGTGCCTCGGTACTTAAACATTTCACCAATCCTGTTTTTACTGACATAGGATGGGAGAAATTGAGAGCTTTCCAACATGGAAAATACTTATTAGGACATTAGAAAGAAAAGAGCATGTAGCTCACCAAAGATATCTTTTCGGTTATTCCATCCTCAAAAATTGTACAGTCTACATAGTTTCAATTATTATTTAATTTAGCATAGGAAAGAAGAAAGATTAAGGATGATAATAATTTTCAAATTTACATGGAAATTCGAAGGGGTGAATATAAGTTACAAGGAGGTTGGAAATAAAGCTACACAGGCTCAGAAAGTGGTTGCGTAATATTTAAATAAGTTCTTTTTATCGAAAGCAGATGTGAAGCAGACGGGCATAGAAACCAAGTGGAATAATAGCTTTTATAACTGAAGATGAAAAAAAATGAATGAGGTGGGGAAAATGATAACTTCGAAACGAAACAGAATTAGATGAATGGTAAACATAGAGACTGAACTAGATTCTTTCGAACACATAGCTATTCAGTGTATATGATGAGCGCTTCCACAGTACACAGGAGTCAAAAACACGCTGCATTTGTTAGATTTTTATCCACTTTGTAAATGATCCTTAGTGACATGTTGGTTGAGATGTTGCAACAGGTGCTGATGAGGTGTTCAGTTATGGCGCTTGTGACTGAAACACTATCATGATTTATTATCTATATTCTTACCTTCAAACTTTCATATCAAGTTGAAAATTATTATCAACTTTAATGTCCCTTTGTTATTAAGTTGAATTAGTTTGTCATTTTCGTGAAAATTATGTATAAAATATGATTGTAAAACTTTTGAGGATAAAATCGCTGAGAAGACATCTTTGCTTAGCTTCTTGAGTCTATTGTCAATTAAATCATCTCAGCTCAGAGGATGCAGTGCCACCGAGAATAATAATTGTACTAGTATTAATTTAGGGGATGGTGAATAGCAGTGGTGTCCAGAATGAGCATTTCGTCCTGTTTAGGACTAGTCAGTTGGATGTACCTGTAATCCGCAGTGAGTGATGGTATTCCCAGTGAGGCTAGAACGCAGTGCTCATTGTTTCAAACACCTGAGCTTTATCCAGGAGAGCCACCTCCTGTGCAACGGGGATCACTTATTATTTGTTTTTAAACCAATTTTCACTTCTCAGCTGATTGGCTAGACCGAAATATCTGGCCTATGTTGACCTTTCGGCTACCAGTACCGTAACGACACTTTAAAGATATCTGAGGATTGGATTGAAGTAATTTGGCTGTTGGTGACTATCAGTGAAAGGAATGAAACGCGTAACTTGGATACTACTACTAGTCCCCATCTACTGACCGACATCATTGTTAATTGATCACACAATTTCTTCATGAACTGACATTGGTCTACGAGTTCGACTCCTAACTGGGTTCGAACACCGGTGGATGCATTCGGATGAAGAGTCCCAGGCTAAGATGAAATGGCTGTCCAGTACTCTCAGGTATTCTAATGATTCTCTAACTGATATCAGTTCACGATGAAATCCTGTAGTCAATCAAATCAAATCAAATGCCCGCAAGCCAGCACTTGAATATCAGTGTTAATTGCTCTGAGGACATCGTTGAAACATCCGTATTAGATGACGACATGTCAAGACAAGCCGTCAATTTCTGTTGGACCAATCAATGAGACAATCAGAATTGAATTAAAAACACATCATTGTATTAGTATGTCAATATTTGAGTTTATACACTAGTGAAGCTCCATTTTATAAGGTCTTTCATTTTAAAATATGAATAACTATACCGCACAACCTTTATTGTTTGTCTTCTCATTAAATAGTAATTTTCAAATGAGAATTACTTTTCTTATTTTTATATTCATATAAGTAAATATATTGTTTATTTATTTATGTATTTCTTTTCATTGCTTCACTATTATCCCAATTTTCTTTATTCTTTCTTCTTTCTCCCATCCACTTTTTCCTTTCTTACATTTTCCATGCCCTCTCTAAGCATCTTGTTGTGTTTGTTCAATATCGTAATGTATGGAAATGTTTAAATAACTCAACAACAATAACAAAATGTAAATTACAATGAAACAATTCATTTTGCAAGGTCATTTCTCAATGTAGTAATAATAATAATGACAATAATAGTTGTAATTGTTTATTTGTTACCCTAGGCAACCAAGTAGTCATTTGTGATAGACTATCGGCATCAAAACACTCACACACACACACACACGTAATGATGATAACGATCACAAATGAATTTTAGTGTCAACGTAAAAGAAATTAACATAATCCAATATTATTATTATATATAGATGGGAATAATAAGGGAAAACGACTTGGTGGTGAGATAGCAGTAGATGGTAAATAAGCCTTAGTAAAAAAAAAAAACAATTTACTTGCCTATTTATTAATAAATGAAGAAAGACTGAGTATCTTTCAGCAACTAATCTTTATGGTACATATATATACAGAATTTGTGTTGGACAATGAATGGACAAATAAATAAACAACCAGCTGAAATGATGAAAGGAAAAATGAGTGTTTCTATTCAAGGAGAAAAAGATAGAGTCTCTATGAGAAACGATTAGATTGTCAACAATATTGTTTACACTTAGAATAACATGAATACCATGCCATATGCTCTAAGAAACCATAGTAACAGATGGAAAAACTTGTCAGAAAGGCATTGAGCTGTTCAGTTTCATTGTGTGCATTAGACAGCTATTTCATCCTAGTTTTGGACGCCTCATCAGCATCCACCCACTAATGTTCAAATCTAGGACCTTTCGGTTCTAAGGTAAGCTCGTAGGCTATTCAAAATCACTGGGACCTGATCCAATGGCCTATGAATTCCGAATTCTACCGGCGGGCGATTTTGGTGTATCAGACAGCCAGTGTTCTCATTTGCGACAAGGTAGACTCACTGGTAATGACTTCTCAAGAGGAATTCAGGCAGCTTCGTATGTTTTTTTTTAAAAATCCTTCTTATAATTTTTTTATTTTTGCTTATTCAAGGTTAGAACGGTGGTATTGTTTTAACATGATTTCCCTTTCTTCTCATTTTGTTTAGATATTAAACCTGCTAATGTATTTATCAATGCCAAAGGTCAAGTGAAACTAGGCGATCTTGGACTTGGAAGGTATTTCAGCTCAAAAACTATAGCAGCTCATTCTTTAGGTGAGAAATGTTTCTGTGTTACCTTTCTTTTATATGTTTTTCGACACTAATGACTGGTGACTGAAGGTGGAACACAGCTCCGTGTTAGGAAGAGGCTTGGACTATCAGCCTACAAATTACTAGTCCACAGCCCTGCCATCTGGACCATAATTTCATGGATAACACCTAGCAGCAAAACAGTAATACGGAGGTCTCCATCTCGAAACCTTCAGTGACCCAAATTTGCATTTAACCTTCAGTCATCACCTGCTCACTGCACTGATAACGGTCTACCAACCAAAGGCTTCCTTTGATAGTCTCATTATCAGCATCCACATTGGTTGAAATTTTGGTGAAAAAGGGAATTGTATATTCACCGAAAAACAAAACATTCTGTGCGTAGAGACCCTGTGATTGCCGAATACACTCTTACATTGTTCTATATTTTGTGGCACAATGGGATCACTATAGTGCTTTTTTGTTAAACAAGTAGTACATATTCTCCTGAAAGAAGTACCCGCTTTGTAAAATTATTTACCAGTTCAGACTATTCGCTCAACGGTAATGCATTCTAAGTCCTACACATTGATTGCATCTGTCGGTTTATTCGCCCGCGTGATACCCTAACCTCAAGGGTCCCTATAGTCACGCTGTATTTCTATATGTGTAAGTCACTTTATTTCTGAAAAAAATGAAGAATATGGTATTCAGCGAAGAGACCCTTTCCAATGAATTTATTATTAAGTTCTATAATTGTATTTATATACAACTTTTAGGAAACCATATCCTATCAGAAATTTTAAATTAAGGTATGAATAGCAGTGACGTGAAATGCGATTAAAATGTTTTTTATCATTATAATGATAATACAATATCAAATGATCAAACAAATAATCTTGTATACAGAATAGTTCATAGAATGTACAGATAAATCTTGGAAAAGGATATAAACCTGATAGGACTAATAGATTAAAAGGCAATTGAAAAATATTGATCAATAGGCTGCTCGCACATATATCACCCCTTTGCGCTCTGAGTAGAACATAAGGATTGAAGTTTGAGGTTTAAACTTTCAGTAGTGGTGGTATGATTCCATGGGGTGGGAGGTTGAAAAGCTACTAGTCTCGTGCCCAAACCTTCCCTATATGCCACACTTACTCCTGGCTAAGTTAGGCCGAAGAGTGCATCGACCATGTGCGTGGTTGGAGAGCATTGTACCGCCGATGCGTATATACATATACATACATATACACGTTAGTAGACTAGTTACAAGCAAGTCTCTTAGGATTCAATATTCTATGAACAAAACGTATTTAAAAATACCGTATAATGGACTGAGAGTTAAAATTATCCAAGTGTTGTAGGCCAGTTGCTTAATACACGACAAATGAAGCTTTATGACATGCGTGTGCTACAATAATCAAATGGGCGATACTTAATTCACATACAAAAAAATCAGTGAATACTAATCTCAATATAGAAACGGAACGAAATGGATGAATTGTCTGCTGTTCATGCACAAAAACATACAAAAGACTGATAATCAATCACCGAATGGTCAGTACAAAAAATGGTTCAAGTCTGTGTGATCGTTGATGTTTTCTTGAAGGCATGTAAACTATCCAATTGTATCTCATGCAAACGCTAGAAATAAGCTGTTCAACTTTATTGATCGTCTTGCTTAACATCTGCCACAGTGAAGCAGAATATTCTGAGTACTCTAAGTGGTTTATATCAATTGGTTTTATCTACCTAATGTTTGTAACAAAGATTTAATGGAATCCTGTTTCATTTCTTGTTTATTCTGTAGCTTGTCTTGTAATGCACGCACAAAACTTATGAATTCCAGTTTCCCTAAAAATGAAAGTATCACTAATGGCTGGATGTTTTTCCACTTTATTTTTGTAGTTTCTTGATTATAATGAAATAGGTTAACTATTGTAAATAACTGATACAACAACTTATGTATTCAAAATATGTTTTTCAAGTGTTACTTTATGCAGATTTGACTAATATTAGATTAGATTACCAATGTAGACCACTTAGACAACCTTCGGAAACCAGAGCGTACTAGACAACTGTTTTGTTCTAGCTCAGGACTCTTCGGCAGTTCACACTCAGGACCTCGGTTCGAACCTTAGTACATTCATGAAACATCTTATCTGAAAGCATAGAGCACCGTAAAGTTTAGCAGTCTAGTAGATAAAATACATCAAATATCACATATACCTCATCTATAGATGGTTCGAGACTAACAACAGGAATCCTGGTACTTGATTTTATGCTTATTGGCACTAATCAACATGGAGATTCAAGCAAACTCACTCATTGATGCAGTCGACTAGTGATTACTCTACAACAGTTAGTCAATGTTAGTCCTGCAGGAGATCAATTTTGAACCTGTCTGGCTCACTGCCATCATCCCTAACTGTAGCACTTGATGGTGAGGATTCAAATCTCTAGGGAGACATAAGTCCCGTAGAAGTTAAAGACATAACTTGCTGTTGACAGCTGCTTAAAGACAAAGTATATATGACAGATTTGTGATACATATTTCATCAATCAGACAGTTAAATTCAGTCGTACTTTTGGCTTCCAGATATGGGTAAATCACTTTGACAAAGGATCTTAACCAACGTTAACCTTTACGATATTCGGTTTGAAACATTCACGCTTAAATAAGAATTATGATTGTATTCAATGGTTAGAACAAGTTAATGTTTAATTATTGCCAGTGTCTAAGAAGAGATGTAATGCAATTCTTTCTCTAATGTTACATAAGTCATTTTGCTTCTCTTCCACTTTCTATTACTTTTCCCATATTAATTATAGAAATTACTAAGAAATATACAGATTTACTGAAGCGTGCAGCTTTGCATAATATATTAATTAATTAATTAATTAGTTGCATAGACTCCTTCCTATTCTCCGTCTTCTTTCTCTCTATCTTGAAAATATTAAATGAACAACATCTTTTGGATTAGTTTTGATTATCATTGTTGCTGTGACTTTTGTAGACTTTAAGAAACCGATTTTTTTTGTGACTTTTTCTTAAAGATACTATTGCTAACGGTGACAGATAGGAAAACTGTGATATTTCTCTTCTACTAGAGTTTATTATCTGTAGATTAGTATTAATTATTTAGCTTAGCTGCTCAAAATAAATGTATATGTTAAACAAGTCACCATTTTACTGTAAAATCAGTACCTTTGCATGAGAAGATAGTGAAATAAAGCGCCAAAGATGTATTTGAATTCGTAGACAAAATAAAAGATGTTAATATCAAGGATAAAACCATGATATCTCTGGACATAACATCATTATTCACAAATGTACCTTTAATAGAAACAGTTAATTACATAGGTGAACAACTGGACAATCTATCGATAAACATTGGCATACATACTGAGTTCCTAAAAGAATTCATATTAAGATGTACCATGAATATAAATTTCAAATTTAACGGATTGCTATACAGACAAGTGGACGGGGTGGCGATGGGCCCCCCATCGGGTGTCATTTTGGCTGATTTCTTTCTAAGTAAGCTAGAAAATGGACCTCTGAAAAACTTATCAGTAAGCTTTCATTTTATTGCCGATATACGGATGATGCCTTTATTCTTTGTGATAATGGTTCTGATAGAGTACAATAATTACTGAATTCAATGAAGTACATTCGCGTATGAAATTCACATGCGAAGAGGAATCCCAAGACAGAATTGCCTTCCTGGATGTCCTACTTACAAGAAAACCAGATGGTAGCATAAGAAGAAATTTACATAGAAAAAGCACTTGGACAGGACAATATACACATTTTCACAGCTTCGTTCCTATCAAGTATAAAAGAAATTTAGTGAAGACCCTCAGCCACAGAGTTAGAGCTATACGCTCAGAAGAAGTAATTGAAAATGAATTAAGCATCGTATATGATACTTTGATCTAAAATAGCTATCCCGACAAATTTGTCAAGAAACACATGACAAAGAAAGCGGAAAAGGACTACTCACTATCTTAAACAAGAAGCCACTTTATATACGACTACAATTCATGGGCGATATACCAAGCGAGATAATTGCGAAGAAATTAAGAAAATCAGTTCAAAGAACTTTTATTGCTGGCGAACTACACGTATTATTCTCTACACGACCGATGGTGATTCCTCGACTGAAAAATGAAGTGCCTAGACTAGCCACTTCAAATAGTGTCTATCAATTCAACTGCGCTTGTGGAGCGAGTTATATTGGCCTTTGCTCTAGGAACTTGATTTTTCGTACTCGAGAACATCTCCCAGCATGACTAAGTAAAGGTGTAGTGAAAACTATTAACAGCTCGGTATCGGAACATCTGGTGCAAACCGGCCACAAAGCCAGCGTAGAAGAGTCCTTCCCTATAATATACCAGGTGCCTAATAAATTCCATTATAGATAAGATTTTATTTTGATAAATCGCACAGTGTTTACAGTTATATGAACTGATGACGTTTCGAGCACAAACTATTGCTCATAATCATATCAAGTTACTCACACAACTTTGATCTCTCATTTATATACATATGTGGAATGGATTAGATATTGGATTAAAAATCAATGTGAGATAATGTACATTCAGAAATAATCGTACGAGTGTTGTTGATCAATTGCAATTAGATGGGAAAATTGGACGAGTGTTTTTACAGTCATAATAAGCTGCTTGTTAGAATGTGTTTGAATTGAAATAGAATTTTAAGATTATTTATTATCTTCTTCTGGTTTGACTGATGGCATTAATACGAGTGTTATTGATCTACTATAATCAGATGGAAGATACGACGAGTGTTTTAATAGTCATAATAAGTTTTTTGTTAGGATGTTGTGATGTGTTTAAATCGAAATAGAATTTTAATATTATTTATTACCCTTTTCTGATTTGACCTGCGGTAATAATATCTTCCATATCTCTGGTATTTGCATTGAGTCATTTTTGTTGCATGTGTTGGATGTGGACTTGATAAATAAGGATTCCGTAATCAACCTCTCTCTCCACTTAGCTATATAACTTTTTAGAATTTTAACCCTATCCCACCCTATTGTGTGGTTGTTTGTTATTGCATGAAGTGCAATCCATTCCACATATGTATATAAATGAGAGATCAAAGTTGTGTGAGTAACTTGATATGATTATGAGCAATAGTTTGTGCTCGAAACGTCATCAGTTCATATAACTGTAAACACTGTGCGATTTATCAAAATAAAATCTTACCTATAATGGAATTATACTCTACCACAGTGCCCAAGTTTTATACTTATATGCCTAATAAATTGCCAAAAACATCGAAGCACTGCATGCTCCAAACAAACGCCTCAAACAACCAGCGCTCTGTACCCAAAAGAAGCAAGTCCAGCCCCTACTATTGCCCTCGCCTTCAGTAGAGACTATAAACTCATGGATTTGTAATATTATCCTTCCTAATTCTTCTGACATTCAGCTTATTTCATGTTGATGCGATTCAGCTGTAATCTATCAATATTATTGATTTGATTTGATTAAAACATTAATGTCGTTCATAACACTAACTGATTCATTCACTATAATGTATATATAACTGTAGAGCCTGATGATGAAGTTATCAAAAAGAGTACTCTCTGTTCAGTATCCATTCTTTTGAAAATCAGTACATCTATATGACTTAGATTAAGATTTAAAACTTCTGTTCAGTCTTTCAAAAACACAATTTCAAAGATACTGGCAAAAATAAGGCTGTTCTGGTAAGTTAGTCAATCATGACCTGACTGTACATTGTCAGTGACTCGTCCAAACAGGAAATAAATAACCTTGCCGTTACTAATACCCTTTGCAATCAAGTCAGTCTTTCAAGCTGAGATAACTAAGATGAAATTTATATCATGGAATAGAAAATAAACCCTAAGTGTTTTTATAGACACTAAGTAGGTAAATATTTGTCAGTAGTAACTAAAACAACATCTACAAAGTTTTCACAGATAGAAAGGCAAGTTTAAAATATAGCCGCTGGAAAAAGTAACAAGTGCACTTCAGAAACATTGAGACAAAGACCATTGGGCATACATCGATCTATTCGCTCGACTCTGTCGAACTTTCTGTAGTATGTTCGTCATGTGCTCCAAACTTTCTACAATGCATCTGATGCGTATCTCAATGCTTTTGCTATGTGTCCTTGGGCCGATGCTAGCTGTGATGTCTCAAATGACACACATCATTAAAATATTTATAGTACATTAGTGTTCGCCAACTTTTCCAAATTTTCCATGTCAAACCGTATTAGATTAATTTTATAGTGTGTGAAATACTCAATAGTTAATGTCATTTCCATAATATATCACAGAGAATAATACTTTCTGTAAAAACACTTAATTCTCAATCCCATTATCAGTTCTACTTAAAGTTCGTTTTAGCAAATAAGAGTGACGTATCCCTATTAGGCTTTTATAGCTATCGTCCCTACAAAGAATATCAAGATGAACATGTGAATGAACTGCCTCCAAAAATAACATGATACAGCATGGAAATTCTTGTGTGAATCTCTCACAGTAGGGTAAAAAACTGTCCGTCTGTTTTCGACATAGAACTTTGCACCGATGTGCGGCAGTTGAAGTTGCCGCACTCCATGTAGCACACAAAGCAAGAAAAGAAAGTAGAACAAATGCATAATAGAGACAGTAAACAGAAGTGTGAGACAAAGGAATAGTAGTAGCAAAGAACAAAACAGTCTCATCGGAAATCGTAAGTCACAAGGGGTGGATGCATCTGCGTTAGCCATTGAGAACGATTTCGAGCTATATCACCAGTGGTTTCCAACCATTGGTTTTTACCGTGCCGAGGACCCCAACCAGGAAGTCTACACCTTCCTACGTGGCTTAAAATAACTGTTGTAGATTTCACTGACTGGTGCCATGTTTTGGTCTGACCAACGCTAGCTCTTTTCCAGCCTGACCCTATGTCAGCTAACATTGCTTGTCGAGGAAGGCCATGACTAGGCATACGTAGCACATGTCCTAAGCATCTCGGTCGATTGATTTCCCCTCCCACCTACCTAGCACTCGACGCCTAACCTCAATATTGCTCACCTTATTTTACCACTTAACACGGGAGATAGAGTGCAGGCACCTATGATTAAAGACAACTAATCTTTTCATGTCTTCCACCTTCAATAGCCAGGTCTCACAGTCATAAAGGAGAATGTAGTGGACTGCTCAGCAGTACATACGCCCTTTGGTCGACAGCCAGCCGGATATCACGTCTACGCCAGAGACGGCGTAAACTGGCATATGCGAAACTAGCCCTCTGTATCCGTGCTGAGATTTCGTCAGAGATCAACCCGTTGGGGCTGATGGTAATTCCCAAATAAGTGAAGCGGTCAACGTGCTCTACCACTTCAACCCTATTTCTAAACTGGGAGTCAGTGTGGTCCACTCCTGTAACATCATCTTGCATTTGTCAGGAGTGAATTGCATGCCAAACATTCGTAGATTGCAGCTCAAGGTGTTCAGAAGACTCTGCATTTTGTCAGCGTCCTCACTTAAAAGGACTATATCTTCTGCATATGCCATTTTCATTTGTTACCTAGTGAACAAGATCTTTTAAGTTTTTGATTTGATTAATTTCAAAAGTGATCACTAAATGTCTTCGTTTAGAGGGCCACTGAAAATCAGCTGTTTAGTCCTAGTTCATGACTCTTCAATAATGCGCATTCATGACTCCACCAGAGATTGAACCCGGGATCGTCAGGTTACAAGGCGAGCTCTTATACCAACTACATACTGGGACAGAATCCGGTGGCCAGTGATTTCTAACTTCTGCAAACTGTTTACTTATTTTCTCTGTTAACAACGACTGGATCACTTAAGCTGTTCAATTAATCGTTTATTATCCTTTAGCTTGGACAAACTTTTTAAGATCTACATCCTTTTAGTAGTTAAAAGTGATGAGAAAAGCAGCGTGATTGTTTACTGTATTCGTGGTATTGAGATAAGAATATTCGCGTTAGTAATGTAGTCCAAAGTTGTTTTGTTTTGGTTTTACTTATTCAGGCCTCATCGAATAATTCATGTTTATATATGGACAAGAAGTCGAGTATCTACTTAAGGCACATCGGTTTTATACAATCAGCCGACTGTTTCCTCATTATGACTGTGTGATATGTCACATTTTCATCTTGGCCAAGCAGAGATATGAAGTAGGATTACACTAAGATGAGAATCGCCAATATACAGTTTTCACCAGTTAATATTTCTTGTTAACACTCTATCCGTTGTATGCAAATTTTTCATTTTATATCCCTTTTTACCTACTGTTAACATTTTTCGTGTTTTTATTAATACATAGTCGGTACACCGTATTATATGTCACCGGAAAGAATACATGAACAAGGCTATGATTTTGCTTCAGATATTTGGTCACTGGGGTGTCTGCTTTACGAGATGGCAGCGTTACAGTCACCATTCTACGGTGAAAAAATGAATTTATTTCGTTTATGTCAAAAGATTGAACATGGTGATTATTCACCATTGCCAAAAGATATCTACTCAACCGAGGTTAGTTTATTCAGATAATTTTTATTTATTTATTTATTAAACTGTAAAATAATGTTCACTATTCATCACCTAACTTTATTCAGTTATTCTTTCCTTGAGCCCCGAGTGGGATGTACGGCTCTACACTCAGTTTCCCACCATAACTGTTAACTGACTCCACGACTGCTCACAAGTATTCCCTTCCTCTTCACATGATCCTCTTGTCAACTAGTCTCAGCCTATCACTCTCTAATTCAGCTTTCACTCCTGGACCTGGCACGTGGTATCACTTGAATATTTTCACTTCTGGGTCACCAACAGTTCAGTATAAGGCGCTTTTTTCAGTACAAACGACCTTCGTGCTGCAAACACCAGATAGGGATAACCTGTTGTTTCTGTGAAATTCTATTCCAGTAAACATTGTTAAGACAATTAAGATACTCTCTGAGCTTCGCATTTTTTAAATAAGATCATGGATTGATATCACTCAAAGAACCAGTCAAAGTCAAGGAATACTGGATCGCTGTTTCTTTCCTGTTTGGAACTCTTCAGTATCACCTACCCATAACCCCACCTAGGGTAGAACGCGGGACCTTCAGGTTGCAAGATAAAACTGTTGGTCATTTAGTCATTGTGACAGGAGTTTTCTAGCAGTGTTTCAGAGTTACTCCTGACTTGTTGGATAATTTTCTCATGAAAAATCGAGCAATATTTTAAAACAATACAAGCTTGTTTTATTTCGTGGATTCTTTACGACTCTGTACTTCCTAAACAATATCAAAATATAAATTGGAAGTACGTAGGTGAGAAGAATCCACAAAACAAAATGAGCTCTTAAAATCCCGTTCATATATTCATTCTTTCTTTGATCAAACTATTAAATAGAGCCAGTTGTATAAGAAAGTGAGCAATTGTTTGGTGTGAACTTTTTTTGATTATAGCTTGATTCCGCACAGTACTTTTTGGTAGAAGTATGCAATATTCAGCATGGATATCGGTAGCCCAAATTTCGCAGGCTAACCATAGATATCAGGTGTGCGCTGGCAGGGGATCGAACCCTGGACCATGTGCATGGTCGGCGAGAGTCCTAACCACTGTGCCACCGACATCATTTGGCACTTTCTGTTCTACACTAACTAATAAATGTTTAATTTTTCAAATAATTTTTAAATTATACAATATTATTTCATCATCATTGATTTCTTCCTATTTTAATTTAGCTTCGTGATCTCGTTAACATGTGTATACAGAAAGAACCGTTGGATAGGCCTAGTATTACACATGTGCATAATATAGCTAAACAGATGCATGAATTACTGAATGAAAAATTTTCAACCGATACTTCATCAACATCAACTCAAATGATAGATTCTCGACCATCGTCTGCTACTGTAACCTCCACTACTGTTGCTTCTTCTTTCCATCCTCCTAATCCTATTCCATTATGTAGTAATGAGATACCAGGAGAGAATCACACTGATAGTCTGACATCTCTTCATTAATAACAAGGTGAGAGAGAGAGAAAAAAAGCGGAGCGTCTTTCAAAAAAAAAGAGATGTATTGTGACAATAAAGCCAGTGATAATGTTGAGGAAAAAGTCAAAGCTGAATCTTCAACATCCGACAACTAAAACCATAAAAGAAATAAGAGTCAGATAGAATTATTTAATCTGCTATTGTCAAATAAGATTGATTGACTGATTAATGATGATGTATAGCCTACAGTTATTTCTTTATTTATTGATTTTTTTTTAAACAATACACTGCTGATCACTTCAGCTTGATAATGTACTCCTGTTACTGCTGATATTTTTGTCCTCTGCTTCTCTCCATGTTATGCCTTCATTCTTTTGTATCACATGTGATTATAAATATTAATAACTGGTTTGAGATAGAACAGAACAAAACAAAACACTAATGTAAACACCATGAGGTAAATTTACTACCCACTTGATAACTTGAAGCACAAATTGCCTGTAGTGGATAAAATTCACCTTTGAATCCTGATTAAGAAACTTTTCATCTTTTGATCGTGTAGTATAGAAATTCAATGGAATAACTTTCAAAGTGTATAATTTATATTACTTTACAATATTTCGATTATTACTGTACATTTACCATTCATCTTATTATTATTATTATTTCTTCTAACTACTGCTGATCACAAACACATTCTACTGATAATGAAATGCAAATCATTTTATATCTCTCTCTATATATATTTTTTCCAAATGATAAGTATTTGTCACTACTGTCTGTTTGTTTAACAGTTGTTTTTTTTAATTTTAAATTATTTATTTTAGGTTTAGAAAATAGATAAACTTTATTCTTTGCAAAATGTATATGGTTTTTTTTTAGTTGGATGGCTTGTTACACCGTCTTAAAGTGAACTTGATTCTTTTCTGATTGGTTCTCTCACCAATGTCAGCTCATGATGAAGTCCTGTAACCAATCAAATCTCTACAAACCAACACTTGAATATAGATGAGATGCTCACTAGCGACTGACCCTATTCAGGTAGGTAGTTACGTGGGGTTCTAGAGAGAATTCGTGACAAGTAGGGTGCAGCAGGTCGGGTGTAAGGACAAATACTCGCCGAAGACATTGGCTAGTGGTCGCGCTATGTCGTGAGAAGTTAGAATTCATGGACTGGCCATTGGGTCGGGTCCTAGTGGCTTAATGGTCTACGAACTAGCTCACCTTGCAACCAGTAGGTACTGAGTTCGATCCCCGGTGGGTGCGTACTGATGAATAGTCCCAAACTGGAACAAAACAACTGTCCAATACTCCCAGGTTTTCGAATGGCTCTCTAACCAATTTCAACTCATGGTGAAGTCCTGTAACCAGTCAAATCCCTACAAACCAACACGTGAACTTGATTCTACTTCTACTGGTTCTTCTTAGTTCCGTTGCGTTGTCAGCGGAGTATAAACCTTCTGACTAGAAGCCCTGAAGTTCCAATAAAGGGGTGGAGTTGTTCCCTGTTCTATGGGGTTGGACTTCTAAACTCACATCCAACCTTCACACTTTGAGTAACACAGAAGTCAACAAAGAAACCTCCTTAGGTAACCTCACTTCAAAACTGTACAGTTAATTTGGGGTTTTTAATATGCAATATCGACTGACAAAAGAGGTCATAGGTTACTGTCGATCAATAACAAGATCAGAACTAGGACACTATGATACAGTATGATTCCATCACCTAGAAAAATTATTTTGATGAAGTCTCAGTGTTATAGAATACTATTTACTCAAATTGAAGTGGATGAGTAATAACAATGTTTCAAAAATTAAGAAAAATCCTGCGTAATCAAGAGAATTGACAACTAACTAGTTCAGTGATGAGTAAACGTTCGAAAATAGTTGATGAAAAATACGAGAATAAAGGACTGACAATAGTTTGGAAAAAATAATAAACAAGACTTAAGAGATTATTAAAATGAATTTTAGATTTTCCCGTCGATTGATTGGACCGAAGTGCTCCGTCTGAAGTTGACACGTTGCCTCCTTGTACAGATGCTTTGACAATGCCTGGGCATGTAACTAGAAGTTAATTGGTGGAGGGTAAGTGAGAGTAGAATCCAGGATGCGCATTTCGTCGTATTTGGGACTCGTCACTGGATGGGCCTGCATTTCCCAGTGAGTGATGATGTCCCCACCGAGGCTCGAACCCAGTGCCTATTGTTTCAAACGCTAAAGCGGTCCAAGTTATTGACTGGATGAATCTTTGACGTTTGAAATTATGGGAAAACTATCACTCACTGCGGAATGCAGGTACATCCGGATGACGAGTCCCAAAAAGGACGAAATGTGTATCTTTGATTCTACTGCTAATCCCCATCCACCAATTAAACACCACATAGAGTTTATTATATAGATATTCAAGAAAACAAAAAGAGCATAGTTGTCAAAAGCAGAACTCAGAACAGTCGACAGCTGAATGCTGGAGCACTTTGTCACTCCTGATCATGCAGTATCCTCAAAGACTTCTTTGAGAGTCATATATAAAGTACAACCAGGGTTTTCCAAAGGATTTCGTCTACATCTTCTTCATGAAGCCGAAACTTTAGCAATCCTTATTGAGAAATCTGGACTTAGTGTCTACAAACGTTTTCTACAGAGTCTTTTACTACAATATCTATCCAATTTTATTTTTCTGAATGATATATGTATGGCCGCGCTTTTCGATTAGTGCGCTACAACTGCTTGGTTACATAAAACTATCATTTCTCTGGTGATTCTGACCACGAAGTTTCGGAAATTATTGCAATCCGTTTACTTTCTGACACTAAAACTGTGGATATAATCTTGTTGACTACTCATACCTATAACTAACTGTTTAGCATTTTGTGACTTTTTAACACTAACTCATATCTGTAATTGTATATATTGTTGGATTTATATGTTCAAGTTGGCCCAAGTCAGCGAGTCTATAGTTTTGGCATCATTTTAGTTAACTGTGCATAACTATGTCATTTGTATTGTTGTTGTGCTTGTTGCACTTTTTGCTGTGAATTATATTCCTTTTCCTGGTGTTGTTCTGAATGTTTTATTCCCTGTATTATTTGTTTTCCGGTTTTAAGGGAGCAACCAACAAGGTCGCTTCTCTCTAAACCTTATCTTAATGTAACAATACCTTCCTCAGTCGTGAGGTTATGTGGTGATTGACTATTTCTATCTCTGTATTGTTTATATACTTACTGTTGATTGTTAATATTTTTCGTATGAACTGAATATAATTCCGCTAAATACGAATTCCTGAATTCCGCCCTCTCTGTGTTTTGGTTGGATTCTTGTAATTCGTTCATCTCGAAATACTAATACTATGATTACAAATAATTACAACAAATTGGTGTCGCGATGGAACTAAATAACCTTGGAAAATTCCCTATAAATGGTTCACCGCGGGAAATTGCTGATTACCTTGAATGCCTCGATGCATGGTGCATTTCAAAGAACGTTAGGGATGACAAAATTCCAGCTCATTTAATTACTGCTATTGGGCTAGATGCATATGGCCTAGTAAAGACTGTCGTTTCCAGATAAACCTATTTCTCTGTCATATGACAAGATCCATGAACTTCTGATAAATCATTTTCATGTATATACATTTGAGACGCGAGAGAGGGCTCAATTCCATAAACTGGTTCGCGCTCCCAACCAGAAGATTCGAGACTTTATTTTTCAACTTCAAATACAAGCCTCAAAGTGTAACTTTGGAGATCAGCTTCATACTCAACTACGTGATCGTCTAATTTCTCGAATCAATATTCCTAAGTTAGAGAAAGAGTTAATTCAGATTCCTTCTTGTACGTTTCAAACTGCTAAAGATGTATGTATTACATATGAAGATGTCAATAATGAATACTCTGCTCCCACTACGTCAGTATCTGATGTCATGCTGTCCAAAGTCGAAAATACAAGTGTTCATGGAAAGCAATCCAAACTGTCGTCCACAGGTAATAGAATGCAGAGAAAGATCAAAAACATTAAACCGTGTTTATCCTGTGAAAAGTTACATCTACGAAGCACTTGCCGTTTTCGGGGTGCTAAGTGTCATAAATGTGGTAAAGTTGGATACATCAAGACTGTCCGCAGAAGTTCGAATAATTATGTTACTCAGAACTCTTATAATTCTCCCAATCTATCTAGTAAAATGGAGTCAATGTGTCTTTCAACTTTTCAAAATACTCAATCACATCCAATAAAAACATCCACTACAAGTTCAGCAACTCAAGCATCAAATGTTTTCAAAAATGAGGTAGCTGAGTTACAATGCGAACTGTCTAAAACACGAAAAAAACTCAAAGATATGAGACAGCAAATTCTAGCGGTAAATAATTCCCCAAAATTATTGACCACAGCAATCACTCATTGGATGCTGACCCACACTGTTTAAGTCGACTTGTTTAGCTGAAGGCTTCCGGTCAAGCATCCCCGCCATTTGGTACCCCGTCGTGTCACGTGCATGAACACTAGCCAGCTCAGCGCTCGTCTGACGGTCTGTTTTAATCCCGAAATATATTATGTAGTTTGGACGATCAAATATTGGCTTTTGCTTTCTTGTTGGCACGCGTCTTTGTAGAAAGATGGATCGCTAACTTTTGATGCCCATCTTCCATTACAACTGATCGCGGGCGGCAATTCGAAAGTGGCTTATTCTTCGCCCTGACTAAAATCATAGGTTGCATGCGTTTTCGAACAACAGCCTATCATCCTCAAGCTAATGGAATGGTAGAACGTCTACGCAGACAGCTGAAAGCTGGTCTGTCAGCCACAAACACCACCCATTGGACTGAATCCCTTCCGTTGGTTCTCCTAGGGATACGAAACGCCTTGAAAACCGATGCTGGTTGTACTAGCGCCGAGCTAGTATATGGCACGACACTGTGACTGCCTGGTGAATTAGTTTCTCCCTCGAGCTTCCCATCAGTGGTAGATCACGCTTCATACGTCAGCAGGCTTACAAACGCAATGCGTTCAGTTAAACCTGCTCCCCTTCGCCCACAGTCCATTGATGTTTTCGTTCATCCGTGTTTGAAAACTTCTTCACATGTATTTGTTCGTCGCGACTCTGTGCGCAGACCCCTGGAACCCCCATACGACGGACCTTATAAAGTAATCAAACGTTCTGATAAATTCTTTGTCTTGGACAAAAATGGCCGCGAGGACGCCGTCAGCATTGACCGTCTGAAACCGGCTTACTTGGAGGGTAATTCTATTAGCATAGAGCTCAACGTACCCCGAAATCCACAAGTAACAGAAGATCGTTTAGACATCGATGAAGTCACTAGCACAGCGACAGCTACCGAACCTTCTATCGAGCCTCCCAAGAAAACCCGTTCTGGACGCACCGTAAGGTTCCCAGAATATCTGCACACTTATTTGACTTAACGAAGTCGTGTGATTCACGCAACTCATTCGTTTGTGGTACTGACTTTTTTTTTGACGCATCAATTTTTTTATATACAATACCACCGAACACAAAATTTTTTTTCTCAACAGTTCATGTAACATATACCAAAAAAATTAATTAGATGTATTTTTTTTCGATGTTGTGAACTTAGCATTATTTTACTGTATAGTAAATGCACACAATTTTTTTTAACCAAAAAGCTCATTTCGTACATTTTCCTCGACATGGTTCTTAGCGTTCTTGTTTTCTTTTCCAGATGCGACGGGCACTGGACAGGAAACAAACGAAGCACGGAATCCAACGAACAACAACAAGGGAGCTATGTACAAACACCCTATTAGCATAGGCAGACAAACCAGTAGGCATACGACCAAGCCGCTCGGAAGAATTTTTCACCCGAAAGGGAACCATCGAGTTTTTTTTACTTCCGGCTGGTTCTGTCTTAGGGTCCTCACGACCCCATTAGGGGGGAGTGAGCTGTAGCGGTAAATAATTCCCCAAAATTATTGACCACAGCAATCACTCATTGGATGCTGACCACCACTGTTTAAGTCGACTTGTTTAGCTGAAGGCTTCCGGTCAAGCATCCCCGCCATTTGGTACCCCGTCGTGTCACGTGCACGATCACTAGCTAGCTAAGCGTTCGTCTGACGGCTTGTTTTGATGCCGAAATATATTACGTAGTTTGGACGATCAAATATTGGCTTTTGCTTTGTCTTTGGTACGCGAGAATAAATTAATTAGAAGTTGCTGAACGAGATATCCGTCAACATCCAAACTGGTGAGCCCAACCGCGAACTTCATCCACGATAAATCCGCAGATAACCCCGGTGAGTTCGTTCCATTTTGTATTTGTTCTTGTACCATATATTATTCGACATAATTTTCGTCATGAGTGATCTTAGTCCCAAGGTCATCCGTATCCGCTCAACTCCTAAAACCATTCAGCTCGTACCATACTGGCCAGATAATGCTGAAACGTGGTTTCTGCTAGCTGAAGCAGATTTTTGTGAGCATGGGATAACCGATCAACGTTCACAGTTACTTGCAGTTATTCACGCCCTACCGCGGGAATTCAGCAAGTACGTAACATCACAGATGTTCAGTCCCGAGGTAAGTAACTCGTACGAGTTGCTGAAAGCATCCCTCCTCAGGAGAAACGTTCTCACGGACCGACAACGTCTAGATGAATTATTTCGTAACATCGAGTTAGGAGATCAGTCAGCCGTGAGCATGCTGACAAGAATGAAAGAAGTCGTTGGCCAAAGTCAGTTCGACGAAGGACTGTTTAGAGAACTCTTCTTAACCAAGCTGCCACAGTCTGTACAGACCGTACTTGTGACACTTCAGGGTACTGTAATAGAGGACTTAGCTATTACTGCAGATAGGATTCTAGAAATAACTAAACGGTCTGTTCCCGAAATATGCTCGATGACTAAGCAGACTTCGAGTAAGGATCCTGCAATGATAGAGTTATGCAACTCCATCCAGCAGATGTTTAGGTCGAACATGCATTCTAAATCCTCCGACCGTCGTCCTAAATCTCCTCAACGCAGGAACTCACGTGGTCGATCTAAGTCCAAACCACGTTCACTGAAAAACCCTGACTGGTGCTGGTACCACAACACCTATGGCCAAGAAGCGAAGTGTTGCCGTAAGCCTTGTAACTTCGGAAATGTCTCAAAGTCTGTGGGAAACTATCCCGCCGGCACGCGTTAGCGGCAACCGTCGCCGGTGGCACTAGCCGCCTTCTTTACATCCATGATGTGATAAGCCAGACTCGATACTTAGTCGACACAGGCGCCGAAGTCAGCGTCCTTCCTGCTACAGCAGCAGATCGACAGAAGGAACCTACCTTCAACTTACAGGCTGCAAATGGAAAACCAATCGCAACCTTTGGTAGAAAATACGTCTATCTGAACGTAGGTTTACGCAAACCTATTCGGTGGATTTTCCTTCTCGCTGACGTTACAATGCCCATCATTGGCACGGACCTACTTAATCATCATGATTTACTCGTAGACGTCCGCCGAAAACGACTGATTGACAATACTACTAGTCTGTCTATCAAAGGCATCAGCTACATAGGCCCTAGTTTGTCACCCGTTAAGATAAAGGCAATTCTTTTCAACCTATGTTGACAAGTATCCGGAACTTAACTGCCCGTCGAACGACCTACCGTGCATAACCAGCAATGTTATGCACCACATCATTACCACAGGACAACCTGTGACATCTAAAGCACGACGATTAGCTCCTGACAAACTGAGAATCGCCAGGAATGAATTTGACCATATGCTTACCCTTGGCATCATTCGACCTTCGAATAGCCCATGGGCATCCCCACTTCATATGGTTCCGAAAAAGGATAGCAATGATTGGCGACCCACCGGTGATTACCGGCGAGTGAATGCCAAAACAACCCCTGATTGCTACCCGTTGCCTCATATACACGACTTGACGGCAACCTTATCCGGCGCGACTATATTCTCCAAAATCGACTTGGTTAAAGCGTATAACCAAATCCCGATGGCAACAGAAGACATCCCGAAAACGGCTATCATTACGCCTTTCGGACTTTTTGAATTTCTACGTATGCCATTCGGTCTCCGGAATGCAGCCCAAACATTCCAACGCTTCATTGACGAAGTATTTCGCGGTCTCGACTTTGTATACGCATACTTAGACGACTGCCTCATTGCCAGTCCAGACAAGGAAACTCACCTTAGGCACTTGGACTTGGCATTTGAAGGTTACGCCAACATGGTGTTACCATTAATATTCAAAAGTGTCAAATCGGTGTTGACTCACTCGACTTTCTGGGTCACACTATTGACTGCAAGGGCATTCGCCCACTGGCTACTAAGGTCGAGGCTATACTGAACTTTCCAGAGCCACAGACGGTGAAAAGTCTCCGCACTTTTAACGGCTTAGTAAGTTATTATCGACGCTTTATTCCCAACTGTGCCTCTTTGATTCAGCCATTGACAGACCTCCTTCGAGGGAATAACAAGTCCATAGAACTTGACGCGTCTGCTCGAAATGCTTTTACCCAGATTAAAAAAGCTATTGCGAATGCCACACTTCTGATGTATCAGGATCCAACGGCACCGTTAAGTATCTCGGTTGATGCATCAAACACTGCAATCGGCGCAGTTCTACAACAGCTAGTTGACAATGACTGGCAACCACTCGCCTTTTTCTCCGGGTGCCTTCAATTGGTGAATTCATAGTTTTTACTGATCACAAACCTCTGACGTACTCTCTGAACTCACCTTCAGATAAGTATTCACCTAGGGAATCACGACAACTGGATTACGTCTCACAGTTTACATCAGATATTTGCCATGTATCCGGAGTAAACAACACTGTGGCAGATGCATTGTCGCGCGTTTGTTCCCTCACCCAAATCGACGGCATAGACCTTGTAAAACTGGCTCGTCTTCAAAAAGAAGATACTGAGCTTCAACATGAGTTGTCGAAAACAACTCTACAATTAGCTGAGAAACCTTTAGGTATGGGAAGAGATACTATTCTATGTGACATTTCCACGAGTACTCCTCGCCCCATCGTGCCTAAAAGTTATCGCCGTAACGTCTTCAATACGTTGCATGGCTTATCTCACCTAGGTATCAGAACTACTGTCAAGCTCGAAACTAGTCGGTTTTGTTGGCCTGGTATTAATAAAGAAGTAAGGGAATGGGCACACACGTGCTTAGCTTGTCAAAAGTGCAAGGTGATGAGACACACCAAAAGCCCACTTGGCACCTTTCTTCTCCCTGACGCTCGTTTCGAACACGTCCATATAGATTTGGTTGGACCCCTTCCTGAATCCCATGGATATACTTATATTATAACCTCCATCGATCAATTCACACGATGGCCGGAAGCAGTACCCATCAAGGACGTTGTCAATGCAGTTGAAGATTGAACGATCAATTCATGGTTGTTTGCTCATACCCAACTTCCCCAATTTTCGCGGAGGCATCAATACGGCAGTCATCATCTCATCGGTCGCTGTTCAGAAGGAAGTCAGCAGTAAACCGTCAGAAGTAATATTGTGATTTATTATTGTAATATTTGTTCACAGACCTTAGTAGAAACATTTTTTATATGTTGGTGTTACAATAAAGAATTCTCGAGTGGCCAATCGGTGTTTTGGTTTTTTCGTCCGTTATTACTAAGCGTTTCTGAGAAACTTCAAGCGACAGCGTGAGCCCGAGCGTAGCAAGAGCTGGCCATTGACGGTTTACGAGACGTGATTGACAGTTTCTGACGGTAGAAACAGATTCTGGCGGATTCAGACAGTTGGTGAAAGTTTGGATAGTCACCGTTCATCTTTCCTGGTGCCGGTCAAGTCTTCTTTGAGGAAGTAATATCTGAAACGTTTTTGGAATTGGTTCAAGTTCAACAATGCCTGGGTCAAAGAAGGGACAGAGTGTCTTGGATGCAAACAGGAAAGTAAGCCATGGTGACTTGTCTGTTAATTGTAACGATGTGTCTGACGTTAAACATGACATGGTTGATGTTACTGTTTCGCCGTTCAGGGATAATAGGAACATCAAACTCCCAAATTTGAACCTCGGTGTTTCGATGGAAACCCGCTGACTATTTACAATTTGCAAGGGGGTTTGAGATCATGTCTAGTGGTTTTTTATTAAATGATGAAATGAAGTTAATGTACTTGATGAGATATTGCACTGGAGATGCTGCAAGATCTATACAGTGCTGTAAGTTTATAAAGCCAAAAGAGGGCTACGATGAGGCTATGAGCATATTACGTCAAAGGTTTGGAAGACCTTCTGTCAATGGAGTTGAAGATTGAACGATCAATTTTTGGTTGTTTGCTCAAAATCAACTTCCTCGATTTTCGCGGAGGCATCAATACGACAGTCATCGTCTCATCGGTCGCTGTTCAGAAAGAAGAGTTAAACATCGTCAGAAGTAACATAACGATTTATTATTGTAATATTTGTTTACAGACCTTAGTTTTCTTAGTTGCTTAGTTCTTTATTCCTTTTATATGTTGGTGTAACAATACAAAAATATCAAACGGCAGATTGGTGTTCTGGTTTTTTCGTCCGTTGTTACTAAGCGTTTCTCAGAAATCTTCTAAGAACAGCGTGGGCCCGAGCGTAGCGAGAGCTGGGCATTAACGGTTTATGAGACTTTGATGACAGTTTCTGACGATGGAAACAGATCTGGCGGGTTCAAACAGTTGGTGAAAGTTTGGATAGTCACCGTTCATCTTTCCTGGTGCCGGTCAAGTCCTCTTTGAACAAGCAATATCTGGAACATTTTGGAATTGGGTCAAGTTCAACAATGCCTGGGTCAAAGAAGGGACAGAGCGTCTTGGATGCAAACAGGAAAGTAAGCCATGGTGACTTGTCTGTTAATTGTAACGATGTGTCTGATGTTAAACATGACATGGTTGATGTTACTGTTTCGCCGTTCAGGGATAATAGGAACATCAAACTCCCCAAATTTGAACCTCGGTGTTTCGATGGAAACCCCGCTGACTATTTACAATTTGCAAGGGGGTTTGAGATCATGTCTAGTGGTTTTTTATTAAATGATGAAATGAAGTTAATGTACTTGATGAGATATTGCACTGGAGATGCTGCAAGATCTATACAGTGCTGTAAGTTTATAAAGCCAAAAGAGGGCTACGATGAGGCTATGAGCATATTACGTCAAAGGTTTGGAAGACCTTCTGTCAATGGAGTTGAAGATTGAACGATCAATTCTTGGTTGTTTGCTCAAAATCAACTTCCTCGATTTTCGCGGAGGCATCAATACGACAGTCATCGTCTCATCGGTCGCTGTTCAGAAAGAAGAGTTAAACATCGTCAGAAGTAACATAACGATTTATTATTGTAATATTTGTTTACAGACCTTAGTTTTCTTAGTTGCTTAGTTCGTTTATTCCTTTTATATGTTGGTGTAACAATACAAAAATATCAAACGGCAGATCGGTGTTCTGGTTTTTTCGTCCGTTATTACTAAGCGTTTCTCAGAAATCTTCTAAGAACAGCGTGGGCCCGAGCGTAGCGAGAGCTGGGCATTAACGGTTTATGAGACTTTGATGACAGTTTCTGACGATGGAAACAGATCTGGCGGATTCAAACAGTTGGTGAAAGTTTGGATAGTCGCCGTTCATCTTTCCTGGTGCCGGTCAAGTCCTCTTTGAACAAGCAATATCTGGAACTTTTTGGAATTGGGTCAAGTTCAACAATGCCTGGGTCAAAGAAGGGACAGAGTGTCTTGGATGCAAACAGGAAAGTAAGTCATGGTGACTTGTCTGTTAATTGTAACGATGTGTCTGATGTTAAACATGACATGGTTGATGTTACTGTTTCGCCGTTCAGGGATAATAGGAACATCAAACTCCCTAAATTAGAACCACGGTGTTTTGATGGAAACCCGGCTGATTATTTACAATTTGTAAAGGAGTTTGAGATCATGTTGAGTGGTTTTTTATTAAATGATGAATTGAAGTTAATGTATTTGATGAGATATTGCACTGGAGATGCTGCAAGAGCTATACAGTGCTGTAAGTTTATGAAGCCAAAAGAGGGCTACGATGAGGCTATGAGCATATTACGTCAAAGGTTTGGAAGACCTTCGATGATTGCAGGGAAATTATTCGAGGCTGTTAAGGGTAATGGTGGTCAATTACAGGATGACTCCCAGGCACTCACTGAGTTTTTAGATAATTTGCTAATTTACAAGAATGGAATGATTTCGATGAATCGAATGAGTGACCTCAACTCGAGTTTTATACTAGAAGTAATAGCAAGACGTCTACCTACTCGACTGCAAAGGAAGTGGGTGAAGATAAGCTCCCGTATGGAGGATGAGGGTATCGAGCCAAAGTTTGATGATATCCTGAAACTGGTAAATACTAGTGTCAATCAATCTATGAGCAAGTTCGCCAGTCTATTAGATCTCACCCCTAGAATAGAGCAGTCTGAGATCAAAATGCAATCATTGATGACGAGTAGGCCTCAGAGAGGTGGATATCGAGAAAGCTCCATGATGTCTAGTAATGCATATAGACCTAGTGAGTGTAACAGGTTTCGTAGTACATCCTCAACAGATAAGTTACAAGATGCAAGACAAACACGGTTGTGCTTGACACGTGTGCAAGAGGTGCATACAGAAGTGAACTGTGAACCGGTGAGCAAGTTCAGTGATAAGCTAAATGTAAACTCCAGGTCTGACTCCGAATTGTGTGACGATAACGGTGTTGTGAAGAAGTCTGTAGTTGCAACTGGTAAGCCGTTGTTGAATAGAGTGTCACAGAATAGAGTTACTGCTTCAGAGTGGAGTTCTGACTCCACAAGTTTACAAAGTATATCTAGTCAGAGTGAAGTTATAAAACCTTTAATGATTTTTGAGGAGGAACCAAAATTGTCTACTTCTGTTATTAAAGAGTTTGAAAATGATGAACTTGACGGTAAATTGAATATTTGTGGTAATGATCATGATAGTGCAGATTTGTCTTTGGTTGATCATTATGAGATGAGGGATATGCCTACTACTGCTAAGTTAAATAAAGGTTCTGTACAACTACAACGTGAAGTAGAATTGAACGCAGATGCAGTTCCAGAAGGTGTGCATACTTGTGAGACAGTCAGTGTAATTGATCAGCATGTAGCCCACCTATCATCAGATGATAGTGCTAAACCCGAACTAGTAGTGAAAGACAGCAGTGGTGGTAATCTTGCAGTTGGACAACTATCTGAGAGCCGAACAAGAACAGCTTCTGATCCACCACTAAGTTCATCACCTTGTGTCACTCAGTCATCGTTGGTGTTTTCATCCACAATGAAACAGATGCCCATCAACTCAAGTATCTTGTGCAATGACTATGGTAGTATCAGTTCGTTTGAAAGGACGAATATCAATGGTCAGTTTAGTGTGGATAAGCCAAGTGTAAAGGAGAGAGTAATTGTTAAATTGACTTGCACGAATAAAGGCATTTCTAGTTTCAAGTTACTATTTGAATGTTATTATCTTTGGTGTAAATTACTCTGTTTCTATACTTGGTTGATGAGATATGTCGTGTGTTTGTTGGTCATCTATATTCTACGATACAATGACATGGGCGTGTTGCCGTTCAGATTTGAGGATATAGCTGATAGAAGGAAGTTAGCAAATGAACTCTGCGACGATTTTCCAACCTAGGGCGTCAACCTGAGAAGGGTTGTAGGCGTACTGCTGTAAGTCCTACAATTCTTCAAAGGGTAGCGCATCAATGAGCAGTCCAATGTGCTTGGTGTGTGATTTTGTACATATGTTCATATTGTATATACTGAATTGATATCATCTGTCATCTAGCTGTTGGTAATTCTGTTTGTGTCCGGACGACTTCCACTTGGATCATCAACCTGAGAAGGAATGTAGGCGTACTGCTGTAAGTCCTACAGTTCTTCAAGGGTAGTTTGTCGTGTCAGAATCCACAACATTTGATGTGTTGATTGTACATATGTTTGTGTTAAATAGTTGTGTGAGTTCCAATTGATGTAATTGTTGGTTAATCTTGTTTGTGTCTGGACATTCCACAACTTACAATCGTCAACCTGTGAAGGGTTGTAGGCGTACTGGTGTAAGTCCTGCAATTCTTCAAAGGAATTCCACCAAGACATGATCGGCGAGGTTGTTTGTACTATTTGTATATACGTGTGGTGTGTCATATCAATTGGTGTTTTTTGGATTCATTGTGTTTACTCGTTGTTTTCGTACCTTGTTGTTATTGCGTAATTTTGTTAAAATTTTCGTCGTGATTATTTCTGAAGTTGTTTCGAGTCTTCTACATCCATGAATGAATTGATTGATGTTAAGGACAGCAGATGGGTCGTATACGCCGGGGAGGCTAGGCTATTGCTGAGAATGAAATGCACACGGAGATAATTGTTAGCTGCGGTCCGACACGCCGGGGAGAAAGAGTGTAAACGACTGAGGCTCGCATGCGTCACCGCTACTAGAACTGAGGCAGAATGAGTGACAAGCGATTGCAGTGGTAATTGGTAATGAGTAGATAAGAGGATGTGCGTAGAGTATCGTGAGGTGCTGCCATGGTCACTTTGCATTCTGCAAGAGTCATTCTAGCAAGTGGAGACTGTGTTGCAAGATGTCAAGAGGAGGTCTCTATCTGGAGGCGCAGGTCGTCATTGATGTGTGAGATTGTGCTGTGGGTATGCTTGTGGTGTGTTGGCTTTTCTGTTTGTTTTCCATTTCAGCTCTGTCCGTGTGACCCAGGTTCTCGCAATGGCATCCAAGTCAACGTGCATTGGTCGTGAAGGAAAAAAGGGTTGGATCCCTTTTTTGCCGGGGAGTGTCAATGGAGTTGAAGATTGAACGATCAATTCTTGGTTGTTTGCTCAAAATCAACTTCCTCGATTTTCGCGGAGGCATCAATACGACAGTCATCGTCTCATCGGTCGCTGTTCAGAAAGAAGAGTTAAACATCGTCAGAAGTAACATAACGATTTATTATTGTAATATTTGTTTACAGACCTTAGTTTTCTTAGTTTGCTTAGTTTTATTCCTTTTATATGTTGGTGTAACAATACAAAAATATCAAGGCAACGATTGGTGTTCTGGTTTTTTCGTCCGTTGTTACTAAGCGTTTCTCAGAAATCTTCTAAGAACAGCGTGGGCCCGAGCGTAGCGAGAGCTGGGCATTAACGGTTTATGAGACTTTGATGACACCTTCAATGATTGTAAGGAACGTATACGAAGTTGTCAAATGTAATGGCAGTCAACTTCAAGGTGACTCCAAGGCACTCACTGAGTTTTTAGATAATCTTATGACTTATAAGAATACCTTGATTTCTATGAATTGCATGAGTGACCTCAACTCGAGCTCAGTCCTAGAGGTAATTGCGAGACGCCTACCTACTCGGCTGCAAAGGAAGTGGGTAAAAATAAGCTCTCGTATAG
Organism: Trichobilharzia regenti; assembly: GCA_944472135.2. Classification (NCBI taxonomy): domain Eukaryota; kingdom Metazoa; phylum Platyhelminthes; class Trematoda; order Strigeidida; family Schistosomatidae; genus Trichobilharzia; species Trichobilharzia regenti. Next base: position 57,204,750 of record OX235262.1, read on the forward strand.
AGGGTGAGGGTATCGAGCCAAGGTTTGATGATATTCTGAAACTGGTGAAGGACAGTGTCAACCAGGCGATGGGCAAATTCGCCAGCATTTTGCATTCTAAGGTAGAACCTAAGGAACCAGTGAATATAAGGAAGGCATTTGTGGTGAAGTCTCAAGACACAACGAGAAAGGATGAGTGTATTGTTTGCCATAACATGCATCAATTGAGTGATTGTAATCGCTTTATCGCTATGTCACCCGTAGAAAGGTTAAAATGGCAAAGCAGAAGCGGCTGTGTTTCAGTTGTTTAAAGATTGGGCATACAAAGTGGAATTGTAAGGCGACAAACAAAGGAAGTAGTGGTTTAACGGATATGCACCCACTTCTGAGGACAGTGAACGAACCTGGGAATTCGGTTAATTTTAATAGTATCTCTAGACCCCTTGACACCCCACAAGTTTTCTTAGGGGTATTACCAGTTAAGGTGAAAGGACCGAAATCTTCAGTAGAGACTTATGCATTGTTGGATAATGGTTCAGACGTTACATTGATAAATGCTAAATTGGCTGGTTGCTTGGGTATTAAAGGCCCAAAGCAACCCTTGGTTGTAAATACTTTCAATTCTGCGAAAACAGTAGTATGTGAGCGAATGTCATTTCGGTTAGAATCTTTGGCTACTGGGGAGACCGTGGAAGTGGATACTGCTTACACTACCTCCAGTATGAAACATGGCGAAGCTATAGTACCTAGTCGTGAAACGGTTGTCGGTAAGCCATACCTGTGTGACATACCTCTTCCAACATTGCAAGATGGAAGAGTGAGAGTACTCATTGGATGTAGTGTGCCAGAAGCTCACAAGGTATTAGAAGAGAGATTCGGAGGTAGAGATGATCTGTTCGCGACGAAAACACCCCTGGGATGGACAGTGAGAGGACCTATACCCATAGTCCACATATCATCATTAGTTGCAAACGATGGGGACAAACTAGAAACTATGATTAAAAATATGTGTGACAAGGAGTTTTGTGACTGCGGTGTCCCTGAGACGGGTCGTTCTGTAGAAGACTTAAAAGCAGTTAAAATAGCCGAGGAGTCTTGTAAATACGAAAACGGGCGTTTCAGCGTTGGCCTACCATGGAGATTCAAAGATAGACAGTTGGTTTGTAATAGGAAAGTTGCTCTTAAGAGACTAATGGGTTTACAGAAGAAATTTCTGTCAGATGCAGAACTCTGGTCCAAATATAAGGATGTCGTCAAAAAACATATAATGAAGGGTTACGTTGAAAGACTAGTTGATCAAAGTGAGCCAGGGAAGTGGTATTTGCCCCATCATCCCGTCTTTAACCCGAGGAAGCCAGGTAAACTCCGTGTGGTGTTTGATTGTTCTGCGAAACATGAAGGAGTCTCTTTAAATGATAATCTGTATAGTGGCCCAGATTGCGTGAGCTCATTAGTGGGACTGCTATTGAGATTCAGAAAGTTTACAGTTGCTGTCGCGGCGGATATTGAGGAAATGTTCCTACAGGTGAAGGTGCCAGAGAGTGACAGAGATCACTTGAGGTTTTTGTGGTTTGATGACGGTCCTTGTGGTAAGGTGTCAGAATATAGGATGACATTCCATTCATTTGGTGTCACGTCCTCCCCGTTTTGTGCTAATTTTGCTCTACGAAAGGCAGTGTCCACATTTGGTTCTAATGATTTGCTGGACGTCATAGATTGTTGCTTCTACGTGGATGATTGTTTAGCCTCCTTCGATGATGATAAGTCTGCAGTTAGATTTGCAACAAGCATTACTGAAGTGTTAGCTAAGGCCGGCTTTCGTCTAAATAAGTGGGTCTCGAACAGCCTGGACGTTTTGAAGCATATAGATCCAGAAGACAGAGCACCTACTGTACGAGATTTGCCTGTTCATACTCTACCAGTTGAACGCACATTAGGTATGCGATGGGATGTGAACTCTGATACCTTTGGATTTAGTGTTGGTGATATTGATAAGCCAGTTACTCGGAGAGGTGTGCTCTCTGTGTTGTCGTCCGTGTTTGACCCACTTGGATTATTAGAACCTTATCTACTTCCGCCTAGGAGGTTATTTCAAGAGACATGCAGGAAAGGGTTACAGTGGGATGAACTATTGAGTGAGAGGCAGAGAGAAGAGTGGAAGGGGTGGGTTAACAGTTTAAGAATGCTGAATCTACATTCCGTCTCACGTCCACTTAAGCCATCGAGAAATCATGATATAATTGACTTCCATGTTTTTTCTGATGCCTCTGAGGTTGGATTTGGTGCAGCCATATACATGAGAACCACCTTAAGGAATGATATAGATGTTAGCCTGGTGATGGGTAAATGGGAGGGTGGCGTTAGCTGATCAGTAGATATGGTGGCGGTCACTAAGGTGAATCGCCCCATTCTGCAGGAACAGCAATACACAAATTAAAGGCTCGAGATATTTCTGATTTTTATGAGGGCTTAGATCTTTATCTTGAAAAAGATAATAATGAACGCCTTGACAGATCATGCTTCTACCTCTAAATATATACCATTCGCCCAGCCTATTGTTGAGATGCGACCATGTGGGATCTGCACAGATTTATGGGGCATCTTATAAACTAACTTGCTGTCCATTGTCGGATCTTTAAATACCACTTCACAATGTCTTATCTCATTCATTTTCCAATAACGTCTTTACTTGATCCTCATTATATCCCATTAAACCTAACATTTTACAGCTTTTTATTACTCATTATATTCCTACTCTCTGACGGGTACGGTTGTACATTAAATGCACAAAAAGGTATAAAACAAAAACAACTGGCACAGCTGAGGATAAATGTATTAAAACCAAAAGTGGACATCATGATAGTACGAGGTACACGTGTAGCGTTATACATTGCAAATGAACGTTGTCAGCCTAGGGAGTTTATTTTATTAATGCATTTATTAGTGATACTTGCACTTACCCATTTCATTACACTTTATTGATTCACCTCAGCACTTTTACTTTTCTAAAAACAGCTTTCAATCCCTTGTAAACGTTGTACTTACCTCAATATTGGTTGGTTATCGTATGCCTACAACCACGGGATGAAAACGAAACGAAGTCGATTTTCCCGCTCAACCTGGAGGACAACTGTACAATTCAACAACTATACGGCCTAGTTCAGACAATGTGTACTTATATATTTATCAAATATTTAACTGTTGAAACATTATTAACTTGTAGACAATCTACGATTTGATATTATATCATACTTGATCGTGCCTGTAAAAATGGCATGCATTTTCATGTAAATTTATATGTTTATATGAGAATATACATTATTATTATCTAGAGTTGCACCTCTAAAGACTGTTTCGATTCCGAGATTAGAACTTACTGCAGCCTTACTAGCTGCGCAGTTATTCACCATCATGTGTAAAGAGTTGGATTACTACAAGTATCCCGTAACGTTTTGGACTGATTCGATGTCTGTGATATATTATATAAACAACGAGTCAGCAAGATATGCATGTTTTGTAGCTAACAGAGTATCTCAAATTCGTGAACTAACAACTGTTGAGCAGTGGAGGTACGTACCGTCTGGAAAAAGTCCAGCTAATCTAGCCTCACGAGGAGTTATTGATATGAATGTGGTTAAAAATAAGTGGTGGAAAGGTCCAGAGTTCTTGCTAAGGGATGTTAGTATGTGGCCTCGTAGAGAAGATGAACCACCGATAAATGAGTGTGCCTTGGAGTTGAAGACAAGTGTCGGTTTAACATCTACTCAAGAAAGACATTCAGGTTTACATCCGCTTTTTAGGTATTTTTCTTCTTGGTACAAATTACTGAAAGCTGTTGCGTGGTTGACACGATATGTTACGTATTTAAAGGTCATGCATCTTGCGGGATACGAAAATATGAATGTGGGGCCTTTGAGAGTCGAAGATATCAGAAATGCAGAGTTAGCGATTTTGAGGGCTGCTCAGTGGGAAGCGTAGGGTGAGATTGCCAAAGGGAATAGTCCCGATTTCGCAGATTTCAAGGAGCGGTTCGATAGATTATCTCCGATAGTTTCCGAAGGGATCGCTAGAGTTGGTAGTCATCGACAAATGTTAGAATCGCCGTATGAGGCCTGTCATACGGCCTTATTACCTTGCTACCATCCAGTCACTGATCTCATTATAAGACACTACCATGTTCTTGAAGGTCATTTGCATTCTTCACAAGTACTATCAAGTATTCGATGTAAGTTCTGGATAGTGAAGGGAGGTACTGCTGTCCGTAAAATAATCGATAAGTGCATGGAATTTAAACTCCGAAATGCTGGTCCAGTACAGCAGATGATGGCACCACTTCCAGCGTGGCTAGCTTCTGAAGGGAATTATCCATTTGAGTACGTTGGGGTGGATTTGTTCGGACCTTTTGTAGTGAAGAGAGGCAGATCCCTATGTAAAAGATATGGCTGTTTATTCACCTGTTTGAAAATGAGAGCTGTGCATATTGAGATGGTTCATTCGCTAACTACTGATTCATTCGTGCTAGCATTACATAGATTTATAAATCGCCGGGGTGTACCGAAGATGATGTTCAGCGACATAGGGACTAATTTTGTTGGCTGTCACGCCGAGCTTAAAGAGTACTTCGAAGGTCCCCAAACGAGAATTCATGAAGAGTTACTGAAAAGGAACATTGAGTGGCACTTCAACCCATCACATGCCAGCCATAGAGCGGGCTATGGGAAAGACTTATAGGAATTATCAAGCGTATTTTAAGCTCCATAATTAAAAACCAGAGTTTGAATGACGAAACGCTGGAGACATTTTTTTGTGAAGCTGAACAAATATTAAATGACCGGCCGTTATCACCTAAGAGGGACGACGTCAAGGATTTTGATGTGTTAACCCCAAACAAATTATTGTTATTGAGAGGCAACCCTGGTATAGAGGACTCAAGCGGGGAAGGAATACCTACGATTAGAAGATGGAAACAAGCCAGGCACATGAAAGATATATTTTGGAAAAGATGGTTAAAGGAGTATGTTCTAACACTGCAAACCAGAGACAAGTGGAAAAAGTTGTGCCGAAACTTAAAGGTTGGTGACATAGTATTAGTAGCAGATAAATGTGCCAAAGGTAGGTGGCCTTTGGGAGTGGTAGTAAAACTACTCTGTAGTGGTGATGGATTGGTGAGGACGGTTGAGGTGAGAACAAGCTGTGGAATGATGGTGCGAGATATTAGAAAACTGTGTCTACTGACAGGTGCCGAGAGTCGAGAGTAGGAGGATGAAACACCAGACGACCTTTATAACTAAGCGTTTCTGAGAAAATTCAAGCGACAGCGTGAGCCCGAGCGTAGCAAGAGCTGGGCATTGACGGTTTACGAGACGTGGCTGACAGACGTATCTGCCGAAACAGTCGCACGCGTCTTTGTAGAAAGATGGATCGCTAACTTTTGATGCCCATCTTCCATTACAACTGATCGCGGGCGGCAATTCGAAAGTGGCTTATTCTTCGCCCTGACTAAAATCATAGGTTGCATGCGTTTTCGAACAACAGCCTATCATCCTCAAGCTAATGGTATGGTAGAACGTCTACGCAGACAGCTGAAAGCTGGTCTGTCAGCCACAAACACCACCCATTGGACTGAATCCCTTCCGTTGGTTCTCCTAGGGATACGAAACGCCTTGAAAACCGATGCTGGTTGTACTAGCGCCGAGCTAGTATATGGCACGACACTGTGACTGCCTGGTGAATTAGTTTCTCCCTCGAGCTTCCCATCAGTGGTAGATCACGCTTCATACGTCAGCAGGCTTACAAACGCAATGCGTTCAGTTAAACCTGCTCCCCTTCGCCCACAGTCCATTGATGTTTTCGTTCATCCGTGTTTGAAAACTTCTTCACATGTATTTGTTCGTCGCGACTCTGTGCGCAGACCCCTGGAACCCCCATACGACGGACCTTATAAAGTAATCAAACGTTCTGATAAATTCTTTGTCTTGGACAAAAATGGCCGCGAGGACGCCGTCAGCATTGACCGTCTGAAACCGGCTTACTTGGAGGGTAATTCTATTAGCATAGAGCTCAACGTACCCCGAAATCCACAAGTAACAGAAGATCGTTTAGACATCGATGAAGTCACTAGCACAGCGACAGCTACCGAACCTTCTATCGAGCCTCCCAAGAAAACCCGTTCTGGACGCACCGTAAGGTTCCCAGAATATCTGCACACTTATTTGACTTAACGAAGTCGTGTGATTCACGCAACTCATTCGTTTGTGGTACTGACTTTTTTTTTGACGCATCAATTTTTTTATATACAATACCACCGAACACAAAATTTTTTTTCTCAACAGTTCATGTAACATATACCAAAAAAATTAATTAGATGTATTTTTTTTCGATGTTGTGAACTTAGCATTATTTTACTGTATAGTATAAATGCACACAATTTTTTTTAACCAAAAAGCTCATTTCGTACATTTTCCTCGACATGGTTCTTAGCGTTCTTGTTTTCTTTTCCAGATGCGACGGGCACTGGACAGGAAACAAACGAAGCACGGAATCCAACGAACAACAACAAGGGAGCTATGTACAAACACCCTATTAGCATAGGCAGACAAACCAGTAGGCATACGACCAAGCCGCTCGGAAGAATTTTTCACCCGAAAGGGAACCATCGAGTTTTTTTTACTTCCGGCTGGTTCTGTCTTAGGGTCCCCACAACCCATGTCAGTCACGTCTCATAAACCGTCCATGCCCAGCTCTTGCTACGCTTGGGCCCACGCTGTTCCTTGCAGCTTTTCACAAACGCTTACTAATAACGGACGAAAAACTAAAAGACAGATTGGCTAATCGTGGAATCTTTATTGTTACACCAACTTATAAAAATAATGATTTACTAGGGTCTGTGAACAAATATTACAATAATAAATCACAATATTACTTCTGACGGTTTACTGCTGACCAATGAGACGATGACTGGCTGATGGATGCCTCCGCGAAAATTGGGGAAGTTGGTTTTGAGCAAACAACCATGAATTGATCGTTTAATCTTCATCTGCATTGACACCCGCCGGCCCAATAAGGGATCCATCCCTTTTTTCCATCACGACCAATACATGTTGACTTGGATGCCATTGCGAGAACCTGGGTCACATGGACAGAGCTGAAATGGAGAGGAAACAGAAAAGCCAACACACCACAAGCATACCCACAGCACAATCTCACACATGAATGACGACCTCCGCCTTCCAGTTATAGGCATCCTCTTGACACATCCTCTTGCAACACAATCGCCACTTGCTAGAATGACTCTTGCAGAATGCAGTGTGGCCATAGCACCACCTCACGATACTCTACGCACATCCTCTCATCTATTCACCACCAATTACCACTGCAATCGCTTGCCGCTCATTCTGCTTCATTTCTAGTAACGGTGATGTATGCGAGCCTCAGTCGTTGTCAATGTAGCTGAAGATTGAACGATCAATTCTTGGTTGTTTGCTTAAAATCAACTTCCCCAATTTTCGCGGAGGCATCAATAAGACAGTCATCCTCTCATCGGTCGCTGTTCAGAAAGAAGAGTGAAACATCATCAGAAGTAATAGTATGATTTATTATTGTAATATTTGTTCACAGACCTTAGTTCAATTAAGTTTTTATATGTTGGTGTAACAATAAAGGAATCTCAAGCGGCCAATCGGTGCTTTGGTTTTTCCGTCCGTTATAACTAAGCGTTTCTGAAAACTTCAAGGAACAGCGTGGGCCCGAGCGTAGCGGATGCTGGGCATTAACGGTTTATGAGACGTGATTGACAGTCGTCTACACTCCCGCTCCCCGGCGTGTGGGACCACAGCTAACAATTATCTCCGTATGCATTTCATTCTCAGCAATAGCCTCCCCGGCGTATACGACCCATCTGCTGTCCTTAACATCAACCAATTCATTCACGGATGTAGAAGACAAGAAACAACTTCAGAACTAAGCACGACGAAAATTTTAACAAAATTATGCAATAACAACAAGGTACGAAAACAACGAGTAAACACAATGAATCCAAAAACACCAATTGATGTGACACAACACACATATATACAAACAGTACACACAAACTCGCTGATCATATCTTGATGGAATTCCTTTGAAGAATTGCAGGACTTACACCTCTAGGCCTACAACCCTACACAGTTTGACGATTGTAAGTTGTGGAATGTCCGGACACAAACAAGATTATTCAAGAATTACAATAATTGGAATTCACACAACTATTTAACACAAACATATGTACAATCACTACATCAAATGTTGTGGATTCTGACACGACAAACTACCCTTGAAGAACTGTAGGACTTACTGCAGTACGCCTACATTCCTTCTCAGGTTGACGCTCTAGGTTGGAAAGTCGTCGCACAGTTCATTTGCAAACTTCCTTCTATGAGCTATATCCTCAAATCTGAACGGCAACACGCCCATGTCATTGTATCGTAGAATATTGATGACCAACAAACACACGACATATCTCATCAACCAAGTGTAGAAACAGAGTGATTTACACCAAAGATAATAACATTCAATTAGTAACTTGAAACTAGAAATGCCTTTATTCGTGCAAGTCAATTTAACAATTACTCTCTCGTTTACACTTGGCTTATCCTCACTAAACTGACCACTGATATTCGTCCTTTCAAACGCACCAATACTATCATAGTCACTGCATAAGGCCCGTGAGTTCATGGACGTCCATTCCATTGTGGACGAAAACACCAACGACGACTGAGTGACACAAGGTGATGAACTTAGCAGTGGATCAGAAGCTGTTCTTTTTCGGCTTTCAGATAGTTGTCTAACTGCAAGATTACCACCATTGCCGTCTTTCACTACTAGTTCGGGTTTAGCACTATCATCTGATGATAGGTGGGCTACACGCTGATCAATTACACTGACGGTCTCACAAGTATGCACACCTTCTGGAACTGCATCTGCGTTCAATTCTACTTCACGTTGTAGTTGTGCAGAACCTTTGTTCAACTTAGCAGTAGTAGGCATTCCCCTCATTTCATCATGATCAACCAAAGACAAATGTGAAGTATCATGATCATTATCATGAATATTCACTTTACCGTCGTCTATCTGGTCGACTTCATCGTTTTCAAACTCTTTATTAAGAGTAGTAGACGATTAGGGTTCTTCCTCACAAACCCTTACAGGTTCTATACCTACACTCTGACTATTAATACCTTGTAAACTTGTGGAGTCAGAACTGCACTCTGAAGCAATAACTCTATTCTGTGACACTCTATTCAACAATGGCTTACCAGTTGTAACTACAGACTTCTTGACCGCACCGTTATCGTCACACAATTCGGAGTCAGACCTGGATTTCACATTTAGCTTATCACTGAACTTGCTCACTTATTCACAGTTCACTTCTGTATGCACCTCTTGCAAACGTGTAAAACACAACCGTGTTTGTCTTGCATCTTGTAACTTATCTGTTAGGGATGACCCACGAAAGTTGTTACATTCACTAGGTCTATACATGCAATTTCATGTAAATTTATATGTTTATATGAGAATATACATTATTATTATTATATGGATTACTAGACACCATAGAGCCTTCTCGATATCCACCTCTCTGAGATCCGTTCGTCATCAATGATTGCATTTTGCTCTCAGACTGCTCTATTCCAGGGGTGAAATGCAATAGACTGGCGAACTTGCTCATAGATTGATTGACACTATCTTTTACCAGCTTCAGAATATCATCAAACTTTGGCTCGATGCCTTCATCCTCTATACGAGAGCTTATCTTCACCCACTTCCTTTGCAGTCGAGTAGGTAGGCGTCTCGCTATTACTTCTAGGATAATACTCGAGTTGAGGTCACTCGTGCAGTTCATCAAAATCAATGCGTTCCTGTGAGTCAAAAGATTGCCCGAAAACTCAGTGAGTGCCTTGGAGTCATTTTGCAATTGGCCACCATTACCCTTAACAGCCTCGAATAATTTCCCTGCAATCATCGAAGGTCTTCTAAACCTTTGACGTAATATGCTCATAGCCTCATCGTAGCCCTCTTTTGGCTTCATAAACTTACAGCACTGTATAGATCTTGCAGCATCTCCAGTGCAATATCTCATCAAGTACATTAACTTCATTTCATCATTTAATAAAAAACCACTAGACATGATCTCAAACCCCCTTGCAAATTGTAAATAGTCAGCGGGGTTTCCATCGAAACACCGAGGTTCAAATTTGGGAGTTTGATGTTCCTATTATCCCTGAACGGCGAAACAGTAACATCAACCATGTCATGTTTAACGTCAGACACATCGTTACAATTAACAGACAAGTCACCATGGCTTACTTTGCATCCAAGACGCTCTGTCCCTTCTTTGACCCAGTAATTGTTGAACTTGAACCAATTCCAAAAACGTTTCAGATATTACTTCTTCAAATAAGACTTGACCGGTACCAGGAAAGATGAACGGTGACTATCCAAACTTCACCAACTGTCTGAATCCGCCAGATCTGTTTCTATCGTCAGAAACTGTCAATCACGTCTCATAAATAGTTACTGCCCAGCTCTCGCTACGCTAGGGCCCACGCTGTTCCTCCCAGCTTTTCACAAACGCTTAGTAATAATGGACGAAAAACCAAAAGACAGATTGGCTACTCGAGGATTCTTTATTGTAACACCAACATATAAAAAATGTTTCTACTAAGGTCTGTGAACAAATATTACAATAATAAATCACAATATTACTTCTGACGGTTTACCGCTGACTTCCTTATGAACAGCGACCGATGAGACGATGACTGGCTGATGGATGCCTCCGCGAAAATTGGGGAAGTTGGGTATGAGCAAACAACCATGAATTGATCGTTCAATCTTAGTAATAATAATGTATATTCTCATATAAACATAAATTTACATGAAAATGCATGCCATTTTTACAGGCACGATCAAGTATGATATAATATCAAATCGTAGATTGTCTACAAGTTAATAATGTTTCAACAGTTAAATATTTGATAAATATATAATTACACATTGTCTGAACTAGGCTGTATAGTTATTGAATTGTACAGTTGTCCTCCAGGTTGAGCGGGAAAATCGACTTCGTTTCGTTTTCATCCCGTGGTTGTCGGCATACGATAACCAACCAATATTGAGGTAAGTACAACGTTTACAAGGGATTGAAAGCTGTTTTTAGAAAAGTAAAAGTGCTGAGGTGAATCCTTAAATTGTAATGAAATAGGTAAGTGCAAGTATCATTAATAAATGCATTAATAAAATAAACTCCCTAGGCTGACAACGTTCATTTGCAATGCATAATTCTACACGTGTACCTCGTACTATCATGATGTCCACTTTTGGTTTTAATACATTTATCCTCAGTTGTGCCATTTGTTTTTGTTTTATACCTTTTTGTGCATTTAATGTACAACCGTACCCGTCAGAGAGTAGGAATATAATGAGTCATAAAGAGCTGTAAAATGTTAGGTTTAATGGGATATAATGAGGATCAAGTAAAGACGTTATTGGAAAATGAATGAGATAAGACATTGTGAAGTGGTATTTAAAGATCCGACAATGGACAGCAAGTTAGTTTATAAGATGCCCCATAAAACTGTGCACATCCCACATGGTCGCATCTCAACAATAGGCTGGGCGAATGGTATATATTTAGAGGTAGAAGCATGATCTGTCAAGGCGTTCATTATTATCTTTTTCAAGATAAAGATCTAAGCCCTCATAAAAATCAGAAATATCTCGAGCCTTTAATTTGTGTATTGCTGTTCCTGCAGAATGGGGCGATTCACCTTAGTGACCGCCACCATATCTACTGATCAGCTAACGCCACCCTCCCTCTTCAACTGCATTGACAACCCCATTAGGGGGGAGTGAGCTGTAGCGGCAAATAATTCCCCAAAATTATTGACCACAGCAATCACTCATTGGATGCTGACCCACACTGTTTAAGTCGACTTGTTTAGCTGAAGGCTTCCGGTCAAGCATCCCCGCCATTTGGTACCCCGTCGTGTCACGTGCATGAACACTAGCCAGCTCAGCGCTCGTCTGACGGTTTGTTTTGATCCCGAAATATATTACGTAGTTTGGACGATCAAATATTGGCTTTTGTTTTGTCTTTGGTACGCGAGAATAAATAAATTGGAAGTTGCTGAACGAGATATCCGTCAACATCTAAAAACTGATTAAAATGGAGGAATTGTTGCAGATGCATAGACTGCGTTTGTTGAATGCAGAACATAGAAGTACTCATGAAAGTCCTGCTAAACTATTCAAATCTCGAATTCTCAGAAAGCATCTGATATCCACGACTTCTGATGTACATTATTACAAAGGGAATGACTATAGACCTTGTATTGGAATCATACTACAAAAAATGGGAAATCGAAAGTGAAGATATTATAAATCGAAGGTCATTCAGATGACAAAAGACGCCTGCATCATGTGAGAATGAATAAAGTAGGTCGTTCCGATGATAATTTTAGTGATTCCGCTACTAATCCTTATTTTGTAGATAATTCAGAAATAGGTCCAGATAATACTGATGAAAATAATATCACAGAATCAGTTAGAAGGTCGCTGCTACTTGCAAGCAAACCGAGACATCGTTATAAATACGCAAGGAGATATTCGACGTGTGGCGGATGTGGTGACTGACAATTTCTATCGCTGTATTGTTTATATACTTACTGTTGATTGTTAATATTTTTCATATGAACTGAATATAATTCCGCTAAATACGAATTCCTGAATTCCGCCCTCTCTGTGTTTTGGTTGGGTTCTTGTAATTCGGTCCTCTAGAAATATTAATACTACGATTACAAATAATTACAACAAGCTAGCGACCCCACCCTGTTAACAAATTTGCTGCAGAAACTTCAGCACTATGTGTCCCTTTGCACCAGAAGTAAAAGTCTCCGTGGGGACATGGAACGTCCGCACTATGTACGAGATTGGCAAACCTGCCCAGTTCGCAAACGTGGTGAAAGGGTACGGAATCGAAGTGCTGGGAACATGTGATAACAGATGGAACTGGAATGGACTCACGAAATTTGCAATGGGTGAGTCAGTGATCTACTCCGGTCACCCAGGAGATAACCAAACGCACACCAAGGGCGTGGCTATCATGATGTCACCAACGTCAACAAAGTCCTTGATGCAATAGGAGGCGATCTCGTCCAGGATAATGACCGCCAGATTCAACTCCAAAGAAAGGAACGTGTCAGTTTCACGATGAAACGCATTCACAGACAACGCAGACCTCAAAAGCAAGGAAGTTTTGCAGACAACTACAGGCAACAATAGACAATACTTCAGTTGGCAACATTAAAATACTAATGGACGACACGAACGCAAAACTTGGACCAGACAACACAGGAAGAGAATTCACTAAATGTCGAGAAGCGCTTCAAGAGATGAATGAAAATGGCGAACTCTTCGCCGACTTCTGCGCCTTCAACGAAATAGTGATTGGTGGGAGCGTATACACACACATATATATCCACAATACTACATGGGTGTCGCCAGATGGGCAAACCAAAAGCCAAATTGACTTCATCTCAGTCTCAAGGAAGTGGGGGCGCAGCCTACTGGACACAAAAGCAAGAAGAGGAGCAGACGTTGGCTCAGACCACTATCTCGTACAAGGGACAATCTAAATCAAATTAAAAGCTTTCAGAGAAACAGGGGCTGCAGATAGACCACAAGCCAAGTTCAACACTCAAAAACTGAAGGACCAAGATACAAAGGACATCTTCACTGCAAGCATAAATAAATAAATTTAAATAAATAAATTTATTCTCATGATACAGTACATGAGGGACGCCAGTTTACAGGCATCATCAAATTGTTACAGAAATAGGATCATATTATTTAGTCACAATTCACAGTCGATAGCAAAATATGTTTAACATGTACACTGGAGATTATACATACACTTGGTAAATGTTAATCCGAATAGTATAAAACATCCTTTTCACTTATGTACAATCATTTCTGTGCATAGTTGGAAAAATCCGCTAGATTGTCAGTGAGTGCAACACATCAGGAAATACAGAAGTATTGTCTTCGCATTAACAAAAAAAACCAGGTCTTTGGTGGATGGGTTATAAGTGCCTGGGAAAAAAATAAAGCTTGAAGTCAGTTTTCGTACAATACTTTGTTGTATGCAGAGTCCTTGAATTATAGTTCATTGATGTGTTATTTTGAAATCAATGATATGTTTATCTCATTTGATCTGAAATGTCATTGTTGGGAGTAAAATACATAAGCTTTAGACGCATTAATTAATGGATTTCTACTGCTTGTGGGTATTTACTTCTCGTAAGGAAGGTTTTTGAATTTTAGTTGTTACGACATGAGTTGTGGATATTGACTGCTCAGCAACATTACGGATATAAGTTCATCACATTATCTCAGGAATGTTGGGTTGTAGTTGGTGAGGCATATATGATGTCCGACGAGCGTACATCTGTCCATACGAGCGTACATCTGTCCATGTAAGGGACAAAGCCGCGAAACAAATCAACCCTAGCGAAGAGGTTAGCGTCGAAAAGCACTGGGACAACCTGAAAGCGGTGTGGAGTCAAACCTGCATGGAAGTTCTAGGCAGAAAGAAGAGACAGGACAAACAGTGGCTCACTGTGGATACTTGTAAACTAATAGAAGGGGGAAGGATGGTGAAACAAAAGATTATCCAGTGCACCGACGAGCAACAAAAACAGGAGTTGAATGCAAGCTACAATACACCGAACAAAAGAGTGGAGAAGAGTGCCAGGGAAGACAAAAGAAAATATTATGAAGCCATGTCAAGTGAAGCAGAACAAGCTGCAGTGCAGGCAAAGGAGACCTCGCCACACTCTACCAAACAACTAGGAACCTATTGGGCAAACGTTCGACACAGATTAAGCCAATAAAGGACGACAATGGAAAGTCAATCACCAAAGAGGTGGAACAGAGAAAGCACTGGGTTGAACACGTCAAAAGACTTCTAAATCGACCGTCACCTACAACGCGCCCAACAATACCAACAACGGAAGCAGATCTACCAGCGAACATCGATCCCCCCCGACGAAACCAGAAGTCCTGAATGCAATCAAGATGCCAAAAGCTGGAAAAGCAGCAGGACCAGATGGAATCCCAACAGAAGCATTGAAAATAGACCCAGAGAAAACAGCGGACTTGATGACGCCATTGCTGGAGAAGGTGTGGAAGGAGGGCAAAGTACCCGAGGATTGGAAGAAAGGATACTTATTCAAACTACCAAAGAAAGGAGACTTAAGTCAATGTAAAAACTGGCGTGGAATTATGCTTCTGTCCATTCCAAGCAAGATACTAAATCGCATCATCCTAGAGAGAACCAAACACGCCAACCTGGATGAAAGACTTCGACCGGAACAGGCTGGATTCAGGAGAAACAAGTCATGCATCGATCAAATCGCCACACTACGGATCATCATTGAACAGAGCTTGGAATGGCAGTCATCTCTCCATCTCAACTTCATTGACTTTGAAAAGACCCCGATCGAGAGGTCATTTGACAACCACTTCGCTACTAGGGGGTCCCGGCGACAATTTTACATCTCATCCAACAGTTATACGACAGTGCTCCTTGCCAAGTAATCCACAACCGGAAACTAACCGAGGCCTTCGAAGTGGGGACGGGGGTAAGGCAAGGCTGTCTACTATCGCCAATGATTTTCCTGATTGCAGCAGATTAGATAGTGCGGCAGACAACGAGCAATGCGGAAACAGGCATAAAACGGACACACACAAAAAACTTGGAGGATCTGGAATTCGCTGATGATAGATGTCTGATTTCCCAAAAACTGAAGATATGAAAGTAAAAAGAAACAAGTTGGCACAAATAGCACCAAAAATAGAATGACAGACACGGCTCATAAACCCTCAGTGTCAATGTGGTTGAAGATTAAACGATCAATTCATAGTTGTTTGCTCAAAACCAACTTCCCAATTTTCGCGGAGGCATCCATCAGCCAGTCATCGTCTCATCGGTCGCTGTTCAGAAAGAAGTCAGACCAAAACTGTTAGAAGTAATATTGTGATTTATTATTGTAATATTTGTTCATAGACCTTAGTTGTAAAGCTTAGTTGTACAATGGCTATGTGTTGGTGTTAGAATAAAGAATTCTCGAGTCGCCAAACTGGGTTCTGGTTTTTGCGTCCGTTCGTACTAAGCGTTTCTGAGAAGCTTCGATGAAACAGCGTGAGTCCCAGCCTAGCAAGAACTGGGCATTAACGGTTTACGAGACGCGGCTGACAGTTTCTGACGGTACGCCGTCAGTTATTGACGGTTTCGAACAGTTGGTGAAAGTTTGGATAGTCACCGTTCATCTTTCCTGGTGCCGGTCAAGTCTTCTTTGAACTAGCAATATCTGGAACGTTTTTGGAATTGGTTCAAGTTCAACAATTACTGGGTCAAAGAAGGGACAGAGCGTCTTGGATGCAAACAGGAAAGTAAGCCATGGTGACTTGTCTGTTAATTGTAACGATGTGTCTGATGTTAAACATGACATGGTTGATGTTACTGTTTCGCCGTTCAGGGATAATAGGAACATCAAACTCCCTAAATTTGAACCTCGGTGTTTCGATGGAAACCCCGCTGACTATTTACAATTTGCAAGGGGGTTTGAGATCATGTCTAGTGGTTTTTTATTAAATGATGAAATGAAGTTAATGTACTTGATGAGATATTGCACTGGAGATGCTGCAAGATCTACACAGTGCTGTAAGTTTATGAAGCCAAAAGAGGGCTACGATGAGGCTATGAGCATATTACGTCAAAGGTTTAGAAGACCTTCGATGATTGCAGGGAAATTATTCGAGGCTGTTAAGGGTAATGGTGGTCAATTGCAAAATGACTCCAAGGCACTCACTGAGTTTTCGGGCAATCTTTTGACTCACAGAACGCATTGATTTTGATGAACTGCACGAGTGACCTCAACTCGAGTATTATCCTAGAAGTAATAGCGAGACGCCTACCTACTCGACTGCAAAGGAAGTGGGTGAAGATAAGCTCTCGTATAGAGGATGAAGGCATCGAGCCAAAGTTTGATGATATTCTGAAGCTGGTAAAAGATAGTGTCAATCAATCTATGAGCAAGTTCGCCAGTCTATTGCATTTCACCCCTGGAATAGAGCAGTCTGAGAGCAAAATGCAATCATTGATGACGAACGGATCTCAGAGAGGTGGATATCGAGAAGGCTCTATGGTGTCTAGTAATGCATATAGATCTATTGAGTGTAACAGGTTTCGTAGTACATCCTCAACAGATAAGTTGCAAGATGCAAGACAAACACGGTT